>CM057452.1:1613372500-1614622500 GCA_016271365.2 Neoceratodus forsteri
ACAAATTGAAGAGGCTGTACATTGCATTGCAGAATGCCCCAAAATTCCACACTGAAAACACTTCACACTATCACAATCAGTGTTCAGGTGGGACAAGGAACCACACCTATAACAACTCTTGGGCTGGCCTGGATAAAACAATATACCCCTATCACGTTCCCAAAAAAATTAACTTGGTAAATGCTGAATTCCTTCCTCAGTTTGCTTAAGCTGTATTCTGAAATTCCACCCCCCGGTCCAAAACTCATCATCATCCATGATGGGCATGGGGTGCTCAAAGATTGTGCATCGCTTTTCCAACCAGAAAACAATGTTTGTCATATCCACACCTTCGTTCCGGAAAAGAACTGTTATTGTTTTAACCAGCTTGGTAATAGGAATGGCAATAAATTCAGTCCAACAGTCAGTATTCTTAACTTCATAATAAAAGTTTCCAAAATTTGTCCGAAAGATTAATAGAACAAAAGCTAATGTCATATACCCGATCACCTGGTGCATGGATAAATGCATAAATTTCTGATGGAGAAAAACCCATTGAATCTTTTATTAGAGTCTTTCCTAACCATAGTCTATCCGGGGGAATAGGTGCTAGCCCCTTATATCTGAGTCTTACTAGAAAATGGCATTTGGCTACTTCAGCTGGTTTATGAAACAACCCAGCATAGGAGACCGGCCTATGATCCTCAGAAGGAGGAATAACCCACTGAGAAGGTGGAGAAGCAGGCTGAATTAAATGAGAAGCAGGTTATCGTATCAAATGTGTGGGTGGATTCGTAGGTGGTCCCCGCCCTGTAAATTCAAGATTCTCTCTTACCTCTTCTGGCAGAGTTACATAGAAAAGTCCTGTTTTACAAGATCCAGTCTTTGAACTTGAGGTTGCCTTCTCACTTGGGACAGGCCGTAAAATCTTTTCCTTGCCTGTTGGGCTAACCTGAATGCCAGCCTCGTCTTCACTATGGGTGACTGCATCAGTGTCTGAGACCATAGACAATACCCGATCTTGTGTTGCCATTGGATGTAATTGTGGTGAAGTTAAATCTTCTTGTGAAAGTGAAGCCAGATTATTAGAAGCTCCAGGAATCGGTATTTTAGGGTCAGGGATCCATTTTATTCCATTGTAGAACCATCCAGCCTGCTGTAAAGCATCTCCAGGAGACCAGTTTTCTGGAGTAGCAGGCATTTGTCCTGTCAAGTTCTCCTGCCCCTCAACCTGTTCCCCAATGTTCTCAGGACCACCACTTAAATCAGGTATCTGAATTACTGGTAGTCATTTACCTTGACCTTATAAGGGGCTAACACCAGTCCATTTCCTTTTCTTCATTTCTTCATCCAATTTTGATTGACTTAATTGAAATTCTTGCTCTTCAGCTGAAATCATGTCCAAGAGTTGTCTTTTTTTTCTCTTCCATGTCAAGCTGGAGCTTTAATTCCTCATTTTGAAAAATACAATCCTCATCCATTGATTCTGCGAGAACCTCTGCTTGCTGGGAACAACCTTCCTCAGCCTGCCTTATTTCTCCACCAACATTTCCTTCAGTATCTCTTGTAGGTAATACTGGAACTCCTGGAGACCAACCTCTCTCTTCACTCTCCTGGTGACTACTGAGACTCTCCATGCTCACCAGCAAAGGGTCCCCCTACTGGTGAGTAGGGGAATTTCCCCGGTGTCCTGGCCAAATTTCCCTCATTCACTAAAAATATCACCAACAGCTTAATCTGGTTCAATTTCAGTTGCTTACCATCTGTATCCCCCCCAGTCACCCCTGAAAAAGGGACTTCTAGGCCCAGTGGACTTACTGGGTCAACAAAATTCAACAAACAACAAACAAACAAACAAACCACCTGTCATTCCCAGAGGGAGACTCAGTCAATGATTTTATTGGTGAAAAACACAGCAGGGTGACTTATGCCACGTTGGAGGAGGCAGTGCAGATTATCCGGGTGACCCCAGATGCACGGCTGGCCAAGACAGATATAAAAGCAGCTTTCCAGTTACTCCCAGTTAGAAGGGAGGACTGGGACTTATTGGGGTTTAAAGTTGAGAACCAGTATTACTTTGACAAGGTCATGTCTATGGTTTGTTCCATAGCCTGTGCTACATTTGAAAAATTTAGCACTTGCCTACATTGGATCTTCCAGCAAAAAACAGGTTTAAGGGCAGCCATACATTATTTGGATGACTTCTTGATAGTAGGCAGTGGACACCCAGAGACAGAAAAGATGCTAGCCAGCTTTCAGGAACTATGTGAGGAAATCGGAGTGCCACTGGCACCGGATAAAACAGAAGGTCCCAGTAAGGTCATGGAGTTTCTAGGAATTGAGATAGATGCACGGGATGAGGTCTTTCATTTACCAGACAGTAAAGTTCAGAAACTGAAGGGCCTGATCCAGGTGCATACTAGCAGGAGGAGGGTGCAGTTAAGGCAGGTGCAACAAGTATTGGGGAATTTGAATTTTGCTTGCAGGGCAATTGGGCCATGAAGGGCATTTACAAGGTGGTTAGCAAGGGTGACAGTGGGGGTAGTAAGACCGCATCATTGGGTGGATATAACAAGAGGGATGAAGGAGGACTTCAAGGTGTGGGAGGAATTTCTAAGCAGTTACAATGGCTGTTCTTTTTGGCAGCAGGAGTGGTTATTTAACATGGACTTAGAATTGTATATGGATGTGGCAGGGGGGCTAGGGATGGGGGGTATTTGAGAGGAAAATGGTTTGCAGAACCATGGCCAGTAGGCTGGGTAAAAGAAGGAAGGACAAAATATATCACATTGTTGGAAATCATGCCAATTTGGGCCTGCACCCTGGTATGGGGGGAAGAAATGTGGAATCAGCAGGTAAAATGTTGATGTGACAATAAGGCAGTGGTGGAGGTGCTGAGCAATAGGGGGCAAGATTTGAGACAGTCATGTGGGTGCTGAGGCAGCTAGTGCTAAGAGGCTTGCAATTGAATATGTAATTCAGGGCAAGACACATAGAGGGGGTGAGAAATATCCTAACTGACAGCCTTTCCCATCTGCAGCTGGATCGTTTCTGGACACTGGCTCCAACAGAGGACGAGCAAAAGACGCCCATTCCAACTAACATCTGGGATGTTGGCAAGAGGAAGCCGAAATCCTGTTTCGCAACTCATGGACACCACGGACCTTGAAGGCCTATGAAGGGGCATGGCGGGCATTGCAAACATTCAGGGAAGTACACCATATGGAAGTAAGTGGGCCAGTTATGGAAGAACAGCTAGGAAAATTCACAGTGGATCAGTGGCAAAAAAAGGGATGGGTCACACCATGATAGGTGTGTACCTAGAAAGAATCAGCTTAGTTTGTAGTCTAAAAAAATGGAATGACCCACAAAGTCAATGCTGATAAGGAGGAGGATGCAAGGTTGGAGTAGGTTGAAACAGGGGAATAAGGATGGATGGCGTCTGATTGTAGACCAGTTGTTGGACAAATTGGAGGGCATATTGCCTGCAATATGTAAATCCAAGGATGAGGCACAGCTGTTTCATATGATTTACCTTGTGATGTTTGCAGGGGCCTTGAGAGTGAGTGAAGCAGTGGGACATGGCAAGAAAGGAGAGGAAGGGGGTTTGGAATGGGGGGGCATTACCTGGGGGACAAGGGTGATACAGCTCAGGATAAGGAGGTCCAAGATGGACCAAGAAGGGAAGGGATGCTCCGTAACCATCAAGGCACACCTTAACAGGCACCTGTGCCTGGTAAAGGCTTTGTGGGCATATGCCACAGAGTGTTATAATAAGGAAGGGAGGTTATTTGTGCATGGAGATGGAAAAAAAGGTGATGAGTTACCAGGTCATGGCCATACTTAACAAAGGCATGGAGTTCATAGGGGAGGACCCAGAGAGGTATTCTTCCAATTTCTTTTGAATAGGGGCAGCATCACAATGGGCATCAGAAGGGGAGTCAGTGACCAGCATTTTGGAAATGGGGTGCTGGTGGTCGGCCAGTTACAAGAGGTGCATTTGGGCATTAAAAGATTGATTTAACTTGTCATCTGTTTTGTTTTACAGGAACGGAAATGGGGAGGGGGGGAGATAAGAAAATGGGAGGAAGGAACAGTATTAATGAGTTGTAATAAGATGGTTCCGGAGAATAAGATATATTTTGCTTGATTCAATAGGTGGAGGGAGGATCACAGAAGTATGGATCTGTGGGAATTCTTACATTTACTGGGCAGAAAGGAGAGTGGAAAAGAAGGCTGAGGGAAAGCAGCTTTATCAAGATGTCAGGCAATGTCAACTGGTATGGTGTGGCATTCGAGGGATGAAATGGGCTCAGTTACTCCTGACCCTGATAGAGATGAGAGAGAGGCAACCCACCTCAGATCTAATTATTATACATCTTGGGAGTAATGATATTGGGGGGAAGCCATGGGTTGACACTTATTTATAGGTCAAGTGGGATTTGGAGAAGACAAAGCAATGTTGGCCCGGGGTGATCATGGCATGGTCAAACATGATACCAAGGAGCGTGTGGAAACATGAACATAGACATTAGGCGGTTGATAAGGCCAGACAGAAGATGACTAGGAGGGTGGGGACTTTGGTAAGGAGCATGGGAGGACATGTAATATTGAGGGGGTGGAAGAGTGGGTAGAGGATTTTTACAGGTCAGATGGGGTGCATTTGTCAGATCTAGCTATAGACATGTTTAATACTGAGATGATGGGTTTTATTGAGGCCTGGAGAAGACAAGCAGGAAGGTGGGGGGAGTTCAAGAAAGGAGGGAAGGCCAGTCATTCAACACAAGCTGGAGACAGGCTAAGGGAAAAGGGGGGAGGGAGGAAGGGAGGGAGGGAGGGAGGGGAATGATAAAAGAATATGAGGAGAAGAAGAAGCAACAGAAGGAGAGAAAAGTGGTCTCGGTTTTCATCGTTACCTACAAGAGAGGAAGAGAAGAAGAAGTCACCCAGATTTTCACCTGGGGAGGTGAGAAGAAGAAAAAGAAAAGGAAAAAGGATGGGTGAACAGATATCGAGATGTATTACAATATAACCAAGGAGTTGTTTGTAAAGACAGTAATGAGGAATGGTGATGAAATTTTGGAATTTGTAAATACATGTGAAACAGAATACACTGATTGCCAATCTGAGCACAACAACACACAAGTTGTCTGTCCTGTTTGTGGGGGATGAGGGAATCCAGGACAATGGAGTCTGCCCTTTAAGGGGCAGACCAAGTTGTCCTGGCGAACCCCTCCCCTTGAGGCAGAGATGGTTTGCTCAGAGGTGAGGAGGTAGAGGGGGAAGGGGGGATTCATAGGACAAGGGACAGGGCAGCTAGGAAGGGGTGGAGCCAAAGCAAAAGAAACAGGATAAGGATAGGTAGGAAAAAGAAGGAGGAGGGGCAGAAATTACAGGGATAAATGGGACAGCACAGAGGGATACAGCCTCTTTTGCTGAAGTTTTTGTTGTCTCCCATCAACCCATCAAAGGAGGGCTGGAACAAAGATTGTTAGGGGAGCTGTGGGTCTGTCAAAGGTGGATGGCAGAAGGAGTCCAGTCAGACTGGGAGGTAATGCCAAAGGTGGATGGCAAAAGGGGAAAAAAGGGGGAGAAAGGAGGGGGGAATGATAAAGGAATATGAGGAGATGAAGAAGCAACAGAAGGACAGAAAAGCAGTCTCGGTTTTCACCGTTACCTACAAGAGAGGAAGAGAAGAAGAAGAAGAAGAAGTCACCCAGGTTTTCACCTGGGGAGGCGAGAAGAAGAAAAAGAAAAAGGATGGGGGGCAGATATTGAGATGTACTGCAATATTACCAAGGAGTTGTTTGTAAAGACAGTAATGAGGAATGGTGATGGAATTTTGGAATTTGTAAATACATGTGAAACAGAATACATTGATTGCCAATCTGAGCTCAAGAACATACTAGTTGAGGGTCCTATTTGTGGGGGGGGGAAGGGAATCTGGGACAATGTAGTAGTTAACTAGTTTCACATTTGTGGTTTGGTGTAGTTACACAGTTTGCATGAACTGGTAGTTACTTCAATTATTGTTGTCTCTCTTCTGCCTCAAATCATTTCTGTATGGCAAATGTTAACTATGTATGTTGCACTTTGCAACAGCTGTTACATGTGTAGTTACACTTCCAGCATAAATCCACTTTTCTGTTGCACTTTGCAACAGCAGTGACATGTGTAGTTACACTTCCAGCATAAATCAATTTGTGCCAAAAGAGAGACGGTTGTGGTTGCATGTGTAACTATCACTTCAGACAGTTTGTATAACTGCACACCAGGAAGGGTTCCTACCTGTGTATCCTTCGCCACCCACCACCACTCCACACAGCAGATCGGTGGTAAAGCATGGTATGTAGCCATGCCCCGCCCCCAGCCACCCACCTGGGCCATAGCAGGCCAAGAGTGTGGGTGCAGAAGAGGTGTGGGTCAATGCCACAGAAGCAGCACATTTCTTTGAAACTACAGCACTGTTACAAGCCAATAAGTAATTATGCAAATTATTTTTATTGTATAAGTAAACAATGTAATTGTGTAGCAATTAAGAATATTAGAGTGCATGTTTATGAAGCAGTAAGTGCATGAAGGAATGATTTCTGAAGGAAAGCATACATCAGAACTACAGCATTGACAGTCAATGTAAGTGTATAGTAGTTACACCCTTCTTCATATGCTTTATTTTATGTGTCAGTTTCTATGTACCTACTTTGCAAATACATGCTAGTTAGGAATTAACTGTGGAAACAATGCCACAGAAGCAAAACATTCCTTAGTAACTACAGCACTGTTACACCCTTCTTCTTACACTTTATTTTAAGTGTCAGTTTCTGAGTACCTACTTTGCAAATACATGTTAGCTAGTCATTAACTGTAGGAACAATGCCCCAGAGGCAACACATTCTATAGTAGCAACAGCACTGTTATGCCCTTCTTGTTACATCTTATTTTAAGTGTCAGTTTCTGCGTACTTACTTTGTAAGTACATGTTAGTTGGGCATATTTCTTAGTAACTAGAGACCTGTTAAAAGTCAATAAGTAATTATGTAAATTAATGATTTTTTATTGTATAGCAATTTAGAATGTTAGATTGTGTATTTATTTTTAGGTTTTTTTTGGTCACACAGTATACAAGTGGTGGCTCTGGGATTTGAACCCAGTTTTACAGATCTGCAGATCAGTTCTTCTAACCACTATGCTATATTGCAGTAACTTCATGAGGGAATGATTTCTGAAGGATACTTTTAAGTGTCACTAACTACACTGTAATTACTGTATAACTACACTGTAACTGCACTACTATGTAGCTGTTAACTAGTTTCGCAATGCCTGTTGTGTACTTACATAACTTTAAATGTGCTGCTTCTGTGAGATTGACCCACACCTCTACTGCATCCACACCCCTGTCCTACTGCTGCCCAGGTGGGTGGGTGGCTGGGGGTTGGGCATGGCTACCCTTCAATGAGAGTCCTAATTCTTCTGTACCTAAGACTAAACTGTCCCATTGTACAATGCTGAACAGTCATAAGGCTGACTGATTGTACATCATGTATATTGCACTTGCACTTTAGTTTGCATTTCAACTGTATTCATGCACTTAATTGAACCTATCTGTACTCAATTTATTCAATGTATTCTATTTTCTGTACTTTCTCTGTTAATGTAAGTGTATTGTCTGTATTACCTATGTACCATCTTTATGGCCTGGGTCATGCCTGAAAATGCTTCACTGAATCAGTGCACCTACCCGGTAAACAAACAAAAAAAAAGACAAAGAAACAAACAACCAAATAAATATCACCAATCTACTGTGTGGAGTGATGATGGGTGATGCCAGATACACATGCCGGGATGCTTCCTTAGCCATTACATGCCTTTGCTACTAGCTGAATGAGGTGGTAGCCATGGCATTATCATTCACACCAAGCTACCACAGCCTCTGACTATACCATGAGGGCTTGGGGCATGGTGGTGAAGACGTGCATGTAATGGCTAAGGAAGAGCCCCAGCATGTGTATCTGGCACTACCCACCATTACTCCACACAGCAGATCAGTGACATATACACATATAATAATAATAATAATACATTTATTTATAAGGCACCTTTCAACTTACCAAGGCGCTGAACACATTTAAACAATAACATCAGATATAAATCCAATAATACATATAAATAAGATCATACCATAATAACATCACGCATTAAAATCAATTAATAAAATAAAATCTCAACACAATAACAGATTGCACTATGAATAACCATCCAAAAAGGCCATTCTCCAAAGATATGTTTTCAAGTTACTCTTGAGCTCCTCCACGGAGGTGCACTCCCATAACCGGCATGGTAGAGAATTCCGAAGAGTGAGTGCAGGATAAGAAAATACTCTGCTGCCAGAAGATTTTAAACTCACTCTTGGAATTTCTAGCAATCCCTCGTCAGCCAAGCGGAGTGATCGGCTGGGGTAATAAGGCACCAGGAGTTCTTTCAGATAGGCTGGACCCTGATCGTGAAGGGCTTTAAAAGTCAGTAAAATGACTTTAAAGGTAATCCACCACCATATAGGGAACCAGTGCAGTTAGCGCAGCACTGGGGTAATATGAGAGGATCTACTTGTCCCAGTTAAAATCCAGGCTGCTGCATTCTGCACCAGCTGTAGGTGATGGATTTCAACCCCAGAAAGCCCAAAGAATAGGATGTTGCCATAGTCCAAACGTGAGGACACAAAGGCGTGGACCAACGTTGGCAAAGAGTCAGATGGAACAAGGTGCCTAACCCTGTCAATATTCCTAAGATGGTAAAAGGAAGTCCTGACAACGGCCGACACTTGAGACTGTAAAGTCAGCCTGTCGTCTAAGACAACCCCAAGGCTAAGCACCCGTTCAGAGGTCGGGAGTGACACGCCACCAAGGAAAATTCTGGAGGGCGTGCCGACACATGACCTCTCTATCTGACAGCCCGGATCCACAACCAGGACCTCTGTCTTCTCTGAGTTCAACTTAACCAACTAGAATCCATCCAATCCTGAATTTCTTCCAGACAGTTATTAAACACCACAAGAGCTCCATCCTGGTTGGGTGAAAAAGGCAGATATAGCTGGATATCATCTGCACAACAGTGAAACCTCAGCCCATACCGTCTTATAATGTTTTTGAGGGGCAGCTTGTACACCGTGAATAACATGGGTGATAGCACGGAACCCTGAGGCACCCCACACAACAAAGGAGTTGGGCCAGAGGAAAAAACTCCCGACACAACTCTTTGTGATCACCCAGTGAGGAATGAGGTGAACCATTGTAGAACAATTCCCAACATTTCACAAATTTGCCTAAGGCATGCCATCAACACCAGGTGATCCACAGTGTCAAAAGCGGATGAGAGATCAAGGAGAACCAGAATGGAATGTCTCTTCTGATCTCTCACCCTCAGAAGATCATTAAGCACCCGAACCAGCGCAATCGCAGTGCTATGTCTTTTACAAAAACCGGATTGAAAGGATTCGTAGATGTTATGGATGGTTAAATGGTCTTCCAATTGGGCTGCCACTACCTTCTCAATAACCTTCCCAATAAAGGGAAGGTTAGAGATAGGTCTGTAGTTTGTGAAACAGTCTGGGTCCAAGGTAGCTTTCTTCAAGAGAAGTGTCACCACCACCTCTTTCAGGGAGCTAGGAAACTCACCTGACTCCAAGGAGCACCAGACTATTTGCACCAGGACTGGACCGATGATATCACTACCACCCAAGATTAGGGGAGTCGGTCCAGGATCCAAACTACAGCTTGTAGGATGCACACTATGGATTATCCTCATAACATCCACGAAATCAGGTCAACTAAAGGAACTCCAAGAGAACTGAGGTACTGTGAGCTCACACTGTTCTACGGCATCACCCTTAGAGATTGCTGGATTATGTCAGCCACTTTAGTTGTGAAGTAACGAGTGAGCTCCTCGCACTCTAATTGCAAAAAGGCTTTTTGAACTTGCAGACAGGCTAGGATACACAGTCTGTCTATGGTCCAAAACAGCTGAGCTGGTCAATTCCGATCAACTGCAATCTCCCTGGACAGGAATTCTGCCTTCATAAGGGTGATTGCAGATTGATAGACAGAATAATGTTCCATCAATCTAAGGTGGTCAGCTTCAAGGGTGGACTTGCGCCAGCATCGCTCTAACCTTCACACCTGTCTCGCATCTCCTCAATGTCCCATCAAACCAAGGGGACCTGGGGTGAAGGGATAAGGGGTGCTCACGAACAGGAGCAATAAGATCCAGGGCTGCCGCAATAGCCACATTATAGGCTGACACCAAAGCCTCTGAATTACTGCTCGCCAACATGGGGGACAATAGGTCAAGGACCACCACAAGGCCTTGGGAAGTAATATTCCGGAATGGGCGGTACCTGACCATCTCCACAGGGGAAGGCCTTCTCAGGGGGGTGCAAAAATTGAACCTCAAGGTGTAGTGGTCTGACTAGGCTACTGGTTCCACCCCCATGTCGGATGCATCAATCCCTAAGAGAAAAACTAAGTCCAGAGAGTGCCCAGATTTATGAGTAGCAGTGGAAACTACCTGTGTGAGGCCCAAAGAAGACATTAATTGGAGGAAGTGATTACCAAATTGCAAGAGTTCATCATCGACCCAGGCGTTGACGTCACCCAGAACCATCAATCTGGGCAACTCAAACGACATGTTGATGATGAAATCTGCTACTTCCTGTAAGAAGCATTTCCCATCTCTGGGTGGACGGTAGATGAGTATGATTTGAACACCTACACCCGCTACTGCTGTGCACTCAAAGGACTCAATCTTACCCACTACCACACTCGTGAGGTCCAATTCAGTCTTAAAACAGACTGCAACCCCCCCCCCTTGTGGTCCAATCTCAGGCGGTGTATCACCGAGTACCCAGCCGGAGTCATGGCCTCCAATATGGGGCCTGAATTTTCATCCAGCCAGGTCTTAGTGATGCAAGCCAAGTCAGCCGAGCCAACAAGATCGACAATAATACTGGTCTTATTCCTGACGGACCTGGCATTGCATAACACCACTCGAGTTGGATGAACCTTGGAGGATGTCAGGCCTATTTGCCTACTAAACTGAGTAGTGCCCTTGGGTATGGGCACCAGACATGGTAAACTATGATCTGGGTTCCATTTCACCCCAGGACACCATCTGGACTTAATAACCCAGATATGGTGGCCCCCCTCATTTATCCTCCCCTGTTTGCACCCCCCCCACCCTCCTCACTCTCCTACGAACAATTCCCAATGCTCTACAGTGCTGGCATGTATCAAATTGTAGGGAAGGAGTATAAAAAGGGCAGAGGGCATAAAGAGAGGAGGACGAGTAGCGCACCACCGTGGGGACTGAAGGCCGACACATGTGGCTGCTAGACAAAAAACAAAACAATAAACCCCAAATACTAAAGTAATCAATCTTAACAACATAAAATTGACCAAATAATCCCCATAAATAAACAAAATCAAATAAAACAAAAAACTTCACCTAACAGAAAACTGAGTCTGGACTGGACATGAAGACTCACAAATAAAATAAAATAAATATAAATACAAAAGAATATATAAATATAAATATAAATGTAAATGTAAGGGTTCTCTCACCACCCCTACTTAACCAAACTAAAATAAAATAAAATTATTTACCCCCCCTTAGTTCTCTCACAGCCAAGGAGAGAGGGAAAAAAAAAATAAATACTTTAGCACTCTCACTGCAAGGTATAAAATAAATATTATAACAAATCATAAAACAATTTAAACTACAAACAAATAAATAACATGTCCCTTTCCCTAGTCCTCTCACAACCCAGGGGAAAGGGTAAAGTTCGAAATTAAATTAATGGACACAAGGTCCTCTCACCACCTCGATTGTCCAGATAAATAAAAGTCTTTAGATTGCCAGGCACAGAAACGGATTTATCTGCAGGTTTGAAGTCAACAAAAACACATATAAATCATTTCAGAGGGCATCCAAAATCCAAATCAAGCAAATTAGGCAGGTCCATCCACGATTTGAATAAGGTCCTTTACCTCCAGCTGGGCAATCACACAAGAAATGAAGTGGACCAATACAACACCCAAAATCAGGCCACAACAGTGGCCCAACTTGGGGGTCTAGGGGGCAGAGACCCCAAGTCAAATCCTTGACCAAAGGCTCCCAAATACCCCTTTCGGACCACCAATCAGGTGAAGTCCAGCAGGTGGTCACACCTCAAACCGATCTTAAAGAAAAGTCTCGTTCACCTCGGAATCCAAAACTGATTTAGCAAATCTCTCACTCTTTCCCAAAGTCACAAGGCACAAGCTTCTTTAAATTTGTCTTCATAGAAATCACAGCCCACAGGAACCAACAAACAGTCTAATCGTTCCCCGGCTCAAATCCAACACAAAAACTGAGTACCTCAGTCCAGGGGAAAAACAGCATCTTGCAGAATTCCTCGAGACCACGAGCCCTCAGTCCGCTCTGCATCTGACTCCATGCCAGCTTCAACAACGGAGCACTTGTGGTGGTGGCTTGAAATTGATAGGATAGCTAGCCTTACTGCATGGATGTAGTTTTCAGTCATTGTGTGTGTTAAATGTCAACAGATGTGGAACTGTGCCACTCTGACAAATTAAAATTTCAAACTTTTACAAGTTATATCTCGGACATGGTTTGGTCTTTTCACTTGAAATTTGGAGGGTGTTGATGGCATGTCCTGTAGATGTGAATTGTGGTGTTTACATGTTGGACAATATATTTTTTGGGAGATATTGTTTGGCACAGTTTACATTTTGCGGACAGCATTTACTATTGTTCTACTCTATTAACATTTGTTTGGTGGCTGGCCGCGCTGTTGTCAATGTACTTTTTAGTCATTAGGTGTGTAATGTGACCGATACTTACAAGTTGGAGAGGAGCAGGGCCCAGCTCCACCAGCTTTGGGCCCAATGCTCCACCAACTTGTACAACTTTTTGCTTTTCTGCTCTTTTTAAAAAGTAAGAAATTCTATACAAAAACTTTGTTACTGCATCAGTTAGGGTTATTTCTGGTTATGACAAGTGAGTGGCCCTGAGCCAGGTTCCCTCCCTTGCACCCCACCCCACCTCAGCCTTCAACCAACAGGCATTGGGGTGTGTGTTGTGTTATTGCTCTAACTCTCACCCCATTCTCCTACACTGCACCACCTCAGCTTGTTTACACATGGGATGGGGTGAGAGTTAGGCTCGATGACCCCAACGCACACCCTGATGCCTGTTGGTGGGGGTGAGAACCCTAATGTCAAATTTCCTTGCTTTTGTCATTGTAGAATAACCCTAACTGATGCATTGACAACATTTTTTTTGTATATATATATATATATATATATATATATATATATTTGTTTATCGGATAGGTGCACTGATTCAATGGACTGTTTTCAGGCATGACTCAGGCCATAAAGATGGTGCATACAGTAGGTAATACAGAAAATACACTTACATTAACAAAGAAAGGTATGTGAAATAGAATACATTGAATATACTGAGTAAATCTAGGTACAACTAAGTGCAATAATACAGTTGAAACACAATAGAGGAGTAGCTAAAGTGCAGGTGCAATATACATGATGTACATTCAGTAAGTCTTATGACTGTTCAGCATTGTACAACTGGACAGTCTAGTCTTAGGTAAAGAAGAACTAGGACTTTCATCTGAAGGTAGCCATGCCCCACCCCAGCCAAGCAACTGGGCATCAGCAGGACAGGGGTGTGGGTGCAGAAAACATGTGCATCAATCTCACAGAAGCAGCACATTTAATGTTATGTAAGTACACAACACACATTATGAAACTAGTTAACAACTACATAGTAGTGCAGTTACAGTGTAGTTATACAGTAGTTACAGTGTAGTTAGTGACACTTAAAATTGTCCTTCAGAAATCATTCCCTTGTGAAGTTACTGCAGTATAGGTTACTGGTTAAAAGCACTGACCTGCAAACCTGGAGAACTGGGTTTGAATATCAGAACCACCACTTGTATACTATGCGACCAAAAATAAAAGAACTAAAAATAAACATGCAATTTAACATTGTAAATTGATCTAAAGCAAAAAAATAATTAATTAACATAATTACTTATTGACTTTAAACAGTGCTGTAGTTACTAAGGAACATGCTGCTTCTGTGGTATTGTTTCCATAGTTAATGCCTAACTAACATGTACTTACAAAGAAAGTAGGCAGAAACTGACACTTAAAGTAAGTAAGTAAAAATTTTATTTCTACAAGATGACCTTCCATAGCTCAGTGCACCTTTGCAATATAATTTACAAAGAGTACAAATGCAAACTTCTTAAAAATAACACAACTGTGGTCCTCTTAAAATCAACATACACATCTTAAAATACTATGTTCCATCAAATGCTTTTTAGAAAAGATATGATTTAAGGGAATTTTTAAACCCTTCTACTGTCAGGCACTCTTATATCTGATGAGGTAGAAAGTTCCACAGGGTAGGGGCCATAAAGGCAAAAGATCTTCCCCGAACATCTTCAAGTGTACCCTGGGAACCTCTAGCAATCCCTTGTCTGAGGATCAGAGTGAACGTGAGAGATGGTAGGGAAATAGGAGGTCTTGCAGGTATTGGGGACCCTGATCATGTAGGGCTTAATAGGTCAACAATGTGACCTTGAAAGGGATTCATCACTGTATAGACGGCCCGTGCAGTTCCTGCAGCACAGTTGTTATATGATTGGATCTAGGAGTTCCAGTCAACAACCTGGCTGTAGCATTCTGCACTAGCTGCAATCAGTGAATATCCACTACCAGTAGCCCTAGGTAAAGGACATCACAGTAGTCAAGCCAAGTGGTGACAAAGGAGTGGATCAAGGTTGACAGATCCTCGGATGGAACCAGATGCATCACCCTGGTGATATTTCTTAGATGGTAAAAGGCAGATTTGACTACGGCTGGCACATGAGCCTTCAGGGTCAGGCCTTCATCAAATTCCACCTCTAGGTTCTGCACCTGGCCCGAGGCATTGAGCAGGGTCCCTCCAAGTTGTAAACCAGAAGATTTTCCTACCTATGACCTGGCTGTCCTCAGATCAGGGTCCACAACCAACACCTCTGTTTTCTCCAGATTTGACCTCAGCTAGCTGGCACTCATCCAGTTCTATATCTCCTGTAGGCAATTATTAAATATTGAGACTGTATCAAATTCCTGGCCAGGCACAAAGGACATGTACAGTTGAGAATCATCTGTATAACAGTGATAACTCACCCTATACTGCCTTATAATGTCCCCCAGTGGAAGCATATACACTGCAAACAACATGGGGGGAAGCACAGAACCCTGTGGTACCCCACAGAGCAGGCTCCGAGGGGACGTGGAATGAATTCTCAAAACAACCGTCTGTGACCTGCCCTCAAAACCAATTGAAGACTGCCCCCTCCAGTCAACAAAAGAACTGCAGGCATTCCAGCAACACCCCATGGTCCACAGTGTCAAATGCTGCTGAGAGATCGAAGAGAATTAAGATGGAAAGGGCTCTCCGATCTCTCACCACAGGAAGGTCATTAAGTACTCAAACCAGGGCAGTCTCAGTGCTGTGCCTTTTCCTAAAGCCAGACTAGAGAGGGTCATAGACATTGTGGATGGATAAATGATCCTCCAGCCACAGAGCGACCACCATCTCAATAACCTTCCCCATAAAAGATGGTTAGAGATTGGTTTGTAGTTATCTGGGCAGTCTGGGTCCAAGCAGGGATTCTTCAGCAGTGGCCTAACCACTGCCTCCTTTAAAGAATCTGGAAAGTTCCCTCTCTCCAAGGAAGCCCAGACCATCTGAGCTAGGACTGGGCAAATGACCTCAACACACCCTACCAGAAGGCGTGTTGGGCCCAGATTCAAACTACAGCAAGTTGGTCACAGAATCCGGACGATCCTCACTATAACCATGACTACCAGCTGGCTACTGCCTTATGATAGGCCAGCACAAGAGTCCCTGGGTCACTACTATCTAACAGAATATTCAAAAGGTCCAGCATTGTCATCAGGCCTTCAGGTGTCACCTGTCTTAAAGGACGGTACTGTACCATTTCCTTCGGACCAGGCCCACTTCAGGGGGTCATGAAACTAAACCTCAGGATGTGATGGTCTGGCCATCCAATAGGATCCACCTCCATACCAGAGATCTCCATCCCCAGGTGGAACACCAAGTCCAATGAGAGCCTCCCCTCATGTGTTGCGGTGTTAAAAACCTGTGTCAGGCCCAATCATTCCATCAATTGGAGGAGGTCCTGTCCAAAGTGTGAGAGTTCATTGTCAACCCAGGCATTGAAGTCCCCCAGAATTACCATCTGGGGGCCTCCAATACCATCTCAGTGATGAAGTCCGCTACCTCCTTCAGGAATACCCTCCCATCCCCGGATGGACGGTAGATGAGAAGGATCCTGAATCCTGCACCTGCAGCTACCATGCACTCAAAGGAGTTGGCACCCCCTACTGGCACTTCCCTGAGGTTCAGTTTCTGTCTAAAACAGACTGTGACCCCCCCCCCCGCTCCTTTGGTCCACTCTTGGGCAGTGTATCACTGAGAACCCAGTTGGTATTGCAGCTGCCAAAATGGGCCCTGCATTTTCATCCAGCCAGGTCTCGGTAATGCAAGCCAGGTCTACAGAGGCTACTAAATCTGCAACCACAGCAGTCTTATTGTTAATAGACCTGGCATTGCATAACACTACCCAAGAGGGAAGGGATTCTGCAGATGGCCACAACACCTGCTTGAATTCCTCAGAACCCTTGGGTATGGGCACAAGGCAAGGAGGCCCTCAGTCTTGGACCTATTTCACCCCAGGGTGCCTCCTAGTCCCCACCGTCTCTATTTTCCCACCCTTCTCTGTAAGAAGGGTGTAATAGTGCTGTAGTTACTATGGAATGTGCTGCTTCTGCGGCATTGTTTCCACAGTTAATGACTAACTAACATGTATTTGCAAAGTAAGTACTCAGAAACTGACACTTAAAATAAAGTGTAAGAAGAAGGGTGTAACGGTGCTGTAGTTACTAAGGAATGTGTTGCTTCTGTGGCATTGTTTCCACAGTTAATTCCTAACTAGCATGTATTTGCAAAGTAAGTATAAAGACACTGACACATAAAGAATATGAAGAAGGGTATAACTACTATACTCTTACACTGAATGTCAATGCTGTAGTTCTGATGTATGCTTTCCTTCAGAAATCATTCCCTCATGCACATACTGTTTAATAAATATGCAATCTAATATTCTTAATTGCTGCACAACTACATTGTTTACTTATACAAAAAAAAAATTACATAATTACTTATTGGCTTGTAACAGTGCTGTAGTTACTAAGAAATGTGCTGCTTCTGTGGCATTGACCCACACCTCTTCTGCACCCACACTCTTGGCCTGCTACAGCCCAGGTGGGTCGCTGGGGGTGGGGCATGGCTACATACCATGCTTTACCACCGATCTGCTGTGTGGAGTGGTGGTGGGTGGTGAAGGATACATAGGTAGGGACCCTTCCTTAGGCATTACATGCCATTCCCACTGTCTGAACAGTGTGCCTGCCATAGCACCATTCTTTACATCAAGCTACCCTTTCACTCTCACTATATCGTGAGGGTTGGGGGCAAGATAATAAAATAGGCAGACCAGTAGGTCCCTTTACTGGAAAACAGCAGTAATGGGAAAACCACAATTCCCCACTCCACACACAGTGCAGGATCCAGTCTGCTCCTGGTCAGACCATTTGATTGGATGGCTGCTATTGATCACCAGGCCTGGAAATGCGCATCTGACACATTTCCTGCTGCCTATGTGAACAGGGTCCAATATTAGATTGTGTGTTTAGTAAACAACAAGTTCATGAGGGACTGATTTCTAAATGAGAACTTACATCACAGCTACAGTACTGACATTTGGTATATGTAAGTGTGTGCAACTGCAAATACATGTTACCTAGGCATTAACTTGAAAACAGTACAATTATTTCTTAGTCACAATATTGTTATAGGGCCAATTAATAATTATGCAAATGAAATATTTTTGTGTACAGTTACGCATCAATTCACAATATTAGACTGCATGTTTACAAACATGTAAGTTCATGAAAAACTGGAATACAGACATGGAACATCATCTAAAGAGTTGCCAGTCAGTGCATATAACTGCAGCAGACTGAAGTTGCATTGTATTCATATTTTAGTTACCATTCTTATTACAAAAAATTGTTCTGTGTGATTACCATTGAAATAAATGTCAGATAGACATAGACAGTTGAAACAGTGCACAAGACCTGCAGTTACAGCATAGTTATACAGTAGTTACACTGTAGTAAGGGACACTTAAAGTGTTACCAAAAAATAAAAATTACGTACCTATGTTAATTCTTGATCTTCCTGTGTATCATCACCATTCATCACTGGGTGACAGCCAGAGGCACAGCACTCCGTGGGGTTTTTTGTTTTTGTAGGGGGAGGAGCTGCGCCACCCCAAGGATGATGCATTATGTGGTGATCACGGGTCAGCCAGCAACGGTCATCGGCTCCTCCTCCGCCCCAGTTCAGCTTGTCAGAAATAGAGGAAACAGATACAGAAAAGACAAGGGTGGGGCGAGGGAGTCCAAGGGATAGCTAAAGGAAAGGATGCAAAACTGAAAAAGGATTTATTTATTTATTTTATTTATTTCATTTTTGTTGACCGGGTAAGTGCACTAGACAAATCCTGCCTATTTTCAGGCACGACCCAGGGAGGGGGATACAGATGAATGCCAACTGACCTTGAACCAGATGAAACTGTTAGTGGTATTTTTAGTGAATGAGGGAAATTTGGCCAGGACACCGAGGAAATTCTCCATCTCTGATGCTGCATTGTGGCCAGTAGGGGGACCGGCCATTGAGATGGCCACTTGGTGCTCGGACTCGGAGCAGGAGGATGTCTCGGAGGTAGGGGAGTTGGTCTCCCTCCCTATCTCTGTTTACCAGGAGACCGACACTGAAAGGACCGAAGACCTATCGGGAGGAGCTCCAATACGGATGGCTTCAGTAGGAGTGTTGAAAGATGGACATACTGTTCTCACAGACACCGCAACCGGATTTCAGGCAAGTCAGGAAACTATTTCCTTGGAGGCTTCTGCTACTCATTTGGGGTTACAAACAGTTTTCGAGCAGGCTTTACAAGTGGACAGTGAGGCTGGGGCTTTGCTCTGCCTGGCTCCCTCGAGTCCTGTCAGTCACGGTGTGACGTGGACTGACAAGGCGCAGCGGTGCATTCTGGAGCCGGTAGCAGATGCGGAAGCCATTGGGGCTCTGGTGCAGTGTGGCTCTGCATTGCCGGGGGCAGGGGAGACTGGCAGTATTTCGCTACTTCGCGAGTGCCAGGAGTCTCCCCTCGGCTCCTCCATAACGGCAGCGGGATCTGATGCTTTGCCTCCATATGTGGAGCATGACAGAATGACAATGGATCTCAATTCTGGTGTTGCTGTTCAATGGTCTACTTCTTCAGGACAGTCGGGAGAGTTGCCATCACAGCAGTCAGGTATTGTGGAGTTACAGGTTGTGGAGAGTGGATTATGGGGACCCCAAGAGCAGGTCACAGCGGGTCATGCCATACACAGCTCCCCTGGTCGTGGGTCTGATTCTGACCTGTCTGCTTCAGGGTTAACTGTCGCTGCAGCTCTTCAGGGTGCAGGGTGGGAGAAGTCCCCCTTAGATGATTCCTGGACCTCCCCTGCATGACCCGACCCCACTCCTCAAGGAGACTTATTGGATATTTCTGACCTTTTGGATGTACCCTCAGGCTTAAGTCTTTCCTAGCCCCTGTCCTGGTGGGCAGAAGGCGCACAGGGTTGTGAACAGGGGACAGTGCTGCATAAAACTTTGCCTGTTTTCACTACAAAGACTAGTGTTGGGGATGGGCCTTTGGCTCCTATTTTGCTTGCTTTGGTTTTTAATTTGCCTCTGACTAGTGCATCTCCTATAGACATGGTGGGGACAAGGGGCAGCTCACTTCAGGCAGTCATGCTTAGTGAGACCCCTAGGCCTCCACCTGTGAATGCTTCTACCCAGGGTACAAACTCTGACTTTGCTGCTTCAGCACCTGGAACATCTGCTGGCCCTCAGCGGCCTAAAACTTTTGCCGGCTTATTTCATTCCCTCCCTGAGCAGGCCAAGTGGCGTAATGCTGTCCAGCTTAGATATAGGGGTGGGTTAGACACATTTCCAGATCATCTATATGTAGGGAAAACATTGATTAAATCCAGTCTGCAATTTTCTCCCTCTGAAATTTATGCCTTAATACATACGTCTGGTGATAATTATTTTGACAACAGCTTTAAAACTGCCTTAAGTTTAGACACCTTTTGGCATCGTTACCAGACAGTCCGTCATACTCCATTATGGTCCCCTTTTTTTGCCACTGACCTTAATAAGCCAACTATTAAGAATATTACTGTTTTGTTTAAAAATGAGGGGGTGGCAATAGAGGCCATTGTATGGTGGTTGTCTACTAAATGCACAGTGTTGGGTTTACCTGATCCCATTATTAACTCTGAGATTTTTGGACAGGGGAGCGGAAACTTCAGATAAAATTGCCAATTGTTAATGGGAGTATACAGTACTTACCGAGTTGTTTTTATCTAGGTAGGGATAGGGGTTTTGTATTTTACCCAGGACAACCAAAATCTTGTTTTCAGTGTGGGGCCCATACCCATCTCAGTAGTGCTTGCTGTGATAGGGCGCAGGTGTATGTGGGCAAACAGGTAGCGTGACACCACAGCAGTTCTTTATACGCTTCAAAGTTTTATTATATAACAGAAAATTTCTTTATAATAGCAGGGTGCATATTCTTACAATGACCATCACTGGCACTCCAAACAGTCTGAGGAAAGTCATTACACAGTGGGCTTCTTCATCCATTAACAGTATTTCCAAAATTCATCCACATTTTTATCTCATAGAATTGGACTTGCATACTTATTCTTCCATCTGGTGCAAGATATAAACAAAGTCTCACTCCTCAGAGCACCGTAAAGTAGCACTTTAACACCATTCCCTGGAGTTCACCTCCAGACCCAGAATCAATCTGATCTAATAAACTAACTGTTTGACTTTTATACCTTGGGGGGTCAGATGACTTTAAAATCCCACCCCTACATGTTGTTTTAACAATATCTCTTTATTTACTACATATTTATTTTATTTAAATTAGTAACACCCCTTTAAATTCATGTAACAACATACTTTCCAGCGTACAAATGATTTAAACCTCTTCTGAGCATTTTAAGTTTTATTTCTGGTGTCAGAGAGTCGCCACCCTTTTTCTAACAGTATTTAGGAATGCACAGAACGGTCGGCCGGCTCTTAAGAGAACCTGCAGGAACTAAACCATGACACCCGGCACTCCACAATGCCAACCCAAGCAGAAACCCATCGTTTCACAAACAACCCAACAATACCACCACAATACCTGAATTCACCTCACAAGGGTATGTAAAGGTATGAACTCTCATTGTTATATAGAAAAATTACTTCTGAATAAGTAAGAAGGCTAAACGCCTTCACAATCGTGCCAATGTTCAAGTGGGTCTAAAATTACCAGTGCTCATACTTGCAGAGACGTACAGGAGCTTTAGCGACAGAACAAGAATGTCAAAGTCACATTAATTAAAAGCTCCTGCCAGAAGACAAAACAAAAAGGGAAAACCAAAAAGGGATCTCAACATTATCACAAAAATTACATAGTACAGGCGAGCCCAAAGAAATACTACAACATAAAAATAATTGGAAAGCAGCACAGAAGGGGGGGGGACAAAACTAACCACTTTCTCCGAACAGGGTATTTTCCCAAAAGTTTCCATTTAAGTAAAAGGGCTGCTCATTTATTTTACTACAAGTTGAGCAAACTCTAAACAACAAATCCCCTACAATTAAAACTACTCCACAGTACACTACCTATCCTCCCACTAGCAATGTCAAGATAAACAAAGCGTTCCTCTTCCACACAAAGCAAAGAACGCCAACTTCATTTCAGGGCAAAGCTAAAAGGGAAAATGCTACACCACAATACCAACAGCATATTTAGATCGAAATGCGTCTAAAATCTTAACACAAACAAAGCGTTATATTTTCAGTAAGACCATGCCGTTGTCTGAACATTTTCACTATCCGAATGGGGCTAACTTCAAAGGGTAACTACACTCTCCCTAAAAAGGGGGATAACTACAATTTTGGGAGAATATTTACTTTTAGAAAGTATATAAGCATCTACTGCTTTTTAAACCTCAAAATCGAAATATATTTTTAAGCTGCACAAACGTCCGCACAATCGCACAGTAGTGCCGCTTTAGAAATCATTCGAGCAGCAACGGAGAACAAGAAAAGCTACTCGCAAGGGCTAAATTAATTATAGTTTCTAAACTTAACTAAAAAGATTTTCTCCCTTATTTTGAGAAATTATTACTTTTATCTAGATTTATTTTAAACTATGAGTCTTTCTCTCTTGGGCGGGGGTTCCAAATACTCCAGAATAAGGAGAAAGTATACATCTAACCCAATATGTTACTTTCTCCCCAAGTCTCACAGCGCCACTCTGTGACATCCCTCCCTACCCAAGAGGGCAACCATTTTTATGGTTGTCCTACCTCATTAAATCCGTTCAAATATAAGGGGAATATTTTGTGGAGTTTTGGCCCACCCATGCCTTAAAACTCCACCCCAAAGTCTCTTAACACATGAATCAAAATTCCTTAAACTAACATTTCATTTTGAGGCTTACATTTTATATCAATACCAATTATCCAATTACCAAATTCTGTATCCCCAATTATACTTTACTACTAACAGCAATAATGCAGCAGTCAAAATGACATTTTCAACTGTATAACATCTCTTAAGTTAACAAGCTATTACAATACAATTACAATACAGTAAGAACAAATGCAACAAAAACAGAAATATAAATGTAATAAGACACAATAAAGACGGCTGCTGGTGGCCAACCCAACAGTCATTAACATAAATATTTTCCTTCAAATTACCTTGAGCACAGGATAATGGAAACCCCATATCTCGGTGGAGCCTCCAGTACTCTTCCCATATATAGATGAAACAAATTATTTCTACTTATCCCATATATAGGTGTATCAATATGGTTTCTATAAAATATTTTCCCATCTTATGTGTCTCACTCTTTTCAGATAGTATTCCCTAATGTACACATCATTTTTATAATTTTCAAACAACTGCCCCATTATTCTTCTCCAGTGAAAGATCATAATTGTACTACCCAAGTCAGAATACCCTTTTAACTAGCAACCCCCTCATTACTCACATAACCTTAAATGCACTGGGAGTTGAATACTTAACAGGAAACCACTTAGGTACACATGGTTATTCCTCACAAACTGTATTACCCTGTATAAAACATACAGTACCAACAGTATTTATTGTGTACATTTGCCATACTTTTATCATTAAATGCACTTGAATTATTATACCCCCTTCTTACTATGAAATACTATGAGCTTCTACCATCTACAGCCCATACCCTTTTTAATCACCCTCCCCTTTTTCCAAGGGAGCCAATTATTACATTTGTTTCCCTTCTGAGATGTATTCTTGTCAATTTGCCATACCTGTTTATTCGGAATGTCAGCCAATCTCCTTAAATAGTCACCTGACTATACATTCCAGGCCAATAAAAATAAGGAATAAGCCGCCCCAAAAGTTCCTCATGATTCACATGTTTGGTGTTGATACATAAGGCATCTAGCAGATCCTGTCTATATTTACTAGGTACCACCACCCTGGAATCTACCTGTTTAGTACAGGGATTCGGTCTCATGTGGTACAATACATTGTTTTTTACTTCGTACCACCATAACTGCTTTTTTTTTCACATCCATACCTATTTTCTCACTATTCAGGATAACAGAGCTACTTAACTGATAGATTTCAGGATCCTCAGCCTGTATAGTTTTCCAGCAAGCAGCAGAGATATCAAAAACATTTGTTTCAACATTATTACATTTTAATAAACAAGTCCCTTCGGCAACTACTGCCTCTTCTGTTTTGCTTGCATCCTTCACCACAGACACCATAACAGTCTCGCCTGGGGACTTGTCTAATGTTGATCTTCCAACATCTTCATCGTCTCCAATCCAACACATTCCCTGAAACATAGGTAGAACAGGGAGCTGGTCCTCAACACACACACAATCCACATAGGATGTCTTATCTTCCATCTCCACAGGCCTTTGAGACAAAGCAATGTTCCCTACTACTGGCAATTGGCTTAAAACCTCTTGGTACCTTTGTTCTGCATCTTCCACTGACTCTCTGCCTCAATCCAGCGATCAAATAGCCATCAAATGGCATCCAGTTGGTTACTCTGGTCATTCTTCTGGTCAAACACAAGTCTGCAATGACCTCCCATGATTGGTTTAGCCTTATTCAAACAAGGCCTCACTAGCATCCCAAACTGTCACTCAGCTGGTGCCATCCACAGGTCAAAGTCCAATGAAGAGGAACGGATTCAATGCACCATCCTGCTATACTCACTGCCCACCAGACCTTTATACAGATCGCAGATATCATCCCACCACTGCCACCATATGAGATAGGGCGCAGGTATATGTGGGCAAACAGGTAGCGTGACACCACAGCAGTTCTTCATATGCTTCAAAGTTTTATTATATAACAGAACATTTCTTTACAATAGCAGGATGCATATTCTTACAATGACCATCATTGGCATGCCAAACAGTCTGAGGAAAGTCATTACACAGTGGGCTTCTTCATCCATTAACAGTATTTCCAAAATTCATCCACATTTTTATCTCATAGAATTGGACTTGCACACTTATTCTTCCATCTGGTGCAAGATATAAACAAAGTCTTACTCCTCAGAGCACCGTAAAGTAGCACTTTAACACCATTCCCTGGAGTTCATCTCCAGACCCAGAATCAATCTGATCTAATAAACTAACTGTTTGACTTTTATACCCTAAGGGGGGGGGTCAGGAGACTTTAAAATCCCACCCCTACATGTTGTTTTAACAATATCTCTTTATTTACTACATATTTATTTTATTTAAAGTAGTAACACCCCTTTAAATTCATGTAACAACATACTTTCCAGCGTACAAATAATTTAAACCTCTTCTAAGCATTTCAGATTTTATTTCTGGTGTCTGAGAAGCGCCACCCCTTTTCTAACAGTATTTAGGAATGCACAGAATGGCCAGCCGGCTCTTAAGAGAACCTGCAGGAACTAAACCATGACACCCAGTGCTCCACAACGCCAACCCATGCAGAAACCCCTCGTTTCACAAACAACCCAACAATACCACCACAATACCTGAATTCACCTCACGAGGGTATGTAAAGGTATGAACTCTTGTTTTTATATAGAAAAATTACTTCCGAATAAGTAAGAAGGTTAAATGCCTTCACAATCGTGCAAATGATCGAGCAGGTCTAAAATTACCAGTGCTCGTACTCGTAGAGACATACAGGAGCTTTAGCGACAGAACAAGAATGTCAAAGTTGCATTAATTAAAAGCTCCTGCCAGAAGACAAAACAAAAAGGGAAAACCAAACAGAGATCTCAGCATTATCACAAAAATTACATAGTACAGGCGAGCCCAAAGAAATACTACAAAATAAAAATAATTGGAAAGCTGCATGGGGGGAGGGAACGAAACTAACCACTTTCTCTGAACAGCATATTTTCCCAAAACTTTCCATTTATGCAAAAGGGCTGCTCATTTATTTTACTACAAGTTGAGCAAACTCTAAACGACAAATCCCCTACAATTAAAACTACTCCACAGTACACTACCTATCCTCCCACTAGCAATGTCAGGATAAACAAAGCGCTCCTCATCCACACAAAGCAAAGAATGCCAACTTCATTTCAGGGCAAAGCTAAAAGGGAAACTGCTACACCACAATATCAACAGCATATTTAGATCAAAATGCGTCTAAAATCATAACGCAAACAAAGCGTTATATTTTCAGTAAGACCATGCCATCGGCTGAACATTTTCACTATCCGAATAGGGCTAACTTCAAAGGGTAACTACACTCTCCCTAAAAAGGGGAATAACTACAATTTTGGGAGAATATTTACTTTTAGAAAGTATGTAAGCGTCTACTGCTTTTTAAACCTCAAAATCGAAATATATTTTTAAGCTGCACAAACGTGCGCACAATCGCACAGTAGTGCCGCTTTAGAAATAATTCGAGCAGCAACGGAGAACAAGAAAAGCTACTCACAAGGGCTAAATTAATTATAGTTTCTAAACTTAACTAAAAAGATTTTCTCCCTTATTTTGAGAAATTATTACTTTTATCTAGATTTCTTTTAAACTATGAGTCTTTCTCTCTTGGGGAGGGGGGTTTCCAAATATTCCAGAACAAGGAGAAAGTATGCATCTAACCCAATATGTTACCTTCTCCCCAAGTCTCACAGAGTCACTCTGTGACACTTGCGATCAACTTAAATGCTCCTCATGTCTCAGTTCTGGACATGTGAGTCTGAATTGTCCTCACCCGTCCTACTGCAATTTGTGTGAAGCAACCTCCCACTCCTTTAAATATTGTCCATGGGCTTCCCATAATAATCCGGCAATGCCTGCTGATGCTCAGAATGTGACTGTTACTCAGGCTCAAAGCTCTGCTCAGGCTAGGCCTCAGTTTCAGCCTTTTGCTTCTGCACCAGTCCCTTCCCCCTCTGGTCCCTCTTCTTCACGGGTTGACCCGGGTTTGGAGCCAACACCCCTGGCAGTGCCCACATCTAGTCCAGACTTAGTGTCTGGAGACTTGGGTATAATACCTCCTGATACAGTTTCTACCCCAGCTGTTGCTGAGAAGTCCCCGGCCCCTAGCAATTTGGCTACACCCTGTGTTAAAGACAATATGCCCCCACCCGAAGATACGGATTGGGTTCCAGTGGGGAACAGGAGGCAGACAAGAAGCTCTCTTCTGAAATGGGTTCCCCGCCTTCTGCCTCTCCACCCTCTGATGTGGTAGTGAAAAAACGTTTTGCTGTCTTACATAAACGTAAGCAGGTGGTCGATACTGAGGAAGATTCCGATGCCTCCTCTGTTGCATCTTCACAGGTTGAGATGTTGACTGATTCTGAGCAGGTTTCTGGTGACATCCAGCTTAATAAGAAAAAACGATGTAAGTTGAAGTCTCCAGGCAAGGGACGAGGTAGAAAAAAGTCTTGAATTTCCAAATGTCTGATATGGGGGATGTCTTATCTTTTGGTAGCTTAAATGCTAATAGCCTTAAAAATGTTAAAAGGCGACGGGCTATTTTTTCCCTCCTTTAGTCCTTACCTTTGCATATTATTTTTTTACAGGACACTAGACTCCACTTGTTGAGAGAGATTGGGCAGGCCTCCAGGGATTGGAGAGATGGCCTGTCTTTCTGGTCCTTGGCTGAGGACATGTGTTCCGGAGTGGGGATACTGGTGAAAGGGGTGGACATTCATGTTACAAGACTAATTGATTTGATTCAGGGTTGGGTTCTTATTTTAGATGTCATTCTCCAACAACAAGAATGGTGGTTGATTAATATTTATAACCTCAACTTAAAACTCAGTGGATTCAGACCTTGAAAGCTATCCAGCCCTTTCTTCATTCGTCCAAATCAGTTACTTTTGGAGGAGATTTTAACTGTATTTTGGACTTGTCTGACAAAACTGGAATTACCCAAAAATTATATTCAGATTCTAACTTCCTTAACACTTTGTATGTCACTGCTGATTTGTGTGATGGGGCTTCTTTTGGTGTACACCCGCCGGAACACATTTTTCACCGGGGTAGATTTACCACACGGATTAATTACTTTTTTCTTTCTCATTGGTTGTCTAATGTTCAGTATTCAGTTCTCCCATGTGAGTATTCAGATCATTGTGTTATTGTTACACATTGGTTGTCCCAGTAACAAACCTGTGTCTCATACATTCTGGAAGATGAATATTTCTGTTTTGGGGGAGGAAGGTGGGTGGCAGGAGTTGTATGGGCTTATCCAAGACAAGGTTTCAGTATTTGACTTATATGATAACCCAACCTTTTGGTGGCAGGATACTAAATCTGTTATTAAAAATTTTGTAAACAGTTTTCTAAACAAAAATCCTCAGATCACTATTTCCAATACCTTAAGTGCTGTCGGCATTTACAGAGGTTACTAGCTTGGCAAACTGAATGGGGTCTGGATTATTCTGCCCAGATCTGGCAGGTCAAAACTGAGATGTGTTCCTCTCAGTATGAGAGGATGACATCGCTGTTTCTAGAACAAAAGTATGGGAGAAAGGGATTGGCTAAAGTAGCTAACCCCTATGATAGTAGCCACCAACAGGTTGCGTCTAAATACATGCCCTTTTTGATCTCCCATTATGGCACCCGGATTAGTGATAATCGTACCATTTTGGAGGAGGTTTCATTCCATGCTTGGTCTTTATATGGGCAAGCTTATGAGCCAGAGGCCTGGGATTTTGTTTGGGTTCTTTAGATGTTCCTTCCTTGTCCCCTGATTGTATTAATGTTTCCTGTCAGCCCATTACTAATGCTGAAGTGGACTCTGTTATTAGCCATTTAAAAACTACCGTCACCCCTGGTCCTGATGGCATTCCCAATGAGTTTTATAAAAAAGCTAAACCTTTATTATTACCATATTTAACAAAGGTATATAATGTAATTTTACAAGGTCTCTTACCTATTCCTCTCACATTTGCCGATAGTTATTTGATTTTTTTATATAAACAGAAAAATGATAAAGAAAAGTTGGACAACTGGTGTCCTATTAGTTTGTTAGCAAGATTGTCTCCAATAGACTCTCTCAGATTGCCACTCGGGTAATTTTTTCTACTCAGACTTGTGCGATTCCAAATCGTTCTATGCTCTCCAATTTGAAAATTTTGTGGGAAGTCTTTGACGGGAGTGACACGCAAGGATATGTCCTTAGTTTAGATCAGACTAAGGCTTTTGACCAGGTTCCACATAGTTATTTATTTGCGGTTCTGGCGAAGTATGGGGTACCTGCGGAACTGCTGAGTTGGATTAAGCATCTGTATCAGTCTGCCTGCACAACGCCGTTAGTTAACGGATTATAAGGCTCCCATATCCCTATCAAGAGAGGGGTACGTCAGGGATGTTCTTTAAGTCCCCTGCTGTATGTTTTTTCTATTGATCCTCTGCTCAGGAAACTGAATGGGAGGGACCATTAGACATATCTCTATAAAACCAGATCTGCTTTCCCAGTGCTCTTGCTTATGCAGATGACATTTGCATTCTGTAGCAGATCAAGCATCTGGTGAGAGGGCGATTGAGATCATCCGTTCCTTCTCCTTAATTTCTGGATCTGAGTTAAATACCAAGAAGAGTATCGGTAGTGCAGTCCATCTTCCCCCACAGTTGGCATCTCCGGACATAGGAGGAATCATTGTTCAATTTCAGAAAATTTGTATTTTGGGTATTACTTTTGGCCCACCTGATGCGGCGGAATATAACTGGATTTCATCTATGAAGGTAGCTGAATCCAAAATTGTTCGCTGGAAACGGTTCCCTATGTCCCGCAGGAAGCGGATTTTTCTGCTTAAAACTTGCATTCTGCCTATTTTTTTATTAATTAGTTATATTTTTCCCCTTCCCTTACATCTTGAAGCCCGTTTTTATCATTTATTTTTTCAGTTGCTTTGGGGTAGCAGACTAAACCCTGTGAAGAGATCCATTACTTACTGGCCTACTAACAGGGCAGTCTTCAGATGGTAAACCCGGTGTTGTTTTATTTTTCCATTTTTGTCCATTCTAATATTTTTCCATGTATAGTCAACCTGACGGATTGTTGGGCCCTTAGTTTTTGCTCCCATTCTCAGTATTTTTTGAATAAATGGCAAGCCCCTGTGTGGAAACCATTTACCAAAATTCCGACCGGGACGTCTGGATACCTCATTGAAATCTTTAGAAAAGTAAAACTGTGGAAAGTGTCTTATGATTTAGACTTGCTACAGCATAGAAAACGCTTATATTCCTCAGTTCTGCAAACCATGTTCTTGGTGTCACCCTGTTTTGATGTACCATGTGATACTCAATGTTTGACAAAACAATTGCTGGAAAGTAGGATTCTGGAAAAAATGTGGGATACCCTGTGGTTATGTTGTCACAACAAATTAAATGTTAAGGGTAACCAAGCGCACAAGCAATTGTCTGAAAGGTATTGTGTTCGGGACACCTGTACATGTACGCTTGAATCTATGTCGCACCTGTTTTTTGACTGTCCATATATTGCTCCACTGTGGATTCAGTTGAGTCAGGCATGGGCTTTACCTATGTTCTCTGCTTTAACTTATTCAGAGTTAGTTTATGGGGAATTTGGACCTGGTTGGAAATTTTTTTTTTCTAGGTTCATTGAAGGTTCTGTTTGCAGTCTGCAAATGGTGTATCTAGCACAACCAATGTATGTTTGTTCTGCAACAAAAAATGGTTTCTTTGACAGACCTAAGGGAGCACATTATGAAAGAAATCTATAGTATTTATTGTTCAGTAAAAAAACTTTACCTGCACCTTTAGTGGCGTTTTGGTGGAGAGCGTTACCTTTAATTTTGTTTGAAGGGGTTACTTGAATGGTGTTTTCTGAGGGGGGGGGTTGAGTCGTGAGACTTCTTTTCAGTACTATTTTCTGGTTTTTTTTTGCTTATTATTAACCCGTATTGAAGATACGGTTTCTTTTTTTTTCTGTTTTTTGCATTTATGTATGATAATATGATTATTTTTTGATTTGTCTTGAGTTTTTGTTTTCTTATATTGTTTTCCAATAAAAAATTCCCCTACTCTTTTCGATAAGTGCCATGGAATCTTTAACATCCACCTGAACTACCACCAATCCAGGCAGATGGGACCTCGGTTTGACGTCTCATCTGAAAGACGGCACCTCAGAAGTGCAGCACCCCTCTCATGCTGCACTACAGTGTCAGTACTGGGATATTAACCCAAGTGCCAGCCAGAGGACAGAGGAGGAGGATCTGAGAGTGTGGGCTTTGGCTGCAGCCCCTGTATGGCCAATCAAACAGAGAGAGAAGAGAGAGAAAGGTAAAGTACAGAGGAAGAAAGATGGGGGAAGAAAAAGAGAGCAACCCCATCACATCCTATACCCAGAAAGAATTCTAGGAAAAAGATGTTGTTTAACATCTGGGAGGTCACTGAGCCTGTTGCCGTCCCATGAGGACTACAGAATTTGGCTGAACTGAAGCTAGGCCAGGTGCCCAGAACCTCCAGCTGGAGGAGAGGATCAATAGTTCAGATGAAGACTCAGAACCAAGTACTTCCCATCTTGAAAAAGTGAGAGCAGCTTATTAGACGGACAATCTCAGACATCAATTCCTCCTGAAGAGAAGGTGTGGAGAAGGTCTCCCTCCTCCCCCCACTGCAGTACAGGGTGGTGACAGCCACCCTGGGACAGGACCCCCTCTGGTTACCATTGTCCCAAGAGGGATAACCCACAGGGTTAAAGGGGGAATCCTGTTCAGGACAAGTCCTATTCCCCCCCAAAAAGGCGGGGAAGGAGGAAAAATTATATAAGGAGGGAGAAGGAGAGTCCCCATGGACACTCTCCTCCACTCCCCACCTAGGGGAGATCCCCCACCTCTAGGAGTCAGTCACGGTCCACAGGACTGGACCAAGTCCCAAGGAACACCCCCGGCTGAGAAGGGAAGAACCCATAGGGAGTCCCAAAGGCCAGGGCAAGAATCCCTACTTGCCCTCCCTCCCAGGGTGGGCCCTCTGCCACTTAGGAAGGTAACAGAGGACCTGAAGGTACCAGTGGGACCCCACCCACAATTGGTCTCAAGGAGGGGGAGGGCAAGCAGGGAGGGGGCATTGCCCAGGAACTGAGGCCCAGAGGGGAAGTTGGACTGGTGCCAGTGATGAATGGTGAAGATACATAGGAAGATCAAGAATTATGATAGGTTTCTAATTTTCTGTCTTTCCTGTGTCATTCTTCACCATTCATCACTGTCTGAGTAAGTACCAAGCCCCCCACGAAGGGGGCCCATTACTTCCCTGAGGGACATGAGTCCCTCAGTCTCTCGTAGGGGAGGATCATGAAAGGAGGAGACTCATTACAGGCCAGTTAGGTCTGTGACTGGTCAGGGTGAAGTGGGGTCTCCTGTTGCCTGGGAGACAGAAGTCACCCTTGTAGTTCCCACCTCACCCTGCAGGAGAAAAGGTGGATTCCCCCAGAAAGCAGAGGCAAGCACTGTATGTCAGGCCAAGGGTGACAACCTTGATAGATGAAGCCATGCTGTCCACCAAATTAAGATTGCTGTCACCACTAGCCTTGAAGCTACCTCATTGGCATTAAAACACACCCTTGCCTCATGCCTTGTGAGCTCCAGGCCCTGCTCTGAGAGGACAATGGCCTATCTGGTTGCCTTCATATCAGGCAGCAATGCCAACACCTGCCCTAGCATTGACCACAGATGCCTGTTGTAGGCAACATGGTCTGCCTGATGAGTGGCAATGCTGTGCATGAGATGCATCAAGGAGAACACTCTCCATCCCCAGTAGTCGAACTCCACAGAGTCCGCATCCGGGGGGTTGGTCGTGCACCGGGTGTCTATGCCTGGAAGGCAAGGCAAGTTTTATTTGTATGGCACCCATTCCCAGAGGCTCTGGGTGCCTCACAGAAATATATAATAAACATACAATACATCAATATAAAATTTCATTAATGCAATTTAGAATAACTAAAATACAAAACAATTTAAAATTTATAAAATATCATAAACAGGAACTGAGCAATAACACTCCCGATGTGGGAAGAGACAAGGTCCCTGGAGACCCCAGGAGTTTGCAGTATCTGCTCTGGCAGTCCATAGGGGCTGGAGTTGGACACTGCCAGGTGAGGGACGATGCCTCCTGGAAGGGAACCAGCCAGGAAGAGACCACCAGTTGGTCCACACCTGAATCACTAAGGAAGAAACGCATTGTCCACTCAGTATTGCATCTTGCGATATGGGATAGGTGCAGATCACCAACCAGCCTCGATAGGAAGTGCTGATACTCTGTCTGATCAGCATCTGTGGACAGATGGACAGAGGTATCCTCTTCCTCAAAGGAGGAAGACAAGGCCAACAAATCTGAAGAGTCTGAGTCCAGCTGCTGCGGGGAAGACAGGCAAAATACCTGCTCGTCCATAGCCCTGACATAACTGGGGAAGGCAGCAACAGTGGCTCTGAACTGTTCCCAGGTCAAGGGCCCTGAAGGACCCACATGGCCTGGGAAATGAGGGCGTGCTGCAGAGGCAATGGGGAGACACACTTCACCTTATGTGAGTGACCTCTGCCAGGGCTAGGGGACCTTGCTGGTGATCTGGGACCTCCTGGGGATCCACTGGTCCACGCAGTTACTGGCTGCTCAACCAGCTTGAAGTGGTCAGCACTGAGCCCTGAAGGGGAAACTCCCCTGTGAGGAGACCAGGGCTGCATAGAACCAGAAGGACAGACCTCAACCCCATCCAATAAGGCCTCCCTTGAAGGGGATGATGGAGAGAACAAGGGTGTGGTGCTGTGACTTCTCGCCAAACCCCGAAGGATCCCTGGGGAAGGTCGCTACCCCACACCCTCAACCCTGTCAACTCTGAGGTTGACCTCTTCCTCACTGCCAAAGCTAGGGACTGCTCCAATCCTGCAGGCCCCCCAAGGGAGGCTGCAGAAGAGGAAGTCCCTGTTCTGGCCCGGGGGGACAGCACCAGCACTGGGACTGGTAGCTGTCCGGACCCCCGGGACCCAAACCACCATCCTCTCAGACTGAGGGCCACTATCAGCAGGCCCATTACTGACATCACCACTGGTGTAGAAGCTGGTACCAGTGCCAAGGGAAGGGATGCCTGGGAGGGCACAGAGGTACTGTGCACACAAGAACCCTCCGACTCTGAGGATTTGGGCAGCCAGTCCGGATCAGTCTCCCAATCATCTGGCTCTGGGAGAGGATGAGATCCAGAAGAGCTCCAGATGAGCAGCCCAGGAGGATTTCCCACCCGTGGTGCAGCTCACGGCACTGCAGGATGGCCCAGTACTGCTCACGATGCCATGCTGATCACCGGAGCCACGAACGGTCCTGGGATCCAGAACAGCACTTGCAGGTGGTACTAAGAAGCCACCCATGCCGGGCCCAGCAGGCATGGGCCATGACACCGGGGGAGCCTGCACCTCTGAGGAGTTGACTGCCTTTGCAGTGCTCCTGTCCCTGACCCCGAGAGGGACAGACTGTTCCTCCAGTACCATGGAAGAGACCTTCTCCCTGGGAAGGCTAGAAGGGGAAGAGACCCCCTCCTTATTGGTCTGTATAGAACTGGGAGAGGACCCAGAGAAAGGGCAGAGAGACCTGCTGTTGGAGTCCCTCGAATGATGCCACCCTCCGAAAGTTGGCGGATCATGGCTGACTTTCCATGCTCAGTGCTTCAGTACTCCACAGTCCATGGAGAAGCAAGCATCCCAACTATCCATATTGTGAGATGGACCCAGGCAGGTGAGGCATCGGTCATGCCAGTTCATGATGGACATCTGCCAGCACAGGGACACTGACGCATAGGAGACCAGCCCACCTTGAAAAAGCTCTTTATGTCCCTGGATGAACCCAACATGACTTGTGGTAACTAAAATAATAATAATAAGAAACAGACTCGGCGCTGCTTCAAGAAAGAAAAAGGAAACGTCTTACTGGATTCCTGCAGAAAACGGTGCCGAGTTACTAGCTTACAGAAGAACTTAAATGGAGTAAAAACAGCTTTGACAACAGCATTGAAACAACTGACTTGACCACAATGTCACAGATGAAATTTCTTCAGTAGGTGAGAGGTGCTCCACTCTCAATGGCAGGAGAAGCAGAACTGGGGCGGAGGAGGAGCCAGTGACTGTTGCTGGCTGACCCGGGAGCACCATGTAATTCATTGGCCTCGAGAGCAGTGCCACCTCTGATACCAGCTCCTCCCTCTACAAAAAAAAAGCTCCTGTGGGGTGTTGCGCCTCCGGATGTCACCCTAACAGTGATGAATGGTGAAGACTGACACAGGGAAGATCGGTAGTACTGTGCTGTAGTTACACAATTCACATGAAGTGGTAGTTACTGCCATTACTGTTGCCTCCCTTCTGCCTCAAATCAATTCTTTTTGACAAATGTAACTATGTATGTTGCACTTTGCAACAGCTGTTACATGTGTAGTTACAATTCCAGCATAAATCAATTTTTCTATTGTACTTTGCAACAGCTGTTACATGTGTAGTTTAAACCCCAGGAAATATTACTGTATTCTGCATTATACAGTATTGTCCTACCATAGTACTGCCCCGGAGCAGAAAAGGTTAATAGAACCTATGCAAATGAGAGAATGCTAGGCTCGAGCTCAGTTTTCAAACCACCGTCCCTGGTACACAATCCATCAACTATCAGATTCTTCACTCTACTTGACTAGTCAGACGCCTCGGCAAATTCTCTGCTTCTTTGCCAAAAGTTGTATTTATTTTCTAGGTTTTCTACCGCTTTTAGTTAGAATTTTTAAGCCATTGTCTCTGGTTCCCAAGGTAAACTAGTATTAGATAGAAAGAATTAGGTAAGTCCTCTGGTTCTGTCCAGTTCTCCAGTCAGGAATTGACATTTTTTCTTCTTTTCTTTGTAAGTAAAGTTTCTTGGTTTAAATTTCTTTTTGTGAGGACGTTACTGGGATAAACCCTGGTTTGTTCTGTGATCCTTAAACTGACCCCCCCCCAAAAAAAATTTAGTTTGGGGTAGTTGGCCATGTCTCAGATGCCTAAGAAAAGAACTGGCCCAACTGGTTTCCAGCAGTGTACCGAGTACGGGGAAACATTTGCTATAACTGATCCCCATTTGATGTGTGTTTTCTGTCTTGGGTTTGACCACTTAGAGACAGATTGAGAAATTTGTAAGAATTTCCCTCAGTCCATGTTTAACAGGCGATTGAACCAATTGAGGGAAAAATTTCTGATGCAATCGCTGAACTGGTTACAGACAAATTCTTTAATTCAAAAAGTACTGCTGAACCGGGAGAAGCACCCTCTGACCAGGGTACTGGTTCACAGTCAAAAAAAACCCCACAGCTGAACAGGCCACTGAACCGGCAACCCCGGGCAAGATAAAGAAAAAGGTGAAGCCGTTGGTTCCTACCACAGAAGAGATATCTAACGCTATTCAGATTATTCAGTCCCCTCAGTCTCCTCCGGTTCAGGTTCCATGGCCCTCGGTTAAATTTCCTGTGGTTGTGCTCCCAGGTTCTCCCTCTGTTCCCGGTCTCCTTGATTCTGGTTCTGAATACATAGAGGAGGAGAAGGACTATGGTTTTGGGGAGGAAGAAGAAGAAGAAGAGGACTATGGAGAACTGGTAGAACCGGAGGTTTCTCCTGACTCTCATCATCCTGATTCCCCTGATAAGGGATCTGAAGACTTTACCTCTCTGTTTGCTTTTATGCAACAAGTGGCTCAGACTTTAGACCTCCCTACTCAAGAGACAACAAATGAGGAGGAAGAGGCTGATTTTGTGGAAATGATGGATGTGGCTCCAGCAAAAAAGTTGCTTTTTCCCATCCACAAAACCCTAAAAAAACATGTGTTCAAGGTTCTGCAAACACCTACTTCAATTCCTCCAGTTGATAAAAAACTGGATAGGAAGTACTAGGTAGCCAAGTCTGGTGCAGAATTTTTGTTTGGACACCCCAGTCATGAGGGTGTTGTACAAGCTGCAGCCTGTGATAAGGCTGGCATACCCCTGGCATCCTATCCCCCTTATAAGGATTCCAGGAAGATGGATTCAATGGCCAGGAAGTCTTATCTGGGTTCTTCTCTAGCCATTAGACAGGCCACTTACATGGCTTATGTGGCCAGATTTCAAAAAATTATTTGGGATACAGTATCTGAAATTGCAAAATCCTGCCCTGAACCTATGGCAGCTGATTTGGCAGAGGCTGTTAAAAGGGGTGTTGAGGCATCCGAGTTCCAGTTTAGAATGGCTATGGATGCCAATGACACTGCAGTCAGGATAATGGCTAATTCAATATCTCTCAGATTTACATGGCTGAGAACCACTAATTTATCCCAGGACACTCAGTTAAAATCTTTGGATTTTCCCTGTGACCCTTCATCCCTCTTTGGCCAACAGACTGAGGCCTATATGAAAAAGATGGATGAGTACAAGGTGGCTTACAGGAGTGCAGCAGCCAAAGGAAAGGCAGCTACTCCCCAGAAACAACAGCCCAGGGTTGGAAGAGCATGACCTTACTATAGGCCCTTCTTCCAGACCCAAGCCCTTCCAATCTACCAACCCAAGAGGGGCTATTTCAGGAGCAGGGGTGGAAGGGGTACTGGCAGAGTGGGTCTAAGCCCTCAACCTACCCCACAGGTGAAGCAGAACACCTGAAGTATCTATTAGGGTCATCATCCCTCTCCCTGTAGGGAGCAGGCTCGCCCACTACTTCTAGGCCTGGCAGTGTATAACTTCAGACAAGTGGGTCCTGGAGGTAGTGAGCCGGAGTCTCACCCTCAGCTTCAGGGCCTTGCCCAAGCTGATGGTAAAGGTCTTCATTCTTCTTTCATCATCAGAATCCCAGCTACTGGAGGAGGAGGTAAAGAAACTGTTACTGGACAAGGCAGTAGAACCAGTTCCACCCCCACACTGGGGGAAAGGGTTTTACTCAAGGTATTTCCTAACAGTAAAAAAGACAAGGGAGTGACAACCCATTCTGGATCTCAGGCAATTAAACAGATATCTGACAAAACCAAAATTCAAGATGGTCACTCTGGCCACCATTCTGCCATCACTCAGGCAAGGGGACTGGCTAGCCTCACTAGATTTGAAGGACGCCTATTTTCATATCCCCATCAGGCCATCACACAGAATGTTCCTCAGGTTCAGGCTCAAATCAGGCCATTATCAGTTCAGAGCAATGCTCTTCAGCCTGTCTTCAGCTCCAAGGGTATTTACCAAGTGCTAGGCCGTGGTAGTGGCACATCTAAGAAAGCAGGGTGTCACAGTTCTTCCCTATCTGGACAACTGGCTGCTGGTGGGTCAGTCCCCCCAACAAGTCTTGGATGGCCTCGCTCAGGCTCAAAGTCTCCTTCAGTTACTAGGGCTCCTCCTAAATCCCCAAAAGGCAGTTCTGGTCCCAGTTCAGCTTCTGCATTTCATAGGAACAGAGCTGGACACATTGAAATGAAAAGCCTTCCTTTCACCAGCAAGGGTGGACACTCTGGTACAGCTGACCAGCTCTTTCCAGTTATCCTGTCCCAGACCAGCAAGGCATTTTCTCTAGCTGTTAGGACACATGGCAGCATCAACAGCAGTAGTACCAGGAGCCAGATTTCAAATGAGGGACATTCAATTTCACCTCAGATCTTATTGGTCACTGTGACAACCCACCTCTCCCTCTGGGCTGAAACAGCTTTTAGAGAGGTGTCTGTCCTCGGATACTCACTGCCACCAGCTGGAGTCATCCAGCGCCAACCTTCAAGTTCACAAACTTGAATAATTAAATGTGCAATTGCACAAGTTAACGTCTGGTAGTGTGTCTCTCTCGGGTGGCGGATGCTACACAGAGTTTACCTCAGCCAGTGGAAACCAAATCTTTCCTTAGAAAAATGAAATCACAGTCACAACTGTTGATCAAATAAATAGCTTTTCACTTAAGAGAAAGTGCACTGAGCATTTACAGGATATATATTTACAACACAAGAGAATAACACTCATACAGGAAAAGTAAACAAATCTTTTTAAATAACAGATGGCAAAAGAAGAAGGCTATTACTGAAATATGCTAGTACTAAACTTACCCCTTCCTGTCCTTCCAAGAGACACTGGACCCTATTCTAACTGCCAGCTCCCATGGACATAGCTACAAGGGTAGGCTCCAAACTTATGTTTCCCCCTTCAGCTTTCAAAGTAAGAGAAAGAGCTTCATTGTCTTTTGGCCTCTTATATATTCTCCTGGGATTACGTAATGCCTATTCCCCCTTTGAATGCACCAACCAACTAACATATATGTATTTAATTGTCCCAATCCGAGCGAACAACTATCAGTGACCAATTATATTCCCTTTTTAACCTTAGGTTTATATTTGAATGAACCAATGGCAGTCAAACTGACCTGTGTATATGGACAGGTCTGTGTGTGTGTGATGTCCACTCGAGATTTATGACCCAGCTCTTATCTAGCAGCTAGGGAGGACTGAAAATTCCACAAGCTGGATGCTGCTGGACAGTGGATTTTAGCCTGTGTGTGTTTTTTTTTCAAACTGCTAAAAAAAAACCCAGCTATAGAATCCAAACCATTAACTCTTTCCTTCCCATTTCTGTTACATCTCCCCCCCGATAATGAAGGCATGTCCCTTGGGCCACCCCAAGTAACACAGCCATTCATGCAATTACTGGGAAGTGCCCAAAAGTATCCATCCATGCCATTAGCCCTGCCTAGATAGCCCATCCGCATTTACATTTTGTTTACCACTGCAATGCTGGATGGTCATGTTGTATGCCTGAAGTACCAAACTCCAACGCAGTAGTTTTCCATTTTGCCCACTTGACCTATGAAGCCAAATCAGGGGATTATGATCTGTGACCACAGTAAATTCTCTCCCATATAGGTAAGGCTGCAGCTTCTGAAGGGCCCACACTATTCCCAAGCATTCCTTCTCGATTGTGGCGTATGCCTCCTTTATGGGCAAAAGCCTCTGGCTGAGGTACACAACCGGGTGTTCCTCCCCCGGCTGGGTAACTTGGCTCAGCACAGCCCCCAGCCCATGATCTGAGGCATCCACATGGACCATAATCTTTAAACTATAATTGGGGCTAGCCAATACAACTGGGCCACTTAAGGCCTTCTTTAGCTCCTGAAAAGCGACTTCACAGCTTTCTGACCACTTCAGTGTATCTGGCTTTCCCTTCTTGGTTAGGTCTGTCAGGGGCTTATCCAGATCGCTATAGCGAGGTACAGACCTTCGTTAGTACCCTGCTGTCCCTAGAAATGCCCTGATCTGTTTCTTTGTGGTAGGAGTAGGCCAGGCCAGGATGGCATCAACCTTGGCAGGCTCTTGGCGGATGTGTCCACTACCCACCCGGTGCCCAAGGTAGGACACTTCTGCCATGCCTATCTGGCACTTTTCCGCCTTGACTGTCAGACCTGCATTCTTTAACCTGTGGCACACATCCCATACATTCTTGATGTGCTCATCCCAGGTCTGGCTGTATATGGCTATATCATCCATATAAGCCAATGCAAACTCACCTACCCCAGACAGAATGCGATCCACAAGCCGTTGAAAGGTTGCAGGTGCATTCTTCATTCTAAATGGCATTACCTTGAATTTGTATAAACCAAATGGAGTAACAAAAGCTGATCTCTCCCTGGCTGTAGGGGTCAGAGGTACTTGCTAATAGCCCTTTGTTAGGTCTATTGTGGTCAAATACGTGGCTCCCCCCAGTCACTCCAGGGTCTCATCTGTTCTGGGAATGGGATAGGCGTCAGACTCCATGCAGCTATTAAGCCTCCAGTAGTCAACGCAGAGTCATGTGGTGCCATCCCTTTTGGGGATCAGTACTACAGGTGATGCCCAAGGGCTACTAGATTCCTGGATTACTCCAAGTTCCAGCATCTCCTTGAGCTCCTCTTTCACAGTCTGCTTAACGTGCTCAGGTACCCTGTAGGGGGACTGTTTCAGGGGAACCTGGGTCCCTGTATCCACATGGTGCTCTGCCATAGTGGTGTACCCTGGTTTCCCTGTGAACATGTCCTCAAATTCTCTCAGCATACCCCTCATTTCTTGCACCTGGGCTGGTGTCAGCTGTTTCAAGAGGGTAATGTTGTCCACAGAGGATGCAACCCTGGCCTCCCCAAGTAGGTCCACCAGTGGATCTATCTCAGTTTCCTCCTCTGGGGCACTGCATACAGTGAGGACCATTTCCTCCTTGTCATGATAGGGCTTCACCATGTTAACATGATACACCTTTCATTTGCATCTCCTGTCCGGTAACTCTATCATGTAATTGACATCACTAACCTTTTGGACAATGGAGAATGGCCCATCTGATGCTGCCTGTAATTTATTCTGTTGGACAGGGATGAGTGCCATCACTCGCTGTCCCACCTCATATTCTTTGGCTCGGGCCCTACGGTCATACCAGACTTTCTGCTGCTGTTGTGTAGTGGCCATGTGCTCCTGAGCAAATGCCATGAGCTCCCTAAGGTGGGTCCTGAAGTTCAGGACATACTCCACAACAGACTCCCCTTGGGAAGCACGGTCCCCCTCCCATTCATCCTGAATCATATCTAGGGGCCCCCACACCCTATGACCAAATAGGAGCTCGAAAGATGAGAACCCTGTGGATTCCTGTGGGACTTCCCTGTGTGCAAATAGGAGATGAGGCAAATATTTGCCCCAATCCGTCTTATGCTGGTCAGAAAAAGTCCTTACCATGGTCTTAAGGGTTGAATTAAATCGCTCCACCAGACCATTAGCTTGGGGATGGTATGGGGAGGTTTTGAGCTGCTTTACCCCACACTTCTCCCACAAACTGCTCATTAACCCTGACATAAAATTGGCACCTCGGTCTGACAGTATCTCCTGGGGAAAGCCCACCCGGCTAAATATTCCCAACAGTGCATCTGCCACTGGTTCTTCCTCAGAGGATGTTAGGGCCACTGCCTCTGGGTATCTGGTGGCATAGTCAACAACTACCAGGATATACCGCTTGCCAGTGTGACTTGGGGTGCTCAATGGCCCCACTATGTCCACAGCTACCCTCTTAAAGGGTTCATCAATAATGAGCAGGGGCATGAAAACTGCCTTGGCCATGTCCCCCATTTTTCCCACCCACTGGCACTGTGGACAAGTACTGCAATAATTTACCACATCCTTGCCAATACCAGGCCAGAAAAAATTGTTGGTCAGATGCTTTTTTGTGCGCCTCACCCCCAAGTGCCCTGAAAAAGGGATATCATGGGTGAGGGCCAAAAGCTGCTGACAGCGAACCTTAGGGACTACCAGCTGCTGGAGTACCTCACCATCTAGCCCTTCCTGTGTTGTACATTCTCTGTACAACAGCCCATTGTCCCAGTAAATGGACTCTTTACTCCCTCTGAGGACACTTAGCCCTATGAGCTATTTCCCTCAGTTTTTGCAAGGTAGGTTCAGTTTGCTGTGCAGCACTCAACTGCCCTCATCTGACCCGTCCCAGTGCCACTTCAGAAGGAAGTCCTGTGGGCTCCTCTATTTGTGACTGGGGTTCTGGACTGCTGCTTCTAGCCAGCCCCTTCCTTGTGCTAGACACTTCCTCAGCTGCTGAGAGTGTGGCTGGACCACCCAGAGTCACCCCCTCTTCACCCTCAGAAGCTTGACCTTGTGCCTGACTACGAGTTACAACACACACCAGTTTTTTTCCTGGGGTCCAAATCCTTCCCCACAATCATATTTACAGGTAGGTTTTCTACAACCCCCCACCTCCTTTTCTCCATGGCCCCCTTCCCAGCTCAGGAAGACTCTAGCCATTGGTAATTGAACTGGTGGTCCTGTGTATGCCCGGACCCTGGAGTATTTCCCAGGCACCATCTGCTCTGCCTGGATGAGATCCTACCTCACCAGGGAGATGTCAGCACCTGTGTCCCATAGTCCCTGTGTTACTATTCCATTAACTGTAATGGGATGCAGATTCTCATCAGAGGAGAGTGATTCTTCTGACTGGACACACTCTGCAAACACACCAGTGATCTTTTGATCACCCCCTTCCCCATACCTTTGCCCCTTAACCAGTTTCTGAGGGCAGTTATATCTCAAGTGTCCCACTTGATTGCAAATATGACATTTCTTGGGTACTATCTCTTGAGACCCTTAGAACCAGAGGGTTCTACTTTGGGCTCATGTGCAGGCTAGTTTCCTTTGGGCTGTCCCCCATGGGATCCCTTATAACCATGTGCTTCCCCACCACCATAAGACTTACACTGTGTGTATGGCCGGCTAGACAGATACATGTCAGCGCTTCCTGCCACCACTGTTGAAGAGGCACATGCCCTGACTAGGAGCCATACACGCATGTCTTCAGGTACAATCTTAAGGAATTGTTCTCTCACCAGTACATCTTTAATCAGTTCCACAGTGGTTGCTTTAGCCCCCTCCATCCACCTATCAAGGTAAGTGCGCAGTTGAACCTGCAGTTCTGCATAACTGTCTTCTGGGCTTTCTTTAACTCCCTAAATGTCCTTCTATAAGCCTCAGGAGTTAATTCAAAACATTTCAGCAACACTGTTTTAACTTTATCATAATCAGCATGGTCTTCATTACTCATTTTAGCAAATGTATGCAAAGTTGTCCCCGTAAGTAAGGGTGTGAGATAAGTTGACCAGGAAGCCTTAGTCAATTTTAATTGGTTGCATACTCTCTCAAATGACCTTAAAAATAAATCAAGGTCATCTCCCTCTTTAAACTGAGGGAACAATTTAGAATTAATTTTGGCTTCATGAGGTGAACTCACTCCACCATTACTCATGGTTTGCTGGCTGCGCAGGGTCATCATCTCCTTCTCATGCTATCGTTCCTTCTCTCTTTCTTCATGTTCTTTCTCTCTTTCTTCATGTTCTTTCTCTCTGTCTGCCAGTCTTTTTTCTTCCAGTTTTTCCTCTGCTTCCAGCCTTTTGGTCTCTGCTTCCCATTGTTTTGTTTCTGCATCCAACCTTCTTGCTTCTGCTTCAGCATCCATTCTTTACACCTCCAGTGCCTTGCCTTGCAGCAGCAGCTGCAGTCGCAGTGCCTCAAGCTGGTTTGGGGGGTCTGCTACATCAGTTTCTGACTCACCCCCAGTGACTGTCTGCTTCAGGTCATGTGCCACGAGGGTAGCTATGAGGTCTGCCTTTTTCTTGTGTTTTAGACCTTCAAGCTGAATCCCCTTTTCCTGGCCCTTTTTACAAAGCTGTGGTACAGTAAGTGAGTCATACTCCTTGGAGCTCATTCCCTACTGCTATGCTGTACTGTGCTAACTAGAAACAAATAAAACTGTTGTACAGATCTGTTCTCTTATATATCCTGTTTTGCAATGCTTAGGTAACTGTTCCACTGGCAAACTCTGTATCTCAATGTGCTATGCAGTCTGCTATCATCACCCCACCACTGCCAACCAATATGTGACAATCCACCTCTCCCTCTGGGCTGAAACAGCTTTTAGAGAGGTGTCTGTCCTTGGGTACTCACTGCCATTAGCTGGAGTCATCCAGCACCAACCTTCAAGTTCACAAACTTGAATAATTAAACGTGCAATTGCACAAGTTAAAGTCTGGTAGTGTGTCTCTCGTGTGGCGGATGCTACACAGAGTTTACCTCAGCCACTGGAAACCAAATCTTACCTTAGAAAAATGACATCACAGTCACAACTGTTGAGCAAATAAATAGCTTTTTACTTAACAGAAAGTGCACTGAGCATTTACAGGATATATATTTACAACACAAGAGAATAACACTCATACAGGAAAAGTAAACAAATGTTTTTAAATAACAGATGGCAAAAGAAGAAGGCTATTACTGAAATACGCTAGTACTAAACTTACCCTTCCTGTCCTTCCAAGAGACACTGGACCCTATTCTAACTGCCAGCTCCCATGGACATAGCTACAAGGGAAGGCTCCAACTTATGTTTCCCCCTCCAGCTTTCAAAGTAAGACAGAGATCTTCATTGTCTTTCAGCCTCTTATATATTCTCCTGGGAATAGGTAATGCCTATTCCCCCTTCGAATGCACCAACCAACTAACATGTATGTATTTAATTGTCCTAATCCGAGTGAACACCTATCAGTGACCAATTATATTCCCTTTTTAACCTTAGGTTTATATTTGAATGAACCAATGCATTCAAACTGACCTGTGTATGTGGACAGGTCTGTGTGTGTGTGTGAAGATGTCCACTCGAGATTTACGACCCAGCACTTATCTAGCAGCTAGGGAGGACTGTAAATTCCACTAGCTGAATGCTTCTGAACAGTGGATTTTAGCCTGAGTGTGTTTTGTTTTCAAACTGCTAAAAAAAAAAACAGCTAGAGAATCCAAACCATTAACTCTTTCCTTCCCATTTCTGTCACAGTCACAAAGAAAGTGCCAGTTGTCTGCTCTGGTACCAGTCACCAGTTCTTTACTTCTGACCCTGCAGTGGAGGCAGGACAGGAAAAACCTAAGACAGGGTGTTCCTTTCCTGCAACAGCTCCCCTCAAGGGTCCTGACAACAGATGCCTCCCTTCTAGGGTGGGAAGCACACACAGGAGACCACACAGCTCATGGTACCTGGACCAAAAAGGAGACCCTTCTTCACATAAACCTGCTGGAGCTCCAAGCAGTGCACCTGGGGATCCAGTCCTTTGCTTCACAGCTTTCAAACCGGGTGGTACAAGTCAGAACAGACAATACCACCACAATGTACTACATAAACAAACAAGGAGGCACCCAGTCTACCCCATTGTGCACAGAAGCCATGTTACTATGGAAGCTAGCCTACTCTCTGAACCTGTCCCTGATAACTGTGTACCTATTAGGGAAGGACAACACCCTAGCAGATGCATTGAGCAGACTCAATCTGAACCATCACAAATGGAATCTGAACAGGCAGGTACTTCTAACAGTGTTCAGAAGGTGAGGTACCCCAGAGGTGGACCTCTTTGCTCACCCAGACAATCATCAGCTGCCACAGTACTGTTGCAGACCTCCCACAGTGGGCACAGTACCGATGGATGCACTACTAATGGATTGGACAGGGAAATTACTGTATGCATTTCCTCCCTTCCCACTACTGCTCAGAGTTTTGAACAAGTTCAGGTCTCAGTCAGCAACCATGATCCTCATAGCCCCAGATTGGGCCAGGCAGCCATGGTGCTCACTGCTTCTACTTCTGTCTGTCAGCAAGCCAATAGCTCTACCCTGCACAATCTCCTTACTGCCTCACAGGGCCGAATACTCTATCCCAACCTGCAATCTCTCAAACTCAAGGCCTGGTTCTTGAGGATGTAGAATTTGCCAACTTAGGGTTTTCAGAGATGGTACTCCAGGTCCTTAGGAGCTCCCAGAAAACCCTCCACACAGTTAACCTATTCCTCTAAGTGGAAAAGATTTTCTTGTTGGTGCCAGCAACAAGAAGTGGTTAGTACCCAGGCAGGTGTACCCCGGTATTGTATTACTTGGTACACCTCCATTCCCTTGGACTTAAGCCCTCTTCATTAAAGGTTCGCCTAGCAGCAGTCTCGGCCTACCTTTCAGTTGGCAGAAGGACTTCTTTGGCATCTGAACAAGTGTTCAAGAAATTCTTTAAGTAGTTTCTGCACATGGACCCCCCACACAGACAGCCCACCCCGCGGGGTGGGATCTTAACATCTGTATTGGTCAGCTGATGCAGCCACCCTTTGAGCCCATGTCATCAGCAGAGCTCATGTATGTTACTTGGAAAACTGTGTTCTTAGAAGTCATTACTTCAGCCAGAAGGAGTAGTGAGTTACAGGCCCTGTGTACAGATCAGGACTACAATTCCTTCCATAAGGATAAGGTAGTCTTAAGAAAAAATAGGACGTTTCTTCCTAAGGTGGTGTCTGATTTTCACCTTACTCAGTCTATTACCCTGTCTGTCTTTTTTACTGATCATTCATGCTCAGTTGAATGCAGATTGCATAGCCTGGGTGTGAAAAGGGCTATCAGTTACTACCTGGAGCACACCAAGGGTCATAGGGAGAACAGAACCCAGCTGCTCCATATTTATGGAGAGGTAGGAAAGGGCAAACCAGCTTCAAAGAGGACCATTTTTTATTGGATTGTGGCCTGCATCCAGTTTTGCTATAGCAACGCTGGTAAAAAGCCTCCTGTGGGCCTTTGAGCCCATTCCACAAAGGGCACTGCTATCTCCATAGTAGCCTCAAGGGACATACCCTTATTTGATATTTTCAGAACAGCTACCTGGAAAACTGTTCACATGTTTGTCAAACATTATAGCCAGGATTTACAGACCAGGAGTGATGCTAAATTTGGCACAGCAGTACTGCAGAGCTTGTTTCCTAAGTAGGTTCTGTGCCCACCTCCAAAGGCACTGCTTGGATAGTCTGCATATGTCAGAATACAGTAAGATTTCCTTGGGTTAGAAGAAGACATTGCTTACCGTAGTAATCCTGTTTCTTCCAAAGGAATCTTACTGTATTCTAAGCTCCCACCCTTCCTCCCTTTCTGGAAGCTGGGGACACTGCACTACAGCTTTTTCTGGTGAACTCCTAGGCTGGTTTTTACTTAGACTATCTGTGACTTGAGTCTTGGGGTTAATGCCTGTCAGCTGGAGGATGATAAAGGGATTGGGAGTCTAATGATTATTTTGATCATTATTATTATTCTGTTTCAGATTAGCATTAGTTAGTTAGCTTCCTAGACAAGCTTTGTTAGAATCTGATGGGTGATGGATTATTTACCAGGGACAGTGGTTTGAAAACAAAGCTTGAGCCTAGCATTCTCTCATTTGCATGGGTTCTAGTAACCTTTTCAGCTCCGGGACAGTACTATGGTGGGACAATACTGCATATGTCAGAATACAGTAAGATTCCCTAGCAAGAAACAGGATTACTATGGTAAGTAATGTCTTCTTACACTTCCAGCATAAATCAATTTTTCTGTTGCACTTTGCTACAGTTGTTACTTATGCAGTTACACTTCAAGCATAAATCAATTTGTGTCAAAAGACAAATGGTTGTGGTCGCACATGTAATTACCACTTCATGCAAATTCTGTAACTACACACCAGTCAAATGTGAAAGTAATTAACAACTACATAGAATTTACAGTGCAATAACAGTGTAGTTACTTCATAGAAATGTGTGCCAAACTACATAATATGCAAATGTAAAACTAATTACCAACTGGCTCCATGCATGAAAAGGGGTTACCAATGGATCCTAAAGTTTGTAATGCAGTACATATGTAGGATTTTGAGTATAATACAGTCATTGATATGGGCTTTTTTAAGTAGCCTATGTGGGGAGATACAGAAGATAACATTAATGGAATCAGATGATTCCATATTAAAAAATGCACTTTCATCATTCAAAATGCATGAAAATTTGTGTACTAATTTGTGACATGTCTACCCATGTATGTGAAATAATCTCTCAGTGTCATTGAATTAGACTTTTCTGGCAAGAGAAATATTTTGGTAACTAATTCTTTGTCCTGCTTTCCATTATTACACTTCCTTATTGTGCTAACATGATTCCCAGCCACCCCCAGGGGGTCCTAAAGATGTGGTCTCGCATGTAACCATTTATGTCTCCTTGTGTTACCTCTGATCTTTTGTAATAATCTGCACTTTGGCACTATTTGTGTTTTATGTTTGTTCCCAGGTTACTCACTGTATTTGTTTAGGGTACAGCAGTGCATTGCCCTGTTTCTTTAAGTACAAAGCATGATCTCAAGCTGTTCCCTTTGCTCCCCTGATCCTTTCATGTCCCATACCACTGGATGTTCATGCATGGCTGCAGGGGTCCAGGTGAGCCACTTGTGAAACCATTTGGGCACTTACATCAGCGCAAGATTGGGGCAGGCCATGCGGGATTTAGAAGATGATTCCCTATAATTTCTTGCCCTTTCCTGTGATCGACTGTCTTGTCCTGACTCCTGAAGAGCTCTTGTCCTCTTGTGTGACCCTCGTTACATCACTAACCTCACTGCATCAGGTAAATACTGATTATGCCTGCAGCCAAAAATATGTTTTTTTTTACTGGTTTTGGTAATTTAAGTGAGCTGTTGGGGGTTACATTAATAGTGCAGATGGACCCTTCCTTTTTTGCCTTTGCCTTCTAGATTTGGTGTAAGGGGTACCATTTGAATTAAAATGTGAATTTAGGACCTTAAACTTCTTCATGTCCCTGTTCACCATGAGGTCTTCTTGAAGGAGTTGATAGAGGGGGTTGCATAGATCAACATTCCAGGTTACTGTGCTTGATTTTAAATGTGCTTTTTATGTTGGGACTGTATTTTACATGCTGCTGTTGCAGTACATTTTTTTGGGGGGGAGGGTAAAGATTGAGTGGAGTGTCTGGGATTAGCACACTGCATTATTTAGTTACGGGGGTTGGTACCTGTATTTAATCCTTGGGTTCTTTATTTTTGGGATACTGATATTTATTTTTGTTTTTGGTTCCAATGCAATATTTTAAATGTGCTTTTCATATGTTGGGATGGTATTTTACATACTGCTGTTACAATGATTGTTTTTCTTGGGGTGTTAAAAAGATTGAGTGGAGTGTCTCGTATTTATTGTGGTTTTTGGTATTTAAAAAAAACATATTTCCTGTATTTAGCTGGGCACTGCCAGTACAACCCACCAACACTCCTGAATGCGTGCTTTGTCCTACCAAAGAGTTGTATGAGCACTGTATCTCAGTACATCCCCCAAATGTGAAAAACTGCCCCTTAGAATGTGGAACACTTCATCAACTCTATTACTCAGAAGCTCAGGCCACTGTTGAAATGTATGCCTCTGTGTTCACAAAGTTTGCCATAAAATAAATAATACATTTTTCATATGAACTGCTATGCATTTTTGCTTTATAATGTTGTTATTACATGTGGGACAAATCCTCTCAATGTGTAACAAGGGGCTTTAGTAAATAAAATGAGGAACTGTTACAAGTGGTGCAGTACAATTGAGAGTTATGGCATGATCAGATGTGCATGTTAGTTTGGTGCACCCAAATTAGGCAACCACAAATTTAGGTGAAGTGGTGGGTTTGCATGGTATGATCTTGACATTGGTTGTGATTGGCTATTGCATTACATAATACTTTTGTTACTGGCTTCTTTATTAGTAGGGTGCACCACTTCTGTTTTGTCTTGGTGGATCATAGGACACCCACAGCATTTGTTGCTAATCTGGGTGCCAAACCATGTGGTCACTGATTATTTTGGGAGGGGTTGGTGCGCTACTTGGTCTGTGTGTATCAAGTCTGGTGACAGTTTTTGACTGATTCCCTGTGGTATGCTTTGTGGTGTGCCTCAATTTTTGGTATGCAGATGGCTGGAAGCATGCCTCCATTTGTTTTGCAGGTGGCTAGATGTGTGCCTCCATTTTGTTTGTAGATGGGTGGATGTGTGTCTTCCTTTTGTTTGCAAATCTGTGTATGATTGCCTCCATTTTGATTTGCAGATGGGTGGATGCATGTCTCCATTTTGTTTGCAAATTTGTGTATGATTGCCTCCATTTTGATTTGCAGATGTGTGGATGCATGCCTCCATTTTGATTTTCAGATGGGTGGATGCATGCCTCCATTTTGTTTGTAGATGGGTGGATGTGTGTCTTCATTTTGTTTGCAAATCTGTGTATGATTGCCTCCATTTTGATTTGCAGATGGGTGGATGCATGCCTCCATTTTGTTTGCAAATTTGTGTATGTTTGCCTCCATTTTGATTTGCAGATGTGTGGATGCATGCCTCCATTTTGTTTGTAGATGGGTGGCTGCATCCCTTCATTTTGTTTGCAGCTGAGTGGATGCATGGCTTCCTTTTGTTACCCGATGGATGTATGCTTGCTGCCATTTTGTTTGCAGACCTGTGGATGCCTGGCTTCAGGTTTTTTTACTGTTTTTTTTTTTTGGCAGATGAGATGATGCGTGGCTCATATTGTGATTATTACTTTTTTCTCCTTTTTTGTCTTCACTTACAAAGTGATTTAATAATTTGAACAGCTTTGTTAGTGAGTTCATGATTGTTCTGATGTTGGGTTAGGATTTTAGTATTTGAAAATAAAATGTATTTTGTTTTTTTAGCTTGGTCACCATCATGGTAACCCTACCTGCAATTTTGGTTTAAATTTCAAAATCACCTAACAGCCCCAGATGTGAGCTTATTGTATTCAAACAGATATCTTGTACTGGGCTGGTGATCTTGGCGAAACCCGTTTTGTGCATGACTATGTCCACAACCCCCCCCAAAAAAAAACTATTATGTATATTGCACATGTGTGTTTGCTACACTGGTACACCAATTGCCTGTTTATGCACAATTGAGTTATATGCCTAAGTAGGCAACAACAAATGTTGGTGGGTGGCTAGTTTGTTTGCTGTGATTCAAATGGTGTTTGGGTGATGCTGCTACTTTAGTTAACTTGTTTAGTGCTGCCCGCAGTATTCTATTTTCTTGCACATTTAAAGTGTTTATCATTGTGCCTTTGTGCATTTTCTAGTTGCATTGCAGGGCAATCACAGCATACTGTTAATCACAGCACAAAACCACATGGTCACTGTTTTTGGAGGGGTGGAGCTTAATGTTAAAAAGCACTCTCCCCATGCGGCACTGGGTCAGACTAGTGCCGACAACAATAGTGTGGATAAATAGTGCTTTTTTTTGTGGGGGGGGTGCCACCGATGTGGGGGACTCTGCCCCTTGCACCTCTCAGACTGAAAGATTCTCACTCTGGGGGGGAGCAGATCAGGGAAAGTTATAATTCATGGGGCCGTGGAAAACTGTTTCCATGGTCCTATGTAAAAAAAAAAAAGGTAAGTTCCAACATGTGGAGACCAGGATTAGAACCCTGGTCTCTATTGCTGCTGATTGAAATGCTCTATGCACCAGCTCTCCACACCACAGGAGCAGCTTGACTAGCCTCCTGGATTCTGGTGTCCTTGTGCTGCACCAGCACCATGGACAGTGACTAGGGGAGCACTTACTGAAAGCGCTGTATATCCCCTCTTGCTGTCTGTGTTAGCACTATAAGAATTAGCACTCTGTAGACTGATGCTATTCATTTAGCGCTAATCTAACTGGGTACCTCCCCATTCTGCTTGTCGTGGTGCCCTAATTAGAATGCATTACTCTTTGGGCCATATTTGTCAGCCATACCATACATGTGTGTTGTGGGTTTACAGAACTTTGCCTAAACAAAAATTACTGTGAAAACCAACTATACTGTTTTCAGCAAGTGTTGTCTGTGTTCAGTTTACATGGACAGTCCATTATTCAGGAGATATGGACTGATGATATCCTGATTAGAATGCATGCTTTAATGATGAACTTCTCTGAAAGATTCCAACAGGTATTTAGTTGCGTGCCTCCATACTGTCTGCAGATTGGTGGTGGCGTGCCTCCATGTTGTCTACAGATGGTGTGCCTCCATGTTGTGTGCAGATAGGTAGTGGTGTGCCTGTGGTACTTTACTGACCCCTGCTACATGTGCAGCCCTGCTTTTATGTCCCCTGTTACATGTGCAACTTTGTTGAGGCTTCTTCTCTGGCCCCAAAATGTGAGTTATCCTGCACCATACTACATTTTTATAAGATGAGTCACAGCATTAAAAAATGCTTATAATAATTGCTATATTATAAATCTTAAAAATTGACACTAATATGACATTTTGGTAGCCCTTTTTCATGCATAGACCCAACTTCCTTTACAGAACCACCTATTGCCACCTACCGCAAGCCACCTAACCTGCAGAATCTCCTGGTTAAAAGCAGCCTACCTACTCCTAACAGTTCCTCCCTCCCAGGTACCAAACCTTGCAACAGGACTCGCTGCTACACCTGCAAATTTATTTCCAGTGTGACTGAAATTCGGGGGCCTACAGGTGTTTTTCACATCACAAAGGAGTTCTCATGCACCTCCACTAATGTGGTGTATTGTATTCTTTGCAGGAAGTGTACAGCTATTTACATCGGAGAAACTGGTAGGCGTCTTGCTGACCATTTCAGGGAACATTACAGAGCAGTCAGGAATGGTGAAACTGCTAAACCCATTGTATCCCACATTATCTCCAGGGACCACAGTGTCAATGACCTATCTGTTTGTGTCCTTCAGCAGGGCTTCTGGGATCCTGACCATAGGAAAAACATGGAAGCCAAGCTGATCATCCGCCTTGGCTCCCAGCAGCCCTCTGGTTTAAATGATAGACTTATTTTCCACTGACATCTTTCAGCCATCCCCTTTTTTTCCCTAAAGTATATTTGTTTTTGTACTCATTTAATTTATTTTTCATTTTCACCATAAGTCTCCATCTTTGTCTCCTTCCCACACTTTTGTCACCTTTCAGCCTTCTTACTAGGCCCTGTTAATTAGTCCCCACCTGGGAACTTCCCTAACTCTTTCGCTCCCATTATGCTTTATCTTTCCCATCATCACCATTTTGTTTCACAGATTCTCTCTTAATCTTACCATTTACCACTTCTTCTCCCTGAGCTGCCTCTTTCTTCTTTCCCCACATATATATATATATATATATCTCATTTTACCTCCCCTCTACACTAACTTTGTTTTTTTTTTCTCTTTTAGATAGTTCCTAAAGAAGACCTAAGGTCGAAACGTAGATTTTTAACTCTATTTTCTATTTTCAGCGTGCATTTAATATAACCATTTTGTTTTGCTTTTAGACCACATGCTGACGCAGCGCCTTGTTTTTGATTTTTACAATTTGTATGCTACATTGTAGTTACATGTAACTACAAAGTACTCGCATAACAGTTACATTGTAGTTATACAGTAATTACGATGTACTTAAGGACACTTAAAATAAAGTGTTCCCCCACCGTGAAACTGGTAGTTACCCATGATTGTATCATGCTTGATTTCCTATACTTGTATCCTGCTTGTCCAAAGTGTTCTACAGTATGTTTTGACTTTGTGCATTGTACTGTCCCAGGTCATTCCTGAAAATAGGCACTTAGTTGCCTAGCATATTTAACCAATTACCAAAAACCAAATAAATAATAGATAAACAAATAAATAAAATGGGTAACAAACTAAAACAATACAATGAAATATGTATTATATAGAGATGATAATACAATTAAAAAGTGTTGAAAGTAGAAAAAAGTCACTGCTAAGTCTGTTTGGGACTGATTCAGTGTTTTTTAGTCACGCCACTAGAAGGAGTTAGGTGGCAATGTGTTTTGTCCTTGCTGCATTGATGAGGCATGTTGCCCCTCATCTGTCTCTATCTGTTTCTGTTCTTTTTTTGTTGTTCCACAATGTGATCACTTTAGTGATCTGTAATTGCCAGTGCAAGTCAGAGCACAGCACAATGAGTTGGCATAACACTGTTCACCACTGTCTCCCCCTTCCACCTTCTCCCACGGAGCTCCATGAAGCACAGAGTAATGATGCTCAAGATGATACTGTAGCTTCTTGGTGTGGGCCTTCACAGCTGAGGAGTGAAGTGACAGCAAACAAGTGCAACTCTGTCAGCAACAAATACTGGAAGTTCTTTTTAATTTTTTAATAATTGTTTTTATAATTATTAAAGTAAGTGAGCAAGCACAAATCGATCAGGATGGATCTAGCAGTGGGTGATTATTATTTTGTTTTATTTATTGTTTGTAACACGACCATGATCAGAAGTGAGACAACATTTTCCTGTAGGTGGGTGGGGTTGGGGGCGGACATGTTGTGGGAACTGATCACTGGTGCCGGGATCTCTGTGATAAATTTGCTTTGGGGAGCATTTACAGCCTTGGACAACAAGGTACATTACAGACAAGAGAATGTGGTTAGGATTTTAAAAAAATCATGAAATGTTACCTGAGGGACAACAAGGTGGTGTGGAGAGTTAAAAAGGTTTAACATTAAATGATGCTGTTTTATAATAATTAAGATAGTCTTAGTATTATGTGGTTGCCAGAAAAAGGTTTAAAAACATTTCAAAGGCATTGAATGTAAATCTGATGTATCCTGGATGCCACAAGAAGTGCAAAGCCATAGGTTTCTTTTCTTGAATCACATGGCTTTGGATCTTTTTGGCCAATCAGGATGTAGGAAAATCCCTAACAATTTTATAAAGACTGACTGCTGTCATGTCAGTAGGTCTATAGCACAAATTATGTTTGGTCATCATGTAACTGTGTTTTTTTTAATTATTGAGTGAGACTGCAGGGTACAGTGCAATATAATATAACAACATTCTCAGACAAGTTATATACAGGTTTACAAAATAATTGATCTGGGTGCAAGTCTAACACATTAAGATTCTATATATACTGTAGAAGGTCCAATTAATGAGACCAAACTCTAGAAATATTCAGATATCATAGTAATACAGTAAGATGGGTGGTTCTGGGGGACTTCAATGCCTCGGTCAAAGATGAACTCTCACAATTTGGACTGGACTTCCTCCAACTTATGAATTCATTGGGCTTTGCACAGGTTATTGCCTCTGTGACCCATATAGAAACATAGAAACATAGACTTTGACGGCAGATAAGGACCACTTGGCCCACCTAGTCTGCCCATTTCCCTACCTAGAGGATAAGCTGCAGATCCTATTTAACCAACAGCCTATTTCTTCCTACCCCCCACAAAAATTGCCTTATGTCTGTCCATGCATTCTTGAATTCTCCCACAGTTTTAGACCCCACAACCTCCTCAGGAAGGTTGTTCCATGTATCCACCACCTCTCTGTGAAAAAATACTTCCTCACATTGCCCCTGAGCCATCCCCCCTCTATCTTCAATTGTGTCCCTTGTTCTTGCACATCTCTTTTTCTGAAAGATGCTACCCTCTTGGACTTTGTTGATTCCATTGAGGTACTTAAACATTTCTATCATGTCCCCCCTCTTCCTCCTTTCCTCAAGGGTATACATATTAAGCTCCTTTAGTCTCTCCTTGTATGGCTTCTCTTGCAGACCCTGCACCATTTTAGTTGCCCTCCTCTGAACTGCCTCCATCCTGTCTGTCCTTGCACAGATGGGGTCTCCAGAACTGGATGCAGCACTCCAGATGGGGTCTCACCAACTGTCTGTACAGGGGGATAACAACTTCCTGTTTTCTGCTGGTGATACCTCTCCCTATACATCCCAGTATCCACCAGCCCTCCCTACCACCTTCTCGCATTGCTTGCCAACCTTAAGGTCATCTGATATGACTGCCCCAGGTCTCTTTCCATTTTTGTTGTTGTTACTACCTCCCCCCCATTGTGTAATCTTCCCCTGGGTTTTTGTTTCCCAGGTGCATTACTTTGCACTTCTTTGCATTGAATCCAAGCTGCCATACTTCTGACCTTTCCTCCAACCTTGCCAAGTCCCTTCTCATCCTTTCCATGCCTCCTTGTGTATCAACCCTGTTGCAGATCTTTGTGTCATCTGCAAAGAGGCATGCTTTACCTTCCAGTCCCTCTGCAATGTCACTTATAAAGACATTAAAAAGGACTGGATCCAGTACTGAACCCTGGGGTACCCCACTAGTAACCCCTCTTTCTTCAGAATGGACTCTATTTACAATTACCTTCTGTGTCCTGTTGTTCAGCCAATGTTTTACCCAGGCTACCACCTTGGGACCCACTCCCAGGCTGGTTAATTTGACTACTAATCTTTTGTGTGGAACTGTGTCAAATGCCTTGCTAAAGTCTAGGTAGGCCATGCCCATAGCCCCTCCCTGGTCTACTATTTTGGTCACCCAGTCAAAGAAATCAATTAGATTCATCTGACATGACCTTCCCGCTGTGAACCCATGCTGCCTTGGGTCCTGTGCCCCACTGGCCTCTAGGTACTCAACAATTCTTTCCTTCAGAAGTGATTCCATTACTTTCCCTACCTACAGAGATCAAACTGACAGGTCTGTAGTTTCCTGCCTCCATCTTGGTCCCACTTTTGTGAAGGAGAATCACATCTGCCTTCTTCACATCCTCAGGTACCACCCATCCTCCCAAGGTTTGTTAAAAGCGTAGTCAGTGGTGTCACTAGTTCTCTGCTTAATTCTTTTTAGAATTTGGGGTGAATTCCATCTGGCCCCATTGCTTTGTCCACCTTCAGTTTTAGGAGTTCTTTCAGAACCCTTTCTTCTGTGAAAGGACTGGGATCAACCCCCCTTTCCAGAGTGCTTCTGCTAATTGGATTAGGCACCTCTCCCACTTCCTCTTTTGTGAATACTGAACAGAAGTATTCATTCAGTATCCCTGCTTTATCACTGTCACTCTCTGCCCACCCACTATCCATTCTATTCAGCCTCACTATCCCTCTCTGTCTTTCTACGCTCCCTGATATACCTATAAAAGATTTTATCCCCTTTCTTAACCAAGTTAGCCATCTTTTCCTCAGTTTGTGCCTTTGCTACTCTGACTACTCTCCCTGCTTCTTTCTGCCTTAACTGGTACAGTTCTCTGTCCTGCTCCTTCTGTGTTTCCTTATACTTCCTAAATGCTATCTTTTTCTCCCTAACCTTCACCGCCACCTCTTTTGAGAATAATAATGGCTTTTTCTTTCATTTTGATTTGTTTATTTGCTTCACACAAAGGCTTGTTGCCTCTGTGATGGCAGTTTTGATATTTGCCCATTGTTGCTCCACGCCTACTTCTAGCCTGTTTGCTAGTGCTTTTCTAAAGCACTCTCCCATCTTGCCAAAGTCAGCACTCCTGAAGTCCAGAACCCTCACTTTTGTATGGCTTGACTCTGTAGCAGAGTTTATCATGAACCACACTGTTTGGTGGTCACTTGTTCCCAAATGGCTACCCATTTCTAGATCTGAGATCCTCTTACTGTCCCCATTTGAGAGTACGAAGTCTAAGATTGCTCCCTCATGAGTGGGTTCTGAAACTAGCTGTTTGAGGCATGCCACCTGAAGGGCATCAGAATGGCCCTGCTTTTGAATGTGGCTGCCACAAGGTGCTCAGTTAACATCTGGCATGTTAAGGTCCCCATCAATAAGTATCTCCCTTTTTCTGCCATCCTAAGTATGCCTTCTATCATATCCTTGTCCATTCCCTCCCCTGACATGGGGTCTATATACTAACCCCTGTGCAGATTGTGGTACCATTTCCAGTCTCTAAGGTGACCCACAGTGCCTCCTCTCCTCCTTGTTTACTCTTTTGTTCAGTTGCTTTTATCCCTTCCCTTACATAGAGAGCTACTCCCCCCTCTTCTGCCCTCCCTGTCTCTCCTGTAGGTTGTGTATCCTGGTATGTTAGCATCCCAGTCATGGTTCTTAGTGTACCATGTTTCTGTGACTGCTACAATATCCAGGCATCCCTCTTCCATCAAGGCCACCAGTTCAGGGAGCTTGTTGCCCAGACTATGGGCGTTGGTACTCATTACCCTCCATTTCTTGATGGCCCTACCTCTTTTTGCCCCATTCCTGTCCTTATTGCATTTGTCACTTTCTCCATTTACCCCTGCGCTTCTCCCTATTGACATCTCTATGTTGGTGTCTACCTCACTTAGTACCCTGATATTTTGGGGGCTATGATTTCCTGCTCCTTTCCAGTGCCTCCCCTTGGCTAGTTTAAATACTTGTCAATGAAGTATTTAAACCTATCACCTAGGATCCTGGTTCCCTCCAGGACAGATGCAGACCATCATGCCAGTATAGGCCTGCATCCCTTCAGGTGGACCCCCAGTCTCCAATGAAGCCAAATCCCCGAGCTCTGCACCAGTTTTTCAACCACTGATTGAATCCCATGGTGTGTAGCACCCTAGCCTCACCTGGGCCATAGACAGGCAGCACCTCCGAGAAGGTTACCATGTGTGCTATTTGTCTAAGGCCCCTCCCCATCTCCACAAATGCTTCTTGCACTGCTCTGATCCCTTTATTAGCCAGGTAATTTGTTCCTAGGTGGACAATGACATCCAGCTCCCTCCCCTGTGCAGCTGCTCTGGCAATCCTGAGGATTCGCTCCCTGTCTCTCCAAGCCATGGTGCCAGGCAGGCACCTTACCTCCCTCTCCCCTTCCTCCCCCAGTTCTACCTTCCTAACAATGGAGTCCCCCACCAGGAGTAGTTTTCTTCCCCTGTGGGGTCCCATGCCACCCTCCTTTGGGTCTCCTTTGTGGAGGTTGCCAGCATCCTCCTTGGTCTCCACTGTGGGTGCCTCCATAGAGGAACCACACTTTTCCAGAATGGCATAGAAATTGTGGAGAGGTACAACTGGAGGGATGAGCCTCTGTTCCACCACCCTCACCCTCTCTGAGCCCACAGTGGTCCAACTGCTCCTCTTTCTTGGCAACCTCTGAGGCAATGGCAGTGACCCTGGTGGTCTCTGGGTGGGAGAGGAGGTCCCACAAATTCTAGCCAACTCAGCCTGGAGTTGAGCAACCTCCTCCCTCAGCCCAGAGAGGTGTCTGCAGATGGGACAACACTACATCCTCCAAAACATCTCCAGAAGACTGCTGCTCCACAGCCACTGCACTGCACCACTCCCATCATGTCTTTTTCTGGCCCCCTAACTGTTAGTTATTTGGAATACTTATTCTTTCCTCTGTTTGTTTATTTCTTTTTTTTTCTTCTCTTCCTACTTACTTACTTACTGTCTCTGCATCCTTTTATCTCCTGATCTTCCTGTTCTGAGACAAGAAGTTCCTATATTTCTCAGTAGTCTCCTTACTTGCTCAGAGTCAGACCTCCAGCAGCTAGGGGTGAATGGAGAGCTACTCTTGCCCTTCTAGGATGGTGAGTCTTTGGTGGCTCTGTGATCACTCACTTCCTGCTCCCAAACAGAAAGTTCCTGTTGTCAGTTAAATCCTGTGCCTATAAAAGTGGAACTGGTTTAGGGTAGGGGGGTGGAGGGGAGGGAAGGAGGGCAATATAGTCCCAGTAGAGACGTTTTAGTTATACCAGTAGCTCCTTCCTCCTGAAGTTCTGTCTGTCCTCTGGCAGAAGCTATCTAGGGCAGTATTTATATCTGGTCTTAACCTGGCTCCTTCTAGCTAAGCCATGCCCCCACTTTGCAAATCTTTCTACACTTAGTTAATTTCACAGATAACAATTCCCTTCTGACACCTCTGACAAGCACACCAACTCCTTTTTTTTGTTTGTTTTTAACCCTTAATTGAAGGTCCCAGTACAAGAGACCTAGTTCTTAGTCCCAGTAGAGACGTTTTAGTTATACCAGTAGCTCCTTCCTCCTGGAGTTCTGTCTGTCCTGGTCATTCGTTGGACCTAGTCTTTCTACTATGTATGGAGACCTCCAACCTGGTGGTGGAACTGATCAGATGATCTGACCATCACACTATACATTTCAATTTCCAGGCTCCCTCCATAGGCCTGCCCCTATGGAGATGGTCCATTACTGCCCTTTAAGGGGTTTGACCCCAGATGGCCTGATGGTGGTGCTGGACCTATTCGGTTTTTTGAGTGCAAGCTTAGATCCAGACAAACAGTTACAGGTTTATAATAGGGCTGTGACTGAGGCTCTGGGTTCCATAGCTCCTGTCCGCATTCACCCCCTCACCCTTCGCCCTCGGTCCCCATGGTTTGATAGGACCTTGAGGGAGATGAGGGAGTGAAACGAAGGATGGGATAGTGCTGGCGAAAATCAGGCCTTGATACCAACAGACTTAGAGTGATGGCCCACTTTAAGGACTATCAATCAGCCATCTCCCATAAGAAGCCAGAGTTCCTGTCCAGAGAGATTGCTGCTGCTCAGAGTCGACAAGCTCAGATCTTTTGAACTGTAGACAGACTATGCAATCCAGCCTGTCTTCAGTCTCAAAGAGTGTTGTCACAGGAGAAGTGTAATGAGTTTGCTCAATTCTTTGCAGATAATGTTGCCGACATCAGGTCTGAGATCAGCACAGCTCACTCCAGTGGGTGTTGCAGTGGTCAGTGGGAGGTTACAGTTCTTTGTTTTGCCTGGTCTGACTTTGGCCGGGTGGTGATCGTGGATGTCATGAAGATCATCCTGAGTATATGGCTGACTTGCTGTGGTTTGGACCTGGGTCCAACTCGTCTCCTTGTGGGGTATGTTGAGGTCATAGTCCCAATCTTAGCTGAGATAGTCTGGTGTTTGTTGGAGACAGGTGTGTTTCCAGACACCCTGAAAGAGGCAGTGATGACACCTCCCCTTAAGAAATCCTCCCTTGACCAAGATTGTCTTGTTAACTGTAGATCTGTCTCTAACCTGCCCTTTGTGGGCAAGGTTATTGAGAAGGTGGTCACACTGCAGCTGGAGGATCATCTCACCATCCATGACATCTATGATCCTCTCCAGTCTGGATTTTGGAAAAGGCACAGTACCAAGATGGCCCTAGTTTGGGTACTCAATGATCTCCTGATAGCGAGAGATCGGAAGAACCATTCCATCTTGGTCCTCCTTGATCTTTCTGTAGCATTTGGCACCGTGGACCATGGTGTGCTGATGGAGCACATGTGACTGATCTGTGGACTGTCTGGTACAGTCCTTAGATGGTTTCAGTCTTTCCTCACTGGCAGGCTTCAGAGAGTGGTGTCAGGAATTTATTCCTCTGATCAGTTCTCCCTGCTGTGTGGGGTGCCGTAGGGCTCCATCTTGTCACCTATGTTGTTTGCGGTGTATATGCTACCATTGGGAGACATTGTTAGGTGGTATGGGCTGAGTTTTCACTGCTCTGCAGATGACACTCAGCTATACATGTCCTTTGTGCCCGAGCAGGATGAAGCTGTCTCAATCTTTAACAACTGCCTCACTGAGATCCAGGATTGGATGACCACCAACTGGTTAAGATTGAATCCTGGCAAGACTGAGGTTCTGGAAGTGGACCCAGGTTGACAGGTAGAGAGGCTTTTAGCTGGTCAGCCTTCCAGGCTTTGGCTTGGTGACAGCCAGCTGATTGCTTCTGAATGGGTGTGAAACCTGGGCATTATTTTTGATGATGGACTGACACTTAAATCTCAGGTGTCATCCATCATCAAGACCTCATTTTACCATCTGAGGAATATTGCCCAGATTAAACACCTGGTTCTACCTGATGACCTTCCATTGCTGGTCTATGCCTTTGTGACTTCCTGCCTTAACTACTGCAAATCCCTGTACCTAGGGCTACCGGGGGTTGATATCCGTTGCTTGCAGCTGGTGCAGAATGCTATTGACAAGACTTCCTCACTTGTGCCATGTCACACCTGTGCTGCATGGCCTGCACTGGTTGTCTATTCAGTGGTGGATAACCTTCAAGGTTGGCTTGCTGACCTATAAAGCCCTACATGGACAGAGACCATGTTACCTGCAAGAACTTCTGTGTCCTTACCGCCCCCTATGCCCACTCTGCTCCACTGACAAGGCATTGCTAGAGATTCTCAGGGTGTGTTTGAAGACCTCTGGGGCCTTGGCATTCGCATTTGTGGCTCCCACCCTGTGGAATTCTCTACCTCGTCGGGTTAGGGAGTGCCTGATCATGGAGAGTTTCAAAACCACACTGAAAACCCATCTTTTCAACCTTGCTTTCCCTGATTTGGTATGAATGATTGTCACTGAAATGTTTTAATTTTATAGAGATTTTGACTTGGATTTTATCGAATACTGTACAAGTGCTCTGATCATCTGTGAATAGCACTGTCTTAAAAATAAAGTTGAATTGAATTGAAATTGAATTCCAGTTGTGTACACAAGGTCAGGACCAGATGATTTTGTGCACGCATCTGAAAATGCACACAACCGAAAATGCATTGATCGCGATCTCGGGACTCCATGTATACAGCCCAGAACTGTGGTTATCACATTACCAGTAACAAGCACTGTGCCTACAATGTAAAACAAACTGGAACAACCTTGAAACAGTAAAAGAATAAGAAAAGCAGTTTATTATAAACATTGAGGTATGTGAGGCATAAATGGTTAAAAATGGGGTTAAAACGAATTAAAAACATGGCTTGTGGAATAATAATTACAGTACTGTAGTGAGGAACTTTTAAAGTATCAGAAACACAGACATACAGAGACACTACATCATCACTGCACTTCATTACTGCTGTAATGTGCTAGTGCTAGTACAAGTGCAAGTGGAATGTGACTTATAAAATTCTGTAATGCTTGCTTGCCTCACAGTCCATGTACTGAGTGACTCCATCTTATTTTCAAAGGTGTAAAACCAATGCTCTAATGCAAGGATATTGCGAGTAAGCTTCTCCATTGTTTCTGGCTGCTCAGTACTGAGGCATGATAGCCGAATGTTTAAATGCTCATCTAGTAACCTCAGGCAACAATGGGAGTAATAATTAACCAATCTTCAGGAAACTCAGGGTAACAACCGGGGGCAATTAAGCAATTAGGCAGATGCTTAACACCTGCTTACTGCTTAGCAGCATGGGCCATCTATCTACTATTAAGTGCTGCATTCAATTACAGGGCAATTATCACTCTGTGGAACACTACAGGGAGCTACTGACTGACAATTAACACTACTGGGAGCTGTTGAATAATATGCTGCCTGCTGGCTTTAAGCTTGAAAGTTCTGCTCGCAACTGAAAATATATGTGCACACATCTGATTTATTTAACACTGCGGGTATAGCAAATGCATGGAGACCTCATGTTTTTGTGCACACAAATGGAAAGTGCACACAACCAAATGGCACACAAGTGGAATTGACTGTATATAAACCCTCATAAACCGATTATTAACAGAACATAATAGAAGATGTACATAAAATATACATCACATCATTTAAGAGAGCTGCCAATTCTGTAATGAATAACTCTTTGCTCAGCACTCTTCAGGACCCTTATGGTTTTGTAGAGGGGAAGACGCCCCTAATATCATAAATTAAGTTGCATGTCAGACGAGCAAATAAGATTTCTAAGTTGTGATCATATCAGTTCAAAAAGTTCACATTTTTTTGTATATCTAATACATCTTTCCAGTTCTATGTATAGCAACTAGAGATGTGAAATTAAATTTCACTGGTGAAATTGCCACAAAATCAGCAATGTCGCTGTGTGAAACATTTGGCAAAATTCTGCAGTTTCGTGAAATTTTTTGCAGGGTATAAAGTTAAGAAATTTCACCTGCAGAAGGTAAAATGTCACTATTCCGTGGGTGAAATTTAGCATTTCGTGGGCAAAATTTTGCATTTCACATCTGCAAAATTTTTCACGAAATGTGCACATTTTGCAAAATATTTCGCATGACGAAATTTCACAGTTTTGCACATCTCTAACAGCAACTATGAAATTCAACTAAATGGTACAGTCTGGTGATGAAAAATCTTGCCTTTTAAGAAGAAGGCATTGATCAGGCCTGTGTGTATAAGATGACTTTGTTGCTTTGTACAATTATCATTCCCCAGACCATTACCAAATAGAATACAATCTATATGTAATGTTTTCCTATATCACCGAGGTGACATTTGCTAAGGTATTTAACATGTTGTTCCAAAAGATATCTAAGGCAGTACATGTCACCATCATATGCTCAAGAGTATCTATAGCAGTTGAACATCTTGGGCATTGGTTTGACAGTTCTTTATTCATTTTATTTAATTTATTAGGGGTATAATAAAAAGTGTTATGAAGAATTTTAAAATGATTTGTTGTAGTTTTGAAGCCATTGTGCCTAGGTTTGAATAATTAGTGACTCTTGGCCATCCCTGATCTGGTGTTTTTATGTGTAATTTTTCTTCCTATTTAGATCTTAAAGCAGATAGGTTCTTGCAATATTTTTTTTGATATAAACGCATATATTTTGTAAATGAGTTTGATGTTTCTATGGTTGTGAAGATATCCTCTGTGCTACAATAAGTTGAGAAGGCCCAATGAAACATTCATATTTTAAGCTAGTCTCAGATTTGTAGGAATCTGAAACAAGCATTTGTCAATGCTGAACATTGGTTGCTTATTAAACATTTTTTTTTGCAATTCTGACTCCAACTTTTGAAGATTTCAACTCCTGCCTTAAAGGTGATTTTGCTCTGTGGCGACCAAATCACCTTTCAGGATGCAAAAACACATTTTGGCCAGGATCCAAAAAATGACAGCTGTCAAATTCATGAGATGTTGTGAAGAAATGGCTATGTTTGAAAATTTGAGGTCAAAATATTGAAAATTGCCAAAGTTACGAGCCTGCATTCACAAATTCCAATGCAGGCTCATAACTTTGTTGTTTGTTAATATTTTTGCCCCAAGCTTTCAACATTCCCTTCTTATGACCCCACCTCATGAACAAGTGCAGACAAAAAATTTCAACTCCTGTATGAAAGGTGATTTTGCGGAGCAACTATGAAATCACCTTTCAGGATGCAAAACAAAACCATTTTGGCCAGGATATGAAAAAAATGACAGCTGTCACATTCATGAGCTGCTGTGAAGAAATTGCTATGTTGAAAATTTGGGGTCAAAATATTGAAAATTGCCAAAATTATGAGCCTGCATTTGCAAATTTCAATGAAGGATCATAACTTTGTTGTTTTTTTAAATATTTTGACACCAGATTTTCAACATAGCCTTCTTATGACCCCACCTCATGAACAAAGGTGGAGAAAATTTTCAACTCCTGCCTGAAAGGTGACTTCATGCAGTGACCGCAAAATCACCTTTTGGGACAGGATTGCCTACTGTCAATTAATTGTTCATGAGGCGGGGTCCCAAAATGGTATGTTGGAAATTTGGGGCAAAAATATTAAAAATTGGCCAAGTTATGCCACTAAGTTGAAAACCCATTGAAATACATTGAAACTGAAAACCCCATTGAAATACATTGAAGTGCTTACCTCAGTTCGTGATTGGGCTCTGAAGAGTGAAGACATGTCTGCGGTCCAAGGAAGATTACGGCGACGGACCTCCAGTATGTAAGTATGGGGTAGGCTGGGGGGTGGGTAACGGTTCAGCGGACAACAATGGATGGTTTTCTTTTTTCAGGTTTAAAAAAAATGATGAGAGACAGTTTTCTTTATTTCAGGGACAGGACACTGGGGGATTGGGCACTAGGGGAGGGGGAGAACCACTAGACTACCAAGGGACTCTTTTTTTCACTATGGGGACAGCAATCAGCTGGTTTGGGTGGGGGTGGGTACCACTACACTATGGCAACATTATATTTCATATGGCATGGGTGACCGGGGGCAGGGAGGAGCCACTACACCACAGAAAATGTTTTCCATTATCGGGTGGGGGATCGGGAAGGGGGGACTACATTATGGAATAATGTTTTAGGTTGAAAGCCAATCTTCTGGGTTGGCTGAACAGTCATAGAAATCAAAGGGCTGAAACCCTACAGATTAGAGTCCTTTGAAATGCATGACCATTCAGTCCACCCAGCAGAGAGTGATGTGCGAAGTGCACAAACTTTGATCTGCATCAAATTTTGTGGATTGCACTCAGTCTGCAAAGTGCAATTCTCGAAATCCACAGATTGCAAAGCGCAGGATCAAAGGTGAAGTGTGAAATTTCACCTGCGAAATTACACACTTTGCACAGTCAGAGACATTGCCTATGCCCCCCACAATATAAATCCCTGGTGTCTAGTGGCTCCCCATGATCCCCCACACTGTTAAATTAGTGCCTCCCCACCCTGCCACCCATTACATCCACATTCCACACACAAAGTAATACACACATAAAAAATATACATCTTCCCTGGTGTCTAGTGGCCCCCCACTCCCGATTGCTGGCTCTCCCCCGCTCCCAATTGTCATGACCATTGAAATCTGGTACCCATCCCACCCTGACCCAGCCAGCTGTATCCTCCATAATAATAAAAAAGAAATAATTTAATCCCTGTTGTCTAGTGGACCCCCCATCCCTCCATCCTGTCAGGTAGTGTCCCCCACCCTGCATGCATAAACCCGCAGAGACAGCACAGTGCTCCATTCACCTCCAGGGCCGGCAGCCTGACTGAGCTCAGTGAATGAGCGGGTGCTTGTACATTGACAGCTCCCGGTCATCTGCAACAGTTTTCTGGGTTGTAGAGAAGGGAAGTGGGCTTCTCCATTAACCAGCAGGGGTGCCAGGATGAGAGAGCAGTGTTTCCCTCATCCCATCCCCATGGGTGACTGGAGAAGCCCCCTGCCCTTCTCCACCCCCCTGAATACTGCTGCTGATGACAGGGAGCTGTCAATGAATAAGCGTGTGCTTGTAAAAGCACACGCTCATTCATTGAGCACGATCAGCTGCCGGCTGTGGAGGTGAGCGGAGGGCTGTGCCAGTGGCCTGCTCAGGGTCAGGTTTAGGGGGGTTGGGGTGGGGACCACTACCTGACAAGGTGGAGGGTGGGGGTCCACTAGATACCAGGGATTAAATTATTTATTTTTTATTATTATGGAGGATATGACCGGGTCAGGGTGGGACAGGCACCAGACTTGAATGGTCATGGCAATTGAGGGTAGTGGCGGGCCTGTAATCAGCAGTGGGGGGGGCACTAGACACCAGGAAAGATATGTATATATATTTTTTATGTGTGTATTAGTTTGTGTGTGGAATGTGGATGCAATGGGTGGCAGGGTGGGGGGCACTAATTTAACAGTGTGGGGGATCGTTGGGGGGGGGTCACTAGACACCAGGGAGGAAAGTCAGGTTACTGGCTGGGCAGCGGTGGCTTACTTTTGGTTTTTGTAAAGTGCAATTTGCACTTTAAAAAAATCCCAACACAAATACCAAGCATTTGGCGAAGTTTCCACCAGCAAGGCAATTTTACGAAATGCTGCAGGGAGTTAGATTTTGCAAATCCGCCCAAAGTTTGCAACATCTCTAGTCAGGACCAGGCCTAGTGGTCATTGAGGTAGACTGCCAAGCCCCTGGTTCTGTGAACTGGAATGTGCTCGCAGTGACACCCCAAATCCTATTGCCTCAATACGTTGGTTTGTGCAAGCACAACTAACATAAAAGTGGTGACTCAGCAGCTGAAATGTATTTTTTATATTAGAAACATCCACCATTCCATTATGATTACATAAGTTCCTTATTTCCATCAGTCAATTCTCATGCCATGTTTTGAAAGAGTCATTGGTAACTGACAGATTGAAATGTCCATTTAAGTAAATAGGTGAAAAAAGGGACAATGTTTGTGCTGTATTTGTTAAACCCGACACTTTGTCCCAGGCACTACAAGCCGTAACCATACTCATATGTAATTTAGTGATTTTTTTTCTATATGGGTCTGAGTCTAAGCTATGTCTCGCAGTATGTTATCATATGGGAAAGAACAACCTCAGTCTGACAAGGTACCATATCCAATGTCTGATGAAACAAAGGGTGGACTAGAACTAAACTTGTAGCCAGGTAGTACCACTATTAGTCTGGTATTGAATGACCCCACCCCCTTGGATTTTGGTAAGTGTAATTCATCCATTTTAAACCCGAGTTTCTTCCTCTTCCACAAACATTTTTAACCCATTTTTCTAAACCCATGAAACATTTATTTTTAATCAGGACCAGTAAAGTCTGAAACAAAAATAGAAACGTCAGCAGAATGTTCATCTTAATTACATTTATTTATTAAAAATGTTCTAACCGTGAAAGGCACACTGAGCAGAAGCTCATTTCCAGGTGTGACTCAGGGACAGGGGGTACAAATACAACAAAAGAATTACAAAGTTCAGATACAGTATAATACAATGTATAAATAAATTATTAATTTTTAGATTAGGTTACAGATTATTGTACAGTAGATAAAACAGATAAGCAGGGTAAGACAATGGAAGCAGAACATGAGGTCACTAATTAATACATGAAATGAAAGAAAGGGAGAAGAACAGGAGTGTAATTGTGGATGAGGACAGTGGACAGCTGCAAGCTGTATCAGGGGATGGCCTGATGAGGTGCTTAAGTGCAGGAAAGGAGGGGGTGAGGTGGGTTTCGGGGGGGAGGTTAGTCCAGAAGGAAGGGAGTCTATAGGAGAATGCTAGTTTTCCAGCAGAGGTACAGGCTCGTGGTAGGGCAAAGGAGTGGAGGCTGTTCATGCATGAATCATAGGGGGAGGGAGTGGCAGGATTTAAGAGAGAGGAGAGGTAGGATGGATGAGTCCCAAACCAGTATTTGGAGATGAAAGTGGAGTAGTGGGACGAGCGCCTCTATGAGAGGGATTGGAGGTATAAGGAGGAGTAGTTGTTGCAGTGGTGTGTCAGAGGGGGGAATTTGAGGTGAAACAACAGAAGGCATTGAAGAGAACATTGAGTTTGGTGAGGGAGGTAGCTGGAGCTGTGCTGAAGAATACGTTGGCGTAGTCAAAAGCTGGGACTATCCATTTGACCAGCAGATCACATCTGACTGGGGGGGGATAGACTACCCTTGTGGCAGTAGAGTAGCCCCATTTGGGACATAGTTTGGAGTGAAGGGCCAAAAAGTGGGAAGAGAAGTCCAGTGAGGAGTCAATCCACACTCCAAGATATTTGTAGGCCAGGACATCATCGAGAGGAGTGACTTAGGTTGATGGCCCATTATTTGGACTATCAATCAGCAATCTCTCATAAGAAGGCAGAGTTCCTGTCCAGAGAGATTGCTGCATCAAGGAATCGACCAGCTCAGCTATTCCAGACTGTGGACAGGTTGTGCAATCCAGCCTATCTCCAGGGCCGGAGAGCTTTTTCACAATTTAAGTGTGATGAGTTTGCTCATTTCTTTGATGATATGGTGTCCTCTATCAGGTAGGAGATCCACTTGACTCATTTAATGGAGCACAGCAATGACCGGTCTAAGGGCACAAGCCCTCAGTTTGTCTGGACTGATTTCGACTTGCTAGCAATCGTGGACATCATGAAGATTGTTCAGGCATGCATCTGACTTGCTGTAGTTTGGATCCTGGTCCAACACGCCTCCTTGTGGGGTGTGTAGATGTTATCAGACCGATACTCCCTGAGATAGTCTGATGCTCATTGAATAAGGATGTGTTTCCGAGCCACCTGAAAGAGGCAGTGGTAACACCCCTTTTAAAGAAACCTTCCCTTGACCCAGATTGTCTCGCGAACTTCAGATCTGTCTCTAACCTGACCTTTTTGGGTAAGGTTATTGAGAAGTAAGTCGCGTCGCAGCTTGAGAACTTTCTTACCACCCATGAATTCTATGATCATCTCCAATCCAGTTTCAGGAAGAGGCATAGTACTGGGATGGCTTTGGTTTGGGTACTTAATGATCTCCTGGTAGCGAGTGATTGGAGGAACCATTCGATTCTGGTTCTTCTTGATCTCTCTGCAGCATTTGACACCATGGATCATGGGGTGCTGCTGGAACACCTGCAGCTTCTCTGTGGCCTGTCAGGGACAGTCCTCAGTTGATTCCATTCTTTCCTCACTGGCAGAACACAGAGGGTGGTGTCAGGGATTTTTTCCTCTGCCCCAGTCTCCCTGCCCTGTGGGGTACCATAGGGTTCTGTGCTGTCCTCCTTGTTGTTCATGGTGTATATGCTGTCATTAGGAGACTTTATAAGGCAGTACAGACTGAGTTTTCATTGCTATGCTGATGATACTCAGCTGTACCTGTCCTTTGTATCTGAACAGAACAGCGCTGTCTCGGTCTTTAACAACTGCCTCACTGAAATTCAGGAGTGGATGAGTGCTAGCTGGTTATGATTGAATCCAGACAAGACCGAGGTGTTGGTTGTGGTCTCAGGTAGTCAGGTAGAGATACTGACTCCTGATCAGTCATCTGGCCTTGTGCTAGGGGGCAATCAATTGAGACCATCTGAACAGGTGCGAAATCTAGGCATTGTGCTTGACAGTGAGCTGACTCTAAAATCTCAGGTGTCAGCAGTCGTTAAGTCCTCTTTTTATCATCTGAGGAACATTGTCTGGATAAAACACCTAGTTCCTCCCAAGGACCTTCCTCTGCTGTTCCACGCCTTTGTGTCTTCCTGCCTTTACTATTGCAATGCTCTATACCTAGGGCTACTGGGGTGGCCCTCCGCTGCCTGCAGCTGGTGAAGAACGCTGCAGCTAGGTTGTTGACGGGCTTGTCTAGAACTAGTCATGTCACCTCTGTGTTTCGCAAACTGCACTGGCTGCCGGTGTGACGGAGGATCACCTTCAAAGTCACTTTGCTGACCTACAAGGCCCAGCATGGACAGGGACTGGGTTACTTGCAAGACCTCCTTTGGCCTTATTGCCCCCTCCACCCTCTCCACTCAGCTGATGAGGGATCGCTAGAGGTTCCCAGGGTCCATCTTCAGACTTCGGGGGCCAGGGCTTTTTCATTCTCGGCCCCGTCCCTGTGGAACTTTCTACCTCATCAGATTAGAGAGTGCCTGTCCACTGAGTCCTTTAAGTCTTCCCTGAAGACTTATTTATTTGATTTAGCCTTTGGGGATAATATATAACTTATAAGCTTGCTGCCTTTTATATATTTTAATGTGTTTTATTTTACTGATTATTTATATGTCTATTGTATACACGCTTTGATACTTGAAAAGCATGTTAGAAATAAATACTGAGTGATTCATTGAGTGTTTGCTGGGGTAGAGAAGGAAGGGAGAGCGGGGAGCCTGGCAAGCTTCTGTTTGGAGCAAAAGGTCATGACTATGGTCTTTTTAGCATTCATTTTCAGGCAGTTATTGTTGAACCAGTTTATTACTGTGGAGAAGTCATCATCTATTGATTAGTGTTAGTGGTAAGGATCCCGAATGTACAAGGTCTTTCTTGATTTTTTCCATTAATGGGGTGAAATTTTTTTAATTTTATTTATTTATTCTTTATTCGGATAATACCTTTGAGCAAAAGCTCTTTACACAGATTCCACGTCAACAATCAAGACAATAACAAGAACACAAACAAAGTAATGAACACAATAGATTGGTAATACAGTGATTAGAATGACACTATTACACTGCTACAAATTTACATAAGGGCAAGAGTCATTACATACAGTGAAAATGTATGGTGGCTTAAGGGCATTGTAAAAAGTATGTCTATTAACTAAGTGCAATTACAGAGAGTGAGAATATTGGGTAATGACACAGACAGCAGTGGTGGCAGTGATAGATGATCTGGTGCAGGGGAGAAAGTAAGTCAGCCCAGGGGCCTCATCAGGTTGCTTAACTGCATTGGAGAGTAGACATAAGTCACAAAGGCTGTGCCAAGGTAACCTGGGGCAAGTTGGCGTGAGCAGTTAGTGGGTACAATCACATGAGAAGTCAGACACAAGTCGGAGTTTAAGCTTCCGTTTGAAGGCTCCTAAGGTAGCAGCAGATGAGACATCAATAGCAAGGGAGTCGAACCAGAGCTGGGCTCAGTAGGCAAAAGACCATTGATCCTGTGAGGTTCGGCATTGAGGGATCTTGAAATACTGGCAGACTGAACCTCTGGTTCGATGTGAGTTGGTACTGGGGTAAGAAGCTCCTGAACTCCAGGAGGCATCAGCCCAGAGGTAATCTTCTTAGCTAGGAGACAGGTTTGGTATCGAAGTCTTCCACTGAGCTGAAGCCAGTTTGCCTTTGCATATAGGTCACAGGTATGGGTTAGATGTCCTGCACCTGTGAGGAGTTGGCAGGCCTTATTTAGTGCTATCGTAATACGTTTGAGGGATGTGGTAGTGGCCGACCCATATATGATAAGACCATAGTCCACAAGTGAGCCACCAAGCTGTGCATAGCTGTGCTGAGGGCTTCAGGAGTCAGACTATGCCTATGTCTGTACAGGAGCCCAATTCACATGTTAATGGCTTTGGATAAGTTATCTATATGCCTGGCATGAGAGAGGCTGCTATCAACCATGATCCCTTGATATTTAAAATGAGGTACTAGCTCTAGTGGCGTTCCAGCATCATTTAGGATAATGAGTGGGTAGTATCTATGCTTGCTTTGGGCAGTTGCAAACAGCATGGCTTTTGTCTTTTTATAGTTCAAGACTAATTTATGGTTGCTAAACCAACTCTTTTGGGGATTGTCATCATACCCCTACATATTTTAATTGGGTACCTTGTTGGTATTATGTGTATGGTAAAGTTGATATTATTCTGCAAGAGACTGTAATTCCAGCAGCTCAGATTTGTCCCAGTTAATCCGGTATCCTGAAATTGTGCTCAAAATTTGTTAGTAAGTTATTGACTTCATAGAAAATTTAATTCAAATTATTAGTATAAATTAATGCATCATCATCAGCATAAAGACTGATTTTGTGTTTGACATTCTCTATAACTAAACCTCTGATTTGTTTAGTCTAATTACAGTTGCTAGGGGTTCAACTTCTGGGGTGAAGATATGGGGAGATAGGGGATACCCCTGACATATTCCTCTTTCTAATCTGATTGAATCTGACATATCCTTATTTGTTCTGATTTTCGCAGTTGGGTTTGAGTATATAGCAAATCAAAACAAAATCTAAAAACAGGGCCAAATCTGAAATATTTTAATACAGCTTTAATATATGCCTATTCTAGTCTGTCAAAAGCTTTCTCTGTGTCAAGAGAAAGCACAGAAAAATTAAAGGATTTATACTGATCCACCAGGTTTAATGTACATCTGATATTAGAGCTCAGTTGCTGCCCTTTTATGAAGTCATTTTGATCTTGGTGGTAATAATATATGGCAGCATCTTGTCTAATCTGTTTGCAAGTATTTTAACCAATGTCTTGGCATCTGTATTAATCAGGAAAATGGACATGCACTAGCTCGGGTTCAAGGGGTCCTGGTCTGTTTTTTTTTTTTTGAATAAAAGAATTATAGCTTTGCTGAAAGATGGCAGGGAGTGATGATTGGGTTATAATATATGTAACTGTGTTTTAGCCAACAAAATTGTAGGATATGATCTGAGGGTTCGCTCTTTCAACAGCATCTATCTATCTGTCTGTCTGTCTGTCTGTCTCTATCTGTCTATCTAGTAGCAATGGATGAAGATGGAGAAATCTGAACAGTGAGAGAAATGTAGTAGAAGCATGGAAGGTTCAAGAGATTATAAGCCATCATAGAGAGATGGCTTACCTGCAATGTGATAAAGATGTCTTAAAATTGAAATGTGATGGCATAGAGGAAGATCTGTCAGTCACTTGGGAATTCTGTTAATTAAGTAGGCCTTGCCATGTACACTTATTAATGGGTCTCTGTGAAGTTTTCCCGTTGCTTTGAAGTTAACTATGGGACTTTACATGCCCCAGAATGTGATTAACTGATCATTAACATAACTCTTTGGAATGCCTTATTTATTATTAATATTATAATGAAACATTGTTTAGACAATACCTTATTCAATATGTGATTAAGCTTTACATGTATTTTAACAAAAGACTAACATAAGGCTGATAGAATGCTTATAGGCAATTAGAGAGCTCTGTCTCTCAGACCCTTTTTATGTTTGTGCAAGAAACATCTTGTGGTAGTAGCAGGTTTCAGAGGCATGTCAGTTTTGTGGCGAATGCCGGCAGTGCTTTTTGGGCTCATCTATTCGGTACCAATTAGTAAGCATGCTGTCTGTAACAGCAGTTTTAAAGCGAGCCACCAACTTAAGACAAATTTGCCACTGCAATCAGGGAGCACCCCATCTTTGCAGCATCAGCTCCTCCTTCACCTGGTAACAGTTTGCATGCAGGCAGTGCCGGAATAATGGGGATACAGTGGAGACAGCTGAGGCAGTCCCCATTGTGCACTTCCCATTGTTCGAGGGCCAGGATACAGGGGTTACAGCAGACACAGCTGATGGGCTGAAACAGTCCGCAGCACGCACTTCTCATTGTTCGATGGCCGGGACACTGGGGTTTCAGCAGACAAGGCTGATTGGCTGAGAGTCTGCAGTGTGTGCACAACAGTTTCAAAATGTCCCTTCCTCCCCACATAATCCATTACGAAGCTGACAGTGCTGTGAACCCTTCACAGCTTACCCCCAAACAGCAGCCACGTTCCTTGTTTCACCATTCAGAGGACTCGCATCAAACAGAACATTACAGCCTACAAAATAAATGAAATTGTCATACCAGTTTTTTTTCCCAAACCGGACAGTTTCAGTGGAACTGTGCAGATCGTATCTGCTGGTAGCACGGTTCATGGAAGAAGCTCAGTTCCGGGACACATACAAAGAACCCCCATAACTGTCACAGTTTGTTCAATTAATGTTACCAATAGGATTCACAAGCAAACTATTTATAATAAACTTAAAAAAGCTGTTACTGAAAACTGCTTTCTCGGCCTTGGTACCATGATCAAGCTCATACATGGGCACCACACAGCGCCACACTCCAGTTGCTGATCAGCTAGCTCAGTGTCCATTACGAATGGCCATACTGCCTAGCATCTCAGTTTTAAATGGAATTGTAACAGTGACCTGACTGAGATGATACTCCATTTTCTGGGATCTAGGACATGTAAAATGTATCGGACATGATGGACAACAAAACCACCATTGTGAGTGGCATGATCCAATAATGCTGACTGCTGCCCCAACTTGTCACACACTTTCAGAGTGCATTGACTAACCAGCGCCTTCACAATCCCAAAAGGTAAATGCATCTGTGAAACAAAAAAAGAAGGGTTAACACAACAAAATAATACATATAAAGACACACACATACAGGGGTTTCCAGTTCTTTCCAGGGGGACACACAAAAATGGACAAAGACAGGGGAGGGAGTGAATGACCACAGAGGGGAAACATGCAGTGCCAAACATGGAATGCCACCTACTGGCCAGCTATAGTAACACGGGACTTTTTTATGTAAATGTATACCAACGATACAAAAAAAAGCTGAAAATGCATTTAAAAACAGTTTTTTTCTTCATTTTTATTTATTTATTTATTTATTTTTACAAATTACCATTGCATAATAGCAGTAAGGCACTACAGGGTGTCTGTTATTGTGTAATACCATCACTCCTGGGGTGATGAAAGCACTCTGCTTTGCCTTGTGCTTCAACCCACCCCACAAGTGATGTTATTACATAATAACACACCCTGTTGTACCTTATTGCCTAAGTACCTACTAGTGGCAGCAGTGACAATGAATAGAGAGACACACTATGCTTCCTGGACTCCTTTTGAGAAATTGCACAAAATTTGTTGCTATAATTATTTTACAGACATACAAAGTTGAGTGTAACAGAAATGGTATAGATTTTCTCACTACTCACACTAGCAGTGATATCTTTTCTGACACCAACACTGCACAATTCATCAGTATTCATTGGCGACGGTCAAGCATGGCAATCACAGACAGGTGATGAGTTACACATGCAGGCTACCAGCCATACAGGCTACCATTGGAAGGAACTCTCCTTTCTCTCCTTGTTTTGAATCATGCAAAACATAATGTTCAAGCCAGCTTCTCACATAAAAGGCTGATCCATTCTACTTTTGCATCAGTCCCTGTCATGCAACAATACGTAATTCTTCGACTAAACCAGGTCTAATCCTTTACAATTAGTATTAAAAAACAAGTGAACCAGCTCTTTTTCAGAAAATTGTCGGTGGCTTTGAAAAGAGCCTTTGGGTTGCAATGTTGGTCGCTGCTGCTTCTGTTCAAGAACATAGCCACCAATATGCCTGGCACACCATGGCATGCGGCAGACCAGCTGGGGGTAGCAAGAGCTGCCAGCATGTCTACAAATGTCCTTTTTTTTTTGTGGGCTTCCAGCCACTCTCAATTCTTTGCAAGTTTTAGAGAGGAGGGGTGGGGGTGGGGCCTACCTGGCAAACCTGTGTGACATGGTGGCTCAGCAGACCTGATTGAGAAGTATATGCTGCCATCTCAATCTGGTCCACTTGTGAGGAAAGGAGGCATGGCGTGGCATGGCTAGTAAGAGGTGGGCCGGGTGGGCTCTATAAATGGCCCTGGTCAGAGTAGTTCTGCTGCTTGTTGTTTCAGAACTGGATTATCAGCAAGTCAGCGACGATCAGCCTGCCTGAGAAGAAGAGATTCTCCTTGCTGCTGGAAGTCAACTGCTGAAGAGCCAAAGAGCTCTGGAAGGCTAAGTGAGCTGGGGCGGGAATGGTACTATGGAGTGAGGAGCTGCCGCAGCCTAGAGAGCTTTGCCGAACTGCACAAATCTGACAGGCGCAGGCCAGGTGGAGAGATCAGAGTTTAGAGCCAGAGGAAAGTGCGTACAGTAGCATCTCAAACTGAGTGTCTGGACTGGCACTGCTGTTAGCTTGCAGTTGCTATTAGTAACTGCACAGAAAAGCGAGTCAGTCAGATATGCTGTGTTACTAACTCTGGGAGGGACCCACACTGCTGAGCTGGGCCAGCCAGGGGAGCTTAAGCACAGCACCGGGTCCAGGGAGAGACTAGAGCACTGCCACAACCAACCAGCGCCTTGCCTTACTGCAATTTACCAAGTCCCTCCAGACTCTCACTTTCTGCCTGGATCCCATCAGTATGTGGTACCGTTCATGCCGCACAGTGACTGTCTGCATCGGTCTAGCCACTACCAGCCAGGAGCTTTGTTTTAATTGCAGAAGACCAGCACCACCACACCGAGGCACAGACCTTTCCACCAGTCACTGGCAGACTGTGAAGAAGAGACCATCACAACTCACAGTCAGGTACTTTTATGGGGTTAATTCAGATGTGTGGGGTGGGGTGGGGGAGGGAGAGAGAGACAGAACAAACCAAGTCAAGCTGTATGAATGTTTATTTAAGTACAAAACTTTACTAAAGTATGGTAAACCTTGTCCTTGGGCAGGGGATCCATAAGCTGAGTATACTATAGGGGGTTCATGCATTGCTGTAAGTGGTGCGTGCTGAGGGGGGGAGAACCAACCAAGTCCAGCCGTTTGAAAGTAATTCATTGTTGTAAGGGTGGGGGTTAATGCAGTGTTGTAAGTGGGGTGTGGTGTGTGCTTGGGGGGAACCAACCAAGTCCAGCTGTATGAACGTTAAGTACAAAACTAAGGTATGGTAAACCTTGCCCTTGGGCAGGGGCTCCATAAGCTGACTATAGGGGTTAATTAATTGTTGTAAGGGGTGTGTGCTGGGGGGGGGGAGAACCAACCAAGTCCAGCTGTATGAAATTATAACTACAAGGTGGTCATGGCCTCAAGGAGGGAGGGATAGCAATCATTAGTCCATGATGTTGTGCACTGTGACTGCACCCTAATGTTACTGCTGGCACTGTGTCTTGACATTTCCAAGAATTGTATGTTAAGGCAAAGGTAATAAAGAACTACGCATTTTAGCTGCCTAATGTTGCAGCCGTCAGCACCTTGATAATTCTTTACTGTGACTAAGTGCTTGTTTTACTTTTAATACAAAGTAATACCATATAGGGCCTATGATTAAAGCTGCTGCTGTTATTGCTGCCCATGAAAACCTGATTATTAGCCTAAGCTAAATGTGATAAACAATCACTTTTATTATTATGAAATAAGTGCTCATTTTAATACAGTTACACTAATAAAGCATTCTTCCTGTGCTGACAGCTGCAAACCTAGGCAGCCAAAATGAGGCGTTCATCATTATCTTTAAACACTTCTTGAAAATAAATGAAGACCGTGCTAGAGGAATATATTTGTTTGCATCTTATTCTGTTGAACTGTAGTTTTGAGCACTGCTCCAAGAGGGACATTAAATATTCTCACTCAGCAGAAATGTGTGGCTTTGAACACTGCTGCTAGAGTGAGAAGTGTGGTTTCTCTACTGTTTTTTTCAGCACCTAATAAGGTTTTGTCAGTGCTACGGAGTCTTTATTTTATGAATATATGAAGAAGTCAGCAGAAGGCCATTTGGTTTATCTAGTCAGCTTGAGCTACTGTCCCTGCCCTACCTCCCCACACCTCCCTCCCTCCCTACACCTCCCTCCCTACCAATGATCCTTACTACCATCCCCCTATGCATATCCCAGCCTTTCTTAAAGCTGCCCAGTGTCCTCAACACGATCACCTCTTCCAGCAGCATATTCCAAGTGTCCACCACCCTCTCTGTGAAGAAGTGCTTCCTGACCTCCCTCCAAAATCTCCCACCCTCCAGTTTAACATTGTGCCCCTTATGTTATGGGTTCCACTCAGCTTAAAGAGACCCTCCTTATCCACCTTATTTATCCCTTTCCCATCTTATGTATACCTTTCAAGTACTATTGAAGGTCTCTATCTCTCTCTCCCCAGGAAGTACATGTTCAGTGCACTCAACCTCTCCTCAGTCATATTCCTTACCCTGCTGATCCGCTTTCTTCTTTATAACCCTCCTCTGGACCTTCACCAGCAGGTTAATGTCCTTTTTTGAGGTGTTGGCACCAGTACTGAACACCGTGCTCTGGCTGAAGCCTTACCAGAGACCTGTACAAGGGCAGTATAACCTCTCTCCTCCATTACTTTGAGGCTCTGGCGGTGTTCAACTTCTGTGTGGTGTTCAGTCATCCAACCTGTTTACATATGGCTTTGGCTTAGTAGTATTCTTAGTAGTAGTAGTACTGCGGCAGAAAGGAAAATGCTTGGGGCACTGGGCAGCTACTCTTGCCTGCCTTGTTTAGTTAGGCCCGGTATGGGTAAAAATGCAAGAAAGCTTTCAAGCACATGAAACACACGGGTGCACATGGCCCCATCCTACCTAAATACTAAGTTGGCAGTGGAAAAGGATGAAAATGGGTTTATAATCTTTAAAATAACTCTTCAGTGGAGGTGCTCAAGCCTCACCCACCCCCAGGTGTACCAATGAAGCTGTAACTCAAAGGCAATATTACACAACTTCACTGGAGCACCCCGGGGTTGTGGGAGGGCAGAGCTTCCCCACACACAAAGAGAGTGGTCCAATGAAGTTGCCTAAAATTTAGGTTTTATTTTTTTATAGTTACTGCAATGATTTATTTCTGTGGGTGCGCTCTGTCCCCCGTCTCCCGTGTGCTCCGATTTTCCAATTGCTACCATAAGTTTTTACAATTGATCCTATATGATCTCGAATGTGTTTTTGGGGATGATGTATTGATTTTTCCAGGTGCAGCTATGTTTCGGGGTTACAATGTCACCACGTGGGACTGGCTATTTTGATGTGGTACACAGGCTTGTCACAATGCAATATTGTAACCAAAGGCCAGTCTGTTAGTCTGACAACTGTTGATGGTGGTGTGGCTAGTGGTGTGTGTGAATGAATCTCTGTGGTACTAACTACCTTGATGTGGCACAGAGGCTTGTCACTTTCTTGGCCCATGCCACTTGCATTACTTTATTTTTTATCCTATAGTCCAGGAATTTTAACACTATGGACAGAGGGGTGGCATTTGGGCCAATTTTTTTTTTGCTAATGCCCTGTGAGCACGTACGAAGGTACTTAGGCAAGCTCAGCATCTCTTTTAGAAAAGAATCCAAAAACTCTCCCATTTTCCCCAGTTCAGTATCTTCAGGTACTCCATAAATCCTTAGATTGTCTCTCCTGGAGTGAAGCTCCAGGTCATCCAGTTTATCTGATAGATCCTTCTTTCTCTGTACTAGGTATCTGATAGCCTCCTCATGTCGGTCTATTTCCATGTCCACCTCCAAGAGGCCTGCTTCAAGGTCTGTGGCACGTTTTTCAACCTCCGCGAGGCCTTTGGCATTCTCGGCTGCCGATTGCTCCATTTTGTGGAGAGTTTCATTTATTTTTCCCAGTTCGTGAAAGAGCCTGTGGGAGGTGATTGTAAATTCCTTCTTTGATGGCTCCTCCGTATTTTCATGTGGCATCATTGGAGTGTCAGCGGCCCTGTTTTTCTGCAGAGCTTTGGGATCTTGTGAGTCAGCTGACATGGTCGGTTTAAGAAATTAGAGCAGCGGGTCCTTATTTTTCATTTTCAGAGGCATCTCGACCACAAACACTGTTCCGAATGCTCCAACTGTGTTTAAGTGAGATTTGGGCACTGGGAGATCTGAAAAATTACATTTTAATAAATCCAAGGGTTGGCGCTTTCAAGTTTAGCGACTGATCTGCATGAGGGCGGAACTGAAAATCTGCAGACAGATTCATTACTGGCTGTTGTCCTGTGTGTACCCTCCCAGATCTCTGGACATTGTTTCTCTGTGACCTATTCTCCCAGTTTCTCTTGCCACCTTAGCTGCAAGGTCTATGCTGGTCTTCCTTTACCTCCCTCCCCTGTAAGTTGCATGAGTTTAGTAATGCAGCCTTTTCTAACAGCCTGCCATGCTAATAAATTCTACAGTATTAGGTTTGTGTGCATTGTCAACTTTTTCTGCAACAAGGATCTCAAGATTGTGTCCCTTATTTGCAGATATTTAAAAAAACTCTCTGCAGGACTCCAAATTCTTCCCTTAGGGACCCAACGCCTTTCATTGAGCCCACTTTCATCAGCTGGCCAATTGCCTTTAATCCAGTGACATTTCTAGTGTGATACTTAGGGTCTAATCATACAGGCAGGAAGTTCAGGTATTCAGTGATCGGAAGCATGGCAATACACAACACTTGTGAATGGTACTCATTTAGGGTCTGCTGGCACACCTTTAGAGTTGCCCTGTTCCACATATTCCCTACTTTCTCCAGCTCCTTTTCTGCTTGAGAGTTAGATATCAATCCTCTCAGGGTGCTATGCATCAAGCTGACCTTCTCTATGGGCACTCAACCTTCTCCCCCTGCTTCCAGTGTATATAGTTTTACACTGATTTGTGCCACTTCATAATATTTGGCCAAATCAGGTGCTCCCATTCCCTCTCTTGATATCATTTCTGTGATCAGTTTCCAACTGTGTCAAAGCCTCTTCCTTCTCAATATGAACTTTGATAAAACCCTTTGCCTCTGTTTACAGAATTCAGCCAGGATGAAAACTGGAAACATCTGGAAGAGGTAATGGCACCTTGGGAGGATATTAATTTTGATTATCTCTACCTTAGCAAATAGTGATAGCAGGAGTAGGTCCCATCTGGCTATATCCTGTTTAATCTTTGCAATCAGTTTCTCCGTATTGTCATTGCACAGAATTTGTGTTTTGTTTGAAATCCACACTCCCAGGTATCTTATGGATTTTTCTGCCCTCTTCAAGAAGATACTGCCTTTTACCTTTTGGAAAAGGCAGCCATTAAGCCAGATGATGTCTGATTTTGTTTTGTTAACTTTAAAGCCTGCCACCATTCCATATTCCTAAAATACTTGGATCAGGTGAAGATAGGAGTTTAGGTTGTTTTTCAAATAGACTGGTGTGTCATCCACATACAGTATACAGACACTGGGCCACATATTCAGAAGAGATGCGCAGCGCATACCTGGATGCGAAACGCATCTCTGGACTTGCAGTGGGGCCATCGGGGCATGGCCATATTCAAAGGCCAGCAATGCACCCCACACCCCCGACTGCACCACCCAGCACAATATTGTGATGTGCCTATGCAAATGAGGGGTCCCTCACGCATATGCAGCACATCACAATATTCGAACACTCCTTGATGAAAATGTGGTCAGTTGCGCCGTGGCAAAGATAAGTTTTATAGACCCTACTTTAACTAGGAGCAGGGATGGCTGGTGCCCCATGCACTGTCTAGAACCAGGCACACAGTCCCCCTCAGCCCCGATCCTCACAAAAGAGAACACCTCCCCCATCACCCTGGTAGTCAAGTGTGATCCTCCCCTCCAGCCCCGATCCTCACAAAATAGTATATCGCCCCTGATCACCCTGGTACTCTAGTGTGACCCCCCTTCCCCAGCCCTGATCCTCACAAAATATTATATTCCTTCCAATTGCCCTGGTAGTCTAGCGTGACCCTCCTCCTCAGCCCTGAGCACAGCAGTCATATCTGAAAAACATGATCCCCATTCCCCATTTGTCGAGTGCGCCCCCAACATTGATCACAGTATTGACAGAAAAATCAACCAATCCCTGTTACCTGTTTGTCAAGTGCCCCCCAACACCGATCACAGTACGCATAGAAACAAACACCCCATCCCATAGGCCTGGTAGTCAAGTTACCCCCCACCCTGTTAGCCAGTGACCAACCACCCAGATCAACCAGAGCCGGTGACTGGCACAGCCACTTCACACCACACTGGCCAGCCACCAACTGAACTGTCCAGGAGCGTTGTACTTATATAGTACAATCCCACAAGTTGACGGTAAACCAATGGGATTGTACTATATACTGTACAGTACTCCTGCACAGTTCAGTTGATTAGCTAGCCAATGTAGTGTGTGGGCTGTGCCAATCACCATCTCCATTCGGGCTGGGGGAAGCCGGTTGGTGGGTCACTGGCTAACAAGGTGGGGGCAATTTGACTACCAGGGCCATGGGATCGGGTGATATTTGTATGCATACTGTGATCAGTGCTGGGGGGGGCACTTGACAAATGGGGAATGAGGATCGGGTGATTTTTCTATGCATACTGTGATTGGTGTTGGGGGCATTTGACAAATGGGGAACGGGGACTGGGTGATTTTTGTATGCATACTGTGATCGATGTTGGGGGGCACTTGAGAAACAAGGAACAGGGATCGTGTTTGTTTATTATGAATGCTGTGCTTGTGGCTGGGGAGGTGGGTTGTACTAGACTTCCAGGGCAATGGGGGAGACATCTCTACTTTTTATGATGATTGGGGATGGGGAGGGTTTGCCTGGTGCACTCTGCTGGGCACAGCCATGCAAATGAGCCCATAATGGGCACGCAAATGGTCCATTCATGCCATGCATGCCAAATGGGCTCATTTGCATTGTTTTGACTGAATATTGCCCATGGGAGCTGCGGTGAATACAGGTATGAGCCACAAATTCCCCATAGGTGGTCTTCAGCCCCACACCCTGGATGCACCATGCCATATATGGCAGCCGCTTGCTATTATGCACCATGCATCCAGGGTCTGATATTCCAACAGAATGTGTGATCTGGGACCACATGATGCAGTGCAGCTGGTAACAGCTCTCTTTCACTGCTCCAGCCACCCAGCCAGCTAAATTCTTAATTTTAGCCATCAGAAGTGCCAGCAAATCTTATTAGAGGGACTACAATCAGTTGTTTCTAACTCTGCCTATATTCAGTATTCGGATTCTGTTTTATGGAAAAAGAAATGCGCAAAGCTTTGCCTCGTCAGACCCCTCCGGTCACGCTGGAGAAGGCCCCAAAAGCCTAGGGCCTCCACTGACCTGACCTACGGAGCTCGAATATCTCAATGACGGAACAAGAACCACTTACTCTCAGCAGGTTCTTGGAGGAATTTCAACCATTCCTTGAAGAGATGCACTCAATATCCACTGACTTAAAGTCTATGGCTCATGCAATGGAGGACCTCATGATCCGTACTTCAGATGGAGAAGCGTGTATAACATATTTGGAAGAAGAGTCAACAAGGTTGATCCAGAATTAGTGGCGTTGAGACAAAAGCTCACCAGGATGGATCTGAAAATTGAAGACCTTGAGGGCCGCAGTCAGAGGAACAATGCGGTCCTCATAGGCTTACTGGAAAATGAGGAAGGTCTGGACATTATTTTATTTATACAGAAATTGGTAAAGAAAATCATGGGTCCCTCTCCCTTCGGACCCCGACACGTTATAGGGCACCCATCGAGCTCTTCACCCAATTCCCCTAGCAGGAGCCCAACCAAGACCGCTTATCTTTCGGTTCTTGAATTATTTGGAACGGCAGCATGTTCTTTTAAAAAGTTAAAGAGCTGCGAGAAGTCCTCTTGGAGGGGACAAAAATATGGGTTGCTCAAGATCTTCCTGCCTCAATGAGAGCGAGGAGAACAGCCTTCCACTCCCCAGTCTCAAAAATCATCACTGCAGGGGTTAAATTTTGTATGATCTATCCGGCGAAATTTCAGGTTCAAATAGCCGGTTCCTGGCAATCGTTTGAGGATCCCGATGCAGCACAGCTGGCTTTGAAGTCTGCATTCCCTGACCTTTTTCGTGACACTTGAGCTAGTATGTCCTTTGTCATCATATGCTCTGGCAGGAGCTTTCTCAGGAAAGAAATGTTAACTTGGCTACTTCTGCAATTTCCTGTTAGTGGTTTCTGATTTAACTTAAGTTTGTGGACTAGAATATAATGTTCCTCGAGACTATGGATTTTCAAATGTGGCTTATACTTTGGACTATCAGCTTTTGTTTCCCTTTAATATGGAAATCTGTTGTTTACTTGATTTTTCGATAAAGCGCATGTGTCTGCAGCTGATTGTAATTTCTTTCAATTTCTGTTAGATGGAGCAGCATAATTACGCTATTTGGGAATAGTGCTTACTTTTTGCCTTGTTTTAAAATTACTGCTAACGTAAGTCTCTCTCCTGATGGTTCTGTATTTAGGATTCTTTAGGAAAATAGATAATGTGCTTGTCCTTGTAGCTGTTTTAAAATTCTTGGTTATTTGTTATGTGAGGCAACTGCCGTCGGAGGGGGCAGCTCTACCATACTATTGGGAGCGATGCTTTACTTTAGCTGGTATAGGTCTACTGCTAATGTGAGTTTCCCTACGGATGGATCTGTATTTCTTTTGGAAAAAGGGTAAAGGAGGGGTTTTACCAGAAGGTTTAGTGAGCCCAGTTGGACTATGGAGTAAAACATGTTTTATTTTATTTCCCTTGTCAGATAGATAATTTCTGGTGTCAGTTCGGGTGGGAATTATCACTCAAAAGAAACTTTTTGGGTTACAGAATTACAGTTTTTTTCTTTCTTTTTTGAATTATCCTATATTTAAGATAGGTACAATCTTTAAAAAAAAAGAAAGAATTTTTCTTAGCAAGAGCACAGTAATTAATAGTTTAATTGTTATGGCAAATTTTCTTCTGTCCAAGATAGGGGCAAAGGGCAGTAATATTAGTGTAGTATGGTATCTGGAATCCTTTCATAACGCTTTCTATTTTTAATTTAGCTTGTTGGGTTGGGTTAGTTTCTTTCACCAAATGATTGGACTGGTTTCAATTTAGGGTGGCTGGAGGGTGGGAGAAGTGGAATCAAGTACTGCACTATGCAGTCTGTGATAGTAGGAGTAATGGAGGGAGGTTTTTTCACTTTTTGTGGAAATTTTCATTACTCTTTTCCATTGTTTTTTGATTATAGTAGTAGGATAGAAGTATTAGTAGGATTTTGGACAGGGCGGGTAAGAGGCACAGAGATTGTAGTACTTAGAACACCATTGTCATTTCTGCAGCTTGTCAGGGGTATAGCTTCTACCGTTGTGGTTGTCTGGGGCCATGGCTAGAGATCTTTGTTTGACCTCGTGGAATATTAAGGGGGCTAGACAAAAAACTAAACAGTACAAAATTTTGAAGCATATCGGGTTATTAAAGATTGATATAATTTTCTTACAGGAAACCCACCTGTTAGACTTTAAAGCCACTCAAATGAAAAGACTTCAGATTAGTCAGGTTTTTTCCACCGAAGGTAATACCCAAAGTCAAGGGGTCATGTTATTACTAAATAGGTCTATCCCCTTTTCCCCTGTTCAAACAATAGCGGACCCACAGGGCAGATATTTATTTGTTAGAGGCACTCTGCACATGATGGAAATTTTACTGGGTAGTGTATATGGCCCCAATTTGGACTCCCCTGTTTTTTTCATGCAGTTGATTAATAAATTAACCCCTCATCTTTCCCTCCCAAAAAATATTGGAGGTGATTTTAACTTGATTATGGACCCTACCATGGATTGCTCAGGCTCATTCCATAAAGGGCTTTCTCCTGCTCAAAGAGCACTCCGAGAGATGTTAGATCAACTAGGCCTATGTGATGTTTGGCGTGTTTTGCATCCCTCTGAGAGGAGTTACACCTTTACTTCTCAGGTACATGGGACAGCATCAAGGATTGATTACTTATTAATTTCCCAGACTTTCCTTCCAGGGATACTTGATGCATCTATCCATCCAGGTCCTCCCTCCGATCATTCCATAGTTACGTGTCAAATCACTTTTGCATCTATTCCAAAAATGGGAAATAGATGAAAACTCAATAATCAACTGCTGAAAGATCCTGAATTATCCAAATATATTTCTGATCAAATACGCCACTTCATTAATATAAATCAAAACTCCACTTCTGGACCTGACATTTAGTGGTGTGCTTTAAAAGCATATATCAGAGGTCTCCTGATTTGTCTTGCTTCTCATAAAAAAAAAAAGCAGCAGGAAAAGCAGCTTCTTTCTCTTCTTTCCCAAATACATACAATTGAACATAAGCTCTCCCCCCATATACCTGTACAAATTAGATAAGAACTGACTAAATTGAGAAACAGATATTTAGATCTTCTTAGGAAACATGCCAAATATGCAATCCTGAAAGCCAAAGTGTCATACACGGATCAGGGTGAAAAAGCCAGGCACTTACTTGCTTTGCGTATTCAGCAGCAAGAATCCTCTAGATTCATAACTGCTATTCGGTCACAAAATGACGGTTCTCTTAAAACCGCTTCTGAGGATATTGTTCCTGAATTTGGTCAGTTCTATAGACACCTTTATAGCCCAATGCCAAATCCACCTGCTGAAGTCGAGATCGAAGAATAGTTGCGGAATTCTCATCTTCCTTCTCTTTCGGGCACTCAACAAAGTTTTCTGATTGGTCCACTTTCAGAGGAAGAGCTTATGAAAGTTATCCAGGGCCTTCCATCTGACAAGACACCAGGACCAGATGGTCTTTCTTCTAATTTCTACAAGCACTTTGCTAAAGTGCTTATTCCCCTACTATTACCAGCATATAAATATATCTTATCAGGAAAGGCATCAGATAAAACCCCATTTGAGGCTTTGATTGTCCTTTTGCCAAAGCAGGATAGAGACCCAGAACTAGTCACTAGTTATCGACTAATTTCACTGCTTAATCAGGACGTTAAAATCCTGACCAAGCTTTTAGCTAACCGAATCAGCCATGTTCTTCCCGATCTTATAGGTCCCGAGCAGGTAGGATTCATGAAGGGCAGGAACTCTGCAGATCATTTACGTACTCTTTCTCATGTCTTCTCAGCATCCAGGGATGCTGATTACCCTGCAGCTTTGGTCTCTCTGGATGCCAAGAAGGCTTTTGACAGGGTTAATTTGAATTTTTTATTTCATACTCTGGCTGCATTTAAGTTCCCCACTTTATTCCAGAATTGGATAGCTGCCCTATATAAATTCCCATCCACCAAGGTTTCAGGGAATGGTGCATTCTCAGAGCTTTTCTCTTTGCAGTCAGGTACTAGACAGGGATGTCCCTTGTCCCCCCTGCTTTTTAATCTTTATTTGGAACCTCTGATTCACTGACTAGCTGTCTGTCAAGAGATTCAGAGTATACCTGTCCAAGGATACGAAGTCAAAGTCTCTGCTTATGCAGATGATCTCCTTTTACAACTAGCCCACCCAGAGACTTCTATTCCACCTTTGTTAAATATTATTGAACAATTCAGTGCTATGTCTAACTATAAATTGAATATAAATAAAACAGTTGTTTTTCCCCTTAATTATAACCTCTTTAAGTACAATATTTCCAGTGTGGGGTTTTCCTGGAAAACAGATTCCCTCAGATATTTAGGAATTGAACTGGCAGCAAATCCTCAGCATCTCCAACAGTTGAATTTGGACTATCTCATAAATATTATCACCCAAGACTTAAATCATTGGTCCCACCTTCCGATATCTCTGTGGGGTAAAATCAACTTGATTAAAATGAATGTTTTTCCTAGGCTTTTTTATCCCCTTAGTTTATTGAATATCTGGTTACCTCTCACTTGGTTTGGGAAAGCGCATGGCCTTATTACAGATTTCATCTGGTCTGGGAAATGACCAAGATTAGCTTACCATAAGCTAGCTTCCCCCAAAATTTGGGGATGCCTTCACCTCCCACATCTAGGGTTGTATTACTGGGCCAGTCATGCAAATAAATATCTCCAGTGGCTCTCAATTGGAAATTTAGAGGACTCCGCAATATATATTCTAATTTGGCTTAAAATTGAAGTTGCACAAATAAGAGCTTTGGGTTTTTCCCCAACTAATCTATTACATGCAAAGTTAAAATTCCTTCCCTCAACTATCAAGGGTTCCCAGATAGCTATTTCTTTAAAGGTTGATTCACAGTTCTGTTCCTTTGTTAAATATGATCATACCCTGGACCTATCTGAAACGATATACCTGTATAATAATACTAATTTTAAAATGGATAACACAATGATTGTCTCCAGCTGGTTACCTAATTTGGGTGATGGTTCAATATCTCATTTTATTAATGAAGATCAGAATTGGTTTTCTTCTGTGCAGCTTATGGCTAAATTTAATGGCCCACACTCCAGGATTTTTAAAGTGTTCCAAGTGAGACATCTTCTTGTGAAAGTTATAGGTAAAACCCTACCTCAAGCAATACAAGTTTTCACCTGTAGAGAGCTGGGTTCTGTGGTAGGATCCCCACAAGCAGTATCCAAGTTATATACATATTTATATGACTGGATATATCCAGATAGTTTTGGTCCCACTGCTTATTGGTCGTCTGATTTTCCGGATTTGGTTATAAATTGGTCAACTTTATGGCATGGATGTCATAAATTTATTCTCCAAGATAGGTTATGGTTGATGTAATTTAACACCTTGCATAATTTATATTACTCTCCACAGAGGCTAGCCAGGTTTGGTTTATTACTATCTCCCCTTTGCACAAGATGTACTCTAGAGGAGGGTTCTTTACTTCACATTTTTTGGTCACGTTGCAGGGTTGCCCCTTTGCGGTCCCTAATTCAGCAAAAGGTGGATCCTTTTTAGGTTTAAATGACCTGTTTGCAGCAGAGATATGCCTGTTAGGTGATATTTGAGGAGTTACAGTGATTAATCATAAATACTATATGGCCTTAATCTCGATGTCAGTTAAGAAACTGGTGCTGAAACATTGGAAAGATCAGGACAACATCACCTATACAGAGTGGTTAAATGAACTACTATCGAACCTCAGAACGGAGAAGACAATAGCTTCTTTGCACAACAGATCCTGGAAATTTTCCAAGATATGGGACCCCTTTTATACTCTTTATGCTCTGTAATAATGAGCATGTTGTTATAATAAGCATATTGTATTAGTCAAATTTGTGCCAGGAGGGGTGGGAGGAGAGGAGGGTTAGGGAAGAGGGAGAGAGAGGTACCTTTACTTCTAAGTTACTGGAGATTTATTTTTCATATGTATGTATGTTTCAGAGCCTTTCTCTGTATGAAAAATCTTAATAAATTTTGAATTAAAAAAAAAAAGAATGTGTGATCTGTTCCCATCGTGCATGCTGTTTGAATATCACAACAGAGCTGGCTGGCGCAACTTATTTGCATGATACACACTTTTATGAGGGTGAATCCAGCTCACTCTGAATATGGGGTCCACTTGGTGCAATTGTCCTCCCACCACTATACCCTCTATGTCTCTATGTGATTTTTTTCTCTCTGCCAGCAGCTCTAAACTTATAATAAAGAGCAATAGTAGTAGGGGGCATCCCTGCCTTGATCCTCTGGTGATTGGTAGTTTCTCAGAGGTGATACCTTTGACCTTTACACAGGCTGAGGGGTTTGTATAAAATTCCTGTATACAACCCCTAAACCGTTGTCCAAAACCCATCTTCTCCATGGTCAGTTGCAGGAAGTTCTAGTTTAAGAGATTGAAGGTCTTTTGGGTGTCCACTGCAAGGAGAAGTTGTTGCCCTTTGATATCTGTAATGACATTAAGGAGGTGCCTGACATGGTCTCTGATTGATCTAGAAGGATGAAGCCTCTCTGGTCCAGATGGACCAATTTTGTTATCATCGACTGCAACCTTGTGGTAAGAATTTTTGTATTATGATTTAGCAGGGCTATGGATGGCAACTACCGCAGCTAGCTGGGTCATTAATTTCTTTCAGGATAACCATGATTTGTACTTCTTTCCAGGAGTTTGGTATTTCTGGGTTATCCGGGTTGGTGTTAAATATGTCTTTAAGAGGGGATAACAATGTGGATGCAAAAATTTTGTAAAACTTCCCCTTATATCCTTTTGGGCCTGGACCCTTACCAGCCTTAAGCGATTTAATGGCTTTCAGTATTTCTGTACCTGTAATGGGTCTGTCTAGGGTTTGTTTATCTTCCAATGACTGCAAGTTTGTCTTGGCTAGAAATTTTCTTATTAATGATGATTGCACCCAACCGAGTTCATACGCATACATCTGGGTATAGAAGGCGCAAGGTCATGTCGCTGCACACATAAATAGCGCAGCAATGTACTTCACTGTAAATACAGCAGATACATTGCCGGTGCTGAAACACAATGCTGACAGGGAAGTTGGTGCACAATGCAATGGACTTTATTATTTTCTGTGGGCTCCCCTGCACCCCCCCCCCATTAATATAATCAATTCCGGGGCCGGGGAGTTCAACACAGGGCTGTGGAGAAACACCAGCAGGGGGCAAGAAAACAGTATCACACAATGCGGTCTGCAAATGTCTGGGACCGGGATTCAAGCCCCAGTCCACAAATGTGTAGCTGTTCTGCAGTGCAGTGGCTCATCCCTCTGAGCCATGGCAACTGCTCGGTGGACCACCTCCCCAGCAAAGGTCTTGACCTCTGCTTCACAACTCCCCTCCAGCCATGCGTGACAGGGTACAAAACTACGTGTGCTACATTTCTGCCTTGTGGGGTTATGTACCCTGTTGGTATACTTCCCAGTGTTGTATGCACTGCACAGTTTTTACTATGCTGTTCCTCATACAGCGAACTGACCCGGTACTGGGTATAGAATTTCTTAAATGCTTTAGCTATTGTCTAAGAGTTGCAGTGGAGGTTTCTCCAGGCCAGTTGTTTTTAATTCCTTTTATGAATCTGGCAGCTGCCTGCCTACGTAGCCCTCACACACTGTTTGTATTACCTCTGTCCTATGTAGTATGTACCTTAGTTTGTTCTCAGTGAGTCTCTCTAAGATCTCATTTAACTCTTTTCTAGCCTCCTACAGGTCCTTCAGTGTGGTATTCCCTCCCTTCTTTATATGGTTTATTTCCTATTTTTGTATCTTATCTCTCAGCTGTTTCTTTAGTGTAATCTTTTGCTTGATCAATGCATGTGATATAATTTAGCCATGCGCCACCGCCTTTAACCCATTCCAAACAAATTTGTGCTGTGTCCCCTTCCCTTCATTACAATGGATGTAACTTTTTACCTCTTTAATTTTGTTAACAAAAATCTCATCATTCAATTATGATGTATTAAACTTCCATACCCTCTTAGCCTTGTCTTTACCTACTTGCAAGGTTATGGAAAATGGAGCATGGTCTGATAGTGTTATGTTTCCAAATCTACTTTCTTCCACCCTATATGCTTCTTTTGAGTGGAGATATAGAATTTATCAGTTCTGGAGTAAGTTTTATTAGGGGTTTGAGAAAAAAGATGTAGTCCTTTTCCCCCTCTGTATTCCTGCCTCCAGGTGTCTGTCAGGCCCACACTGGAGGTGGCTGCTTTAAATGCCATTCTTACCTCTTATTTGTCTGTATGTTTTTCAAAGCTCTGTCCATCACTGGGAATGGCATGGAGTTGAAATCTCCAGCTAGGATGATGGTACCCTGTTCTAGGTCTGCCATGAGTGTTGCAACCTTCTCTGCAAAGAGGGCATTATCTTCATTTGGTGCATATACAATATGTTTACCACATGGAATGTTGTCTGATGGTGTACTATAGTGGCTGCTTCTATTCTCCCCTCCTTGTCTGACTTGGAGGACAAGGCATGGATCGGTAAACCGTTAAGGATCAAAATAGCCACCATTGTCTTTTTTTCAACTGACGTACAGCAAACAACACCTGCTTCTCCCAGTTTCTGCACAACTTAGCATGTTCCACGACACAGCGATGGGTCTCATGAAGGAGTCCAATGTCTGTCTCCATTCTCTTCAGTTCTATTAAAATTATTACATGCTTGATGGGAGTATTAAACCCTTTAATGTTACAAGAGAAGAGTTTTAACCTAGACATTGATATACCGTTAAGTATGTTTGAGATTTATTGGCCCCATGGTTGAACCAGACCCACTCTACTGCCCATTTCAAGGGCCTCCTAGATCTGTTCCTGACTTGCCTACAGCACCAATATATTAGTGTTGAATGAATGCTGAGAGACACTCCATCCTTCTTACCTTAGTCTCTGTAACCAACTAACCCATGGAGCTGGTTAAGCAGAATAGCATCCTTTTGGTGGTGCATTGCTTTCTTAGGACTGACCTATACCTTTGATGTAGGACCTTCCTGTCAAAACAAGACCCTGCTTTATGACTGCATGACCATAGGGATTTCAATGCTAACAAAAGTAACAGAAATAAAAGATTTAGCAACACTGCACAAGAACTTACACAATGAAAAAGAAAACAGTAAATCAGTATATTCAATGGGGTATCCTGTGAGGAGGGCGCATGGGGAAGGGCACTGTCTGTAATGGTGACTCATTTCCCACTGAATCTCTCATGGTGATGGGAGGGTAGGGCAATCAGATGGGGGATGGGTGAAATAGATTACAGGAATTTGCTATATGTACACGCGTGGCGTGGAGCGAGCACGGAGAGCATGGGCTGGGAGGGGGCAGAGGAGCTGTAGGTGGTGGTGCTGTAGTGGGTTGCCGAACTGCGTAGTGGCATCGGGATTTGGCCTGTGGTTGGGGTGGGTGAGGTACCGGGTCCGGGCCCTGGTGAGATTTTATTGCACCCGGCCTCAACCTTTCATTTTACATGTTTTCATCCCCCCGACATGCACCCCCTTGGAGTTGAGAATCCTCTAGTAGGGGGGTGCGGGGGGGCCAGCCCCCCCCCACAGAACACATTGAAATGTATGTCCCCAGTGCAGGAGTGCCGAAAATATTTTCTGCACTCTGACTGTGCGATAACAGCGATCGCCTTTAGGCTTTCGCCGTTATCACACAGAACCATTCAATGGCAAACTTTCATAATCTTTGATTTGAGTAGGCAACTCTTAGAAACATTTTGATACCATGAGAAATGACATATGCCTCCTTTCTCTCCCTCCTATACTTCCAAGCTATATTTTTGCTATCCATCGAGGTGTGGTCCCTCTTAGGACATACAGTAGTTGCAGTTCTTGCATCTTAACTGCCTGCAGTGGTTTGAAAGCAAAGCCTTAGTAAGGACAACTACTTGTTCATTTACTGCCCTCCCCTTGGCTTATCATATAATTCATCAGTGCCATGTTCCTTTTTCCCTTCTCCTGCATGGTGCATTTTTACATTCTGGGATGGCTTTATAACTCACTTGTAACCTATTGCTCTATATTCAATTCCTGTTAATAAGTTGTCTTATCAGTTTTATTTCCCTGACTCCCACCCCTCCATTTCATTGAGAGGGGCTCTGCTTTCCATGGATGTCTACATCTGCAGTGCCTTTCTATTGCATTTCCTGTTTGGGTCCTGTGTGTTGGCCCTTCCTGCCTTCATCCCCCCTTCCTCTCCCCTTGTCTTGTCAATATCCAGCAACCTTCCCAGGGCATACCTTTGCTAAGCATCTTGACTAGATATTGTGGAAATTACTATGAGTGTAGTTCCTCTACAAATGCCCTCCATGATTTCTTTCTTTATGTTATAGCAGGTTTCTGTCTGCCTTGCTATTATGACACTACTCCTATACTTTTAATCTGTTCTCCTTCCCTATGCACTTTATCATCTGGTTAGCTATTGTGTTCAAGGACTCAGCTTCCCATACCTTTGTCAGTCCTCTGTTTAAGCAGAATGTTTATTTATTTAATTTATTTATTTCAGATTGGATTAATACTTTTCAGTCAGAGACTCGTTTACAAAGCTTCCAGGTCAATTCAAGTACAAAAGACAGACGACACATAGTTACAAAGAGTTTGACAGATTAATGGTGTTATACATAGCAGTTTCCAATATGTCAACATTAGTACAAAATTTAGCAATGGTCAGTCAGTGATCCTTGGCATTCAGGACACAACATGATTTGAATAGACATCAATGCATTAGGGAGGGTGTACTAAGTAATTCAGGGAAGAGTGTAATAAGCAATTCAGGGGCTAGAACTGTATTACCATATCATTAAAAGTGCAGAGTTCTACAAGAGTAACAAATAGAGGTCTAGCTAAGCAGAGAGGAGCAGCCAGAGACAGGCTTTGTCAGCTAAAGTGTTGGAGAAATGGGTTTAGGAGGGGGAAGCTTGAAAAAAACCAGGGGGAAGGAAAGAGGCATGGAAAATGGAGAATAGGTAGAGGGGGTGGGGAAGGGGGATATGGGCTGGGGGACAGAGGGAGGGAGGGTTACAAGAGAAGTAGGAAGCTGTAGGAAGGAGGGATGGAGGTAAGTAGGGAGGGAGCAGTGATGACAGGTGAGGCAGAGTAGCAGGTAAAACTGGTGGACGAAAGAAGGAGGGTAGTAAGGGACCAGAAAACAGTGTTGAGGTACGTGCAGGAGAGAGTAATGGTTAGAGACACCATTTATAGACATTCTCCTAGGCCAGATGTGCTTGTAGGCCTTTTTTGAATTGGCTCATTTTAATACTTTCGAGCAGGTCCTTATGGAGTTTATTAAACCACCTCGGGCCATGGAAGGAGAAGGATCTCTGGGCTTGGGATGCTCTCTTAAATGGCACCACTAGCCCACCTTTGTCAGCATAGTGGGTCCTTATGGAGGACTGTGCAGTTAAGAAAAGGCTGGACGTTGATCTAGGGGTATGCCCTAACAGGGACTTCTTAGCAAGTAGGCACGTCTGGTAGGTAATCCTGTTTTTTAAAGGGAGCCACCCTGTCTTTTGGTAAAGAGCACATGAGTGTGTCCTGTGATTCATCCCCAGAACCAGGCAGCAGGCTTTGTTAAGTAGTGTTTTTACCCTTTTGAAGACAGTGTCAGTGCCGGACCCATAGATAACAAGACTGTAGTCTATGGTGGATAAGACTGAGCAGCTTGTGACCAGTTTCAGTGCTTCCAAGGTCAAATATTGCTGGTATCAATAGAGGACACCCAGTTTAGTGTTAGCAGATTTAACAATATGGTCAGCATGTGTACCAAATGACAGAGTGTCATCAAGATAAACCCCTAGATATTTAAAGGTGCACACCTTCTCCAATGTGTCTCCTTTAAGGCTCTGAACCAACAGGGGCCTGAATTTCTTCTTGTTTTGTAGAACAGAGAAGAGCATGCTGTTAGTTTTTTTTTGTAGTTGAGCAAGAGTTTGTTATCAGTGAACCATTTGTTGAGTCTGTGGAAACTGGTTTGTAGTTCAGCGGCGATGGAGGCAAGGTTTTTTCCAATGACAGAAATTACTGTATCATCCGCATAGAGTACTATTTTTGCCAGGCAAGCTGAATGCAATGGGTTAATAAAGAGACTGAAGAGGAGTGGCCCTAATATGGACCCTTGGGGGACACCCAGGCTCACATCCCTTGGCTGTGAGAGAATACCATTTATTTTGATGCTATGAGTCCTGTGTGGGAGGCAGCTGTTGAACCATGTCACCACATCATTAGACAGTCCTAAAGAGAGGAGGTTATGTAGCAGGAGTTGATGGTTGATGGTGTTGAATGCCTTCATAAGGTCTATAAAGAGAGATGTCACAGCCAAGCTGTCCTCGAAGGCATCATAGATATGGAAGGTGTAGTCAACCAGGGTGGGGACAGTAGAGTGGTCACACCTGAACCCCTGCTGCTGGGGATTGAGTAGGTTGTACTTGGATAGATATTCAGTTAGCTGGTCTGATACCACATGTTCAAGCACTTTCAACAGCGGGGGGAGGATAAAGATTGGCCTGTAGTTAGGCAGGTTGGTAGTTTCCCCATTCTTGAGGACAGGGGTTATCAGGGCCTCCTTCCACCTATCTGGGAAAACTCCTGACCTTAGTGAGGCATTAAACATTTTAGTGATAGGTTCAGCTACCTCACTTAGCACCAGGACTAACAGCTTCATATCAAGGAGGTCACCACCCATCCAAGTCTTCCCAAGTGCCCGTTTAATATATCTTACAGTTTCATGCTTATGTAGCCTCCTGAAGTAGAAGGGGGGATGCTAGTTGGTGAGGTCCTGTTAGATGGCATTAGAGGGGTCGAGGCCGATAGATAGTCCTTGGGTAGTACTGAACTGAGGTCAGTGAATGCCCTATTGAACACATTTGCAATGTCACAGGTTTCTTGTAGTGTCCCAGTTGGAGAAATGATTAAGTTTGGATGGACTCTGGTTGCTTTTCCTGTAAGGGGCGTCACTAAATCCCAAAATTCTCTTTCACAGCCCCAGCTCTTCTTTAGGAGGTCATTATAATAGGGTGCCTTTGCCTGTTGAATGAGCTTAGTGCATTTGTTCCTAGCTGTTTTGTAGGCAATGATGTCAGGATGTCTACTCATAGCTATGGTCACTGAAGGTGTCAGGTAGGACTGAGACATCTGAGATGTATTCTGGACAGGTAGTGAGGAGCCAGTCTATGAGCATGCTAGTGCCTGTTTCGTATTTATATCTGGTAGGTTGAGTAATTAGCTGGAAGAGGGAAAGTCCAGTGAGCTGATCCCAGATGGAGGATGTGTCACTGGCCTGCCAGTTGATGTTGAAGTCACCAATATTGATTTGTTCCCAATTTTGTTCATACAGCTCTTGGTTGGTGAGTACTTGCTGGACACCTGTAGTGTGGGTGCTGGGTGGTATATAGATGGTGGAGAGTAGTAATACCTTATTTTGCTTTACAATGGTAAGTTTAAGGCTTAGGGTTTGAGCCTCCTTGGTCTGGAAACATGTTGGTAGTAACTGGCCTCTGATCTCACTTTTGATATAGACCAAGCAGCCACCTCCATGCTTCGATAGCTTTTCCTGATAGGACATAGTCTAACCATCAAGGATTATGGCTTCATCACTCACTTTTGGGGACAGCCAGGTCTCCATGAGCGGTATGACATCTGGTTTAACCAGTTCAACCCATGCCCGAAATTGTGGCATTTTGGGTAGAAGGCTGAGTATGTTGAGGGATACTATTTTTAGGTACCCCGGTTTTTGTTTGTTTTTGTTAATACTTTTTATTGAAAGTTTTCAGTTATACAGATTACACTGAGAAGTACAGACAGGATAGTACATCAGGCAGTTCAATTCCAAAAGGAACACAGTATGCACAGATCATGAGAGTGGTATAGAAAAAAAGCCATTCAATCTTGAAACCAGTGCAAACAAGTGTCTAACATAAGAGGTACCCCCTTTCTAATGCAGATTTTGTCTTGAGGGGACCTGGATTGGGGGGCAGAGATCAATAGAAGCAGTAGTAGCAGCTTCCTCAGTATGCAGGCCCAATTGTGCCATCCTTTAGATGTATTTTTGACCTACGGTGTACATGGTTAGTTGTAGCAGCCACTAGGGTATTACACAGTAGTAGGGCAGCCACAGGGATCTTTGGTATAATAGGGGGTACATATGTTTGTGGTTTTGGTTTGTTTAGTAGGAGCATCCTGGGATCTGTCTGTAGTTCCTTTGGATAGTATGTTAAGCTTTCCAGGTACGGGGGGTGTGTCTTGAGTAGGGACTACAGTGATTCTTTTGATCTTCCCTACTAGGTAGAGGGTACAGAGGATAATGTGCCAGATCATCTCAAGTAGCTTGTGAAGGAGGGAGATGCAGTTTCACCTTGATGGACAGTCATTGTAGGCAGCCAATAGGGATGATGCAGAAGAGGGGTGTGCCTCAGTGGGAGAGCATTTAATAGAGGCCAGGGTCGGGGAGGGTGGGCGGCACAAAGGTAGAGCTAGGAAAGCTAGGCAGACATTTAGATTAGTTAAAGGTGCTTGAAAAAGAGCTCTCTCAGGAGTCTCAGAAATTCAAAGTTTTTAAATAGCAGACAATTGCAGAGTGCGGTGGAGGAAACCCACCAATGGGGTTCCTTGCAAGTTTGCACTGACCAATCAGCGATGCGGGCTGCTCACTCAGCCAGGGACTGTACCTTAGATGTGAAGTGTAGGAATTCCAGCCAGGACAGGAGAGCGAGTGGCTGGGGTAGATCCACACTACAGCCGCTCATCGGCGGTGAGCCTGATCAAAGGTGAAGACCTAAAGGGAAGAGGAACAGGGATTGTCAGACTGTGTTTGACATTTGGACTGTATGGAGAAGCTCTTCATCTAAAATTTGTATATGGGCCCAGCTACCCGATGCCTAACCACCGTTAGTGCATGGAGCCACATTCACCACTTCTCATGTCTGATGGACCTTCAGTAATCTGTACTTGTACCCCTATGTTTTATCCTCACAGGAGCTCTGGTTACCCAGCAGGTGCCCTTTTTTGCCTTTGCTTCCCCCCCTTAAAATAGTACTCAGTTGCTCCCTGATTTATCTAAGCTCCTCATAGACACATATAGTCAGCACTAGGGTCCTGGGCAGCTCTTAGTACCCTGTTAAGCGTCAGTAATCTTTATTATTCTTTCTTTCTTTGCCAGTCTTGCCCCTCTCTGTGGACAGTGTGAACAGAGCTCCCCTCCTCACCCCTTGTGGCACATTTGGATCATTATTCCTTTCTTTACTTTGCTGTGTCTGGGTGCCAGTGCCTGTCACAGAAAGTGGTTGTCTGGCAGTGTTCAGTTTTACTACTCCCTCCACCTTGCATTTCCTGGTGTGCTTAGGGGGCATTAGCGATTGAAGAGTTGAAGAGTCATGGCAATTTTTACCTCCCAGTGTATATCCCTAGTGCTTTTTCTATACATGAATAAGGGCTGATTCCAACTAAACCTCAGCACCCACCAACCCAGGTAGCAGGGCATCCATTGTCACTGCCCTTGCAATTATGCATAGTGTTTCCTGCAATTTTTACTCGCCCTCCATGGATCGCAGGTACCCACTGGATGGCGAATCCCCCTCCCCCATAGTAACTCTGTCACTATCAAGAAAACTCTAGTTGTGGGTTCTCTCTGTGCCAGCTTGTGTCTCAACATACAAACATAAAGTTTGACAGCAGATAAGGACCGCTAGACCCATCCAGTCTGCCCATTTTCCCTACCTGTATCTGCAGCTGCTGATCCTACTTGGTCATTGTCTTTAGCTTCTCTTTCCCACTTCTATAGTTACTTGTGCCTGTCCCATGCATTTTTGAATCCTTCACTGTGTTCACCCCCACTACCTCCTATGGCAGTGTGTTCCAGGTATCCACCACTCTTTCCATAAAGAAAAACTTCCTCACATTCCCCCCTTATCCTACCCCCCTCTAATCTCATATCATGCCCCCTCATTCTTGTACATCTCCTAAACTGAAAGATGTCTCCCATTTGCACTTTGTTGATGCCCTTTAGGTACTTGAAGGATTCAATCATATTCCTCCGTTCTCGCCTCTCCTCCAGAGTATACATATTGAGGTCTTTTAGTCTCTCCTCATATGCTTTCTGCTGCAATTCCTGCACCATCTAAGTTGCCCTTCTCTGAACTGCCTCCATCCTGTCTATGTCCCTCCTGAAGTGTGGCATCCAGAACTACACGCAGTATTCCAGATGAAGTCTCACCAGTGTTCTGTACAGCGGCATCCCTACCTCCCTTCTTCTGCTAGTGATGCTCCTTCAAATGCACTCCAGTACACCACTGGCCCTCCCCACTGCCTTTGTACACTGCTTGGCCACCGTTAGGTCCTCTGAGATGATTATTCCCAGATTCCTTTCTTTCCCTGTGACCGTCAGTAGCTCCCCCCCCCACATCCTGTAACTCTCCTCAGGACTTTTACAGCCCAGGTGCATGATTTTGCACTTCTTAGCATTGTGTCTTAGTTGCCAAACCTTGGACCATTTTTCCAGCTTCTCCAAGTCCCTCCTCCTTTTCCTCACCCTTTTTGGAGTGTCTGTTGTATCGTAGATTTTGATGTCATCCACAAATAGGCAAAACTTCCCTTCTAGTCCTTCAGCAATGTTGGTAATAAAGACATTAAAAATGACTGGTGTTGTATTTGGTGGCTGAAAATAAGTACCTTAAACACATAAGGGTATTGGTAGTAAGAAAACCACGCCTCACCGAAATCTAGGCCTTCTCTTTTTACTTCTATTCAGCAACACATACAAGAGAAGACTGAGCTCCAAACACAGGCACACTTACAGAAAGTGCACATTCTCCTAAAGCTGTACCGTCTCTAACATTTCTTAAAGCTATACTACACATAACAATCCCCCCTGACTTAGCTATGAAGTACTTAAATCAATAACTCAGAAGTAATATGAAACTATTACAGTTATCACTGCAATGTCCCTTTTAGTTAGTCTGTGTCATTAGGCTATATCTCTACAAGTCCATTCTCTTTGGTGGACGTCTTATACATCTTGACCAATGTAGTAGGACTCGAGGCTGTTGCACTGGAATCTGATTAGCATCAGCCATATCTTGACTCAAACACTGAGGTTTCACTATCTATTCCTGTTCTTGTTCTGGAACAAATAATGCTGGATAACTACCCCGACTCTGGGTATCCCTTTTTTGTTCTGTCTCAATTCTAGTACGTAATTGGTCCACATGTTTTTTCACTCTCCTCTAGTTAGTCAGTCGAACACTATAGACAACATTTCCGAACTTTTTTTCCACCACATCTTCTATCCATTTCTTTGGGCTTGCATACATCCTGACCCACACAAGATCATTGGGTTTGAAGGATCTGGTATTAGGAAGCATTTCAATTACTGACTTATAGCCTAGAGGGTGAAGAAGATCCAATTGAGTTAGAATCTGATGTCCAAACAGCAACTCTGCAGGGGATATTCCCGTGACACAATGTGGTGATGTTCGATATATAGCAAGAAACTCCAAAAGGGCTATTTGTATTGCCTTCGGTGTAGTAGGATTAGCTTTGTCCATACTCTTTTTAAAAGTCTGAACCATGCGTTCCACTTTGCCATTTGAACTTGCATGGTAGGGAGGTAGGAAAATATGGCAGATACCACGTTACTGGCAAAATGCTTGGAATTCAACAGACGTGAACTGTGGTCCGTTATCCGAGACAATCACTTGCAGGAAACCATGGGTAGCAAAGATAGATTTCAACACTTTGATGATACTCTCAGTAGTTAAAGACATTTGGTGAATTTCTGGCCATTTACTATAAGCATCAGTTAAGAGTAACCACATGGAATTTAAATAGGGTACCACGAAATCAATATGCAACCTTTGCCAGGGTTTTTCAGGTCATTCCCAATGGTGAACTGGAGTTCTTGCCGGATTTCCCATCAATACAGCACAACCTTCGCATCTTTGCACAACCTGGTATATGTCTCTGTCAATGGAAGGCCACCATACGTGAAGTCTGGCCAGGGATTTCATTTTAGCAGTGCCTGGATGGCCCACCTGCAAAAGAGTCAACACATTTGAGTGATAACATTGGGGTACTATAACATGCAATCCCCATAGAAGACACCCCTCAGCAATGGACAACTGCTATCTCTTTGTATAGTAGGGTTAGAAAGTAGCCAATAAGTAGTGCTCATGGTTAATCAAGCCGCGTATACTGATACGCTTGTTTCAGAATTACATCTTGCCTAGTCACTTGTGCAATGTCCTTGGCTAGTACTGGAAACTAATCTAACTGTTGTAGTTCCATTGCACACACAACAGTGGAGTCCTCCATATATTTGAACTGCACTGGAAAACTATCTGGCTCCACCTGGCATACTAATGGCTCCTCTTTAAGTCCCACATCAAACTCCATTTCTCTGGATATTGGTAACATCGACAAGGCATCCACATTTCCATGCTGATCCATTGGTTGGTATATAACCTTGAAATTATAGGCAGACAAAATGAATGCCCATCGTTGAAATCTGCTAGCAGCTATCTCTGGAATTCCTTTTCCTGAACTGAAAATTGTCACTAGTGGCTTGTGATCCATCTTCAGGTGAAACTTGTGACCAAGCAAGTACTGGAGAAATTTCTGGACTCCGAACACAGTTACTAATGCCTCTGTCTGAATCTGGGCATAATTCATTTCAGCTTCAGTGAGTTTGTGTAAAGCATGGGCTATCAGCGTCTCCACTCCTTCTTGATCTATATGGAAAAGGACAGCTCCTACACACACAGGACTAGCATCACAGGCCAATGTGATAGGTACTGTAAGTTAGGGTCATAATGAGTTAAATTATTCACATCGGTTAGAGAGAGAGCATGATGGCTTGAACTGCCTTACTGTGGCCCTTGATCCACTTCCACGGAGTACCCTTATGTAGCAGTTCATTTAGGATAGCACATTTAGTGGCTAAGCTAAGTATGAAATGGTCATAGTAGCGCACCATACCCAAGAATGAGTGCAACTCTGAAACATTCTGCGGTTCAGGCATGTGCACAATGGCTTCCGCCTTTTCATCATTCGGACGAATTCCGTCTTTGTCAATAGTGTGACCTAAGTACGTGACACTTGGTTGACAAAATTGGCGTTTTTCTCTCCCAAGTCTGAATCCACTCTGTTGCAATCTCTCTAAAGTCTTTTGTAAGTTAAGTGAAAGTTCTGCTTATGTCTTGCCCATGACAATGATGTCATCTGAATAACAAGCAACACCTGGTATATCACCCACTGTTTGCTCAATCACTTTTTGAAAAATAGTAGGTGCGGAAGTAAGGCCAAAACATAACCGTTTATACTTGTACAGTCCTTGGTGAGTATTAATCACTACCAGTTTCTAAGAGTCTGTATCCAACTCCACTTGAAGGTATACATCAGCAAGGTCCAGGTTAGAGAACCCCACACCACCATTCAGTCTATGAAAATGTTCCTTTGGTAAGGGTAAAGGAAATACATCTGTGCTAAGTACTGGATTAAGTGTCACCTTAAAATCTCCACATATCTGAACCTTACCACCGGGTTTAGATACCACCACAACTGGAGTGGCCCAATCAAGTTACATGTGATAACGGAGAAAGCCTAAAGGCAATTGCAGTTATCGATTGTTATCGAGAAGTCAAGAGTGCAAAAAATTTATTTTAGCACTCTGACACCCCAGCACACAGCAAAACGGTGCCGGGCCGCTAGTTTTATCATGCTGAGGTGCATCGCCCACGCCCCTATTTAAGGATTCTCAACTCCAGTGGGTGTGTGTTGGGGGTGAAACATAAAAAATGTTTGGGCCGGGCATAACAAAAACGCACAAGCACCCAGACCCAAACCCAGTACCCTGCCTACCAACACCGCCAAACCATCCACCATGCCATGGGGTCAGCTCAGCAACCCACCACAGCATGACCCCTCACATTCCCTCCTGACCCTCGCTGTGCATGCTCGCTCACCCCGCATGCATACGTATAGCGACATCCCATCGCTATATTCGCTGACCCCACCATCCGACCGCCCTACACTACGGTAGCCCTGGAGACATGTTCTGGGGATTGGTTTGCTGTTATTGTAGGCACCCAGTCCCCAGCACTGATATCTCATGCTGCCCCCAATCTGAACCTGAAACTTTTTCCAGCACACCCGCTTTTTCCAGTCTGTCCAATTCTGTCCCAACATCTGGTTTAAAGGCAAAAGGGAGTTTCCGTAGTTTACAAAACTTAAGGACTGCATTAGACTTTGCAACTAGTTTGGCTTTAGCTGTTGTGCAACATCCCAGGCCTTTCCACAACTCTAGATACATGTGTAAAATCTCCCCAACCTTGGGCATACTGCTTTGTGGTACCTGGACAGCAGGAAGTAGGCCAAAATCTGCTGGATCAACATGAATGTTTAGAAGAAACTGGGCATCTCTGCCCAAAATGTTGACACCCTTTTTTGAAACCAGAAAAAGTTAAAGGTGTACCAGGAGAATCAGTCCTGCGTACCAATGTGGTAAATGAGCCCAGTGGCTGAACTGGTTGCCCTTCAAATGCATGCAGCAACTTATTACAAGAAGACAATGGTGGCTTATCCAGATCAGACCATGTTTGATGGTTAATAAAAGTAACTACCATTAAACGCAACTTATGCCTCAATTGTGGCAATTGAAGTAACACATAGAAAGGAGGAACATCTTTAGTCTGCATTTGTGGTGCAATAGAAACCACCACACTGTCTGGGCTGTCTGAACTGACTACCGCAATTCTCCTGATCCTGCAAACCTTAGCAATATGCCTCTGACGTTTACATGCATGACACTGAATTTCTCTGAATTTGCACTGGTCCCTGCTATGCTGAGACGACCCACATGCTGCACATTTGTACTTGCCATGCAGTTTGGGTGGAGTGGTTGAATTTTTCTTTGAAAACAGTAGCTTAGACTTAGGTTTGAGCTGTTTCAATTTGGGGTTTACTGCAGCTACTTGTACCTCATTTTTAGTGTCCATCTTAGCATGTGCTTCATTTTCTGCAGTCTTACACATTTGTGCCAGATGTAAAAGTTCCTCAGTAGACTTCTTGACACTTACAGAAAGTAACTGCTGAATACGACGTTCATTATTCAACCTTATAACAAACTTATCAGCTAGATTAGATTCAAGATGCTCCCTGCTCCACTCACACGTGAGAGCTAAGCGTTTGATCTCAGCCAAATACGATTGTAATGACTGACCTGGTTTCTGGCGGTAACTGTAGAATTTATAACGTTCAGCCCTTGGGAGAGTTGTTAAACTGTATTGTGCATTCAGTTTAGCCTTTAGCTCTTGATATGACAAATCCTCCTGCCGGTCTGGTGCACACAGACTGCATAAAAGTTTGAAGGTTTTACTTCCCAAGAAAGTACAAAAAGCAGCTCAAATAAGCTTATCCTGTTGCCCATCATTAGCAGCTTGTATGGCAGGATTAAGTAATAACCACTGATCAAACCATCGGGACCATGTATCCCAGTCCGTTCCTGTAAAAATTTCAAAGCTGGCTGAAGTTGCCATGATATTGCACAGTTCCAAATTGCTGTCCTCCAATGCAGAAAGTCACAAAATGGTGGTATTCAGTAAGCTGGAGCTATGAAAATGTCCACCATCCATCGTCACCAGTTTGTTGTATTTGGTGGACGAAAAGAAGTACCTTAAATGCACAGGGGTTTTGGTAGTAAGAAAACCACGCCACACTGAAATCTAGGCCTTCTCTTTTTTCTTCCATTCAGCAGCACATACAAGAGGAGACTGTGCCCCAAACACATGCACACTTGCAGGAAGTGCACATTCTCTTAAAGCTGTACCATCTCTAACATTTCTTAAAGCAATACTACACATAACAACTGGCCCCAGGACTGATCCCTGATGTACCCCTCTGGCCACCCCCCCGCTCCCTGGATTGGACCTCATTTACCACCACCCTCTGCTTTCTGTCCCTCAACCAATTTCTGACCCAATTCACCATCTTTTGGCCCACACCTAAGCTCCCCAGCTTGTTTACCAGCCTCCTGTGTGAAACGGTGTCAAAGGCTTTGCTGAAATCGAGGTAGGCCACATCCACCACTCTCCTCTGATCTACTTCTCTTGTTACCCAGTCAAAGAAATCTATCAGATTTGTCTGACATGATCTCACCACTGTGAATCCATGCTGCCTCAGATCCTGTGCTCTGCTGGATTCCTAGTGTTCCATAATCCTTTCCGTAAGAAGCACCTCCATTATCTTCCTCACCACTGAGGTGAGGCTGACTGGCCTATAGCTGACTGCCTCCTCCCTACTTCCACTTTTATGAAGAGGGACTACAATTGTCTTCCTCCAGTCCTCTGGAACCACACCTGTATTGAGGGATTCATTAAATAGGATGCCAGTGGTGCTGCCAGAACCACCCTTAGCTCCCTTAATGTCCTAGGATGTGTACTATCTGGCCCCATTGCCTTGTCCACCCTCTGTTTTGTGAGTTCCTCTAGGACTCTCTCCTCCATAAAAGGACTGGTGTTCACCCCCCTCAGTATTGTCGCTTTTTTCTTGGTCACCCTCTACACAGTCCCTTTCCTCCATTCTAAGCTTTATAATTCATCCCCCGGTCTTCCTTTTTTCACTGATGTACCTATAAAATGTCTTGTCTCCTTCCCTTACTCTCTTTGCTATCATTTCTTCCAGTTGTGTCTTTGCTCTCCTAACTGCTCCCCCCCAGTTCCCTCTGCCTATTTAAGGTACATCCTCCTATCTTCCTCATTCTGTGACTCCTTATATTTTCTGAAATCCAACATTTTGTCTTTTACCTTCTCAGCCACCTCCTTTGAGAACCATAGTGGCGTTTTCCTTATTGTGTCCTTGTCTCTCTGCTTAATGCACTGAAGGGCAGCAAGGGCAATAAGCAGGTCCCGATTCAGAATGGCAACCACCAGATCAAACTACTTCCCTGGGCTCTGGACATATGGTGGTGAAAGTTACATTTAAAGTGGGACTTCATTTTTTACCCTGTATCCATTAATTTCTTTGTCCAATTTTCCATCATTTGGATGCAGATTAACTTTGGCCAGATGAATATTCAAAGTCTGGATACAAATCAATCTGATGTTACAGGATGCATTCTTAGTCTTGATGAAAGAGTAAAATTATAATAGAAAGGTACTGAAAGCAGGGCCAAGGCTAGGAATTTGTGTTCGAGGGGGCTGGCCCCCAAAAGCCTTGGGCTAACATGATTTTATGAAATAAGTGAATGCTATAAACTGCTTTCCAGCATTGTGACAATACAGTAAATAAATACATTAAAACAACCTTCCCTGGCCTCAACCCCACACACAATCCCCCCAGATTTTATATCCCCTTCCCAGCAGTCATGCCCTCATCAAACACTATCTCAGTATTAGGGGTGTTGCAATTTAATGAAATCCATTCAGTTTGCTAAAGTCAGAATTTTGGTAATTCTGCTTCTATTCTGGTTCTGACTAACTGCCGATTTCACAGGACCTCCCTCAGCAAATACTACTGTATAATTAAGGTTTCCCGGACAATTCTGAATTTTGACTGTTTGTGCTTAAAGACTGCAGAGTCCCACTCCTGTTCCCATGGGACAGACAGTCACACTTTGGTTGCATTTTTTGGCCTTCCCTCCCACCCTCCACCCACCCAATTACCTTTAGAGTTTAAAAGTGATTGACTGCTGGAATTGTTTAACATAACTGGGTCAAATTGGTCGAAGTAACATTGTCACCTTCCCACAAGAGAATTTTATTTATTTATTTATTGAAATCTTGGATACACCTGTAAGCGGATGCTCGTGAGAGGTTCCACATCATGTACATAAACAACAATGCAAGGAATTCAGGATAATACACAGATAAAACATTGAGAGTATAATAAACAGATAGTGATAATATTAACATAAGGGTACATAAATCCAAGCCAAACCAGTAACTGTGGCGATGTGCAAAGTAAGTCTGCATCAGAAGGAGAAGTAGGGGAAAAGGGAAAGAAGGGGTGAGATAGAGGGGATAGTGTGGACAGAGGGGGGTAGGCTGGGATAAAGGGGTTGGAGATGAGGCTAAGTGCCATGGTTTGCCTATCCTGGGGATAGGGGCTGGGAAGTGCTGGGGTCAGTCAGTGGGTGCATAGGATGACTCAGCGGTGACACCTGCAGGTACTCATATGAATAAGGTGTTGGTGCAGTTTAAGTTTGAAGGGTCCAAGCATAACAGTGCCAGAGTAATCCAATGGTAGTGCCTTTGTCCAGAGCGGTGCCTAGTACGCAAAGGCATGTCGTGCTATGGATGTGTGGCATCTGGGTATATAGAATGTTTGTGTGGAGGAGATCCTGGTTTGCCTGGTATTTAATAGAAGGGACAGTAGGTTTTGCACTCCAGGAGGAAGCTGGTTTAGCACAACCTTTTTGGTGAGAAAACAGGCTTGATATCTTATTCTGTCATTCAGCTGGAGCCAGCCAGTGTGGGTATAGAATTCGCAGCTATGGGTTAGTTTAGGTGCATTAATGAGCAGGCGGCAGGCTTTATTTAGCACAACAGTGATGCGCTGGAGTGCCAGGTCGGTTGCAGATCTGTATATTATCAGTCCATAATCTATAAGGGATACAATCGAGCCGATAATTGCCAGGTTTAGTGCTTTGTGGGTGAGACCATGTCTGTGTCAGTAAAGGATGCTGATTCTGGTTTGATGGCTTTGATAGTGTTGTCAATGTGCTGTGTGAAGGAAAAGGTGGAGTCGATAGTTACTTCCAGGTATTTGAAGTGTGGGACGAGTTCCAGGGTGCTGTCACTGTCATTCTGTATGGCCAAGGGGTAGCTTTTATGTTTGTTGTGGGTTGATGCGCAGAGCATGGTTTTGGTATTTTTATAATTCAGGACCAGTTTTAGTTCTTTAAACCATTTTTTGGCTGTTGCAAACCCACTTTGGAGGTTCTTTTCGAGGAGTACAGGCATGGTTGCTGGTGAATATTATCGCGTTGTCTGCATATAAGAGCATGCAACATTGGCAAGCTGCCGGGAAGTTGTTTAGGAAGACACTTAACAGCAGCAGCCCCAGTATAGACCCTTGCAGTACTCCGGATCTGACAGGTCGGCTGTTAGATAGGACTTCCCCTATCCTGACTTGTTGGGAGCAGAAGCTCAGGTAGCTGCTAAACCAGTCCATGGTTTCTGTTGCAAGTCCAATTTCAGAGAGCTGCTGTAGGAGGAAGGTGTTTTGAACCGTATCAAATGCCTTTGATAGGTCAATGAAGGATGCCCCTACTAGATGGCCTTGGTCCAGGGTGTTATTGATGAACCTGGTGAATTCTAGAAGGGCCGTGATGGTACTATAGCTGCCATGGAATCCATGTTGTTCCAGGCAGAGACGCTTGTGTTGGTTAAGATACTCCACCATCTGGTCAGCCACTATCCGCTGCAGAGCCTTGGAGAGCGGTGGGAGAATGGAGATTGGCCTGTAATTGTTGTGCGCTGTTCGATCCCCACTTTTATGGACAGTGGTTACTGTGACGGATTTCCATCTTAGTGGGAATTGGGAGTGGCAGAGGGAGAGGTTAATTATTTTTGTTAGCGATCCAATTATTTCTTCCAGTGCCAGATGTGCGAATTTAAGGTCCAGTGTGTCCCTGCTATGCCTTGACTTTCCTAGGACCTTCACTACATATTTGCGTGCGATAGCTTCAGAAACTATTTTGAAGCTTAAAGGTGGATGGTCAGGAGGCGGTGTAGGAGCCCTTGTAGTGACTTTTGGGTTAGGGGCATTGAAGAAGTCAGCTGGAAGAACACTACTGAGGTCAGTAAAAGCCTGATTCCGTGAACTGACTATGAGTAAGGGGTTTACCGTAGAGACACCCTAGAGCTGTCTGCCAGCAATAGGGCAGTCCCAGACGATTTTCTAGTCTGAAACATACAAGCAGTTGCTCGTGCCTCACTCCGATGAAATTAGACATTTTATATGTTATGGTAAATAACAGTATATTACAGCCTAAAGTTACTTATAACAAATGTTGTTGCTTTAACTGCCACAAAACTAAGTTACATGATACTGAACGCAGTTTAATAACTGTGCTTGTGTTTTTTCTTTACATTGTGGTATTGCCAGATATAATGTCAAGTACTGGTCAACAGATACAGACACAGTGCTTAAAAGGATCATCACTGCACTTTACAGAGCTCATAGACTAATCACTGGTGCTGATCGCCGAACACATACATTTGACCTATACACTCAGACTGACTGGCTACACCTAAAAGGTAGAATACAATATCAAACCTGCCTCCTAGCCAAAAATGTCTGCCTAGGCTTAACTCCCCCAGCGATCCAGAACCTCCTTAATCAAACAGCAAACCCCTACTTGACCTGAAGTGCATCTAGGCAATCGTACCAAGTCTCTCACTGTCGCACCTCTCAAGGACAGCAATCCTTTGCATACTGTGCCCCCCAATTGGTTAAATGCCCTCCCTAGTGACCTCTGGGACATATTAAAACTAGGCCTCTTCAAGAGGCAGTTATGCCATCACCTAGTCATACTTAGTAGCTGCGACTGCCCTCACTAATGGGGAACTCCCAGACCACAACTGTGCATACACTACCCCCACCACATAGCACTTAGCAGCCATTGCTGCAACCTCTTAATATGCTCCCCCCTCTAACTGCCCCATGTATCTCTCCCCTCTGCCCCTACCCATTTCCCCACTTGTCCCGCCTCCCTCTGTTACCCCTTTACCCCTCACCCTCTTTCACATCCTCCCCACCTACTTCTGACCTTTAACCCCTACCGCCCATTTATCCTGACAAGGCCAACTTGTCTGCCTCTCACTACTTTCTGAAATATTACCATAACTGTTTCCCACACCCATGTCTTCCACTTACCCCTTTTTATGTTGGCTTGCACGCATACGCGAGAAACATCTTGCGACAGTGCGGGTCTTGGGGGCGTGGCTGCTCTTGGGCGAATGCAGGGCACGCATCAGTAGGTACGTCCCTCATTCCCCAATCAGCCTGCATGCCATCGCCACACCATTCATTCATAATGGGGTGAGCACATCAAAGCAAAGGTCCACTGCAATCCGAGCAAAGCTCTTCATACGCGGCGGTCCTTTGCTTGCTGTTTCACCGCCATTGCTCATGGTGGCGGGCGAGCCGCCACGGTTTCGACATCGGGTGCCCAACCTCTGTCGGCACCCCCATGTTTGTGTGCCGACGGGAGTCTGACTCTGCCGCATCCCCCCAAGCAAATGTGGACGCCGAGGTGCTCAATCCCCTGAGCTCGCGCCCCGCTTTCTTTGCCCGACGGGAGCCACTCCCTGTCAGCATCACCCCCCCAACTGTTGAATGCCAAGGTGGGTGCCCAATCCCCCGGCCGGCATTACCCCCTCCCCGTGTTGTGTGCTGACGAGGATGCCCAATCCTCCGTCGGCTACTGACACCCCACCACAAAACCCACTTAGGTGGTACACTGGGAGCCCACCCCAGCATGCTAAATGCCCTGTAATGCTAAAACTGTCCCGCGACGGTTTTCCTTTTTTTTTTTTACCTGCAAAGCGAAAACCGTCCCTCATAGTCTAGACGCCCCCCATCCGCACCCACCCACTGCGCACCCTGCCTCCCTCACCCCTCACACCATACTTACCTCTGACCCTCGCCGACGATCTTCCATGGACCGAAACACATCTGCACTCTTCAAAGCCGACCACAAACTGAGGTAATGCCGGTAAGCTGTATAATGCAATGAATAGGGTTTCTTCAACTTTGCTGCATATCTCAGACATTTCTTGGAATTTCGGCACCAAATTTCCAACATGGGGTTTTTGGGGCCCCTCCTCATGAATTCTGTCACTGTCATGGCGTTAATCGGCCTCGGAAGGTGATTTCGTAGTCACTGTGCGAAATCACCTTTCGTGACCCATTAATGAAATGACAGTGCCAGTGTTCATGAGGTGGCCTCTCAAAAAACCTATGTTCCAAATTTGGTGGAAAAAATCCAACAAATGCCTGTTTTACGAGCGTGCGTTGTGCAGTTGCTACGCAGGCTCGTAACTTCGTGCATTCACAATATTTTAACGCCGTATTTTCAGCATTGGCATTTTTGTGCACCTCCTTATGAACAGTACAGCCGTCATTTTCAGCATCCTGCCCGAAATGTGTTTCCACACTTCCGGCACACAATTGCACAGTCGCTGAGGGAAATCAGTGTTTGGGCCAGATTACGAAAATGACAGTGACACAGTTCATGAACGGAGCTCCTAGAATGCCTATGTTGAAAATTTGGAGCTGATACTCCATAAAATGACTGTGTTACGAGCGTGCGTTGGCAGATTGCATGCATGCTCGTACCGTCGTGCATTTGTGATATTTTCACTCTGGATTTTCACCATTGCCATTTTTAAACACCTCTTGATGAACAGTACAGCTGTCACTTCACATATCCTGCCCAAAATGTGTTTCCGCACTTCCGGCGCAGAATAGCGTGGTCACTGTGCGAAATCACTTCTTGGGACACTTTGAGGAAATGACAGTGACACTGTACATGAGCAGAGGTGCTAAAATGCCTATGTTGAAAATTTGGTGCCGAATGCCCACAAACTGGCAGTGCTGCAAGCGTGCCTTGCATATTTCCCACGCACCCTTGCAACTCCGCAAATTTTGTTTATTTGTATGCCACATTTTCAGCACTGCCATTTAATTACACCTCCTTATGAACTGTGCAGCTGTCATTTTTCACATCCTGCCCAGCATGTTTTCCCGCACTGCACTAACAAACACCCACAGGGACACCCTAATGCCTCTCACTCTCTGCAGGGTGGGGGTGGGTTGGCATCAGTTTAATACTTGACTGCCACTCTTATGCTGCATCTCTCTAACTCCTGCACTGCCAATGGCAGCAAGACAACATTCGGCATTGACAAATGCTTGATCATACTGTTGGTTAATTATCAGCATAAGTTTGATGTCTGTTTAAGACTACATGCTGGCTGTTTTCTGTGGCCTGAAACTGAATAATCCATGTTTTGTTTTTGATCAATGTTTTGTTTATGAACTGGTTGTTTCTGTATGCCATGTGTGTTCTCTGACATGGTACCTTTGTAAAAGAGCTCCTAGCTCAAAGGTATTGTAATCCAAGACTTCAAATAATTAAATAAAATAAAAAAGATATAGTTAGATCATATCATATGTAACACAATATGTAGGAGCCAGTGCTGTCAATCATCTATTGAAACCTGATTCACTGATATTTCATTTAACTCAATGTTATATAGCCCTAAGGACCTACTGGCTGTTAATCTTGGTTGATTTTATTATAGTTTTACAGTTCCTACTGGTATGTAGACATTCATCTATGATAGTTGACCTTCCTGCATTGCTGATTTTAGTTTTGGTGTTACTGCAATGAATCCACACAGTACTGCTGGTATTGTGATAATAATCGATTGAGAAATAGCAAGTGGTTACAACTAACCTACAGTATATAATATGCTCACAGTACTACTGGTGCAAATGTCTGATTCAAAACCAAGCAATAGTTACAGTTATTCATTAACTGTATCCTACCACCGTCTCTACGTTTGGTTGGAAGGCCATTTTACGATATTGTGGTGATGTGGTTTTATATATTCATAAGTGCTCAGCTGTCTAAGCTGAAATCTGTAGGTGATTTTACCTTGCTGTTGTCTCAGGCTTGTGCTTCTTTGCTGCTGCTGCTTGTTAGGTTAACTGGTACTTCTCCAGGCTAATATATCTCTGGCCGCACCACCTCTCTTTACTTTCCTATCTTTGGCTCCCTCACTTATAGGTGATCCCCCTTTCATCACTATGCACCTCTTTGCCATCTCCACCCTCCCTCTCTTGCTTACTCTGGTATCCCTCTCCCCTACTACTTTTCCATCCCTCCCTCCATCCATCTATTCCCCTCCTAACCTCCGGTCATCCATACACATCCATCTTCCTCCTCCACCCTTCCCTACTCATGCTGCCACCCCTTGCCCCACTCCTCATGGCCAACAGAATCCTTTATCCTTCCATCCCCCTGCCTCCATTTAACTTTTCTTTCTTCCATTTTGTCTACCCGCCACTCCCCTTATTCTCACACCACTCTATTATACCTCTGCCTCACAGGCAGATATCTATCTCTACCAAGCTCCTCATCTATCTGCTACTACTAGCAGCAGGTGATATAGAACTTAACCCCAGCCAACTCCAAACATCCACGACTGACCTACCCAAAGGACTGAAAATGGCTTATCTCTACATCATGAGCCCCCTTCCTAAGACTGACCTGCTCCAGCCACTCATGCTTAACCTTAAACCTGATGTTTTAATCATCTCTGAGTCATGGCTCTCTTCAAAGATTCAAGATTCTTCCATCCTCATCCCTGGCTATTCCCTGGTGCAGCAGGATCGTTCAAGCAGGGGTGGTGGGGTGGCCATATGCTGTATCTCTCTTCGGCCATCCAGTTCACTACCATTCTATCTCTTCCCCTGTTGCCTATGAACTATTACTTTTCAAACTCTCTCTCCCTATCTTTGTGGCTAAAGTCTACTGCCGCCCAGGTTTACTCACCCCATCAATCACTGACCTCATCTCAACACTCATTACCTACTCCTCCTCTAGTGAACTCCTTATCCTAGGGGACTTTACTTTAAATTGGCTATCCAGTACTCAAACCAAATTCTGAAATTATGTCTCCTAAACTTCACACAAATGATCTCAGAACCAATCCACCTAAACCACAAATCCCTAAATCATACTCTTCTGGACTGGGCTATTGCCTTGCACCCCCACCAGATTATTGCTGCAGGCATCCTTCCAGATGCACTTAGTGACCACCGCATGATTTACCATGTGCACAAAATTCACTGCTCCAAATCCCCACCAAACATTATCACGATTTGTTCCTTAAGGTTGTTAAGACTTGTTCTCCTTCCATGAGGACTTAGCCTCCTTTGATTGGTCTCCAATGGCCACTGACTCCTCAGCTGATTCTTCCTTCACTTACTTCAAGACCACATTCTTAAAAATCTGGGAGAAACATGTTCCCTTCAAGAAGACCAGGGTAAGAGGCTCACACCTCCCCTGGGTGTCAGCTGAATTACTGGCCTGTCAACGTACAAGTGACCTCGCTTGGAAGACGTTCAAGGCCTCTGGCTTCCATGCAGATTTAATTAAGAAAAAAGATCCAAGATTTATCGTTTGTGATCACTGGTGCAGGATAGATGCCAGTAGAAACAGATGGCCAGCCTATGGGAAAGTGCAAAATCCAAAAGTGTTCTACTGCACAAACAAGACAAGGAAAGTGGGATCTGTGTGTAAATTCCAGCTTTATTGCAGTAATCCTGCAGAATTTTTCAGCTAAACTGTTAGCCACCAACTAGCACTGGTGCTTCAGGAATCAATCCCTTCATCGGGAGCATGGCTCAGGACAGCGTACAAATGTTTATATACACCAATCAGTCTTAAAAATTAAATCAGTACTTAAACATGTGCGTAGTTAATTAAGTGCTTCAATATAAAAATGAAGATGTGTGTAAGTTACAAAATTCAGTGTCAAAAGTAAACAAGTAAAATGTAAAAACCAAAAGAGTCAATTCTATATTTCTTTTATGCTGTATTGTATGAACGTTTAGACTAAGGCTGTAGCACAGATTTGTAGCTATTAAATTAATTCCAAACAAATTTTTGTCATGGGACATGCTTTGCACAATATGAATGTAACCCCCCTGCAAATGGGGGTTCCCAAAAGACTTCCAGGAGCTTGCTTGAATGCTCCAAGCCTGAATGGTGTTTGGCATTTAAGCCATTTATCAGTGAGTGTTTTTAGAGCCTCTGGTACTGTCTCTTTAAGAGCTGTCTGCTTGCAGACATAATTAGTTTGTATGGGGGGACTGTGTGCTTCTCTGAGTACCACTGAGCTGCTGCCAATTCACTTCATTTTTGCAGTCACTAGGAGTGCAAAGGAACCTATCTGAAAGATGTAACTGTTTGCCAGAAATTATTTAGAGTAATAATGAAATTACAGTTTGTCTAACCTGCTTTCTTTGCAGTCAGAACTGTGTCTGCTAGTTCCCCATTCTAGTTTTGAACTGCTGAACTGGACCAATCAGTGTGGGGTAAGCTAGCTCTAAAATGGTGCCTTGACGAATCAGAACTTGGACTCATAATCTGAGCCAGCCACAAGAGGATTGTATGGGCAGTGACTCTGGGAGATGTAGTTTAGACTTCAGTGCCTTTTGGACCAACAGCAGCAGTCTATTGTAGTGACAGCCAATCCAGTCAAGAACTGGGAGGAACTCAAAGGAAGTGCCCGTTTTGTCGGTTGGAGTTTCAGTTGAGCTTTGGCAGTGAAGAAGGAAGGAGCCCTGTGCTTTTTCAGTGTGCAGTTTTAGTCAAAAACGTGTGTAAGACCCAGAGTTCGGTCTGCAGCTTGTTAGGACTGAATCCGTCCTGTGAAGAGAATCAAAGGATATCTGAAGAGTAGAAACCAGGCTCACCCTGTAGAAGACTGGAGGAATTGCTGAAATTGCACTCGGTCTGTCAGGAACTGAATCTGCTGTGTGTTCTCCCGGTATTGTGCAGTAATTGCGATCGGGATACAGATGCAGCCTGCCTGGTATAGTGCTTTTTTATATGGATGTGTGAAGAGGTTGTGTACCTCAAGTGAGCCCTGCTGACATTGAAGGACCCTATCTTATTTGGAGGTCGTGAGTACTAATTCAGGGTCGCCTGTTGAATTGCCACATTAAATCCAAATGGAATTACTGTACTGCTGACTGTTTAATTCTCCTTTCTCTGTGTGAAAGGGCCCCTACCAGCTGCCATGGTTTGGACTAGCCACTAGGGCTTGGGTACCCAGGGACAGTAACTGATAGGGATAGGCCTGTGCACAGAGCCATAGGTAGATTATTAGAGTGATAAGCTAATTAACCTGATTTCCCTGTCCTTGTTATATCCCCCAATAAATCAGAGCTGCTTGTTTCAGCAAAGTTATACTGCCTGAGGTATTTGTCTATGTTAAAGTACTGTACTGTGATTGTTGCACTGTATCTCATTTCCAGGAGGTCCCAGTGCCGGAACCAGACCTGGGGGTAAGTGTATACTGTGAAGGTAATTCTGATATATTGTGTGGGCCACTAGTGGGAAGAAAGGGGGGTTGCAGTGTCCCAGAGGGCTGTGACCAAGTTAGTTTAACTATTGCAAACCCTGACCTCTGGGTGGAGGCACCCGCCATTGGATCCAGGCCCCTCAACCTGTTAGTGGCAAATCAGGCAGGGGTAGTAGCCCCTGGGATAGCGCCATCTAAGGGTTACATCTTGGAGGCTCACCGCTGGGATTGTGTGTCCTCTAGTGGCCATATTTATGAACCACTGTTAAGAAAAAAATGGGTACCCCGACAGAAGTGGCTGTGCACTGGCTGGTGGAGTGGTGTACTGGGGAGGAGATCGACCCCCAAAATGCTATGCTTATCCTGGACATCCCCCTGGGTATCAATACGGACACTGTGCAGGGAGTACTTTCCAAGGTGGAAGGTTTACAAAACCCTGTGGTGGTGGGTCGGCATGCTAATCTGCTCACCCACACTTTCCTGGCCCTAGTAGAGTTTAAGGATCCCATAGATAGCTCCAAAGTGCCACAGACCATTACCCCAGAGGGAGCCCTCACTGCTTGGAGAGTGATAACTAAGGACAGTAAAGACCCGGGGGGGAATCAGCCCCCACCACTATCTGAAACTTTTGAGGAGAAATTTGCTGAATGGTTGCTGGGAGAGGGAAAACTGTGGAGGACTTGAAGAAACTATTCTTGCCACCTGGGGTGTTCCTCCCCAACACCCTCTCCTGCTCCAGTGCCCGTAATGGTGGCTGAACCAATGCAGACTTCTATTTCTGCACCTGCCATTAGTCATGACTCTTACCGAAGGTTGAGGATCTTCTCTGGCACCCTCCCCACTCCCCAAGGGGAGGATGACTGGGAGACCTGGATAGACTATGTTGCCCCCCAAGTGCTAGAATGGCAATGCTCGGAAGGCGAAAAGTGAAAGAGGGTTAGTGAGAGCCTCCGAGGTCCTGCCCTGGCTACCATCCGTGCTAAACGGGCCAGTAACCCTGAAGCGACTGCACAGGCCTATCTTGAGGCCTTGGAGAATGTGTATGGGAGCCCAGATTCTGATGAGGACCTATGGTGGAGAGTAAGAAATGCACAACAGTACCAAGGGGAGTTGTTGTCTGTGTATGTCTCTCGGCTGGAAAAATTGTTGCAAGAATGCCTCAGAAAGGGTAGTTTGCCAGCGATTGAACTGGACCGAACCAGACTGGATAGAATCCTTAAGTCTGCCCCCTTCTCAGAACTGCTGTTGCTTCAGTTACACCTGGCAAATCGACTGGAATCCCCACCCTCCTATGATGAGTTAATGAGAGAAATTCAAGGAGTTGAGAGAGGCGACCTCGGGAGGTACCTGCACCAACAGCTGTGGCTACGAACCCTAGTGACTGAGGTGACCCATCAAGTGAAGTTCAGGGCAGAGGTTGACAGTCAATGAGTGCTCTGACAAGGAAAAAGATATGCCACAATGGGGCGAACTGTTGAGAGAGATCCGGGAATTCAAAAACAGTCCCTTTATGAAGGCCACGCCTGAAAGTACGGGCCCTGACCTATATCCGACTGCATCTGCTATGGGGGTTGGGGTACCCACCCATGTATCTCCTGCTGATAACAGCTCCAAACTCAATTCCTTGACCATGGAAGTGGAGAAACTGACGAGATGTCTCCAAATGCTTATCACACCGCAGACAGAGATGGCACCCAGGTTTCCAGTTAGTAATACCCCCGCCCTGGCTCCCAGTGTGGCGCCGGCCAGCTCAAACTCCAGAAAGTATGTTTTGCTATAATTGTGGAAAGATGGGCACATGAAAAGGAATGCCAGTCCCCAAAAGACACTGACAAAGTTGCATATAGGCTACAAGGAGAGCTTCGGAGAAGAAATCAGTGGTTAAGAGGTGCACGACATGATCCCAGTGAGGGCACCAAAAATGCTAATTCACATCCTTTTGTGGCAAGGTCAGTTGCCCAGGCCAGGAAGGGTGTAACCCCCCTGCAAATGGGGGTTCCCAAAAGACTTCCAGGAGCTTGCTTGAATGCTCCAAGCCTGAATGGTGTTTGGCATTTAAGCCATTTATCAGTGAGTGTTTTTAGAGCCTCTGGTACTGTCTCTTTAAGAGCTGTCTGCTTGCAGACATAATTAGTTTGTATGGGGGGACTGTGTGCTTCTCTGAGTACCACTCGAGCTGCTGCCAATTCACTTCATTTTTGCAGTCACTAGGAGTGCAAAGGGAACCTATCTGAAAGATGTAATTGTTTGCCAGAAATTATTTAGAGTAATAATGAAATTACAGTTTGTCTAACCTGCTTTCTTTGCAGTCAGAACTGTGTCTGCTAGTTCCCCATTCTAGTTTTGAACTGCTGAACTGGACCAATCAGTGTGGGGTAAGCTAGCTCTAAAATGGTGCCTTGACGAATCAGAACTTGACTCATAATCTGAGCCAGCCACAAGAGGATTGTATGGGCAGTGACTCTGGGAGATGTAGTTTAGACTTCAGTGCCTTTTGGACCAACAGCAGCAGTCTATTGTGAGTGACAGCCAATCCAGTCAAGAACTGGGAGGAACTCAAAGGAAGTGCCCGGTTTTGTCGGTTGGAGTTTCAGTTGAGCTTTGGCAGTGAAGAAGGAAGGAGCCCTGTGCTTTTCAGTGTGCAGTTTTAGTCAAAAACGGTGTAAGGCCCAGAGTTCCGGTCTGCAGCTTGTTAGACTGAATCCGTCCTGTGAAGAGAATCAAAGGATATCTGAAGAGTAGAAACCAGGCTCACCCTGTAGAAGACTGGAGGAATTGCTGAAAATTGCACTCGGTCTGTCAGGAACTGAATCTGCTGTGTGTTCTCCGGTATTGTGCAGTAATTGCGATCGGATACAGATGCAGCCTGCCTGGTATAGTGCTTTCTTTTATATGGATGTGTGAAGAGGTTTGTGTACCTCAAGTGAGCCCTGCTGACATTGAAGGACCCTATCTTATTTGGAGGTCGTTAGTACTAATTCAGGGTCGCTCCTGTTGAATTGCCACATTAAATCCAAAGGAATTACTGTACTGCTGACTGTTTAATTCTCCTTTCTCTGTGTGAAAGGGCCTCTACCAGCTGCCATGGTTTGGACCAGCCACTAGGCTTGGGTACCCAGGGACAGTAACTGATAGGGATAGGCCTGTGCACAGAGCCATAGGTAGATTATTAGAGTGATAAGCTAATTAACCTGATTTCCCTGTCCTTGTTATATCCCCTAAATAAATCAGAGCTGCTTGTTTCAGCAAAGTTATACTGCCTGAGGTATTTGTCTATGTTAAAGCACTGTACTGTGATTGTTGCACTGTATCTCATTTCACAGGAGGTCCCAGTGCCGGAACCAGACCTGGGGTAAGTGTATACTGTGAAGGTAATTCTGATATATTGTGTGGGCCACTAGTGGGAAGAAAGGGGTTGCAGTGTCCCAGAGGGCTGTGACCAAGTTAGTTTAACTATTGCAAACCCTGACCTCTGGGTGGAGGCACCCGCCATTGGATCCAGGCCCCTCAACCTGTTAGTGGCAAATCAGGCAGGGGTAGTAGCCCCTTGGATAGCGCCATCTAGGGGTTACATGAAGTTACAGAAGTGCTGACCTAAGATTATACAAACTACAACAGAAATCAACAATTCTAAATAGAAAGAAATGAATAAAGATAGAGAGGGTACATCGAATCAGGTAAATTGGATCACGGCTCTTGAAATCAAGCCCTGTGGGTTCAACTGGAGCAAAAAACATATACTGTACAAAGAATAAAAAAAGGGAGGGAGGGAAGGGATATGGAGAAAAGGGGAAGGTATGGGGTTGGTCAGCATAGAGGAACTGGGTTGAGGGAGAGGGGAAGAAGGTAAAAGGAAAGTGAGGAATTTAATTAAGTACTGTGTCCTCCGAAACGCCTGCACCAGAGCCATCAGACTGGCCAATGCTGAGTATTTTTCATCCATCTTCCAGGATATTATTAACTGCCCATCTAAGTTCTGGAAGGTAGTCCATGCCCTGTTCTTCCCTCCTGCCCAATCCCCAGTCCATGTCCTCAAGGTGAGAGACACCTCCATTTCTGATCTTCCTTCTGTGGCTTCTGAGTTCAACACTTTTTTCACCACCTGTGCTTCCTCCCTTCTATCCTCCCTCCCCTCATCCATTCCCATTCCACCAGCCACGTGCTTACTCCCATTATCCTGCACACTCTCGTTCTCTACTATTACGCTGGAGGACACCCTGAAGGCTCTCCTTGCTCTTAACCTTCACAAAGGTAAGAGATCTGATGAGTTTGACTCTAAGCTCCTCCATCTCTCCACCCACGCCATTGCCCTCCCACTCTCCTCTTTACTAAACCTTTCCTTCTCCCTTGCATCTGTCCCTATTGCCTGGAAGCTTGCCACTGTTATACCTCTCCTCAAAGGTGGAGACTCTTCCAATCCAGGGAACTACTGCCCTATCTCCCTGCTCCCTATCCTTGCCAAACTTCAAGAGCACCTTGTACTGTCCCAGGTCTCTTCCTTCCTTGATTCATCCTCCTTTTTCACCCCTTTCCAGTCTGGTTTTTGTAAAAGTCCCACTCCACCTCCACATCCCTTCTCCGGCTCACTGACTCTGTTCTTACTGGAATGGATCAGGGTCTCAGCACCTCTGCTGTTTTTGTCTACTTGGCTAAAGCCTTCAACACCGTATCCCACACCCTTCTTTTCAACAAGCTTGCAACAGCAGTACTTTCCATCCCAGCCACTGACTGGTTCTGTTCCTATCTAGTGGGTAGGACTCAGTCAGTCAGAATAGGCAACTCTATTTCCCCCCCCTCTCCCCATAAATACCAGTGTCCCCCAAGGGTCGGTGCTAGGCCCATTACTTTTTTTATTTTTTCTAAATGATCTCCCTGATGTCTGCGCCTTGGCATCCATTACCATGTACATGGATGACACTGTTCTGTATACATCCGGTACCTCCCCTCTGATGTGGCGACTAGACTCCAACTAGAGTTCGATAAAGTCCAATCCTGGTTTTGCTCAAATCAGTTGTCCCTAAATACCAAGAAGACAGTCTCTATGACCTTTGACACCAGGCAAAGGCTCTCTAGGTTGTCTGCCAAACCATCCCGCTGTGCCCTCAACGGGCCCACAATCGAGGATGTCACCTCCTTCAAATACCTAGGGCTCTGGCTAGACTGTCATTTTGACCTTTCTGGGCATGTGGATGCCATCCACAATAAACTGCACCCTAAACTTGGTACTCTGTTCAGACATTGTGGTTGTATGTCCTTATCAGTTCACCGGGAAACTGCCCAGAAAATTATTCTCCCAATTTTTGACTATGGAGACATAGTCTATAGTACAGCCCCAAAGTCCACCCTAATCAGACTAAATACTCTGTTCAACTCCTTCTGCCACTTTGCACTGGATTGTCCGCCCCACACTCACCACTGTGACCTCTATACCTCCCTCCCTCCCTCTCTTTCCCCTCTCTTGATGCCAGATGCCTCACTCATTGATCCTCCTTTGTCAGAAAGTACTGGCATGACAACCTCCATCCCTCCCTTTGTACCTCTCATCTGTCCTCTCCACACCTACTCCTCCCACCTACTTCCTCTGTAACTATGACTGCCAGACCCTCTGTAACTATGACTGCCCTGGCTCTCCCTGCTAGGTCTTCCACCTCAGGACAGTCTGCTTTCTCTTACCACTTCTCTAAACTCTGGAACTCCCTTCCTCTAGCCATCTGATCTGCCCTGTCTCTTCATTCACTTTCCTCCCTTCTTTGTAGCTTCATTTCCCCCACCTGTAACTGAACCTGACCCACCGTCCCACAGTCCTGTAAGCAATACTGCTACACTTGCCATTTCATCTACTTCCTAAACTTGCACTCTCTCCCACAATTTCTTTTAGCACCTACTCCTCTGATATTGCTCATTGTGTTTTTTTTTCCCCAGAGGGCTTTACACGGACTGGGTGTTCACCCTACCATGACTTACCTTTGTGAGGTTTCACCTCTGAGGGTCAAAGGAGTGCTCTTCTTTTTCTTCAAATGCCCACTCTATCCTTTCTTTCTTCACTGCTACTCTTGATATCTTCTCCACAATCCTACCTTCACTTTCCTGGTTCTTCTCCAATATCAAAAAGTTATTTCATATGAGTCGGTCTTGTGCACGACATCCTATTGTATTTATCTGTGCATATTTATTGTAAAACACTGTATGGTGTTGTGTGTATTTGTATCCTTGTTATGTATTTCAGCATTTGTACTTACCCCTCCCCCCTCCCCCGAGCTATTTTTCTAGTGAAACTCTTTGAAATAAATAAACCCATTGATACAGAATCAGAAAAGGAATAGGAATTTCCAAACTCAAATCCTATAAGCAGAACTCTGTGAGTGTTCTCCTCCCACTCTGGAACAGAACAAGAGGCCCAGGCTGTGAAAAAAAAACATAGACACCCTATCTAAGACCTCCCCTTTTACCCTACCCTTGTGTCTCCCCTTCCCACTTTCTCTAGCCTGTTGGTGGCAGCTGGGTAAAAGCTAAGGGGTCTCCTCCTCCTCCTTCATCATGTGGTGTCCATTCAAAGAGGTCTGGTCAGTTTGGTAGTGGTACAGTGGCTGTTTGTCATTTGGCAGCGCCTTCTTCCCTAGTCCATCTTCCTCCCAGTCCATACACAATTCTACACAGTCACAGCCCCAACTAGTACCCTCAGACCTCACCTATGCACATCTGCAGAGTCCAGCTCCAGAATAGAGTGAGTGACTACCATTCCTCCCTCATTGGGTCTGTGATCCAGACCCGAGTGGCCCACTGACATGTTGCCTTGCATCCTAAGTTTGCTTACCTGACTATCATTCCAAGACTAATGCTCTCACTCTTCCCCATATCCCTCCTGACTCGACTGGGTCTGTATACCCACTCCATGCACCGACCCACGCAACCTAACCCACTGCTACCCAAAACAACAAAACCAGTCTGCCAGCAGCACTGTGCTTATCCTGCGTCTGGTGCCTGCTGGTGTCTGCTGTGAAATTAAAGAGGATATGAGGTGGCCTCCTTACACCAAACCCTTGGTAACCTCCCTCAGAAACAAGTTACTAATCAATGGCTGAAAACCCATGGTGTGATTCATGTAGGCCACTTGATTTCCCAGATCTCTCAGGGGTAGTCCTCCATTCCACCTGAGTCTGGATGTTCTTCTCCAATAGAGAATCAGAGCTGATGGAACTGGAGGATATTGGGTCAGTGGTGGTTTGTAGTAATATGAGTCACAACCACCAGATCATACTGTGCTAGGTGCACAGTCCTTGCAGTGTCCAGGCCATCCAACACCAAGCAGTTGGAATTGGCAACTTTGCAGGGCAACAGGAGAGTGGGAATCCAGGGTGCTTTTATACTTATGATAGGCTGCTCACTTTTCCCTCACTCTAGCTGCCACCTCCCTACTGAACCAGCTAGGTTTTTGTAGCCTAGCTTTCTTGTTTCAGACCTTGGAACACATTTTAGTGGCTAGATGAGACCCGTCTTAATAGTGGACCACTTCTACTCCACCCCATCTTTGGCCTGATCCCGGCAAGATGCTCATTCAGAATCTCACCCATCCTCCCAAAGTCAGCTCTCCTGAAGTCCACCATCTTAGTTTTTGTCCTTGTTATTTCCTGTCCCAGATCTAGATAGGACCATACTGCTCTCTAGTCACTGCCCGCTAAAGGGTCTTCTACCTTTATTTCCTGGACATGGTCTTCACTGGTCAGTACCAGGTCCAGTATAGCACCATCTCTGGTGGGATCATTAACCCCTTGTACCAGGAAACCATCCTGAAAGGCTTCCAGGCTAGCCTGTTCTCTGGAGCAGGAGGTCACTAGGATCCTCCAGTTAGCTCCAGGATGATTGAAATCCCCAGCTATGACTACTTTACCCCTACTCACCTGCAATCCAATTTGCTCCCCTAGTTCACCGTCTATTATGTTGGGAGGGTTTTGAGATAGTCGGGCATTATTCTCCCACCATGCTCAGGGCATTACGCCCTTTTGACAGTCCCCCATTGCCAGCTGAGGTGTATAAGAGATGTTGAGCCTTGGGGACAGTCAGAAATCGATTAAAAAAGGGGCAGTCTGGGCATGGTGGGAGAATGGAGGGGGGTGGATGGATTGAGGTCATTGGGACTAGGAGATGCCCTGGGGTGAAATGAGGTCAGAAAAGGGGGCTCCCTGCCTGGTTCCCACACCCAAGGGCTCCACAAATAGTGGGCAGGTCTCGGGATCTTCCTCGTTGACCCATCCAACTCGGGTGGTGTTACGCAATGCCAGATCGATTAGAAACAAAATGGCTATTATAGCTGATCTTGTTGAAACATCTGATCTGGCATGCATCACTGAGACCTGATTGGACGAGAATGCAGGCCCTATTTTGACATCTGCTATTCCATCCGGGTTCTCGGTGATACACCGCCTGAGATTGGATCGTAGGGGTGGGGGTGTAGCCATTGTGTTTAAAATGGAACTGGGCATTGTGGATGTGCCAGAGGGGTGCACTCGATTCTTTGAGTGTATCCTGGGAGCAGGTGTAGGGTTCAGGATGCTTCTCATCTACCGTCCACCTGGTGGGGGGGGGGAATTCCTGAAGGAGCTTGCAGACTTCATTGTTGACGTGGCCTTGGAGTCACCCAGATGGTTAATTCTGGGTGACTTCAATGCCTGGGTCGATGATGAACTCTCACAGTTTGGAAATAATCTCCTCCATCTTATGACTATGCTGGGCCTTACACAGGTGGTTATCTCTGCTACCCATATTGGGGGTCACTCTCTGGATCTTGTGTTCCTCCTGGTAATGGAGATCAAGGATCTGGGGGTGGAACCAGTTGGTTGGTCAGGCCATCACACCATAAGGTTCAGTTTCTGGGCACCCCCAAGTAGGCCTGCCCCTACGGAGATGGTCCAGTACCGCCCTTTAAGGGGAGTTACCCCAGAAGGCCTATCAGTGGTGCTGGACCTATCAGGCTTATCGAGTGAATGCATGAGTCCAGATGGTCTTGTACTGGCCTATAATAAGGTGGTGGGAGATGCTCTGGACTCAATAGCTCCTGTTCATGTTCGCCCACTCACTCTGCACCCAAGGACCCCTTGGTTTGATGGGTCCTTGAAGGAGCCGAGGAGGGTGGGTGGAAGACTAGATAGAGCTTGGCAGAAATCAGGCCTTGATGCTGGCAGGCTTAGATTGATGGAACATTATAAGATCTATCAATCAGCAATAACCCGTAAGAAGGCAGAATGCCTGTCCGGGGAAATTGCTGCTGACAGAATCGACCAGCTCAGCTCTTTCAGGCTGTTGACAGACTGTGCAATCCAGTCTGTCTTTAGTCTGGAAGAGGTTTTTCACAAGTAAAGTATGATGAGCTTGCTCGATTTTTTGTGGATAAGGTTGCCAGCATCAGGTCAGGGATCAGCCCAACTCCCTCTATGAGGGATTGCAGAGATCGGTGGGAGGTTGAGAGCACCCGGTCTGTCTGGTCTGACTTCAGCCAGCCAGAATTCTTGGACATTGTGAGGATTGTCCAGACTTTGTGACCAACCAGCTGTAGTTTGGATCCAGGCCCTACGCCGTTATTGGTATGCTGCATAGATGTTATCTGCCCGATCCTGAAATTGTCTGGTGTTCCTTGGAAAAGGTTTTTTTTCCTGATCCCCTTAAGGAGGCAGTCATTCAACCACTCCTTAAAAAATCTTCCTTGGATCCAGACTGTCTAGCAAACTACAGACCTGTCTCTAATCTACCCTTTGTGGGTAAGATTATTGAGAAGGTGGTTGCGTTGCAGCTGGATAACCATTTTACAACCCACAATGTCTTGGATGCTCTCCGGTCTGGGTTTAGGAAGAGACATTGCACCAAGACCGCCCTTGTTTGGTTGTTAAATGATCTCCTAATAGCGAGAGATTGAAAGGCTCATACTATCTGAGTCCTTCTTGATCTCTTGGCGGCATTTGACACTGTAGACCATGGTTTGCTTTTGGAGCACCTGCAGCATTTCTGTGGACTATCTGCCACAGTTTTAAGTTGGTTTTGATCCTTCCTCATGGGCAGGTCACAGAGGGTGGTCACTGGAATTTATTTCTCCGATGCCCTCCCCCAGTCTTGTGGGGTGCCGCAGGGCTCCATATTGGCACCCATGTTGTTTTCAGTGTACATGCTGCCATTGGGAGATATCATTAGGAAATACAGTTTGGGTTTTCACTGTTATTCAGATGATACCCAACTGTATATGTCCTTTATGCCCGGACAGGATGATGCGGTCTCTGTGCTTAACAACTGTCTAACTGAGATCAAAGATTGGATGAGCACTAGCTGGCTGAGATTAAATCCAGACAAGACTGAGATGTTGGTTGTGGACCCGAGTCATCAGGAGACGAGTCTTGGGACTGGGCATCCTTCTATCACCCAGGTGAAACACCTGGTTCCTCCAGCTGACCTTCCTGCATTGGTCCACATCTTCATAGCCACCCGTCTTGATTACTGCAATGCCCTCTACCAAGGGCTTCCTGGGGTGATATCCGCCGCTTGCAGCTGGTGCAGAACGTGGCGGCCAGGCTTTTGACTGGTACATCTAGGATCAGTCATATTATGCCTGTGCTGTGTGAACTGCACTGGCTGCCGGTACAGTGGCAGATCACCTTTAAGGTCAGCCCTACATGAGCAGGGACCCCGATATCTACAAGAGCTCCTTCCTTCCTACTGCCCCCGCCACTCACTCCGATCCACCAATGAGGGATTGCTAGAGATTCCCAGGGTTTGTTTAAAAACATCTGGGGCACGTGCTTTTTCTTATGCTGCACCCACCCTGTGGAATTCTCTACCTCGTCGGTTAAGAGAATGCCCGACCATCACAAGTTTTAAATCTGATTTTAAGACTTATTTGTTTTATCAAACTTTTTCTGTATGATTTGAATTTATGTTATTTTGTTTATACTGTATTTTATTGTAATGTGCCTTGATTATCTGAAAGGCACTTAAGAAAAACATTTTACCTTACCTACCTTACCTTACCTTACCTTACCTATTGCTTCTCCCAGTGAAAGTGGTCTGTATACCACTCCCATTCTAACCTTCGTCCCCTTGGATGACTCAAGCTCAACCCACAGTGCTTCTGGTTTACCTTCATCCACTTGCTCCCTGGTATATGTCATCTCATCTCTCACGTATAAAGCCACTCCCCTCCCCGACTCCCTATTCCTCTGTAGGTCATGTACCCCAGGATCATGAAGTCCCATTCATGGTGTTTGGTAATCCATGTTTCCATGATGGCTGCTATGTCCACCTCCCTCTCAGCCAACAGTGCCTGCAGGTCCACCATCTAGTTTGCCAAGCTTCTTACATTTATGGATACTGGCTGCCATCTTGTCTTCTGTACACTACTGCTACTGCTTCGCCCACTCTGTCCCCCCTGATCCCTCCCCCTCTTCCTCTCTCCCCTGCCCATTTCGCCTGCTCCTTTCCAATTCCTGCTTTGGGGGGGGCAGTTCAGACTCCCATTCTAGTTGTCTACTGATGCAGCACCTCTGTCTCCCCTCTCCCTTTAGTTTAAATTTAATTTTGTTGACATGAAGTCATGCAGCATTTTCTTTAATACCTTGATTCCCTCCCTGTTTGAGTGTAGCCTGTCTGGTGCATACAGGTCCTTGTTGTCCCATGTCCTACCCCAGCCACCTATCAGCCCATATCCATTTGATTCACATCACTCCCTCATCAAACTATTACATTCCTCTGTTCTCTGCTTTCTTGCAGTACTGGCCCTAGGGACTGGGAGTACCTTCGAAAAGGCTACTGACCTCCCTGACTCAAAGTAAGCCTTCTCTAACTCCTTAAACCTCCCCTTTACCATTTCCACTTCATACTCTGCAAGACTGTTTGTACCTAGGTGAACTTTAACGTAAGGTTTTTTGTTTGCCTCGCCAATACATTTTGCTACATGAGGCCCAGCCCTTCCCACTGTCATGCCTGGCACACACTCCACCCACTTTCTGCTAACCCTGGCTCCATTACCTCCCCATTTCATCCCCCTCATCATTGAATCACCCAAGATCAGAACCCTCCCCTCCTCTTTGCGTCCCCTCCCCTCCCTTATTTCTCCCTGCTGTCCAGATCCCTCCATCACCTTCATTTCATCCCACGAACCCTCCTTCCCTTTCTTACCAGCTTTCCCCTTCTGCCTGCATCCCACAGTAGCTGCCACTCCCCTTGGCCTGCTTTCCACCACCCCAGTTCCACCACCCAAGCCCCCCCACATGGACCCCCTTGTCACCAGTACCATCCACCCCTTTCCTACTTCTGCCCTCATGTGTTTCTCCCCTTCCCAGGATCCTCCTGCTCCATCTCTTCCTCTCCACCCCTGTCACTGCCCCCATGTGGCCATCCCTCATCTTCCTCTTGCTCCCCCCTTCATCCATTCTCTCCTCTCCTCTCCTCTCTGGCCTCATCTTCCCCAAGGCCCTGCATTTGGCCCCTGTGCCTTCCCCTTTTCCACCCACCCCTCCTGCTGTCTTGTACATCCTGATCTGCCAGAACTGCATATCTGTTTGAACAGAGTCCCTCTTTAACAGGGTCTGTTTCCCCCCTCTGGTCCGGTCCTCTTCCACCTTGTGCCTGCTCTTTCACCTCCACCTACCCCTCCCCACCACTTGCCAATCCTCCTTCTCTGATTTAGAACTAGGTGTTCCTAGACTCCCTCTGCTCCTTCCCTCTGTCCTCCCATGCCTGTCTTCTATGATGCCCACAGTCACCCTTCCTTGTTGCACTATCCTTTGTCTATGCCCTGTCTCCCTCCCTCACCTGCTAAGTGTCATGTTAGCCACCTAATCTCCTCCTAAGTTTCCCAATTCTTCCACACACTGGACAGCTCCACAGCCCTCCAGATTACTACCAACAATACTACTGTGCCACATCCATAGCAGCCAACTACTTTCCCCATCCACCTGTCCCAAATATCTCCCTCTCCCAAGTCCCCAGCTGCCTGCAGTCTCTGCCAGCTCCTATGTTCCCACATTATTTTTATTAGCTTACCTGCTCTGCCAGAACCTGAAGAACATCCCCCCAAACACACACACACGGTTTTTCCACCTGAAACTCTTCCACACAGTACACAGGAAATCAACTTTTATCCTCCCAAATGGAACACAGTACAGTGGCCCAAAATGTCAGCATTTACCCATAACCATTGAACCATATATTAGCCCATCTCACACAATTCATGTGACTTTATGTCTGTGCAGACAATGATTTCCCCAGGACAAATGAATAGCTCTGAAAAGAAAAAAAAGCCTCCACTTATCTGACTTGATCTTTGCTCCTGTGTTTTTTGCTTGTGCTCCACCTCTGGTTCACATTCTTCCGAGCTCCCACTTTAGCTGCCCTGCCCTCTGACGTTGGTCTCTGGAGACCATACACCTATTAGCTGGGTAGGGGGTTGGATGGAGGGCTAAAAAACACTGCTCCAGTATTCAGTCTGTGGCTCCTGTGGCTCACTGCTCCATGGTGTAGAGGGAGGGCAAGCAAGGCACCATTAAAACTATCAGTGTCTGCCCTCCAACCCCTATTGCTGGCTGTGGCTCTGTATGAACTGCTGAGGAGTGAAAACTGATGGTGCACTACTCTAAATCACACTTTAACATTTGTAAATATATTAATTAAGTCAGATCAAAAATTTGAAAGCTATACATGCATTAAATCACTTCAGACTTGCAAACAGGGAGGCAGTTTAGCACAGTGGGTTAAGGCTCTGAGCTGCAAATCTGGTGACATCCAGCAGCCCAGACCTGGGTTTGAATCCCACACCTTCCACTTGCAGACTGTGTGATCCTGAGCAAGTCACTTAACTTCCCTGTGCTCCCAGGTTGCACCTGTAAAAAAGCTTTCAGATTAGTGTACTAGTCCTGGTTAAACAACTAACAATAAAAACAAGCACACTTGAAACTAAGGTTCTGTGGAAAGATACTGTAAGAGGGGGAGAGAAGCTAGGTATCATTATCATAATATTGCTATTGTAATGATTTTAAACTCTGAACCAAGTATATGGTAAGTTCTCTGTGTTTTTTTTAAATGAATAAATATTAGGTAAAAAATACATAAACATAGGGTTACTATGTTAATAATAAATTATTAATGTAAACATCTCCTTCCCTTTCACAAAACATTTCAATATTATGCCCCTTACGTGGTCTGTAAGCAAAAAACTCTGGAACTAGCCTACCTGTCAGTTAGCCATTGAAACATTCTATTGAATGGCTAGCCCAGTGGTGCTGAGGGTTGAGGTGCTGGACACCACACCAGTGACCCAGGTTCAGGAACGGACTTGGGTCGCTCAAGGTCGGCCGAGGCGAGGAAGGATCGATCATCTGCCAACAGCTCTTCTTCCTTGGGGGTGTGTGGTTACAGCAGGGGCTGGGAGTCAGCACAGGTGCGATGCTTAGCAAAGTGGTGGACCCATGCACTGGGTGCAAGACTGCCTCCATGGAGGTGGAGACAGTCACCCTGCCCATTGCACATGCGTTGGTTCTAGGAGATAACTGAATGAAAAAGGATGGAGCTGGCAGACTCCATGATGGCCAACTGCACCCGCATCGACCCCCAGCAATCTGGATGTTGGTTTCCAGGGGTGGGGGGGGTACACTGACGCCCCTCACCACTGGCCCTGTCACGGGGCAACCCGTGGGATGGCTGGGCAGGATGGGCATGGAAGATGCTGGCTGGAGAGATAAGTCCCCTCTGAGGGAGGGGTCAGAGCTGCCTGCCCTCTCTGAGGAGGAGGAGTAAAAATGCATGTATAAAAAAAAAACATTCTATTGAATGGAGTAACTGGGCCACAACACTGGAAACAGGAATCTCTCCAGGGTTCTAATCTGTGAGAGGAGAGAGGATGCCTTTTCTTGACTTCATTTTTTCCTCTTGGCTGTGAGGCGAATAATTTTTGTCCAAACACATTAACAACAATTATTCATGGCCTGCAGGTCCCATCCTACAAGATTCAGCTTAGGACACTGAACATGTACTTGCTGGAGACCAGAAGGAAGAAGCATGATATGCCAGAAATGTTCAAGCTCCAGAAACAAATGAACAAGGTAAACTGGCAGGAACTATTCAACAGGAATAGTGAATCTAGAACATGGAGACATGCAGGGAAGCTGGTGGGAGGTAAATGCAGGAGGGATGTGAAAAAGTTATTTTTTATGGAGAGGGTGGTTGAGTCATGGAACAGCCCTCAGGCTGAGGTGGAGGGTGCCAAGACCATTAACGTTGTCCCTATCCTGGAGTAAAGTTGTGAATGACTCCCCCTCAGGGCACATTTAAATGCATTCCAAATACCTGTAGTGCAGCTTATGTGACATAATCTGTGTTCTCCTGAAAGAACCTGGCTGCAAACTGTTTGAGGGACTCTAAGGCTTTAGAATCTTTCAGGAGATTATTATTATTCAGCTTCTATGCTGCACAGTTTCCAACCTGTCTCTGTATTTTCTCATGTGAGAGCACCAGGACTGGGCACACTACTCCTGGTGTGGCCTTACCAGTGATCTGTAGAGAGGCAGTAATACCTTCTTTCTCCTGCTATCAAATCCCCTTCCAATACAACCCAACATCCTGGTTGCCTTGCTGTAGTCCTTGATACACTGGCTAGATTGTTTAAGAGAGTCACTTATGATGGCTTCTAGACCCCTTTCCTGAGTACAGTAGCAGTGTCCAGTTTAACCCCTCCAATCCAACATTCTGTCCTTGTGTTCCTGTTCCCAGTGTGCATCAGTTTGCACTTTCGGTACTGAACTTCAACTGCCAAAACATAGACCACCACTGCAACTTTTTCAGGTCCCTCTGCAACTCCCTTACCCCTCCTCACTGTCTACCTTGCCACAGAGTTTAGTGTCATCTGTAAAGAGACACATACTTCCATGAATTCCTTCTCCTGTGACACCAATGAAAATATTGAAAAGGAGTGGACAAAGGACTCAACCCTGTGGCATCTCACTTTGACTTCTGTCTCCCTGGATTTGGCTTTATTTACCACTACCCTCTGCTGTCACCCCCTAGCCAACAACTCACTCATCTAACTATGTCCTTCACTGCACCTACACCCTCTAGCATTTTCAGCAACCTCTTTTGTGACACTACATTGAATGCCTCACTGAAATCCAGTTACCCAGTCACAAAACACTATCAGGTTGGTCTGAGAAGACTTCCTTGGAACAGAACCATGCTATTTACTATCCTGCGTCCCATTACTCTCCAGGTAGTCCACTAAGCCCCCTTTGACTAGTGTCTACATCAGTTTACTCACAAATGTGGTAAGACTGACAGGCCTGTAGTTACGCAGTTGTTTCATGTCCCAGTGGAACTACATTCACTATCCCCTAGTCTTTCAGAACCACCCCTGACTGAACTAAACTATTGACTAACCCTTCCAGGGATTCAGCCAATTCCAGTGCCAGTTGCCTGAGTGGTGGGATAAGACTGTTTAAGTAATGCAGCCACCATGGCAGGCCATGCAGTCAACTGATGCATCCCTAGGTACTGATGCTACTTCAAAAGACCACTCCAACCACCACTAGCAAAATATACTACAGTACACTGCCATAGTCATTACATTCCCATAGTAAACTGTCATCAACTTAGACAACCTCTGTCCACATTATGCAGCTAATTGGGGAGATGATGGCATTTGATCTTTAGCCATTCTCCAAAGAGGACACTTGGTGTTAAAGACTGCTGAATAAATATAACTGATCAGTGCCTGGGATTACTAGAATCTCATCAGTTTTAGAGCAGGCAGATAGCTCGGGCAGTGTCAGAGGGTTTAAAAGCTCTCTGTAAAACATTACATCACCATTTGCTCAGCTCTGCTGGGCAGGGGATGACGTAATGTTGTTCGGAACTCTCAGCAGCATAAACCACACTTGGCCAGCAGCTGTTCTTGAGCAGTCAGTAGTCTGAAGTTGGAGTTCAAGCTGAGAGTTCTATAGCAAGTGGTGCTCTGCCCAGAAATCACCTGCTGAGAGGGAAGGACCCTCATTTGTTGTTTTCTGCCATAGTTCAGTAACCAACAGCTGGGTTATTGGGAAATGGTGGACAGCAGATCCTATGACACCCCAAGGGGGTGAAGAGTTTTCACAGAAAAGAGAAATGGGTCTGAAGGTTCAGTGAGTACTTTGGGGCAACCCTCAAAAGACTGTAAGAGCTATCAGCACTTCCCAAACTGTAGAGACTGTGTGTGTGTGTGTGTGTGTGTGTACAAGTTAAAGATATGGATTTGTGTGAGATCTGAGGATTTCAAGTTTCTGTACAAGTGCCTGGGGGGTACAGAATGTGTGAAAGTAAAATGTTCAAGTGGGGTTTGCTGGTGCCTTGTCAGACACAGGTACTCAGGATCCTGGCACTAAGTTTGTGCAGTAGGATGTCTCTTGTAGCCCCTGTGTGGCTAGAGAATCCTGTATCCTGAAGTAATGGCAGATAAAGCCTAGCTTGGCCAGAGTGAGCTATCCCCTCATTCCATGGTTTAAGTAGACCTAACTGGTTACCTAGAGGAATATTGTTAGGTGTTAACTACGGTCACCTAGTGGTGCTCGTAAGCCCATGACTCCTGAAATAGGGCTGGACTTGTGTGGAAAATGTTCTTTTTCGTAAGTCCATGACTCCTGAAATAGGGCTGTACATTTGTGGGAAATGTTTGTGGAAGAAGTCAGTTAGCCTTGCAAGAGGTTGGAAATGTTTTTGCCTGCTACAAAAAGTGACATCTGTAATTTACAGTTACAAGCCCTGGGGGTACCATCTTATTCTTGTTAACACTGTGTCAGGAATAAAAAGCCATACAGTAACATCCCAAATTCCTGGTTGCAGACAATCCATCTTTGAGTGACATGTGTGATGTTTTTGGGGCCCCACAGATAGGAGACACACCATAGCCCTGGCACCTCTCTCTCCCTGATCTGGGTAAAATAGAAACGTTGTTTTGTGCTCTACCCCCTAGACCTCTGAGATGCCAGAGCCAAGCATTTGCCCTAATGCCCGGGGTGATACCTATGTTCTGCCAACCTGCAATTTGTTGCCTTGTCTGAGTAACAAGTAGGGGGTCAGTGTTACAAAATCCTAGGATTTGAGGGAGAGGAAAAAGGTTGCCATGCCATGCAGAGGGTATGTCTGTGGTCCTTTTCTGTCTGGTGGTGGTGCACCATACCAACGGATTGTTTTGTGGAAGAAAAGTTGCCATCTGCCAAGAAAATGCTTGCTGTGCAATGTACAGTTTGAGAGTGGATTACAGTATAGAACTTTTGTGAAAAATGTGCTGTTATGGACTGTTTTAGTGAAACTGAGGAACTGTGCTTCAAAAGTGCTTAAAACTGTTTAAAAAAATGTCAAAACTGCTAGCTGCAAGTGATTTTGGGCCAAGAAATGTTTGTGTACTGTGGACATAATTTTTCCCCAAGCTACTGGAGGAAAGTATTACAGTCGCTATAAAGAACTGTATTTTAAATGTTTTGAAATTTCAAAATTCAGTGAAAGTGCTGTTTGGGGCTGTAAACACAAGCTGTCAAGAAAAAAAGCCAGTTGGACTTTGAAATCAGCCCTCTCAGCTCGAGGATCGCCATGGAGAGAGAGAAAAACTGCCCCTAACCTATCTGCATGGTGTCGAGTGATTGGCTGTCTCAGTGAAGCCCCCCACTTGTCTGGAGCTCTGTGGACTGTGCAGTGTTTGTGAGGGAGAGAGAGAGGAGCTTGTGAGGCATCAGGCCTGGCGGAAGTTGTATTGTTGGTGAACTTTTGGATTTTGCTCAAAAAGTGCTAGAAACAGTAAAAGTCGGGCTTCTATCGGTAAAACAGTAAAAGTGGTTGTTCCGGTAGCTACCACTGTGTGTTTCTGTGCTGATTATTGGGCGGACCACCCAAGAAATGAACGCAAGTGCAGTCAACTGGTTTGCAGGCTACATCCATAAAAGTGAAGCAAGCAACTTCAGTAGGTACCCTAAAGACTCAAATACGGTGGGTCACGTGATGAAGTGCTCCTGGTAGCAGCTATGATTCTCCTTTCCTGTCACCCGTGTAATTCAAAGTTAATTTTCTGATCTATCTAAGCAGGTAAAAAGGTGAAACCCAGTTTGGAACACTTACTTAAACATTTCTGTGGCATTTCAACTGTTGTTGATCACCCATGGAGGCAGAAATGTAGAAAGCGCCACCACGACATACTCCTCCAGTTACGCCAGAGAAGGCCCCAAAAAAGCCTAGGGCTACCAGTACAGCTGAATCGCAGGGATCACCCCACCCTCCACCTGATCAGGAGCCACTCACCCTCTCCAGGTTCCTGGCTGAGTTCAGACCTGTCCAAGAGGAACTCAGATCAATGTCCACGGAGTTCAAGTCACTCTCTCAGGCTTTGGAAGACATATCCTGGCGTACTTCTGATAGTGAAGCCAAAATTAGCTCTTTAGAATGGTGGGCTGAGAAGGTAGATCCTGAATTGGTTGCAACAAAGCAAAGGCTGACAAAAATGAAGCAGAAGATCGAAGACCTAGAGGGCTGCAGTCGTAGGAACAATGCAGTTCTCATAGATTTACCAGAATCAGAGGAAGGTCAAGATGCTGTTTTATTTGTACAGAAGCTGGTGGAGAAAATAGCGGGGCATTCTCCTTTGGAGCCAAATACGTAATTGAATGGGCACAATGGGTGCTTTGCCCTACCCCTGTGGCTGGTGCTCCCCCAAGGCCCTTAATTTTCTGGTTCTTAAACTACCTCGAATGTCAACACTTTTTCTCAAAAGTGAGAGATTTGCAAAAAGTTAATTGGGAGGGGGATTAAAATCAGAGTGGCCCAAGACTTACCAGCCACGGTTCGACAACGGCAGATGGCCTTTCATCCACTGGTCTCAAAGCTCATCACAGCAGGAATAAGATTTAAGATGAATTACCCAGCAAGGCTTCAGGTATTGATCGCAGATAGCTGGCAGAATTATGAAGACCCCGTGGCAGCAGCGGCATGATGCCCACAGTCACCCTTCCCTGTTGCACTATCCTTTGTCTATCCCCTGTACTCCTCATCATCACAAATATCAAAAGCTTGACTTTTTATTGCTTTCATGTAAGGGATACTTCTGGAAGAGAGGAATATTTGTATATGGCCTTTCATGATTGTTATCTGGGGTAGTGGTTGGTGAAGTGTGCTCAATCCACTCCACGAAGTGATTTGTGGAGTAAAGGTGAATTCACATTGTACTCTGCAATGCGAAGCAGAGTAATTTGCGTTATGATGGGTGACGCGAAGCCTATTGAAAACAATGACTTTGCATTACTCCGCCTTCCCAGACTACTACTCCACCAATTTTAGAAGCGAAGTGCATTGGAAACAATGTACTTCACCTCACTTTGCCTTGTTTTTAAGCTCTGAAGGTGAATTTTGCAGCGATTCATGGGATTTCAGGTCACATGGGCTCTATATTGATCTGCACAGCCTCAGTTTGGGGTAGTGTGTGTAGGAAGTTGTAGGAGATGGAGACAGTGTGCTCTGAGAGCTGTCTGTGATTCAAACCTTCTAAAAGTTGTTAAAAAATTATTTTTGAGGGGTTTTATTTGGCTCAAACTTTAGTTCATCGATCCTGTGCTCCTATCATGGAGTGTTTTTGTTTCTGTGTGGATTTTGCATGTTAATGTACAACATTGAGTGTGTGTGGTAAAAGACAGTGAAAGTATGCTTTGGGGGAGGGATGTATCTGTGGTGTAGGTAGATTTAAGTTGGAGAAATAGGGATTTCTTTGTTTTTTGGTTATATTTTTGTTATTTAACTGACTGTGTTAATGTACACACAGTCATATTGTCAGTAATTGTTGAAATATTCTTGCTAATTGTGTGTTGTATGGATCTGTGCACCAGTTCATAATTTCAGGTTGCTTACAATACGTGGCATATTACTGAACTTTTCAATTTGCTATGCATTACTCGTTGACCATTGTAGACAAACTGTGTGTGTGCGTGCGCGTGTGTGTGTGTGTGTGCAGTGTTGCGTGACATCAAATAATACACCTTTTATTGTGCCACTGTGTAAATGCAGGCGCAGCAGTGTGAACCTGCTATCCACTGCAGCTGCCTGATTTTGTACTGCCATCGTGGTATCTGTTCTTTGTTTTGCTGCTTGTACTGCCGTAAAAATCTGCAGTCAGTGCTCCCCACCACCCCACCGGCAAAAGGAATTTTTTTCCAGATTGGATTGTTTGTGACCTCAGCACCACTGGTTAGTTAAGGTGCTGTTTTCACTTGTGAATTTGTGTCTCTATCTGTTGCTGAAGCCACAGTTGTTTTTTTGGCTTCACATCCAGCGTCCCCCCAATCAGAGAGTGAATGTACCAAAATCTAAATTTGTTTAGAATATTGTTGTTGATCCCCCAAAATGCCCACAAAGAGATGTGCAAGCAAAGGTGGTTCTCACCATGGCACTGCTGCCAGTAAGATAGTCTGTGGGCGTGGTAGTACGCAGATGCAGAAGTGCATTGCTGATGAGAGGAAAGGTATTTCTCCAACAATGTTTTTTACAGCCCAGTCAGTAGCTTCACTCATAGTTTAAGGAGATGTTGTTGTCACAGCTGGTGGCGTTAGTGCAGTTGCTGATGGTGGTAGTATGAGTATTGCTGCCTCAAGTTCAACCTCTGACCAGTGTACCATATCCAAAAATATAGTGGAGTGTGAAGCAGTGCAAGTGAGTGGCAGTGTAGATGATGTCATACTTCCCAGTAACATCCCAGTAACTGAACCTGAGGATTCTGATAATCATGTCAACGATAGCATACAATGTGATATTTTGTCCACCGTGGTTCATGTCATGCATTTTCCATGCAGTGATTCAAAGTGTGGTGAAAAAATATCAGGTGATGGTGGTGTTGATGATGATGATGAATGTGATGATGACGATGATGTTGCTGTGGTTGCAACATGCAGTCCACATGCCAGCATCCAAGCAGAACATGTGGATGTGTGTGATGTTGACGAATATGATGATGATGTAATTCACCCCAGTTGGGAACCAGAAAAAAAGAAATTCAAGGTGGCTTTGTCTGAGTCTGTTTGCATTAATCCTCCCTCCTGTAAAAACTTGTGATTTACCAGTTTCAGTTGATGATGATGATGATGACGACCCAGTAATAATGATAGGTAGTCGTGGTGGTCAGCTGCAGTCCAGGTATGCACTACCCAAAACATCACGTAGCACCCCCCCACTTCAGTTCTTAAAAGAACTGAGTTCAATAAGCAGCATCATGGACATGTTAAAAGTAGAGCGTCACAATCCCTTGTTTGGGATTTTTTTGTTCAAGATACAAATGATAAGTCAGTTGCAATCTACCAGGTTTGCCATGTGTGTGTGAGTCAAGGTAAAAAGGGGAGCCATCTTGGCACAGGAGGACAGCATACGCATCTTAAGAATAGGCACATGGCACTGTGGACACAGCACAAGATGCCAGCTAATACCACAGCAGGGCATTCATCCTCATCAGCAACCATAACGAGCATGTTATCCCCTTCCATGAGTGTTAAGTCCAGTAAGAAATTAAACGTGTGCAGTAGTAAGGAAATAAGAGCAAAGGATTGCTACAGGCATGATGAGGTGAAGGAGCATAATGATTTTGAAATGTTGTCCAGTGCTGGTGAGCATAGCAGTTTTGGTGGTGGTGGTGGTGAATGCAGTATGTCTAGTGCAAGTGGTATATCAACCCCGGTTGGCAAATCTGCCAAAATAACTGCATTTCTGGGTTTGTTATCATCACCTGTGCAACTGTCTTCATCAAACGTCCACACTCCACCCCTGTCATTCTCAGAGCAGAACCATTTGTCATCACACCCTGTGTAAAACGTTTAAGTCAGCCCACGTTACAGAGTGTTTTTGCACATAAGCTGAAGTACCCCCCAATCATACAGTGTCACATGGACTTCATGCTGCTGTAGCTGAAATGCTGGCAATTGATCTTTTGCCCTTCTCCTTTGTGGAGAATTCTGTGTTCTGTTGCTGCACACGCCTGTCTGAAATGGAAAGTCCCATCCAGGACATACTTTTCGACCCGTGCTGTCCCCGAGTTGTTCCGTACTGTGTCTGACTCACATTCCTCCTCTCCATTCATCCTTTTAAGTATCGATATGTGGACAAGTGGCAAAACAGTGGGGAGTTCATATTTGTGTATAACTGCACACTGGGCACAGGTGCCGGGGGTTGTTTGTGATGTTGGTAGTGTGAATAATCAGTGCAGTAAGGTGGATTGTCATGGTAGCAATCTTCCAGGAATTTGACAGCATGCAACGATTGCTATGCACAATGTGACCTGTTCACACACTGGTAAAACATGTTGGACATGGTACTGACTGAAATTGACAAGTGGCTGAACACCCTGTCCCTGAGAGCTGGGTTCATAGCAAGTGACAATGGGTCAAATGTGGTGAAATGCATCACGAATGGTGGCTTTTTTTGTGTCCTCTGCTCTCACTTTTCACGATCTGCAAAGGCCTGTGACTAACTTCGGTGCTTGCAGATGCAAAACAGCCTCCTTCAGCACCGCTTGAAGCTGGTAGTTGTCACCCAGTGGAACTCCACTATATACATGGCAGAGAGGTTGTATGAACAATACAAAGCCATCTCAGAATATCTTGTGATGCACACTAGCCGTGACAGTTCCAGGGCCTCCATGTCTATGACGACTGAACAGTGGCGCCTCATGGACTCTGTAATAACAATTTTGTGGCCTATTGAACATGCCACACAGGCAGTGAGTGGCAAGTCTGCCTCCATTAGCCAATCAATTCCACTGCTGTGGGTGCTGAGGCAGACATTGGTGAATGTACAGCATGGCCTTGATGTTGCCAGAGACAGTGCTAGCAGTATGTTGCTGAAACACATGCTGACAGTATTCAACCAGAATCATCACATTTTGAGCATTCAGTGTAGTGACAACTTTGCCATAGTAACAATGCTGGATCCATGATACAAACATGGAATTACATTAGTACTGGAGGGAGGGCCTGAACAGGTAAAAATATCAGTGGGCAACTGATGCGCTGGGTTCATGGGGCACAGAGGTCACGTGCCAAGGTCAGCAAACCTCAGCAGCATAATCAGGCTGAAAGTGTACCTGGAGGACCATCAAGCATATCCTGCAAGGGGAAGGGGACTGCAGTTCCAGGTGGTCTGTCATCCAAAGCGGTTGGCATCCACCCCGCTTTGGGAAGCTTTGTCCCAAGTGGGAATTTGTGAAATAAATGATTCCAGAGAACAGGATGATGTATCAACCACTGGACTTAGTGCGGCACAGAGAATAGTTGAGTCATATTTGTCTGAAAACAGGCATCTGTCAATAACTGATGATCCTCTTTTGTACCGGAGTGGAAAGGTCAGTGAATGGTCAGAGCTGACTGCAGTGGCACTGAAGTACCTCACATGCCACCCTCCAGTGTAAGTGTCGAGAGGGTATTCAGCTCAGCAGGTGCAATAGTCAGGGATCGTTGGACAAACCTCTCTCCTGCAAATGTTAGTTTGCTAACATTCATAAAAATGAATGAGAGGCACATACCAGCACAGACTACAACCTCAGTATTCATACCCCGGCCTAGTCATGGTGGTTTTGGTGATGTGGAAATGGACCATCCTGGTGGCACTGGCAGTGGCAGCATGAAACGGACCACCACTGATGTAGATGATGACAAAATGGGGAAAGAATGTCCCAGTGGTCAGACTTCAGACATAGATGACTGTGAGGGCAGCTTTCTTTATGAGGATGATGATGTGGTTAATGTTGGCAGGTTTTAACTGAAGTTATTAAAAGGCGGTGTGCCCCCCTGGAGTCTGACCACCACCACCAGGAACAATGTTAGCCACTGCCATCACTGAGAATGAGTTTGTCCACCCCCCAGATCACCACCACTGGGACTGATGTTAGCCACTGTCACCACTGAGCATGAGTTTGTCTGCCCCCCTGGACCACCACCAGGAGTGATGTTAGCCACTGGCACCACTGAGCATGAGTTTGTCCACCCCCCAAGGACCACCACCACCAGAACTGATGTTAGCCACTGCCACCACTGAAAATAAGTTTGTCCACCCCCCCGGACCACCACCACCAGAACTGATGTTAGCCACTGCCACCACCACCACCACCAGATGCAGGAAGATATCACAAGGAATGTCATCAAGTGCCATAGCTATCACCACCAGCACCCACCACCAGTATCATTCAGACAGTATTTCCCCATTACATTGACCATGCCAAGGCAGAGGGAGTCAAACAGGAGACCACATCCATCGGCCACAGGCACAGAACTTCTTAATATTTAAAATATAAAGTGAGTATGTGTACTAATGTTTTTTATGCTATTTAACTTCTTTTAGCTGTATGTTTTGTTTTCTGTAGCTTTTCAGAGCTGCAATGGTCAAACACATACGGTAAACTTATTTTGTTTTTTTACAGGTTAACAAAAAAACTCTCCTTTGCTGAAAGTCAGTATGAATGGTAATGCAGCTGTACTGTACACAGGAACCTGTGGAATATCTATTTCAAATCTATTCTGGTAAGTATCAAGATTTTATTTCATCCATTCAATTTTTTTTAAAAGACTGCAGCAAATGCGACTGAGTACAATTCATAAACTAGGTGACGTGTGCGTCACCAAAACTATTTCTGCAAGTTATCATGCACTGTGTTCTGAACTTGCAGCTGTGCAACCATGACCATGACAGTGTTGAAAAAGTTGCACACAGGTTGTGTTACTTGACAAGATGTGGTTTTGAAATGCAACTTGACTTGAGATTGAGAACCAGGGACAATCGAGTTGCAAGAAGTCATTAATTTCTTTTTTTAGGAAATTTCCAGATGCTTTGTTGTTGTGTCATAGTGGTCTTATCCAAAGAAATTCTTCAAAATCAGTCCCCCCCCGGGCAGGGTCAGACATGCAACACGCAGACGTTGTTTCAATCAATGACCATGACCATAATTAACAACCAGACTCAAAAAGGATGCAGATGAAATCTGTGAAGAAGTAACCAAATAAGACACCATTAATGAGACAAACCTGTAAATATGCTTCCCCACCCCCCAATAAAAAATATTTACCTTCATTGGTTTGAGAGTTATCCATTTCAAATTTCTATGCAAAAGTTCTCATCAAGTACTGGAATGTGCACACCAACAGTATCTGTGACCTGTAATACAAAACAATACAATGAGTACATGTCTATATATGTCAACCACCACCTATAAATGCACAAAAATATATATATATATATATATGTATATCAACTCACCAAGGCTACTATTAATGTACAGACAAAGGGCACTCTTCCATCCGGTTGAGATGATCACATTGTATTTGCTGAAATCACAGCACACATTGGACCAGCAACAGTTCGCTCATGGTCATCATTTCTAAGGGGACTTTGCATGTGGTGTAACGCTCGCATTTGACTTTGTTACCACTTGTCAATTTTATGCACACAAGACAGATGCATTTTGGGTATGCAGAAAAAATCTGGGGACTCTGTGTAAGTACTGCACATGACTGAGTGTGTCATTAATTCTGGGGAACTTTGCATGTGGAGTAATGCTCACATTTGACTTTATTAACACTTGTCAATTTTATGCACACAAGACAGATGCATTTTGTGTGTTGTGATTGTGAGCACATGATGTCATACTGAAAGTATCAATTAAAGCAGCATTACAAGAATGTGGTGACAATTTTGAACTGTACTTTTTTATGCTATTTTACATTGCCAGCGACTAGTTACCTCTGAGTCATGGCTTGAATGATACCCTTCTTTTCACAATTTCTGTCTTCTTTACTACTTGTCATGTCTCAAAAAAAAGGGAGCAAGCCTTTCAATACTGTTCTGACCAGGGTTTTAGCACTAATTGCAGCTGCTTTTCAATAAATATTGTTATGTGGGGTCATAAAACACTGCCTGCTGCATAACTGTTAATTTTACAACAGAAGTGATATATAACAACTGATGTGATGGAGAAAAGCAGCGGAAAATATTGATAAAGACCTGGTCAGCACCATATTAAAAGGAGTGCTCCTTTTATTATTTCAGACATGAAAAAAGTAGTAAAGCAGACTCAAATACTGGACATTATAGTATCATACAAGTCAGCATGTAAGTAAAGTGACAATGTAAAATAGCATTAAAAAGTATAGGTCAGAGTTCTCAACAGATTGTTGCACTGCTGCTTTATAGAGATTCACCACGTTACATAGTTATTATGGTGTTGCACCTAATATATAAGTGCCTTACTTCCAGGGGAATCTTTCTTGCTTCACATGTCCTTACATAGTGCAATATATTTCTGTCAAAAACGCCCGTAATTTCATTAAAGTGTATCATGTCATGGAGGAATTCCTGTTCTGAAAAGCCACCTAAATTCTGCCACCCCTTTCTCAGCCACGTTAGGATGTGATGCCAGGGAGAGCGCAGGTGCGTGCTCCATTATAGTGAATGTCCTGCAGCTTTCTGAATGTTTCTTTATGTTATGATGGTCTGTTTGTGGTGAAGCGTGGACACGTTTCCACTAACAAGGCTCTTGTTACTGGAAACATGCTGACACATTTCACCACAAACTGACCATTATAACATAAAAAAACATTCAGAAACCTGACAGACATTCACTATAATGGAGCACACACCTGTGCTCTCCCTGGCATCCTATGGTTGCTGAGAGCAGGGGGCAGAATTTGGGTGGCTTTTCAGAATGGGAATTCCTTGGAGACATGACACACTTTAATGAAATTATGGGTGTTTTTGACAGAAATCTATTGCACTATGTAAGGCCATGTGGAGCAAGAAAGATTCCCCTGGAAGTAAGGTGCCTATATATGGGGTGAAATGCTATAAGTTGGTGAATCACTTTAATGTCTATTTCACAAACAAAATAGTTATAGAGCCTCGGTAATGTTTACTTTGTGTCAGGACTCATGAATCTGATTTGAAGTGTTTTGCAAAAAGCATGAAGACTGAGCAATGCAAGTATGTTGTGCTAAACTGCATGTGTGCTGTCAGTGTTCTTTCCTGTGTGTGCATACATTGTCCAGCTTCATGAAAACATATATATGGTAAGACGTGTTGCAGTATCAAGAATAAAGATAACAAAGAATACATGATGTATATTTTATTGGTACCAACAGCACCAGCGGAGTAAGTGATATGATATTTTTTCAGAAGTATTGGGTCACGGTGCACCTCAGTCACTCACAGTGCACACATGATTTTGCGGAGATCATAGCACAAAAAACATATGCTCTCCTGAAAGTTATGTGTGCAGTATGTGACTAAGGTGCACTCTGGCCAGACACCTCTGAAAAAGTATCGTATCACTTAATCCACTGATGATGATGGTGACAATAAAATATACGTTATTCTGCTCGCTATTCGTTATACCATAAACACTGCAACAGGTCAGCAACAGCAATATATATTTGCAAGATGCTGCACAATGTCTAATGTCACACACACACACACACACACGAAACAACACTGACTGCACACATGCAATTTAGCACATCATACTTGCACTGCTCACACCAGCTTGTCCACAAGCACGCCACAACAGAAAGTCAACATTACTGAGGCATTGCATTACAACAAAAGGGCAAGTGTCTATTATTAAACAACAAAGAAAACACACAAAAACACTACAGCACAGTAGTGGGGGAAGGGTCCCCAAAAAAATCCCTTAATGGGGGATTCCATGGTGTTGCAGCAGCAGGTGGAGCATTGTCAGTATTTGCATCTGCTGTTGTTGCTGAATTTGATTCACCTGGTCCTGCACAGCACCCACCCTCTCGTTGCTTTCCTCAAGGGCCACCCACACCAGTGCAATGTCTGCCTGCATTGCTGGCACTGTGGTGGGGTCCACTGCAGCAGGAAAGCCAGGTAGTGGTGGTGGTGGTGAGGGTGGTGCTGGCGGCTGTGGTGGCACTGGTGGTGGTGGAGCAGCTGCTGCTGTTGCCCTCCACCTGCTACAGCAGCAAGGCACAACACACCCAGCACCCTCTGACACTACCAAAGAAGGGCCAGCAGGTAGACGTCTGGCCCCTTTAGTGTCAGCCTGCCACTCCACCTTGTGGCAGTTTGCCATGTGTGTGCACTGGCCACCAGTCCCCAAATGTGTTTCCTGGGGGCCAAGGCACACTTGCACACCACACTGACAGCAAACCACAATGGTGCTGTCCCCCCCCACATAGTTAAAAAACTGCCACACTGGGGAGCTGTGGGGGGACCATATATACTGCAGGAAACACCTCCATTCACCTGGGGCTCCACCTGCAGCTGTGGAGGTGGTGGAGGGGGTGCTGCTAGAGCCCCTGCAGCTGCTACTGGTGGTGGTGGTAGTGGCAGACTCGGTATATGCGACACCGGTGGCACTGGTGCTGCTTCCAGAGGGGGAGATGCAACACCCAAGAGTTGGGAGCGGTCCAATAACATCTGACCTCGCCCATGTGTGTGCACTTCTCTCCTCTGCCCATGCCCACAGGCCACAGACTCTCATCCTGGGTCCATCATGCACAAGTCCCTCAGACTCTGACCGACGCCTCAATACTCTGACCTTCATACACACTCATTTTCACACACACGCGTACACATGGTCACACACAAACACAAAAAACAAAACTTATTTAAAAAAATTCAGTAGCAAAAAACAATGAAAAATAAATACACTACAAAAAAAAAGTCAAGATGTAGCTTTCAAAAAAGCTGTTTTTTGTGCTCAAAATCACAAGATGCCAACTACAAAACAAACTCTCCCCTCTCTACACCAAAAAGGCTTCCCCCTTCTACAACTGCAAAGGAGAAAGTGAAAGTAACTGCTTTTCTGACTCACTTCCTTCCTGCCTGGCTAAAGCATGCGACTTACAGTACTGTAAGCCATGTGATGTGTGGGGGGCTGCCCATATTGTTGTCACTTTGCCTTACTTCGCGTTAAGGTGGAATGACAACATGAAGTCATAATGAGAAGGCGAAGTGAGGACTTTCCAGTGGCCACTTCATGTAGCGCTCCGCCAACGCGAAATGGCCACTTCGCATCCACTTCGCTGGTGGATTTTAAATTCGCTGCATCTCTAATCTGGGGCTGTCCTACCTATTTTGAGGCTGCACCCGTTCGCACAGTCTCAGAGCCCCATACAGATTTTGGTTACCCGTTATGTGTCTCTGAGACCACTAGAGGGATAATATCCCTCACGTTCCTAACATTTCGTGCTGTTCACTGCATTGTGTAATCGTATCTAAATGGTTGATTTACTGCCTTAAGCTTGCCATTTACGCATGTTTTGTTGTGCTGTAGGCTCCTTATTACCTCTTTAACCTGGGCAGGTTTACTGAATTGTCTCCTTACTTGTGATAGGGGCTGGAGGGAAATAGATACCCAGAAGTATTTTTGTTGTACTTGGTCTTTATATGCATCCTTCATGGAGTTATATTGGTTTAAACAGCCCCAACTGTTACGACAACTAGTTAAAAACCCTGCATTGATATATTTTTATTCTGTTCTTAGAGATGCTGAATATAAGAATTCTGTAAGTTTAAGGGATAAGTTTTCATGTTTAACTGTCTTTTTGGGGATAATACAACACATAGCAAGGAAGGGTGGCAGAAGAGGGAGGCGCAGCAAAATGGATCTTTGCAGAGCGAAAACTGCAACAGGAAGGGGAAGGAGGATGGCTGGGAAGAGTCACAACTCCAGAAATCTTACTTGGACATGTTGTGGAATAATGGGTTTAGGAAATAGGGATGGGAAGGTTCGAAAGAACAAGAGGGGATGGGGGTTCAACGCAGAATTAATGCGTGGAAAGGTATCAGGATGGTGTATACAGTTTTTCACAGATATTTCCCAATCTCAGGACAAGCAATGGCTAAAGCCTTTAATTTAGTTACGTGGAATGTTAAAGGGATCCGACAGAAGGTGAAGCAATACAAAGTACTGAAACATTTGAATGTTTTGGCAGCTGACATTATGTTTATACAGGAATCTCATCTCTTAGACTCAGAAGCATTGAAGATGAGGAGGCAACAGATAGGCCAGGTATTTTCAGCTGAAGGCACCCCCCACAGTCATGGTGTTATGATTCTTATAAATAGAAGCCTCCCCTTTCCACTCTGGGCCTCACTCCACCCTGTATCCAAGACCTGTTATGCCCGAGCGCTAGCACCCGTTTTACCAGAAGATCAGAACACCAGCCTCTCCAAGTCCCCCGATGCTGGACTTCTCAGGGACAAAGATCATTTGCCTATTGTGCCCCCAGCTGGCTAAATGCCCTCAGCACTCATATTACTGCCTCCACCTCTCTAGGTATTTTCAAATCAAGGCTTTTCTCTCACCTTGCCACCTCCAGCTCCTGTGACTGCCCTGATTAAACCTCCTATTTTCTCACTACCCACCCTGTTCCGTTATTTGACAAAGACATGTTTGGGAAACCTTTTCTCCTGCTATTGCCTGCTCCCCACACCTTTCACTTAACCTCTCTGTTCTGGACTTTTTCCCTATTTGTTTCTCCTAATCTGGCATGACCTCTTTCTTGTAATAATAATGTGATTATTGATATCTCATGTCCTTTTGCATAAGTGATTTGATATGTATTTGTATATGTTTTCTTGCTCTTGACACAACACAAATTGTTGTGTTATCTATGTAACCTTTTGTACTGTACCTAATTGACGTGGAACCTTTGTAAAAGAGCCTCTGGCTCAAAGGTAGTAATTCCTAGAACAATAAACTAAACTAAACTAAAAGTTGGCCATCAAGCTCAGTTTGGGCAGTGAGCTTGGCAAAACATAAACCCCATTGTAAACCACGTTGAGAGGCAAATCCACTGTCCTCCCAGGTGAATCATAACTAAAGCGTAGCACTGGCTTGACAGCTCGGCCAGTCTTTCTGGGGGAGCAGCCACAGTCTCTGTACTTTCGGCACTAACTGTGGAGCTTTTGTCACTTGTGAAGGGTGCCTCTGCATGGATGGGAATGTCCAAACTTGGAGCACTGTCAGCATCTTGCTGTGTAGGCTCTCTTTCCACAACACTTTGCTCATTATCTTCTGACGGAGGCCCAGGTTGCTCATTTTGAGGAGGCTCTGGCACAATTAGGCTTTGTGGCACTGAAGGAAGGCTGTCACTCTCATGTTGTTCTTCAAGTTCTGGTGTGTCACCAGACAGACTCAGACCATCAGCCCCTTCTTCGGGCAATTCACACAGTTCCACAAAATACTGAGAGTCCACAACCTCAGATATAATACTTTGCACTTCACTTTCAGGGAGCATTGACTCCAAGGATGAAGCTGGGGGATTAGGCAGTCCAGAAGGCCCAGCTTCATCCCCACAATTAGTCATAGGGTTACCTTGAAACAGCAGACTCAATTTATAGGAGGGGTAATAGGCACTGTCACACTTACTTCTGTCAGAGGTGGACTGACAGTCACTATTATTCTGGGCCTGCTGTGGGGGAAACGTTAAGTCTAAAACTACTGGGGTAGATTGACTCTATCTCTTTTTTGCAGCAGCACAAGTTACTGGATCAGGGGAATCAATCTTTGATGGTTCAGCCTCAATTGTGACTTGGCCGATAGGTAGCAAGTGGTTATGGTGCATGGTCTTGACAGCTTTGGAGTTATCTGGGTACACCTTGTACACTGGTAAATCATTCAACTTTCCAACTACTACATGAAGAAGATGGTACCACCTATCAGCAATTTTGTGTTTGCCATGTAGTCCCAAATTGAGTAACAACATATGGTCTTCAGGCCGAAGCTCTTGAGCCTTTACTTTTTTATCATACCTCTCTTTGTTGGCAAGATTTCTTTTAGTGGCCATTGCCTGGGCCAGTTGATAAGCATGGTTCAATTGAGCTCTCAGTTTCTGTACATACCATAGGTAATTTTCTCGGCTTGGACCCCATCTGGAGAGATCCCAAAGCAGACATCAACGGGAGTCGGGCTTCCCTCCCAAACATGAGGTGGTAGGGGGAGAACCCAGTAGCGTTATTTTTTGTGCAATTGTATTCATGGACCAAGGTGCTAATCTGCTGGCTCCACCTTGGTCAGAGTGGATCCGCTGAAGGGCACCATAGTGGATGAAGACATTTTTCACTAGCACCTTGGCCACGGTAGAGGTTTTTTAATCTTTAGTTGGAAAAGCTTGTGCATACCGTGTGAAATGGTCTGTAACCATTAACACATTGCCAATATTCCACTGATCAGGTTCTAAACAGAAAAAGTATATGCAGACCAGTTCCATGGGGGTGCTGGTAGTAACATTGACAAGGGGGGCAGCTCTCTGAGGCAGGGCTTTCCTTTGCAGACAATGACTGCAGATCTTTACATGGTGCTCAACATCAGCCCCCATCTTGGGCCAGTAGAATCGAGATCGTACCAAGTCGAGAGTTCTGTCAATACCAAGGTGCCACATGTGATTGTGGAGGGACCTCAGTACCAAATCTTTAAAGGCCGTGGGCAGGACCAATTGCTGCCTGTCTACTTGACCACCATGATCCACTGTCTCTCTGTACAACAACTGATTGAGTAGCTTCAGCCTGGAGCCTTCCTTAAACAATAGAGCAGTTCGCAAGTCAGGGGAATGCAACTTGGACACATCTTTCCCCGCACGCAGGGTATGAAGTGTGGGCTGAATCATAGGATCTTGGGATTGAGCCCACTGAATGCTGTCATTGTCAAATTGAGGTAGTGCACTAATATCTAGAGCAGAAAAGTGGCACTAGGCAGCCAGTATGCAGGTATCAGGAGGGTCCAAGCAATCTACTAAACAGTACACTGTGTCAGGAGGCATCTGTACATCTTGGTCAAATTTCTGGCACAAGGCTCAGATGTCAGGTTCAGACAGCCTGACCGAATCACTCTTGAAAACTGGCCTTTGTGACAAGACATCAGCATTAATATGGTTCAGTTCTGGCCTGTATTCAACAGCATAATCATAGGTTGATAAGGTGGAAAGCCACCGGTGCCCAGTGGCATCTAACTTAGCTGAAGTCTGTACATAGGTTAATGGGTTATTGTCGGTCTTCAGCAATATATTTGCCCCATAGAGGTATTCATGAAACTGGTTGGCGATGGCCCATTTTAGCGCAAGGAACTCCAGCTTGTGCACAGGGTAGTTTCACTCTGATGGGGTCAATCTCCTACTAGCGAATGCCACTGGTCTCTAACCATCTTCATGGGCTTGATACTGCACAGCTCCTTGACTTTGCAGACTGGCGTCCATATGTAGCACATAGGACTTGGTGGGGTCAGCATAGACGAGGATGGGGGTGTGGGTGAGCTAGTACATGACTCTGTGAAAGGCTGCTTCACATTCGGGTGTCCAGCAGGCCCAAAAAGTTCACCTGTGTGGAAGTACACTTTCTCTGATTCTTTGAGGGATCCTTTTTTATATTTATGGTTGATAGGCGGGTAACCCTTGGTAAGATTCAAGAGTGGGCAAATCACCTTTGAATATTCTTTTATGAACCTGCGGTAGTAGCCACAGAACCCCAGGAAACATTATAGTTCTTTCAAATTATGGGGCTGGGGCCAAGTAGTCAGAGATTCAACCTTACTGGGATCAGTGTCTATCCCTTCTGCAGCTACTATGTGCCCACATACTTTATGGAGGTTTGAAAAAACTGGCAAATGTCAATGGACAGCTTGAGGCCAAAGTCTTCCAATTGGTCTAGGACTTTAAACAGTTGGGTCTCATGCTCCTCTAATGTTTGCCCAAACACAATGACATTGTCTAGGTACACTAGACATTCCAGCAAGTTCATATCTCCCACCGCACATTCCATCAGTCACTGAAAGGTGGCCGGGGTGCCTGAAATCCCCTGTGGCATCCTCAGGAATTTTTAGAACCCCAAAAGACAGATGAAGGCTGTTTTCTCACAGTCCTCCGGGGCCATCGGGATTTGGTAGTATCCTCTGCGAAGATCTAATACCAAAAACCATTTGCTCCCATTCAAACAATCCAGGGCATCTTGTATATGGGGTATGGTGTATTGATCGGGGATGGCGCACTGGTTCAGGGTTTGATAATCAACACACATCCTTGCCGACCCATTCTTCTTACACACAACCACAATGGGAGAGGCATACAGGATCCTTGATTCTTGTATCACACCAGCAGCGAGCATTTCCTGCAGGTGTCTCCTCACATCATCTATGTCTGCTGGGGCGAGACGTCGGGATCTCTTTCGAAATGGCCGGTCATCATGCAGGCGTATGTGATGCTCTGCAGCCTGAACACACCCCACATCCCATTCTTTTAATGAAAACACTTGGTCCCTCTGAGCGAGTTTCTTGCTAACTCTAGCCTTCCATTCAGCTGGCAACAGGGAGTCACCAAAGTCAAATAAGTCTGGGGTCACTCTCTCTCTCTCTCTCTCCTTCTCACCAGAGCACTTGTTGCTGAGCAATACAGCAGTGTCAGTGCAGTGTACTGTAGCAAGGGTGCACCCTCTGTTCATCCAAATCTCCCGATCTGACACATTCTGAATCTGGACCATCACTCGTGCATAGGTGTGGGCACAAGCAGGCAAGATGCTAGGTTTGACCAATAATCCCTCTGGCAACTTTCTATCTCCTGGTGCATCCAACATTATTATTTTGTTCTTTATGTTTCTCTTTAGGCAGACTTCTCCATGGATTGTGCACTTCGCATTGTGGGCCAATACCAAGGAGTCAGGTTCCTTTTTCCACACTATCCCCATTGGCTCATTTGGGTCAACTTCATTGGAGCTCTGTTGCCAGTCATAAGCCCCTTTTACTAAGGTTGGAATTCTTAAGGCCCGGCCAGTCAGCTGCCCTTGTTTCTCATGGCAGAGCTGTGCTAGTCTCCCAAACATGTGGGCGTTTGTTCCAATTATCAGGGGAACCCCATCATGCAGTCCAGTGGGGGGACACACTAGGGCTAGTGTCTCTACTTGCTCCTCTACACCAGTGACAGTTGCAGGAAAAGACAACCAGAGGTAAGCATATCTTACATATGGATAAGACTTGTCACTCAGCCCCCACACATGTAGGTCTTCCAGGGATTGTAAGGGCACATCAGACTCGGTCCTGACTATTTGAAAGAGCTTCTGATTCTTTACCACCCCGTGCGACAGTTCCGTTCAGCCGACGAGGGGTTGCTAGAGGTTCCGAGGGTTATTTTGAAATCTTCTGGGGCTAGGGCTTTGGGTTCATGGCCCCAACCCTCTGGAACTCTCTGCCTTGCCGGCTTAGAGAATGCATGACTGTGGAGGCCTTTAAGTGTGATTTTAAGTCTTTTTTATGGAACAGGGCTTTGGGGGATTGACGTTGTTACCAACTGTTGTTTTTACATGTATATTTTGATTTTATGGTTCATTTGTACAGCGCCTTGGTACTTGAAAGGCACTAAATAAATAAAGTTTTATTATTATTATTTATTTGTCATACCAGTCCTGAAATACAATGGTCACTTGCGACCCACTGTCAAGCACAGCCTGAGTAGGAATACCATTCACAGCCACATTAGTCTCCATTGAAGGGCCCACTATCTTGGACCAGTCAGATGGGGCAACAGCAGGGGCCTGGACAGACGATTTAGCCACAGAGGAGTTTGAGTTAGAATGGACGAATACTTTACTGCGGTCATTTCGTGCACTCCTTGACCACTGCCTCATTTTCCGAAGCTCTCCTTGAAGCTGGTTCACCACTTTCTCTAAGTCCTTCTGAGACTGGCATTCCCTCTTCATATGGCCATACTTGCCGCAATTGTGACAAATGACATGCTCTCGGGGCATTCTTGGGGAAAACATAGCAGGAGATGCTGGAGGATCGACAGGAGATTGTGATCTGACTTCTGCGGGTAATGTACCATGTCCCAAAAGTTCCATTAGAGTGGCAGTCAATTCCTTGAGTGCAGCCGAGAAGCCACCCTCAGTAGAGGATGCTTGAGGGTGCACCCCCAACCCCATAATAGTCAAGTCCTGGCAGGGGCCAGGGTCTCTGTCAGCAAGGGATACCTCAGCGAATGTACCCGGTTGTACTTTTCTGACTTCCTTCAGCAACTCCTCCCCCCATCGTTTAGCCCATGGCGGGACACTCTTAGTGGTCTCCATTTAGAAAGGGACTTCCGGTGCCATGATCACTTGGGCTGCACTCACCCCATAATTACAATCTCCCTCTTCACCTTATACCTCCTGGAGTTCTTTCATCAAGTCACAGTAGTCACGTGGGTTACCTCTCCTGTCCTGAAGCCTTAACTGGATGACCTGCAGTTTAGAATGCTTGGCATGTTGCAGTATGTGCCAAAATCTCACACGGTTCAGATCACTAGTGGCTACTCCACATTTCCTGTAAACTTTCTGCAGAGCTCTTTCTAGGCGAGTAACATATGCAGACAAACTTCCCCCTTCCATTGTTTGGTACCTTGGAATTTCCACATCAATAACTTCCTTAACTCAATGTTCCCAAAATTGCCTTCAAGTACAGATAGTTACTTCTGAGCAGATGCATCAGGGTTCAGGGACCTCAAAAATTTAATGGTTTAAAGGGCAGAGCCCCTCAAACTTTCTATGATTCTTTTCCACTTCTCAGTCTCTGCACACTGCCACTCATGTACCAAGGGGGCAACATAGTTGATCCAGGTCTCCCAGTCATCCTCACCCTGGGGGGTTGGGAGCATGCCCGAGAAGATTCTTAGCCTTCGGTAGGAGTCATGACTAATGACGGGTACAGATATAGGGGCCAGCATTGGCATGGGCATAGAAGGCAGGGCAGTAACAGGTGCTGGAGTGGGAGGGGGTGTTGGGGAAAGAACACCCCCAGGTGGCAGGAACAGTTTCTTAAAGTCCTCTACGGTTTTCCCATCCTCCAGCAACAACTTAGCAAATTTCTCCTCAAAAGTCTCAGATAATGGTGGGAGCACATCCTCCCCAGCGTCTTTACTGTCTTTTGTTATCACTCTCCAGGCAGCTGGGACCCCTTCTGAGGCAATAGTTTGTGGCACATTAGAGCTGTCCACAAGGTCACTACACTCTACCAAGGCTAAGAAAGTTTGGGCGATCAAATCAGCCTGTCAACCCACCACCACAGGGTTATTTAAACATTCAACTTTGGAGAGTGCTCCCTCTACAGTGCCCTTACTGGTACCCAGGGAAAGATCCAGTATAAGCAGAGCATTTTGGGGGTCAATCTCCTGCCCAGTACACTACCCCACTAACTGGTGTACAGACATTTCTACTGGGGTAGCCATTAATCTTTAACAATAATTCGTAATTTTTGGCCACTTGAAGGCACAAAATCCCAGCAGTGAGCCTCCAAGATGTAACCCCTAGGTGGCGCTATCCAACAGTTGATTCCTTTTATACACTTTCTCCCGCCATTTCTTAATCCACACCCACATCCCTTCCCTTCCTCCCTTAACCCATACCTAACCTCCACAATGCTACTTTGCTCCCTTTTGCTCCTGAGCCTTATATCTCACCCAATCCCTTATGATATCAATGCTATACCCAGTGTCAAGATAAATAACTCAGTTAATACGACCTGCCCATCTCTACCATCCACAAGGGCCAACCACGGATTCCTTATTCATCCTGAACCACGCTTGCAATGCAACCTCTGGGATATCCCACATAGCCACCCTATCAATTCAGCACAGCCCTGGTACCCTACTTGTATCATGGCTTTTATTAACCCACTATGCCTGTCCATTAAAATATTATGCTATGAAAATTTTGCATCCATATATCAGGACCATCACTAGCTCACAGCAGGCACCCAGGATTAGGAGGAAACGCCTGACCACTCACTATCCTTGTCCCTTGGTGCCCTCCTCAAATTAATCTTCTACCTTCTGATCTGTTTTGGTACCATTGAAATAAATCCTGGCCCATTGAAAGTATTTTTTCCCTGCTGATTTATCCTCTATAAATGGCCTAAGCTTCCTACATATCAATGCCTGCAGCCTTTAAAAATTCTCCATAATACAGGCCTGGGTGGACATACCCTGCCTGACTTTCTGGTCATCTCTGAATCTTGGCTCAGACCATCGACCAAAGACAGTGTTGTAAACCTTACTAACTATCAGCTCTTCAGAGCAGATCGCCTTCCAGGGGTGGTGGGGTGGCCATATACATTAAGGACACCATCTCTGCTACCTGCCTCATCATCACATCCGAACCAAAGGAATTTGAATGTTTATCAATCAAAATATCCCTTCCAAACTTGTCTCCATTTAAATTGATTGGCTGCTATAGGCCCCCTCAGCAGGCCTCAAATTACTATCTCACCTGGGGTCAATAACCAATCTAGGCCCTGAAGATACCATCATCCTTGGTGATTTGAATTTAAACTGGCTATCTAATGCATCTGCTCCATTGGTAACCTTCTGTGACACCTATGGCTTTACACAGCTAATAAAAGACCCAACCAGGGTTAACCTAAAAATTCTAGCAACAGCTCACTCCTGGATATTATGTTGGTAAAATAAGCCTCACTTATATACTCATGCAGGAGTACTACCAAATGATGTAAGTGACCATTGTCCCATAGCTGGCATAAGATCTTCACCCAAACCATCCAACCCTGCTGAATTTGTCCCCAAAAGGTCAAAAAAGAAGTTCAACATACCAGGTTACCTCCATGACCTGAGTAACACAATATATTGGCAAGATTTCTACCTTACAACCTCAGTGGAAATAGCTCTCCAGATCTTAAAGGACATTATCACTAATGCTCTAAATATTCATGCACCATTCACCAATATCAGAACTAAAGCAAGGTCCTGCCCTGGTTCACCACTGATCTTAAAACAGCCTTGCTAGCCAGAGACAAACTGTGGAAAAGGCAAGAAAACTAAGGACTCATAGATTGGCTAAATTTCAGAAAAGCAAGAAATTCATGTACAACACAAATAAGATCTGCCAAAGTGGCCTATTATAGAGCTGAATTGGATGCCTCCTATAATAACCCAACCAGACTCTGGGAACTATAAAGGGTATCTTGGGCCAAAACTCTACTCCTGCCTTAACCTGCAAACTGCTACTAAATAACACAGAAATTACGGATAAACAAGAAATTCTAAATACCTTCAATGACCACTTCACCACAGCTGGACTAGCATTTGACTCTTCACCTGCAAATCTCCTGAGATCTTCCTTGAATCTTCAATCCACGTGGGCCAAAAGGCTACATCAACCTTCTCCTTCAACCCAATATCATTGAAAGAAGTGGAAGATCTCCTCTCCAATTTGGATACTTCAAAAGTGCAGGTACAGACTCCTGGACCCCTACTTCCTCAAGATTGCATCTCAAGTCTTATCTGCCCCTCACTCATCTCTTCAATCTTTCCTCACCACTGATCCATTCCCTCCATTTGGAAAACAGCTCAAGTAGTTCCTTTACTCAAATCTGGTGATCCCATGGATCTCAATAATTACAGGCCCATTTCCATCCTATCAGTTCTGTCCAAGATGCTCAAAGTTAGTAAACTCACAATTAAGGGTTTACCTGGATAACAATAACCTCCTAAACACAGCACAATCAGGATTTAGATCAAGCACAGCACCATTTCAGCCCTAGCCAAAGTAACCAACGACTGGCAGACTGCTATGGATAAGAAGAATAGTACCTGTGCTGTGTTCCTGGATTTGAGCAAAGCATTTGACACAGTGGATCATGAATCACTGATCACCTCCCTTGTTCAATAGGGTTGGATTCCCTTCACCAATTGGTTCAAGTGCTATCTATCAGACAGATCACAACTGGTAAAAATGGAAACTACCTATCCACTTTAAAACCACTGCTAAGAGGTGTACCGCAGGCTCTATTCTTGGCCCCATCCTCTTTGCCATCTATATTAATAATATTGATGCTAACCTCACTCAATCAAACATCCATCTGTTTGCTGATGATACTGTGCTATATGTTAGCAATCCTTCATTGTCTAAAGCCTGTGAACTGCTACAATCTGAACTCTCCATCCTACAACACAACTTACTGGATAAAAACTACTTCAAATGCCAAAAAACAAAAGCTATGCTCTTTTCCTCACAAAGTTGCTCTGCCACTACCCCATCATCTACCACCTACAACTAACCACCTTACTTGGAGAGAAGCTGGAATACGTTGATAACTTAAATATCTTGGTGTCTGGATTGATAACAAACTTGACTTTCTGTACATATTGAGGAGCTACTAAAGAAACTGAGACAAAGGCTTGGTTTATTTTTTTAGAATAAAGCACTACCTCAACAGAGACTCAAAAAAGATTAATCCAGGCTTCATTCCTATCCCTCATTGACTTATGCTGACTTTCTGTATGGACACTGTTCACTCCCCTCTTAAATAAACTGGACACCCTATACCACAGGTCCATCAGATTCATTACTGACCTTCCTTCAGCACCCACCATTGTTCCCTTTATAAGGCAGTTAACTGGTCATCATTACAACACAGAAGAAACAGGAATGCTGCAATTTGGATATTCAAAGCCTTATCAGGCAAGCTACCTACCTACATCTCGGACTGTTTTACCAAATCACTTCCAGGCCATACAACCTAAGGATCAGCAAAATTATCATTCTTAAGGTCCCCAATGCCTGCACCCAGCTTGGGAGGGCTGCTATCAGCTACTCACTAGCAATTGTTTGAACTCACTCCAAAAACCATGAAGCTAAATAACCTCCCACCCTTAATATCCTTCAAAGATTATTCACCACCCTATTCCCAGAACTCTGCAACTGCTTCCACAAGGCCTAATTCACGGCCCTACCCACCTCCCCCTTTTCTGCTCGGGTTTCTATATGCTGAAAACTCCAGTTCCCAGTCCCAAGATTCACCCTCAAAATGCCTGCTAGGTTCTATAATCCATATATTAACTCTGATGTGCCAACTGCCTACTGTCTCCAGATTAAAAGTGTTAATGCCTTGTACATATGTATATTGTTATATACTAGCACTTATGTCATTGTATTACTGTTTTTTGTTACCCCTGTCATTGTATTACTGTTTATGATACCCTTGTCAATGTAATAACACTTGCACTTCTTGACCACTCAGGTCCATCTTGTAAATGAGCTATGCTCAATGATGTTCGCCTGATTAAATAAAGATTTTGATTGATTGATTGAACAGGCTACTACCCTTGCCTGCTTGGCTAGTAGCAGGTTAAGGGGCCTAGGTTCTGCAACGAGTGCCTGCACCCGGAGGTCAGGGTTGATAGTGATCAAACTAACCTGGGCACAGCCCTCCAGGACACCGTAACCCTTCTCTTTCCCTTCTAGTGGCCTGAGCAATGTATGATAATCACTTTCACAGTACCCCTTGTGCACTATGCAAGTACCCACACTGTTTGCACTTACCACTGGGGCTTGTTCCTCTGGCTTGACCCTAGGGACCCTCTGTAAAACAAGATTATGCACAGCAAATAGCAACAGTACAGTACTCTTGGCACAAACTGAAACCACAGTCAGGTTAAATGCAGAAAAAGTCAGATCTGATTTATTCAGGGGACTTGAAAAAGGAAGGGGCATAATCAGGTTCACTGGCTCAAAGGCTATATCAATCAACTTAATAAAACATGCGCGTTAAGTCCCCACACAGTCACACCTCTGGGTACCCAGGTAGGGAGATGATGGACTAGCCAGGAATGTTGCAGCTGGTTGGGGCCCTGTGATGGAAGAAAGCAACATGCACAACACACACTATTTGTAATCTGGAGCTGGAGGGCTAAGTTCGTGAAAGAAAAAGCAACCAGACAATCAGATGACAACACTTTAGATTTAGCTGTTGTTGCAGGGAGCTTCCCTGATGTTTACTCACAATACGCAATACTGGACACAGGTAGGACAAAATCGAGACTGCAGGTTGTTGAGCTGGAGTGCCTGGAGAAGCGGGGCCCACACGAGTCACTGAGGCATCGTTCCTGTTCAAGTGTTGAGCAGGGGTCTGATCCCCAGGCAGGTCTCTCGTCGATGGCCTTCTCTGTGCAGCGGGTAGTCGGGCTGGGCCAGTGTGGCAAGGACCAGGCCCAATGGAGATGATTTTAGATTCAGTCCGTGGGGCTGAATGCAGCTTTCAGCAAGCAGAATACAGTTCAGACCACAGTGGGGAACCCCATCGTGCCCCACTAGCAGCACACAGCACATTTACAAGTAAGGAAATTCTAATGCAGCTTCCAGCAAGCAGAACACAATTCAAATCACGGTGGGGAACCAAATCACGATCCACTATACGCACACAACACATTCACATGGAAGGAAATTCCACTGTACCAAGCAAAAGGCTCTCCGGTTGCAATTACAGAGTCTCTGCACAATCTGAGAATTCAGAGGTGGCTGGAGGTCCAGACAGGCAGATCGCATTCAGCAAATCTTCAGTCTTCTTCAAGTAGGAGCCAGGTCACAATTCAGTGGCTTACTTCGCTCTCCAAGTTTGGATTCAGTCCGAAAAAGGCACAAGTTCCCTCTCAGGGACAGCAGGCAGGCAGGCATGCAGGCCAAAACTTCGGCCTTTCCACAGTTCTTCCATGCAAATCTATGCTGGGGCTGCTGCTTGAATCATTCAAGCTGTTATCTCTGCACTTCCCAACTCAGAACTGAAAGTAGTTGCAAGAGCTTGGGAATTTCCCCAACATCCAAAAGGTTCGGTTGGCTGATCTGTTTGTCAGTCACAACAAGGGCTCCCCCTCCAGGTTATTTTAGGCGCCAAAATGCAAAAACTACAATTCCTACAAGTTTTGACCCCACCAAGCCCCTGTAGGCAGGCTCCATTTTAGAGTCCCAAATGTACTGATTGGCCCATTTCCGCAGTCCAGGACCAAGATGATGGAAACAAACCGAACTGTCCATGCTGCAAAGAGGACAGATTATTACTACTCTAACAAATGATCAGCAAACAAGTACATCTTCTAACAGAGCTCCCTTTTAGATTAATTATGACTGCAATCCAGGCAGCTCTTAAAGAGACAGCACAAAGAGGCTATATAGGCAGTCTCGGGCAATCACATTTAAACTGCAAAACATTTAAACTGCAAAAATGCAGGACACCAGCCTGGCAGTTAGCATTTAGACAAGCTCAAGGAAGACTTTTCGGGAACCCCCATTTGTAGGGGGGTTACATTTGCATGTTAAGACATGGGTGGCATAGAAAAACAGGAATTGAGAAAATTTGAAGAAAAGTATGGCTGTGTAGGAATCCCCTCGACATAGGGCTCCCTGGATATCCAGTTAGTGTGTGTGCAGTATGTCTAAAAGTTGGATGAGGTGTAATAACTGTTCCCCACTGCCAGGACTGCAGAAAAAAATTGGCATGAGTATGGCTAGTGGTCCTCCTACAGAGACAGTACCATGTGTCCAGTTGGCCCCTATGTGGACTCTCAGAGCAGAGCAGAGCATAACTGTGGAGGACAGGCTGGTACACAGTGTGAGCAGGAGGAAGCTGAGGATTTCCTGTGGGAATTTTTTGTAAATGTGGCTGAATGCAACATGCAAGAGATGCAAGCAGCGAGTAGCCCCTTGGCCAAGGAAGAGGCTAAGAGGGGTTTTGGCAGTGGCAGGATTGGAACCTGTAGATCTGTGTGCAGAGTGTCTGAGTCCATGTGTGCTTGGGGAAGATGAGGAGCTGGAGGACCTCATCACATGAGAGGCCCATGCCTCCAGTGGCAGTGACGAATGGGTGTTTGAAGGGGTCAAGACAGTAATCGGCTCCTTGGCAGCCCATGTGGAAGTATTCTAGGAGGTGGAGGTATCTGATGGTGAGACTGGACCATCTGATGCAGCAGCTGAACTTTTGGAGCCCTCAGAAAACAGGAGGGGCTCCAGTGTGCAAGAGATTGAGGAGAACACAGGTGTGAGCTACCTTTTACCTGTGTGGAACAAAGATGCGTGGTTGCATCAGACCTACCCACCTCCAAACCACACTGAGAGCCTGCATCTGTCAAAGAGCAGCAAAAAAGAATGAGCAATCCAGAGAAGAACTGAGAAAGAGTTTGGAGTCAAATATCCATTTATGCCAAGATGGATGTGGGAGAAAATTGAGGACCAGAGGGAGCAATGGATGCTGGAAGAAGCCAGAGCATCTACTAGTGAGCTTTGGTGCTGGATGAAAGGACTTAAACTGTCTAGCAGAGAAAACTTTTGCCAAGATAAAGTCAAGTCTTGGAAGGTGGGTCGCACCCTCCACCTGGACTCAGTAATAGTAACTGATCATGAGGGCAAAGAGACAGTGCACTCTATAAAGATTGTTCGTCCAGATGGGACAATCATCCATGGTCCTCATCCCTGGTGGTACTACCCCTAAAAGTACCTGGAAGAGCCCGCTATGAGCAAGATCAGTGGTCGGCAGGCCATACAATTAGCAGGCAATTAGCTGAAGAAAGAAGATCCGGGAGGTCGAAGTGCATCGTCCCCCCTGGGAGCAATGAGGGAGGTCATGGCTGCATTTTTTTCCTTGGACAGCAGAAACCAGATCCAGAGGTGTAGTGCAAGAGTTTGATCTGAAGTCCTGTCTTCAGGTGAAGAAAGAAGAGGTCCCGAACATGTGAGAAAGGGGATGAAGAACAGTCAGCCTGAACATGTGATATGGTTGGGCAAAGTTTCTCTTATTTTTCTGTTTGTATGACTGTGTTCTGAAGTGTAGTGCCCTATCACCTTGTTACAGTGGACATCTGGTTTGGGCATTTCCAGGAGGCCTTGTGCCTGCTCACAGGAACAGTTTTGGACTGGCTTTGGCCATTATCCTCAAGAGACTTTTCCTTGTGTGGGAGTGCCTTGTGCACTCAGGATATTACATTCTTAGAAGAACATTTTAGGATCCCCCCCAAAAAAAATGTTCTGTATGTATTATTTTTGTACTTTTATACTGTCTTTTGTAGAATAACCCTTTAAAAAAGTTTTGGGGATAATATTGTATCTGATGGTGGAAGGTTTGTTGCTGTTGTTTCTCTTGCAGGTTTTCTTTTACAGGTGCAGCTGGAAAAAGAAAAGAAGAGGATTTGGGGCTCATTTGGAGCCCTGGTGTTTTCCTAGTCTTTTAAAGTGTTTTAAAGTGTGATTTAGAAATGATTAAGCATTTTTTTAATTACAGGTGTAAAGTGTGCAGTACTGGGTTTGAGGAATGCATAGCAATGTCAAATGTATGTTCCTAAAGCAGTGTGTAATGTGTAAAGGTGTAGGCTTCCTCTTGGGTAGTGTAGTGTAGTGATAGACAGCCTTTCCCTAGTGGGCTAGAATGAGGATAGGCCGGTGCCCCTGATCTGGATAGGGGTGACTAGTCCTGTCTTGTCGAGGAGTGCTTCAGTATGTTCCTTTGGGACACCATGGAGTGGGGTTTCCCTAAGCTAATTTGTCAGTAGATGGCTGAAGTTTGCTTCAGCATGCCTCCATGTTCTCTGGTGTAATCTGCCTATGTTAAGTCATAGGTAGGGGAGAGCCTGGCCACCCCTCCCCGTAGGGCACCCAGGGACTGGATAGCCTGTGTTGCTGTCCAAAGCCCTTGCTGCAGACAGCAAGCTTGTCTGGTGGCAGTGAGTGTAACTGACCAGTGCCTAGGGTTACTAGAGTCCCATCTGTTTTAGATCAGGCAGATAGTTTGGCCAGTGTCAGAGGGTTTAAAAGTTCTCTGTAAAACATTACATCACCATTTGCTCAGCTCTGCTGGGCAGGGGATGATGTAATGTTGTTCAGAACTCTCTGCAGCATAAGCCACACTTGGCCAGCAGCTTTTCTTGAGCAGTCAGTAGTCTGAAATTGGAGTGAGAGTTGAGAGAGTTCTACAGCAAGTGGTTGCCCAGAAATCACTTGCTGAGAAGGAAGGACCCTCATTTGTTGTTTTCTGCCATAGTTCAGTAACCAACAGCTAGTTTCCTGAGAACTGGTGGATACCAGATCCTGTGAAGCCCCGAGGGGTGAACATTGTTCGCAGAAAAGAGGAATGGGACTGAAGATTCAGTGAGTACTTTGGGGCAACCCCCAAAAGACTGTAATAGTTATCAGCAGTGCCCAGATTGTAGCAACTGTGTGTGTACAAGTTAAAGATATGGATTTTGTGTGAGATCTGAGGATTTCAAGTTTCTGTACAAGTGTCCTGAGAGGTACAGAATGTATGAAAGTAAAATGTTCCAGTGGGGTTTGCTGGTGCCTTGTCAGATACAGGTACTCAGGACCCTGGCACAGAGTTTGTGCAGTAGGATGTCTCTTGTAGCCCCTGTGTGGCTAGAGAATCCTGTATCCTAAAGTAATGGCAGGGAAAATCTAGCTTGGCCAGAGTGAGCTATCCCCTCATTCCAGGGTTCAAGTAACCCTAACTGGTTACCCAGAGGAATATTGTTAGGAATTAACTATAGTCACCTAGTGGTGCTCGTAAGACCATGACTCCTGAAGTAGGGCTGAGCATGTGTGGAAAATGTTTTTTTTTGTAAGTCCATGACTCCTGAAATAGGGCTGGACATTTATGGGAAATGTTTGTGGAAGAAGTCAGTTTGCCGGCAAGAGATTGGAAATGTTTTTGCCTGCAACAAAAAGTGACATCTGTAATTTACAGTTTCAAGCCCTGGGGGCACCACCTTATTCTTGTTAACACTGTGTCAGGAATAACAAGCATTAGTAAATGCCAAATGTTGATTGGATTGGTGTGTTGAGCTCGCTCAGTGGCCCTCTGTCAGTCGCTCAGCCTGTTTGTCCCGGTGCTGCAGGTTGCTCTTTTGTACTGGGCTGCTGCCTGTGTTGGCACCTTGTTCTGCCCAGCAAGAAATCCGCAGCTGTCCCAACAGAGCTCCGTTGAGTGGCTCACTCCCCCTCTCTCACTCACTCATTTTGTTTCTCCTGGCACTGCAGGCTGCCCTTTTGTACTGGGCTCCTGCCTGTGTTGGTGGCTTTTTCTGCCCACAAAGAAATCCACAGCTGTCCTGACAGAGCTCCGTTGATGTCACTCACTCCCCCGTCTCACTCACTCATTCTGGTTCTCCTGGTGCTGCAGGCTGCCCTTTTGTACTGGGCTCCTGCCTCTGCTGGTGCCTTTTTCTGCCCACAAAGAAATCTGCAGCAGTCCCGACAAAGCTCCGTTGAACTCGCTTACTCCCCTTCTCTCACTCACTCATTCCGTTTCTGCCGGTGCTGCAGGCTGCCCTTTTCTACTGGGCTCCTGCCTGCGTTGCTTCCTTCTTATGCCCACAAAGAAATTTGCAGCAGTTACAATACAGCTCCATTGAGCTTGCTCACTCGCTCATTCTGGTTTTCCTGCCACTGCAGGCTGCCCTTTTGTACTGGGCCCCTGCGTGCATTGCTGCCTTTTTCTGCCCACAAACAAATCTGCAGCAGTCCCAACAGAGCTCCATTGAGCTCACTGACTCCCCCTCCCTCACTTGCTCATTCTGTGTCTCCTGGCGCTGCAGGCTGCCCTTTTGTACTGGGCTCCTGCCTGCATTGGTGGCTTTTTCAGGCCAGAAAGAAATCTGAAGCAGTCCTGACACAGCTCCACTGAGCTCGCTCACTCCCCCTCTGTCACTCACACATTCCGTTTCTGCTGGTGTTGCAAGCTGGCATTTTGTACTGGGCTCCTGCCTGCGTTGCCACATTTTCTGCCCACAAAGAAATCCGTAGTCGCAATGGAGCTCCATTGAGCTTGCTCACTACCAGTCTGTCACTCACTCATTCTGTTTCTCTTTGGTGCTGCAGGCTGTGTTTCTGTATGGGGCTCCTGGCTGCGTTGGCACCTTTGTCTGTCCACAAAGAAATCTGCAGCTGTCCCGACAGAGCTTCATTGAGGTTGCTTAGTCTCCCTCTCTCATGCGCTCATTCTGTTTGCCCTGGTGCTGCAAGCTGCCCTTTTGTACGGGGCTCCTGCCTGCACTGGTGCCTTTTTCTGCCCACAAACAAATCTGCAGCAGTCCTGATAGAGCTCCGTTGAGCTCACTAACTCCCCCTGTCTCACTCACTCATACTGTTTCTCCCACCGCTGCAGGCTGGCCTTTTGTACTGGGCTCCTGCCTGCATTGACACCTTTTTCTGCCCACAAAGAAATCTGCAGCAGTCCTGACAGTGCTCCGGTGAGTTCGCTCACTCCCCCTCCCTCACTCTTTCTCTCGTTCTGTTTGTCCCAGTGCTACAGGCTGCCCTTTTGTACTGGGCTCTTGTGTTGGGGCCTTTGTCTGCCCACAAACAAATCTGCAGCAGTCCCGACAGAGCTCAGTTGAGCTTGGTCACTCCCCCATCTCACTCGGTCGATCTTAATCTGTCCCAAACACTGATTTCCCAGAGTTCCCATGCTATTCTCCGGCAGGAGTGCAAAAACATATTTAAGCCAGGATGTGAAAAATGACAGCTGTAGTATTCATAAGGAGGTGTGAAAAAATGCCACTGTTGAAAATGTGGAGCGACAATATTACAAATTTGCGAAGTTACAAGGGTGCGTGAAAACAGTTCAACGCATGCTTGTAACACAGTCATGTTATGGACTTTTTTCACCAAATTTTCAGCATAGGGATTTTAGGACCTCTGCTCATGAACAGTGCCACTGTCATTTTCTTAATCTTGCAGAACACTGATTTCCCACAGTGACCACATTATTCTGCACCGGAACTGTGAAAACACATTTTGGCAAGGATGGAAAAAATCACAGCTGTACTGTTCATAAGTAGGTGTGGGAAAATGGCAATGTTGAAAATCTGGAGTGATAATATTACAAATATGTGAAGTTTCAAGGGTGCGTGGAAAGTGAGCAACTCACACTTGTAACACAGTCATTTGATGGGCTATCATCACCAAATTTTCAACATAGGCATTTTAGGACCTCTGCTCATGAACAGTATCATTGTCATTTTCTTAATCTGTCCCAAACAGTGATTTCCCACAGCGACCACTCTATTCTGTGCCAGAAGTGAGAAAACACATTTCAGCCAGGATGGGAAAAATCACAGCTGTACTGCTCATAAGTAGGTGTGGGGAAAATGGCAATGTTGAAAGTCTGGAGTGAAAATATTATAAATTCGCGAAGTTACTAGCGTGCGTAGCAACTGCACAACGCACACTCATAAAACAGTCATTTTTTGGAATTTTCCACCAGATTTGCAACATAGGCTTTTTGAGATCCCACCTCATGAACACTGCACTGTCATTTCATTACTCGGCCCTGAAAGGTGATTCCACGCAGTGACAGCAAAATCACTTTTCGGGGCTGATTAACGCCATGACAGTTCAAGAACTCATGAGGAGGGGTCCCAAAAACCCCATGTTGAATATTTTGTGAAACAATTTCCCAAAATGACCGAGATATGTGCCAAAGTTGAAAAAATCCTATTCGTTCCATTATACAGCTTATCGGCATTTCCTCAGTTTGCGGTCAGCTTTGAAGAGTGCAGACATGTTCCCGGTCCACCGAAGATCATCGAGCCGGACTCCAGAGGTAAGTATGGGGTGAGGGTGTGGGAGGCAGGGTGCACAGTGGGTGGTGTGTTGCTGGAGGAGGGGCAGGGAGACCTCCGAGGACAGTTTTTCTACAGGGGTAAAAAAGATGTCAGGACCGCTTTTTATTTACAGGGCCATGTGGCATGCTGGGGTGGGCTCCCAGCATGCCACTGGAGTCTTGCTTTTGGAAGGGGGGCAGCTGTAGCCAACGGGGGATTGGGCACCCTCGCCAGCAAACAACAAAATGTGGGGATTCATTTCTACCAACGGGGATTGGGCACCCCGTCAGCAAACAACAAAAGGGGGAATGCCATTCTGCCAATGGGGAGTGGGCTCCCCCGTCAGCAAATAAACATGATGGGGGGGTAATATTGTTTGTTAGCATGGCGGCAAGCCACCGCCATGTTCACAAACAATATCAGGATTCCTACATCCTGCCTTGCAATGACGGGTCGCTGCCTCATTGCAGCGGATGGCTGACGCTGTAATGATGAGGTGGCCCCTGATTGCAGCAGCTGATTTTTTAGACAATTGTGGCATGCTGGCTGAACTAGTGTCAGCAGCAGCATGCCACGGCATGGGGAGATGTGGGACAAGCCTTTGCAGGCTGTGGGGGCATTGGTCACAACAGTGCTGCACCTCCACAACCTGCTTGTGGAGAAAGCTGCCGTAACATGTTTCTTGCGCATGCGTGCAATCAACGTAAAAAGCCATACAGTAACATCCCAAATTCCTGGTTGCAGACAATCCATCTTTGAGTGATGTGTGTGATGTTTTTGGGGCCCCACAGATAGGAAACACACCATAGCCCTGGAACCTCTATCCCCAACCAGGGTAGAATAGAAATGTTGTTTCGTACTCTTCCCCGCCACCTCTGAGATGCCCTACCCAGGCACGTTTGTCCTAATGCCTGGGGTGATGCCTATTTTCTGCCAACTTGTGGTTTGCTGCCTTGTCTGAATAACAAGTGGGGGGTCAGCATTACATTACATTACATACAACATTCCATCATGCTTTATATTTCCCTAGTATGTTCACCCCAGTATGTATCAGTCAGTAGGCACACAGATATTAACACTTTTGAAGTAGGCCGAAGGGGTTATGTGCATTTCACTAGGGACATCTTGAGTCATAGAGCAAACTAAAGCTTCCTAAGCCTCACTGCCCACTGGGTTGTCTTCACCTCAAGCAGCATTACAACCATTGCCACACCACTTACACTACCGCCTGTCCTTACAGGAGTTACAGCAGAGCAAAATAGCGGAGCAACTAGGTAACCAACAAAACAAACAAGATAGTTTGAAGTTAAAGTATGCTTTAATACATATTTATTTTAAAAGCTGTACAAGGCATAGCAGCACATATTGCATCCCCTCCCACCAACATTTCACATATTGCTTACGCTTTATCAAGAGTTATATTGAAATAGAATCTCAAAGATAGAGACACACCAAAAGAGGATTGCTTTACTTAATGTGTTGGTCATGGAAAGGAAGCACAGTGGGGAAAACATTCTGAGGTTCATCTAATCAATGCTGGACATCTGGATATATCCTTGTGATCTGAAGGTGGGAATGCTTGCGATGGACACTGGGATCAGCAAGCTGAAGGCCATGAATGATGAGGATTTGTTCCACGCAACTTGTTTTGTACATACATTGAATATAATGGTGAGTCGTGCTTGATAAACATACACAGCTAAAAGAACTACTTGACACGATATAGGACATCACTACATGTTTCAATCATTCACCAAAAATGCACTGAGCTCCTCTGCCAGTACCAGCAGAAGCACAATGTTACACAGCATTGCTTGCTTAAAGATAAGTCCAAAAGGAAGAACTCTGTCTTTATGTGGTGGAAAGACCACTGGAACACAAAGCTGCATTCAGGGTTATGGAATTTGATGATGTGGCCTATGGTGGATATCTATCCTGGGTGCAGTGATGTATGCTTCAAAAGCTTGCTCCACTTCTTTGACCTTATGAACAGACCACCAAAGAAGTCAGTGCTGAATCAGTAACCCTTCACATGGTCCTTCCCTTGGGGAGTCTGCTTCAATAACACCAGCTACATAAAACCCAACAAAGCAAGGCTGGTGGCAGCAGTTGCCAAAGTGGTGGTACGTGTGGCAGTCGCAAGAATGACTGTGAGGAGGATGGTGTTGAAGAAGGCAGTGGTGACATCACTAGTTCATCTGAGTCACCTCAGCAGCAGTACAAACAGGACACATTGCTAACTAAGGAAGGAGAAGAGATATTTATGACACAAATTGCTCACAGATTTGAAAGCATTATACTGTATCTGGCACACAGTTTGGTATGGCAACACTACAGGATTCTGAATATAAAGATATGTACATTTCCTAAGGACACATCAGTTGTATCCAGCAGGAACTGTTGAATACACTTCTAATGGAGTAGCACAAAGTTAAAAAACAACCAAGAATCAATATCATCCTGCGTGTACTGTTTCTCCTTTTCAGTTGACTTAAGATGCTTCCAGTGGCAGACATCATTATGAGGATATAGAAGGCAACTTGTGTAGTGATGATCTAGAGACAAAAGCAACATTAGGGAGTAAGTAAAAAGTAATTAAGTAAAAATGCATTTATGAAGTGCCCTATCCCTGAGGCTCAGGGGGCTGTACAGGATATAGACGGCGACAAGGCAATAATTCACATGACAAACTTAAACATAAATAGCATTTATTTAAAATGGCATAAGACTTCAGCTGGGAACTAAAATTAAACTTGAGGGAAATAATAAATCTCAAAGGCTTCCCTAAGTAGATGTGGGGAACATTTTTACATTGACTGCTGGCACTGGGAGCAATGGACCTTGTGGCAATAACACCTGCCCAACCTGTACCTTATGGCCTGCTGCTGGGGTGATGCAGAAGCTGTCATTCTGTAGTCCCTAATGGTCCAGTGTCCCACAAACCCCAGCCCACATTCCATTCCTTGGTGTGCAGTGAAGTCACCACCCTAGCCAAATTCCTCTGTGCATGGCTCCTTATGGTTGGTCTGGTTTCTTGCTGATCTTTGCCCTTCTCCAACGCCAGTACAGTTGCACTTACTGGCACCCTACCAGCTGCCTGTAATAGTTCTACAGGCAGTAGTATGTCACCAAAGATGTGACCAGATCAGCAAGGGTAATTACCTTTGGGGGATAGCACTGCATGTCATTTTTATTTTGGTATTTAAAAATTGTATTTATTTTTCAATAAGAAAAAAACATATACAGTACATTACAGGATAAAACACAGATAAAAACAAAATTAATAGCTGAACAGCCATGGGCAAAAGAACTGAATCTCTTATGGTGAAAAAAGCTATTCAAGCTGTAGTAATAAATGAATTGTATGGATATGCCAAAGCATAGTTATTATGTGGCTATAGAGAAATAGCTAAATGTTTTTAGCATCTCAGAAACTCCGGACTGTAGTTAATACATCAACAGAACTGTTAAACTATAATGTTCTATATCTGAGTAAACTTAGTTTAGAAAGGAAAGAAAAATTAGAAGGAGTAAGTCTGAGTCATTCTCTGGGAAGCAATTGAAGAGAAGAGATTTAAGTAAGAGGAAAGAAGAAAGCAAACAAGAAAAGAGGGAAGGAGTGGGGAAGAGAGAAAGAGGGGCCTCCTAAGGCACAAAGATTGGATCTATTTGCATTTGGTGCCATACCCATCGCCTCCAACGCAGGTTGAAAGTGGTAGTTTGATTATGTAGGGAATATGTTAGTCTCTCTAAGGCATAAATTTCAACTACCATGGTCTGCCAATTGTTTACCATGGGCATGGTAGTGGTTCACCACAATCTGGTTACTGTCTTTTTGGTGGCTAATATCAGAATGAGAAGAGGTTTTAGGGTCTGACCCTGAAAAAGGCCTCCTCATGGTGGCTAGATGTATCAGCGAGGGAGTAATTGTTTCAGGGTCATTAAATATTACTTTTAAGTCCAGTATAGCTGCTGTTCAGAACAGATTCAACAAGGGGCACAACCAAAAGATGTGCAAGTGGTTCGATGGGCTAGTTCCACAGTTCCTCCAGCACTTCGCCCGACTTGGAATGGTATACTTGGCTACCACTTCTGGTGTTCTGAAAAACTGATATCTGCATGTCCACAAAAATTAATGCCACACTGTAGCTTCTATCAAACTGTGGGCTTAAGGAGCTTATATATGCCAAATTTGGATGGTGGTAGTTTCATTGAGCTCAGTTTTCCATTTCTGCAAGATGTGTTCAACCGTTGTGGGGTGGAACTCCTGTAGAGCTTTCCCTAGTTGACTGATTAAATGTGGAACACAGTCCCCTTGTACATGGTTTATTACACATTGCATCAATAGAAGTAAGGGTTCAGAGAGATCTGAATGGTAATTTTCCTTGCTATAGATATAAGAGCAGAGTTGCAAATATTGATAATGACCGGACGACAGTAAATGGTACTGGGAACAAGGTACCTCAAAGGGGAGCACACCTTGTGAATCCATAAGTTAAAAGAAGAATCTTATACCCTGTCTGTTCCAGTGCTTCATGGATATATCAAGAGAATTAATGGGAAAAAACTGGTCATATGCTATTGCTCTAATTTGAAAAAGGTGGGCAGGGGTAAGGCAATGGGTAGCTATTACTAACCATAGCTTTTTTGGTATAGCAGTGAAGGGAGTAAATTTCGAGTATGGTTTACTGTGTGAGGGGTGGCTGAAAAAATAATAATTAACATTGAATAGGTCATTTTTGAGGAATTCTATCTGTATACAATAGGACTGGTAAGGTTCAGATAACCAAAGATAGAATGTTTAGAGGTGAGCTGCTTGGGTGAAACAGAATAAATTAGAAAGATTAACTCCATCTTTGTTCTGAGGGAGGTGCAATGCTGAGAAGCAGAATCAAGGTTGCACTCCATTCCAAATAAAATGGGAACTAATCCTGTTCCATGATTGAAAATATTAGGGTGCTGGCATTATAGGAAGCATTTGGAGATAGTAGAGCACTCACAGAAGTAAGTTTTGTCAAATTACATCTATTCAGGAAAAAGATCCCATTTGAAGTTGGGACCATTTGGACAGATCCGCAGTGATTTGTTGGATTAATGGTTCATAATTCAAGAGTTCTGAATGATTAAGGTTTTTTGTTAGTTTGATTCCTAAATATCAAATAGCTCCCTTATTCCATTTAAAGGGTAAGGATGTTTTAGGGACGGGGAAGGTATGTAATTATACAGCAGTACTTCAGTTTATTGTGTATTTAACTTATAGCCCACAAGCTGCCCAAATTGGCTGAGGAATTTCCATAAGGCAGGAATGGAGTCTTCTGGTAAAGATAAGGTCAGTTGAACATCATCCAGAAAGACAGAAAATGTATAATCCCTTCCTCCTAATGGAATGCCTGTTATCACTGGGTCTAACTATATAGCAGCCGCCAAAGGTTCCAGATATAAAATGAAAAGAAGAGGGGATAGAAGTCAGCCTTGACAGGTGCCTCTGCCTAAGGTAAAAGGGACCAAGCCTGTGAGAGGTCGGTTGATTCTGAGATAGGCTTGTGGGGGGGGGGGTATAAATATCTTGTAGCATCAAAATGACTTGATCTGAGATACTGAATTTCAACAGGGTGTTCCAAAGGAAGGACCAATTCACACTGTCAAAAATCCTTCTCAGTGTCTAGGCTAAGAAGGGGTATAGGGATGTGCCTAGAGGTGATATATTCTATCAGTAGCAGGGTGCGGTGAACACTATCATGTGCTAACAGGTCCTAATGAATCTCACCTGATCTTGATTTACTAGTTTGGGCATAATGGACTCCAGCCATCCAGCCCGAAATGCCATGAAAAGTTTACAGTTGCAGTTTAATATGGAAATTCGGTGATAGGTGGCGAGGAGATGGGGATCCTTGTCAGGTTTTAAAATGGTTGAGATCACTGCATAGTTCCAAGTGGGTGAGGAATACCTTCAGCCTGTACCTCTCAGAAAGTTTTTAATAGTGGGGTCAAAAGAACATTTTGAAATTTTATAGAATTCGCTGAGCATCCATCTGGACCTATACCTTTTTGAGATTTGGTATCTTTAAGGGCCTCTGTAACTTCAGAAAGAGAAATGGAAAGGAGTAACTTTTATGCCACTGCCAAGGACAGCTTGGGAAGGGAGAGGCAGCTAAGGAAGCTGTGTAGGTTGTCATGAGAGGGCGTTCCATCAGAGGAGTAAAGAGAATGATAGTAGGTGGTCATAATATTCTGAATGTTCTGTGGCCGTCCTGTATATTTCGTGTCTGCAGATCATATAATTTTAGAATGCACGTTAGAGTCAGTTGGGCTCAGAGGCATTAGGCTTGGAATTTTGCACCTCGGGATCCCTCTTCTTAATAAGTTTGCTTTAAGTAGTGCAAAGCTTGCTCTATTTGGGTGTTGAGTAGTTTTGAAGTTCTTGTTTAACTTGATTTAACTGAGGTTGAACTGAAACATCACCTTGATGCATGAAAGTTTGGAGAGATTGTAAGGTCTGTTGTAGTTCTAAGTAACATGTATTGCATTTCTTAGCTTGTGTCATCGAATAGGCAATCAACTCTCCAAGTAGCACTGTTTTAAATGTGTCCCATTAAATAGGGGTAGTAATGTCTGGGTTAGTATTTTCAGCCAAGATTTGGGGAATGTGATCCTTCAGTTGTTAGACTAGGGCAAGATCTTTCAACACGGTTAAGTTCAATCTCCAAAGGTAGATCAGTGTAGTTTTTCTAGGGATAATTTAGCAAATACTGGAGAGTGGTCAGAAAGTAAAAGTGGCACCAATGTAGATATAATTGACCAATTCGAGGAGTTCAGCTATAGTGATGAGGTAGTCTAATCTTTACCTTCTAGGGGCATAATGTGTACATTGCCTAGGTGTGGGAAATGTGTACGTCCAAATATCAATGGACCCTAAGTGGGGTAGGGTGATTCTCAAATATTTTTGTGTTGGAGTTAAGCGAGGGGTAGGAGGGCCTGTCAGATCTAAAGCTGGGTTTAAGGTGATGTTGTGGTTCCCTCCTAGGATCAGTTGGCCTTTTAGAAGGGGGAGGAGTTTATTAAGAAAGGTTTGTGTAACCATCTTACAAGATCCCAGAGGAAAATAGACATTTGCTATCATAATGTGCACTTCATATAACAGACCTGTTATAATGACATATCAACCATCTGGATCAATTACTGATCTTGGAGTTCAAAAGGGATTCCTTGGGGGATTAAAGTGATTACCCCTCTTTGTCAACCTGATTAATGTGATGAGGCTATAGCTATTGAGAAGTCCATGTTCTGAAACTTATCATGCTTTGCTTTGGAAAGGTGAGTTTCCTGGTGCATAATAATTTCAGGCCATTCTTGCTTCAGATATTGGAGTAGCTGCTTCTGTTTTATGGGACTATTTATACTGTTCACATTGAAGGTAAGTATTTTAGTTGTACTAACCATTTGTAAAGTTAGAAAGAAGCAGACAAGTAGGAAGCCACCTCCGCCTGCCCTCAGAAAGGGAAATCAGAAAAAGAATAAAGTGATTGTAAAAGTAAAAGATGGAAAAGAAGGGAAATTAGACAATAGGCCAGAACATAGCAAAGACCAATGGTATACATTACAATAAAAACAATGGAGACAGCAACTGATAAACAAGAACTAGAGCAGAAGTAGTCTATGGAGTCGCCAACAGGGCAACCTATTACAGTAAAATGTCTGTCTAGGATTAAATTAATCAATATTGTTACCAATGGAAATCTGCTTTACATAAGCTATCGATCGAACCTGTAACACTTTTAGGGCCAGAATGATAACCCATTCAGTTGCCCCTTCCTTTATAGCTGCAGGCATCCATTTTCTAAATCACAGGCACAGGAAATTACATCATATCAGGGGAAACACATATATTCGATAAATATTTTAACTAGGAGAGGCACACTAAGCTGAAGCTTGAGTCCAAGTGCAACCTGCGAGCACAAGAAAGTTAAGTGACTTGCGTAGGATCATACAGTAATGCAAGTGGGGACTGTGGGACTCAAACCCAGGTCTCCAGATTTGTAGTTCAGAGCCTTAGACCATTGCACTATACTGCCTCTTTCAAGGTAGGAGGAAAAAAAGAGGCAGGCCTCTTGATGAACTGTCACAACAAGCCACTTAATAGTTTAGTGATTGCACCTGGGAGCATCAGGGAAGTGAAAAGGTTTTATCTCAAAAAGAAGAGGCTAAGAGTGAAACAGTTGGAATCATGAAATGAAAAAACAAATCTGCTGTGTTTTTTTATTTTACTTTGATGAAAGGAAACCTATTTCTGCATGGTATTCAAATAAATATTTTTTTTTTTATGTTGCAACATTCAGAAGGAGTAGTGCTGGCACATGGGGAACCGTGAGTGTGCGTGTGTGTGTAGGGGGACACTAGTAATAAGAGACCATGATTGCTTCCCTTCTGACATTGCATGCATTTATGGGGCACTTTGAATGCTTATGGGCAAATGTGGGGGCTGTGCACCCCCACACGCACTTGTAGGTTCTGGCACCTATGTTCAGAAGGGTTCTGTATTGACAGCTATCTATCCTATCACACACCAACACAAAGCAATTATTTTGTTACAACTCATTTACCCAGGATAATCCAGCTGAGATGTGCCACCTCATTTCCAGTGGGATCCTGCTGCTATTCATTTCTGCTGCTAGGTGGACAGGAGCACTGGGGGGTCATGTGACTTATTCAAGGTCACACAGTTAGTATTTAACTTTACTGAGGTTTTAAACTCTCATCTTCTGGGTCCCAGGCTTGTGCTTTAGCCACTAGATCACACTCCTACAAATGACAGAACATGATGCCAACAAAAAAAATTAAACATAGCGACTTCAGTGCTAACAAATATTGGAGCTAAATAGATACAGGAATAAAAATTATTTACAGTGTTACCACAGTAGCAGAATATTCTGCAAATCACACTGACACTAAACATTTTACTAAACTAAAATGTCACAAAACATTGTAGAAAGCAATATAAACCCCAAAGAAGCTTGGAACCTGTTGGCACTGGCAGTACACAACTTTTGTTTATAGCAATCCCTTCAACATTAGAGACAAGTTCACATCCCCATGAACTGGGTAAAAGCATTTTTTGTTTCATTTCCTCTGTCCTTCAAGGAGGCAGTATAGCATAGTGGTTTAAAGCTCTGAGCTGCAGACCTGGGTTCGAATCTCACAGTACCCACTTACATTACTGTATGACCCTGAGCCAGTCACTTAACTTTCTTGTGCTTGCAGGTCACACCTGGACTCAGACTTCAACTTAGTGTGCCTCTCCTGGTTAAAATATTTATCGACTACATGTGTTTCCCCTGATGTGATGTCATTGCCTGTGCCTGTGATTTAGAAAATGGATGCCTGCAGCTATAAAGTGAGGGGAAACTGAATGGGTATAATTCCGGCCATAAAAGTGTTACAGGTTTAGTCAATGGCTTATGTAAAGCAGATTTCCATTGATAACAATATTGATTAATTTAATCCTAGATGGATGTTTGCCTTTAACTTGCAAGGTTATAAACTCTATAAAGGTGGCGGCACTTCCAAGGAGGGAGAGTCAAATGCCTTTCCTATAGGGACAGAAAATCCATTCCTAGAGGGAATTGTGGCCACCAAGGTGAACCGATCCCTTATGTCAGGGAGACTGCCACTAAGAAAAGGAGGTGTAGGAGGTATAGTGATGTAATAACATCTCTCTGGTGTTTAGACTATCACATATGGGAGAAACATGGGAGGTACTGGCTCCCTGTCAGTCAATGTATTTGGGTATATTGTAATCAGGGCTGACCCAAGGTAAAGGTTAGAGCTTGGCAATATCTTTGACAAAGTGTACAGTGCCAATATATAAATAGGTCTGCCTGCTGCTGCCTCATAGTCACTATATACAATACAAGCCACATTAAACTGGGTCGCACCTGGAAACGAACCTCCTCTCAGTGTGGTTTTCCTGGTAACCAAATATTTGAATGAATAAATAAAAAATAGAACTGTTTCTCCAACTCACTGGTTTAGCATTTTTCAATGGGTTACTAAATGTGTGCACAGCTCATTGCTATGAATCAATAAAAGTTTCCTAATGGTTTGACTGCATGTAGCTGCTATTCAGTTTCAGCTACTTTGCAGTTCTCTGGAAATGTTTATCAGTTCAGTGCAATGAGCAGTGCTGAAAATGCTTAACCACTGAATTGGGGCTGTTTTTTTTTTTTTGCAATGTAATGCCGGACAGTCTGAGCTCATCCTGCAACTACTGTAGACTCATGCATTCATGAGTTATTAAATTAATATTTTTATTGATTGGGAAGTTACTGTAGACTAGTTTAGCTGAACCATGCAGCTTGCATCTAAGAATTAGCAGTCCAAACTATAGAAAGAAAGATAAGAGTCTGCTGAATCCTTGGCTCTGAGTATGTGTATTCTGTATACAGTACAGTACATTGCACATGCCTAGAGCCAAAGATTCAGCAGTTTCTTATCTTTATATCTATGGGTTAGAGTGCTTGTTTTTAGATGTAAGCAGCATACTATTCTCCCTTGCTATACTGAACCTTGGTACTGTACAGTATAACGAGCTCCCCACTATTGCGAATGCAGCGTGTGGCTCCTCACAGAAATCATGACCACCACATCACTGCTTGCCTGTACCTTGGGTGTAATGTGTGCTCTAAGCCTCTCCCAATATTGTTTCAGAATACATCATTCCCCCTGGTTTAACACTCCATTACCTGATGATGCTGTGCTGCGTAAGTTTGAAGTTTACTATTTGCTTTCTTCACCTTTAGCAATTAGTACAGTATTAGCGTGGTGTAGGGGTGCCATTATTGCAAACAGAACCCTGAAGTAAATCAGTAAGATAAGCGAAAGGCTGTACTGTGAGACAGTGACTAAATAAACCACAAAGCTAATTTAGACAAAAAGAAGAAAGAAAAACAAATGCAGCAAATACAAAGCTGTCTGTTAAGGGAGTCCTATCTGAGAGTGAGTGTGAAGAATTAACTCACTCTCTCTCTCTTTCCTGAATGCTAGTTAGCGGTCACTACTGACATGCACAAATGGTGCAGATTACGATCTACTATAAGAGATGATTGAATGATTTAACAAAACAAGATTAAAATGACAAGATGGCAATGCTGTTAGTGAACACAGGACAGCTGTACATTACTGAGCCACTATGCAAATCAGCCTTACTGTACTGTACTGTACTGCACTGTAGTGTAGAAGTGGGTGAGAGGCAAATAGTAATGGAATTATTATGTACAATAGTGCGTTGCAAATGCATTTGAAAATGCATTGCATGACCATTGAAGAGGGAGCGGAAATTAATTTATAGTGGCTGGAAGTGAATTGCGTGTGAGCTGATGAGTGGTTGAAAAAGAGTTTGTATTTTAAGCATTTAGAATTGCCACTGCATTGTCAGCACAAAAAACAATGCCAGAGCAGTGAGCTGGAGGAACAGTTTAATGTGACTTGTACTGTAGTGCAAGGGGGACATTGAACTGAGGAAGGTGCTCAGCCCAATCAACTAGGTGTACTGGACAACTGCCATGGCTTAGGAAGAAGGGGCCCCCTGTCACACTTTCATGAGGAGGGGAATCATCTCGGGTCCATCATCGGGGCTTTGCGCTATAATGGGCTGGAAGACCAGATGGCCACTGATAACTGGGAAGGGAATATGTCAGAGAATACTGGATTACCAGTCCAAAAGGATAGGGTTCAATCCCCTGCTCTAGGTTCTGTTGTCAGGGCCGTTCTTGTATTCTAGGTCGACTGGAATGGGAGACAGGGTAACCAGGGCAAGTACAGGGGATAAGGCAAGGTGCAGGGTGCATCTGCCAATGGCCTTCCTCATCATGTACCACTTTCCCAGGGCCCCATAAGATATGGCCCAACTGCAAAGAGAAAATCAAAAGAAAGAGGGGCTCCATTTTATTTATGGGTATGCAGTAGTTCAGTTCTACTAGGCTGTAGGAGGTGGCGTTAAAATCGCACCACAGGCTTACAGCCCATCCAGGCATAACAACTAATCCCCCCCCCGGCCCAGCTGGCTCCACAGCCCCTTTACATAATCAAAAGCCTCATAGGGCATAAACAGAAGAAAGAGGCACCTCTTAGCACCACCAAGGACATGACCAGAGACCAGTGGAAGCCAACCCAAAAAGATGATATGCTTTTATATCTATTTTGTAGGAGGCTTCAGGTCTGTCTATGAGCAGGACTTAGTAGGAGGGTAGATTGGATAATTACAATTAGTGATGCCCAATTTTAGAGGTTTGGGAAAGGGTAGCTTCAGCCAGCCTGGCCATGGGTATGGGACCTTGGGACCGCTGAAGGATTCAGTTAAACAGGGGTTGTGAATTCCTACCTCAGTTAGTGATACTAGAGCTCCTGTATCTGAAAAAATGGTGTCTTTCCTACACTTAGTTTTACTTTCAGGCAGATTGGGCTATGAGGAAGGGTAGCACTGTCTTAGATCTCCCCTCCTCTGGACTGCTCTGGATTTGTAATAGGGCCCCAGTAGTACAAATGTGGGGACCCACACTAAATCTGGCATTTAGATCAAAAAGTCCCTCCTGCCCCGCAAGGTGATGACTGCTGTGTAGAGCAATACAAGCCATGCAAGACTGCTGCATTTCATTTAATCGTGCAGCAGGTGGCATAACTGACAAAAATAAGAGCTTGGAGCCTGGCTGATTGAGAGGGAGCCAAAACAACCTAACCAGTATGTTAGATGGACAGAATAATGGAGTACGAACAAAGCACCACAAATAATTGAAAGGAGCCTGCATTATGGCAGGCATCCAGGAACACCCTCACCAAAGTGGCAGTGGACCCCCCGAAGAAATCAGGGGGAATGATCTGTCCACAGGGAACTCCCCAGCATCTCAGAGCTGCTCGATCCCCATGGCACCAGGAAAGAAACGGTCAGCCCAGACTTTTTTCACTTAATCCTACCCCCCCTGCCCTGAGGCAGGTTGATAAATGGAGCTGGAGGATAGGCAACTGACTGGGAAGCAAAGACAAGGTACATGTTTACGGAGAGGATAAACTTCTGGGCATCACACCTATCTAGCAGCAGGGTGATATGAAAACAAAACATGCACTGAATAAGAAGTTACCTATTTAAAAAAAAGTCCAACATGTAAGTCCTTTCAACCTAGCCTGGATTAGCTCAGGATAACAAGGCAGCAGTCCCAAAGCAATCCGGTACCACCTTTCTCCCCGTACCTACATGCCTCAAATAAACACAGTCCTAGCAGGGGGACCAAGAGCTGATTCAGGTGGTAGGGGTCTGCTGAAACATGCAGAGTAGTTGTATTATATCTTTGAGTGCTGCTTGGGAATGGGAGCGCTTCTCAGTTGCTGTGGGAGCTGTGTACCACACCTCATGGGCCAGAGTCTGGAAGTCATTCTATGGTGTGGGTCTGCAGGGGAACAGGACTTCAGTGTTGCAGGCCTTTAACTCCTGAATGGTGTCTTCAGGGAAAACAAATGTCCATGGACCATCTGGAAACATTACCACTAATTTTGCTGGATACGGTGTTTGAAACTTTAGTTGTTGTGCTCGCAAAATCCTGAGGATTAATGCACAGGTCTGGCGCTTGGCCAGTAAGGTAGGAGAATAATCATTGTTAAAAAATATACGTTTGCCTTCGTAAGTAACTTGTTTCATCCTTCAGGCATGGAATAAGAGCCCCTGTTTGGAGGTATAGTTAAGGAAATGTAGTATGATGGATTTTGGATGTTCGTCGGGGTATTAAGACTTTGCTGTTAAGGCCCTTTGGACCCATTCTATGTTGAGTGGCAGGGTTGAGTCTAATTGCAGGGAGTCCCTTAGAAAAGAGTCCATAAAGGCTAGTATATCTTGACTTTCTTCATCCTCAGGGCCATCACTGATTCATAAGTTATTTCATCTGGAACGATCCTCCAGATCATCACATTTTGCTGCCAATTGCTTGTTTTCCTTAAGTGTGTGGAACATTAGGTGCTCCAATCAGTCTGTACGTGTATCAGTGACATACCTGTGTTTCAAGACCTGTAATCTGAGTTTCTACTGTTGCAAGATTGTTCCAGAGCTCGCTGTAAAGGGAATGAATTTCAGAGAGGAAGTCCCGGAACTCAATGAGGATAGCCTCATTGGTGGGTTGTGGTGGGTGGCAGGCCGTAGCAGCCGCTCAGGAAAGTGCACAGCAGATTTCATGGTGCTAGAGCTGGATCTTTCAGAATCAACTAACTGAATCAGTCATCAGCACTTTCTTCCGCCTGCCCATCTGAAGGAGAGAACTCCGGTGGAACAAGATGGCGATTTATTTTGAGTAAAACACTGTTTTAGGGAGTTTAATTTGCCAGTGGGCCAGAGCTGAGAAATTAAGCCTGCTTTACCATTGGTGAGGTCATTGGAAGTCCTGCCTGTCATTTTTTTATTATGACCTGTTATCTTTTCTGCTTGAGTCACACTGTGGATAATGACCATGTGGAGAAGTGCTGTGACACACTTTGAGCATATCTCTGGGGGTTGCAAGCAAGAAACTGGTACAATGATTTAGTGACTGACCCTAGAAACTAAGCAACAGGAATACTGTATTTTGTTATTCATTTTATTTGTTTTATATGCATAAATTGATATAATGGGTTAATTTTCATATTTAAGATATTATCAACATTTTACAGAATTTTTTTGTGGCTAAAGGTAAGGGGTATCATACCAGTTCTGTTAATGGACTATGGGCTAAAAGTTATAAAACCTAGATTTCATTCACCATGTAAAAGCATGTAGGCATGGTCAAATTATTTTAGCTGCAGCTTGACAGGCATATTCATGTTAAAGAATTTAGCCTTATTATGGCATAAAATGCACAAAGTGCCCTTTCTTGAAGTTTTTGATTGCCCAGTTTAAAATGTCCTTAGGCACTAGTTATTATTTCTAAGCAGTTATAGTTTGTTGTGTGGTCCAGTGCCTAACCTTTGAAACCAAGTCTGTATTAGGTACTATTATTTCTGGCTTTCTTTTAGAGAGTTATCACAGTTTTAGTAGCTGTTCAGTCTAGTTTCAGTGACCATGTAATTGAATATTTTTCTTGAAGCCTGTTCTATTGGCGACAGAAGATCTAACACGCCCTGTCACTCTCTTTCTCATACAAGGACCATTCTTCTGTAAGATTTAAAAATAATACAGGTAGAGACTGTCTACAGTTATTTTCAATGTATATATTTTCAAATCTATCTGCTATAAAGTAGAGGTTTGATAGTTTACAATAAGCATGATGTACAAACTGTGCTCTTAATTTCAATACTGCATTTTTCTACTTTATATACCTGTACCTGACTCTGAAAGATAATATTTTATATTTTCATTAATAAGTTTAATAAAAGATTCACAAAATGTTATATTTTGAACACATCTGTCAACTCTGAAAATGTCATAAATCTAGGAATATTCTGCAGTTACCATGGAAGAAGAGGAACTGGGGTTCATCAAGTACTTCCCCCACTAACTCAGCAGGAACAGGTTTTTATGTTATTCTCTGCTATAAATACATCAGTTTGCTTTGAATATTGCTTCAGTAGGCTATTTAAATCTATTTCATCTGTCAAGGAATTCCAAAAGTTAAGCATCCTTTCTTTGCAACACCATTTTCCTGATGTCTATCCTGACTCCTATCCTTGCAGTGCCCAACTGTGATCTCTAAATATCTTGTTCTAGATTGAAAGGGGCTATTTCAAAACTTCACCTTTTTTTCTATAAGGAGAATTGTTGTATATTATTTTTGGTTTATTGAATATTTTCAGCTGTGAAAGATAACTGAGCCATAGCTCATTTTTAGGTGTGGCCTAGGAGTACAGGAAGTTTAAGTGATTCATTCAGGGTCACTCAGTATGCAAGTGGATGTTTTGGCATTCAGATCCAGGTCTGCTGTGTATCCAGGTTCACAGTGCAGTATAGAAAAAAAAAAGTCCATTCATGCAAATTGGTAACAACCATGTGCAGTTGTATCTGTATGTAGCGATAAAGATATTATTTATCACCATGTTCTGCAATCTGATTAAAGGTGTGCAAGCAAACAAGATAGAAAAAAAAAAGAGTTAGACCACTTTAGTTTACCTTCAGTAGCTTCAGAGAATCCTTTCACAAGGCCAGAAGTTTGTGAGTGAACAAGAAATAAAGTGCATTAGCTGGCCATTCCAGGGGGCGTGGCTATTACTCATGATACTGATGGCTGATCTCTCTTTCTAGTGTACAGTGTGTAAAAGCCAATACTGGGGTAACTTGGGTGCCAAATCTGCAGTGTTGAAGCAAGTACATTAGTAAAACTGAATTAAAGATCACGGTTCTCATTGTCTTTTTTTGTTTTTGATTTTTATAACCTGTAAATCAGAAATATGTTCCCTCACCAATCTGACCCTCAACCCACCTCACCTTGATGCCCCACTTAGCACCCACCACCCCACACCCCCAGCCACACACCTTCAATCACTCTTCATAGTGTCCCACAGCATAGATCCACTCTTTGATCAACATCATGTGTTGCTGATGAAGCCAAGGACTACAGTATGAGAAAACAAAGTAAGTGTGTTTCCAGGAAATTTCAATGACAGATGTAGGGGTTAATATCCAATTAACTTGATATTGCAATAATCTTTCCATCCTAAAATGACAGTTTTTGAAAGTGGCCAGTAAGGGAAAGAAGGGATTGTAAATTGGGCCATACAGCTGGCCAGCTGATCCTTTCCAATTCCTGGCCTGTTCTGTGCTCAGACAGCACAGAGGCACTTTTAATTCATTCATGGCATGAAATGCCAAACAAGTACCTTAATTGCTGTTGTTTGCCAGCTGGCATGCTGGACTGAACATGGTGCTTCTGGAGAATGGTGGTGAGGGACAGATGTAGGGAACATAGAAAATAAGGCAGTAGGAAAAAGGTATAGAGAAAGAGAAAAGACCGATGTAGATGCCCAATTTACATCAGGGCTAGAAAAAGGCAAAGAATAGGGTAAAGAGGTACTGTTGCACAACAGATTTATAGTTGGAAGCAAAAGGTGATAGGACAGGCATCCCTCCACCGGGATAGTTGTACTGGCAGAACACAGTTCTGTCACACTCCTCCCTTTTCAGGAACAAAACCAGTATCTTACAAAACAAACTGGTTTTGGCAACAAACCCCCAGAATGTAAACGTACTGATGGGGGTTTGGGTTGGAGCTTCCACCCACCCTCACTTTAGAAGCTCCACCCCAGGGTCCCTTTAAATCAATGAAGTATAGAATACAGTACAGAATTAACTGCACAAACTGTAAATGCTTCAATACTCTGTGGCTTAAAAACTGCACTATGAACTATCATAGTACATTACAAATTACATCATCCATGTCATACAGGTGTTTTAAGTTCAGATTTCAGAATACTAACACCATGTCAGGACAAGAAATTTGCATTTTTATGTTGGCTACCTGGCCTCTGCTTCACCACAAATTTGTAAGACTGCATGGGAAGGTACCATCGCATAATGCATGTGTTCTGGTCCTTCATTTGATTAATCCAACAAAGGGGGCTGTGGTCCATCAGCAGAGTGAATTCGGTACCGCGTAAGTAGAAGCATAAAGCTTTGATGGCCCATTTTATCGCAAGGCACTCATTTTCAATGGCGACATACTTCTGCTCTTTGTCATGGAGTTTCCTACTTATGTAAATGATTGGGTGCTCTTCACCATCTATAATCTGACTTAACACTGCACCAATGCCACTCTCCGAGGCATCAGTGTGGACCTCAAAGGGAAGATCAAATCTAGGGCATTTCAGGACTGGTGATACACAGAAGGCAGCTTTAATTGCCCAAAATGCTTCATCACAAGCATCTGTCCACTTAGCAATGTTACTACACCTCTTCTTCGTTAAGTCTGTCAAGGGGGTAACTATGGCGGCAAAGTTTGGAATAAACCTCCTATAGTACCTCGCTGCTCCTAGAAAAGACTGTACATGCTTTTTTGTTTGTGGAACAGGTCTTTTGGCAGCTGCATCTACTTTTCCTACTTCTGGTCATACATTTCCATTGCCTAACATGAAGCCTTGGTACTTTGCCTGCGTCAGTGCCACTGCACACTTTGCCGGGTTGATCGTTATGCCTGCCTGTTGTAGTGACTGTAGCACAGCGGTCAACTGCATGAGATGTGTAGGCCAGTTGGGACTATAAATGACCATGTTATCTAAGCATGCAGCACAATATGGTGTATGAGAGGTCAGAATTTTATCCATTAGTCTCTGGAACGTGAATGGGGCCCATGCATGCCGAAAGGGATGGTGGTAAATTGAAACAATCTAAAGAGGGAACTGAATGCTGTTCTTTCCTTGGACTCTAGTGCTAATGTGATCTGCCAATACCTTTCGGTCAGGTCTAGGGTGATGATATACTTGGCGTTCCCTATGTTATCTATGATGTCGTTGATGCTTGGCATCTGATGACTATCAAAGATGGAAACTTCATTTACCTTCTGAAAGTCCAGACACAGTCTGATTCCACCCTCCTTCTTTCTTGCCACTGCAATGGGGGAGGACCAGGCACTACTTGATGGCTCTGTAATACCTAGCTTTCTGAGTTTCTCAAACTCCTCCTTTACCCCATTTCTAACTTTTTCAGGCAGTCGGTATGGCTTTTGTCTGATGGGAGGAGCTTCTGTTCTTATGTGGTGTTCTATACCCTTGGCCTTCCCTGGCACACTAGTAAACATGGGTGCAAATCTATGTAAAACCCACTGCATATCATCTCTCTGGTGTGCTTGGAGTGTGGGGTTAACATGTATCTCTGTTAGGCTGTCGCATTCATCTAACCTCCGGTACACTTCCTCCAGCTCAGACTCTTCATTTTCAGGCTGTATGTACAGACTAACAAGGGTTTCCTTTCTTAATATCCATTTCTTTAATAAGTTGGTGTGATACATCTTTTTGCCTGGATATTTGTCTGGGGTTCTTAATTCATAGGTTACAGGCCCAAGCTGTCTTAGTATGGTGCAGGGCCCTTGCCATTTCATCAGTAGTTTATTTTGTGTGGTAGGAAGTAACAATAGGGCCTTTAGCTCCTTCGGCTTACAATTGTGGTCGTAATACATTTTCTATTGTTTCTGAGCATCAATACAGTTGTGGTAGGCCCTTTTGGTATACTCAACTAATCTCTTTCTTAGTTGTACCATATATTCAGCAATGGTGATCTGCCCAACTTTTGTTCCCTCCTCCCAATACTCATTGACAATGTCCAAGGGACCATGGAGGTTTCTGCCGTAAAGTAATGTAAAAGGGGAATAGCCCATTGCTGCCTGGGGAACCTCTTGATAGGCAAATAACAGAAGGGGTAAAGTATTTGTCCCAATCTCTCCCTTCATCATGTACAAACTTCCTGATCATACACTTGAAGGTTTGGTTGAATCGTTCAACCAAATCATCAGTTTGTGGGTGGTATGGTGTAGTTTGAATGGCATTCACACCCTGCAAATGGTACACCTCTTTTAGAAGTGTTGCTTGGAAATTACTGCCTTGATCAGTAAGGATCTTTTTGGGTACCCCTTGTCACAAACTCACTCAGCAGGTCAAGCCCTCTGCTCCCACAGTGCCAACCTCTGAGCGCAGTATTGTAAACAGGTAACAGAACAGGGTAACCCTCCTGTCTGCTTGTGGGTCTGAATCACCTTTAGTCTCAAGTTCTGGGGGGATTCAAACTGTGAGCCTTATGCTAGCGTACCCAAATGTATAGGCTCAGAAAATCTGCTCTTCAGGGGATGCCAGATACCGTTCGACTAAGAGCACCTAACCAGGTATCCAAAATGAACCCTTAACTCTATAAAAGACTGTAGGTATATTCTTACCTTTTCCCAGTTTAGTACACCATCAAGCTTTGAACAGTTATAGTCCGTCTTAACTGTCTGTACTTCACATGCAAAAGAAAGAACTTTGAAGACCCAGGCAGTCACTTTAAAATAAGAGGTTTACTTAAAAATGGATAAAAATATGTGAAATGTAAACGCAGAACACTATATTACAAAGCATACAATCACTTAAAAAAAGCAAAGAAAACTCCAGACAAACTCCTACCAACATACAGTTAGACTTTTTCTATCCAATGTGTACCTCTACAAGTGCCTTTAGTTAGTTCTTGTTTCTAAGAGCCCACACAGAAAAAATGTTTCTAGATAAGACAAAGAATAGCTTACACTGTCTCTCAAACACACCCCTTCCATGATGTCACCTAGCTCCTCCTTGTTAAATATAAAACATATACAAACAGGATGCCCTAGCAGGAGGTATACTAAATAAGGTGATATCAGCAAAAATTCATTTCCCAATATGACTCTCTTTAATCAAGCCTTTCTTGATCTTGTATGGTTTCTGCTTCCAAGGTTCAAATGATATTTATGACCTTTTAGTACCATCATGGGAACATGTTTTTCCTCTAAGACATCATAAAAGTTTACAAGCCATATATCCTGGCAGCTGGTCAGCTCAAATTAAGTCAGATAAGCAGAAAACCCTTAATTATGTCTCTCTAGTCTGTAATTACCTCCTGGTTTCAGGTTAACATATCCTGTTGCTTCCCTGAAACCTGGAGGGGTGGTATTCATGGAAGCACTGACAATCACACACTATATTCTATATTACAAAAATCATAGAGCAATCATAACCAGCTGACCAAGCATCACAAATCCTCCCCACCTAGACTGAATTTGGGGGCTCTATCCCCTGCATGGGATGAGCTTCCCAAATCAGTTTACTCCTCATAAATACAAGAAAGGCCATCGCAGTTCTGATTGGTTGCTCCAGCCCTATGTAAGATTTTCATGTCATACCCTTGTAAGACAAGACTCCATCTTAACAGTCTACCATTAGTTTTCCCCATTTGCGTCAGCCAAACCAGGGGGTTGTGGTCAGTTTGTACCACAAAATGCTGCCCATATAAGTATGACTCTAGCTTCTTTAGGGCCCACACTATGGCAGGACACTCTTTTTCCAGAGTAGCGTATGTGTGCTCCCTGGGAAGTAACTTTTTATTCAGGTACACTACTGGGTGATCTTTCCCTTGGTTGGATGTCTGACTCAGTACTGCCCCAATACCCACATCTGAGGCATCAGTCTGAACTATAAAGGTTCTGCTATAGTCAGGACTTGTCAGTACAGGAGCACTGCACAGTGCCTCCTTCAGTCTGGTAAAGGTTTTTTCACAGGCTGGTTCCCAGGTAATTTTCTTAGGCATCCTTTTCTTTACCAGGTCAGATAGGGGAGCAGCCAGGGCACTGTAGTTGGGTACAAATTTCCTATAGTACCCTGCTGTCTCAAGAAAACTCCTGACCTGCTTCTGCATTTCTGGTCTGTGCCACACCTTAATCACCTCTATTTTTACTTGGTTAGGATGGAGCTGTCCCCAGCCCACAACATGCCCAAGGTATGCCACTTCAGCCGTGGCCACCTGGCACTTCTTAGCTTTGACAGTGAGCCTGGCTTTCTGTATCCTGCCCAGCACTTCCCTAAGGTGGGACAGGTGTTCCTCCCAGCTGGCACTAAAGATGGTAATGCTGTCCAGGTATGCCACGGCATACTCCTCAGCACCATTTAATACCTGGTTCACCAACCTTTGGAAAGTGGCCAGGGCATTCTTCATTCCGAAAGACATTACTTTAAATTTAAATAAGCCTATCAGATTGATAAAGACTGACCTCTCCCTAGCTCTGTCCCTTAACTCTACCTGCCAATACCCCTTGGTCAGGTCAATAGTCGTAAGTTAGGTCACCCCTCCCAGCTTGTTCAGGGGTTTGTCCATGTGGGGCATCAGGTGGTCATCTGACTTTGTGACTGCATTCAGCCCACGATTGTCCACACAGAAATGAATAGAGCCATCTGGCTTTGGCACAAGGACTACGGGTGAGGCCCAGGGGCTGTGGGATCTCTGGATTACCCCTAAATCCAGCATTTCCTCCACCTCCCTCCTAATGTCTTTTTGGACAGCCTCCGACACCCAATATGCTATCCACCGTATGGGTATCTGTGTCCCTGTTTCCACATCATGCATCGCTAAGGGGGTTAGTCCAGGCTTCACACTAAACAGTGCGGCAAAGTTTGCTAAAACCTCCCTTACTTCCTGGATCTTGTCTGGGGCCAGCTGGGGAGACAATTTTACTGCCTCCACAGAGGACTCCCACTTGCTTTCTTCCAGCAAGTCCAGAAGGGGGTCTCCTTCATCTGTCCCCTCCCCAGGACTACATACTGCGAACACCATGTCAGCCCTATTAGCATATGACTTCATCATGTTGACATGGTACATTCTTTCTGGTTGTCTTCTGTCAGGTAACTCTATGATATAGTTCACATCATTTACCTTCCTAACTACTTTGTACGGTCCTGCCCACTCAGCCTGCAGCTTGTCTTTCCAGACCGGAATATGGACCATGACTTCCTGACCCACCGTGTATGAGCGAGTTCTGGCTCTGCGGTCATACCACACTTTTTGTTTCTGTTGAGCAGCTGGCAGGTTGTTCTGGGCTGTCCCCATAAGCTCCTTCAGCCTTTCCCTAAACCTAAGGACGTAATTCACTATAGGAGTTTCCTGGGTGGCATGCTTGCCTTCTCAGTCCTCCCAGATCAAGTCTAGGGGCCCACGTACCCATCATCCATGTAAGAGCTCTAAGGGAGAAAATCCTGTCGACTCTTGGGGCACTTCCCTGTATGCAAACAACAGGTGGGGAAGGTATTTCTCCCAGTCCCTCCCATGCTGTTCAGCAAATGCTCGGAGCATTGACTTCAGGGTATCATTAAATCTTTCCACAAGCCCATTGGCTTGTGGGTGATATGGTGTTGTGCATCTCTGCACCACCCCACATTTCTCCCACAAACATTTCATCATGTCCAACATGAATGAACCCCCTCGATCGGTGATAACCTCCTGTGGAAACCCAACACGGGAGAAAATCCCAAGACATCTGCCACTTTGTCTGTCCTCAGTGAGGATAGGGCGACTGCCTCTGGGTACCGGGTGGCATAATCCACCACAGACAGGATGAACCTCTTCCCAGAGGAGCTGGGGGTATTTAAAGGCCCCACAATATCCATTCCCACCCTCTGGAATGGCTCCTCCGCTATGGGCAATGGACTCAGGGTGGCTTGGGTTTTCCTTCCTGCCTTCCCTATTTCTTGGCACCAGTGACAAGACCTGCAATACTCCTTCACCTGCTGGGTGAAGTTGGGCCAATAGAAATTTATGAGCCCTATATCCTGGCAGCTGGTCAGCTCCAATTAAGTCAGCTAAACAGGAGACCCTTAATTATGTCTCTCTAGTCTTTAATTACCTCCTGGTTTCAGGTTAACATAGCCTGTTGCTTCTCTGAAACCTGGGGGAGGGATATTCATGGAAGCACTGACAATCACACACTATATTCTATATTACAAAAATCATAGAGCAATCATAACCAACTGGCCAAGAGTCACACTCCTAACCTGCTAAAAACTTTAATCAGTTCTTCTGCTATTTGGGAGTGTCATCTGTTCTCAGGAGGGTGGCTTCTGGGTATCTGGTAGTGTAATTACAAATTACAAGGATATACTTATGCCCTCTTCCACTTTTTTGTACTGGACCCACAGAGTTCATGGCCATCCTCTCAAAAGGGGTACTCACTATGGGTAAGGGCATGAGAGTCATCATGTCTCTTTTGGTTATCTGGGCTACCTTCTGACATTCTGGGCAAGCTTTACAATATTTGGCCACATCTTCATCTATACTATGCCAATAAAACCTTTGCAATAATCATGTCAGAGTCCTATCTCTCCCTGCATGTGCTTCCCAAAGAAGATCATGCCCTAAATACAAGAGTTGTTTTCCATTCTTGGTAGGGACTACCAGTTGTTTTGTGGCAGGGGTCTACCTTAACTTTTTTTTGCACTAGCTAGCCAGGCTAGTGAACCAGAGATTACACTAGCCTGCAGAAGTTTGCACTAGCCCACAGTCAGTGTGGTTCACAGCGATTTGCTTAACAAAAGGCAAATACAATTGAAATGTATTAAGCATGTGTCTGAATTTATTTGAAACCTAAATTATAAATGAACTTTGTGAAATACAATACTAAATATATATATATATATATATATATATATGAAACAGTCAGTGTCTTAATGTTATTTGTTTTAAAGTTCTTAATATAAAAGTCAAACAATACTTAAATGTTGCTGGATTGTGTGGTGTCAGTGAAGTGTTGCTCACTTTCAAGTGGTATACCAATGTCACAGTGACTCCCCTACTGCAAAGACCATCACAGTGACAGGATTTAGGCAAAATCTGCATGTCGCTGTGATGGTCTCTGCAAGCCCTGGAGACTTCCTTCACAGGGTGTTTTGCCCCCCACTGGTCCAACTCTGACTCGGAGTTGGAATCCTAGAGACCGGGGGGTGTTGGGGGTTCAGAGGGCACAGCCCCCCATGATAGAAACATGGAGGCATCCCTGACACCGCATTGCTGACACTTGGTACTGCGGCTGTTGGGATGTCTCCATACGGGATGTCGCTTCCGCATGGTAAAACCCTCTTAAGCACACTTGTATCACTATCACAGTCACTCTCAGCTCAGACAGACCACATGGACAAGGCTGAAAAGAACAGTGGAGGTTGGAATGCTGATTTAACCTCCCTGTGTTCCTGGGCTGTAGCCTGTTAGTTTCTTGTTTGATTAGCGCTGCGGTCTCTCACTGTTCTGATCGCACCCTGGTGTGAATGCTGGCGAATCTAGCAATGTTGTTTTACTTTGGGGGGGTCAGACTCAGAGGTCTGTCTTAATACCATTACTGCCTGTGAAGATAGAGACCAGATGTTACAGTTAGGACGGAGGAGCCTGTTTTCCCACTGGCACACATTTGCTGCAGATGTTGCTTCAGAGTTTTGGAAGCAGCTTCTCAGAATTATGGTGACCACATGGTGACAGGATCATTACAATGCATTTTACTGTTCTGACCACGACTCTTGAATGCTGCAAGGTGTTGACTGTTTGGTTTGGGGGGGGTGCTTCAGTCACGTTTTTCCTTTGAAGGAGTCCATTTTCTCACTTGTACATATTTGCTAGCACTGCTGCTTTGCAGCTTCTCAGATGGTGACCACAGCACAGGGTGACAGGGACAAGGCTAAAACAAATGGAACAGCAGAGATGGGGTCGGAGTAGATTACTAGCTAAGCTAACTTTATTTCAGCTTCAGCAGTCTATCTTGATTTACTTCCGACCCAACATTATGGCACAAATGCTGCCCTACCCCTAATCCTGACTTAAATACTGAGCTGCTTGTCTTTAATTATGCACAGTTTGTAGTCTCACTTTTCCAACTGCGCTGTGTCCTGAATGCTGCTTCTGGGGTGTTGTTCAGTTTGACTGGAGGAGGGCTCCTTTGTAGTCTCAGTCAGTTGTCCGATCCTTTTTTTTTTTGCTTTACTTCCTTGCGGTCTCACTGCTCTACCGTGCTTCATGGTGGTGTTTTGTTTTTTTTCTTTGCGACCGCATGAGCACCACACAGCACAACAGGCAGAGAATGGAACTGCAGCTTTCCACTGGAGGAACTGCACTAGCCCAACCGGGCAAGTGACAGAGATCTTGCACTAGCCTGTGGCAATCTGCACTAGTACCCAGGCTAGTAAATGAATGTTAAGTTTGACCCCTGTTTTATGGGTTCACCTGTTTGGGCAAAGGTATATAAACTATTCAAAATTTTATTGTCACATTTGTACTCGGGGGCCCCTTTAGCTTTTATTTGTCCTACCTGTGAAAACAAACTAGCAATGGTCACATACTTATTTTGTTCTGCAGTAATATCACATTCCTCAAAAACATTGTCAATTACAATTGGTGGTAGTTGACTCTTTTTTCCATTCTTACTGCACCTTTTTCTTGGTCCTTTTCATTTTAGTAACCTTCCCTTGGGTCTCAAATACTTCATCCTCAAAGGAAAAAGTATCCTACAGTCTTTGGGCCCTGGTCTGAGACCTGCTAGTTACCGCCATCAATTTTTCTTTAGCTGGGGTAATTAGTTCTTCAAAATAAGGAAAGTCCTGTCCAATCACTACCGGTACAGGTAATTTGGGCACAATCCCCGCAGTCATTATGCTTGTCTTCCCTTCTATGTCCAAAGTTAGTTTGGTGATGGGGTAACGATGGACATCCCCATGGACACAAATTACACCAGTAAATGTTTCTGTTCTAGGGGTTGTCTATAGAACATCTGGATGAACTAGGGTCTGTTGGCTTCTGGCATCAATTAACCCCATCATCACTTTATCATGGATTTTTACTTGGGTTGCAAAGTTGCCCCAGTTCAAGAGGGTTAGATTGGTAGCCTCATTTTTTCTTTTTGTAGCAATATCTTTCTATGCGCCCTTTCCCAAAACAGTATCTACAAACTGTATCAGGGTTATGAGGTCTACCCCCTCTCCCTTCAGGCCTATCCACATTCTTGCTTGATGGATGTAATGGAATAAATGTAGATGTTCTTACTGGTTGCTGGGTCGGGGCAATGGTGGAGTCAGTGGTTTTATACCCCTTCCTTGCTGGTTGCCTGGCCACCAGGAAATCCTCTGCCAGGGTAATGGCTACCTCTGCAGATTCCAGATAATATTCCCTGACCCAGATCTGGACATCAGTCGGTAAAATCTGCAAAAACTGTTCCATAACAACCGCCTCAATGATGTCCAACAAGGTTTTCCCTTCTGGCTGCAACCACTTATTGCAGAGTTCACTCAGTCTGGTGTAAGTCTGTCTTGGGGTGTCATTCCCCTGATGTTTTAGGGAACGGAAGCACTGTCTCTATGTTTCAGTATTGATATCAAAATGTTTCAATATTTCTTTTTTAACTAAGTCATATTTCTCAGTGCTCCTGTGGTCCATATGACTATAAGCCCATTGGGCTCGACCTGTGAGGTAGGGAGCCAGTCTTGCCTCCCACTAGTCTGGAGGCCATGCACATGCCTTGTCCACTCATTCAAAAGTGTTAAAGGAGGCCTCAATGTCATCAGTGGGGGACATTTTTCTAAGTTTAATGTCTTTTGGGATGATATGCATCTGTGGCTTTAGATGCCCCAATAATCTGGAGGGCCTTCATGGTGTCTGCCCATCGCTTGTCCTGCCGAAGTCGTTCCTTTTCTCGCTCCTGGATATCTTGCAGCCATAGTCGCTCTATCTACAGTTGTTTTCTGGCTAATCACTTCAGGAGGTTTTCCCATATCCTCTGGTGGTTCCTCAACAAGGACCTCTGCCAGCTCCTCTTCTCCGCTGTCCTCTTCATAGCTGTCTGTCGACTGTTGTTCAAGTTTTACCCGGGGCTTCCGCTCAAAATCCAGCCCAGGTAACAGTTGCTCTTCTGTGTGCTCAACCATCACTCTGGTCAGAGTGGGCCTCACAGGTGTCACCATTTTTCAGTACCACAGTGCCACTGGTCACCCTGAGGTATCAGTTCTGATACCTATTGGAATCCCCCTCTTTGCTTAGGACTTCTAATATAGCCCATTCTGACACCAAATGTAATAGCTTTGTGGTAAGGATAACTCAGGACACAGTAATTCAGTACAACACACCGCAGTGTGGATTTATTTTTATACAAAAACAGTATAAAAAGCAAATAAATAGAAATAAAAAAATGACATGAAAGAAAAGAAAAATAGCACATTGCTATGATCAAACAAAATCACCTTACTTCAGGTTTCAAACGACAATTCAATTCTACAGTTTGTCCTACTTCGAAATTGTCAATACCTGTTCAGGTATAGATGCTTCCTCTTGCTTTCACTCCAAGCAAGTGAGACTAGCTGCTGAGTTGATCTAACTATAGGTGTTTGGAGAGGGCTTATATAGCCCTCCCACTTATGGGAAGTCCCGCCCACGAAATGCAATTAACTTTGGAATGGTCTCTAAAAGCTCATAACCCAGCCTATACAGAAAAAAATAGGGTAATTTCTAAGCCTTTAATAATGTTTTCCCAGTCTTACAAATAAACACTTCAAAAAGTGCCATCCTTTAGCTTTTATATGGCGAGGAATATTAATTGTCCATTATTAAAGAAAGCTCCTCCTCTTTTACATAATGAGCTTGCGACTATCTGGGTATAAATACAATCCGACAGGGGCCACTGTTCTCTATAGTAAAAGTTAATTTCTGCTGTGCAATCCAACAGGTCAGCACATATTTTATTTGCTCTGTAATTACACATACTAGACCTTTTTAATACCTTTCAGGGCTCTGGGCAGCAGGGGACATTATGTGGCACCTTTAGAGACTTAAATTAGTCTCTTTATTCTGTATTTCATTCATAAACATTTCTTTAATCTTGCTGTGCAGCCCTGTTTTATTCTGAGAGTTGCCACACTTGAAACAGCCTACTGCTTCATAGGGACGTTTCTGTCCCTTTAAATTTGAAAACGCTCACTCAGAGAGCATTGCGCTGTATTTTAGAAGCAGGGCAGCTGGCTAGTGAAAGTAAATGCTGCCTCACTGCAACTGCATCAGAGCAATTCGCTTTTGGGGAGAGAGACAGAGACAGAGACAGAGAAAGAGAGAGAGAGAGCTGAGGAGCAAGTAGGTTCCTCTTTTTTACTTTTACAGTTCTCTCTCCTCAGGGTCATTTTTTCTTTTTCTAGCACTGGGGACACTTTGGGGAGCATGGAGCAGCAGAAACCAAATAAATCAGTTAACTCACCGCTCCTTGCCAGGATCCTAGATTGAATTGGGTTCCTGTCCTGATTCAACACTGCAGCCCGATCGGCTGTGCTTAAATTCAGCTCCTCCGCAACTGGCGGGCAAATTACTTATTTAATTTTCACTGCCAGTAGCTGGGAGCCTAAAGAACACAAAAACATTTGCAAGGAGGGGGTTTCTAAGATCAAGCAGTGGCTGACAGAAAGAAAAAGCCACTTGGTCACACCATTAATCCTGCTTCGGTGCAGGATGGAGCTTGTCTATGGAGCGGCGGCTAACTGAAATTAACATTGTAAATACATCCATGCCACTCCATTCTTACTCTTTTATAAGCTACTGGATTCAAGAAGCTCTCTTGTTAATTATGCACCTCAGTAGCCATTTATAAAACCCACTTCATACATACATAAGATACCATTATAGTTATGCCGCATTCAAAATATACATTTGCTACAAGCGCTGCAGCATTTTCATCAGAGCACAAAGCACTTTATTTATTTTTTTTCCATTTAAAGTTTATTGAATTTTACAATAATGAGAACAGGTCCAGGAGCATCTTACACAATAAATGTAACATTCAGCATAACAAGGATCTGTCCTCCCCACCAACCCCCACAAACCCCCTCCCACTAAGACCTCCCCCACCCACATATTATGCAACACAGAAAATGCTCTGGATTCTACTTAGGCGATGGCATGTTATAACAAAGTACTTTATTTAAGGCAACCAGCACATATTGTTTTAAAGCAAATAGTTGGAAACCCTAACACCACATTTCCATACTTTTTTGGCAGTTAAGTTGAACCCTAATTGGTGCATTAAAGCAGTTTTTGCACAAAATATATATTTACAGCAGAGCAAGCCACGATGCAACACAATAACTGATAGTCAATTACATGTCACAAAATACTGCAGTAAAAAGGACTTAATTGGCATTGAGTTACATTGCTCCCTACAGCATACTACAGCATTTTGTGATATACTGCAGCATTATTGCATTTCATCCTGTTTCATTATTTTCACCCCTCATAGACTGTGTCCATGAGAAATGTTGCATGTAGTGCCAACCTTTACCCCAGCTGGTAGTGCTTTGTGAGCCAGTGAGCTGAGTTTGGGGTGAGCTCAGTGAAGCAGCTGGATGGGATGAGGCTGGGGGAATGACACTGTCATGCAACACCATCCCCCAACCTTGGAAGGGAAAATGCAGGATTGTCCACACTGACCCATGTACCATATAGGGAAGAAACCTCTTCTGTTGACATAGGGATCTGCATTTCAGCATCTGTGGGTGCCAGGGGGCCCTGTGCTTTGCCAGCTGTTTCCATATGTCACAAATGCAGTAACAGCACTTTGTGTGCTACCTTTGTGGAGCTGTATTGGTGGCTGCATAAGCACAAGGGTCTGTGCTTTAGCAGCCACACCTCTGTGAGTGTGTCATACAGCATGCATGAGTATGTGTGCCTGCAGAAGTGCAGGCGCCATGGGGGCCCTGCACTTATGAAGACAGAAGTTCTTTTGCAATGTGGGTATCCTGGTTTCAGCAGTGGATCTAGTCTACCTTTGAAAGCTCAAATTTTAGGTTAAAACAGCTACTTTAGCTGGCCTAAGTGGCTAGTGGATATGGTGTCCATGAGAGACCTGTCAGGCACTCCAGGAGATGCAACAGTCCACTGACTTTCTCAAGCCCATGTTTGGAGTGGATTTTGTCCAGGACCACCTCGTATATGCAGTCCTCCCTGTACCTTTCAAGCTCATCCCACTGCAACTCCAGGAAATAGGGATAGTCATGTGGGGGTACTCCACCTTTGCACAATGGTGAATGAACATCTCTGCCTGTGACCACTTGGGTATTGTATGTATGTGGCCCCCTGTTCTTGTCCTGGCTGCAGTTACTGTCCCTTCTGGTACTGACTAAAGTGGGTCTTTCCAGTGTGTGAGTCCCCACCTCTGGTGGACATTGCTTCTGGTAGTCTTGCAGTGCCGTATCTGCCTGCCTTCGATGCACTGTGTTTCCTGGTCCATGATCACCTAGATGGTCCCGCAGGAGGCGGTTCCACCACAACAGACCCAGTGACTACGGAGTGTTCTGTCACTGCTAAGGCATGAGGGGTCACCTGTGTGTCCACATGGCCTTCACACTGCCACTGATCCAGTGGAGCAGGCCCTGCTGCTGTACCACTCCATGGCAGTAGCCACCACACTAGTTCCATTGTGGTTGGCCCTTGTGGGGGGTGGCAGCTGTGTAAAGGGCACCTGCATTGCACAGAGCCACTGGATCCAGTCTTTGGCCTTTGATGCCTCATGTACCCTGATACGACCTGCCCTGGACACAGTTGTTGTCATCAGCATTGCCCCAGAGGATTCACAGCACCCCTTGCATAGACTTCTCATCACAACATTGGGGCCCCTGTGGCTGCACACATTACAGCGGGCATGCACTTGGGTGGCAGGCTCAGTGTTTGACTCTCTCAGTATCAGCCATTCCAATGTTGCCAGGAGTACCATCACTTCTGTCCAAACAGGTAAATGGTTCACGCTGTCCGGTGTGAGGCTAGGTGCAGACTAAGTAGGGGATGCTGCCCCCTAAAATATGAACATCACAACCAAACCATAAGGTCTGTATTCTCACAGTGCCTGATCAATAGCTGACAAGAATGTCACTGTTGCCAGCCTGGTGGCACTGAGAGTTGAGGTGCTGGATGCCACACCTTGCACCATGCAAGCGACCCGGGTTCGGAATGGACTTGGGTCACCAGGGGTCAGCCATGTCAAGGAAGAGGATTGAGTGTCTGGAGGATAGCTCTCCTCTCCTTGGGTGGATTGTGGGCTTCGCTTGGCTCCTTGGCAGCCCTGATGGAGATCGAAGGCTCTACAGGAGCCGGTGCAATCAAAGGGCAGAGCAGTGGTGGACGTCAGCAGTGCACCTGTGCAGATGTCACTGCATGTCTGTGCTCTAGAGGAAACCTCAATGAAAAATCCCCTGCAGTTCATCGGAGATGAAGGAGACCCGAGGGACCTGCCCACATCCTGCTGCTGGACCTATCCTCCTCAGACCTCATGTTCTGGGGCTTGATATCACTGCCGTCCCTCTAATTTCAGAAAGGCTGTCAAGGGAAGGCAGGCCCTCTCCTGGGAGGTGATCTGGGGGACTGGACAGACCATGGGTTGAGTGGGAGACCGAGGGGAGGGGAGTTTCAGTCTGGGAGTAGAGGCAGTAGTCTAGTGAGTACTCTGGATGAATGCACTGGATCTTCAGAGCAAAAATAGAGTCTACAAAAAAAAAATGTCACTGTTAATGATTGCAAAAAAATAACATTTTATCGCAGTAGACAAGGTAGACTTTTATGAGATATGATTAGATTCCATGGTAATGGCCTGGGAAGCCTATGGGATAGTCTGAGGTGACTTGCAATACAGTGGATGATCTAGGTAACACCAGGGCATAGTGCTATAAGTAGCTGGGTTTAAAGAGACTGTGTAGTAGTCAGCTGAGTTGCCCTTCCCCTTAATCTCAGGCAAAGAACAATACACCCCTCAATCCATCCCCAAAAATAAATAACACATACAATAACTCTAACATACATCTCTCCCTCCCCTGTAGCCTAAGGATGATGTACCAATAGTGGTGTTTGGCCTGACTGGCTTCAGTCTGACCTGGGTAGCCCCATAGGTTCCCAATAAATCACAGTGTTGCATGAATCTGTATAAACCAATTAGCAATGCAGGAATCCCACCTGCCTAGCTGCAATGAAAGCCAATCAGGGTGGATTGCTTAATCACTGTCCCACTTCAAGGCCAGGCCCACCAGCGCCTTCACCTCCTGTGGTTTTTCTGTGGACTGAGGGGGGCAGCCCTCAGTTGGTTTCAATCTTTCCTTGAGTGCAGATCACAGAGAGTGATTTCTGGGATTTATTCCTCGGCCCCTCACTGGCTGCCCTGCGGGGTTCCACAGGGCTCAGTGCTGTCCCCCATGTTATTTGCGGTGTATATGCTTCCACTGGGGACATTATAAGATGGTATGGGTTGAGTTTTCATTGTTATGCTGATGACTCTCAGCTCTACCTGTCTTTTGTGCCTGTACAGGAGTCTGATTCCATCACAGTGTTTAATAACTGCCTGCTGGAGATACAGGAGTGGATGAGTACAAGTTGACTTCAGTTGAATTCAGGAAAAACTGAGGTATTGGTGGTGGATCGTGTTTTTAGGACAACAGGGGTATGGGTGGGGAAGCCCTTGGGTTTATATCTTGAGGGGACCCCACTTATGGCCTCTGGCCAGGTGCATAACCTGGGTGTGGTATTTGATGAAGGCCTGACCCTGAGGGCGCAGGTGTTGGCTGTAGTCAAGTCTGCCTTTTTCCATCTAAGGAATGTAGCCTGGGTGAAACACTTGGACCCGCCTGAAGATCTTCCTACTCTGGTCCACGCCTTTGTCACCAGTCATTTTGATTATTGCAACACCCTCTATCTAGGGCTGTCGGGGGTGGATATCTGCCGCTTGCAGCTTGTGCAGAATACAATGGCAAGATTGTTGATGGGAATCTCTAGATTCAGTCATGTAACACTTGTACTGCATGAACTGCACTGGCTGCCTATACAGTGGCGGATCACCTTCAAGGTCGCATTGCTGACCTATAAGGCCCTACATGATTTGGGACCTCACTACCTGAAAGAACTCCTGGTGCCTTACTACCCCTCCCACTCACTCCGATCCTCTGATGAGGAATTGCTAGAGATTCCCAGGGTATATTTAAAAACATCTGGAGGAAGATCTTTTGCCCTTATGGCACCTACCATGTGGAATTCTCTACCTCGCCAGATAGGAAATAGCCTGACCATGGAAGGCTTTAAAAAACATCTGAAAACATTCCTATTTAATCAGGCATTTTCAGGGATTTCTTAAATGACTGTTATTAGTTTGTTATTGGTTTTACTGATTGTATATTGTACTGTATTTAAGCTGTGTGAATTATTGTAAACGCGCCCTGAACTTGGGAAAGGCACTTTAAATAAATACATTTTTACTTGCTTTTACTTACTTACCCTTAGCTACACAGGGCTTCATCTCCCCACACCCTACCTCAGCAGTGTCCTGTAATTAATAACAATAGCTGTATAACCAATGTAAAGTGTATAGTTATGAAAAATTGAATGCTGCAAGTGAATAAAAGTGCAGCTTTGTAGCAGACAGCAATTGAAACTGAACTAATCCTATGCTGGAAAGTCTTCAGCAATCTATAGAAAAAAGGAAACAGACAGCAGTGTAATAGGGACAGACTACCTGAACACATCAAGTGCAGATAACTGGATTAGAAAAACAGGAAAGTTAAGTCTACACCGTAGGAGTTCGGTAAGCAAAACAACACAGACTGTTAAGTCCCAGTTTAATTCATTGATGCAGAGAAAGGGAGTTAGGCAGTGTCTCCAATGGATCACAAAGAGGAAGGATATTGATCAGACAATATCTGAAGGTGAAGATTTTGATCTATTACCTCTACTGAGGAAGGTGTCCTGCTGTTTCCACTGTCCTACTCAAAGTGCTGCTCAATGGTCAGAGGAACTTGACACCCAGCAGTGGCAGACTGCCTATGGTCTTACTTCGGCAGCATACAGCTGGTTGTCCTGCAGATGAGCAGAGACCAAGAGAGCAGTAAATGTATTCCTGGGGGTTGCACTGTCTGCAGGGGAGACTGAGCATCCTCCCCTCAATTCTGTGTCCAATTGTCATTAACAGCTGGTGGTATAAGGCTTAAGAACATGACTCCTGGGCAATGCATGCTGACTGATGTCCTCCTCAATGAGATGACTGTGTGTTCCAAAGGAATGCTGATTCGGCAGGGGGCAGACTGGTGAGAAACAACCTCTGTCATTGGTGCCATGCTTAACAAAGGATGTTCCAGCAAAAAAAATTAAATAGAGCCCGTGTTCCCCTGCCTCACCAACAACAGCCATGCTGGAGTAGTAGGATAGATCCCATGACTGGAGATGGTGTGCCCAGGCAAAGATGTAAAACAGCTCAGCACTTAGGGTAGCAAGGTCAGGAACAAAATAACACATACTGCTAACGTGAGTTAAATGAGTTCAAAAGCAGGAGGTATGTTAATATAGGGAAACACAACACCTGAAGAAATAAACAGTCCCATACCTGCAGCTCAGTGGTAAAAATCAGTTACTGTTCCATGGGTGCTGCTGAAGCTGGGGAGGGCTTAGGATGGAACAGCTTGTGAAGGATGGCTGGCAATTGCTGAGCAGCAGATGTGGCCAACTCTAATGCGAGGGGTCCCATGGGCAACTGAAGGGTGAGTCTGGCTGGAAAAAACACTTGGAACATTAGGTGGCCTGAAGGAAGCTTCAATTTAATGTCCTTATAGGCTTTCTGTTTATTTTGTACAGCTTGGCTGAGATCCTTGAAGATAAATTAGTGAGTGTTCTTCCAGTGGAAGGAGGTGCAGTTCCCGCTGCTTGCTGGATTATGAGTTTATTCTGAAAATTCAGGAGCCTGCAGATCAGAGATCTGGGTTTTCCACTTTTCTGTGGTATCGGTTGGATGGTCTGGTGAGTTCTCAATAATGTATGAGGTGCCATGGTCTGGGGACCCTGCTAGCTTCAGGAAGAGATGACTGACAAAACCCACCAGATCGCTACCCTCAGCAAACTTGGGGATTCCCACCAGCAACAGTCTGTAATACCTCCTCCTGTTCTCCTTGACATCAATTTTCTCCTCCAGTCTGGCCACTTTCCTCTTGAGGAATACCACTTCCTTCTCCCAGCTGGCCTGGCCTTCCAGGGAGCTTACCCTAGCCTCAGAATCTCCCACCCTGGGCACCAGGATGTCCAAAGAGGATTTAACTGCCTTCAGATCGTCTGCATTCACAGTAACAATCACCTTGATCATGGTGAGTTCTGCTAGGAATTTTTCTAAAATGGTAGCTTCGGTATCCTGTTCTAGGGTGGTGGTTGGTGGTGATTCTGGTGTACACCATTTTGGGGCCTGGGAGAGGGCTGGGATTGGTGGTGGCTGATGAGGCTCCATGCAGGTCTCAGATTGTTCGTAAACCATTCTTCACTATAGCAGGTTAAAATTCTGTTAGCAGGTTCTAGGCATGAGACACTACCAAGTGTGGTGGTCTGGGAGTGGGTCCATTGCCTTATTGAAGAGAAATTGTTAGTTTTAAATGCTGACAGTGTTCAAGTTCAATCAGAGCAAGACCACTCTCCTCAGATGCATCACCAGAAGTCTGAACAGTATTATTTCTGATCTTGGTGAACATACATTCTCTGATTCCTCCAAACCCATTCCAGTAAGCTGGGGCTAATTGGACCGCATTGTATCAACCTGGTTAGCTGACCCTCTCACCCATCCGTCTAACAACTTGCAAAGCTGAAATGCTTCTGTGTTGTCCTCAAACCCTGTAACCTTGGAAAACCAAACTATTCCTGCCAGGTTTTGGCCCACTACTGTAGGTATAAGGCCCTCCTGCTTTTTACTGCATAACATACTTACATAACTGGTCAACTGCTATTGGCCATTCATTTTTCCACCCGTGTCTCCCTTATCTTCAAAAAACCCTGGACCCCAGTCTTGTATGCTGCCCTCACACGCAGAGCTAGTGCATTCCTGATCAGCTCCCAGGCTTCTGGCTCACCAGTTCCCAAAAGAATGCTTTGACTGCCCTGGAGTGCTTTTCTGCTTCTGGCACTAGATCCCAAAACCTCTGTCACTGCAAACAAGAAAGAGCATCAGTGATGTCGTTATTTGCCCCAGGCACATGCAGTGCCTTAAAGTGAATGTTTAACATTAGGCATTTCAAAACAAACACTCTCATCAGGTCTGTCATCGTCCCTTTGGCCCCCTGCTGCCTGCTAATGGTGTACACCACACTCATGTTATCCATTCTAAAAATTACCTTTTTTTCCCTACACCGGGCACCCCACACACACAGTGCTACAAGTATAGGGAAGAATCCCAACCAGGTAACATTCTTTGTTATCCAAGTATCCTGCCAGCTGGATGGCCACCATTCTCTGCACCAAGAACCAAGGAAATACAACCTGAAGCAGCAAACCCCCTGCACATCTGTGTACAGCTCAATTACTTGGTTAGTGGTAGCTGTAGGATAGATTGATATATCATTATATCAGTTCAAAAAGGCCATCCATACTCAAATCATCTTTCATACCCTCTGTCACCCATAGTCTATAATGTGGTTAGTGGCAGTGATTGGCTACTTTCTATAGTGTGAAATAAAGTGACTTTGCACTATGCCTGGAGGTGATGTGGCACTCCACTGCATAGTTTGCTAAAAAAAAACTTCCCCTCACCATTGAATACCCTTCCTTCCCTCTTCCACCTTCCACAATGCAGGCACCCACCTTCAGTCGGACTACTTACTGCAGCACCTCATTCCACCCTTCCCCCCATCAGCAATTGTAAAAATTAAGTTTTGTATACAGTAGTTATAAACAATCAACACATTTATAATCCTTTTCCCCCCTTGTAGCTCACAACCAACCCTCCTCCCCACCCCACCACAATATAGGTACCCATTTCTCTCAGTCCTCTAGCAACCCATCCCCCTTCTCTCACATACACTTTAAAATGACCCCCAGTAGGGGCTGCCTACATTTCCTAGTGGCAATGCATCATACTGCCATGCTGGTGGCACAGGTTTGGGTGCAGACTCATGTTGGCCACTGCAATAGGGAAAGAAGCGTGGGGGGCAGTGGGGGTTTCAGGTTAGTATTAGATGGGGCTGGTTGGTAGCTAAGGTCTAAACAGGTAAATTCTTGAAGTCTGATGGCAGCTAGGCCAAGGGAGAAAAGTAGATGAGGAAAAATTCAGTCCTGTTGTATGACCAACAGAATAGCCCTCCTATCTGTACCACAGCTGCCTGCATTATGAATGAATGTGAATGCAGAAATTCCCATTATTAGTCAAATACTTCAACTCATTTACAAGGCAATGGAGTACATTTCATTTCTGAAGTCTGAAAAGAAAGAAGATTTGATAAATGCTGTTCTTGAATTAACATAATGTCAGGTCTGTAGAAAACTAAACAATGATGAATGCTTTGATCATATGGCAGAACACATTTTCCTAATTTTCTGTAAATTTTTTTTTTCTAGAGAGGATGTGCTAGGTAATGAATAGGTAATTAATAGCCTTGATATTTTTTAACACACTTCTTAACTTTAAAGGAAACCTAGTTGTTGTGGTATCCTATTTTTTAGATGAGCAGCGTAAGTCAGACTTGGGTCAGTATATGCAGTGCACCCAGATATTTAAACTGCTATGTAGTCTCAAAGAGATATCCATCATTAGTTATTAATGGGAAATTAGCCATTGACTGGCTAGTTTCAGCTTAAATCCTAACAAAATAAGTTTTATTTTTCTTCTTTAGTTTAAGCATGTTATGTAATAAACTATTCTGTAGGTTCAGAAAACTGGACCCTAATGAATTGTTCTTGTCTTGTACATTATTTGATTTCTCATGAAGAACCACATTATCTGTATATAAGATTATGTTTACTGCTTTGCAGGCTTTGGGCATATCATTAATGATTAGCAAAAGCAATACTGGGCCCAAAATTGAACCCTGCAGCACCCTACATCCTGCTGTTATTGCTGAAAAAAATGATATTTTTGCCACAATATGTGTTTTCTTTTATTTGCTTCATAAATATATTTAATGTATGTAGTCAGAATTAACATTTTGTATTGTGACACCAGTCTTGCTTTTATTAGAATGTTAGTCGGTCAAAACTGCTTTTCAATAAGAGTGCAGTAAAAACTGTGCAAAGAAAAGAGCATGAGGAAATACAGCTACAGGGAAAGTATAGCACAGACATTACAGCTCTGTACCTGTAGCTGTGTTCACTCACACTGACCACTGTAAGTTTGTGGCTGACTGCTGGTGAACCACACCGCCCCCATGGTTTAGAGGCTAACATGACAGATCTTGAAAGGCATTGCAGTTCCAGTTGATAGCAGTTTGAGTCTCAGTCCTGCAGTTTGCATGTCCTATTTTTGTGGTGTTTGACATCTGCATGTTATTTTTTTTGGTTTTGTTCTAGATGTTGCACCCGCCCCTTGCTGGTCCCCCGCCAACTTTGCTATGCAAAATCTCAACTCCCCCTCGGAGTTGATTATATATAATATGGGGGCTGAAGCCCACCGCGCAGGGGGGTGCGGTGTGCAAAGCCCCCTGCATATCATTTTCATATGGTTCCTCAGTGAGTTCCGTTGTCCTCCCCCTCTGCTGCCTTCTCCAGCCTCTTGTGTGTTGTGTGTTTGTGCATGTGTGGTGGGGAGTGCGGAGCTGCTTGGTGAAACAAGTGCTCATTTCACTTGCTTCCCCCCCCCCACTGCTGTCTTTCCCCACACTTTTTTGATTGTGCTCTATTTGACTGTGATGTTACTGTTTAGTGTTTTAGACCTAGAACCTATTAGAACACAACTTTGTGAGTAAATATCTTTACAAATCTGTACACTTAAAGAGGACAGGAAATCATTTTTAATTAGCAGCTGTTTATAAAGTTCTTATTCTCAGAAATTACATGCATTCCTCTAAATCATCACATTTTAACTGTACCTGAACAAAAAGTGATGCAAAAACAAACTGTATTTTGCATTGTTTTGTTTTTATGGGCAGCATTCCGTTACAGTTCTCTTCATGGAACCAATAATTTGGAGTTTTAACTATGTCATGGTTTGTACACAGAACTCTAAGCATAGTTCTAATAGGTCAGCAGCTCATAATTAGCATTCTGTTTGCAAACTGTATCATAGTAAAAACTCCAAGTTTATTAGTTCAACGAAGAGAACTGTTGCAGAATGCTGCCCACAAAAACAAAACAATGTAAAATACAGTTTTTGTATCACTTTTTGTTCAGGTACAGCTAAATACAGATAATTTAGGGGAATGCATATAATTTCTGAGAATAAGAACTTTGTAAACAGCTTCCAATTTGAACAAATTTTGTGCCCCCTTTAAATCTTAGTTTGCTCAGAGGTGCAAGTTTAATGACCACCTTCGTAAACTCTAAACACCAACATATAGCATGATCCACTCTTCCTTTGACAATTCCTGTAAAAGGGAAGGTAAGTAAAAGTGTGAACTGTTGTGGAGCCTAGACTTCATATAATTGTGTTTTTTAATAGTTCCATAAAACACAAGGCACAGACTGCAGAAAAGATCAGTAACTGAGTCCAATAACTGTCTGGACAACGTGATTCTTTATTTTTGGCAAGGCCCTCTAGATAAAGTAATAAAATTATTTTTTCTTAATTTTGCTGGGTGAGCAGAGTCTTATTTGTCATGTTTTTATGGCTGCAGTGGGCAGAGCCCTGCAGACTTTTTAAGATCATCAGACAAAGAATTCTGCATTCCTTCTGAATGAACATGTTGGACTTGCGTCACAGTCACCTCCGCATCTGTGAAGCAGTCTGCCCATGTTGTCCCTACCAACTGCATCACTGAACTACTTCACAGTGCCCTCATGCCACATTCTGATGGTTGTTGCACTCTACTGTGCATGTGCTAGCAGTTGCACATGCGCAGTAGCATGCGACTGCCATCTTGGTCATGGCAGAGCAGGCCATGTTCCACCGTCACAGCATAATATATTTATTTATTTCTTTTGTTGTATCAAAATTCCCTCTACCCAACTCTCCCTCTCAGCACCCACATACACCCTGAAACATAACTGTGATACTGGGGGTGCCCAGTCCACCAGTGTCCCAATCGGGAATCATTAGTCATTTTTTGTTGGTTTGTTTTCACCTGAAAAAAAAAATATCCATCGATGCTTCCACCAAATAACCATAACACTGTTAGTGCCCAATCCCCCAGAGTCACAATCGAGGATTGTCAGTCTCTCTCTTTTTTTTGTTAACCCATAGAAAAGGAAGATCCATTGATGTCTTTTGAGGCCATTCCTTACCTCCACCTGACCCTCCTACTCAGCATCCACCACCCCACACACCCCCAAGCCCTTACTTATGCACTGGGGGTCCAACATCCTAATCCTCTCTGGACTACAGACACATCTTCACTCTTCAAAGCGGGCTGTGAACTGAAGATACAGGTATGCATTTCAATGCATTTCAATGGGATTTTGAACTTGGTGCCACAACCTGGGCATTTTAACATATGTTTAGCACACATTTTCAACATTCCTTCTTTGAGACCCTACCTCATGAACAATGTAATTCTCATTAGGCAGATCTGTTCCAAAAGGTGATTTTATGGCTCTTGTACAAAATCATCTTTCTGGCAGGAAAATGTTTCTCTGTCATTGGTCATGAGGTGGGGTCATAAGAAGGCTATGTTGAAAATTTGATGTAAAAATATTGAAAAACTACAAAGTTATGAGCCTACATTGAATTTTGTGAATGCAGGCTCATAACTTTGATACTTTTCAATATCTGTACCTCAAATTTACAACATAGACATATCTTTATAGCACCTCATGACTGTGATAGCTGTCATTTTTCAAATCCTGTCCAAAATGTTGTTTTATATCTCAAAAGGTGATTTCGCAGTCCCTGCACAAAATCATCTTTCAAGCACCAGTTGAAAATTTTCTTTGCCCTTGTTCATGCGATGGGGTCATAAGAAGGCTGTGTTGAAAATTTGGTACAAAATTATTAAAAAACAACCAAGTTATGAGCCCACGTAGAATTTTGTGAATGCAGGCTTGTAACTTTGGTAATTTTCAATATTTTTCACTCCAAATTTACAGCATAGCCATATCTTTACAGCACTTCATGAAAGTGACAGCTGCCATTTTTCAAATCCTGGCCAATATGTTTTTTTACATCTCGAAAGGTGATTTCATGGTCTCTGCATGAAATCACCTTTCAGCCAGGAGTTGAACATTTTCTCTGCCCTTGTTAATGTGGTGGGGTCATAAGAAGGCTATCTTGGACATTTGGTGTAGAAACATTAAAAAAGTTATGAGCCTACATTGATTTTTGCGAACACAGGCTCATAACTTCAGTAATATTGAATATTTTAACGCCAAATTTTCAACATAGCCATTTCTTTACAGCACCTTATGAATGTGACAGCTGTCATTTTTCAACTCCTGCCCAAAATGTGTTTTTGCATCCTGAAAGTTGATTTCACAATCCCTGTGCAAAAACACCTTTAAGCCAGGAGTTGAACATTTTGTCTGCCTGTCTTCATGAGGCAGGGTCACATCAAGGCTATGCTGAAACTTTGGTGTAAAACTATTACAAACCAAACACATTTATGAGCCTATCTTTCATTTTGCAAATGCACACTTGTAACTTTGATAATTTACAATATTTTACTGCATATTCTTCAGCTGCAGCCCTATCAGCTCTGGCTAGAGTATGTTTCTAGATGACACTATTAGAACCAGTTCCACATTACTTAACCGTAACTTGTTTCATTTTTCCACTTTTGTTAAGAAATTTTATGTGTTCACAGATACCTAGTAAAAGAAAGAAAAACAATAAGCAGAGAAAAAGTTTTTATTTTTAATAGGCTGTATTAAATAAGGTAATGTACAGTAAATTAAGGTCTGGACTGACACTTGAAAGCACATAGATACATACAATGTGATTACTGAATGCAGCTTTGCACAAAACCTTTGGGATTGGCAGAGATTACTAGTGCTGTGAGACAAACATCTACACATGCAAGTGGGGAATTTCCCCTTTCAGCATTTGGGAAGTTTCTGCAAAATTAGAATAATCTTACCATACTTTTCATTGCAGAATTACTTTTTGTTGCAAAAATGAATTTCTTCTCACATATTTGTCTTTCCTCTCATGAGTTGTTTATTTCCCATATGGGAAATGAAGAATCATGCTACAATTATCCATGGCAAAACTGCAATTGCAAACTATGTATTCATTGTGGATTTTATTGGCTTGTTTGAGGAGCTGTCTTACTTATTTTTCTTTTTTATTCCACAAATCATTGCATTGATATCTTGGCAAAATGCAAACTTTTGTGATTACATCTATTTTTTCTCTTGGAATTGCTTAAAAGCAAAACTAGGAAATATTGTACTATCTTAGGCATTACTACCATGTACATTAGTAATCCCTGATGGCTACAAGTGTAACACTGGTGTTGTACATCTGAGACACTATCTAAAACAGGTAGAAGGGAAAATGTATTTTAGGAGAACATTACAAAAAGGCCACTTAGAGGGATTGTCCCATTCCCATGTCAAAGTCTAATATTCAGGACATTACAGTCATGGATTGAACCAATGATCTAGAACACCTTGGCAAAAAAAAATGAGCTACCAGGGAGAAAGATAAAAACACTTGTTGCACAATGAGGTCATTTTCCTTTTCAGTGTTGCAAAACCATACATGGAAGGAGATTGCAGACATAGGTTGTCAGCCTTGCAGACAGTAGGGATGTATGATATTCTTAACTATGTCTCAGAATACACATAGATTAACCACATTCTTTTTGGACAAAGTATATACATGGTACACCATCACACTTTGTTCTTATACTGTATTTAATTGATATTGTGTGAAAACTAGGGAACTTTTCAAATGTTATACTGTCTGTATGAGGGATACTTAATTAAACCGGCAAAGGAAGAAGGTGACACGGTAACTGTGTATTGTACAGTACAGCAATAGCCTCATCTATCTTGCCTAGCTCTTATGGTAATATCTCATCACTTCCCTCAAAGGTATTTTGCTCTGTGCTGAAGGATTTTTCCCTCTCTATTGGTTATCTATCATCCCAACTAAGACATGTCAGCTTACCTTAATAAACCTATCTCAAATTAGTTTGAAAAATGTAACTTTTAGTAAATTCTGACACTTCTGTTCAGAATTCTATTAAACCTGACCAAAGGATGTATGTGGCCTTGAAATCTCATATACTAAGCCATTTTCATGTGAAATATATGTTGGCCCAGTGAAAGGTATCAAACTATTCAGCAACTTCTATTAAAGGAAGAATTATATTGTAAATTGTCCTGACCCCAGTTCAACTCTCTTTGACTGGTACTGCTGTAACATCAATGTCCTTTATTTTCTTATTGTTTAATGTCCAGGTTCTTCTTGAAAATGAGCTTGCTCAATGATGTTCACCTGGTTAAATAAAGATTTTGACTGATTGATTGATTGATGATTGTTTCATTGATTGATTTTAGTTTACAATTTATTTACCCAGGATAGTCCTGTTGAGATGCAACATCTGTTTTTTATTCCACAAATCTTTGCATTGATATATTGATACCTGTGTCTGCAATATCCTTCCATGTATGATTTTACAACACTGAAGAGGAATATGATCTCATTGTTCAACAAGTGTTTTTATATCTCTTCTTGGCATACCTCAGATTCTATGATGTTCTAATGTCCTATATGTAGCCCTCACCCCCATTTTGGAGGGCTTACCTTGAGTATCTCTCTGGGCTTCTCTGATGCCCACTACCTGGCAGACATCCAGAGGGGAACTTAAATCAAGGGTTGTTAATGTTCTGTTGCTGTTCTGCATGTGTGTGCAATGACATGCTACCACACTATCCCTTTAAGAGTTTCAGCATAGCCAGCCCAGTGGTGCAGAGGTTGAGGTGCTGGGCACATTACCTTGTACTACACTGGTGACCAGGGTTTGGGAATGACCGTGGATCATCAGGGTGCCGGCATGGGGGGAAGGGTGGAGCAGGAATAAGCATGCCAGTGGGCAGCTCTCCTCTCCTTAGGGTGGTGAGGGTGGGTTGGCACCCCCCATAGTTCCGCTCCCACCTGGTGGAGTTCCGATGGGTAGCATAGGCGGAGAGGGGGTGGCAAAGTATTGGGAGGTGGAAGGGGCTGAGCTGGTGCCACAGGGTGTGAAGCGTGCCTCTACACTCTCGCACGGGCATGGGCCAGGCCCTTGGTTGGGTCAGGGGAGAAAATCTTTAAAAATTTATATGTGTTCACATTACCAGTTGGCAGGAGGATGCGATGGGGACCAAAGAGCTATATATATATACAAAAAAAAAAGAGTTTCAGCACATGTACTGTATAAACAGTCTGGGTTGGGTTCAAGTGCTTCAGAGATCATGACCAACCAGGACTCACCCTCATCGGCTCTATTCTGCTGTTGATTACAGAGCAGAGACAGCCCTTTCTAACACTGCAAATATTTACTTCTAAATCCTTACTGTTATTTAAATAAAATAAGTTGTTTTTACTGCCAGTATTGCCAGTAAGTGAACTTCCTGATGGGAGCCACCATCTTTAGTCTTGGACTCCTGCTTTGGACCAATTGGAACCAAGGAGTCCTCAAGGGGTAAAAATTACAGAGACTTGTGGGAAAAGCTGTAAACATTCCTTTTTGGCACCTAAATTGACCAATGGGGTGCTCAGACTGTGACTGATAGCTAGGCTAACCAATCTGAATCCAGGAATCCTGATCTTCAGGCAGGACTGTATTGAAAAAGTTCGGTTGTGTTCAGCACAAGCTACTGAGAAGGAACTCCTGTGACAGCTGAAGAGCAGTGCATGGAAATGACCTGTACTTGCTGTCTGTGAACCCTTTTTGATCCCAAAAGGGGACTGATTGTCCTGGGAATGCTAGTTAAGCAGCCTGAGAGGTTTCTTCAGCTGGAAAGCTGATCAAAAACCAGCCAGATACCGAAAGGAAAAAGTTTGTTGTTTCTTCAGCCACCGAGACTGTGGCCTACCACATGTGTGGAAGAGTTGCTCCAGGGACTCCTACGTAAAGAAAAAAAAGCTAGCACTACACAGCAACAACCTTTACCAAATACCAGCTGGAGGGTTCACCAGCACGCAGATCAGATTGTTCAAAATACATTTTCTCAGCAGGGTCTATGTCAGCAGTGGTCCAGCCAGACTGTTCCTGTGCCCTCATCAGCATCCTGGTGAGAGACCAGACTTGGGGAGTCAGCCCCCGTGCAACAATCAAACACAGGTTGTGGCCACCAACAGGGAAAGGCCATGAAGCAGAGGTGAGTCTTGTCAGCCCCAGTCCCTACAAACAGCTCAAGCAAGCAACAGGTCTTCCATGTCACCAGAACCTTCTTCCAGTCATCTGGGTATAGTGAGTAAAACCAGGGTAGCTCTCTGCAATTATCTGCTGTTACAATTATTAATGGTACCATCTGATCCTGTTTTAACAGTTTCCAGTGGTTAACTAGACTGGGCCATCCAGCCACGGATACAACTGATTTTGAGATTTTTGCAAGTGTGTTGTTTATGTTTAATCACCTTTTTCCATCAAGAGCCCCAACGCAGCTGCAACACCCGCCAACCTGCGGCACCATTCAGGAATGCCTGTTTCCACTCTGGGTACCCAGTAGTGCTATAACTGTGTGAATGCAGGGACTGATTAAATCAAAGCAATACAAATCTGCTTATTGCAAGGGCCTTAATACTCATTTTGATTCTCGCCCCTTCCTTGTTACTTTCCCTAAATAAACCTGTTTTACTTTTTCAAGTTTAACCTGAGCCATGAGCAAATTATGACTTGGTTTAAAGTGATAAGGTATATGCTAAGTGTTCTTAAAGTGCATGATTAAATTGAAACTGTCTTCTACAGGGGAATGCAGGGTGCTAGCCAGAGATCCAGACCCTGTTGGTAAGTGGGTTGAGTGTGAACATATCATTAATATTGAAACTGATTTGTACCCTAACTGTTAAGCACTGCAGTTGCTCAGCTAAGTGTATAAGGTCACTAGGTCAGATTGTGCGTGGTTATAGCTTCCTAGAGGTCTGTACCAATTCTGTTAGGAACCCACTTAAGCACTACTCTGAGTGGAGACTCCAAAATTGTATGTACACTGTGGGTAGGGAGACCACAGTAGCAGTTAATTCCAAACTCAGGCCCCTCTTCCTGTTGTTAGGGAAGCAGGCAGGGGTAGTAGCCCTCGGTATAACAGTGCCAGGGTTACATATACACTTTGCACACTTTTGCCATGGTGTTCTAGATCATGGGTTTAATCCATGTTGTGCCCTATTTCTTCCAATTTCTGCAAATGGATAGACTGGGGTACTGGGAGGTTGAGTGACTTGCTCAAGATCACATCGTGTGTATTTGATACTATTTGGCTGTAGTGAGATTTGAACTTCAGATGTCCTGGTTCTCAAGCCAGTGTTTTAACTATTGGACCACATTGCCTTCACAGTTACTTGTGTATTCACATTTCAGATGTGGTCATGCACATATTCCTGATTTAGGAGAACATTTACATTTGGTGTAGTAAAGGCAGGCCATGGATTTCAAACATAGTTTTTGTCTGTTCCTGGGCACTACTGTTACTAGTAAATGTTCAAATCTACTTACCAATACAGATTGGAACATGTATTATTAATATCAGTGACTTACAATGGGCATACATTAAGACTGGAAACTGGCACATTGAAATAAATCATCGGCCACTGGTGGGCCTATTCTGCTTGGTCAGCCACCACTTTTCTTTTTCATTTCCATTGAGTGAAGGTAAACATATCTATTTTCTGTTTACACTCTCTGTGCAAACAGTCACACTGTGGATGCCTGCCATTGAATCTTGCCTGCCTCTGAAGGCTCCTGACTGTTCTAGTGGGATGGGTGACATTAAAAAGTGGCTTTGAAAAAAAAAGTTGTCCAATAAAGGCATGTTTTTTAACAGCATACAGAGCTGGAGTGCATCTAGATATATTTTTACTCCAACTGACTCAATGATGGACATTTTCATTCAAGCTGCATCAGCTCTTGCTAGGACTTTGCAGCCTGTTTTAACATTCCAGACCATCATACCATCCTAGACAAGGAATGTCATTGCATAAACAACTTATGCTATGGGCTGCCTTAAAAAATATTTATTTTTAGTTTCAGGGCTTGGCCTCTATAGATCACACCCAAGGCTCCACCATTCATGAAGTTAATAGTAGCCAAAACCTGGAACTAAAAATAAACCATTTATCATGCGGCAGCCCATGGTATATACCGTCTCTAATTTTATAATAGTTTACCAGTAAAACCTAAGATTTTTAAAATCTCACTGTTATTCAAATAGGGTCTTTTGGAATGTATATTCTATTTATTTTTGGTTATTTTTTTTTATAACAAGAAGATAGCATCATTAAGGTTAACAATAACTAACATTCAAGAGGGTCCGAGCAGGAAAGACCAACAGCAGCACTGTGTGAATACTGTATATAAGGTTACAAACAAATAGAGGTGGTAGCATAGAGATTACTGTGTGTGCCCCAGCAAAACAAGCAAATGGCCAATAAAAGCAGCTCAGCACCACACTGCACCAACGTACTACAGGAAATATTTCAAATGGCTAACACTGCCATCCACAAACTTTTTATTCAACAGCAAAAGTGCTCACAGATAAAATACGTATGAGACAGATGTACAAAAAGTCTCAACAATTTTGCACCTTGTGCTTTCTCAGGAGGACCATAATTTCATGGATATACTAACATACTAACATACTAGAACAATTTAAACAGTTAACATTTCCCTCCAACGACATGTAAATATGTACCAGTTACTCATTCAGCATGATCAAATAAATCTCTACCACAACCATATTTAAACACTAAAAAGGTTAAAAACATTTATCACTTAGGAAAACTAATAGTCCATTCAGTCCAATACTATTCTTCAGACTGTAGCCATCAGACTCGATTCTTTATTCAGCTTTCTCTGGTTAATTGATTCTTTGCACAATGTCATCCCATGCCATAAAGCAATTATAGTGGCAGACAACTTCAGAGGCTGTATCCGTCTTTTAGAACCCCACAATAGTAACTAATGTATTAGTAAAGATAACAAACGAAAGTTACAAAATGCATTATCCAAAAATCAATACATCAGAATGGGTTCCAGGATGAATCTCCCATTTAAGCACAATTCATTAAACCCACCCAAAGTATAACTCCAATCATTTTCCCACTTCAATAATTATGAAAATCTCTCCCCCCCCATCATAAACTTAAATGCGTGGCCACCCTCCTGCTCCTTTATATGCATGGCCATGGAGTTCCTGATGTCACCATTTCTAATATTGCTCACATGTTCCCCTACATGATGTTTAAACTTCTCCTTGGATTTCCCCATATAGAAAACCCCATGTTCACATTCAGCATGATATATGAGGCTTTCCATATCATGCTTAACAAAATCCCTGACTATACATAATTTCCCTGTGGCTCTACTTGTAAAATTATTCAATTCTTTAACCATCCCACAATAAGTACTCCTGCCACAGGGAAAAGTACCAATAGGGGGATTGAGCACCCAGTCTAGTCTAATGTTTTTTTCTTGTAACTGGCTGTAAACTTGAGCATGCTTTATCTTTAAAATTCTGCCCCTGTCTATGCGTCATTCCTGGTTTCTTTCTGACAAATGGTGCTAGGATTTCCTCTATGCTCAATACATGCCAGTGTTTTTCTTTTTTTAAATCTCTCCCACCGCCTCAGCTTGCAGCAAATACATTGTCACAAAATTAAATCTAGGATCAGGGTTCAAATCCCCACACCTCTGTCCACACTCTAAAATTGGAGTATTACCATCCCTTCTCTCTGCAAACATCCTACATTGGTGAATACTGTACTCATTATAACCCCTCACTCTAAAACGAACATCCAGGTTTATTGACTGCCTTTGAAGAATCTTTTTCTCTACTACAGTTTCCTTTTTAAACAGACGTATTGACTCTTAGGGATATTCTCAATTATATGCTATGAATGACAACTGGAAAACTCCCAAAATGAATTTTGATAAGTAAGTTTTCTAAAAAGACCAGTGTAAATAACCGCCATTATCTTTTATTATCTTGATATCCAGAAAAAAAATTCCTTCATATTTGCAGTTGCTGTACATTTTTGATGGATTGATATTCTCCAAATAGCTATTTATTTAAGTCTTTGATTACCAGGTAAGCACACTGATCTGAGGGACCGTTTTCAGGCACAATCCAGGCCACAAATATGGCACTACCAAGTTACATACAGATCATCAGGAATACAGCAACACAATAAATACAGTACAGATTACAATATGTTGGAGGAAGTCAAAAAGAGGAAAAAAAAAGAACACATGACAGTTTACAGTTTATTTCACAGCTAAATGAGGCAAAACAAGTTATAAGAGCAGAGTTAGCAGTTAAGATGGTTGGAAAGGTACCATGCTGTTGGAGATTACCCTGGAGAGCAGAAGCATTTAGCCTCATTCAGTAACCAAGCTTTGAGTTGGCATTTGAAAGATCTATGGGTATCTTTTGGGCTTTCTTTTTTTTTTTTTTTTATTTATTGGTTTTGCCTCCACTTTCTCCATGCCCACCCCTCTCTTCAGGGTCCCAGCGTGCCCATGCTAGCTCCCTCTGGGTGCCTCACACTCTGTGGATTCTCGAGCTCCTGGATCACCCCCCCCAGTTGGGATGGAGGAGTCCCCCTTCTCCCCCATGCCTCAGGAGGGAGCATGCACCTGGAGCTGCGGTGCAGGGACCCATCTACCGGTGCTGCCATGGGGGTTTCTTTTTCCTTGTTCTCCCCAACCCCTGCAGACATCAGCACACCAGGAGTACCAATGAGCTGGAGGTGTGTAGAGACTCACCTCTACTCCAGTCCTTAGCCAACACCTGCCCCTCCCTTGAGTTCTGCCTCCTCTGCCGCACTGGCACCACCCATGGTCACCCAGGTGGTGGCGGTATTGCGGCGAGGAGAGCTGCCTACCCCTTCCGGAGAAGGAGAGTAGCCCATCGGTTGCTCAATCCTTCTCACTCTGTCCGGCCCTCCAACAACCTGGGCTCGCTTCTGAACCTTGGTCGCCAGCGTCGCAAGTGGTAGCAATACCACTGTGCCAGCAGACCGGCTACTTTTGGGCTTTCTAGTTTTCTAATGCACTGCTTATACATTTCTACTTGTGCTTTAGGTTATACTCTGTGTTTCCTTGCCTCAGGCTACCTTGTGCCTGTACCTCCAGGCTTCATTTCTCACCTACTATTGCAGACCTCTGTTCACTGCATTGTTCTCTGTATGCTTTAGCTCAACCTGCTTTCTGCCTAACAAGCCTCAGTCCCTGCTATTGTCATTGTCTGTTTCAGCTCACACTGCAATCTGCTGCCTTGCTCCCCTTAATTGATTACACCTGTTCATGGTTTTGATGCCTAGCTAACAACTTCTCCTGTTTTACTGCTTCACAATAACCTAAGCAACCTAGTCCATGGAACTCAGTCCTGCTTTCTGAGCTTAAATCAAGCAAATATTGCCACTGTTTTCAGTGCATTACCTCTCTTTACAGTTTCTATGTTCATTCATTTTGCTACCCCTACAAGCTATAGTTAATTGCTGCTAGATGCTGCTAAATTTATTTTGCAGCCCTACTGCATTACTCCTCACTTCTCTGTTTGTGTTATTTAGGCTCATTTATTGCTGCTTCCAACTTTACCAAACCTTACTTATACCAAACCCTCTGCAGTTTGTTTTTGATGATAACCTAATCCTGCTTTCATGGCTGGCATGTATTTAATTTATTTCATTAGCTGCTAGGTGTTGTGGTGTCATGTTTGTGGCTTCTTTGTTTTTCCTAAGGTGGAAGGCTGAGGAGTCACATCAGGCATCGTGGCTCCAGGCAGCGGGAGCAGCTTTTAACTTCTTACATGTTTTTTTGGTTACTGGCTCTCCCCAGCCTTCTATTGCTGCTCCACACAGCCTTTATGGCATTCTGTAACCAGCTATTCCAGGCAACTCCCTACTGTAGGGCAGCTGGCTCCACCCAGCCTTCTACCATCTTTTCCCTGCTATTCTGCACCTGATTTACACAATTATCCCAACCTTCCTGTCCCTTGCACTACCAGTATTACTCATATACCAGCTGTCATGGCACTAACACAATCAGCTTCCAAGTCCGTTCATTCCAGGACCTCTCCCCTTTCAATACTGGCATCTCCTTCCATGTCTGAGAGCATATCATGTTTACTTGCTTTGAACCCCACCTCTTACCGTACTGGCTTTGCAGCCTCTTCCTACCTAACTGGCTTCACAGCCTCTTCCTCTCCAACCATTGGCATCAGGCTTTGCCCAGCCTCGCCATTCTGTTACTCATAATATGCTATCCAATTCACTTCTAATTTGGCTTTCTAATAGACTTTTTGGCATGCATTCCTGTGGTACACAACTGCTATTTGCCTTACCTAGACCCACGAGAGAGTCCATATTGCTCAGCCTGACCTACGTACAGGTCTCATCGAGTCAAGACCCACAAGAGGGTCCACAGTGCTCAATCTGACCAATGTACAGGTCTCCCCATGTCTACTATCATCCATTATGACCCACATATGGATCCCATGCTCCTCACCATGTGCAGGTCTCATGCTCATTACAACTCGCTTTTCCACATTTTGGAGACATGACAACTATATCCATTACTCCAGGACTCAGGGCTAGCCCTGTGACTGACAGTCTCTCTCTGCACCCCGAAGTCCACATCTTGAGCATGTGAAGCTTGGGACGGGGTCCGTCTCACCTGGCCTATAGTTGGGAAGGTCCTCACACCGTGTGGACCTTGTCACCAGCCATACTGATAGCACCATTTAATGCAGCATTTAAGACTTCAGCAGCGAAGGGGTGGGGCTCTTTCAAGAAGGACCCCCTTTAGCCGCTCGAGCAGGTTCATAGGCACCCTTTCATGCTATTCTCCCTACGACCGCCTCTGGTTCATCTAGTTTGTTCATAGATCGGTAGGCCGACTGAGCGCCTCAGCGGTCGTTACTCTCCTCCTCCTCCTCCCGCCTTGGTCGACTCATTGCAGAGTGCACTTGCAACCCTTCACGGTGTTCCCATTAGAGGGACAGAGATAGAGTGTTCCCTGAAACTGCAATTCCCTTGGATTGGTTTATTAAACTGTAGTAGCAGAGCCGTCACTAACCAAAACTGTCCCAAAGCCTGGAAGGAAGGTGACCTACTCCATGCATCCCCAGAGGTTTTCTCCTCAAAGGTTTTTTTTCTTTTCCTCTCTGCCAATGGTCATAATACCAGATAGGCATCCTTGCAGTCCCTAGATCATGTAGGTAGGTTTCCCACATAGGTAGTTTTCTGCTGTTGGATGGAGTCAGGTGGATGCCACATAATTGATCTGTCTCCCCCTTGGCTGTTCTCTTTCTCCTTAGGAAGCCAAGCCTTCATGCCTTACAGTCAGACCTCTGAGTGGATCACTTTTCACCTGTCATTTCCTGCCTACCTTACTCAAACAATATGAACAACTGACCTATGCTACCAGCTGAACCCCATTACCAACCAACCAACCTACATACAGGTCTTCATTGACTCATGCTACTAACTGAATCCATGCTACCAACCAACTTATGTACAGGTCCTCAACCCCAATATATGTTCTCTACCTTGTATGCTTTGGTTGATACTCTTTTTGGACTTCTTCCTAAGGTACCTTTAGCCAAGGGAATCACTCCTGTGGCACCTCAAGGGGTGGAACCCTCCCCTAGGGTTCCTTGCCTTCATGCCCCTACAGGGTGGTATATCCCATGGATAGAGAGGTGAACAGCCAGAGTTTATCTACGTTACACAAGCACAAAACCAGCTGCACAGGCACATTGAATTGGAAGGCTATAGCCTGTAGTTCAAGGGGGTGGTGCAACTATCCACACACCCCTTTTGGCCTATTTAAGGGCTGCTTTCCTTACTCCACACACAAGCATTTTTCCTTGTACCTCCAGCCACCGCTCCTCCTCCAGCAGCATGCCTCTCTGTCCTGTGGGCTTCTTCCTAAGGTACCTTTAGCCTAGGGAATCACTCCTGTGGCACCTCAAAGGATGGAACCCTCCCCTAAGGTTCCTTTCCTTCATACTCCTATAGGGTGGTATATCCCACAGATAGAGAGGTGAACAGCCAAAGTTTACCTACGTTACACAAGCACAAAACCAGTTGCACAGGCACATTGAAAGAGAGGTCTTACTGCATTACTCTGGGTTGAAAATGCAGTCTCTCGTAGACCTTGTGCATATTCATGTATTACAGTTTCACCACCACCTATTTTAGAAAAAAACACTTTTGAGTTAAGGGTTCTAACAATTTTTCTCAGATCTACCATCATTTCAGAGTCATTGATTTGCCTATTAGGTACAAAACCTAATCATTTTTGAACACGTTAATCTCTGTATCTGTAGGGGTATGATCAGAGATGTTTATTACATTTACTGGTAGTATTTTGCCCTCTCTCGATGACTCTGATTCCTCTACTAATACCCCCCTCCAATCCTCTTCTGTTTCTGCTGCTGCTGTTGTTGACCTCCTCTACCTCCTTTTCTTAACCCCCCCCATGAGTTCTCCATCTTCGTCCTAAAATTGCATTAGTCTTGGACTGCGTCAGGGTGGTGGAGGGCGGTGTTGACAACTGTCTCTTGGATGGTGCCTGAGCTAATGGACTTTGCATCTCTTCCTCCAAAAAAAGAGTCAATATCTACATTTGACTCACTTGTAGTGAAGATGTCAGAATACTGGTTGTTTTAAAGAATTGATTTCAATTGCTTTTCTGCCTTTTTACCCCATACTAAAATATGGCCTTTTGCATATTCATTAGCATCTCGATCAAACTTTCTCCTCTTCTGGTCACAATTTTTTTTATCATTGTTCTTAGCAAAGTAAAAGCAGAGGGATGCCTACTCTTTTACGTTTATGGGTCTGGAGAAGGTGGATAATGGCATGAAGGGGGTAGATTTAGATAATAAATTATTAAAGAGTGAAAATTATCGGATTTATGCTTAACAATCTGATGTGTTTTTGTTTACCATCTTCCTTTTCCAGACCCATTGTTTACACTTCTCCCTCATATCATTATTGGTCCCCTATTATAATTGTATTACTGTTTTACCCTTATTGTGAATAATGTTGGTGGTTATATCAATCTCTTTCATAGCATGCCCAGATGTGCATAATGATTCCCTTACCTTGTGTTTTATGTTTAGAGGGCAGTTAGTTAGAATTAAGTCCAGAATGCTGGATCCTCTTGTTGGGGTTAGAATTAGTTGTTTCAGACCACTGTCCCTTATGGTATCCAGAAATTGATTACCATCCATCCCTGTCACTTTTTTTTAACCCAGTCTATTTCTAGAAGATTGAAGTCCCCTAGGATTGCTGCATGGCCTTCATCTGTATTTGTCTTTACCTCTTCTAAATAAGAATTAAACCTTTCCTTACTAATATTTGGGGGAATATAATAATTACTCAGTTTTATTCTATATGGTTTAAGGTTGTTTATTCTTGTCCATATTGATTCTAACTCTTCATCTATAGGACTTGTGTTGAAATTTTCTGCATTTAGGTGTTCCTTAATATATCAGGGCAACTTTCCCTCCCTTTCTGTTACCCCTATCTTTATGTATTAGATTACACCCTCGTACTGATTTATCCCAGGTATAATCGCGGTTCCTCCAAGTTTCAGTGATGGTTGCTGTATCTGGTTTCTCCTCCAACAGTATATTCTAAAGATTTCTATCTTGCTTACCAAGCTTCTTGCATTCAGTGAGAATATTTTACAATCTTTATAGTACATAGAAACACAGAAATTGATGACAGATAAAGGCCACTTGGCTCATCCAGTCTGCCCATTTTCATTCAGATTGCTTTCACTGCAGTCCCTCCTTGTCAATGGCACTGTCTCTTCTACCCCCTGTCTTTCTCTTGTTTTATTTATTTGTTTTATTTATGTCTTTGATAACCGGGTGGGTGCACTGATCCAAAGGACCATTTTCAGGCACGACCTAAGCCACAGCATGGAACATTAAGCAATACAGGTGTGGAGAACAACAGAAAACACAGGCCTCAACATGAGGTGCCGGAAAATTACAGAACAATTGGTCATTACATAAACTGCAATTACATAAGAATACAAGGTGCCAAAGAAGGCCAGCATACAGGTAAAAATACATAGTCACAGGCCAGGCAACAGACTGAAATATAAATCACAAACCACAGAGACCAAACATAAGTCTCAGATATGATACAGAAAGTGCAAAATGCATTCAGGTACACTAATAGTGCACAGGTCAACGAGCAAATTGGAACGCTGAAATCAAGTACAACACTTCCCCTTAGCAAATGGTGATGGGACTTAGAATACGGAGGCCCCTGTGCCTATCCCTGGCTTTTTCAACTCCAACAACTGTTTTCACCCCCACTATCTCCACTGGAAGACTGTTCCAGGGATCTACCACCCTTCGGTCGGTTTGCGAAATCAGTGCTTGGGACAGATTAAGAATATCACAGTGACACTGTTCATGAGGTAGGCCCCCAAAAACCCTATTTTGAAAATTTGGTGAACAAATTCCCCAGAAATAGCTGTTTTACAAGCGTGTGTTGTGCAAGTTCATACGCACACTCGTAACTTCGAGCATTTTTAATATTTTACTAACATATTAAAATACCAGCAGAATAGGCCTAACAGTCTCTCGAGTCTGCTCAATTTTCAGCACCCACACTGAGGGCCGATTTTGGTGTCTCCCCTCCTTGGGTTATACTGTGCCCTCTAGTCCCACCCTCCTTCCTTTGGAGCACCCTGACAGGGCCTTCTTTATTGATCCCTTTCATATTCTTAAAGACCTCTATCATGTCCCCTCTGTCTCTCCAAATGTTAGCCCTCCTCTGGATTGCTTCTACTCTGCCTATGTCTTTCTTGAGAAGTGGTCTCCAAAACTGGACACAGTACTTCAGATGAGGTCTTAGCAATGACCTATATAGGGGCAACACCACTTCCCTCTCCCTGCTGGTGATTCCCCTACCTATACCCCTCAGCATCCCACTAGCTTTCCCGATTGCTTTGTTACATTGTCTTGCCACCTTCAGGTCATCCTATATGATTACCCCAGATCCCTTTTCTGCTTGGCTGTTGCAAGTATCTCCCTTCCCCATTTTGTATTTTACCTCCTGGTTTCTGTGACCCAAGTGCATTATTTTGCACTTTTTGCATTAAACCTTAACTGCCAAACCTTTGACCACTCCTTCAGCCATTTTAAGTACAGTATCTTTCCATTCTGCTATATCTGCTCTGCACTGCTCTACTACAGTTAAAAACACTGCTTTGTAATCTTGGGTCATTGTCATCTTTGTGTTGTTTGCACGCATGTGCAAGAAACACATTGCATCAGTCAGCAGTTAGGGAGCAGGCTACAATGCGTCAAGAAATTTGGCCACATCACCACACAATCAGCTGTTTTGAAATTTTTGAAATTATAGTTCTTTTTTATTTTATATAAAGGTAATGTACCTGAAAGAACAGTACAGGGATTACACATTTTGACCAATGACATAGACTATATAGCAGCTGTAGAGTGACAATATACAGCATTTTACAGAAATCCCTGAATCTGGAAAAGCAATGAGAAATACCCCTACCCCTCACCCAAATCCCCAGGCCCCCATCCCCCCAACCCCAGGATGTGCCTTCTATAAAGGAAAAGAAAGACAAAAGAAAAGAAAGGAGAAGAAAAAGAAGAAAGGGAGCTGATTCTGATACATATGAAATACATAAAGGTATATCGGCTGCCAAGGTAGCTAGAGGTGTACCCAACAGGACATTAATTCAAATAAAGAGCATATAATTTTCCCCATTTCTGCTCAAATGAAACCAGACAATTCCAAGAACTTGCTATTAACTTTTCAGTCCAAAAACAGAGAGAAAGTTCACTGATCCATTCTGCATATGAGATAACCAGTTGGTCCATTCCGTGCCTAAGGACCAATCTTTTCACAACCATCGAGATTAAGGCCATGTGGAATCTACGCTCCATCACTTGTATGTTGGATAGCTTCCCTAGGATACACACTTCTATAGTGAATAAATCATCCAGGCCCAAAAGAGGGTCTAAGTTAGATTGGATGGACTGCCATAAGGGAGCCACCTTCTCACAATACCAGAAAATGTGTACCAGGTTCCCTTCCACTGTGCCACACCTTGTTCATAGGGTTGAGGATAGTCTGTTTAATTTAACCAGTTTAACTGGGGTATAATACATGTTGTTCAATATATGGTATTGAGTGAGTCTATGTCTGTCTTGAGAGAGGTACCGATATGTATCTACCCAAATTTGTTCCCAATCTAGAAGGGTATCTGGCAGAAGAGAAGACCAGCATTTGGAACCAATCAGGTAGTCCGGGAATTTAGTGTCCAATAGGAAAGAATAAAGCTTAGAAATGTTATGGGCCTTAGTTGCTTGTTCCTGTATCTGGTTTAGGAAGGGTTTAATTTGAGATGGTGTAGGATTGGAGCCGAAGCTGGAAGCCACTAGATGTCATAACTGTAAAACTTTAAAAATATGCTTTTGAGGAATATTATACTTGGTCAGAACCTCCCCAGAAGATGAAAGAGAGTTATTCAGGAATAAATCATCAACACAGCAGTCTCTCAGCTGAGGAAGCCAGTCTAGAGAAAGCGGGAGACCCCCGATCCTAATATTTAAATTAAGGGTAAGAGGTTGGGAGGTGTCTTTCCTGGGAGAGAGATTGAAAAAGTGCCAGCATTGATTCAACACCTTGATAGAAGTGCTAATGACGTTCCCCTGTAAAAGTGGAGGCAAAGTGGATAGGTTATAACAGAGGAGTCTGGATGGGGGAAGGCCAAACTCGGTCAGAATCTTTTTCTCAAGTTGTACCCAAATTGGTAGAAACTCATCCACCCTCTGGTTGTACCACCTCCCAATTTTTGCCATGTGGCTTGCCCAGTAATAGAGCATAAAATTGGGAAGACGGAGCCCTTCCTTCACTTTGGGTAAATTAAGTTTTAAGAAGGCTTTCCTGGGCTGTTTACCCTGCCAAATAAACTTGGAAATGGACCTGTGGAAGTGATGAAAATAGGACATCGGTAGGAAAATGTTCATTAGGCTAAGTGGGTAGAAAACCTGAGGCAACACATTCATCTTAACAATATTAATGTGACCCCACAGCGATAAAGGGAGGGCAGACCATCTCTGAAGGTCTTGTTGAATTTTAATCAATAGATTGTCTAGATTAAGCTTCCTGAAAAGTTCAGGGTCTTTAGTAAGGAAAATGCCTAAATATTTGAGAGAGGAGGGGGCCCATTTCATACCAAACTGGGAAAAGTTGACCTTAAGCGTGTTGACATTCGGTGGAAATATGATTGATTTAGCTAGATTCAACTTGTAATTAGCCACCTGGCCAAACTGGGCTATAATGTGTAATATATGTGTTAGGGACACTTCGAGGTTAGACAAGTGTAAGAGAATATCATCAGCATAGGCTGAGAGAACCAGAGACTGCTGTTGAATGAAACATCCCGTGACCAGTGGAGAATTTTTGATTCTAAGAAGGAGAGGCTCCAGATAGAGATTAAACAAAAAAGGTGATGGGGCAGCCCTGCTGGGTGCCTGTAAATAGTGAAAATCGAGAAGAAAAAAACTCATTACAATAAATTCTGGCAGTAGGGGATTGGTAGACCGATTTAATCCATTGAATAAAGACCTCTAGGAAGCCCATTCTCTTTAATATAATCCAGAGAAATTCCCAATGACCTCTATCAAAGGCTTTCTCTGCATCTAATGATATCAGAGCCATAGGGATTTGAGAGTCCTGGGTGGCTTGAAAAATACGTGAGAGAGTACGCGGGTGATCTATAGAGGACCTGCCCTGCACAAAACCTACTTGTTCGGGACTCAACAAGTTAAGCCAGACCTTTTTGAGTCTAAGGGATAGGATTTTTATTAGGATTTTAATGTCGTAATTAAGAAGTGAAATTGGGCGGTAACTAGCAGGGTCGGTCGGGAATTTGTCTGGTTTCAGTATCAGAACAGTAGTGGCTTCCAGCAAGGAAGGGTCCAGACTGGTGGCATTAAACATGTATTCAAATAATTTCATGAGGAGAGGGGCCAGTTCCTTCCCAAAAGTTCTATAAAAATTGGAGGGGAAGCCATCAGGTCCAGGAGCTTTGTCCGGAGCAAATTCCTTGATCACCTCCTCCACTTCCATTACCATGATAGGGGTAGTCAGAGCTTCTCCTAGGTAAGTTTGGAGGGTAGGGAGGGGAAGGCCCTCCAGAAACTGGTCCACAAGGGAATGAGAGAGGTGGAAGTTACCACTGCCGTAAAGTCCCTTATAAAATGACTCAAAAATTCGTGAAATATCCCTAGGAGCAGTTTTAAGGGAACCATCGGAAGATAATAATGAAGGACTCCATCTCAATCCCTCAATTTCCCTCAACCGTAAAGCTAGCATTTTACCTGATTTCTCCCCTTGATCGAGATAGAGGGCCTTTGTTTTCAGGGGAGCATACTCTGCTTTGTCTCTTATCCAATCTGAGTAGTTGTTTCTGAGTTTCATTAGGGTTTCTAGATCAGCTTGGGAAGAGGAGGAGGATAACTTATTCTCTGCCAACCTAATTTCATTCGACAATAACATGATCTTGGCCTCCCTCTGTTTTTTCCTCCTAGATGCGAGTTTAATAAATTCGCCCCTAAGGAAGCATTTAAGGGAGCACCAAAGCAGATCCTCCCTCTCGATAGAACCTGTATTGGTCTCAACAAATGAGGTGATTAGGGATCTGATATGGGAGACTATGCCCTTGTCTTTTAAAAGTTGGGTGTGTAGTTTCCAGGCGGTATCTCTTTGCACCTGCGGGTTTGAGGAGACCAAAATCCAAGCCACCGGCTTGGGGGGAGGCCTAGTGGTCTGACACCACTATGGGCTCAATACCAGACTGGAGTACTCCCGAGAGAAGGTTATTGCTGACTAGTACTAGGTCAATTCTGGACCAGGTCTTATGTACTTGGGAGTAATAAGAAAAGAGTTGTCTTGTGGGGTTAAGTAAATACCAAGGGTCACACAGGCCCAGTAGGTCCATAAAATTCCTCAAAGCTAGCTGTGAAGAGGAGAGTGGTTTCAGGGATCTATAAGATTTATCCAAATCTTGTGAGGGAGCTATATTCCAGTCCCCCCCCAATTATTAGCATTGAGGGTAAGAGTTCACTCAACTTTTCAGCCAAAGTCATAAGGAAGTCTGGGTCCCCCCCTACTGGGGCGTAGATCGCCCCTAGTGCTATCTTCATATTGTAGAGCAAACCTTTCACAATAATTAATCTACCTTCATGGTCCGATAAAAGCTCTTCTGCCAGAAAGGGAATATGCTTCTTAACCAGAATGGCTACCCCCCTACTAGAGGACGACCCCCTTGAGGCAAAAACCTGAGCGTAACCTTGACAGCAAAGCCCTTTGACTTCTGATGAGAGCAAATGGGTTTCTTGCATCAAGAGAATATCAACATTCAGTAAAACACAGTTTTTGAAAACCTGGTACCTTTTAGTTAGGTCTCTGACACCTCTTACATTCCACGTTGCAATTTTAAGTGCTGTAACAATCATTATCTAATATACAGTGCAGCAACGGACTATGCAAATATGAAAAAGCAGACCACCCTAGAAGGCACATCCTACCCTCCCCCCTCCCCCCAAAAACCCACCATTGACCAAATCCCACCCTCCACCCTCCCTCCCTTCGAGACCAGTAAAGAAGAACTGAAGCAGTATAAATTTCAGACATAATATTACAGCCTTTACCAAGTCCTGAACTAAGAAAGAAAGACCCTCCCTCCCTACCCCCTCCACATCCCAGAAACTATATACAACTGTTCCTCGACTACTTCTTGAGAAGAACTAAAAGTAATAGTGCTTAGGTCGGGGAACAAAGCCCCAAAAGCCGCCGCTAGATGGGTGTACCTGGAGGTAAACATGAACCGGTAACCTGAGGAAGTGTCGGCTAATAAGTAGAGAGTAATTCCCTCATAAGTACTGAGAACTTCCTGGATGAAAAAAACCCCATCTGGGCTGCTCTCCCCCCCTCTCTTTGGTGCATTTAGCAGTCCCACCAGGGCCGACCCTCCCATGGCGCCCCCCCCAAGACAGATAAATCAGGTTAGGCCTACAAACATACTGGGAAAGATGAGAACCTGACCAAAATCTTGGGGTTATATGGAGAAAACCCCATTAACCTGGGTTAAATACAACCAGAGCTCACTAGAGAGTGAGAGCCCACCAGGGTCTCCTAGATTCCGGTCTTCGCTATGAGAAAATAACCCCAAACAAATTGCTTACCGGCTAGTTCATCACCTGCCTCCAACCTCCCAACTGCCACCTGAACTCCTTAAACCCTCAAGAAAAATAACCAAATTACATTACCCGCATAGATTCCGAACTAAATAGGGTAGGGGATAATAACCCTGAGACCCCAATGGTAATGCTAAGAATCAGAGTCAGCTCCCCCAGCCCAGGGGGCCAACTATAGGCTTCGCTGCCATCAAAACCGTCAGCAGTAAAAATTATATTCTCAAATATAGAAGTGTGTTAGGGCACAAGCAGGGTCGGACTGACGTCTTGCTAACCCCCCTCCAAAGTGCTCACCCTAACAACCACAATCCTCCTTGCCTAATATCGGACCGGCTCATCCCTTTACTCAAAAAACCTCTCCAACCCACCAACTACACCTGATGAGCTCCCCAAGATATCCTAATGAGCGCTTCTGTCCAATTTACTGTGAGATTAAGCAAGCCTAATTACCTGGGCTGGGGAAGGACAAGAGGGACCAGGAGAGCAATATTTACTAGGGGGACCAAAAGGTCCCACCGGACTCACATTGTGTGGAAACCACCTCTGCACCCCAGGTTCCCACCCCCCCCAGCGAGCTGGCCCCATGAACCACCGCACAACCGAGCCCACTCAACCTTCCAACAGACCGCTCCAAAGCCACCACCCCCCACCACCAGAGAATCCAGACAAGAAAGAAAAGAAAAACCAGAAACAAAAGGTGAGAGTCCAAAAATGCAGCATGTAACAAGAGGTAACTTCTTGGTATTGTCTCAGCCCAATTTAAACAGTTTAGGCAACTTGATTGAGAGATCTGCACCAGAAAGTCCAGATGAGGGAGAAATGAGGAATCAAAAACCAAAAAAGAAAGTCCAAAAATGCAGCATATAGTAAGAGGTAACTTCTTAGCTCTGCCTCAGTGATTCAGCCCGGTTTAAACAGGTTAGGTAATTTGATTGAGATCTGATGCTGCTTTGTCTGGGGATTCATAGGAAAGCCAGGAACCATCAATGGCAACTTGAAGCTTGGCAGGGTAGATCATTTTGTAGTGAATGTCTGCTGCGATCAGCTTGCTAACTATAGAATGAAATGCTGAGCACTTTTGCCTCGTCTCGTAGGGAAGATCCTGAGTAATACGCAGCTTGGAACCACTCCAATTCTCTTGCCTTTGATAGAACATGTTGTTTTTCCAAGAAGCTTAGAAATTTAATAATGGTAGGTCTTGGCGGGGCTCCTACAGCTGGTTTCGGTCTAAGAGTGTGATGAGCACGTTCAATATGATATTGTGGATTAAGAGGGGAAGGCCCAACAACTTTGTTTAGAAACTTCTGGAGAAAAAGATTAATATCAGGGCCCTCCTCAGACTCGAGGAGGCCCAGGATCACCAAGTTGTTTCTTCGGCTCCTTCCTTCTAAGTCCTCCATTTTGAGTTGCAGTTTACTGATCTGTTGTCTAAGATGAATTATTTCTGGGTCTATCTTTTCCCTCCAGGTCTCCAAGGAGGAAGTTCTGGCTTCTGAGTCTCCCATTCTGGTGGTTAGGGCACTGCGATCTCCCCTTAGTGATTTCAGCTCAGCAGAGATATTATCTAATGTTTCCTTGAAAGGAATTAACTCTTGCAAGAAACTGTCCTCGGTAAGAGGAGCTGGAGAAGTATTGGAAGGGGGTGGTTATAGTGCAGGCCCCGAATTCTGGTTTTTAGATTTTTTTGAAGATTTCTCCGGCGTAGAAGGTGGGGTGTGCTTCATACCAGCAGGCCTCATCTCCGCTTCCATCTCAATCTGCTTCCAAGTGCATTAATATGCACAATGCACGATACTGCCAAGTACCGAAGAGTATTATCGATACATTAGATGTAGAATATAACTTTAGATATCGAATTTGTAGGCTGAAAATAGTTAGAAGATGGGCGGGTAACGGGAGCTCCGCGAAAACACTGCCTCTAGCTACACTGCATCACGTGACCCTCGCAATCAGCTGTTTTGGTGCATTACAAGCTACCAAAACAGCTGATTGCGTGGTGTCGACATGGTGACGGCTTCTCTGTTGGCCTCTCACAGTCCCCAGGAAACCGATGGAAAGTTGCTACCTGCCAGTCAGTGTGCCTTCCTGGTGAAACATTTCAATAAAAAAAAAAAAAAAAATGACAAGTGCCCAATCCCCCTGTCGGCATGACCCCACCCCATTTCTTTTGCTGATGGGGTAGTCCAATCCCGTTGACATAATGCACCCCCCATTGCTCATGCTTCCCTGTGCACACTGTATGGCTGACGGGGGGTACCCAGTCCCCGTCAGCTCCACTACCCCCAAACAAACTTCCATCTGCCACACTGGGAGCCCACCCCAGCATGGCAAAAGTCTCCTTGCCCAATGGGGGTGCTCAATCCCCTGTTGGCTCCACTACCCCCCCAAACAAACTGGCTGGTGCCACACTAGGAGCCCACCCTAGCGTGGCAAAAGTCCCTCATCATCTTTAAAAAAAAAAAGACCTAGAAGAAAAAAATGGTCCCTCGTTGATTCTCTTACCCCCTCCCCAACCCGCTCCCACCCTCTGCCTACCCCACCTCCCCACACCCCCACCTCACCCCATAATTACCTCCGGAGCCCAGCGCGACGATCTTCGGTGGACCAGGAACACATTTGCACTCTTCAAAGCTGACCGCGAAATGAAGAAATGCCGTCAAGATGCATAATGGCATAAATGTGTTTTTTTTTTCAACTTTGGTGCATATCTCGGCCATTTTTGGGTATTCTTTCACCAAAATGTCAACATGGGGTTCTTGGGACCCCACCTCATGAACTCAGTCACTGTCATTTTGTTATTCAGTCCTGAAAGGTGATTTCTTGGTCACCGTGTGGAACCACCTTTTGGTACTGATTAATGAAATGACAGTGTCACAGTTCATGAGGTAGGCTCCCAAAAACCCTATGTTGAAAATTTAGTGAAAAAATTCCCAAAAATGACTGTTTTACAGGCGTGCATTGCGCAGTTCCTACACACTAGTAACTTCGAGCATTTTTAGTATTTTCACTCCAGATTTTCAACATTGCCATTTTACCACACCTTCTTATGAACAGTACAGCTGTCATTTTTTACATCTCACCCAAAATGTGTTTCTGCACATGTAGAGCACAATGCCGCGGTCGGTGTGCGAAATCAATGTTTGGGACAGATTAAGAATATCACAGTGACACTGTTCATGAGGTAGGCCCCCAAAAACCCTATGTTGAAAATTTGGTGAATAAATTCCCCAGAAATAGCTGTTTTACAAGCGTGCGTTGAGCAAGTTCATATGCACACTCGTAACTTCGAGCATTTTTAATATTTTACTAACACATTAAAATACCAGCAGAATAGGCCTAACAGTCTCTCGAGTCTGCTCGATTTTCAGCACCCACACTGAGGGCCGATTTTGGTTTCCCCCCCTTGGGTTATACTGTGCCCAGTCCCAGATGTTCCACCTGTATTAGGCCTGGTCAGATTTACCCTTCCCCTGTTCATGTCCCATTTTCTCTTAAACCCATCCACAGTCTCCACCTCTACCAGCTCCCTGGGCAGTGCATTCCTTGGCTCCACCACCCTTTCAGTGAAATAACATCTCCTCCTCTCCCCTCTAAGCCTGCCCGCTTCCAGCTTACACCCATGACCTCTTGCTGCCCCACCCTCCTTCCTTTGGAGCACCCTGACTGGGCCTCCTTTATTGATCCCTTTCATATTCTTAAAGGCCTCTATCATGTCCCTTCTGTCTCTCCACTCCTCCAGGGTGTACATGTCGAGCTCCTTGAGCATCTCCTTTTATCTCCTCTCTCCCTGGCCACAGATCATTTTGGTTGCCCTCCTTTGGATCTTCTCTAGGAGTATAATATCCCTCAGGATCACTTCCGCCTTTCTGGAGGTAATCCCCCTGGTGATGCATCCCAGCATCCTCTTTGCCCTTACTGCTGCCCTCCTGCAGGTCTCTGAGCTGCTCACTTTGACATCTACCACTACCTCCAGGTCCCTCTCACCCTCTGTGGCTTGAATCATGTCTCCTCCCAGGGTATACCCCTGGCCTGGATTTCTGACTCCCAGGTGCAGAACCTTGCACTTCCCCGCATTGAATTTTAGTTTCCATTTTTCTGATCACCTTTCCAGAGCCTCCAAGTCCTCCTGCAAGGCCACCCTCCCCTCCTCCCCATCCACCACTGTACCCAGCTTTGAGTCATCTGCAAAGAGGCTCATCTCACTCCTGATCCCCCTCCTGATGTCTGAGATATAGGTGTTTAACAGGAGTGGCCCCAGCACTGACCCCTGGGGAACTCCACTAGTAACCCACCTTGGGAATGAGGCTAACTCTCCAACCACCACCTTCTGAGTATGCTCAGAGAGCCAATTTCCTATCCATCTGAACAACTGTCTCCCTACCCCATTTATTTCAGCTTAGCCAGCAGGCCACTGTGGGGTACCCAATCAAACACCTTGCTAAAGTCCAGAAAGAGGACATCCACTGGCCTACCCTGGCCCAGGGCCCTCGTCACCCAGTCATAGAACTCAACAAGGTTTGTCTGGTACGATTTTCTTGTGACAAAGCCATCCTGCCTATCATCCAAGTACCCAGTTTGCTCCAGTAACCCCACTAGCCATTTCTTGACAATACCCTCCATCACCTTGCCAACCACCGATGTCAAGCTAACGGGCCTGTAATTTCCCACCTCCTCTCTTGATTCCTCCTTGTGGATCGGCATGACATGGGCTACTCTCCAGTGTTGGGGCACCCACCCAGTCCTCAGAGAGATGTTGAAAAGCTCCACTAGAGGGACTGCCAGGACATCCGCCAGTTCCCTCAGCACCCTGGGATGCATCTCATCTGGCCCAGGTGCTTTCTCCATCTGAAGGGACCTGAGAGCTTCCCTTACTCTCTCTACTGGGATTTCAGCCTCCACGTCCTCCCTTTTTCATCCTGCACTGCTGGGCCCCCACCTGTCTGTGGTGGCCACTCCCTTTCCCCAGACCCATCAGGGCCCCTGGTCTCTACCGGTCCCACCCCTTGCTCCAGTTTGCCCCCGCTCCCCTTGCAAGACATAGCCCCTCCATCCCCCCTGGTAAAAATGGAGGCAAAGTACTCATTTGAACTTCTGCCTGTTCCCCCACCTCCTGTACCCAGCCATCCCCTATCCTTAACTTGCTGATCTGCCCCCTTACTTTCCTTTTTTCCCCTATGTATCTAAAGAACCCCTTGTCCCCCCTCCAGATCCCACTGGCTAAGGACTGCTCCTTTTTTGCCTTAACTGCTCTCACCACCCTGGTGACTCTCTTGGCTGTCAGCTCATATTCCTCCTGATCCCTTTCACTCCTTAAGCACTTGAAGCGCCTATAGGCCACCTTCTTTTCCCTCACCACCTCCTGTACCTCCAGAGTCCACCAGCAGGGTTTTATGGCTTTACTGAACTTACGCCTTTCCTTGCACAGGATCTGATAACCTCCTGTATACCCCTCCTAATGATCCCCCACCTGCTGTCAACATCCATATCCAGCCTTATCCCATCCAGATGATCTTTAAGGATCCTTCCCATCTCCCTGAAGTCTGCACCCCTGAAGTCAGTTACTACCATCTTTGTTCGGCTTCCCCCCCCCAGGTCCAGGAAGAACCAGACTGTGGTGTGATCACTCCCCGCCAATGGGTCCCTCACCTTTAGGCCCCTAATGTGATCCCTGTCTGCCAGGACCAAGTCCAGTGTCCGGGCCTCCCTAGTTCTAGATTTTCACTCCAGATTTTCAGCATTGCCATTTTACCACATCTCTTTATGAACAGTACAACTGTCGTTTTTCACATCATCCCCGAAATTTGTTTTCGCACATGTAATGCACAGAGGCGAGGTCGATGTGCAAACTCAATGTTTGGGACAGATGAAGAAAGTCACAGTGACACTGTTCATGAGCAGAGGTCTTAAACTGGCTATGTTGAACATTTGGTGACAAAAGTCCATAAAATTACTGTGTTACGAGTACACATTGTGGAATTTCCACGCACCCTCGGAAGTTCACGAATTCGTGATCTTTTCAGACCAGATTTTCAACATTGGCATTTTTCCACACTTCCTTATGAACAGTACAGCTGTCATTTTTCACACCCTGGCTGAAATGTGTTTTCGCACTTCCGGTGCAGAATAGCACGGTCGCTGTGGGAAATCAATGTTCGAGATAGATTAAGAAAATCACAGTGACACTGTTCATGAGTGGATGTCCCAAAATGCATATGTTGAAAATCTTCTGTAAAAAATCCCAAAACTAATTGCATAACGGGTGTGCGTTTCGCAGTTGCTACACACACTCGTGACTTCATCAGTTTTTTTATATTTTTACTCCAGAGTTTCAACATTGCCATTTTTTACACCTCCTCATGAACAGTACAGCTGTCATTTTTCACATACTGTTCGTAATGTATTTTCATACCTGTGGTGCCAAATGACGAAGTCCCTGTGAAAAATCACCTTTCGGCTAATGAACTGTTCATGCGGTGGGATCACAAAAAGCCCATGTTGAAAACTTGGAGTAAAAATACCAAGAAATGTCCAGGGTGTTAGGGTTTTGGACCATAACGCCCTACCCTGTAGGGACTGACAGGCATCAGGGGTGTGACCTGGGATTGTCGACAGTAATGCTCATGCCATTCTACCCCCACCCTGCAGCCAATAGCAGGCATTGAGGTTTGTCTTGGACCCTTTAGCACCAGAGTTCACCCCATTTTCCTATAGTGCACCCATTTCAGTGTATTTCCTTATGGAATGAGGTGAGTGTAAAGCCGGAACACTTCAAAGCACACCTCGACAATTGTAAGTGTCTGCAGGGTAGGGTGAGGTGAAATCTCTTGACTGTTATGGGCCACAACCCAAAGGCACACCGCAATGCCTGTCCGTCTCTGCAGGGTGGGGCTGGAGTTGGCGTCAGTTCAATACTCCACTGCCATTCCTATACTGCATTTGTTTAACTCCTGCACTTTCACTGCTATTGACAGCAAGCAACACTTGGCATTGACAAATGTTTGTCTTATTATGTTTGTTAGGATCCAAACTGCTCTTCCTCTCAACCCCATTCATCTGTTTAAATCCTTCTCAAGCACTAGGTTAAATTGCTTAATCAGCATTGTTGACCCTTTGGTATTAAGACACAGTTTTTCTCTTGTAATATAACAAATTGTCATTTAGAAACAGATCCCAAAGTTTTAAAAATATTAAGTCTGGGATCAAGTGATGACAGCCTAGGAAGAGCAGCGCCTCAAACCAGCTCCGTCTTCGATCAGCATCAAAAGTAGGAAAACGGCACACCAGGAGATTAATTCTGTTAGCTGTCTGTGGGGGAAAGATCGGAGAGACGTCCGGAAGCAGTTTGGTTACCGAGGATGGAAGCCTACGTTAAAAAGCAGTCGGCGAAATGCACCCCGCTGCCCTCGCCGGAGAAAGAGCAGGCCGCAAAGCGTCCACATCAGAGCCCGGCTAAATCGAGCTCCGGGTCAATAGCGCTGACGGAGGAGAGATTCCTGGAGATTTTTGCGCCACTGCAATCCTCAGTAGACGAGATGCATACGGAAATGCAGATTTTTAAAACTGCACTGGAAAGAGTCGAGAGAAGAGTGGGAGACAATGAAGTCAAGATCAGATCTTTAGAAAATAGAATGGATAAGCAGGAGTTAGAAAAGGCTGTAGCGAGCAATAGAATGAAGAAAATAGACGAGAAGCTGGAAGATTTGGAGGGTAGAAGTAGGAGGAAAAACCTTGTTATTTTGGGACTGCCGGAAAAAGCAGAAGGAACAGCGACTATATTGTTCGTCCAGAAATTGTTCGAAAAGATAGCAGGCCAATCACCAAATGGAAGCTATATTATAGAGAGGGCCCACAGGTCACTTCGCCCACCTCCTGCTAGTGGAGCTCCTCCACGCCCTCTGATATGCAAACTTTTAAATTTCTTAGATAAGCAGCACATTTTGAGTAAGGCTAAAGCAGCACAGGAGGTTACATGGGAGGGTAAAAAAATTAGAATTGCCCACGATCTCCCATACTCTGTGCGCCTTAAAAGGCAGAGCCTGCACCCCATTGTGACAAAGCTGGTTGCTGCAGGAGTGCTATTTCGGGTTAAATATCCAGCACTGCTCCAGGTTAAGTACAAAGATGAGTGGCATTCTTATGGATCCGTAGAAGAGGCACAAGAGGAGCTTAAATCAGTGATGCCTGAGTTATTTAAATAAATATAAAAGGGAAGTAACGGGAAAGCTGACAAGAGCGAGGAGCAAAAGTTCCAAATGGAAGGATGGACAGAAGTTAACGCAGATCCATGAAATGTCTCCCATCACGGAGAGTATTTCACCAATGTAAAACATGTTGAGCAGTATTCGAGCAGAAGCACAACTTACTGTAATCTATGCGGTTTGGAAAAGATCGAGGATGTTCTTTAAGAGGAGATAATTACTGAATCTCTCCATAGAGCGAATCTTAGCTCGTGTTATTTGAATATTTAGACTTACAGAGATGTTATGGCCTTTTAAAAAGCGAAGACCATACAGAAGTGTGAACACCAGAATTGAACTGGGATACTGTAGTTGTTCTCTTTTCATTTTATTTTTGATTAAGGAAAGAGACACTGAAAAACTATGGTCTGGAGACATTTCGGTCGAATATAATGACTGGAAATTCCATGAACTAAAGTTTTCAAAAGGAATTTTTTTTTTTTTTTCTCTAGCTTACTGCACAATTGGGAGGATTTAGTAGAGATATACTTTGGATATAACAGGAGCAAGAGACATGATATAGTGTGAATGCTGTAGAACATCAACGTTTGAAATTTAATATAGTTAGAGACTGTGGAAATAGAGTTTGTTAATATTGAGAACATGGAATTTAGAGAGAGAGGTTATTTGTTACTAATTCTCCCCTGTAAAACGTGGAATAGTGGCATATTACCGATATTAAAATAGGAGTAGGTCATTGGTGATAACATCAGGGTTACTTAGTAAATAGCATTTAAAGACCCCTCTAAAAGTGAGGAGAATAGAGTGAGGGGGAAGAAATTGTAATTGTGATTAGGACAAGCAAAGAGAATCCCTACCCTTCACCTATAACCTCCTTTTACGTAAGCTGGGTTGGAGGGGGAGCTGGTAGAGACCTGGGTTGATAATCATCGCTAGACGTAGTGAGATGGCAGAGCAGTTTTTGGAACTGGGGATAGAGGGGGCATCAAGGGGAAATAAAAGGGGAGTGGGGTTAGCAGCATTCACACGTCAAAATAAAGGGAAGAAGGATGAACACACATTGGGGCCTCGCATAGAAAGAGCAAGTTATAGTAGAATAGATAAATATAGTATAATCGGTAGAGTATGGAAGGTGTATTAAAGCTGATTAGTTGGAACATTAAAGGGGCCAGAGACAGATGTAAGAGACAGGTAATACTGAAGCATCTTTCAACACTTAAAGCAGAGATAGCATGCCTTCAAGAAATGCATCTCTTAAGAGAAAATGTTAATATTTTTGTTAAACAGTGGGTAGGACAAGCCTATGGAGCTGGTTTTTCCACCAATAAGGGTGGGGTAGCCATAATACTCCATAAAAGAGTTCAGTTCCAATTGGAAAAGAAAATATTGGACGAACAGGGCCGCTTTATCTTTTTGGTGGAGATATTACAGTCTGTAAAGGTGGTTATAGGGTCGGTATATGGTTCTAATATAGATTCTCCACAATTTTTTATGCGAATCCTTGAGAAGTTGAATGGATTCACCTCTTACGTAATGTTGATAGGAGGGGACTGGAATATAACAACACAATCATATTTAAATAGGTCCGGTAGCCACCAAGTTGGTTTCTCCCCGGCACAACGTGCATTACGGGAGGTAATGGATAGCTTAGGGATGGTAGATGTGTGGAGATTATTAAACGGAGATCTGAGGCAATATACGTTTTTTTCAAGTTCACACAGAACGTGCTCTAGGATAGATTATGTCCTAGTTAGTATGAACATTTTATCCTTGATTTTGGAGGCAGAAATTGAAGTTAGAGTTATATCGGACCACTCCCCAGTCCATGTGAGGTGGTTACCAAAACAGGAAATAACCAGGGACTTTAGATGGAGGTTTAATAATCAACTGCTGCAAGTATCGTATGTGCAGGATCAGATTAAAAAGTTCATGACGCAGTTCCTAGATAATAATCTTGATTCGGTTTCAAACATAGATATAGTGTGGGCGGCGTTAAAATGTTCGATTAGAGGGGAGTGCATACGTATAGCAACAACAAGAGCCAGGAAGGCTAAGACTCACTTGGGAGAGATTATTAAGGCTCTCAGGACAGCGGAGAACAATGTTTCAGCACACTCGAATGAGCTAGAGTGGACTAAATTACATCAGCTACAAGCACAGTATTCTGCAATAGCGATGCAGAAAGCAGAGCTTGCATTGCGTAGAACTAAAATAAAATATCTAGAGTCCGGGGAAAGAGCAGGCAAACTGCTTGCACTCAGGCTACGGCAAACTAACTCAAACCGAGTTATTACAGCAATAAGGAGAGATGGTGAGAATAGTGTACTTAAAGACCTGAAGGAAATTGCCTCTGCTTTTAGAAGTTATTTCCAGCAAATTTACTCTGTGGACGACAGTAATAAACCCATTATAATGGAAATACAAAAGTATTTAGGTACCATACCTTTGCCTAAGGTATCAGGACCTAGAGTAGAACAAATAGGAGCCCCAATACAAGAGGAGGAGGTTAGAACCGCTGTCTCCCAATTAGCGGGAGATAAGTCCCCAGGCCCAGATGGGCTAACTACGAATTTTTTTAAAGGCTATATAGATGTAATTTGTCCAATCATAACTAAGACTTGGTTTACAGAAAACATCTCAGATAAGTCTTTTCTGGAAGCACTTATTACCCTAATCCCTAAGCCAGATCGGGACCCTATGCTGATGGGTAGCTATCATCCGATATCGCTCCTGAATGTTGATATTAAAATATTAGCAAATAGACTGGCTCCTCTTATGAGTAGTATGATCGGTGATGAGCAAGTAGGGTTCATGAGTGGAAGGGTGTCCAGTGATCATCTACGAAAGATACACCACCTAATGTTGAAAGCACAAGGAGTGCAGTACTCAGCGGCGCTATTGGCACTAGATGCCGAAAAGGCATTTGACCGAGTATCTTGGGATTTTCTTTGTAATATTAGAAAAGATTGGTTTACCCAATGATTTTCTAAAGTGGATTCGAATTTTATATAGTGCCCCAAAGCTCGTGGTCTGGTGCAATGGACTTTTATCATCCCCTTCTTCTAACTTATGCACAAGACAGGGATGTCCGCTGTCACCGCTGTTGTTTAATATATATCTTGAGCCAATGATTCATAGACTTCAAGTATTACAGGAGGTTAAAGGTATCAAACTAGGGAGTAGACGATATCTAGTATCGGCATATGACGACTCTACTGATTCATTTAGAAGATCCGGATATCGGTATACCAATAATATTAGAGGAAATATCTAGATTCTCTAGGGTATCCAATTATAAAATTAATACCTCCAAAACAAAACTCTTTCTGTTAAATAATAGATGCTATCCCAATATAGCAAAAGAATTAGGTCTGGTCTGGGAAACTAAAAATTGTCGTACCTTGGGATTAAGATTATGAGAGGAGTAGGCTCTATGATTAATGAAAATTGCAATAACCTTCTTAAGATAATTAAGTTAGACTTAAACAGATGGAATCTACTATACCCTGTCTTTGGTCAGAATGGAAACAATAAAATGAATATACTACTAGGGTTATCTACCCTATCAATATGTTGGGCTGCTATTTACCTAAGACATGGTTTCTCAATTTAAGAAAGGTGGATTAGTGCATATCTGTGGAAAGGAAAGCTGTTAGAAGATCATACCAAAAGCTTACAGGTTTCAGGGAGAGAGAGGGCTTTCGCTGCCATCTTTCTATAAATATTACTTAGCATCGCATATAAGTAAGATAGCGATTGGTTTAAACTCTGTTACATCCTCTCCATTGCACTCTTACACAACACTCTGGCTAAATATTGAAAGAGATTTAGTTGAAAAACATAAGGTAAAACTAAATACTCTGGCATATACTACGGTCAAATTACTTCCAAGCATTAAAAACACTCCTATTGGTTGGTCAGTGAGAGCTTTACAGCAAACCCAAAAACTTCTAAAGACCAATTGGCAGATATCACAAGAGCAAGCATTAATACAGAATGTTCATTTCCGAATCCAAAAGACACCAATTCCACCCCGGTATTGGAAGATTTTAATGGACCTAAAGCTTGGTGATTTGGCTCCGCAGGGTAGATCAATGACGTATGTGCAGGCCTGTAATAGATTCCCGGAAATAAAGGAGCAATTCTTTAAGTTTAAGCAAGTCTCGGAATCAATAAAAGCTCATTTTAGTAGAGTAAAGGCAAATGGCGGAGTTGAGTTAAATGATTTAGTTCAAATAGCCATAAAACCGCATGCCGTCTCTGGAATCTACAAGGCTTTACAGCAGCTTGATGATAGTCTACCAAGCGGAGTTAGCTATTACTGGTTAAATAAATTAAACATACCAGAGAATAATAACACATGGAAGTACATTTGGTCAAATACGTATAGAAACATCAAGCAGGATAGATATAGGCTTCAGCAATTTAATGTAATGCATAATATGTACTACACCCCTGTGAAGTTGCACAAGATGGGTAAAGAGGTTCAAGCTAATTGCACTAGATGTGGGATGGGAGGATGCGATTTATACCATTTAATATGGGAATGTTCCAAAATCCGGCCCTTCTGGATGGCAATTAGTGTCTCTTTATCACAATTGTTAAACCTAGATGTTTTTTTTTCATCTAGAATTTGCCTGCTAAACTATTTCGACGATGGGATGACCAGGCAACAAAAAAGATACATGGCCTTAGTATCAGCAGCTGCAAAAGCCGTAATACTGAGGCACTGGACTGAATCCACAACCCCATCTATGAGAGAATGGTATAAAGAAATCACATTAGCGTTGCAAGTAGAGTCACATATTGCCAGAATGAATAACGAAGCTGGGAAATATTACACTCTAGGGCCCGTCAAGCAGTAATGATGTCGTGGGGCTCCAGATCTTGTTTGTAGGAAAACCCCGAGGGTATTATGTCACCAGGTTTTTAATGGCGTGTGAATGCTGCTATAGATTGGGGGTGGGGGTGAGGGGGGAGGGGTTTCTCTTTAGTTCTTAATTATGATAGAGTTATAGAGTTTAAAAATGTGAATATGGATCTATAACGCTTGCTGGATAAAAGTGTGTAGGTGGTAATTGTCATTGGATTGTTGGTCTCACCAGCTAATGTATGTCAATGTGTATGAAATAAATATGGCAATAAAACAGATTGAATACAAAAAAAAAAAAATATTAAGTCTTCTTTGAATGTCCAGTCTTCCAACCATGTATTGATTTTAATAATGTCCTTTTGTTTTCTTTTTGAAGCCTAGGGATGAAAAGAATCTCAGAAATGATTAGTTTGCAGCCTAATGAATTGCTTTCTTCCTAAGCTTATGTAATCTTAAGTAATTTAGGGCTTCCTGGGGTTGATATCCGTCACTTGCAGCTAGTGCAGAACACTGCCGCACGTTTATTGACTGGAGTATCTAGGAGATCTCACATTACTCCAGTGCTGCGCAATCTGCACTGGCTGCCAGTTCAGTGGCAGATCACCTTTAAAGTAGGTTTGTTAACCTACAAAGCCCTATACGGACTGGGTCCTGTCTACTTGAAAGAGCTTCTGACTCCTTACACCCCTGGGCAACAGCTCCGCTCGGCTGATGAGGGGTTGCTGGAGATTCCAAGGGTTAGTTTGAAGTCATCTGGGGCACGTGCTTTTATGTTTGCTGCCCCAACCCTCTGGAATTCTCTGCCCCGTCAACTTCGGGAGTGCAGGACAGTGGGGAGCTTTAAGCAGGCACTGAAGACATTTTTATGGAGCAAAGCATTTTCTGACCTGCTGTGATTTTAATTATGTTTTATGGAATTCTTTGAGAATCTGTTAAGTGCCTTGATATTATGAAAGGCGCTCAATTAAATCAAGTTATTATTATTATTATTTGTGTACTCATTTCCCCTTCCAGTTACAGTTTACCCTTACATGTATTAACACTTGTGTTTCATTTCCTGCTGTTTTCATAATGCTGTCCAGATTTTTAATACCTACGGTAAGTAAGTGACCGTTCTACTAGTTTTATGCTTTCCACAGACCACGCTGCCTGTATTTCCCACCATGGAGTTCACAATGACTACTACATTTTTTCCAGGTGTTTGGCATTCATTACTCTCATTGTCTAATTGGACTAATGGGGTGTAGCTGTTAGAACATACCACCTAATCAATTGCAGATATCTCAAATACGCCTGCCCTCCTCCCCCTTTCTGTCCCCCTTCTGGGTTGAACTAGTGTCCACTCTTCTTCCTCCTGTCCTTCACCTCTATTGGACTTGTTCTGTTTTCTATTTGGCAACACTACAGGCTTGGCTTCTTATTGTACCTGCTTTTCCATCAGACCCATATCTCTTATCATGTTGTCAACAAAGTTCTCAAGGTTTATTATTTCCTGCATGTTCTTTAATACATTTCTTAGAGTATTTCTTCATTTAGTAATTTTAATTTTGAACAGTGTAGACATAAAAAATATTCTTCGGAATCCTGCCCCCTGTTCTTTAATCTATTAACTAATTGACAGCTACCATGTTCAAATCCCTCCTCTCCTCCCAAAAACTGTACCCTCTGAACCTCCATGTTGCGTAATAATAGCAACTCTTGTATTTGACTTACTTGTGCTGCTTTTCAGACCTTCCTGGCTCCCTGACCTCCCCAGGCAAACATGTGCAGACACATACCTCTGCCCATGTCACCATTGTACCATGCTCTTACCGACGCTCACACAGGTGTCGCCCTTTGTAATGCCCTGACCAGAAGTGACTCTCAGTCTGCATCCAGTGTGAGCAGGGTATGCAAAAAAGGTTTTGAATAATAAAAAAACATTTTCTAGTGTCTGGTAGCAAAATCCTACCTCACACCACTCTACTGCAGGAGTTCTCACACTTTGTCATAGTGAACCTCCACCAAGCCTTGGAAAAGATCTTGAGCCTCCCCCTAATATAGAAATAATTTTGGGCCTCCCCATAGTTAGAACAACTATCATACGTTGCACAGTACAGGAAGAATACAATGAAGTACATGTGTGTAGTTGAGTTTATTTTCATTTTATTGAACTTATTATTCTCCCTCTCTATAACCCCCCTCCCCAGTTCAGCCTACTCACTCCACACTTCTGACTTTTGGACTCTATTTACCCCTTGTTGCAATACCTCCATGAGTCAGATTGCTTTCTTTGTCAGTTTTACCCTGCTCTGAAACACCTTCTCAGGGACCATTTTGCTCCCTCCTGCTCTTGCTCCTAGTATCTCTCTGCTTAGCCTTTGTATTTGTGCTTTTCTGCAGCCAGTATAATGGGTCAGTTGTTACCTTGTTCCTATTAATTTGCATTATTTTGAATTCTGTTTTGCACAGTTTCCAAGAATTGTATTTTCCCCATGTCATACCAGGAAACAAGTGTTTGTTGAGCGTGTCTTTCCTGGTAACCATTTTGTATATAAATTTGCATGCCATTATTTGCTTTCACTTTGCTGCATCCTTTCACATGAAGCATGCAAAACTTGACATTAAAATATAGTACATTTTAAGGCTTGCTTGAGCCTCCCCTGGAACAGGTTGGGGCCTCCCCTGGGATGCTGGCCTCACCATTTGAGAAACCCTGCTCTACTGCAGTTAAAAACACTGCTTTGTAACCTTGGGTCAGAGTTATCCTAACGCCATTGGCTGATGGCCCTCCACTACCCCACTACTGCCTACCTACAACACAGGAGGGTTCTTTTTGTAGGTTTTTGTTTTTTTGTCTTATTTAAGATTTTACTAGTGCAGAGTGAGAAGTAGAGAGAGACATACAAGAACATGAGGAATAAGGAACTGGAAGGGAAATTATGCCTCTTTGCAGATGACACAAAGATCTGCAACAGGTTTGATACACAAGGGGGGTGTGTGAAAAGGTTGAGAAGGGACTTGGCAAGGTTGGAGGAATGGTCAAAAGTATGGCAGCTTAGATTCAATGCAAAGAAGTGCAAAGTAATGCACCTGGGAAACAAAAACCCAGGGGAAGAGTACACAATGCAGAGGGAGGTACTAACAACAACAACAAGCATTTGTCAATGCCGAATGTTGTCTTGCTGCCATTGGCAGTGCAGGAATTAGAGAGATGCAGCATAGGAGTGGCAGTTAAGTATTGAACTGATGCCAACCCACCCCCACCCTGCAGAGAGTGAGAGGCATTAGGGTGTCCCTTTGGGTGTTTGTTAGTGCAGTGCAGGAAAACATGCTGGGCAGGATGTGAAAAATGACAGCTGCACAGTTCATAAGGAGGTGTAATAAAATGCCAGTGCTGAAAATGTGGCATACAAATATACGGAATTTGCGGAGTTACAAGGGTACATGGGAAATATGCAAGGCACGCTTGTAGCACTGCCAGTTTATGGGCGTTCGGCACCAAATTTTCAACATAGGCATTTTAGCGCCTCTGCTCATGTACAGTGTCACTGTCATTTCCTCAAAGTGTCCCAACAAGTGATTTTGCACAGCGACCACGCTATTCTGCACCGGAAGTGCGGAAACACATTTTGGGCAGGATATGTGAAGTGACGGCTATACTGTTCATCAAGAGGTGTGGAAAAATGGCAATTCTGAAAATCCAGAGTGAAAATATCACAAATGCACGACGGTATGAGCGTGCATGCAATCTGCCAACGCACGCTCATAACACAGTCATTTTATGGAGTATCAGCTCCAAATTTTCAACATAGGCATTCTAGGAGCTCTGCTCATGAACTGTGTCACTGTCATTTTCATAATCTGGCCCAAACACTGATTTCCCACAGCGACTATGCATATTGTGCGCTTGAAGTGTGGAAACACATTTCGGGCAGGATGTGGAAAATGACAGCTGTACTGTTCATGAGGAGGTGCACAAAATGCCAATACTGAAAATCTGGCATTAAATATTGCAAATGTGCGAGAGATTCACGAACCTGCTAGGGAGCTAAAACATGTAAAACAGGCATTTGTTGGATTTTTCCCACAAAATTTGGAACATAGGCTTTTTGAGAGGCCACTCATGAACACTGGCACTGTCATTTTGTTAATGGGTCCCGAAGGTGATTTTGCTGGTGACTGCAGATCACCTTTCGAGGACTTGATGCTCGTGACAGTGATAGATTCATGAGGAGGGTCCCAAAACCCCATGCTGAAAATTTGGTGCCAAAATTCCAAGAAATGCCTGAGATGCAGCAAAGTTGAAAAACCCTATTCATTGCATTATACAGCTTACGGCATTTCCTCACTTGGCGGTCAGCTTTGAAGAGTGCAGACATGTTCCGTCCATGGAAGATCGTCACCAGAGTCTGGAGGTAAGTATGGAGTGAGGGGGTGAGGGAGGCAGGGTGCACAGTGGGTGGGTGCAGGTGGGGGAGGGGGCATCTAGACTCACGAGGGATGGTTTCGTTTTGCAGGGGAAAAAAGGAAAACCGTCATGGGACAGTTTTTATGTTACAGGGCATTTAGCACGCTGGGGTGGGCTCGGCTGCCACCTAAGTGGGTTTTGGGGGTGTCAGTAGCCAACGGGGATTGGGCACTCCCAATCGGCAAACAAAGAAAGCGGGGGCATGAGCCAATGGGGATTGGGCACCCCTCGGCATTCAACAGTTGGGGGTGATGCTGACAGGGATTGGGCGCCTCGGCATTCAACATTTGGGGTATGCCAACGGGAGTGGGCTGCCCCATCAGCACCTAAACAGGGGGTTGCCCGACAGGGGGATTGGGCACCCGATGTCGGCAAGCGTGAGGCGGCCGCCCGCTTGCCGACCATGGTCATAATGGCAGCGAGCACGGCAAGCAAAGGACTGCTGCATATGACGAGCTTTGCTCGGATTGCAGCGGACCTTTGCTTAGAGGTGCTCGCCCCATTATGAATGCATGGTGTGGCGCTGGAATGCAGGCTGATTGGGGAATGAGGGATGCACCTACTGATGCATGCCCTGCATTCGCCCAACAGCAGCTGCACCCCCAAAACCCATACTAGCGCAAGATGTTGCTTGCGCAATCGCGCAAGCCAACATAAAAATGGAAAGGGACCTGGGGTAGTCATATCAGATTACCTAAAGGTAGGCAAGCAATGTGAGAAGGCAGTAAGGAGGGCTGGCAGGATACTGGAATGCATAGGGAGAGACATCACCAGTAGAAAACAAGAAGTTGTTATCCCTCTGTACAGACAATTGGTGAGACCCCGTCTGGAATACTGCGTGCAGTTCTGGAGACCCCCATCTCCACAAGGAAATAGGATGGAGGCACTCCATAGGAGGGCAACTAAAATGTTGCAGGGTCTGCACTAGAAGCCATATGAAGAGAGACTAAAGGAGCTTAATATGTATACCCTTGAGGAAAGGGGGGAGAGAGGAGACATGATGGAAACATTTAAGTACCTCAAGGGAATCAACAAAGTCCAAGAGGGTAGCATCTTTCTGAAAAAGAGATGTGCAAGAACAAGGGGACACACTTTTAAGATAGAGGGGGGATGGCTCAGAGGCAATGTGAGGAAGTATTTTTTCATGGAGAGGGTGATGGATGCATGGAACAGCCTTCCTGAGGAGGTTGTGGGGTCAAAACAGTGGGGGGATTCAGGAAAGCATGGGACAGACATAAAGCAATTCTAGTGGAGGTAGGAGGAAGTAGGCTGTTGGCTAACTAGGATCTGCAGCTTATCCAATAGGTAGGGAAATGGGCAGACTGGGTGGGCCAAGCAGTCTTTATCTGCCATCAAAGTCTATGTTTCTATAATAAAAGCAGCTTAGCATATAGTCAAGTAACAACTGCAGCCCTAGCTATGTACAAAACTCTGAAGCACCAGCCTTTGTAGTGCCTGGAACAGCAGTGACTTGCCATCTACTTTGGTTTGGGCAGAGTACACAGTGAAACATAGAAACATAGAAACATAGAAGTTGATGGCAGATAAAGGCAGCAAGGCCCATCCAATCTGCCCTTTTCTTTTTTCTACCTTATGAATGTGCCATCGGCCTTTGCTCAGTCAATGGTCTATCTATTCATACTCATCTGTATTGCTCCCTTATGCCTATCCCATGCCTGTTTGAAGGCCTGCACTGTATTCATATCCACCACTTCCTGAGGCAGGCCATTCCATGCATTCACCACCCTTTCTGTGAAAAAGAACTTCCTCACATTACCCCTTAGTCGGCCTCCCTCTAATCTCATGCTGTGTCTTCTCGTACTGCTATTTTTCTTATATTGAAACATGTTAGATTCTTTTACCTTGTTAATGCCCTTAAGGTGTTTGAATGTTTCAGTCATTAACCTCTCTCCCTCCTTTGCTCTAGGATATACATATTGAGCTTCATTAATCTGTCCTCATATGTTTTCTGATGCAGTCCCCCGCACCATTTTGGTTGCCTTTCTCTGGACTGCCTCAATTTGGTTAATGTCTTTGTGAAGGTGTGGCCTCCAGTACTGCACACAGTATTCCAGATGGGGCCTAACCAGTGTCTTGTAAAGAGGAATTATTACCTTCCTCTTATGACTTGTGATACCCCTATTAACACACCCCAACATCTCCCTAGCCTTACCTACTGCTTTAGTGGTCTGCTTGGATGATTTCAAGTCATCTGTGATGATTCTTTATCTTCCCTTGTGACTGCCAGCAACTCCCCTCCAAACCTATAGGTGGCTTCAGGGTTTCTCTTCCCTATGTGCATGATCTTGCACTTCTTTGCGTTAAACCCCAGTTGCCACTCTTCCAACCATTTTGCCAGTTTATCCAGATCTCTTCTCATTCTGCCCACCCCATCTGGATCATCTATTCTGTTGCAGATCTTGGTGTCATCTGCAAACAGACAAGCCTTACCCTCTAGTCCATCTGCAATGTCACTAATGAAGATATTGAAGAGGACTGGCCCCAGGACTGATTCCTGAGGTACCGCACTTGTGACTTGCATCTCTTCTGACTGTATACCATTTACCACCACTCTCTGTTTTCTGCCCATTAACCAGTTTGCCACCCAGTTGACCAACTTCTGACCCACCATGAGCCTACCCAGCTTATTAATCAATCTTCTATGTGGAACAGTATCGAAAGCTTTGCTGAAGTCAAGGTGGGCGACATCAACTGCTCCCTCTTGGTCCACCACTCTGGTTACCCAGTCAAAGAAATCTATGAGATTAGTTTGACAGGACCTTCCTGTTGAAAACCCATGCTATCTTGAACCTGTGCTCTTATGAATTCCAGGTGTTGCACTATCCTTTCCTTAAGGAGTACCATCATAATCTTGCTCACTACTGAGGTAAGACTGACTGGTCTGTAGTTCCTTGCCTTGTCTCTGCTACCACTCTTGTGGAGCGGGGTCACATGAGCCTTTCTCCAGTCTTCTGGGACCTCTCCTGTGCTCAGAGACTCACTAAACCGTTCTGCTAATGGCTCTGCTAGTTCCACCCTTAGCTCCTTTAGTACCTTGGGATGTATGCCATCAAGTCCCATTGCCTTGTCCACCCTGAGCTTATCAAGCTGTTGTAGGACCCTTTCTTTTGTGAAGGGACTAGTGCACACCGCCCATCCCCCTGTGTCCATGGTGCTGAGCTGTGGGCCTGCCCTGTCTTCTCCTCAGTAAACACTGAGCAGAAGAGTCTATTTAGGATAAATACTTTTACATGGTCCTCCTCCTCACACACACCCTTATCCCCTTTGATCTTAGCAATATCCCCTCTGGACTTTCTCCTTTCACTAATGTAGCTATAGAAAGTCTTGTCACCTTCTTTTATTGTCCGTGCTAGTGTTTCCTTGGTTTGGGCCTTTGCCTACCTTACTGCCTTCCCTGTTTCCCTTAGGGAAGTTTGGTATGCCTCCCTATCTTCATCCTGCTGCGTTTCCTTATATTTCCTGAAGGCCAGCCTTTTGATTCTGACCTTTTCTGCTGCTGTTTTTGAGAACCAAAGTGGTTTCCTTCTTTTACACTTCCTTTTCTCTCTAACACGATGGAATGTTGCTTCAAGTATTGCATCCTTAATGCTTTCCCACTTTGCCTGTACCCCTCACCTGTATTTCTTCTTGCCAGGGCTAACTTAACTCTGTTGGCCTTCTTATCAAAGTCAGCTCCCCTGAAGTCCCATATTTTGCCTTGGAATGGGATGATTTAGTTCTAGTGGCCAAATTGAACCATACCATGTGATGGTCAGTGGCCCCCAGGTGACCTTCTACCTGGAGATCTGTGATCCTTTCCCTGTTAGTCAGTACTAGATCTAGAATAGCCCAGTCTCTTGTGGGTTGTTGTACCAGTTGTTTGAGGCCCTCCCCCTTCAGAGAATCCACTATGTGTCTAGTTCTGGCAGATGTTCCTGCTGGTATTGACCAATCTGTATCTAGAATGTTGAAGTCTCCCATTAGCAGAACCTCCCCTTTAGCTGTCATGTTTTGTATATCTTCTAACAATAATGTGTCTATGTCCTCCCCCTGGTCTAGAGGCCTGTAGACAACCCCTGTTCATATGGCTGTCTATTTCCTGTTTCCAGGGAGACACACAGTTCTTCTGGCTCCTTATGTGTATTCTGAATTTCTGTAGCTTTGATATTTTCATTGACATAAAGGGCCACTCCACCCCCACTTTTTACACCTCGGTCTCTTCTAAACAGTACATAGCCTGGTACCAAAGTCTCTCAAGTGTGGTTGCTGGTGAATCATGTCTCGCTAATGGCTACTATGTCCAGTTTAGCCTCTGTCATTAGTGCTTGTAGGTCTGGGATCTTGTTTCCCAGACTGCGAGCATTTGTGTACATGATTTTCCATTGGCCAGATTACGGTGTGTTAGTTGTTGGGCGAGGTCTGGCATTTCCCCTGTACATCATATGTGGAGCAGGACCTTTTTCCTTACCTGGTGATGCAAATGAACTACAAACATGCTGAACTCTTGTTTGATCACTAGCTGAGGGGGGAAGGGTGTTCTTCCCATTCGACGTATTGGTTGCTGCACCCCTCTCCCCATTTGCTAGTTTAAATATTCTGCAAAGACGTTAAACTTCTGTCCCAATGCACTGACTCCCTCCTTAGTCAGATGCAGTCCATCGAATTTAAAGAACTTTTGCTCCCAAAACTATTGCCAGTTACATGCAAATTTGTGCCCTTTTTCCTGGCACCAGCCCTTGAGCCACATGTTTAGCTCCCCTATCTCCCCTTCTCTGACCTTCCATCCATCTGACCCCCTCTCTCAGACTGGCAGGATCTCAGAAAAGGAGATGCCAGATGAAATTGATGATAGTTTGTCACTCAGCCTGATCAGGTGTTCCTTGGGCTCCACAACTGACTAGCTGGTGAGACTGTTAGTCACTATGTGTACCAGGATGTCAGTGTTTTCTCCTGCTTCCTGTACAATTTTAGCAATGTGGTCAGTGTCTCTCCATGCTGATGTACCTAGGAGACATCTGACCAATACCCCTGGCTGGAGATAGGTATCAACTCCCCAAATCATGGAGTCTCCTATGATCAGAAATGTTTTGGATTTCCTTTTTGCTTTTTTTGTTTTGGTTCCTGTTTTGGGTGAGTTTTGTTGTGCTAACTCCTGTGCTGCAGTGTCCTGCTCTGCAGTGTCCTTTGCCCCTTCGTTTGATTTTGGAGATAGAGGCAGATACCTGTTTGTAGTTTTTATATGGTTTGTGGAGGTGATATGTTGGAGAGCGTTGAGTGATGGGGCATCCGATTTGCCCATCCTAACCACCTGCCAACCTCCCAGACCAACTGCCCTCTGCAGTCAAGGTGCTTCTGTTGGATGGTGGGGAAATGGGTGGTTCTTATAATATATTTCCTACTGAATATGTGATTTGAGGCACGCAATCTCTGCTCATGCTGCCTGGAGCTGAGTCCTTAGATCTCCAATGGCCCAGCATGTAGGACAGTGTCATAAATCCTGTATAACTGCCCTTTTGAAAAGTGTCCTGCACTACCTGCAGTTAATAATATCCATTCCAGATAAGTTGCTGGGTCTATAACCTGGTCAGAGTAATTAGAAGGAGGAAAATCAAAGCAAAAGTTTGATTTTGTGTTTTGTTTGTTTGTTTTTGTACAACTTGTTATATCAAGTTAAATTACTTGTGCCAAGTGGTCCTTATCTGCTGTCAAAGTCTATGTTTCTATGTTTACTTGTACCCCTGTAAATGAGGTCACTGTGTGGATACCCCTCTGACCCACCCCTTCCTGCTTTGCTACAGGAAATGTCACGACTGTGCTACCCTATAAAATGAGTGGGTGGCTGGGCCCTTCCCCTGCCGAAAAAGGAGAACTACGGATGAAAGAAACAAGGAGGTAAGAGCAGAAACAGTCAGCCAGCAACAAATGCAGCAGCCCTGAAAGCTTAGCCTAATGACAGATAAAACTGTAAAGCCTGTAAAGCACCACCTGTAATAATTTCACAGAAGACGTACCCTGTAAGAAACACTTTGCTACAGAGAAAAATAAAGCAGTAACAGAAGATATACCTTGCAAAAGACAAATTGAATCAGAAGATTACAGCAGTAATCTATAAACACACACCTATAGGCATGCCCAGTAATAATGCAGCAGAAGGCATACCCAGCAACAACAATTTGAATCAGACAAAAATAAAGCAATAAAATGTTAGCAACAAACAGTAACAATCCCTGTGAGTACAAAAGAAAATAATAACACACAGTAAATCTACCTAGCCAAAAGAAGCCTTAATCCTTTTCCTTGCTCTGGTAAGGTTCTTTGCTCTGTCCTTACAAGCAACCTAGCAGAAAAGAGCTGTGGTGAAGCTAGGTGCCTTTACCAACAAACCTAGTCTTCCACCTAGTTTTGTCCTCTGCCTTAACAGTGGAGGTTTTTAATAATAAAAAACAGGTTTTCTAGTGCCCAGTAGCACAGTCCTGCTTCACACTGCTTTACTGAAGCTAAAGGCACTGCTCTGTAACCCTGGGTCAGAGTTATCCTAATGACGTTGGCTGATGGTCCTCCACTATTCCACGACCCACCATTCCCTCCACTGAGACAATGGAATAGAGGAGAGGAGTTCTTTTTGTAGGTTTTCATTTTTTTCCTTGTTTAAGTTTTTACTGCTAGCACAGTGAGAGAAGGAGCAAGAGACATACAAGATAATAAAATCATTTCAACATATAGCTGAGTAAAAATCGTAGCCCAAACCACCCAGTTTTATTTGATATCCAATATACAACAGGATAGTCTAATGAAGGCAGCAAGGCTGCCTCCTTGGAAGCTTCTGATCTCAAAGTTAAGGCAGGGGACAAGCTCTTGGTGTATTGCTGTAAAGGGGAACAGGGCACTACACTGAACAATGAGTCTGGTCACAATGTACACTTTGTGTGCAAAAATATTTTGGCTTACTTAATGTTTACTAGAGTATATTAGATTTTATCAGACTAATTTTGCTTAGTTCTAGGCTTTCTTCTGTAACTATAAATCCCAGGATCCTTTGCAACTGACATCAGGCCAGTAATGCAGCATTGGGAGATTCAATAGCCTGCAGTGCATGTTAGAGCTGTTATAAACTATGATCAGATCTTTTCTGGTCCTGCTTTTCTCCAGGGGATTCATATCATCCTCTGTGACTGTTGTTAGCCAAGGAAGGACAGCAGGATCAGCAAACAAAAGATCAGAGCTCATATAAACTCTAACACACACTGCAGGCTATTGAATCTACAGCACCACTGCCTCAGTACTGCTCTGATGTCAACTGCAAGGGTTTCTGGGATATGTGGTCACAGAAGATGTCAGCCTACAACTAAGCAAAATTAGTTTGATACAATCTGCTATACTACAGTAAATAGTAAATAAACCAAAATGTTTTTCGCACAAGGTGCACATCTGGACCAGCCCCACAGTTGAGTGTGTGGCCCTTGGTACTTACTGTTCCCCTTAAGTACAGCACAGTAAGAGTTAAATGTGAGTGTCAAAGGACAGGTAACAGTCTATTCATACTCACAGGTATTTGAAGGTAGCAAAGTCCTGGATGGTTTCTACTGTTAGAAATTTGGGGCTGGATTTTCAAAGGCCTTCAGGATACATGCAACAACTTGTAGCATGAGTTTATTGTAATTATGCTACTTGAATCAAAAAGCTATACTACAAAAAATGTGGTCTAACTTCTTGTTACAAGTGCCACATGTTGTGTCCAGGAAATGATGCATGCATCAAAACTAGAAAAGAATGGCCCAGATATTCAAGAGAGTTGCGCATGGCGCAATGGTGTTGCACCATCACAACCCACTGATGTGCCCCGGTGCGATATTTAAAAGGGAAAAGTGCACCTGCACAAATCCCAATGAGCCAGGGTGCATCAGTAATGTATGCAGGCACAGCAGGGGGGGCATGCCCATGCATAAACTGCACAGCCCGATATTCAGCTTGGGCCATGCAGAGTTATGCAGGCGCAACCCCTACCTGAGCCTGCTCAAAGTTAAGCCAAAAAAAAGGAACAAGTCGAGGGCCACCCACCGGTGAGCTGCCGCATTGCAGGGCGCAACACAGCAGCTGCCACCTGTGGGTGGCCATCAGCTGTTCCCGCCGCACCTGGCGGCGCCCACTCATGACCCGATCATGGGCATAACTGTCCCTCCCACCCCTGATTAGCCCGATTGCGGGCAGAATGTTATCCAACCCCGAGTAGCCTGATCGCGGGCAGAACAAACAGTAACCCCCACCCCGAGTAGCCCGATCGCGGGCATCAGACCCTCCCTCCCCAAAGTCCAATATCCCTGGTGGTCCAGTGGACCGCGGTAGCCCAATCACGGAAGGCATTCCTCACCCCCAAGTCCAAAATCCCTGGTGATCTAGTGGACCCCCACCCCACCCGCCCACTGAGCCCCACCACCGCTCCCCGTCAGCCGGCGGTGGCAGCACCCACCCGCTGCCACCCGTCACCCGCCAACTGACAGCTCAGATGGTGCGATACCACAGTTCAGAGCATGAGCCAACAGCATGGAGTTTCCATACCAAGATGAAGTCAGTCCAGATGAATGAATTTTATTCACATATCTGGACAGACTAGTAGGAGGCTGCATGCCCACTGGCTCATGCTCTGAACCAATGGGCGGGCAGCCATACCGAGCTGTCAGTCGGTGGGGCGGCGGCAGGCGGGTGGTGCTGCCACCACGGCTGAAGGGGAGGAGCGGGTGGTGGGGCTCAGTGCGCGGGTGGGTGGGGCCACTAGATCACCAGGGATTTCGGACTTGGGGGAGGAATGCCACCCGTGATGGGGCTACTCGTGGTCCACTGGAACACCAGGATATTGGACTTGGGAGGTCCGATGCCCGCGATCGGGCTACCCGGGGGTTACTGTTCGCTCTGCCCAGGATCGGGCTACCACGGGTTGATAAATATCTGCCCGTGATCGGGCTACTCGGGGTGTGGGGTTGATAACATTCTGCCCGCGATCAGGCTACTCTCGCGGGGGGTTACTGTTATGCCCACGATCGGGCTACTCAGGGTGGGGGTTACAGTTATGCCCATGATCAGGCTACTCGGGGTGGGGGTTACTGTTCGTTCTGCCCATGATCTTACTCGGGGTTGGATAACATTCTGCCCGCGATTGGGCTACTCGGGGGGGAACAATGTTATGCCCGCGATTGGGCTGCAGGGGGTGTCGGTCCCCAACGGCTGCTGCCTGGCAGGGTCCTGGCACAAGTTGTTGGGGATCGGCGCACCTGCATGCTAATGGCATGCAAATGGGGCCATAATCAGATGCAAATGGCCCCCCGTGCGCCTTGCATAAATTATGGCCCCATTTGCATGTCACCCTTTGAATATCGCAGGTGCTGTGCATGGCACAATGGAACTTGCGCTACCGCATCTCAATGCTCCACTTTGTCCACTTGCGCTGGTGCAGTTCCACTGCACCATGCACAGTGGGGGTGGCCATGGGGCGATATTCAAAGCAGTTGTGCCATAGCGCAACTCCGTTGAATATTGCCCTGGCCACACCCCTGCGCAACTATTTTGAGTGGCGCACAGGCTTGCGCCACAAACTGGTGCAGTTTGAATATCTGGACCAATGTGTTTAGTCTTAGAACAACCATTAGTATCTTCTGATGAATGTGTTTATTCTTAGAACAACCACTAGAATCTTCTGACCATTTCCAAAAATAATTTTAAATGATGTTTTTATAATGCTTGAAGCTACATTTTGAAAGCTGTAAGATTTGAACAAGTAACGCGGTTCTCCTGTGTTGCTACATGCATATATATGTTGAATAGTATGTTAAAAATTACAAGACTTTAAAAATGCAGTTAACCAGACTTTTTTTATATCAATATGAAACATTTCATTTTTTATATCAATATATGGTCATTGTAGTGATATATTAATGATATATCTACTTAGGTGACTGCAATGTTTCATTTAAAAAGAAGAAATGGAGTCTCTAGCCCTAACAGTTCCAAATTTAAAACATTTTAAAGACAGTGGACTAAATTTTCAAATGCTAATGCAGCTGCGTCAAACACATTTGCCGAAACTGCACTGAATTTTTGTAGGTCGGCTGCAGTTGTGCACTTTACCTGATTTATGGAAGCTTGTGCCAAATATTTGGTGCAAACTCCATAAAAAGGGTACCTGGGATTGCCACAAGCTAGGCCAGAAAAAGTTGGTCTAAGTTACTGCATTTGGTGCACGGGATCAAAAGTTCTGACCACCAGCTGGGAGAATGCTGCAAATCCTGTATGCCACTTGTTTAGTGCACCCAAGGCTTGAGACATTTGGGGCTGTTTGAAAATTGAGCCCAATATCATCTGAAAGGTGCAGGCATGTCAGCACACACATGCAGGAGGCTTAAAATTAGGAATGCAGTGAAATTTTATTTCTCCTGCGAAATTCCGGCAAAATCACCAATTTCGCCTCATGAAACATTTCACGAAATTACGACCTTGGAGAGGAATTTTGCCTGTAAAGTGAAGCAAAATTTCACCTATATTGTGCAGTGAAATTTCACCTGTAAATTTCACTTCCGATGGTAAGTTTCACCTTAGGATTTAACTAAGGCGAAATTAGGAAGAAAGGCATGTCACATGACTTGTTCTCTGAAGCAGACTGCAGGTCACTTGTGTGCCTGTACTCAGACAGGAAGCCACTGAATCTATATCCTTTCCTGCAGTTTGTAGGACAGAGACAATAGAAGAGACTGTGTGTGAGAGAGAGAGAGAGAGAGAGAGAGAGAGAGAGAGACTACAAAAATATTTAGTTTGGTGAATTGTGAGTGAGAGAGTAAGAGTTTGTTTTGTGTGTGTGTGTGTGTGTGTGTGTGTGTGTTGAACTTCTGTTCATCCCCTATTTCTTTATTTAACAAATGTTTATCTTTATCTTATGTTCTATTTCCTCACTTTATCTTGTGTGTGTGTGTGTGTGTGCGTGCATGTGTTTCACTCCCCCCTTTTTTCATTTTTTTTTAGGAGTTTAATAAAACTTTTTTTTTTAAATAATGATGCAAGGGAGTGGGCCTGACTCTGGAGCTGGACTGAGTGGAAGGGGATGATGACGTGTTTGGCTTAACAGGCACGCATTAATAAGTGAGACCCACCCAGCAGCAGGAGCAGTTGGCCCTGGCCTCTGCCCCCCAGCAGCAGTAGAATGTGCTGGTCGTTGGCCCTGAACCAGCAAGTTCCCCCCACCCATGGTCCACAGCACTGTCAGCAGGAGCAGCTTCCCCCTCCCAGCAGCAGGATGTGGACCCTGCCAGAGCCACCCAGCAGCAGCAGCAGCAGCAGTCACAGTACTCAGGCTCGGAGCCCATTGCCCTCCCTCAAGAGGATCATGTGGTTCCTGAGGCTGCCAGCCCCTAGCATAATGATGTAGAAGGAGGACCCAGCCCTAGAACATCAGCTTGTACCCCCCCCAACCAAAGATCATCAGTTTGTACATTTTTTACTGCAAAGGCAGATGATATACAGTAAGTGTGGTTGTCTGCAGCCTTTGTGGCAAAAATAGTAAAAAGGGGTAAATCAGAGTTCCACTTTGGGATTTCTGATCAAAGGAACCACCATGCTGTAGAGTGGATCTCAAAACAGTGAGAGACAGCAGCAGGAGGCAGCACTGAGGCTCAGGGGTGCCATACCAGGGGGAGGAGGAGATCTAGCAGCAGGACGCACCCAGAGCCATTGGAGACAGAAGCATCCCTCACTCATGATGCACGATGGAGGACCCCCACCCTGAGCAACCTGCAGCCCCCCCAAGTCAGGTGGTGGTCACCAGGGCAGACCTGGAGGATGTACGCACCGTGGTCCAAAGTGTCCAACAGGACACTGACCAGCTCTGCCAGGAGGTCAGGGGAGACCTCTAAAAAATAATGGTGGACCAGAAGAAGGTGCTGGACCTCTTGTTTGAGCTTCGTGGTGGTGGTGGCACAGGTGGCAGTGCCCAGCAATGAATGGCCTGTGGCTGTGGTGGTGGGCCAGTGTTATTTTCTTTTTCTTCTTCTTTCTTTGTTATTGTCACTATTCTTGTTCTGTACCCCCTCCCTTAAAAAAGACCCCCCCAAAAAAGTAAATAAAGCAACAACAAAAATATTTTCTGTCCGCTTTGTCTTCTGATCTATATCCTCTTGTTTATTTTATCTTTTCCAGTTATTTATGCTCCCTCTCTCCCTCCCTTTCCCATCCCCTCTCATATATGAATATGAATAACTTTGTCCTCCTGACCATGCATGTCCCTGTCCCCCTGTTGTAGTACTATGCCCATAAACTGTGTACCTTTCTACTTTTATCTTACTCCATTTTTCTTTATATGTTTCCTCCTTGCTCCTTCTATCCTATCTACAAATGTCAAGTATAAGAACTTTACTATGAACAAACATATTTTCCAAAGCTATGTAGGTAGGTCACATTTTTATTTATAAAAATGACTATGGATGGCTCCACTGAGCCGGAGCTCATTTACAGTGAGGTCCAAAAATGCAGGTTCCAGTTACTCTTACATTGTTGTTGTTGAATTTTGTTGACCCGGTAAGCCCACTGGGCCTACAAGTCCCTTTTTCAGGGGCGACCGGGAGGGGATACAGATAGTAAGCAACTGAAACTGAACCAGATTAAGCTGTTGGTGGTATTTTTAGTGAATGAGGGAAATTTGGCCAGGACACCGGGGAAATTCCCCTACTCTTTTCAATAAGTGCCATGGGATCTTTAACATCCACCTGAACTACCACCAATCCAGGCAGATGGGACCTCGGTTTAATGTCTCGTCCAAAAGATGATGATACAATATACAATATACAATAAACATAGTACATCATTTACGTAGTAAAAACTATTAAAGTCAATGACATTTCCAGGATATCCTCATACATACTTAACAAATGACACAAATAACACATACATAATACAGATAAAGTGCCACATATATGTTTTATGTGTCTTATTATAAGACAGACCCATTCTAATGATGCAATTAATACCATATTATGCTTATTAAGTATGCTAATTCCCCATCAATGTTCATATGTTCAATATACCACTGTTTTATTACATTTATCTGGATTTCTTTGTTCAAAGGTCTTACATTCCTAGGTAATTTATCCACAAAATGGGCCCAATGCATGTAAAATTATTTTTTCCTGATTCCATTTTTTGTTTTGGAACTACACATTCCAAACCTTCTGCAGAACGCAATCCCCTTATAGGAGTTTTAAAACAAATACTCTCAACGGCATACTTTCCCAGAAATACACTTGATCATAAATATGATTGTATCTAGGACTCTCCTTTGAGACAGAGAAAGCCAATCCAGTTCCCTATACATCTCTATTCTATATGTCATTTTTGGTACACCTAATACATATCTTGCCAATTTGTTATACATGACATCCAGTTTATACAACTGCACTTTTGCTGCACCAATATTAATTAAACTTCCCTATTCCAACATGGGTAATGCCATGACATTTACTATAAGTCATCTAACCTCTGAAGATATAACATTTCTGATTCCACACAGAGACCCTAAACATTTCCCTACTTTTTTAAGGTATTTCCAATATGAATGTCCCATTTAAGGCATTTGTCCTGGTGAACCCCCAGATATCTATAATTATCTACTTGCTCCAATGTGGTCCCTGTGAGAGTCAGTATTTGTAATTTATTTTGTTCAAGTTTATCCCTATTACCCTTTTGAAAAACCATGACCTGCAATTTTTTTTCATTTAGAACTAATTTAGAACTTATCAAAACATTTTGCAAGTTGTCAAAAGCTTGTCATAATGTTGACTGAATGGATACTACTGATGACCCAGTTACATAAATAATGGTGTCATCAGCATAGAGGTAATACTGCACCCCCTGCTGAGAAAAATGTGGTTCATTCATATATAAATTGTATAATTTGGGTCCAAGTATGTGAGAGTGCATCTTGGCACTGCTCATGTAAAACAGGGCCCTCAGGTAATGAAATGCTTCCCAAAAAATGTTACATTAAATTCAGACAGGAATCTGGTCTCAGCCATGATGTTTTAAGGTACCCCCCACCACCACCCAGACATTAAAATGCTGTTTTGGCCACTGTTTACAATTGCTTTTAGGCCACATCTTGCTTCTGTGAATGCAGCACAGGCAGTAAATGTCCAGAAAAGTTTCCTAAAAAATGGTACATTAAATTCAGACAGATATCTGGTCTCAGCCATGATGTTTTATGGTGCCCAAACCACCACCCAGACATTAAAATGTTATTTTGGCTTCTGCTTACAATTGCTTTTAGGCCACGTCTTGCTTCTGTGAGTGCAGTACAGGCAGTAAATGTCCAGAAATGTTTCCTAAAAAAATGTTACATTAAATTCAGACAGAAATCTGTTCTCAGCCATGACGTTTTGTGGTGCCCAAACCACCACCCGGATCAAATGATGGTCTTTGGTCCACTGTTTATAATTGCTTTTAGGCTACATCTTGCTTCTGCGAGTGCAGCACAGGCAGTTCATGTCCAGAAATGTTTCCTAAAAAATGGTTGTTTAAATTCAGACAGAAATCTGGTCTCAGTCATGATTTTTTGGTGCCCAAACCACCACACAGACATTAAAATGTTGTTTTAGGGCCTGTTTGTTAAATATTTCTGCCTGAAACTCACTGCTGCTGGTGCCCAAACAGAGCCTACAAGTTCAGAAATGTCACAGGGAAAACGTTACATCAAAATGAAACTGAAATGTGGCATCAGTCCTGATGTTTTATGGTGTGCCACCACCTCAGGGACCTGAAAAGGGGTGCCAACCCATGCAGAGAAAATTAATTCCTCCTGCAAAATGCTGCTGCTACTTGCAGTTCTTTCTTCCTGCTGCTACTGTTTCAATTGCTTGAGATAGAAATGTGCATTGATCATTTTCCTATCCCTATGCTGCTGTACTGATTGTCTAGCTGTCTTGTCTGACTGACTCTGTGGTAGTGGTTTGCCTGGCGATGGGGAGTGAATGACATTTTGGGGCACTGTAGCTTGCTGCCTGCTACTGTCTCTGACTACTACTTGCCAAGTTGCCACAAGAACTACTGTTCTGGATGGTTGCTGCTTGGTGGATTATCTTCACACAGTCCATACTGCTGCTGCTGCTGGACACGTAAGTATCTGTCTTAATTTTTTTTCCTTTGCAAGGTAAGGGTTTGGTGGGTTGGTATTATGGCATCTTGAGTTCTAATATGCTTATACTGCTTTTATATTATTTTTCAGTGTGCTGTGGATGACATCATCATGCCAGGCTGGGAGGGAAGGAGATCTATGGATCTTTGAATGCACCGCATTTCCCAATTTCCCAACACAGACGGTAAGTATTGGAATTTTCATACTAGTATGTTATGTCTGTTACTGCCATCTGGTTGAATGAGCTTGATAGTAATTGTGTTATGTTTAGCTTTTGTCAACATCAGGAATTCTGGCAAAGTTAAGTCTCATTCTATCCTGCTGCCACTGCTGCTGCTGGCTGCTCAATCAGATATGGAGGATCTATTTTATTGTGCGATGGTTCCACTTTCACAGTCCTTGAGGTAAGTATTTCTTCATTTTTTATGGTCTTCTATGGTGGGGGGTGGTGGACAGTCACGGGTGGTGGTGGGGGAACTTTTTAACAATCCTCAAAATTTTTCTTATTTGTTTCTTATTTCAAGGTAGGCAGTGCTGATAGGGGAAGGGGGATGCCTGCTACTACTGCTAGTGCTACTGTGCTTCATCATGGACCTTGGTCTGGAATCATGTGCATTACACAGCATGTTCCTGTGGGGCATGTCCGCAGTTTAATGACATCACGGGGTATGGTAAGTATACATTTTTTTCCTCTGCTTCTTTTTCCAACTTGTTAGGTAAAGCCAGGTATGCAGATTGACGAGTATCTGTCATTTTTTCTTATCTTTGGTGTTGCTAAGGTCATTTTTCTCTGTTGAGGTTTCATCGTATCTTGATGACTACATCCATCCAGGCCCTGCAGGAGCTGTGTTGGGTCTGTGGAAGACAGAGGTGTTGCTTGAACTGCAATGTTGGCCACTGGACTGGTGTCCATACCATTACCATTAACGAGTGATCACCACTGCCACCCACATACAGGGAGGAACTATATGCGAAAACAGATGGTTGAGATGGTATTTAGTAAATAATTAGGTGGAGGGGGTTAATGTCTTGTTTAGTCAATGGAGAATGCATAGCTGTAGTAATCATGAACATTTTGAATCCATTCCAAAATGAGGACAGTAGGACCCCTTCCCCTGCCCTGACCCCTACCCCAGAACCATTGTGGTTTCAGTGTAAACTTAACCTGGTACTGTAGCATAAGTAACTTTTTTGGGGGGATTTGATGTTGTAAGTTGTTAAGCTTCTTCATGATTACATTTGTAATTAATGACTCGCATCATTAAAGATGGCCACCATTCACCATTTCTCAAAATGTGTTCAACTTGTGGCGTTAACTGTTGAATTAGCATGTTACATTCACGTGCTACTTGTACTAGTCTAGGAGCCAGGGTTCTTGTACATGTCACCGATACTAAGTGGCAGAAAACATTTTTCAGTCGCATGGAGTGCTTGGGTGTGTCAGGTCAGATCAGGTGATGAGAGGGGGTGGTGGGGCAGTGTGGAATTTGACATCATGGGCACTTTTAAGGACATCCAGACAACATATCTTGTTGTAAGATGGGATTGATATAGTCAGCATGAAAAGTAAGTTGTTTTAGGAAGAAAAACATTATAACTATAATCTTTCAATTGCAAAATCTTTATGGTTATGCTAATTACATTACTGCTGCTTTATATAGGCATGGGGGACTTGTGGTGAGGTGACCAATCTATGGGTTATGGCAAAGGGTGATCAAATGAAACTTATACAAACTGCAGCACATAACAACACATTACCATAACCAATCCAATGGTATTGCTGAACAACAAGATCAAGGCAGTGTGCCAGGCAGGGCACTCTGAAAAAAACACCATCACTAACACATTTCACTACATTGGAGCCATTATCACTTGCAATGACTCCTGCTATGAGTGACTGTGTGTGTAGCCACCCATCAATCTCATCCAGCAGAACAGTAAGCATTTTCACAGCCGTGCGAGAACCTGTGACCTTGTCATACTCAGGGTGGCATGCTGCTGAATACCAGGTGTTTTTCTGCCACCACAATTTTGCTTCACGCATGTTTTGCCAGGCCCAAAATCAAGTACCGCTCCAGGCAAATGTGCCCAGTGTGCTGTTATGCAGATACGAGCTTGCTGCTGTTTGTCCACTGGTCCACATATCCATGCTAAGATGGATCTAGTGTGATGCACTATGCTTCAATGCATGTCTAATGTATTCAGCAACTCTACTGTTCAGCTCTGGCATGGCACACTTAGTAAAATAGGTTCGCGATGGAACTTGCCATTTGGGACAGGCATGGGCCATCGACTTGCCGAAACCAGCATTCTCTACAAATGAGAATGGCAACAGATTGATGGCTAGCATTTCAGCAGTGGCAGCATTTAACTCTCGTGCAGCAGCATGATTGGGGGGGGTACTTTGTCCGCCACTCAAGGATTGTCTTCAGAGTGGGCTGCATCTTTGGGGCTGTCCGACGAGAATGCTGTACTTGTGGCTAAAATGATTTTCTTTTAGTGGTAACACTTGACTCTTGGGGCTGTGTAGACTGCATGAAGCCAGTTATTTTGGTTGCTTGTAGGTGTGGTGTGTGGTGGTGTACTTTTCAGACTCATGGGACTGGGACTCACACCACCACTGCTATGCCCACTATTCGAGAGATCAAAGGATTGCTCACCATCCTCCTCCACCACTGATGCACTCTGACCTCCCTCCTCCTGCTCTTGCTGTATTACATGTAACTTGCTACCAACAGCTCCGGCATCCTTCTGGTGTTGCTGCCATCTCAGCAGGTGCTTGTTTTTCAGGTGGGTGTGTTGGCCACCGGTGCCTATGTGGCTTCCCTTTTTCCCCCCACTAACACGGGCTTGACAAAGTTGGCATATTGCTATGGTCTCATTAGCAGGATCTAGCACATAAAAGTCCCAAACTAGGGACTTTTGACCTCTGGACTTCAGATGCTTCTGGGACTGGGATAGTTCAGAAACAGGTGTGGAAGTGTGTGGTTTTTGGGCTGCTGTCATCACTTCAGTAAAACTACATTTGAGAGGGGTGGTTACTTGACTGCTTGGAGGTTTGCTTATAGGCCTGGTGACAAACTAACCCATGGGCTGTACATGTAAATGGCCTACATCACCTTTGACCTTTTTTTAACTCCGGCTCCCATGTGGGTTCATCCCAGTCATCATCATCATCACCAGTAGCAATGATGTCCTTGTCTTCCTCCTCGTCCTCCCCTCTATCACTGTCTTCTTGGAGGATGGCACCTTTTTCTTTCTCTGCAACCATCTCCGGGGGCTGACTGTCCTTATCTCCAGGATTATCAGACTCTTGTTGAATACTATCATCACCAATTCCTGCAGGAACATGGACAGTCACACTGACAGAATTATTATCACCCTCCTCTGCGTCCTGGACCACTGTTCCTGTGCTGGTGTCAGTGCCTCCCTTCTTCTCACTGTCAACATCCCCACTTAGCATGGCTGCAACAGTCTGAGCTTTAAAAAAGTAAGACACAGGTATGCCTGACCCAGTTCAGCCACCAACTCCTTTGCTGGTTCCTGGCGCACCACCAGGGCCCACATCAGAAGACACTGATGCAGACATACATGTGCTTTCACTGCTATGGGGAACTGAAACTGAAACTGTACTTTTTTCAGCAGACTTCCTAGCTCCCTCATCCCCCCAGCCACATTTCCCCCCTGTACTTGGCCACTTCTTAGCAGGCATTTTTGCTGACTGCTACTTCAAAGCTTTGCCTTTCTCTGAGAATATTTGAAGAAAGGATGTATTACTACTAACTGTGTGAATAACCTCACACATGAATGATGACATCACACACCTACAGTACTGGCTTCCTTACGAGTCCAAACACAATCAGGGCAGGTACCAGCACTTGGAGTACAACTAATACTGTATATGGTAGGCAGCCTATTCTAGTAAAAAACAAAAAGGTAACTTTTTTCCCCCAAACAGTATAGGAATTAAAGAAACACACACAAGGAAAAACAGCACAAGTGGCTGACTTTAAATACAGATCACCTGTTTCTCTGGACAAATAAAGTACTGTAAAGTGTTATTACTTAGTATCACAATTTATATATATATATATATATATATAGGCAGATTCAACCATAAAACTGTAACAAAGGCAAGTGCCACACAACATAGTAGTGGTCTGGATGGGAGGGGTCACCAAGAAATCTCTTAAAAATGACTATTTTATTATATACTGTTTTATAATGCACGCATCAGGTGTTACACAAACAGTGCTATAACAGAGAAAGGGTAAGGTAAGTTAACTAAAACGGGAACACCGTGCAGCGTGCAGAGTTACGCTCCAGCAATAACATACAGGGGAACAATTTAACAATGCAGTGCGACTGTAAATGGACAAGTTCAAGTGATCAAGTAGAAGTACTTAAGTAAAGATACAAAAAAATATAGAACTGTTGATTTTCACAGTTTTAGTAACACAAGTTAACACTCCAGCAAACAGAACTAACCACAAACAAATAAAATAAAGGATCAGCTCTGTGTGTTTAAAACTTTAGAATTCACAATCAAATCACAACTAAAAGCAGAAGAATGATACATATAACACAGCTAACAGTGGCAAGAACTCTCTCAAACAGGATGGAGAAACTTTTCAGAGAAAAATAAATGGCAAGATATAACACAATTTATAAGAAATAACAGTAAATAAATAGCTGACAATTGTGAGTAAATACCAGTCTGCTTGGCTAGAAATAGCCTGCACTGCTTTACTCTCCAACCCTACCCCACACAACTCTTTCAAAGACAGAGAGAAAAGTAAAACCTAATTTAAACTAAGTATTATACAAAAATCCACAAAATTAGAAAATGTTCACTAGCAGCACAGTAGCACTAGGAAACAAACTTTATATTTTGTAGCAATTAGCTCTCAAAAATAAGTTTTAGCTATGTTTTCAAAGAATTTATTGGCTCTGAAGCACCACAACAGACTGCTCTCCAACTCAACACGCAGCAGAATGAGCTGTAAACAAGCTACACATGACTTTTGACCTATTTGCCCACAATGCATTACAAATTTCACCTTTGGACCAAAATTTTGCAGGCGAAATCAAAAGTTACGACGGCAAAATTATGGCACAAGGAGAAATTCGGAGCACCAATGGGCAAAATTGGCAGACCAACGCATTTACACGAAATTTCACCATGTATACGAAATCGTGGAACCAAGTGAAATTTTGCTTTGCATAGGTGAAAAATGTTACCAAGACATGTTAAGCGAAATTTTGCCATTATGTGAAATCAAGAAAACAGGAAAAAGTTTGTTTCGCATAGGCAAAACATTTTTCATAATTGCAGAATTACGTGAAATATTTTGCCAGGTGAAATATTTCAATTTTGTACAATACTATTTAAAATACAGCACAATACCTTTGACTCCCATACAAGAGTCATACAGTAAGCAAAAGTTACAGCACTGCACTGTTAGTAAGTCATAATGTGCCTACTGAGCAGTGTTGTAAATGAGGAAAGCCACCACCATTGGTGAAACAATGAACATACATAACAGTGGAACTAAGTCAGACTTTTCATTTCACAACTGAGCTATGGAACTGAGTCCACCATCTCTCCCCCTTTTAACCACTGAACTGAAGAAGTATACAGGCAAACTTTAGTAGCAGGGAGAGAGAGGCAGTAAATACAATATTACTGTACATGCAAACTTTGTAGCAAGTAGAGGGGACAGTTAATTCAATGATATAGCACAGTACTGTAGTGGTTAACATATGCAGTATGCAGATAAAAAAAACACACAGCATGAAAGTGCCTCCACTGGCAGACCATACCCAAGCATGCACATAAGGAACTGTGGGCAACACATGCACAGTAAGAGCAGAACAAAATTCCAACTGCAAGGAAAAGAAGAGAGCTACATGGAGAAAAAAAAATACCTAAAAATAATGAAAACCAAACCAGTCATTTCATAGCACCAGTGACACAGCAGCTGTTGGCCTAGTTGTGATATAGATTTAGCAGTCTGCTGTTCACAATTATCCCTTACAGAAATACAAGTGTGCAGCATGCATGCCACGTGCTTATTAAGCATGTGGCATGCATGCATGGTGCACACATGTTGCCCACTTGTATTTCTATAATTGATGGCAGTGGCCAATGTGCTATGGCCCTTCACTAACGATTTCCTATTGGCTTTTGAACACTGCGAAAGTTGTAGCATTGTTCACATACAGGGTACATTGTTCAATTTTTCTTTGACCCTTTCTCTAAAGAAATATTTCCTGAAGTCCTTCTTGAAGTTACCCCACACTAGTTTGAGTTTGTGGTCCTTTGTGGTTGTGTTATGTTTTAAAGAGTGAACAACACCTCAAGAAGAACTTTGAAAAACATAGTAGTGCCTATGCACATATGTGCGGCCTGCCTACGTGCTGAATACCCGTGACGTGTAGCCACTCTGCACCCATTGCGCCCCATATGTGGGATCCATGAAACGGGGCATGCAGCCCCTGCACACCCAATCCCCCAGCTACATGTACTTCAATGCACTGGGGGCCTGCGAGAGGCATGCCAGCACTATGTAGCATGCACAATGGTGCATAGTGCCTTCTGCAGGGAGATGTAGGGATGTGCTGTTTACAGCGGGGGGGCCCTGGCATAAGCACACAATGTGCTCTGCCCTGCTCACACAACAGCCCCAGCAGCATTAAGGCAGCCCCCCACACATACGGTGGCTCCATCCCTGGGGTTTGGACAGCACCCCCTGCACACATGTCGGCCACACATGTGTCGCCCCCCCGGACGGCCACCCCGGACCCAAGTACCTGCCCACCCCACAGATCGTGGCTGTGCCCGGTGGCTGTATTGGAGTAACTGGAGGGGCAACCACACACAAAGAGCTGCTCTGTGGAGGAACTGTTGGTCTGGGCCACTGGCCATCACCCGCAGTAGTCCCTGGAGGTGTATATCAGAGGTGGAGGGACCTGAACACAGTTATGTAAGGGATGGCGACACAAAGTTCCTGCAGGCACCTGACCACCATACCACTGGCTGTGCCCAGTCCCCAGAACAGTGTCAACCCCATCCCACAACACCAGGCTACCCCCCAAGCCCCAGTCACATAACACCCACCCTGTCATTGGTAAGCAGAGTTTACCCCACCCCTGCAGTACCAACACCCCCCCAAACTGACCACATACCTGCATGTCAGTGCTGCAGCTTGGACTGGCCAGTGGCACAGCCCTCCTCACACCTCCCTGACTGCTGGCTGTCCAAGTGATGCTGGGAGTATGCCCCTGTATATAGGCATTGCGCTCCCAGCATCACTTGGATGGCCAGCGGCTGAGGTGGTGTGAGAAGGGCTGTGCTGCTGGCCATCCTAACCTGCAGCACCAATGGGAGGGTATGGGATTGAGTGGGGTGTTGCCATGGGGGGAGGGTGTGGTCCCCTGGCCTCCAATGGTGCAGCAGGGGTACCAAAATGGGGTCAGGATCCAGACGCAAGGGTACCTCTGTGTCTACGGGGGGATCATGTACATCACTGGGTATGGTACATATGTGTGTGTGTGTGTGTGCCACAAAAGTTTGACCCAGTTTTTAAAGCTCTGAATGTATCTGATAAAGATTAGGGCCCAGATATTCAAACTGCACCATAAAAGTGCGCAACAGCAGGAGCAAGCGCAAGTCCACTGTGCCCATGCGCAATAAGCGTGATATTCAAGCACTGCACAGATCAAGATGTGCCTACAGCACACAACTGAATATCACACCAACTGCGCCATAGCACAGCCAGGGATGTGCAGTGGCACAGTTCAGAAGCGCAATAGCACAACCAGGGATGCTCAGTGGAGCAGGGCAGCAGTGCAACAGCACAACCAGGGATGCGCAGGGACAGGATGCAGGGACCCACCACCCATGCTACAGATGGGCAGAGGAGCACACAGCAGAACAGACATTGTCCCCCACACCCTATGCACTGCACAACCGGGGGAGAGCTGGAATAACCACCGGCCCATGAATACCAGCAAGAAACCCACAGCCGGGGCATGGTGCCCCAGCACACCCTCTGGCAAGCTGTGACCGGCACACAAAGAGGTCCGACCACCCCATGCCACACCATCCCACCAATGCAGAGCACACCCTGCACCATGATTGCCAGACACCCTGCCCAGGAGCAGCGCCAACCAGTGCAGGACACCCCATGCATGCCACCCACTGCGACAATGCAACCTTGTGCACCACAGAACCATGCAGGGCAGCCCCATCATGAGCACCCATCAGTGGGTGGCAGCAGACAGTGATGCAATGACTGCATACACAGTGCCACCATGCATGTGCCCCCCCAAGGTACAGCTGAGAGACCGACCATGTGTCGGCACATGAGGTACCCCACACGTGACAGGACATGCCCCGGACCCCACCACCAGTGGTACAGCACCCTGCACACCCTCCCAAGGACACACCCCGACCCAGCACTGGCCACAACAGCCAGCGCAGACACCCACAGTGGTGCATGGAAGCATGCACCACACAGGATGCAACACAGTGCATGGACAAACACCCACCCATACCCAAGGGCACACCAACACAGGGACACAGTAGTGGGTCACCCAAGCTCCCAGCATGTGGCCATGGAAACTGTGTACACATGGCCAGCACCCCTCCATGGCACATGAGTGCCAGCCACCCTATGCAGGCACCATGGAGCTGTACGTCACCAGCATGCGCCCGGAGCACAAGCGACAGACAGTGGAGCACATCCCCTGCAACAGACACAAGTGACAGCATGGAGATGGGACAACAGTGGAGGCCACAGTGCCACCTGAGGCAGACATGCACCACACCAGTGACAGGAGGCAACCCGGCATTGTGCTGGGTACAGTGGCTGTCCAGTATGGACAGCCACCACTGACATGCCAGCGGACCGTGCAGGTCACAGACATGCAAGGGTGTCAGCTGCACAGGCCATGGATGGTCTGATAGGTGCACCATGGACACAGTGCATGCACCGTGGACCACTACACACAGTCATCCAGTGCACAGGGAACAACACACAAACCACAGACAGTGACTGATAGCTACTTCCATACCATAGTCACTTCCCCTATGGACACACACACACACGCCCATGACTGCACCACCCCGATGCCATGCACACCACTGCAGCTGAGCACCTGTAGCCCACTGCAAATCAAAGACCACCACAGTAGGCATAACAAAATAAATGTTTATTGAAATATAGAAAACAACTATTTATAAATATGTACAAAAGGTTGGGGGTGAGGGCCACAAACCAGGTGGGGGTGGGTAAGGGGCAGGGGTGAACAAATGGTAGAGGGAAGGAGGGGTGTGAGGGTGGGTCCAGGGGGGTAGGAGAAATCTTGGGGTGCATGATGTTCAGCAGGAGCCCCGCTTCCCACTCTGAAGGCACCTCCTGCCATTCCTACTGTGGACTCCTAGCTGGTTGATGTGCTGTAAAATTTCCAGGGAGGTCCTGGCCACTTGCAGTATCTCCTGCAGCACCCTCACAATGTTCTGCAACCGCCATCCACCTAGGACAAGAGAGCAGAGTCAACAGGTGTGAATGCACAGCCCCCTGCAGCCCACCTACTGTGCATGGTATACAGCCATGGGACATGCCTCTGTGATGGTGTGTGACCACCCACAGTGATCGTGTCCACCAGACATGCCCACGCAGGTGCACACAGCCATGTGGACCGCTGCACACACTCACCGCCCAAGTCCCACACAGCACGACCGTGGCTGTACAGTGACATGGCTATGCGGTGCGAAGGCAGTGGCACAGCCATGTACCCAGTGCATGCATAGACCACCACTGATGCACTCCCAGACATGCAGTGCCACTGGACAGTGCTGACTGTACCATGTTGCGTGCATGGCAGTGGTGTCAAGGGATGGAGGCCATGCCCCATCGCCCACCCTGTTACACAGCATGCACAAAAAATCCTGGATGTAAGGCACTCACCATCATCAGGCTGGTCCCGGTGCTGGGCTGGTATGGTTGCTCTTGCATCCTGATGTGCCTCATGCCAGAGCTGCCTCTCCCTGGCATGCCAGCACTCCTCAGGGCCTAGGGTGCAAACATGGAGAGAGGAACATCAGTACAATCCGGTAGCAAAGACCCCCACCCCCGGGTGTGTGTGATCCCACACAGCTATATCCATCTGCCCCCCACCCCTATACCACCACCACCACCACCACGGCCCACACTGGATGCACCCCCCCGTGTGCTGGACACATGCCCACCGCAATACCCATATGGACGTAACCAGTGTATGAATGGTGCACCTACCTGGCCGTGGAACCACGCCCCTCCTGGCATGTGACTGCAGGCGGGCAAGTCTGTCCGGGTCCCTCCACTGGAGGTCCCCATACTGGTGCCTGCACTGCTCTTCTGTGCACTGGATCCCTGTCGCCTCCTCCAGGGCCACCGCCACCTCCTCCCACACGGCACTCCTGGCCCTGTCCAGGGGTGCCTCCCCAAAGAGTGCAGCAGCATGGGGCTCAACCAGGGACACAAAGTTAGCCAGTTTGACCTGGCTTCAGATTGGTGCCTGTCTTCATGCCATCTTCCAAGCATTGAGTATCAAAATGGCGCTCTGTAGCACACGTCCGCCACATGCAGATGCTGCACGGTACTGCACTGCCATTCCCCATCGCGCTGTAACCGAACAATGCGATAGAGGTGCACCCATGTGGATGCATGGCACCTAGGGGCAAAGGTCGGCACAGGGTCAGGGGTCTCTCATGCATGGACCGCCACAGCGCGATTGGTACTCACTGCGTGTAGCGTGGTAGGGCGCCTGTGTGGCACTTCCTGTAGCAGCCTACTGCACTGTGGCTCCATGGCACCTACGGCGCCCCAGTGCAAGAGCACCATACATGTGAATAGCACACTAGCACCACTGGCACAGTGGTGGCTGTGCCTGCACTGCCTCCCATGCACAGCATGTCAGCAGCGCGGCAGGCGTCGGTGTCAGCACCCCGGGCATGCGACGTTCGGTGTCCACTGCGCAAGTCACAGAACTGCGCCCTTGCCTGAGCACATTCAACACAACTGAGCAAGGTGCAACAGCTTGATATTCTGCTGGCATATGCAAATTAGCTCATCAACGATTCAATGGTGCAGATACTGCATTAACATTCACATAAAATTGCTCCCCGCCTCATTTGCATGCGTTGCGCTATATAAATGTGACATTGTGCTGCAGAGGCCATAGTCTGGTATTGCAGTCTATTCTGGTGAGTTGCATGCTGTTTGGGAGTGTGGACTGTAGTGTGTGGGAGATGCATGGGACTGCACAGTCAGAGGTAACACCTGTCATTCCCACAGGATAAATGATGAGCTACCGTGAGGTGGAGGAGGAGGAACAGAGACATGGGAGAAAGAGGAGGCCAAACTTTACCAAGGTAGAAACAGATGCCCTGTTTGAGGCCTACCTTGACCAGGAACCACTGCTTAGCAGACAGCAGGGAATGCCACAGGCCCGTGCTGCTGCATGGGGAGAGGTGGCGTGTGCCATCAACCAGCATGGCAGCCACCAGCGGTCCATGCAGGAGTGCAAGAAGAAGGTGGGCATGGGCCAGAGAAGGATTGAGGATAAGGTGGCTGCCATCAGGGCAGCATGGGCTGCGACCGGTGGGGGACAGCCGGCTGTGAAACACCTGACCCCACAGGAAGAGCGGGTTGCTGGCAGCATGCGACGTTCTGCCATCGAAGGTGTTCCAGGTGGTGGCTTCCAGACAGGTGGTAGCCCGTCACTGCATGGTAGGTCCTGATCTGTCACTGTGGGGGGGATGCGACATGGTAGGGTAGATACATTAATGCTACTGTGTTCCCTTACAGCTCCTGAGCGTCTACATGTGTCAGCGGTGATGGGCTTGTCTGCTGAGGGCAACACCCTGGACACAGAGGAGGGCTCATCCATCTCCACAGGTGTCCGAGGGTCAGGACAACAGTGGGCCCGCCTGGCTGTCCGGACTGATGTTGGTGGAGCAGGTGTGGAGGAGTCCCTGCCCATGTCCCAGCATGCCAGCGTCCATGGATGCCAGCATGCTGAGACTCGGACTGGTGCCGGATCTGTCACTGATGATGATGGAGCTCACATCATGGGCAATGATACGTGTGGGCCGCAGGATGGACGCACAGCAGGTTACAGCACGGGCATAGCCATGGGTGGTGCCGCCGTGGAGGCCTGCGTGACATCACAGTCCCAGCCTGTGCCTGTCTGCACCAGTGGGGCAGCACTGGTGTGTGTCCAGGACAGTGGGGCTGTTGAGGCCACTGCAGCAGCACCGTTGAGCCCTGGAGTGTGGCAGCTGGAGGGGCAGTGTCAGCATTCGGCCAATGGCCATGGGGGGACAGTGTCGGGGGCGGCGTCAGTGCACTTCCTGTGGACATGCCCAGGCATGGCCCTGGTGTGCAGTGACCAACCTCAAGGGGTGCTGCCCATCACGGCCGCGAACACCGTGAGGGACAGCATGCCGATCAGGCGGATGACCTCTTAGATGAGCACACCAGCATACTCCATGATTCAGTGGATCAGCAGTTGCGGCTTGTGATGGTGGTGGATGCACTCAGTGCGGTCCTGTGCCAGGCAGAGGAGCGGTGCAGCAGGGACACTGGTCTGCTCCTGGCAGGGATGGACCAGCTGCGGGAAGATGTGACAGCCGCCATTGACAGGCAGACACAGGCAATCACAGCTGTCATGGCCACAATGGGCACACAGTTATTTGCCCATGCGTCACAGACACTGTGCAGTGCAATGTCCAACCCCCATTCCCGGCATCGTGTGACACCCTCCTTGTCGACATCGGGTTCAGCTGTGGGCATCGAGCACGCCGGCGCCAGGCGTATTCGGTGAGCTGCAGACCCTGGCGGCGGCGGCGTTCGCAGCAGAACCCCTGGGGACCGTCGGTGCCACCCCATGAGGCCATTGGTCAGCCTGTCACTGCTAGCGGGTCTCGGTAGGGCTACCCACACAGCCGTGGCAGCCGTGGCACTGTGCCGCGTGACTGACCTGTCTCCCACCATGGCTACTGTCTGATGCTGCCCTGTGTGCAATGTGTTGTTCAACATGCAATGCACGGGTGAGGTTCCCGGCCCTGCACACACATGCACATTCCATCTGCACACCCTCCCGGCTGCTGGCCACTGTGGCGTGTGCATGATGATGCCTGCGTTGCGTTGTCCGCCACTGTGCAATAGTGCCCAGCGACTGACACATGCACAATGACAGGCACTGGGCGTGGTGTTCTGTGAACGTGTGTGTGGCTAGGGGTGGCGGTTGGGGTCGGTGTGCCTCCTACCCTTTGAGCATGTTTTGTGGTGTGTGTGTGTGACCACATGCTGTGTTAGACCTTGCCCATCCCTGACAGCATGTGTGCTTCCATGCTCAGCCAATTTCCTTTACGACATGCACCTCTGGGGTTTGTCCATGTGTGTTTGTGGGTTGTGCCCTGCCATTGGTGGTTGCACATGGCCCCATGACTTACCTGGGTTGGTCGAAGTGCTCCTCTGTGATGGTGTCTCGGTGCAGCTGTGCCATCCGGATCAGTCGGGGGTCCCTTCGACCAAGGGGGGGCTGCATATCACCATCTGCACCAGAGACCTCATCGCCCCCATCGCTGTCCCCCTCTTCAACCTGTACAGCTATCCCACAGTCGTTGGCCATGTTGTGCAGGATGCAACAGGCCAGGAATAGCCCACAGGCCTTTGAGGAGCTGTACTATAGGGCACCTCCAGATATGTCCAGGCAACAGAAACGTGCCTTCAGCATCCCGAAAACCCGCTGTATGACATTGCGTGTGGTGGCATGTGCCTCATTGTAGCATTGCTACGATGGGGTCGCGGGCTGCCGATATGGTTTGAGCAGCCAGGGAAGGAGTAGGTATCCACTGTCACCTGTATGTAGAGGGTGGACATTAGTTTGGTGATCAGCATCGCCCTGCCATGGGCCATCTAGGCCAGTACCCATGTCACCTCTGACTATGCCCCTCCCAAGATCCATGTCTTTCTGCATGATTTGCATACTCACCCACTAGGTGGCCAGTGGGGATGTCCCCACTCTCGAACCTGTGGCACAGTGCAGACTGGTGCCAGATGAAGGCATCATGTGCTCCCCCAGGGTGCATGGCACAGACATTGGTTATGCGCCCCCTAGCATCGCACACCACCTGGCAGTTGATGCTTGCATAGCCCTTCCTATTTATGTATGCTGCACCTTCGGGGCCAGGTGGCATGCAGATGGCCACATTGGGTGCAGTCAATGGCCCCAAGCATGCCAGGCATACATGCTACCCTGTAGAACTCTTGTATGTGTGCTGTGCGCTCCGCTGGTGTGCTGGGGAAATGGATGTACTCTGCAGCATGTGGCAGCAGTGCGCTGAGGAATTGTGTAAGTAGGCATGATGCGGCCGACTGGGTTATGCCTGTTGTGTCCCCTGTTGGTCTCTGGAAGGTACCTGTGGTGAGCAGGCACATGACAGCTGTCACTTTTGTCTCCACTGACAGAGTATGGGTCCGTCATGTGGGTGCCTGCATCACATCATTGCACAGCTCACAGAGCCACCTCAGGATCGCCCAGTTCAGGCGGTACCGGCCCACTATCTCGGTGTCACTGTACAGCTCGAAGCTGGTATGGGCTCGGTACTGCCTGTTGGGGGCATACCACCAACGGGCCCTTCCACGGCCGTGCCCCCCTACCGCCTGCCTTCTCACACCCCTCATTACTGCCTCCATCTGAATGGTGGCACTGGCCATGTCCCTGGCTTGTTACCCCCCAGCAGCTGTATTCCCATTCCCCCCGCTGTCATTTCTGCTACTCCCCCTGCACCGGGAACACCTCCCAGAATTGGACATCCTTCCCACTGTCAGTGCCCTCAGTCCAATGTGGCACTTCCCCTTTCCTCCTGCACAGTGGCACAGGCTCCCCACTCCTTCCCTGTTCCTGGTGGTTTCCAGGTGCTCTGTCCTGCTCCTGCCCTGTCCTGCTCACTGCTACTGTGTGCCTGGTTGCTGTCAGCTCACTCCCCAATCTGGCTTTCCTGTAGTGTTCTTGTGCCTCTCTCTTTTTCCTTTTGATTTTGGATCATTTCTGCTATCGCGCAACTTCCATTTGCTCCCCTATTGAGCATGGCACATGCTGTTGAATATCGCACTGTGCCATTTATTCATGGTTCCTCCCCCTTCAGTTGCATATGCATTCATTACCATTGCGCTCTTGTGCATTGCGATTTGAGGGGCGCAGCTGCCTCCCGCTGAATATCGCACAATGGCGCATTTTCTGACTTGCGCTTGCACATCCCTGTTGCGCATGGCGCAACCCTTTTGAATATCTGGGCCTATATCTTCTTACATGGCTCTAGTGGTTTGACTACTGCTTGTGTGCTCTGCACTGTAAAGGCTATCCTATGGACCTAAACTCTGGGCCTTGATGTTCAGGTTGTCTGCAGAGCTGTTTGAATGTTTCCTGCTGAGTTGCACAGTTGTTGTGAAGTCTGTGGGTCTATCAAGGGAGGTATCCTGAAAACCCGAAATTTGGACACCCAGTTGGAAAAAAAATGGTCAGACACTCTTGCTTTACATAGTCAGAACCTAAACTAATGGAGGACCACTTACAGGACTTGAGACTGGCAATAGGCACATATCTGCTCAAACGCAAGTATAATCCAACACTAACCAACACTAACTAACAGACGTACTGCTTTTATATGGGGGTCTCCCAACCCATCTGCTTATTGTTGTACTACCTCCATGGACTGTAAACTTATCTTAGCAAACATATTAGCTTGTTGTATGTGGTGTACTGTGGACTTAAATTAACATGTCTGTAGTGCAATTGAAACTGCAATAAACAAAAGTATTGTTGCAAAAGATTAAAAAGGTAGCACGGAGAAAAATCCCTTAAGCTTTAACAAAAGAAAATCTGAGAAAAAATTGCTGATAGAAACATAGAATTTATTGGCAGATAAGGACAGGTCAACTCATCTACTCTGCCCTTTATCCCTGCCTACTAAGACTATGTCACACATCCTGTTTTATCTCTGGCTTTACCTCCTCTTTTTTGCTGGTGTTCCCCTATGTTTATCCCATGCTGTTTTAACATTTCCCACTGACTCTGCCCCCACCACCTGTGCAGGGAGGCTGTTCCATACCTCCACCACCCTTTCCATGAAGAAGTACTTTCTCACATTGCCCCTTAGTCTTTCCGCTTCTAATCTCATGTCATGCCCTCTTGTTCTACAGCATCTCCTTTTTTTTTCTTTTTCCTGTACCTTATTTATTTCCTTCAGGTATTTGAAGGTCTCTATCATGTCTCCCTTCTCCCTCCTCTCATCCAGGGTGGACATATTGAGTGCCTCCAGCCTCTTCTCTTATGACCTTTTGTGCAGGCCCTGCAGCATTTTTATTGCCCTCCATTGAACAGCCTCATCCCTGATTATGTCTTTACACAGATGTGGCCTCCAGAACTGGACACAGTACTTCAAATGAGGTCTCACCAATGACCTGTACAGTGACATTACCACATCCTTTCTTCTGCTGGAGATATCCCTCTTGATGCACCCGAGCATCCCACTGGCCTTCCTCATGGCCTTAGCACACTGTTTGGCCACCTTTAGGTCATCAGATATGATCACGCCCAAATCGCTTTCCTGTTTGGTGACTGATAATAGCTCCCCTAAAAAGGGGAATGGGTATTGAGTGTATTTTCATTGCTGGGTACTAAAAAAAGAAGAGGGGCATTGATATTAATTTACAAGAAATTGTAATATGCACTCCTAGATTCTATGAAAGATGAAAACTGAAGGACAATTATGATTAAAATAAATAACCCTAAATCAAGGGTACTCATAAAACCGAGCAAAACTTCTTTTTAAACAGAGTAGTGAGGCAGGGCTGTCCCTTATCACCAACCCTTTTCATTCCAAGTTTACAATTGTTTCTTAAATGCAGTTAGACAAAATTATGAAATGGAAGGAAAATCAACGACTATGATATCACACTTAACACATAAATGGATGACTTACTGGTTATACTATCTTACTCAATTGAAGGAGTTGGTATATTAAGACAGGAAATCCAACATTTTTCAAAATTACCAGTCAATGCAATTAATTATTCCAAGTCAAAAGTACTGTATTAATAATAAATGAAGAAAAGGATCCTAATATCAAAGAAAGTGTAACTAAATTAGAAGCTATTATGAAATATGGCTATATTGACTATTTAGTACTGAAATTAATTAAATCAGTCTCCCAAATATTTGGATCAATCATTTAAATGTTTAAGGCAATATTTAAGCTAGAATAAATCTCTGGCCAGAAATAACCCTTTCATTGTGGGAAAAACTTCAGTTAATGAAAATGGTAGCTATACCAGTGATCTCATATGTGCTAAAAACTGCACTTTGTGATAAACCAGGTTATTGGTTCATAAAACTAAATGCTATATTTTGCAATTATATATAGAACCATACAAAACCTAGTGTAGCGTGGAAAATGTTATGCCTACCAAATGAAGCAGGTGGTCTGGCATGCCATAACAGTTACTGTTTTTACTTAACTTACATGGTTAAGCTTGGACTATTATGGTCCGAAACTTCATATTCTCCAGAAAAAAAAAAACATTCTCAGTCAGAAGACAAAACGTATAATATGGATGCTACATCTGTGGCCCGATATTCAGAAATGGGAAAACTGATCACAAATATTTGTGCTCAGTTTTGTGATAGCACAGGTGTCTAAAGCTACTATATTCTGTGGAATAGTGCATCCGTACTATTCCACTGAATATGAGGCCAGTGAAACCCAGCTCTATGCCACCTAGCACTGGGCAGACATAGGCCCCACAATAAGACAGCACAATGACTTGCACCTGGGCAAACCTTCCCATATTCAAAGGGACCTATGCTAATGAGAGTAGTGGCATGCAAGGTGCTAAGGGGCTATTTGCATTTCCATTATTGGCCCATGAGCATAGGGAGCAAGCTGTACTTCACAGCACTGCCTCCCAGTTACCCTTGTAAATGAAGCTATCCCTGGTGCTAGTGATGCTCCCCTACCAATCGCTGTCCTGTACAAAACCAAAATATATATCCTAGGTAGTCTAGTGGTCCTGCCCCTCTCCCCATTCCCCGATCACCATCCTGATATGAAAATAAAGCATTCCCTAGTAGTCTAGTGGTCACTCCCACTTTCTGTTCACTGATTGCCATCCAGATATGAAAATAAAGTGCTCCCTGGTAGTCTAGTGGTCCCTCTCCCCCTCCACTAGTTACCAATCATTGTACTGAGAAAATGAAAATAGTCCCTCCCTGGTAGTCCAGTGGTCCCTCCTCTCACCCAAACATGCACCCAATAAATATATATAATTTTCATTGGTGTCCAGTGTTTCTCCCTCCCCACCTAGCTTCCTTGGAAAAATGAAAGTGTCCGATTTCCTTGGTGATCTACTGGACCCGTCCCACTCTCTTACCCTGGCAGACAGTGATCTACCACCCCATTCCCCTCATCCCAAAACCCAGCTGGTGACTGGCACAGCCCTCCTTCCACCACCAGGGCTGGTCACTGGCTTAACTGTGAAAGAATGAGTACAGTATACACTATGCACTCATTGGTTGACACTGGGGAAGGGACCAGTAGACTACCAGGGAATAAAAACTTTATAATATCAGGACAGGGATCATTGATTGGCAGAAGGGGGTGGGACCTCTAGACTACCAGAGAATACTTTATTGTCATATCGGGATGATGATCAGTGAACGGGGAGGGGGAAGGACCACTAGACTACCAGAGAATAATGTTTGTTATATTGGGACAGAGATGGGAGAATGGGGGGGAAGGAGTACTAGACTATCAGGGTTCAGACTACTATTTCTTAGGGGAATGGGTATTGGTAGGGGGGCTGCAGTATCTCACCAACCACTAGGGTTGTGGGGAAGTACGTTGGGGTTTGACTTGGTGGTATGTGCACCACGCAACAAAACAGCCTTGTGTGGTGCACATACTCTAAATATTGAACTGTGCCAATATTCATGTTTCGCCACCTCATTAACATTGCAACCCCCTCTGTCCTATGCCCGGGTGCAACCTGAGTTTGCCCTCGCTAACTGGGCTTTTGAATATTGCTATTCCGTTCAAAACCCGGTTTGCATGGGCAAACTCGGTTTTGCGCCTGGGCAAAATTTTGAATATCGGGCCCCTGATCTGTTCCAGAAAAATCCACCAGAAGAGGAAACAAAATAATCAAAACAATTGCAAATGTATCATGAGATATCAACAGAAAAACAAAAATTAAAGTATGTTTTAATAAGATTTGGAGGCATCCTACATTAAAGAGTAACAGTAACAGTTTCTTAAAAAAATGGTTCATAAAAGGAATAAACTGATGGGCTGATTTGTCACAGAATAAAAGATTACTACCTTGGAAAGAATACATAAGTTTATACCGATGTGCAGACTGTGACATTTTTAGATATAATCAACTCTGTAATATATATATATATTTCAATTAAATTCTAAAAACTACCATTAAGAATTATATTATAAAAATGTAAAAGGAACGGTATTTGCATGGCTGCTAAACTGTTTGCACATTAAAAATCTAAAATTACTGGAAACCACTAAGCAAAAATGGGAATGTGACATTAACCAAGAATAGTTCCAGTTAACCTGGTCGGATATGCTCACTTCCACAGATGTCTTTAACATAACCAGAATGAAATCGATCAAATTCAAAATTATCAGTCGTGCTTATTTCTCTCCAAGAACAATATTTAAGATTAGACTGTCTAACTCAGCAAACAGTTGGCAATGTGCTCTACTAGACACTGGATGGTTACGTGGTTACGTGTCTTGTTGTCATGTAAATTAAGTAAATACTGGGGGGCTGAAACAAAAAAGATACGTAATAACATACAAGAATTTGCTACAACACTATTAGTGGAAATGTGTATCTTTCTTAAATTCATTGCCTCTAAACCAAACAACTGGGATAAACCAAACCTCAGTGTTGTTTTCATGGTCACCAAGAGGCTACCACTAAAAAAATGTGAAAATTCAAAATGCAGATAGCCCATTCCCTAGAACTGAATGGAAATGTCATTTCTGCATTTTCATTATTTCAAAAGATTAATACTCAACCCAAGTTCTTATTACAATTTATTTATTTCTGACATTAGCAAATGGAATAGGGATGAGTTATATCCCAATATTCTCTCATCAATGGCAATATAATAGGTATATACATAATCAACTTATCATTATATATTTTGGGATGAAAATCATCATTCATTAATATATTATTAATACTCTGTTGTAAGTTAATGAGATGTATACTCAACTTTTATGTAGCCAGATTTGTAGCCAATGAATTGTTTAATTTATTTTGGTGTTTATCTTTTTTTTTCCTACCTGTGATGTATGGATTCCCGATAATATTAATGCAATATTATTTAAAAAAGTCAGATTGGAGCCAGCCCGGTGGCACTGAGGGTTAAGGCACTGGACGCCACACCTTGCACCATGCCGGCGACCCGGGTTTGGGAATGAGCCTTGGTCGTCAGGGGTCGCCAGGGGAGTAGAAGGATTGAGAGTCTGTAGGACTGCTCTCCTTCTCCAGGGAGGGAGGAGAGCTGCTATCAGTGCTCTGGTGGCCCCTGGCGGTAGCTGGGGATGACTACAGAGCATTGGCAGACATGGAGGGGACGTACTGGGGCAGATGCCTGGATCAGAGTGCGTGCGGAAGCGCGGCGCACTCAGGACCTTAGACATCATTGCATGCCACAGACATAACAGTGAAAAGTGGAAAATAGGGCACCAGTTATGGCAGCATGATGGTCGTCTCCAGTGGGACTTGTTCAGCACCGAGGGTATGCGGCAGTACTGGATCCTGACCGGGGGGGGGTTGAGCTAGGGGGAGAGCTCCCCACCACCCCATTGTGGGGGCAAGCTGCGGGGGTAGCTCCGGGACCTGAAAATGGAAATGAGGAGAGTCCCAGGAGATGGCGGCCTGAGACCCGAGGAGGATGCCTGATGGGTTGAGATAGGCAGACTGGTGGCCCCAGGGGCAAAAAGTATAATCAAAAAAAGTCAGATTGGTCTAAACAGGTCACATGAAGTTTAGGTTAAGAAACAAAGATGTCCAAGCTTACCTTGAAGGACTGTACTGTCTCCATATCCATTGTTTCCTCTGGTAAGCTGTTCCATAGGTTCACCACCCTCTGGGAGACAAAGTGCCTTTGTGTATCTTTGTAATTAATAAACAAGTAATTATCTTATTTTTTCTTCCAAGCCAGTGGTGGACTGCCACAAACTTATGCCTGGTAACTCAGTGTATGTCTATGTTTCCCTGCAGTCACTCCCTCTAGTAGTACAGCCCCATGCCTGTACAAGGGGCAACCATGGCACCTGTAAGCCACTGCATACACAGTGGCATGGTTTGGGGAGGTCAGCTAATTCGCACACTGTAAAGTGCCGAATGTGAGAAGCTGCAAACAAAGTATCCTCCATGGTTGAGAAGTTGTAACCAAAGTGCATTATAGATGTGAAATGCTGCAATGATAGGAAGATAAATTCATTTCTACCAGTCAGAGAAGATTTCTTATTTAGCAGACAAGGAGCACTGCTGCAGTACCTTTATGATTTGGTGTCCCTGGTTCAGCTCCCATTAAGAACTCCTGCCATTTAAGCCAGACATAACAGTATCCTTGCTTGAATTATTTTTTTTTTTATTGATTCTGTTTCAGCTGATTTTGCATTTGTATGGTGCTGTGAGAAATTAGGAAGAGCTCCAAGTGAATTGAAATAGTAATCCTTGTTTTAAACATGTATTTTCTTAATTTAAAACCTACAGCTGACATGAATTTAATTCAGCACATGGTTAAAATGTTTTGCAGGGTTGTCCTTGTATGAGAACTCCATGTGGACAATTAGGCCCTGTACACATCAGGCTAGTTAAAATGTTTTAAGGTGCTTAAAACATTTTAACTAGTACAAACACGACACCCGTCCCCATTTAAGCATGGTTTCAATGCGTGTTAGGAAACCGTGCTTAAACTCTGCTGCGAGCTAGTCTCAAGTCCATTTTTAAAAATGATTTTATGAGAGAAAGCATGTTACCCTGTAGTGTGGACGGGCGTCTGCATATTGCTCCTCCAGGAAGCGTGTTAAGGGTCTTGGAGAACCCGTTTTAAAAAACGTTACTGGACACAGATGCAGACGGGAGTCAGCTGTGGTATAACCAAGTTAAAACTCAGTTGAAGACTGATCTGAACAGGCTGCTGTGGTGAGTTTAAAAACGTTTTTAAAACATTTTTTAAACCAGTGCAAATCTTCAGCTTTAATGTGTACAGGGCCTTATACATAGTACAAGAAGCTGAACTGGCTGAGCTTTTGAAATGAAAGACACAACCACTGGATCATTTTTTTACATAATGTACAGTAAGTGTGCCCATCAGTATATATTGAACATGTCTAGTCTCTGCTTACTGCCTCCAGCTGCAACTATGTCTTCTTCATCCATGACATACTCAACTTTGTTGTATCCAAGGCTAGGAGAGTCTGTGGTGTGAACAGAACATGTGTCATGTTTTCCCAATGACTATTGTAACTAGGGCTGTGCAGAGACATAGAAACATAGAAGTTGTCCACAGATAAGGACGTCATGAACCACCCAATCTGCTCTATTTTCCCTACATACAGTGACAACACAGACCCTACTTGGTCCCTCCCCCCTTTGCTTCCAAGAACTCTTCTGTGTCTGTCCCATGCATTCTTGAATCCTGTAACCATTTTTATTTATGTATTTTTTATTTAGTTTTTGTTGACCAGGTAAGTACACTAGACAAATTCTGCCTATTTCAGACACAACCCGGGGTAGGGGGATACAGATGAATGACACCATGGGATTCAATGACTGGTTGAAAAACTGGTGCAGAACTCAGGAATTTGGCTTCATTGGGGACTGGGGCACCACCTGGAGGGATGCAGGCCTATACAGGCACGATGGTCTGCATCTATCCAGGAGGGGAACTAGGATCCTATGTGATAGGTTTAAATGCTTCATTGGCAAGCATTTAAACTAGCCATGGGGGGAGACACTGAAAATGAGAAGGGATACCCTAGCCCCCCCCCAAAAAATCAGGGTAGTTAGTGAGGTAAACACCAAGACAGAGCAGTCGATAGGGAGAAGGGCAGGGGTGAATAGAGAAAAAGACAAAGGCAGTAAAGACAGGGATGGGGCAAAAAGAAATAAAGCCATAAAAAAATGGAGGGTAATGAGTACCAATGCCCGTAGTCTAGGTAAAAAGCACCCCAAAATGATGGCCTTGATGGAAGAGGGATGCCTGGGTATCGTGGCAGTCACAGAAACATGGTGCACAGAGAACCATGACTGGGATGTCAACATACCAAGGTACACAATCTACAGGAGGGACAGGGAGGGAAGAAGAGGAGGAGGAGTAGCTCTCTATGTAAGGGAAAGGATCAAAGCAACAGAACTAAAGGGTAAACAGGGAGGAGAGGAGGCACTGTGGGTCACCCTGAAGACTGGAAATGGCACCACAATCTGCGCAGGGGTTGTATACAGACCCCGTCTCAGGGGGAGGAAATGGACAAGGAAATGATAGAAGGCATCCTTGGGATGGCAGAGAAAGGGGAGATATTGCTGATGGGGGACCTGAATATGCCAGATATTAACTGGAGCACCTTTGCTGCAGCCACATCCAAGAGCAGGGCCATCCTCGATGCCCTACAGGGGGCATGCCTCAGATAGCTGGTTTTGGAACCCACTTGGGAGGGAGTAATCTTAGACCTGGTACTCTCAAATGGGGATGGAGAGAGGATCTCTGATCTTGAAGTGGGTAGCCATCTGGGAACAAGTGACCACCAAACAGTGTGGTTCATCATAAACTTAGCTGTAGAGTCAAGCCATACAAAAGTGAAAGTACTGGACTTCAGGAGGGCTGATTTTGTCAAAATGGGAGAGTGCCTCAGAAAAGCACTAGCAAACAGGCAAGAAGGTGGGGTGGAGCAACAATGGGAAACATCAAAACCACCATCACAGAGGCAACAAGCCTTTGTGTGAAGCAAATAAACAAATCAAAATGAAAGAAAAACCACTATGGTTCTCAAAAGAAGTGGCAGGGAAGGTAAGGAGAAAAAGATAGCATTCAGAAAGTATAAGGAAACACAGAAGGAGCAGGACAGAGAACTGTACCAGTTAAAGCAGAAGGAAGTGGGAAGGCAGTCAGAATAGCAAAGGCCTAAACCAAGGAAAAGATAGCCAACTCAGTTAAGAAGGGGGATAAAACCTTTTATAGGTACATTAGGGAGCAAAGAAAGACTAAGGCAGGGATATTGAGGCTGAATAAAGAGGAAGGTGGTTGGGCAGAGAGCGACAGTGAAAAAGCAGGGATACTGAACTAATACTTCTGCTCAGTATTCACAATGGAAAAGCAAGGGGAGATACCTAATCCAATCAATAGAAGCACTCTGGATAGGGGGGTTGATATTAGTCCTTTCCCAGAAGAAAGGGTTCTGAAAGAACTCTTAAAACTGAAGGTGGATAAAGCAATGGGGCCTGATGGGATTCACCCCCAGAATTCTTTTTTTTTTGCAGTTAATCTTTTTATTGGGAGATTTCAGATTATTACATATGGAGAACCATTAGACCAAATGGCTGACAGATTGGTTAAAAACATACCACTTAATATTAACAGCCGAGGCACCAAACAAACAACCATATCATGCTGGTGTATATGTATTACAACTGGCTTAACAAAATATTAACTGTGAAACATCTTTAAACCTGGAAAATCCTACCATGGGAATACTAAGAATAATCCAGAGAAAGGTAAACCCCAGAATTCTAAAAGAACTAAGGGAAAAACTAGTAACACCACTGACTACTCTTTTTAATAAATCATGGGAGGATGGTGTGGGGGGGGGCATGATGGAAACTTTAAAATACCTCAAGGGAATCAACAAAGTCCAAGAGGGATGCATCTTTCAGAAAAAGAGATGTGCAAGAACAAGGGGGCACAATTTGAAGATAGAGGGGGGATGGCTCAGAAGTAATGTGAGGAACTATTTCTTCACAGAGAGGGTTGTAGATGCATGGAACAGCCTTCCTGAGGAGTTCATAGAGTCAAAAACAGTGGGGGAATTCAAGAATGCATGGTACAAACATAAGGAAATTCTAGTGTGGGTGGAGGAAGTAAGCTGTTGGTTAACTGGGATCTGCAGCTTATCCATTAGGTATGGAAATGGGCAGACTAGGTGGGCCAATGGTCCTTATCTGACATCAGATTCTATGTTTCTATGTTTCTATAACTGACTTTGAACCAGATTAAGCTGTTGGTAGTATTTTAGTGAATGGGGGGAAATTTGGCCAGGACACCGGGGAAATTCCCCTACTCGTTGGTAGGGGGAGCTGCTGTTGTTCTGTCTTGAGAATGGCAGACAGCACCAGGTCGCCAGGGGAGAAGAACACTTTGGAGAGTGAGCAGCCTGGGGTTTCAACTCTGACCCTGGCTGCAGCTTGTGAAGGGGTTGAGAAGGGAGTGATGTATGGAGCAGTTCAGCAAGAGTACAGCAGTGATGTGCACGGTGGTAACCATGTGGCAGGAGATTAAATCCAGGAAGTGAGCTCTAAAATTGCTCAAACCACCACATCTGACAGTGATAAAAGTGCTCAAATCAAGAAACAAAGCTCAAAAAGCTTACCGCTGTCCGAAGATTCCTTTTCAAAAATACGGGTTGGAACAGCTGATTTTCATAGACTGGGAGTGGCTGAGACAGCTGGAGTGAGTCAGCCGACTGACGCAAACACCGAAGGAATGTGGAAGGGAAACGCAAGTGGTGCGAGCTTTCCTGATACCGAATGGACAAAGGAGAAAGCTTTGCAGGATGCAGGCTGGATGTTTCAAAACAGCAAGTGGATTCCAGATTCGACTTGGATTTCATTTTCACAGGACACACAGACACAATCGGAGGCACCTCAAGGAACGAGTGCAGATCAGAAAACAACTGAGACTGAATGCAGCAATGAAGGGGGGAGGTTTAAATGCTAGAGCAGACAGCTTCGCTGAAAACAGGACACAGATGGACTCCCCTACCCATTCCCCTCCTCTCTCTCCTAGAAGAGACAAACTAAGAACTGGGCCATGGTTTTCAGACTTATTTAAAAATAATAAGTTGGAGCAAGCTCCTAGAAGAAATGCGGTCCACCTAAGATATTGGGATGGTTTGGAAGAACACCCAGACAGATTTTATGTGGCTAGGAAATAGTTGAAAGAATCAATGAACTTTCAAGCTTCTGATATTTATTCTTTGATAAATGTTAGGGGGGAAGATACATTTGATATAAGTTTCAAAACTTTTTCCAGTTTTGATAAAGTCTAGCAATGATAAGAGGGATGCAAAACATAGCCTTTGTAGACACCTTTTTGGGAAATTCCTATCACTAAACCTTTGTTTAAAAACATCAACGTAATGTTTAGAAATGAAGGGGTAAATGTGGGGGACATCCTCTTTTGGTTGGAGCAGAAATGTACCATTCTAGGGCCCCCAGAAGCAATCATTGACGGGGAAGGTATCTGGACTGGGAGCTGGAAATTTAAAATCAAACTGCATATAATTGGAAATGATGTACAACACATTCCAAACAGCTTTTTTGGGGGGAAGGACAGAGGAGTTTGTTTCTACCAAGGACAGCCCTAGGCCTGCTATAAGTGCAATAGCAGAAGACACCTCAGCAGTGCATTTGAATAAGTTTAAGTATGCTGTATGTGGGGTTTTAGACCATGACAGCATAATGTGTAGGAACATTTTTAGATGTAATTTGTGTGAGGAGCAGGGACATGCCTATCATCAGTGTGCCTCAGCTGGGCAAAACAGGCAGGGAGGCCTAAACAAAGAGGACCCGATCAATAAGGCACAAGATAGGCACAGGCCCTACACAGACAACAGCGACACACCCAGAGCAGAGCCTGAGCAAATGCAAGGCCCAAGAGAAGAAACAAATGGTACAGACCAAGGGAGTCTGGGGAGCAGAATGGACAGAGGGGTCAGCCAAGTACCTCACAATCTAACACTAATCCTACAGATATTCCCCCCCTCCCACCAACATACCAGAATTTCAAACACCCCACCCAAAAAGGGTAACTAGGGCCTGTAGTAGGCAGTTACTCCAGAGCTTTGAAACTCCTATATAAAATATTTATCAGGTTCTTCAGAGAAGGGGAGGGTCAAGTCTGATGCTTCTATTAGGTCTGGGGTAATTTCAGATACGAATGTGAAGAAGAGAAGGGGCAGAGGTACTGGAAACTAAAAGAAAAAGGTAGGAAAAGGAAGAAAGATTCACAGAAATCCTGAGGTAAGGTAGTAAATGGCAACTCTAAATATAGCATCTTTAAATACCTGCAGTATCAAGCACCATAAAAAGAAGATGGCATGCTCGCATTTCTGCAGAGGTTTAAAAGCAGACATAATCTTTTTGCAAGAAACTAGATTCAGTTCCTTACAAGACTTAGGGCAGGCACAAAATTGTGGACAAGTGTTCCATCCTTTTGGTCTTTTGGGGTGGATGCGGCATATGGTGTGGGGATTTTATTTAATAGCATAAAAGTACAGGTAATACCCTCTACCCTTGTTGGAACTTTTATCAACCATCACAGCCTTGCATTTGTGGCACCAGCCCCCTCCCCCTCTCCCCTTGCCCCCTCTCACCCAACCATCCCTTCTCTTTGGAATCACTCATACCAGTGGCCACTGGCCACTGTCCCCCGAACTCTTTCATCCCGGTCTGACAATGGCACCTTCCAGCAGGCTTCCACTTGACTTCTTCCTACTGAGTATACCGTTTCACCATTGAATTCTGATAGATGCTAGTTAGTGTTGCTCTTCTTCAACATATTGTCTGCACTATTTATGTACAAGGAATCTGTATGTTATGACTGTTACCATTGTTTACCATTGTTGTATGTTACCCCCCATCCTCCGACGTGGAACCTTTGTAAACGAGCAGTTCCTGCTCAAAGGTACTTGTAATCCTAGAGTTTAATAAATAAATAAAATAACAAGACTGGTAGATATTCTTCCAAGAAAAGCTTTGTTGGTGGATTGTATCTACAAGGGCTTCACACTTAGGATAATTAATACCGATGCACCCCAGGTCAAATCGGCTAGAGTGGATTTGTCCCACAGTATACAACCCTCTTTGTACACTGCAAAGCAGGTGGTGTGGGGGGATCTTAATTGTAGCTTGGATGTAAAATTTAAGGATCAGGTACAAAAGAAAGTATACTGTGATACACATGCCCTACAAGACATATTAAAAAGGCTGCTCTAAAAGATGCCTACAGAGAAATTCATAAAGACCATGGAGCTACATATAGAAGAAGTGTCTTCTCCACCAGGATTGATTATTTCTTTTTATCAAAATTCTTATTTACACTTAGTTGCATATTGCAGCCCTGTGAGTTCTCTGATCATTCAGTAATAATATGCAGAGTGGGTTTGTCCAAAGTTCCTCCTAGTTTTCCAGCGGTTACAACAAGGTGGAAATTAAATTCCTCCTTACTGGAAAAACAAGAGATAAAAGTAAATCTGTTAAATTTACTAAATGTCAGGAAATCAGTTGCTGGGATGTATGACACCTGGGTGCAGTGGTGGGAAGACACTAAAACTGAGATCAAAAATGTTTTTATCATTTTGGGAAAGGAAAAAAGCAATAAGGATTATATAAGATACCTAGAATATAGAAACCAGTACTACAAATTAATGCCATCACCTAATGTAGTGGATGTAAGGATAAAAGAGCAAATTGAGAGAATTAAAACTCAAATGAGGACATACCAATATGATAGGGCAGCCTCCTCACAGGCGGAAATGAATTATGACCTAAACAAAACTCCACATGCGGATCCTTTTTCTGTGTGTAAACAAGGAGTAGAAAGTAAATTAATGGAGGGACTCATGGATAAGACAGGGCAGCTTAAATATACAAATGTAGAAATGCTTGATATCATACAGGATACCTTAAAAGAACAGCATGGGAAAACTTTTAAAAGGTCAGTAAATTGGAATGTTATTCTGACTTTTGAACCACCAAAAATAACTTTAGCAGAGGTTAGGGATTTGAAAAAACTCATCACTAAGGAAGAAGTTAGAGCTGAGATAACACGTTTGAAATTAGGGGTACCCCCAGGGGAAGATGGGCTCACAAATTAATTGTATAAACATTTACAAGAGGAATGGTGCTAAATATTACAAAATGTGTTTCATGAAATTCTAGATACTGGAGTTTTGTGCAAGAATTGTTCTGCTGCAATAGTGATATTCTTGCATAAAAAAGGGGAGAAAAATGACTTGGGCAATTGGAGGCCCATAAGTCTGTTGAACACAGACTACAAGATATTATCGGCTATTCTATGCCATAGGTTGCAAAAAATAGCTTCTTCATTAATACACCCTGTACAAACGTGCTCTATCCCATCTAGAAACATTCAACAAAATCTATTTTTTTAAGAGATATTTGTGAATATGGAAAATATTGGTATTTGATCAAACAAAGGCCTTTGATAAAGTTTCACACAAATTTTTACATCAAGTTTTGGAGAAGTATGGGCTTTCACCTAAATTCAGATCCTGGCTTAAAATTTTATATACAGAAGCTGTAATGTACCCAATAGTTAATGGGATGGTAGAAGGTAGAAGACTTGGTTTTCTGGCCAAGGCACCAAGCTTCACCTGAGCTCTTTCCTTCTAAGATTGCTTGAAAGGACAGAGCAGAGAATCTTACCAGAGCAAGGGAAAGGATTAAGACTTCTTTTGGCTAAGCAGATTTACTGTGTGTTGTTATTTTTATTTTGTACTCACAGGGATTGCTACTGTTTGTTGCTAATATTTCATTGCTTTATTTTTCTCTGATTCAAATTGTTATTGCTGGTATACCTTCTTCTTCATTATTACAAGGTGTGCCTACAGGTGTGTGCTAACAGATTACTGTTGTAATCTTCTGATTCAAATAGTCTTTTGCAAAGGTATAACTTCTGTTACTGCTTTATTGTTCTCTGTAGCAAAGTGTTTCTTACAGGGTATATCTTCTCTGAAATTATTACCGGTGGTGCTTTAAAGGTTTTACAGTTTTATCTAATATTAGGATAAGCTTTCAGGGTTACTGCATTTGTTGTTGACTGATTGTTTCTGCTCTTACCTCCTTGTTCTTTCATCCATGGTTCTTCTTTTTTGGCAGGGGAAGGGCCCAGCCACCCACCCCATCCCAACCACCCCACACTACTCTCCTTTTATAAGGTACCACAGTTGTGACATTTCCTGTGGCAAAGCAGGAAGGGGCAGATCAGTGGGGCATCCACAAGGTGAGCTCATTTACAGGGGCACTAGTAATTTAACTTGTTATAACAAGTTATACGAAAACAAAACAAAATCAAACCATTACTTGCATTTTCTTCCTTCTAATTACTCTGACCAGGTTATAAACCCAGCAACTTATCTGGAATGGATATCATTAACTGCAGGTACTGCAGAACACTTTTCAGAAGGACAGTCTTACAGGATTTAGGACACTGTCCTACATGCTGGACCATTGGAGATCTTAGGGCTCAGCTCCGGGCAGCATGGGCAGAGAGTGTGCGCCTCAAATTTCATATTCAAGAGGAAATACATTATAAGAATCACCCGCCATTTCCCCAACATCCAACAGAAGAACCTCGACCGCAGAGGGTAGTTGGTCTGGGAGGTTGGCAGGTGGTTAGGAGAGGCAAATCGGGTGGCCCATCACTCTGTGCTCTCCAACATATTACCTCCAAAACCATATAAACACTACAAACAGGTATCTGCCTCTATCTCTGAAATCAAACAAAGAGGCAGAGACACTGCAACACAGGAACAAGCACAACAAAACTCGCCCAAATCAGGAACCAAAACAAAAAAGCAAAGAAATTAAAAACTTCTGATCATAGGAGACTCCATAATTTGGGGAGTTGATACCCATCTCCAGCCAGGGGTAATGGTCAGATGTCTCCCAGGTACATCAGCGTGGAGAGACACTGACCGCATTGCTAAAATTGTTCACAAAGCAGGAGAAAATATTGATGTCCTGGTACACATAGGGACTAATGATCTCACCAGCCGGTCAGTTGTGGAGACCAAGAAACACCTGACCAGGCTTGGTGACAAACTATCATCCATTTCATCAGACATCTCCTTCTCTGAGATCCTGCCAGTCCGGGAGAGGGGGGGGCAGATGGCCAGAAGGTCAGAGAAGGGGAGATAGGTGCGCTAAACATGTGGCTCAAGGGCTGGTGCCAGGAAAAAGGACACAGATTTGTAGGGAACTGGCAACAGTTCTGGTAGCAAAAGTTCTTTAAATTTGATGGACTGCATCTGACTAGGAGGGAGTCAGTGCATTGAGGCAGAAGTTTGACATCTTTGCAGAATATTTAAACTAGCAAATGAGGAGAGGAGTGCAGCACCCCATACGTCGAATGGGAAGAACACCTCTCTCCCCTCAGTTAGTGGTCAAACAGGGATTCAGCATGTTTGCAGTTCATTTGCATCACCAGGTAAGAAAAAAGGTCCGTCTCCCCATACGACGCACAGGGGAAATGCCAAACTTCACCCAACAACTAACACACCGAAATCTGGCCAATGGAAAATCATGTACACAAATGCTCACAGCCTGGGAAATAAGATCCCAGACCTGCAGGCAATAATGTCAGAGACTAAACTGGACATAGCAGCAATTAGTGAGATGTGGTTTACCAGTAACCACACTTGGGAGATTTCAGTACCTGACTATGTACTATTCAGAAGAGACCGAGGTGCAAAAAGAGGGGGTGGAGTGGCCCTGTATGTCAATGAAAATATCAAAGCTACAGAAATTCAGAATACACATAAGGAGCCAGAAGAACCATGGGTCTCCCTGAAAACAGGAAATGGGACAGCCATAAGAACTGGGGTTGTCTACAGGCCCCCAGACCAGGGGGAGGACATAGACACATTACTGTTAGAAGATATACAAAATATGACAGCTAAAGGGGAGGTTCTGATAATGGGAGACTTCAACATGCCGGATACAGAATGGTCAATACCAGCAGGAACATCTGCCAGAACTAGACACATGGTAGATTCCCTGCAGGGTGAGGGCCTCAAACAACTGGTACAACAACCCACAAGAGACAGGGCTATCCTAGATCTAGTACTGACTAACAGGGAAGGGATCACACATCTCCAGGTAGAAGGTCACCTGGGGGACAGTGACCATCACATGGTATGGTTCAATTTGGCCACTACATCTAAATCATCCCATTCCAAGGCAAAAATATGGGACTTCAGAGGAGCTGACTTTGATAAGATGGCTAACAGAGTTAAACTAGCCCTGGCAAAAAGAAACACAGGTGAGGGGGTACAGGCAAAGTGGGCAAGCATTAAGGATGCAATACTTGAAGCAACATCCCATTGTGTTAGACAGAAAAGGAAGTGTAAAGAAGAAGGAAACCTCTTTGGTTCTCAAATACAGTAGCAGAAAAGGTCAGAGCCAAAAGGCCGCCTTCAGAAATATAAAGGAACACAGCGGGATGAAGATAGGGAGGCATACCGAAACTGCCCTAAGGGAAGTAGGGAAGGCAGTAAGGCAGGCAAACTCCCAAACTGAGAAACACTAGCACGAACAGTAAAAGGTGACAAGACTTTCTATAGATACAATAGTGAAAGGAGAAAATCCAGAGGGGGTATTGCTAAGTTCAGAGGAGAAAAGGGGGCATGTGAGGAGGAGGACCCTGTAAAAGCATCTATCCTAAATAGATACTTTTGCTCAGTATTTACTGAAGAGAAGGCAGGGCAGGACCCACAGCTCAGCACCATAGACACAGGGGGAAGGGAGGTGAGCACTACTCCCTTCACAAAAGAAAGGGTCCTACAAGAGCTCGCTAAGCTCAGGGTGGACAAGGCAATGGGACCTAATGGCATACATCCCAGGGTACATAAGGAGCTAAGGGTGGAACTAGCAGAGCCATTAGCAGAACTGTTTAGTGAGTCTCTGAGCACAGGAGAGAGGTTCCAGAAGACTGGAGAAGGGCTCATGTGATCCCGCTCCACAAGTGTGGTAGCAGGGAGGAGGCAAGGAACTACAGACCAGTCAGTCTTACCTCAGTAGTGGGCAAGATTATGGAGGCATTCCTTAAGGAAAGGATAGTGCAACACCTGGAATCCATAGGGCACAGGATCCAAGACAGCATGGGTTTACAAAAGGAAGGTCCTGTCAAACTAATCTCATAGATTTCTTTGACTGGGTAACCAGAGTGGTGGACCAGGAGGAGCAGTTGATGTTGCCTACCTTGACTTCAGCAAAGCTTCGACACTGTTCACATAGAAGATTGATAAATAAGCTGGGTAGGCTCAGGGTGGGTCAAGTTGGTCAACTGGGTGGCAAACTGGTTGACGACCAGAAAACAGAGAGTGGTGGTAAATGGTATACAGTCAGAAGAGATGCAAGTCACAAGTGAGGTACCTCAGGGATCAGTCCTGGGGCCAGTCCTCTTCAATATCTTCATTAGTGACATTGCGGATGGACCAGAGGGTAAGGCTTGTCTGTTTACAGATGACACCAAGATCTGCAACAGAGTAGATGATCCAGATGGGGTGGGCAGAAAGAGAAGAGATCTGGATAAACTAGCAAAATGGTCAGAAGAGTGGCAACTGGGATTTAATGCAAAGAAGTACAAGATCATGCACATAGGGAAGAGAAACCCTGAAGCCACCAATAGGCTGAGAAGGGAGTTGCTGGCAGTCACAAATGAAGAAAGAGACTTGGACATCATCATCACCGATGACCTGAAATCATCCAAGCAGACCTCTAAAGCAGTAGGTAAGGCTAGGGGGATGTTAGGGTGTATTAGTAGGGGTATCACAAGTCACAAGAGAGAGGTAATAATCCCTCTTTACAAGATACTGGTTAGGCCCCATCTGGAGTACTGAGTGCAGTACTGGAGGCCACACCTTCACAAGGACATTGACCAAATTGAGGCAGTCCAGAGAAGGGCAACCAAAATGGTGCAGGGACTACATCAGAAGACATATGAGGACAGATTAATGGAGCTCAATATGTATACCCTTGAGCAAAGGAGGGAGAGAGGTGATATGATCGAAACGTTGAAACATTCAAACACCTCAAGGGCATTAACAAGGTGAAAGAGTCTAACATGTTTAAATACAAGAAAAATAGCAGGACAAGAGGACACAGCATGAGATTAGAGGGAGGCCGATTAAGGGGGAATGTGAGGAAATTCTTTTTCACAGAAAGAGTGGTGGATGCATGGAACGGCCTACCTCAGGAAGTGGTGGCTATGAATACAGTGCAGGGCTTCAAACAGGCATGGGCTAAGCATAAGGGAGCAATACAGATGAGTATGAATAGATAGGCCACTGACAGAGCAAAGGCCGATGGCACATTTATAAGGTAGAAAAAGAAATGGGCAGACTGGATGGGCCTTGCGGTCCTTATCTGCCGTCAACCTCTATGTTTCTATGTTTCTATGGTAGGGGAGGGATTACAGCTTAAACAGGGAGTGAGACAAGGGTGCCCAATTAGCCCTTTATTATATACCTTTATACTGGATCCAATAATTAGGGAAATATTGAACAATGGTTCCCTACAAGGATTATCTCCCTCTATAGAGTTAGAACCCCAAAAACATGCAGTTTATGCAGATGACATTTGTCTCCTAGTAAAAAATAAGGAATATGGGATGAAAGCAATAAAAGTGTTAGAGAATTATGCATTATTAGCAGGGACAGAAATAAACCTAAAAAAAGCACAGGGGTATACTGTACATAGGAGAAGGGGAATTGGACAGATAAAAATCTCGAGTGGTACAGTTAAAATATTGGGGTGCTATTTTGGGAGTGGGGACTTAGCAGGCCTCAATTGGGAAGAGAAACTCAAAGTAGGGGAACAAAAGGTACAAATATAGAAAGCCTGGTCTTTTTCAAAGAAAAAAGGGTAATGGGCATTAAAAAATGTATACTTCCAGTATTTTTTATTTTTTTTTTATAATTCAAAGTTTATTTAGGTTTTCAACATACAATAAACAATTTGTCTCACGATACAAGAAATATGAGTATATGCTTTCGGAAAAAACATAAGCCCCTTTCCTTTTCCCCATCCCCCATCCCCCCCCCCGTCCAAACACAAAATACATAAAAAAAAAAAAAACACAAAGGAAAACCCCTACAATATCCTCCGCCCCACCACCCTTTCCCTCCCAGGTTTGCTTGCCCAGAACTTGCTTAATTCATACCCCTACACCCGAGAGTCCATTACATTATGTCATTTGAAGAGAATAAAGGGTTAGTAATGAGGCCCAGATTTTATTAAACCTACTCATTCTGTTCCGAAGACTGGCTATCATTTTTTCCACTCTAAGATTAGCCAGGAACTCCTTCAACCATTCGGCATATGGTATCTCCTCGCTATCTTTCCAATGTCTAAGTACTAATTTTTTAACTGACATGGATATTAGTGCCATATGATATTTACGCATGGTTATTGGGATTTCAGAGTAGTCTCCTAAGAGGCAAATTTTTGCCAAAAACAAGTCATTGAGACCCAACAGGGGATCTACTCTCTGTTTAATTTGTGACCATAAGGAGGCTATCTTGGGACAGAGCCAGAAAATGTGCAGTAAGTTACCCTCCCCGTGGGCACATCTTGTACAGCTAGAAGAAGAAGCAATACCAAGTTTAGACATTTTTTGAGGAATATAATATAAATTGTGCAGAATTTGGAACTGCATGAGTCGGAGCCTGTCTTGCGTAATAAATTTGTGGCACCCTTGCCAGAGCATCTCCCAATTAATGGGTACCTCAGGAAGGAGCACGGCCTAGTAATCTGAGGGTCCAAAGGGTTCGGGGTAGATCCAATCATATAAAACATAAAAAATCCTCGATATGGCATGTGGAAGGCCCCCCATTTGAGCCAGGTTCGCCCTAAAGGGAGGGCACATGGATGGCTGGGCCATCACCCCTATGGCCTTCACAAGTAGGTGACGCAATTGGAAAATTTTAAAAATATTAGAGGCCAGAACTCCCAACTTATCTAGAATTTCTGGGGATGAAAGCCATTCCCCTTTGATCTCATTCCAAAAGTATGTAAGTTTAACCTCCTTAGCTTGCGGTAGTCAGAAGGGAGAGAGAACCCTCCCATCTATCTTAATATTGGGATTACCTATCAACGGTTGCTCCAAATCTAAACAATGGTTGTATTTTATAAAGCTACAGAACTGGGAATGCACCCTCACAGATATTGCAATAGGTGTCGAACAGAGCTGCTTTGTACATCCAGTATTTTTTATATCTCAGTGCCATTTTCCCTATACCTGGGGTTTAGAGACAAGACATTTTAGCTGCTTTTTTCAGATGCTCTGGGGGAGCCAGTTTAACCCGTTAAAAGAGATTTTACTTATTTAACACTGAGGCAGGGAGGTTTGGGATTGATTCATCCCCTTGTCTTTTATTTTTCTTTCTTTTTCAAAACCATTTTTGAGGAGGAGCTTAATAGCATCAGATAATGGGACAAATGGACAGCAACCCTCTTCTGGCCCTTTGCACAAAAGTGGGGAGAAGAAATTCCAAGAATGCATGCATCTTTGAAGGTTCCTAGGTATGCTGTACCGGCTATTAAAAACCTGAGACTATGGGGACTCAAAAAGACACATATACAGGATTTACAGAGGAGGGCCGTTTATACAGATATAATGGAAATAATTTTTTCAGTACAAATAGATTTTCCAAAATGTGTACCTTCTAAATGAGAAAATGCTTTAACAATTTTGAATGATAAAAGAATTCCAGTTTTAATATGGGATGTACAATGGTTAAGCTGTCACAGGAAAATTGGAGTGAAAGGAAACTTAAAACATAAACTGGTAACATAAAGACAGTGTATTAGATTGGAGTGTGGAGGTAAAGAAGAATCTATGGAACATTTTTATCTGGGCTGTGTTTTTGCCAAACAATTTTGGATACATCTGGCCACTAGATGGCAGTGGGGGCCTGCACAACATGTCACGTATGAAAGTCTGGTTTTGGGGGAATACTCCGGGTTCCTGTCACGGTATCATCCAAGCACATTAAATTTAATATTTGCCCGTATTAAATATTACATGTGGCAAACTAGGTGTCAATTTTCCCTACAGCACATTAAAACGCCAACCGTGGTATTGATTAAGGAGATTGAAGTGGCTGTTGTTAACCACAAAGAGATAGAACAATCTTTGTTAGAGGTAAAGAAATTTCAGAAGTTCTGGAAGAACGTATATTGGATAAAGTGATACACTAATTTTGTGGATTTAAAACAGGGAAAAAAGGGGGAAATATTTATTTAAATAGTTACAATAAAACAAATATCATAATGGATTTAGAATGGGTCAAGGATGGGTTATAGCAGGGAGCTTAGGAGGGAAAAGGGGGCTATTTGGGTTTGGGAATGTAAATTGAAAAATTCCTGGAACGTGTACGTTTTTTGCTTTGTTTCACTGTAAATGTTTGTTTCTTTTATTTGTTTTTGGTTCTATTTCTGTACTTTTGAATTGATGTTGTGTTTCATGAAATAAAAAATTCCCCTACTCTTTTCGAGAAGTGCCATGGGATCTTTAACATCCACCTGAACTACTGCCAGAATAGGCAGGTTTGAAAGGTTGAAGGTAGTACTGATTTTTGCACTTATATAGGTTTATAACTGTCAATGGTCTGTTCCTAACTGTCGTAGGGTGTGGGTGACCATGTGGACTAATTGATAGTGTGACACAAATGCATTTGTAAATGAACAAAGTTTATTTTGTTACATTAGAAGTTTCTTCATAGCAGGACAAATGTAATAACAGTGAACTAGTATGACAACAGAAAATAACTGAATGGCAAATAAAAGTTATAGCATGAATTACACATGGCTAGAAAGGTGTTCGTCTTCCAACACCTCAGAGCAATTCACAGAACTCCCTTGAGTCTGTCTCCAGACCCAAAACCTATCTGACTTTAAGCCCCTAGTGGTAAGCTTTTATACTATTTGGTGGGGTCACCTAACTAGACCCTTAATACTATATACAAAAAAATAAAAGCCTAGGATAGGCTAGCTTAACATCGTGATCCACCTGAGATATACCACATAACACACTATGAACTCCTATCCTTGGTTTTTAATAAAGGATTCATACAAAGCTGAAATAGCCTAAAACAACGTAATTATCAAGTAACACTAAGGGATCCTCCTTAGTTACATTTTGATTGACAGGTAGCATAATATAAAAAAGGGACAGCAGAGAGCGCTACTCCCCTTAGTAGGAAGCTGACTCCTTAACTGAGAGCCAGGTAAGCTAGAAGGTCCTGTTTATGTTTTATTACTTGGTTGTTGTGGTACTTTGCAAACCCCTACATTTATTTCATAAGGGTAGAGGTCACTATATGATTTATGGCACCTCTGTAATATAAAGCAGAAAGAAGAAAGACATTATACTGGGCTCCAAAACCTCTAAACTGTAAGGTTTAGCTCTTTAGTATTTTAAAAAATATCCTGGCCAGCTTTCCCTTTTTGTCCATGGTGCTGGACAGTACTCCTGTTCTTGAATCTGTTTAAAGTAGGGAGGGAAGCACTATGCTAGCTAGGAGCGCTAGGAGTGTTGGCTGAATTTGACAAAATTACTGTTCAGCCGCTTGCTCCCTTTTCTGCTGCTTCGGGTATATCCCTTGGATTTGGAGGGAGCTAACTTGCTCCTGTGTGCCTGCACAAAAGCAGTTTTCCTGCTTAAGAAGGCAAAGTGCCTTTTCTTTTCAACGCTCGGCCCACATGCAGCATGAACCGAGCAGACCGCAAATTAAATAACTTTCCTTTTTATTATCTTTCGGGCTGGCGGCTGAATTTACAAGCGCCGCCTTGTCCCAAGACACTCTGTTGCAGTCTGCATTTGTACTGCTGAGCCTATGCGAGCTCTCAAACAGTGGTTCTCAGGTGCAGACAGAGAAAATACCCCAGCAAAGGAATGTTTCTATATTTATCACAATGAGTTTGCTCCTTGAGTGGACTCATAATAAGAGGCATTTCAATTTTCTAATATTTCAGCTACTCATTGGCTACTGGATGGTGGGGTTAATTACATACAGCTTGAAGCTGTATAACCCAAACAAATCCCTGCTTAAAAAGTGCTTAAACTGGTGCTTAAACCAGCTTCAAATGGGTAGCAAATGTAGAGGTACATAAAGATAACTTACATGGCATAACATGCGAGCCGGAAGGCAGGGAAAAGGAGTACCCCGCTTGAGCAGAAGCTCAAGAAGCAAGCAAGAGAAAAAGCTCTCAACAATAACAGGTGGCACAGCAACCATTTCAAAGGCTTTTCCAAGCTTTCTGCCACTATCATCCTAAGGGGGGGAGGCATTTAAGAATCCTTGACAAATACCAGCTCTCCCTTTGTTTTAACTAAAAGCACCTCGAGGTGCAGAACAGCGCTAAACCAAGTGATTTTATGGATGCTTTTATTTCTTTTTAAAACTCTATATTTTCAGTCACATCATTTTAACAGAACTGAGACTTTAACCAGACAGATAATGAATACAGTCTGAATTTGTAAGCAGTGAAGCCGCACCACCAAGAGGAAAAGCCCAATCCTACTAAAGGCTTTTCTCCGAGTGGTGGCTTCCACTGTATTTTAATCTGTTCTAGCCTTCTGCTTTCTCAGGAGTTTTCTGACATAAAGGCAAAACTAAAGGAACTCAATTTTTTACATACAGGTAAAGAGGAAACAACATTTTCCTTTTATTTTATTTATTTACTAGAAGAGAAGTCATTAAGGGGGATACCGTTCATCTCCTTCTCGCTAACACAGGCAAAGCTTATTGCACAATGCTTTAATGACACCTTGTCCCTCATTTTGAAAGTGCTCCTATCAATACCTGAATCCTGCTTCAAAGTAGGAACTTGAGGCAGAACCCCTTTAATGCACCTCACATTTCAAAGCACCATTTGTCTCTGAACACTTTAGAGGACAACATACTCTTACGAACCCCTACTCATCACAGGAACTGGATTATTTGTTGTATCAGTTTCTGTACTGTAATGTATATGCATTCACTCTATGTAAGCCTTGCTGTACTGTACATATCAAAGCATTGGTTTTTCCCTCCCTCTAGGTACATGTAACTAATCCCGAGTCGCCCCTGAAAAAGGGACTGCAAGGTTCCAGTGGGTCTAGCCGGTTACCAAAATTTAGATAAAATAAAAATAAATAAATAAACATCTCATCCGAAAGATGGTAACTCAGGAGTGCAGCACCCCCCTCATGCTGCACTGCAGTCTGGTAATAGGATATTAATCCAAGTGCGGGACTAGAACCCAGAGCTTTCTGATCTCACGGTGTCAGAGGTAAGTGTGCTACCTGCTGAGCCACTGACATTGCACTACCCTCACTACCTCCTCTGGAAGGCTGTTCTACATGTCCATCATTCTCTCTCTGTGAAGAGGTATTTCCTCACATTTCCTCTGAACCTCCCCCCCCATCTTCATAGTGTGACCCCTTGTCCTTAAGCATATTTTTCTTTGGAAAATGCAGCCTTCCTATACTTTGTTCTTCCCTGTGAGGTATTTGAATGTTTCTGTCATATTCCCCCTCTCCCTCCTATCTTCCAGGGAGTACATATTTAATTCCCCAAGCTTTTCCACGTAGGGTTTTTGATGCAAGCTCCGTACCATTTTAGTAGCCTTCTTTTGAACTGCCTCCACCATATCTATGTCCTGACAAAGATGGGGTCTCCAGAACTGGACACAGTATTAGAGGTGTGGTCTCACCAATGATCTATACAGGGGAATTATTACCTCCCTCCTTCTGCTGGTGATACCCCTACCTATGAATCCCAGCATCCTGCTAGCCTTCCCCGCTGCCTTGTTGCAATGTTTAGCTACCTTCAGGTCATCAGAAATGATCTGGGGAGCTGGAACTGAGGCGAGGAGAGTGATCGCCCACCACTTTTTGTGCAGTGGAGATTGTGCCCCTAGGCTGACTGGCGTGGCAGTAGCGTCTAAGGTTTTTTTCATTTCCGCATCCCAGCCAGTGGACCTGATTGAGACAGCAAACATATCTCTCAATCAGGTCCGCTTAACAAATGAAGGCGTGACTACAGTTAGGCGGTCGTTGGGCCTTAAATGCCCGCAGAGATTACGCCTTCCATACCTTTCCGACTTCCAGGCATCCAGACGTGGAGAAGAAACGTGGAGGACGGTGCTGTGGTGGACTACTTCAGTGACGGATGGCCGAGATGTGGAACTCAACCAGGGGGCAGCGAGGTGAGTGAGCAGACTTGGAGCGACTACGGCTAGCGGCGTTTCAGTTACAACTTGTTTTGGTAACTGCAGCAGCAAGTTGGCGCCGGTGTGACTGTGGGCCCGTCAGGGGTGACGGCGTGACGCTCTTGGAGTAGACAGTCATTGCATCGGTCGGAGTGAGAAGCCAGAAGCGGGCAAGCGGCAGGAGCCTGAAAAGCAGGAAGCGAAGCTGCTGCTGGAAGCGAAGCTGCTAGTCTGAGGAGCCTGAACTGAACTTCCCTGGTCATCGTGAGGGTAGCAGGTAAGCTAAGCAACAGCAAGTTGCAACTACTGTACATTTATCATTTCATCTCAGCTGTTTGGCTAGGTTGTTGGGGCTGGGGATGCATTGAGGGGGCAGGGGATGAAAAATCCCAAGTCTGAGGTCCGTGACAGTGACTCATTGAAAATGCAGGTGGACTTGAGCTGCACAGCCCTGTTCGGTCCGAGGGACTTGGCGGTGTAGTTCTGTGTTGCACACATGCGCCGTGTCTCCCATGCTGGCAGGCTCCCTTTGAGGCTTAGACTTCACTCCGTCTACCCCAACCCGAGCATGCTTACTTTTCATTACACTGTCTGGGAAAATGGGAGGGAGTGAACAGAACTACTGAACTGGTACTGCAGCATGTCGTGTGGGCGTTAACTAATTCCAGGTTCCTGGCATATCGATCTGAGTATGGGGGGTAACTTGCTTAGAGACCTTCAAGTGAACATTTGTTCAGTTTCTGAGACCCTGAAGAGGGGGGGAGATTATTTTGACCTGTGTTCCTTTCTTTCAGTTGTACTGAGTCAGGAAAGAGTCGAGCAGTTAAAAAAAAAAAAGAAATCATTTATTTTTGATTTGTGCAGCCTGATTTATTACATTCAAGTACCCAAGTAGCTGCAAAGTGTGGATTTATTTCTGGGTTTGGCTGAAAACATTAAAGTTAGAGTGAAACAATATCACTGCTGTTTTTTCCGCTTTTGAATCCACAGCAGAGCTATGGTGACATTTTCTTTTTGGCTGGGAATATATATTTGATGGACCACCAAGGGCAGTTTTATTTGATTTTCCAAGAAGTCACAAAAGTCAAGTGTCCTTTATACTTTTCTGGGCTTGAAGCAACTAAGCCTATCTTTTTTGTATGATCTTTTTACCTCCCCTCACACTTCAGCGTTCACCTCTCCTTCGGGCCACCTAGTGCTTCCATGCCTCGGTTGTCCTCTTCTGGAGCTCCTCCCACACACACACCACAGCCAACCCCCGATTTGTCCCTGATGTATCCCATCGCCATGGGGGGTCCCCTGTCCCCGAGAGGGAAGGCACCAGGTGGCAGGGAACCCCAACACACAATTTTTCCAAGGTCCGGAGGCACTGCAGTGGTGGAGGATGCTCACAGAGGTTCCAGGGAACATGGAGCATGGAGGCCATTTTTCCGGCTTTCTGGTTGTCCCTCCTGTGCTGCTACATGTAGTGCCCCTCCGGTCTCCACCAGGGAGCCACTACTAGAGCGAGGCTTCCCACCACCCAAGGAGAGCAGTCCTTCAGACACTCAGTCCTCTCCTTCCCCAGCCAGCCCCCGATGACCTGAGTCCATTCCCAAACCCGGGTCGCCGACGTGGTTCGAGATGTGGTGCCCAGTGCCTCAGCACTCTGCGCCAGCGGGCCGGATATAATTTTTATTATATGTGTGAGTTTGAATTCAGTGAGCAACAAGGGGTCAAGTAGTTTTAATACTCCTAAATAAATGTCTGAAAGCAAGCCTGCACTGTCTGATAGTCACATTTTGATTCAGACAGTCAGTCAGTCTTTATTTTTCTAGGCTGAAAGCAAGCCAGTGTGTCTGCTTTGACAGTCAAATCATTTTAATTGAGACAGAAGTCAGAAGTACTACAGTCCATCAAATAATGTCCGGAGCTGAAGCAAACCTGTGCCTCTCTCATACAGTCAATGTTGTTTGAGATAGAAGTCAGAAGTCTTACAACTAAATAAATATTTCAGGGCTGAAGCAAGCCTATGCCAGTGTGTCTGACAGTCAGCTTGTAATGTTTCTCTGCATCCATCTCTCTCTGACCAACACTGCCTCAGCATCCTACTGAATTTTTTTTTTAAAAGTTCGATTTGGTAATAATAGTGCGCCGCAGAAAAAAGGTGCCACTTACTGACTCATGCGGTGGACTCATCCTTAAAATGTCACGCAAGTCCTGGACTTATGCATCCCCCTAAAATTTTTCAACCCCTGGGGGGTAGGTAGTGCTGGTGTCACAAGGCTGTCTGTGCTCACGACACTGTAATGTGCCATGCAACTGGTTCCTTCCATGCCATACAAAACCCTGTGAGGAGTTGTTTAGTAGGCTACAGTAGACTACAGGTCAGAAATGAAAACCATGATTGTGACCACAAACATCAAGCAACCTTTGTTTATGACCTAGTCAGTGGGAAGGCTGTTCACCATGGCAAACAAGTTTTACTTCTGTGCATGGCAGTTTTACTGGAGGTGCAATGCAGAGTTTTTACCTAAAATTGTATCAGCACCAATACAGAAAAATACACTATATTTTAAACAGCCTGGGAAGGAGTGGGGCTACTGAGATGCCATTAAGGCAATCAACTCAGTAAATCCAGTCTGTCATTGGGTCAAATGTGGACTCTGGCAAAGTAATAGACAGACTGGATGGCATACTGGGTTATCAGCTGATACATTCTATTTATCTATGTATCCTTTGTGAGTTCTCAGAGCATCAACATTCTGTGCAAACCGCTGTCATATTTTAATCACAGCACAGTTCTCCTCCAGCTACAATGTGCATGTTGAACCCTCTGATATAAACTGAATTTTATTGCTAGCAAAACCTACCACAGCCTCCCCAATTATCATTGTAGTTCACAGCTTTCAGCTAGCAAATAGGCAATAGATACTTGGCTGCCACTCCTTCCCAAGGGGAACATTGCATGTGGAAGGTGCAAATTTTGCATTTTGATGGCCAAAACCACTAAGTTTACAAGTATGAATGATAACAATCTATGGCATTAGACTATATTCATACATTGTGACACTGCGAATGTCGTATCTGGCCACTGTGGATGTGGTGCATTTTATGTGAGGAGGACTGGCAAGAATTTCAAAGTTAGAATCTGTGAGCGTCTGAGGTCTGTTTTGAGGCATGACCCCAGTAATACAGTAGCAGAACATGGTGATAATCAGCCAGACCCCACAGGGCACACTTCAAATGTTAACTTGGACAAGTCTCAGTTGGTAAAAGGGGGTGGGGATTTAGAGAATAGTTTAGTAAAAAGAGGGTTCGTGGACAATATGCCTGGGGGCCTTATCTGGGATTTTCCTGATGACGCTGCTGGGGCAGTGAAACTGGTTGAGTGCTTGTCGGACTGTCAACTTTATGCTATGCACTTTAATTTAGCACTTCAAATAAACAGTGCTTTTACTTGCTGTTGGAGGTCTGGTGCTGTCTTTGTTTTGCAAGCTCTATTCCCAACATGCCTATTTCAGAGTGATGACCCCATCCAGATCATTAGCTCTTATTTGAGTTCTTTTTCTACAGGGCCCTTCAGCTCTGTATACAAGGCTAGAAATTGGCTCAAACCCAGCAGCCAAATGCTGGATGATTTTGCATCCATCCAGTAAAACGTTCCTTTAAGTAGCCCCGATAGCTTCCATTGGAAGAGGTAACATTTCGGTAGGTATGCTAGTAGGGTCTATAGAGCATTTGTGGCACCAGTGGATTTTACTGTCACCAGCCCTGTATGGTAGTGGCTAAAAAACTTTTATTCCAACCCCTGACATATGTCTTTATGCTTCCTCTGTCATAAAGGAACAACATAGTTTCCTGATGGAATGGTAAATAGCAATAATAATGTGCATTTTTATGTTTGCTTGCACGCATGCACAAGAAACATTATGCAGCAGCTTAGAAGAGAAGCAGGATGTGGAGGTGCGGCAGTATGGTGGCCAATACCAGCACTACATTTGTGAGTTTGGTGTGCACCCACTGCAGGCCCAGTGTCCTGATGACACTGGTTCTGCAGAAGTGCCACCAACTTGAAATGATTTGGCCGCTGCAATGAGGGACGCCTCATCATTGCAGCCCCCCAACAATCTTTCTTTGCCAATGGGGACCCAATTCCTGTCGGCTTCAGTCCCCCCTTCCCAGTTCAGTTTGCAGATGGGGGAGCCTACTCCCCATCAGCATAATGTTCCCACCCCCTCGATTTCTGCTGTGTGCCAAGGGGGTGCCCAATCCCCCTCGGCATCATGCATTCCCCACCCATTTCTGTGCCAATGGGGTGCCCAATCCCTGTCTGCTTTGGCCCCCCTCCCCACAAATGCAAGTGGTACACTGGGAGCCCACGCCAATGTACCAAACACCTGTGAAAGAAGAAAACCGACCCACATTGTCTTTTTTTGACCTGTAAAACAAGAAAACGGTCCCTCACAGTCTCTCCTGCCCCCTCCCCCAACCTGAGCCCACCCTCTGTGCACCCTGCCTCCCCACACTCCTCTCACTCCATACTTACCTCTGGAGCCCAGCACGATGATCTTTGGTTGACCGGGAGCATGTCTGCACTCTTCAAAGCTGACCGCAAACTGAAGAAATGCCGGTAAGCTGTATAATGGCATAAATAGGGTATTTTCAACTTTGGTGCATATCTTGGGTATTTTTGGAATTTTGGCACCAAATTTTCAACATGGGGTTATTGGGACCCCTCATGAATTCAGTCATTGTTATGGGGGTGTTTGGTCCTGAAAGGTGATTTCACCGTCACTGTTTGGAATCACCTTTCAGGACCGATTAATGAAACGGTGCCACTGTTCATGAGATGGACTCTCAAAGCCTATGTTGCAAATCTGGTGAAAAAAATCAAAAATTACTGTTACGAGCGTGCATTGCGCAGTTTCCACGCATGCTCACAACTTTGTGAATCTGTAATATTTTCACACCAGACAGATTTTCAACATTGGCATTTTCAGCACCTTATGAACAGTACAGCTGTCGTTTTACACATCCTGGCTGAAATCTGTTTTCGCACTTCTGGCGCAAAATAGCATGGTCTCTGTGGGACATCAGTTTTTAGGGACAGATTAAGAAAATGACATTGACACTGTTCTTGAACAGAGGTCCTAAAAAACACTCCCCAGTTAGGTATTTATGCTTGGTGATCAGGAAAACTAGGCACAACTGTGGCATACAGTGTGATTGTGATATATTTGATTAGAGCACCAGATTTTGAACCTGGAGATCAAAGGTTCAAATCCCCACTATGGGCACTGACTGGGATGTGATCTTGGGTAGAACTAAAGCAGGAAGCCCACTGGAAGTGGAATGTTGTAATAAAGCTGAGGTAGTCTGAGTAAATAAGTTGGAATGGAAATATCTGGTGGTGGCGGTGGCGTGTGGAGTGTGTCAATGGACCTCTGTGGAACTGGCTACCTTGATGAGGTACAGAGGCAATGACAACTGCTGGACAGGGCACAGTTATGTATAACACTTAACAGTGTGGGAAGGAGGGAGGAGTAAGATCCCAAGAGAGGTCAAAACAGGGTGAAGACCTAGGGAAAAATAAGCAAGTTAGTGAAAGGAGACTAAAGACAAAGAATGGGTTATTCCATTTATTTATAAATTTTAACATGACAGTCTCTTGAGCAAAATCTCTTGAAGGTAGACATCACCAAAATAGTCAAAGTGTAATGGTCTGAAAGCATAAACACTGTTTTGTAACATCTGTGTTGGTCCAATAAAAGGTATCACACCACCATTTACTTCTGGATCTACCTCAAAGTAAACAACTTCAATCCTTTATTGGTCAGTGATGTGCTGAATATGAAATACAGAGCATGGGTGCCATTTGTATTCAGTCATACAAAAATGAGATGACAGCAGCTTGTTTTATGGTGTGTCCTGGGGGGGAAGTTAGATGCATATTTCGCAGAAAATTGCAGTGTATGATTTTTAACCCTATTTCTTGTGTAACATGAGTTCTGGTTCATTTTGCTGTATAACATGCAAGTCAGTCATAATGATTCCCACTGACTGGTCTATTTCTCTGTTTAAATACAGCCGTACCTGTAGATCTGGCATCTGGGAGCACTAGGTTTGACCAACCAATATAGCATCACTTCCATTCTAGCACCATTTTTTTTGTTTTTTTAGTTAACAGATCAGCCACACTAGGCTGAAGACCTATTGACGTGTGCCATCAAAATAGACAAACAGGTCATGCTGGCTGATGCAGCTTATAAATACTGCCAGTTTATGTACAAATATTTGCATGGCTGAAACTGATTAAAATCTTCCAGTTAAAAACAAAGCATCGCATTTACTAAGATTGTGCAAGTAACTGTGTAATTGTTCTAATAGCTTGGATTGCCAGGACCGACATCTCAGAAATCTAGGAAGCATTTGCATTCAAAAGTGGATGTACAAATGTGTCTGTAAAGTGAGCTGGGTGTGGAGAAGGCAGCTGTAAGAGTGCTTAGAATGATTAATGATGCATGTTTTACGTTATTATGTAGTGTGGCACTTGTTTGTGGTGGCACTGGCAGACAGTGGCATGGAATCTGCCTTGCATGTTGGACTGGAGTAGAGTATGGCACTGGTGTGTTCAGGGGTGGTAAATGAAATTGGCACTTTTCATGACTTGTGTGAGAAACACCTGTGAGTGGTATAGGATGCATTAAAAAGCAGTACCACTATGTTAAAGTTCTCCCTGTGGGCACCGTTTATAAAACAGAGGTTTGATGTGATTCTCATATAAAAACAATTCAGTGTTGGGTGAATAGTGTATAGTGCTTGCATGCACTGAACTTTGGCCTCTCTCTGTCCTCACCCTTGGTTGAAGAGCCAGGCAGTGATAGGGAATTGCTTACTCCCCTTGCTGCTGGGTCATCTCAGAAGGAAGAGTTGGAAGTTGGGGGCATTTGAAAATTCTGAGTTGTGCTGCTGGGAGAGGTTGGCTGATATGTGACATATTGGAGGTGGACACAAATTTCACAATACCGAAATCATGGACATGACAAAAGCCCTGCCATTGTAACAGTTGGGCAGCTGAGTAACAGTGGCATACAAAATAGTTTCATTGTTGGTACCAGCCAAATCATGCATTATAAATTTTATTGGACTCTCATCTTGTACACTGGTGCAGTACACAAGCATTTTGATGCATGGATCACTAGCCTAGAATATCTAAAGTAGGCCCAGTAGTTGTGGATTGATAACTATTAACAACGATTGGAAGGGGGGTGAGGAAAGGCAAGATATAAAATGTTGCTTGCCATAGAAATTCTATTGCTAGCATGCTTAATGTTCATGCTGCAGTATCTTATCAGAAGATTGTAATCGGATGGGTTCACTAAACTGTATACACAATTCTTTCTCAGAGCCGGCACGGTCTCATTGCATTCAAATATGCCACGGTCCGAGAGACGAAAACGACAGATGGAGAAACAACTGGCTGATATTGCTGCCAAGATGCCAAGAAAACTAAATTACTGGTTTGGGAGTGCCCAGATACCAGTATCTTCAGAGCATGCAAGGGACATCACTGCTGAGAATACCAATGGCACTGCAGCTGTCAGCTGTACCGGTATTGTAAGTGACAATATAACTGTGCATACAGCTTTGCTGCCAATGGCTTCAATAGAGTCAAATGCAGCCATGTTGGTTTCAAATGCTGCATCAGTGCCAGAACTAACATGTTCCTTGCCTGATGAGGATTTTCCTGCAGCTGGTATTCCAGTGCCCCTGGATGGTAAGGCCTTCTCTGTCTCTGATAGAGAAAACAGAGCTGCAGAGCTGTTCCCCACGAACAGCAATAGTGATGGCTACATCATGCATGTCTCTGAGAATACCCAGCTCGCAGCAGTTGACCCAATGCCTGAATCTGCTGTCTCTTTGTCTCTCCCCTCCTGTTCTGAGAAAACCTGGGTAACTGCAGTTGAACCAACCGTGTCTGAATCTGCTGTCTCTTTGTCTCTCCCCTTCTGCACTTCTGTTTGTTGCCACAATATTAACAGTGTTTTTCAACCAAGCAGTGTTATAGACACTTCCATCAAACAAGTCATTCTGTGAACCAATGGGAGAACTGAAACAAGAATTTGTCAAACACAGTGGTTTTCATCTTTCAACTGGCTAACCTACTGTGTTTCAAAAGGATGTGTGTTCTGCTACTACTGTCGGGCAGCAGTGGAAAGAAAACTAATCACAGGCAGTCATTGTGGTGAAACTACCTTCATTTCAGCAGGATTTAGTGATTGGAAGAAAGCAATTGACAAATTCAAGAAACATCAGACATCATTATTCCACCATGAAGCTGTTGAGAAGTATACTGCATTCAACAACACATTGTTGGTGCTCAGCTCAGCCAGCATCTTGCACAGGAATGGGTGAGAAACAGAGACCTGTTCCTGAAACAGGTAAATGCAATACAGCTTCTAGTTCAGCAAGGACTAGCAATTCATGGCCATGAAGAACAGGAAAGCAACCTGAGGTGGAAAATGCTGAGTAGGGCAGTTGACATGCCAGAACTACGGAGATGGATCCAGGAAGGGAAATATCAGAGTTCAGATATTGTGAATGAAGTCATGGAAATCAAGGCACATCAGCTGCTGAGGAACCTTCTAAAAGAGATACACAATGAATCAAAGCTGTATGCAATCATCGTAGATGAATTGTGGGATATTAGCAAACATGAACAGATGACAATATGTATACGATGGGTTTCCTGCCCATTTTGTTATACATGAAGATTTTATTGGGATGTATGAAATGGCAAAGACTGATGCAGAATCCATCACCAGTTCCATTAAGGATGTTCTAGTAAGATGTAATTTACCAGTCAACAACTTGAGGGAAAGGTGTATGATGGGCAACAAATATGAGTGGATGCATTTCTGGAACTGCAACAAGAATTAAGAGAAAATCCACTAGCATTAAATGTCCATTGTGCAAATCATTCCTTGGACCTGGTGTTTGCAAAACTGTGGCAAAGCAGTGATGCCATTGACGATGCCCTCAGCTTTGTCCAGAATTTAATGTGTTGATTCGGGGATCACCACAGAGGCTGGCTCTTAATGAAAATATTGCAGTGAATGACAGTGAGGACCCTACATGATGATAGAAGGCGTGCACTTACTTTGTCCAACAAGATGGACAGCAAGAACAAAGAGCATCAAGTCGGTTCTCAAAAACTATGAAGCACTCTATGAAACCTTAGAGGAGCTGAAATGAGACAAAGCTACAGATGTACGAACTAAGGTCAAAGGCCTGATGTCAGTGATGAAAAAGTTTTGGACCTATTTTGGACTGGTTGTATCATACAATATATTCAGCATATCAGAACAAGTGGCTTCAATCCTGCAAACAAAAACACTGACAGCAGAAACTACAATGATGAGCATAAACTCCCTGAAGAAGAATTTACAAAGCCAGCACAATGACTTTGACCAGGTCTATAAAGGCATCAAAGAAAGAGCACAACTACTGAAAAAAGTGAAGTAGCCAAAACTTCCCAGACAGCACTATGTGCCAGCAAGGCTGCAACATAGTAGTGCACCGCATCACCATCCCGAATCTGCTAAGGACTGGTATCGACAGATGTACTATGAAGCCATTGATGCTTGTCTTGTTGAACTAGACCGACGTTTTGATCAAGAAACCTACACTTTGCTGTCATCCATGGAGAATTTGTTGCTTCAAGCAGCCAATGCAAAGACATTTTCAGTTCCTCCTCAGATCACACAGTTGTATGGAGATAAGGACTTGGACATTGACATTCTGAATGCACAACTGAACTTGCTCCCAGGACTTGTGCAGCAGGTTTTGCCAGAGGTGAGGGCAGTAACTTCAATCAACACCATTATTGATGCCTTAGTGGGAAAAGACTGTCGGCAGCAGATACTGTATTCAGAAGTAGTGAAGCTCATTGAAATTTACCTCCTCGACCCAATGAGTACAGCAACTGGGGAGAGATCTTTTTCAACACAGCAGAGCATAAAGTCTTACTTAAGAAGCACCATGACAGAGAAGAGGTACAGTCACCTAATGCTGTTGAACATTCACAAAGACAGAACAGACAACTTGGATCGGACACAAATTGTTCGGGAGTTTGTGCAATGAAATGAGAGATGACTTAACTTTTTGGAAAAATCTGATACAGAAATTCTGTACTTTAGGGAGAATTTCATATGGTGGTAACTTTGTCGTTTGGTTGTGGTGGCCACCAGGGCTCGGTGGAGGCTTGCACAGGCTTACCAGCCTGAAGTGGAGACCAGAGCATTCGTGGGATGATTTCATGGCCACCAGGGCTCGGTGGAGGCTTGCACAGGCCTAACAGCCTGAAGTGGTGACCAGAGCATTCGTGGGATGATTTGGTGGCCACAAGGGCTTGGTGGAGGCTTGCACAGGCTTACCTACCTGAAGAGGTGACCAGAGCATTCGTGGGATGATTTGGAGGCCACCAGGGCTTGGTGAGGCTTGCACAGGCTTAAAAGCCTGAAGTGGTGACCAGATCATTTGTGGGATGATTTGGTGGCCACCAGGGCTTGGTGGAGGATTGCACAGGCTTACCAGCCAGAAGTGGTACTCAGAGCATTCATGGGATGATTTGGTGGCCACCAGGGCTTGGTGGAGGCTTGAACAGGCTTACCAGCCTGAAGTGGTGACCAGAGCATTCATGGGATGATTTGGTGGCCACCAGAGCTTGGTGGAGGCTTGCACAGGCATACCAGCCTGAAGTGGTGATCAGAGCTTTCATGGGATGATTTGGTGGCCACCAGGGCTTGGCGGAGGATTGCACAGGCTTACCAGCCTGAAGTGGTGACCAGAGAATCAAGGATTAATTCATGGCAGAAGTATAGATGTGATGGTAAATTGGTTGATTTTGGTGAACACCAGGGAGTGAGAGGATTGCACAGGCATACCAGCCTGAAGTGGTGATCAGAGCATTCGTGGGATGATTTGGTGGCCACCAGGGCTTGGTGGAGGCTAGCACAGGCTTATCAGCCTGAAGTGATGACCAGAGCATTCGTGGGATGATTTGGTGGCCACAGGTTTGGTGGAAGGCTTACACAGGCTTACCAGTCTGAAGTGGTGACCAGAGAATTCATGGGATGATTTAATGGCCACCAGGGCTTGGTGGAGGCTTGCACAGGCTTACCAGCCTGAAGTGGTGACCAGAGCATTCATGAGATGATTTGATGGACACCAGGGCTCGGTGGAGGCTTGCACAGGCTTACCAGCCTGAAGTGGTGACCAGAGCATTCACAGGATGATTTGGTGGACACTAGGGCTTTTTGGAGGCTTGAACAGGCTTACCAGTCTGAAGTGGTGATCAGAGCATTCATGGGATGATTTGGTGGCCACCAGAGCTTGGTGGAGGCTTGCACAGGCATACCAGCCTGAAGTGGTGACCAGAGCATCAACGATTCATTCATGGCAGAGGTATTGATGTGATGGTAAATTGGTTGATTTTGGTGGACACCAGGGCCTGGTGGAGGCTTGCACAGGCATACCAGTCTGAAGAGGTGACTCGAGCATTTGTGGGATGATTTCGTGACCACCAGGGCTTGGTGGAGGCTTGCACATGCTTACCAGCCTGAAGTGGTGACCAGAGCATTCATAGGATGATTTGGTGGCCACCAGGGATTGGTTGAGGCTTGCACAGGCTTACCAGCCTGATGTGGTGACCAGAGCATCAAGGATTAATTCATGGCAGAAGTATAGATGTGATGGTAAATTGGTTGTTTTTGGTGGCCACCAGGGCCTGGTAGAGGCTTGCACAGGCATACCAGCCTGAAGTGGTGACCAGAGCATTCATGGGATGATTTGGTGGCCACCAGGGCTTGGTTGAGGCTTGCACAGGCTTACCAGCCTGAAGTGGTGACCAGAGCATCAAGGATTAATTCATGGCAGAAGTATAGAGGTGATGGTAAATTGGTTGATTTTGGTTCCCACCAGTGCTTGGTGGAGGCTTGCACATGCTTACTATCCTGAAGAAGTGACTAGAGCATTCATGGGATGATTTGGTGGCCACCAGGTCCTGGTGGAGGCTTGTAGAGGCATACCAGTCTAAAGTGGTGACTAGAGCATTTGTGGGATGATTTGGTGGCCACCAGGGCTTGGTGGAGGCTTGCACATGCTTACCAGCCTGAAGTGGTGACCAGAGCATTCATGGAATGATTTGGTGGCCACCAGGGCTTGGTGGAGGCTTGCACAGGCATAGCAGCCTGAAGTGGTGACCAGAGCTTTCATGGGATGATTTGGTGACAACCAGGGCATGGTGGAGGCTTGCACAGGCTTACCAGCCTGAAGTGGTAACCAGAGCATCAAGGATCAATTCATGGCAGAAGTATTGATGTGATGGTAAATTGGTAGATTTTGGTGGCCACCAGGGCCTGGTGGAGGCTTGCACAGGCATACCAGCCTGAACTGGTGACTAGAGCATTTGTGGGATGATTTGGTGGCCACCAGGGCTTGGTGGAGGCTTGCACATGCTTACCAGCCTGAAGTGGTGACCAGAGCATTCATGGAATGATTTGGTGGCCACCAGGGCTTGGTGGAGGATTGCACAGGCTTACCAGCCTGAAGTGGTGACCAGAGAATCAAGGATTAATTCATGGCAGAAGTATAGATGTGATGGTAAATTGGTTGATTTTGGTGAACACCAGGGAGTGAGAGGATTGCACAGGCATACCAGCCTGAAGTGGTGATCAGAGCATTCGTGGGATGATTTGGTGGCCACCAGGGATTGGTGGAGGCTAGCACAGGCTTATCAGCCTGAAGTGATGACCAGAGCATTCGTGGGATGATTTGGTGGCCACCGGGTTTGGTGGAGGCTTACACAGGCTTACCAGTCTGAAGTGGTGACCAGAGAATTCATGGGATGATTTGGTGGCCACCAGGGCTTGGTGGAGGCTTGCACAGGCTTACCAACCTGAAGTGGTGACCAGAGCATTCATGAGATGATTTGATGGACACCAGGGCTCGGTGGAGGCTTGCACAGGCTTACCAGCCTGAAGTGGTGACCAGAGCATTCACAGGATGATTTGGTGGACACTAGGGCTTGGTGGAGGCTTGAACAGGCTTACCAGTCTGAAGTGGTGACCAGAGCATTCATGGGATGATTTGGTGGCCACCAGGGCTTGGTGGAGGCTTGCACAGGCATACCAGCCTGAAGTGGTGACCAGAGCATCAACGATTCATTCATGGCAGAGGTATTGATGTGATGGTAAATTGGTTGATTTTGGTGGACACCAGGGCCTGGTGGAGGCTTGCACAGGCATACCAGTCTGAAGTGGTGAATCGAGCATTTGTGGGATGATTTCGTGACCACCAGGGCTTGGTGGAGGCTTGCACATGCTTACCAGCCTGAAGTGGTGACCAGAGCATTCATTGGATGATTTGGTGGCCACCAGGGATTGGTTGAGGCTTGCACAGGCTTACCAGCCTGATGTGGTGACCAGAGCATCAAGGATTAATTCATGGCAGAAGTATAGATGTGATGGTAAATTGGTTGATTTTGGTTCCCACCAGTGCTTGGTGGAGGCTTGCACATGCTTACTATCCTGAAGAAGTGACCAGAGCATTCATGGGATGATTTGGTGGCCACCAGGGCTTGGTGGAGGCTTGCACAGGCTTACCAGTCTGAAGTGGTGACCAGAGCATTCATGGGATGATTTAGGGGCCACAAGGGCTTGGCGGAGGCTTGCACAAGCTTCCCAGAATGAAGTGGTGACCAGAGCATACATGGGATGATTTGATGGCCATCAGGGCTCGGTGGAGGCTTGCACAGGCATACCAGCCTGAAGTGGTGACCAGAGCATTCATGGGATGATTTGGTGGCCACCATGGCATGGTGGAGGCTTGCGCAGGCATACCAGCCTGAATTGGTGACCAGAGCAACAATGATTCATTCATGGCAGAAGTATTGATGTGATGGTAAATTGGTAGATTTTGGTGGCCACCAGGGCCTGGTGGAGGCTTGCACAGGCATACCAGCCTGAACTGGTGACTAGAGCATTTGTGGGATGATTTGGTGGCCGCCAGGGCTTGGTGGAGGCTTGCACATGCTTACCAGCCTGAAGTGGTGACCAGAGCATTCATGGAATGATTTGGTGGCCACCAGGGCTTGGTGGAGGCTTGCACAGGCATAGCAGCCTGAAGTGGTGACCAGAGCTTTCATGGGATGATTTTGTGGCCACCAGGGCTTGGTGGAGGCTTGCACAGGCTTACCAGCCTGAAGTGGTGACCAGAGCATCAAGGATTAATTCATGGCAGAAGTATAGATGTGATGGTAAATTGGTTGATTTTGGTGGCCACCAGGGCTTGGTGGAGGCTTGCACAGGCTTAGTATCCTGAAGTGGTGACCAGAGCATTTTTGGGATGATTTGGTGGCCCCCAGGGCTTGGTGGAGGCTTGCACAGGCTTACCAGTCTGAAGTGGTGACCAGAGCATTCATGGGATGATTTACTGGCCACCAGGGCTTGGCAGAGGCTTGCACAAGCTTCCCAGACTGAAGAGGTGACCAGAGCATACATGGGATGATTTGATGGCCACCAGGGCTCGGTGGAGGCTTGCACAGGCTTAGCAGCCTGAAGTGGTGACCAGAGCATTCATGGGATGATTTGGTGGCCACCAGGGCCAGGTGGAGGCTTGCACAGGCATACCAGCCTGAAGTGGTGACCAAAGCATTCATGGGATGATTTGGTGGCCACCATGGCATGGTGGAGGCTTGCGCAGGCATATCAGCCTGAATTGGTGACCAGAGCAACAATGATTCATTCATGGCAGAAGTATTGATGTGATGGTAAATTGGTAGATTTTGGTGGCCACCAGGGCCTGGTGGAGGCTTGCACAGGCATACCAGCCTGTACTGGTGACCACAGCATTTGTGGGATGATTTGGTGGCGACCAGGGCTTGGTGGAGGCTTGCACATGCTTACCAGCCTGAAGTAGTGACCAGAGCATTCATTGGAAGATTTGGTGGCCACCAGGGCTCAGTGGTGGCTTGCACAGGCTTACCAGCCTGAAGTGGTGACCAGAACATCAAGTATTAATTCATGGCAGAAGTATAGATGTGATTGTAAATTGGTTGATTTTGGTTCCCACCAGGACTTGGTGGAGGCTTGCACATGCTTACTATCCTGAAGTGGTGACCAAAGCATTCATTGCATGATTTGGTGACCACCCAGGCTTGGTGGAGGCTTGTACAGGCATACCAACCTGAAGTGGTGAGCAGAGCTTTAATGGGATGATTTGGTGGCCACCAGGACTTGGTGGAGGCTTGCACAGGCTAACCAGCCTGAAGTGGTGATCAGAGCATTCATGTGATGATTTGGTGGCCACCAGGGCATGGTGGAGGCTTGCATAGGCTTACCAGCCTGAAGTGGTGACCAGAGCATCAAGAATTAATTCATGGCAGAAGAATAGATGAGATGGTAAATTGGTTGATTTTGGAGGCCAACTGGGCTTGGTGGAGGCTTGCACAGGTTTACTATCCTGAAGTGATGACTGGAGCATTCGTTTGAAGATTTGGTGGCCACGAGGGCTTGGTGGAGGCATGCACAGGCTTACCAGCCTGACGTGGTGACCAGAGCATTCATGAGATGATTTGGTGGCCACCAGGGCCTGGTGGAGGCTTGCACAGGAATACTTGACTGAAATAATTACCAGAGCATCAAGGATTAATTCATGGCAGAAGTATAGATGTGAGGGTAAATTGGTTGATTCTGGTGGTCACCAGGGCCTGGTGGTGGCTTACACAAGCATACCAGCCTGAAGTGGTGACCAGAGCATTCGTGGGATGATTTGTTTGCAACCATGGTTTGGTGGAGGCTTGCAAAGGCTTACCTGCCTGAAGTGGTGACCAGAGCATTTGCGGGATGATTAGGTGGCCACCAGGGCTTGGTGAGCTTGTACAGGCTTACCAGCCTGAAGTGGTGACCAGAGCATTCATGGCATAATTTGGTGGCCACCAGGCCTTGGAGGAGGCTTACACAGGCTTACCATCCTGAAGTGGTGACCAGAGCATCAAGGATTAATTCATGGCAGAAGTATAGATGTGATGGTAAATTGGTTGATTTTGGTGGCCACCAGGGCTTGGGAGAGGCTTGCACAGGCTTACTATCCGGAAGTGGTGACCAGAGCACTTGTGGGATGATTTGGTGGCCACCAGGGCTTGGTGGAGGCTTGCACAGGCTTACCAGTCTGAAGTGGTGACCAGAGCATTCATGGGATGATTTGGTGGCCACCAGGGCTAGGTGGAGGCATGCACAGGCTTACCAGCCTGAAGTGGAGACCAGAGCATTCATGGGATGACTTGGCAGCCACCAGGGCCTGGTGGAGGCTTGCGCAGGCATACCAGCCTGAAGTGGTGACCAGAGCATTGATGGGATGATTTGTTGGCTACCAGAGCATGGTGGAGGCATGCGCAGGCATACCAGCCTGAATTGGTTACCAGAGCAACAAAGATTCATTCATGGCAGAAGTATTGATGTGATGGTAAATTGGTAGATTTTGGTGGCCAACTGGGCCTGGTGGAGGCTTGCATAGGCATATCAGCCTGAAGTGGTGACCAGAGCATTTGTTGGATGATTTGGTGGCCCCCAGGGCTTGGTGGAGGCTTGCACTTGCCTACCAGCCTGAAGTGGTGACCAGAGCATTCATGGGAAGACTTGCTGGCCACCAGGGCTTGGTGGAGGCTTGCACAGGCTTACCAGCCAGAAGTGGTGACCAGAGCATCAAGAATTAATTCATGGCAGAAGTATATATGTGATTGAAAATTGGTTGATTTTGGTTCCCACCAGGGCTTGGTGGAGGCTTGCACATGCTTACTATCCTGAAGTGGTGACCAAAGCATTCTAGGGATGATTTGGTGGCCACCAGGGCTTGGTGGAGGCATGCACAGGCATACCAGCCTGAAGTGGTGAGCAGAGCTTTCATGGGATGATTTGGTGGCCACCAGGGCCTGGTGGAGGCTTGCACAGACATACCAGCCTGAAGTTGTGACCAGAGCATTCATGAGATGATTTGGTGGCCACCAGTGCCTGGTGGAGGCTTGCACAGACATACCACCCCGAAATGGTGACCAGAGAATCAAGGATTAATTAATGAAAGAAGTATAGATGTGAGGGTAAATTGGTTGATTTTGGTGGCCACCAGGGCCAGGTGGTGGCTTGCACAGGCATACCAGCCTGAAGTGGTGACCAGAGCATTTCTGGGATGATTTGTTGGCCACCAGGGCTTGGTGGAGGCTTGCACAGGCTTACCAGCCAGATGTGATGGCCAGAGCATTCATGGGATGATTTGGTGGCCACCACGGCCTCTTGGAGGCTTCCACAGGCATTCCAGCCTGAATTGGTGACCAGAGCATCAAGGATTAATTCATGGCAGAGGTATAGATGTGATGGTATATTGATTGATTTTGGTGGCCACAAGGGCTTGGTGGAGGCTTGCACATTCTTACTATCCTGAAGTGGTCACCAGAGCATTCGTGGGATGATTTGGTGGCCACCAAGGATTGGTTGAGGCTTGCACAGGCTTACCAGCCTGATGTGGTGACCAGAGCATCAAGGATTAATTCTTGGCAGAAGTATAGATGTGAATGGTAAATTGGTTGTTTTTGGTGGCCACCAGGGCCTGGTTGAGGCTTGCACAGGCATACCAGCCTGAAGTGGTGACCAGAGCATTCATGGGATGATTTGGTTTCCACCAGGGCTTGGTTGAGGCTTGCACAGGCTTACCAGCCTGAAGGGGTGACCAGAGCATCAAGGATTAATTCATGGCAGAAATATAGATGTGATGGTAAATTGGTTGATTTTGGTTCCGACCAGTGCTTGGTGGAGGCTTGCACATGCTTACTATCCTGAAGAAGTGACCAGAGCATTCATGGGATGATTTGGTGGCCACCAGGTCCTGGTGGAGGCTTGTAGAGGCATACCAGTCTAAAGTGGTGACTAGAGCATTTGTGGGATGATTTGGTGGCCACCAGGGCTTGGTGGAGGCTTGCTCATGCTTACCAGCCTGAAGTGGTGACCAGAGCATTCATGGAATGATTTGGTGGCCACCAGGGCTTGGTGGAGGCTTGCACAGGCATAGCTGCCTGAAGTGGTGACCAGAGCTTTCATGGGATGATTTGGTGGCAACCAGGGCATGGTGGAGGCTTGCACAGGCTTACCAGCCTGAAGTGGTGACCAGAGCATCAAGGATCAATTCATGGCAGAAGTATAGATGTGATGGTAAATTGGTTGATTTTGGTGGCCACCCGGGCTTGGTGGAGGCTTGCACAGGCTTAGAATCCTGAAGTTGTGACCAGAGCATTTGTGGGATGATTTGGTGGCCCCAGGGCTTGGTGGAGGCTTGCACAGGCTTACCAGTCTGAAGTGGTGACCAGAGCATTCATGGGATGATTTAGGGGCCACCAGGGCTTGGTGGAGGCTTGCACAAGCTTCCCAGACTGAAGTGGTGACCAGAGCATACATGGGATGATTTGATGGCCACTAGGGCTCGGTGGAGGCTTGCACAGGCTTACCAGCCTGAAGTGGTGACCAGAGCATTCATGGGATGATTTGGTGACCACCAGGGCGTGGTGGAGGCTTGCACAGGCATACCAGCCTGAAGTGGTGACCAGAGCATTCATGGGATGATTTGGTGGCCACCATGGCATGGTGGAGGCTTGCGCAGGCATACCAGCCTGAATTGGTGACCAGAGCAACATCGATTCATTCATGGCAGAAGTATTGATGTGATGGTAAATTGGTAGATTTTGGAGGCCACCAGGGCCTGGTGGAGGCTTGCACAGGCATACCAGCCTGAACTGGTGACTAGAGCATTTGTGGGATGATTTGGTGGCCACCAGGGCTTGGTGGAGGCTTGCACATGCTTACCAGCCTGAAGTGGTGACCAGAGCATTCATGGAATGATTTGGTGGCCACCAGGGCTTGGTGGAGCATTGCACAGGCTTACCAGCCTGAAGTGGTGACCAGAGAATCAAGGATTAATTCATGGCAGAAGTATAGATTTGATGGTAAATTGGTTGATTTTGGTGAACACCAGGGAGTGAGAGGATTGCACAGGCATACCAGCCTGAAGTGGTGATCAGAGCATCCGTGGGATGATTTGGTGGCCACCAGGGCTTGGTGGAGGCTAGCACAGGCTTATCAGTCTGAAATGATGACCAGAGCATTCGTGGGATGATTTGGAGGCCACCGGGTTTGGTGGAGGCTTACACAGGCTTACCAGTTTGAAGTGGTGACCAGAGCATTCAAGGGATGATTTGGTGGCCACCAGGGCTTGGTGGAGGCTTGCACAGGCTTACCAGCCTGAAGTGGTGACCAGAGCTTTCATGAGATGATTTGATGGACACCAGGGCTGGGTGGAGGCTTGCACAGGCTTACCAGCCTGATATGGTGAAACAGAGCATTCACAGGATGATTTGGTGGACACTAGGGTTTGGTGGAGGCTTGAACAGGCTTACCAGTCTGAAGTGGTGACCAGACCATTCATGGGATGATTTGGTGGCCACCAGGGCTTGGTGGAGGCTTGCACAGGCATACCAGCCTGAAGTGGTGACCAGAGTATCAACGATTCATTCATGGCAGAGGTATTGATGTGATGGTAAATTGGTTGATTTTGGTGGACACCAGGGCCTGGTGGAAGCTTGCACAGGCATACCAGTCTGAAGTGGTGAATCAAGCATTTGTGGGATGATTTCGTGACCACCAGGGCTTGGTGGAGCTTGCACATGCTTACCAGCCTGAAGTGGTGACCAGAGCATTCATGGGATGATTTGGTGGCCACCAGGGATTGGTTGAGGCTTGCACAGGCTTACCAGCCTGATGTGGTGACCAGAGCATCAAGGATTAATTCATGGCAGAAGTATAGATGTGATGGTAAATATGGTTGATTTTGGTTCCCACCAGTGCTTGGTGGAGGCTTGCACATGCTCACTATCCTGAAGAAGTGACCAGAGCATTCATGGGATGATTTGGTGGCCACCAGGGCCTGGTGGAGGCTTGTAGAGGCATACCAGTCTAAAGTGGTGACTAGAGCATTTGTGGAATGATTTGGTGGCCACCAGGGCTTGGTGTAGGCTTGCACATGCTTACCAGCCTGAAGTGGTGACCAGAGCATTCATGGAATGATTTGGTGGCCACCAGAGCTTGGTGGAGGCTTGCACAGGCATAGCAGCCTGAAGTGGTGACCAGAGCTTTCATGGGATGATTTGGTGGCAACCAGGGCTTGGTGGAGGCTTGCACAGGCTTACCAGCCTGAAGTGGTGACCAGAGCATCAAGGATTAATTCATGGCAGAAGTATAGATGTGATGGTAAATTGTTGATTTTGGTGGCCACCAGGGCTTGGTGGAGGCTTGCACAGGCTTAGTATCCTGAAGTGGTGACCAGAGCATTTGTGGGATGATTTGGTGGCCCCCAGGGCTTGGTGGAGGCTTGCACAGGCTTACCAGTCTGAAGTAGTGACCAGAGCATTCATGGGATGATTTAGGGGCCACCAGGGCTTGGCGGAGGCTTGCACAAGCTTCCCAGACTGAAGTGGTGACCAGAGCATACATGGGATGATTTGATGGCGATCAGGGCTCGGTGGAGGCTTGCACAGGCTTACCAGCCTGAAGGGGTGACCAGAGCATTCATGGGATGATTTGGTGGCCACCATGGCATGGTGGAGGCTTGCGCAGGCAAACCAGCCTGAATTGGTGACCAGAGCAACAACGATTCATTCATGGCAGAAGTATTGATGTGATGGTAAATTGGTAGATTTTGGTGGCCACCAGGGCCTGGTGGAGGCTTGCACTAGCATACCAGCCTGAACTGGTGACTAGAGCATTTGTGGGATGATTTGGTGGCCACCAGGGCTTGGAGGAGGCTTGCTGCCACAGCCTGAAGTAGTGACCAGAGCATTCATGGAATGATTTGGTGGCCACCAGGGCTTGGTGGAGGCTTGCACAGGCATAGCAGCCTGAAGTGGTGACCAGAGCTTTCATGGGATGATTTTGTGGCCACCAGGGCTTGGTGGAGGCTTGCACAGGCTTACCAGCCTGAAGTGGTGACCAGGCATCAAGGATTAATTCATGGCAGAAGTATAGATGTGATGGTAAATTGGTTGATTTTGGTGGCCACCAGGGCTTGGTGGAGGCTTGCACAGGCTTAGTATCCTGAAGTGGTGACCAGAGCATTTTTGGGATGATTTGGTGGCCCCCAGGGCTTGGTGGAGGCTTGCACAGGCTTACCAGTCTGAAGTGGTGACCAGAGCATTCATGGGATGATTTACTGGCCACCAGGGCTTGGCAGAGGCTTGCACAAGCTTCCCAGACTGAAGAGGTGACCAGAGCATACATGGATGATTTGATGGCCACCAGGGCTCGGTGGAGGCTTGCACAGGCTTACCAGCCTGAAGTGGTGACCAGAGCATTCATGGGATGATTTGGTGGCCACCAGGGCCAGGTGGAGGCTTGCACAGGCATACCAGCCTGAAGTGGTGACCAGAGCATTCATGGGATGATTTGGTGGCCACCATGGCATGGTGGAGGCTTGAGCAGCCATATCAGCCTGAATTGGTGACCAGATCAACAACGATTCATTCATGGCAGAAGTATTGATGTGATGGTAAATTGGTTGATTTTGGTGGCCACCAGGGCCTGGTGGAGGCTTGCACAGGCATACCTGCCTGTACTGGTGACCACAGCATTTGTGGGATGATTTGGTGGTGACCAGGGCTTGGTGGAGGCTTGCACATCCTTACCAGCCTGAAGTAGTGACCAGAGCATTCATTGGAAGATTTGGTGGCCACCAGGGCTCGGTGGTGGCTTGCACAGGCTTACTAGCCTGAAGTGGTGACCAGAGCATCAAGTATTAATTCATGGCAGAAGTATAGATGTGATTGTAAATTGGTTGATTTTGGTTCCCACCAGGACTTGGTGGAGGCTTGCACATGCTTACTATCCTGAAGTGGTGACCAAAGCATTCATTGCATGATTTGGTGACCACCCAGGCTTGATGGAGGCTTGCACAGGCTAACCAGCCTGAAGTCGTGATCCGAGCATTCATGGGATGTTTGGTGGCCACCAGGGCATGGTGGAGGCTTGCATAGTCTTACCAGCCTGAAGTGGTGACCAGAGCATCAAGGATTAATTCATGGCAGAAGAATAGATGAGATGGTAAATTGGCTGATTTTGGAGGCCAACTGGGCTTGGTGGAGGCTTGCACAGGCTTACTATCCTGAAGTGATGACCGGAGCATTCATTTGAAGATTTGGTGGCCACGAGGGCTTGGTGGAGGCATGCACAGGCTTACCAGCCTGATGTGGTGACCAGAGCATTCATGAGATGATTTGGTGGCAACCAGGGCTTGGTGGAGGCTTGCACAGGCTTACCAGCCTGAAGTGGTGACCTGAGCATCAAGGATTAATTCATGGCAGAAGTATAGATGTGAGGGTAAATTGGTTGATTCTGGTGGTCACCAGGGCCTGGTGGTGGCTTACACAAGCATACCAGCCTGAAGTGGTGACCAGAGCATTTGTGGGATGATTTGTTTGCAACCAGGGTTTGGTGGAGGCTTGCAAAGGCTTACCTGCCTGAAGTGGTGACCAGAGCATTTGCGGGATGATTAGGTGGCCACCAGGGCTTGGTGGAGGCTTGTACAGGCTTACCAGCCTGAAGTGGTGACCAGAGCATTCATGGCATAATTTGGTGGCTACCAGGCCTTGGAGGAGGCTTGCACAGGCTTACCATCCTGAAGTGGTGACCAGAGCATCAAGGATTAATTCATGGCAGAAGTATAGATGTGATGGTAAATTGGTTGATTTTGGTGGCCACCATGGCTTGGGGGAGGCTTACACAGGCTTACTATCCTGAAGTGGTGACCAGAGCACTTGTGGGATGATTTGGTGGCCACCAGGGCTTGGTGGAGGCTTGCACAGGCTTACCAGTCTGAAGTGGTGACCAGAGCATTCATGGGATGATTTGGTGGCCACCAGGGCTAGGTGGAGGCATGCACAGGCTTACCAGCCTGAAGTGGAGACCAGAGCATTCATGGGATGATTTGGTGGCCACCAGGGCCTGGTGGAGGCTTGCGCAGGCATACCAGCCTGAAGTGGTGACCAGAGCATTGATGGGATGATTTGTTGGCTACCAGAGCATGGTGGAGACATGCGCAGGCATACCAGCCTGAATTGGTTACCAGAGCAACAAAGATTCATTCATGGCAGAAGTATTGATGTGATGGTAAATTGGTAGATTTTGGTGGCCAACTGGGCCTGGTGGAGGCTTGCATAGGCATTTCAGCCTGAAGTGGTGACCAGAGCATTTGTGGGATGATTTGCTGGCCCCCAGGGCTTGGTGGAGGCTTGCACATGCCTACCAGCCTGAAGTGGTGACCAGAGTATTCATGGGAAGATTTGCTGGCCACCAGGGCTTGGTTGAGGCTTGCACAGGCTTACCAGCCTGAAGTGGTGACCAGAGCATCAAGAATTAATTCATTGCAGAAGTATAGATGTGATTGAAAATTGGTTGATTTTGGTTCCCACCAGGGCTTGGTGGAGGCTTGCACATGCTTACTATCCTGAAGTGGTGACCAAAGCATTCTAGGGATGATTTGGTGGCCACCAGGGCTTGGTGGAGGCATGCACAGGCATACCAGACTGAAGTGGTGAGCAGAGCTTTCATGGGATGATTTGGTGGCCACCAGGACCTGGTGGAGGCTTGCACAGACATACCAGCCTGAAGTTGTGACCAGAGCATTCATGAGATGATTTGGTGGCCACCAGTGCCTGGTGGTGGCTTGCACAGACATACCACCCCGAAATGGTGACCAGAGCATCAAGGATTAATTCATGGAAGAAGTGTAGATGTGAGGGTAAATTGGTTGATTTTGGTGGCCACCAGGGCCCGGTGGTGGCTTGCACAGGCATACCAGCCTGAAGTGGTGACCAGAGCATTTCTGGGATGATTTGGTGGCCACCAGGGCTTGGTGGAGGCTTGCACAGGCTTACCAGCCAGATGTGATGACCAGAGCATTCATGGGATGATTTGGTGGCCACCACGGCCTCTTGGAGGCTTCCACAGGCATTCCAGCCTGAATTGGTGACCAGAGCATCAAGGATTAATTCATGGCAGAGGTATAGATGTGATGGTATATTGATTGATTTTGGTGGCCACCAGGGCTTGGTGGAGGCTTGCACATTCTTACTATCCTGAAGTGGTGACCAGAGCATTCATGGGATGATTTGGTGACCACCAGGGCTTGGTGGAGGCTTGCACAGTCTTACCAGCCTGAAGTGGAGACCAGAGCATTCGTGGGATGATTTGGTGTCTATCTGGTCTTAGTGGAGGCTTGCACAGGCTTACCAGCCTGAAGTGGTGACCAGAGCATTCGTGGGATGATTTGGTGGCTACCAGGGCTTGGTGGAGGCTTGCAGAAACTTAACAGCCTGAAGTGGTGACCAGAGTATTCGTGGGATGATTTGGTGGCCACCAGGGCTTGGTGGAGGCTTGCACAGGCTTATCAGTCTGAAGTGGTGACCAGTGTATTCATGGGATGATTTGGTGGCCACCCAGGGCTTGGTGGAGGCTTGCACAGGCTTACCAGCATGAAGTGGTGACCAGAGCATTCAACGGATGATTTAATGGCCACCAGGGCTTGTTGGAGGCTTGCACAGGCTTACCAGCATGAAGTGGTGGCCAGAGCATTCACAGGATGATTTGGTGGCCACCAGGGCTAGGTGGAGGCTTGCACAGGTTTACCAGCTTGAAGTGGTGACCAGAGCATTCATGGGATGATTTGGTGGCCACCAGGGCCTGGTGGAGGCTTGAACAGGCATACCAGCCTAAAGTGGTGACCAGAGCATTCATGGGATGATTTGGTGACCACCAGGGCATGGTGGAGGCTTGCACAGGCATACCAGCCTGAATTGGTGACCAGAGCAACAGCGATTCATTCATGGCAGAAGTATTGATGTTTTGGTAATTTGGTTGATTTTGGTGGCCACCAGGGCCTGGTGGAGGCTTGCACAGGCATACCTGCCTGAAGTGGTGACCACAGCCTTTGTGGGATGATTTGGTGGCCACCAGGAGTTGGTGGAGTCTTGCACATGCTTACCAGCCTGAGGTAGTGACCAGAGCATTCATGAGATGATATGGTGGCCACCAGGGCTTAGTCGAGGCTTGCACAGGCTTACCAGCCTGTAGTGGTGACCAGAGCATCAAGGATTAATTCATGGCAGAAGTACAGATATAATGGTAAATTGGTTGATTTTTGTTCCACCAGGGCTTGGTAGAGGCTTGCTCATGCTTACTATCCTTAAGTGGTGACCAGAGCATTCATGGGATGATTTGGTGGCCACCAGGGATTGGTGGAGGATTGCACAGGCATACCAGTCTGAAGTGGTGACCGGAGCTTTCATGGGATGATTTGGTGGCCACCAGGGCTTGGTGGAGGCTTGCAAAGGCTTACCAGCCTGAAGTGGTGACCAGAGCATTCATGGGATGATTTGGTGGAAACCTGGGCTTGGTGGAGGCTTGCACTGGTTTACAAGCCTGAAATGGTGACCAGAGCATAAAGGATTAATTCATGGCAGAAGTATAGATGTGATGGTATATTGGTTGATTTTGGTGGCCACCAGCACTTGGTGGAGGCTTGCACTATCTTACTATCCTGAAGTGGTGTCCAGAGCATTCGTGGGATGATTTGGTGGCCACCAGGGCTTGGTGGAGGCTTGCAAAGGCTTCCCAGCCTGAAGTGGTGACCTGAGCATTCATGGGATGATTTGGTGGCCACCATGGCTTTGTGGAGGATTGCACAGACTTACCAGCATGAAGTGGTGACCAGAGCATTCAACGGATGATTTAATGGCCACCAGGGCTTGTTGGAGGCTTGCACAGGCTTACCAGCCTGAAGTGGTGGCCAGAGCATTCACAGGATGATTTGGTGGCCACCAGGGCTAGGTGGAGGCTTGCACAGGTTTACCAGCTTGAAGTGGTGACCAGAGCATTCATGGGATGATTTGGTGGGCACCAGGGCCTGGTGGAGGCTTGAACAGGCATACCAGCCTGAAGTGGTGACCAGAGCATTCATGGGATGATTTGGTGACCACCAGGGCATGGTGGAGGCTTGCACAGGCATACCAGCCTGAATTGGTGACCAGAGCAACAGCGATTCATTCATGGCAGAAGTATTGATGTTTTGGTAATTTGGTTGATTTTGGTGGCCACCAGGGCCTGGTGGAGGCTTGCACAGGCATACCTGCCTGAAGTGGTGACCACAGCCTTTGTGGGATGATTTGGTGGCCACCAGGAGTTGGTGGAGTCTTGCACATGCTTACCAGCCTGAGGTAGTGACCAGAGCATTCATGAGATGATATGGTGGCCACCAGGGCTTAGTCGAGGCTTGCACAGGCTTACCAGCCTGTAGTGGTGACCAGAGCATCAAGGATTAATTCATGGCAGAAGTACAGATATAATGGTAAATTGGTTGATTTTGGTTCCCACCAGGGCTTGGTAGAGGCTTGCTCATGCTTACTATCCTTAAGTGGTGACCAGAGCATTCATGGGATGATTTGGTGGCCACCAGGGATTGGTGGAGGATTGCACAGGCATACCAGTCTGAAGTGGTGACCGGAGCTTTCATGGGATGATTTGGTGGCCACCAGGGCTTGGTGGAGGCTTGCAAAGGCTTACCAGCCTGAAGTGGTGACCAGAGCATTCATGGGATGATTTGGTGGAAACCTGGGCTTGGTGGAGGCTTGCACTGGTTTACAAGCCTGAAATGGTGACCAGAGCATAAAGGATTAATTCATGGCAGAAGTATAGATGTGATGGTATATTGGTTGATTTTGGTGGCCACCAGCACTTGGTGGAGGCTTGCACTATCTTACTATCCTGAAGTGGTGTCCAGAGCATTCGTGGGATGATTTGGTGGCCACCAGGGCTTGGTGGAGGCTTGCAGAGGCTTCCCAGCCTGAAGTGGTGACCTGAGCATTCATGGGATGATTTGGTGGCCACCATGGCTTTGTGGAGGATTGCACAGACTTACCAGCCTGTAGTGGTGACCAGAGCATTCATGGGATGATTTGTTTGCTACCTGGGCTTGCTGGAGGCTTGTACAGGTTTACCAGCCTGAAGTGATGACCAGAGCATTCAAGGGATGATTTGGTGGCCACCAGGGCAAGGTGGAGGCTTGCACAGGCTTACTAGCCTGAAGTGGTGACCAGGGCATTCATGGCATGATTTGATGGCCACCAGGGCTTGGATCAGGCTTGCACAGGCTTACCAGCCTGAAGTGGTGACCAGAGCATTCATGGGATGATTTGGTGGCCACCAGGGCTTGGTGGAGGCTTGCACAGGCTTAGCAGCCTGAAGTGGTGACCAGAGCGTTCATGGGATGATTTGGTGGCCACCAGGGCCTGGTGGAGGCTTTCACAGGCATACCAGCCTGAAGTGGTGACCAAAGCATTCATGGGATGATTTGGTGGTCACCAGGGCCTCGTGGAGGCTTGCACAAGTATATCAGACTGAAGTGGTGACCCGAGCATCAATGATTAATTCATGGCAGAAGTATAGATGTGATCTTAAATTGGTTGTTTTTGGTGGCCACCAGGGCCTGGTGGAGGCTTGCACAGCATACCAGACTGAAGTGGTGACCAAAGAATTCACAGGATAATTTGATGGCCACCAGGGCTTGTTGGAGGCTTGCACAGGCTTACCAGCCTGAAGTGGTGACCAGAGCATTCATGGGATGATTTGGTGGCCACCAGGGCCTGGTGGAGGCTTTCACAGGCATACCAGCCTGAAGTGGTGACCAAAGCATTCATGGGATGATTTGGTGGTCACCAGGGCCTGGTGGAGGCTTGCACAGGTATATCAGACTGAAGTGGTGACCCGAGCATCAATGATTAATTCATGGCAGAAGTATAGATGTGATCTTAAATTGGTTGTTTTTGGTGGCCACCAGGGCCTGGTGGAGGCTTGCACAGCATACCAGACTGAAGTGGTGACCAGAGAATTCACAGGATAATTTGATGGCCACCAGGGCTTGTTGGAGGCTTGCACAGGCTTACCAGCCTGAAGTGGTGACCAGAGCATTGATGGGATGATTTGGCAGCCACCAGGGCTTGGTGGAGGCTTGCACAGGGTTACTAGCCTGAAGTGGTGACCAGAGCATTCATGGGATGATTTGATGACCACCTGGGCTCGGAGGAGGCTTGCACTGGCTTACCTGCCTGAAGTGGTGACCAGATTATTCACAGGATGATTTGGTGGCCACCAGGGTTTGGTGGAGGCTTGCACAGGCTTACTAGCCTGAAGTGGTGACCAGAGTATTCATGGGATGATTTGGTGGCCACCAGAGCCTGGTGGAGGCTTGCACATGCATACCAGCCTGAAGTGGAGACCAGAGCATCAACGATTCATTCATGGCAGAAGTACTGATGTGATGGTAAAATGGTTGATTTTGGTTGCCACCAGGGCCTGGTGGAGGCTTGCACAGGCATACCAGCCTGAAGTGGTGACCAGAGCATTTGTGGGTTGATTTGGAGGCCACCATGGCTTTTTGGAGGCTTGCACATGCTTACCAGCCTGAAGTGGAGACCAGAGCATTTATGGGATGATTTGATGGTCACCTGGGCTCGGAGGAGGCTTGCACAGTCTTACCTGCCTGAAGTGGTGACCAGATCATTCACAGGATGATTTGGTGGCCACCAGGGTTTGGTGGAGGCTTGCACAGGCTTACCAGACTGAAGTGGTGACCAGAGCATTCATGGGATGATTTGGTGGCCACCAGATCCTGGTGGAGGCTTGCACATGCATGCCAGCCTGAAGTGGTGACCAGAGCATCGATTCATTCATGGCAGAATTATTGATGTGATGGTAAATTGGTTGATTTTGGTTTCCACCAGGGCCTGGTGGAGGCTTGCACAGGGCATACCAGCCTGAAGTGGTGACCAGAGCATTTGTGGGTTGATTTCGTGGCCACCAGGGCTTGGTGGAGGCTTGCACATGCTTACCAGCCTGAAGTGGTGTCCAGAGCATTCATGGGATGATTTGGTGGCAACCAGGGTTTGGTGGAGGCTTGAACAGGCTTACCTGCCTGAAGTGGTGACCAGAGCATCAAGGATTAATTCATGGCAGAAGTATAGATGTGATGGAAAATTGGTTGATTTTGGTTCCCCACCAGGGCTTGGTGGAGGCTTGCACATGCTTACTATCCTGAAATGGTGTCCAGAGCATTCATGGGATGATTTGGTGGCCATGAGGGCTTGGTGAAGGCTTGCACAGGCATACCAGCCTGAAGTGGTGATCAGAGCTTTCATGGGATGATTTGGTGGCCACCTGGGCTTGGTCGAGGCTTGCACAGGCTTACCAGCCTGAAGTGGTGACCAGAGCATTTGCGGGATGATTAGGTGGCCACCAGGGCTTGGTGGAGGCTTGTACAGGCTTACCAGCCTGAAGTGGTGACCTGAGCATTCATGGGATGATTTGGTGGCAACCAGGGTTTGGTGGAGGCTTGAACAGGCTTACCTGCCTGAAGTGGTGACCAGAGCATCAAGGATTAATTCATGGCAGAAGTATAGATGTGATGGAAAATTGGTTGATTTTGGTTCCCACCAGGGCTTGGTGGAGGCTTGCACATGCTTACTATCCTGAAATGGTGTCCAGAGCATTCATGGGATGATTTGGTGGCCATGAGGGCTTGGTGAAGGCTTGCACAGGCATACCAGCCTGAAGTGGTGATCAGAGCTTTCATGGGATGATTTGGTGGCCACCTGGGCTTGGTCGAGGCTTGCACAGGCTTACCAGCCTGAAGTGGTGACCAGAGCATTTGTGGGATGATTAGGTGGCCACCAGGGCTTGGTGGAGGCTTGTACAGGCTTACCAGCCTGAAGTGGTGACCAGAGCATTCATGGCATAATTTGGTGGCTACCAGGCCTTGGAGGAGGCTTGCACAGGCTTACCATCCTGAAGTGGTGACCTGAGCATCAAGGATTAATTCATGGCAGAAGTATAGATGTGATGGTAAATTGGTAGATTTTGGTGGCCAACTGGGCCTGGTGGAGGCTTGCATAGGCATTTCAGCCTGAAGTGGTGACCAGAGCATTTGTGGGATGATTTGGTGGCCCCCAGGGCTTGGTGGAGGCTTGCACATGCCTACCAGCCTGAAGTGGTGACCAGAGCATTCATGGGAAGATTTGCTGGCCACCAGGGCTTGGTGGAGGCTTGCACAGGCTTACCAGCCAGAAGTGGTGACCAGAGCATCAAGAATTAATTCATTGCAGAAGTTTAGATGTGATTGAAAATTGGTTGATTTTGGTTCCCACCAGGGCTTGGTGGAGGCTTGCACATGCTTACTATCCTGAAGTGGTGACCAAAGCATTCTTGGGATGATTTGGTGGCCACCAGGGCTTGGTGGAGGCATGCACAGGCATACCAGCCTGAAGTGGTGAGCAGAGCTTTCATGGGATGATTTGGTGGCCACCAGGGCCTGGTGGAGGCTTGCACAGACATACCAGCCTGAAGTTGTGACCAGAGCATTCATGAGATGATTTGGTGTCCACCAGTGCCTGGTGGAGGCTTGCACAGACATACCACCCCGAAATGGTGACCAGAGCATCAAGGATTAATTCATGGAAGAAGTATAGATGTGAGGGTTAATTGCTTGATTTTGGTGGCCACCAGGGCCCAGTGGTGGTTTGCACAGGCATACCAGCCTGAAGTGGTGACCAGAGCATTTCTGGGATGATTTGGTGGCCACCAGGGCTTGGTGGAGGCTTGCACAGGCTTACCAGCCAGATGTGATGACCAGAGCATTCATGGGATGATTTGGTGGCCACCATGGCCTCTTGGAGGCTTCCACAGGCATTCCAGGCTGAATTGGTGACCAGAGCATCAAGGATTAATTCATGGCAGAGGTATAGATGTGATGGTATATTGATTGATTTTGGTGGCCACCAGGGCTTGGTGGAGGCTTGCACATTCTTACTATCCTGAAGTGGTGACCAGAGCATTCATGGGATGATTTGGTGACCACCAGGGCTTGGTGGAGGCACAGTCTTACCAGCCTGAAGTGGAGACCAGAGCATTAGTGGGATGATTTGGTGTCTATCTGGTCTTAGTGGAGGCTTGCACAGGCTTACCAGCCTGAAGTGGTGACCAGAGCATTCGTGGGATGATTTGGTGGCTACCAGGGCTTGGTGGAGGCTTGCAGAAACTTAACAGCCTGAAGTGGTGACCAGAGTATTCGTGGGATGATTTGGTGGCCACCAGGGCTTGGTGGAGGCTTGCACAGGCTTATAAGTCTGAAGTGGTGACCAGTGTATTCATGGGATGATTTGGTGGCCACCCAGGGCTTGGTGGAGGCTTGCACAGGCTTACCAGCATGAAGTGGTGACCAGAGCATTCAACGGATGATTTAATGGCCACCAGGGCTTGTTGGAGGCTTGCACAGGCTTACCAGCCTGAAGTGGTGGCCAGAGCATTCACAGGATGATTTGGTGGCCACCAGGGCTAGGTGGAGGCTTGCACAGGTTTACCAGCTTGAAGTGGTGACCAGAGCATTCATGGGATGATTTGGTGGCCACCAGGGCCTGGTGGAGGCTTGAACAGGCATACCAGCCTGAAGTGGTGACCAGAGCATTCATGGGATGATTTGGTGACCACCAGGGCATGGTGGAGGCTTGCACAGGCATACCAGCCTGAATTGGTGACCAGAGCAACAGCGATTCATTCATGGCAGAATTATTGATGTTTTGGTAATTTGGTTGATTTTGGTGGCCACCAGGGCCTGGTGGTGGCTTGCACAGGCATACCTGCCTGAAGTGGTGACCACAGCCTTTGTGGGATGATTTGGTGGCCACCAGGCGTTGGTGGAGTCTTGCACATGCTTACCAGCCTGAGGTAGTGACCAGAGCATTCATGGGATGATATGGTGGCCACCAGGGCTTAGTCGAGGCTTGCACAGGCTTACCAGCCTGTAGTGGTGACCAGAGCATCAAGGATTAATTCATGGCAGAAGTACAGATATAATGGTAAATTGGTTTATTTTGGTTCCCACCAGGGCTTGGTAGAGGCTTGCACATGCTTACTTATCCTTAAGTGGTGACCAGAGCATTCATGGGATGATTTGGTGGCCACCAGGATTGGTGGAGGATTGCACAGGCATACCAGTCTGAAGTGGTGACCCGGAGCATTCATGGATGATTTGGTGGCCACCAGGCTTGGTGGAGGCTTGCAAAGGCTTACCAGCCTGAAGTTGTGACCAGAGCATTCATGGGATGATTTGGTGGAAACCTGGGCTAGGTGGAGGCTTGCACTGGTTTACAAGCCTGAAATGGTGACCAGAGCATAAGAGTTAATTCATGGCAGAAGTATAGATGTGATGGTATATTGGTTGATTTTGGTGGACACAGCGCTTGGTGGAGGCTTGCACTATCTTACTATCCTGAAGTGGAGTCCAGAGCATTCGTGGGATGATTTGGTGGCCACCAGGGCTTGGTGGAGGCTTGCAGAGGCTTCCCAGCCTGAAGTGGTGACCTGAGCATTCATGGGATGATTTGGTGGCCACCATGGCTTTGTGGAGGATTGCAGACTTACCAGCCTGTAGTGGTGACCAGAGCATTCATGGGATGATTTGTTTGCTACCTGGGCTTGCTGGAGGCTTGTACAGGTTTACCAGCCTGAAGTGATGACCAGAGCATTCAAGGGATGATTTGGTGGCCACCAGGGCAAGGTGGAGGCTTGTACAGGCTTACTAGCCTGAAGTGGTGACCAGGGCATTCATGGCATGATTTGATGGCCACCAGGGCTTGGATCAGGCTTGCACAGGCTTACCAGCCTGAAGTGGTGACCAGAGCATTCATGGGATGATTTGGTGGCCACCAGGGCTTGGTGGAGGCTTGCACAGGCTTAGCAGCCTGAAGTGGTGACCAGAGCGTTCATGGGATGATTTGGTGGCCACTAGGGCCTGGTGGAGGCTTTCACAGGCATACCAGCCTGAAGTGGTGACCAAAGCATTCATGGGATGATTTGGTGGTCACCATGGCCTGGTGGAGGCTTGCACAGGTATATCAGACTGAAGTGGTGACCCGAGCATCAAAGATTAATTCATGGCAGAAGTATAGATGTGATCTTAAATTGGTTGTTTTTGGTGGCCACCAGGGCCTGGTGGAGGCTTGCACAGCATACCAGACTGAAGTGGTGACCAGAGAATTCACAGGATAATTTGATGGCCACCAGGGCTTGTTGGAGGCTTGCACAGGCTTACCAGCCTGAAGTGGTGACTAGAGCATTGATGGGATGATTTGGCAGCCACAAGGGCTTGGTGGAGGCTTGCACAGGGTTACTAGCCTGAAGTGGTGACCAGAGCATTCATGGGATGATTTGATGGCCACCTGGGCTCGGAGGAGGCTTGCACTGGCTTACCTGCCTGAAGTGGTGACCAGATCATTCACAGGATGATTTGGTGGCCACCAGGGTTTGGTGGAGGCTTGCACAGGCTTACTAGCCTGAAGTGGTGACCAGAGTAATCATGGGATGATTTGGTGGCCACCAGAGCCTGGTGGAGGCTTGCACATGCATACCAGCCTGAAGTGGAGACCAGAGCATCAACGATTCATTCATGGCAGAAGTACTGATGTGATGGTAAAATGGTTGATTTTGGTTGCCACCAGGGCCTGGTGGAGGCTTGCACAGGCATACCAGCCTGAAGTGGTGACCAGAGCATTTGTGGGTTGATTTGGAGGCCACCATGGCTTTTTGGAGGCTTGCACATGCTTACCAGACTGAAGTGGTGACTAGAGCATTTATGGGAAGATTTGATGGCCACCTGGGCTCGGAGGAGGCTTGCACAGTCTTACCTGCCTGAAGTGGTGACCAGATCATTCACAGGATGATTTGGTGGCCACCAGGGTTTGGTGGAGGCTTGCACAGGCTTACCAGACTGAAGTGGTGACCAGAGCATTCATGGGATGATTTGGTGGCCACCAGAGCCTGGTGGAGGCTTGCACATGCATGCCAGCCTGAAGTGGTGACCAGAGCATCGATTCATTCATGGCAGAATTATTGATGTGATGGTAAATTGGTTGATTTTGGTTGCCACCAGGGCCTGGTGGAGGCTTGCACAGGCATACCAGCCTGAAGTGGTGACCAGAGCATTTGTGGGTTGATTTCGTGGCCACCAGGGCTTGGTGGAGGCTTGCACATGCTTACCAGCCTGAAGTGGTGTCTAGAGCATTCATGGGATGATTTGGTGGCAACCAGGGTTTGGTGGAGGCTTGAACAGGCTTACCTGCCTGAAGTGGTGACCAGAGCATCAAGATTAATTCATGGCAGAAGTATAGATGTGATGGTAAATTGGTTGATTTTGGTTCCCACCAGGGCTTGGTGGAGGCTTGCACATGCTTACTATCCTGAAATGGTGTCCAGAGCATTCATGGGATGATTTGGTGGCCACGAGGGCTTGGTGAAGGCTTGCACAGGCATACCAGCCTGAAGTGGTGATCAGAGCTTTCATGGGATGATTTGGTGGCCACCTGGGCTTGGTCGAGGCTTGTACAGGCTTACCAGCCTGAAGTGGTGACCAGAGCATTCATGGGATGATTTGGTGGCCACCAGGGCTTGGTAAAGGCTTGCACAGGCTTACCAGCCTAAAGCGGTGTCCAGAGCATTCAAGGGATGATTTGGTGGCCACCAGTGCTTGGTGGAGGCTTGCACAGGCTTACCAGCCTGAAATTGTGACCAGAGCATCATGGATTGTTTCATGGCAGAAGTATAGATGTGATGGTAAATTGGTTGATTTTGGTTCCCACTAGGGCTTGGTGGAGGCTTGCATATGCTTTCTATCCTGAAGTGGTGACCTAAGTATTCATGGCATGATTTGGTGACCACCTGGTCTTGGTGGAGGCTTGCACAGGCATACCAGCCTGAAGTGGTGAGCAGAGCTTTCATGGGATGATTTGGTGGCCACCAGGACTTGGTGGAGGCTTGCACAGGCTAACCAGCCTGAAGTGGTGATCAGAGCATTCATGTGATGATTTGGTGGCCACCTGGGCTTGGTCGAGGCTTGCACAGGCTTACCATCCTGAAGTGGTAACCAGAGCATTCATGGGATGATTTGGTGGCCACCAGGGCTTGGTAGAGGCTTGCACAGGCTTACCAGCCTAAAGCTGTGTCCAGAGCATTCAAGGGATGATTTAGTGGCCACCAGTGCTTGGTGGAGGCTTGCACAGGCTTAACAGCCTGAAGTGGTGACCAGAGCTTTCATGGGATGATTTGCTGGCCACCAGGCCTTGGTGGAGGCTTGCACAGGCTTACCAGCCTGAAATGGTGACCAGAGCATCATGGATTGTTTCATGGCAGAAGTATAGATGTGATGGTAAATTGGTTGATTTTGGTTCCCACTAGGGGTTGGTGGAGGCTTGCACATGCTTTCTATCCTCAAGTGGTGACCAAAGCATTCATGGCATGATTTGGTGACCACCTGGGCTTGGTGGAGGCTTGCACAGGCATACCAGCCTGAAGTGGTGAGCAGAGCTTTCATGGGATGATTTGGTGGCCACCAGGACTTGGTGGAGGTTTGCACAGGCTAACCAGCCTGAAGTGGTGATCAGAGCATTCATGTGATGATTTGGTGGCCACCAGGGCTTGGTGGAGGCTTGCATAGGCTTACCAGCCTAAAGTGGTGACCAGAGCATCAAGGATTAATTCATGGCAGAAGAATAGATGAGATGGTAAATTGGTTGATTTTGGTGGCCAACTGGGCTTGGTGGAGGCTTGCACAGGCTTACTATCCTGAAGAGATGACCAGAGCATTTGTGGGAAGATTTGGTGGCCACGATGGCTTGGTGGAGGCATGCACAGGCTTACCAGCCTGACGTGGTGACCAGAGCATTCATGAGATGATTTGGTGGCCACCAGGGCCTGGTGGAGGCTTGCACAGGAATACCAGACTGAATTGGTGACTAGAGCATCAAGGATTAATTCGTGGCAGAAGTATAGATGTGAGGGTAAATTGGTTGATTTTGGTGGTCACCAGGGCCTGATGGTGGCTTACACAGGCATACCAGCCTGAAGTAGTGACCAGAGCATTCGTGGGATGATTTGTTTGCAACCAGGGTTTGGTGGAGGCTTGCAAAGGCTTACCAGCCTGAAGTGGTGACCAGAGAATTCATGGAATGATTTGGTGGCCACCAGGCCTTGGTGGATGCTTGCACACTCTTACCATCCTGAAGTGGTGACCAGAGCATCAAGGATTAATTCATGGCAGAAGTATAGATGTGATGGTAATTTGGTTGAGTTAGGTGGCCACCAGGGCATGGTGGAGGCTTGTACAGGCTTACTATCCTGAAGTGGTGATCAGAGCACTGGTGGGATGATTTGGTGGCCACCAGGGCTAGGTGGAGGCTTGCACAGGCTTACCAGTCTGAAGTGGTGACCAGAGCATTCATGGGATGATTTGGTGGCCACCAGGGCGAGGTGGAGGCTTGCACAGGCTTACCAGCCTGAAGTGGATACCAGAGCATTCATGGGATGATTTGGTGGCCACCAGGGCCTGGTGGAGGCTTGCGCCGGTATAATAGCCTGAAGTGGTGACCAGAGCATTGATGGGATGATTTGTTGGCTTCCAGAGCATGGTGGAGGCATGCGCAGGCATACCAGCCTGAATTGGTGACCAGAGCAACAAAGATTCATTCATGGCAGAAGTATTGATGTGATGGTAAATTGGTAGATTTTGGTGGCCAACTGGGCCTGGTGGAGGCTTGCATAGGCATATCAGCCTGAAGTGGTGACCAGAACATTCATGAGAAGATTTGGTGGCCACCAGGGCTCGGTGGAGGCTTGCACAGGCTTACCAGCCAGAAGTGGTGACCAGAGCATCAAGGATTAATTCATGGCAGAAGTATAGATGTGATTGAAAATTGGTTGATTTTGGTTCCCACCAGGGCTTGGTGGAGGCTTGCACATGCTTACTATCCTGAAGTGGTGACCAAAGCATTCATGGGATGATTTGGTGGCCACCAGGGCTTGGTGGAGGCATGCTCAGGCAAACCAGCCTGAAGTGGTGACCAGAGCTTTCATGGGATGATTTGGTGGCCACCAGGACTTGGTGGAGGCTTGCACAGGCTAACCAGCCTGAAGTGGTGACCAGAGCATCAAGGATTAATTTATGGCAGAAGAATGGATGAGATGGTAAATTGGTTGATTTTGGTGGCCAACAGGGCTTGTTGGAGTCTTGCACAGGCTTACTGTCCTGAAATGGTGACCAGAGCATTCATGGGAAGATTTAGTGGCCACAAGGGCTTGGTGGAGGCTTGCACAGGCTTACCAGCCTGAAGTGGTGACCAGAGCATTCATGGGATGATTTGGTGGCCACCAGGGCCTGGTGGAAGCTTGCACAGACATACCAGCCTGAAGTGGTGACCAGAGCATTCATGAGATGATTTGGTGGCCACCAGTGCCTGATGGAGGCTTGCACAGACATACCACCCCGAAATGGTGACCAGAGCATCAAGGATTAATTCATGGAAGAAGTATAGATATGTGGGTAAATTGGTTGATTTTGGTGGCCACCAGGTCCTGGTGGTGGCTTGCACAGGCATACCAGCCTGAAGTGGTGACCAGAGCATTCCTGGGATGATTTGTTGGCCACCAGGGCTTGGTGGAGGCTTGCACAGGCTTACCAGCCAGATGTGATGACCAGAGCATTCATGGGATGATTTGGTGGCCACCAGGGCCTCTTGGAGGCTTCCACAGGCATTCCAGCCTGAATTGGTGACCAGAGTATCAAGGATTAATTCATGGCAGAGGTATAGATGTGGTGGTAAATTGGTTGATTTTGGTGGCCACCATGGCTTGGTGGAGGCTTCCACATTCTTGCTATCCTGAAGTGGTGACCAGAGCATTCGTGGGATGATTTGGTGACCTCCAGGGCTTGGTGGAGGCTTGCACAGTCTTACCAGCCTGAAGTGGAGACCAGAGCATTCGTGGGATGATTTGGTGTCTACCTGGTCTTAGTGGAGGCTTGCACAGGCTTACCAGCCTGAAGTGGTGACCAGAGTATTCATGGGATGATTTGGTGGCCACCAGGGCTTGGTGGAGGCTTGCACAGACTTACCAGCCTGACCAGAGCATTCATGGGATGATTTGGTGGCCACCAGGGCTTGGTGGAGGCTTGCACAGGTTTATAAGTCTGAAGTGGTGACCAGTGCATTCATGGGATGATTTGGTGGCCACCAGGGCTTGGTGGAGGCTTGCACAGGCTTACCAGCCTGAAGTGGTGACCAGAGCATTCATCGGATGATTTAATGGCCACCAGGGCTTGGTGGAGGCTTGCACAGGCTTACCAAACTGAAGTGGTGACCAGAGCATTCACAGGATGATTTGGTAGCCACCAGGGCTAGGTGGAGGCTTGCACAGGATTACCAGCTTGAAGTGGTGACCAGAGCATTCATGGGATGATTTGGTGGCCACCAGGGCCTGGTGGAGGCTTGAACAGGCATACCAGCCTGAAGTGGTGACCAGAGAATTCATGGGATGATTTGGTGACCACCAGGGCATGGTGGAGGCTTGCACAGGCATACCAGCCTGAATTCGTGACCAGAGCAACAGCGATTCATTCATGGCAGAAGTATTGATGTTTTGGTAAATTGGTTGATTTTGGTGGCCACCAGGGCCTGGTGGAGGCTTGCACAGGCATACCTGCCTGAAGTGGTGACCACAGCCTTTGTGGGATGATTTGGTGTCCACCAGGAGTTGGTGGAGTCTTGCACGTGCTTACCAGCCTGAGGTAGTGAACAGAGCATTCATGGGATGATTTGGTGGCCACCAGGGCTTGGTGGAGGCTTGCACAGGCTTACCAGCCTGAAGTGGTGACCAGAGCATCAAGGATTAATTCATGGCAGAAGTACAGATGTAATGGTAAATTGGTTGATTTTGCTTCCCACCAGGGCTTGGTAGAGGCTTGCACATGCTTACTATCCTGAAGTGGTGACCAGAGCATTCATGGGATTATTTGGTGGCCACCAGGGATTGGTGGAGGATTGCGCAGGCATACCAGTCTGAAGTGGTGACCGGAGCTTTCATGGCATGATTTGGTGGCCACCAGGGCTTGGTGGAGGCTTGCAAAGGCTTACCAGCCTGAAGTGGTGACCAGAGCATTCATGGGATGATTTGGTGGAAACCTGGGCTTGGTGGAGGCTTGCACTGGTTTACCAGCCTGAAATGGTGACCACAGCATAAAGGATTAATTCATGGCAGAAGTATAGATGTGATGGTATATTGGTTGATTTTGGTGGCCATCAGGGCCTGGTGGAGGCTTGCACTATCTTACTATCCTGAAGTGGTGTCCAGAGCATTCGTGGGATGATTTGGTGGCCACCAGGGCTTGGTGGAGGCTTGCAGAGGCTTCCCAGCCTGAAGTGGTGACCAGTGCATTCATGGGATGATTTTGTGGCCACCAGGGCTTTGTGGAGGATTGCACAGACTTACCAGCCTGTAGTGGTGACCAGAGCATTAATGGGATGATTTGGTTTCTACCTGGGCTTGCTGGAGGCTTGTACAGGCTTACCAGCCTGAAGTGATGTCCAGAGCATTCAAGGGATGATTTGGTGGCCACCAGGGCTTGGTGGAGGCTTGCACAGGCTTACTAGCCTGAAGTGGTGACCAGGGCATTCATGGAATGATTTGATGGCCACCAGGGCTTGGTTCAGGCTTGCACAGGCTTACCAGCCTGAAGTGGTGACCAGAGCATTCATGGGATGATTTGGTGGCCACCAGGGCTTGGTGGAGGCTTGCACAGGCTTAGCAGCCTGAAGTGGTGTCCAGAGCATTCATGGGATGATTTGGTGGCCACCAGGGCCTGGTGGAGGCTTTCACAGGCATACCAGCCTGAAGTGGTGACCAAAGCATTCATGGGATGATTTGGTGGTCACTTGGGCCTTTTGGAGGCTTGCACAGGCTTACCAGCCTGAAGTGGTGACCAGAGCATTGATGGGATGATTTGGGGGCCACCAGGGCTTGGTGGAGGCTTGCACAGGTTTACCAGCCTGAAGTGGTGACCAGAGCATCAATGATTAATTCATGGCAGAAGTATAGATGTGATCTTAAATTGGTTGTTTTTGGTGGCCACCAGGGCCTGGTGGAGGCTTGCACAGGCATACCAGACTGAAGTGGTGACCAGAGAATTCACCGGATGATTTGATGTCCAACAGGGCTTGTTGGAGGCTTGCACAGGCTTACCAGCCTGAAGTGGTGACCAGAGCATTGATGAGATGATTTAGGGGCCACCAGGGCTTGGTGGAGGCTTGCACAGGTTTACCAGCCTGAAGTGGTGACCAGAGCATTCATGGAATGTTATGATGGCCACCTGGGCTCGGAGGAGGCTTGCACTGGCTTACCTTCCTGAAGTGGTGACCAGATCATTCACAGGATGATTTGGTGGCCACCAGGGTTTGGTGGAGGCTTGCACAGGCTTACCAGCCTGAAGTGGTGACCAGAGCATTCATGGGATGATTTGGTGGCCACCAGAGCCTGGTGGAGGCTTGCACATGCATACCAGCCTGAAGTGGTGAGCAGAGCATCAACGATTCATTCATGGCAGAAGTATTGATGTGATGGTAAATTGGTTGATTTTGGTTGCCACCAGGGCCTGGTGGAGGCTTGCACAGGCATAACAGCCAGAAATGGTGCCCAGAGCATTTGTGGGTTGATTTGGTGGCCACCAGGGCTTGGTGGAGGCTTGCACATGCTTACCAGCCTGAAGTGGTGACCAGAGCATTCATGGGATGATTTGATGGCCACCTGGGTTCGGAGGAGGCTTGCACAGTCTTACCTGCCTGAAGTGGTGACCTGATCATTCACAGGATGATTTGGTGGCCACCAGGGTTGGTGGAGGCTTGCACAGGCTTACCAGCCTGAAGTGGTGACCAGAGCATTCATGGGATGATTTGGTGGCCACCAGAGCCTGGTGGAGGCTTGCACATGCATACCATCCTGAAGTGGTGACCAGAGCATCAACGATTCATTCATGGCAGAAGTATTGATGTGATGGTAAATTGGTTGATTTTGGTTGCCACCAGGGCCTGGTGGAGGCTTGCACAGGCATACCAGCCTGAAGTGGTGACCAGAGCATTTGTGGGTTGATTTGGTGGCCACAAGGGCTTGGTGGAGGCTTGCACATGCTTACCAGCCTGAAGTGGTGTCCAGAGCATTCATGGGATGATTTGGTGGCAACCAGGGTTTGGTGGAGGCTTGAACAGGCTTACCTGCCTGAAGTGGTGACCAGAGCATCAAGGATTAATTCTTGGCAGAAGTATAGATGTGATGGTAAATTGGTTGATTTTGGTTCCCACCAGGGCTTGGTGGAGTCTTGCACATGCTTACTATCCTGAAATGGTGTCCAGAGCATTCATGGGATGATTTGGTGGCCACGAGGGCTTGGTGGAGGCTTGCACAGGCATACCAGCTTGAAGTGGTGACCAGAGCTTTCATGGGATGATTTGTTGGCCACCTGGGCGTGGTCGAGGCTTGCACAGGCTTACCAGCCTGAAGTGGTGACCAGAGCAATCATGGGATGATTTGGTGGCCACCAGGGCTTGGCAAAGGCTTGCACAGGTTTACCAGCCTAAAGTGGTGTCCAGAGCATTCAAGGGATGATTTGGTGGCCACCAGTGCTTGGTGGAGGCTTGCACAGGCTTAACAGCCTGAAGTGGTGACCAGAGCTTTCATGGGATGATTTGGTGGCCACCAGGACTTGGTGGAGGCTTGCACAGGCTTACCATCCTGAAATGGTGACCATTGCATCATGGATTGTTTCATGGCAGAAGTATAGATGTGATGGTAAATCGGATGATTTTAGTGGGCACCAGGGCTTGGTGGAGGCTTGCACAGGCTTACTAGCCTTAACTTGGGACCAGAGCATCAAGGATTTATTCATGGCAGAAGTATAGATGTGATGGTAAATTGGTTGATTTTGGTTCCCACTAAGGCTTGGTGGAGGCTTGCACATGCTTACTATCCTGAAGTGGTGACCAGAGCATTCATGGGATGATTTGGTGGCCACCAGGGCTTGGTGGAGGCTTGCACTGGCATGCCAGACTGAAGTGGTGACCAGAGCTTTCATGGGGTGATTTGGTGGCCACCAGGGCTTGGTCGAGACTTGCACAGGCTTATCCGCCTGAAGTTGTGACCAGAGCATTCAAGGGATGATTTGGTGGCCACCAGAGCTTGGTGGAGACTTGCACAGGCTTACCAGCCTGAACTTGGGACCAGAGCATCAAGGATTAATTCATGGCAGAAGTATAGATGTGATGTTAAATTGGTTGATTTTGGTTCCCACCAGTGCTTGGTGGAGGATTGCACATGCTTACTATCCTGAAGTGGTGACCAGAGCATTCATGGGATGATTTGGTGGCCACCAGGGCTTGGTGGAGGCTTGCACAGGTATACCAGCCTGAAGTGGTGACCAGAACTTTCATGGGATGATTTGGTGGCCACCAGGGCTTGGTGGAGGCTTGCACAGGCTTACCAACTTGAAGTGGTGACCAGAGCATTCATGGGATGATTGGTGGCCACCAGGGCTTGGTGGAGGCTTGCACATGCTTACCAGTCTGAAGTACATAGATACATACATAGATACATAGATACATAGACAGTGTCGGCAGATAAGGGCCTATCGCCCACCCAGTCTGCCCATTTGAGCTTGTAAGTTCAGTTTGTTTTCCTTGAAGTCTGTTGCACCTTACCCCTAACCTCCAGAATTCCTTTATGTCTATCCCATGCATTCTTAAATCCCGTGATTGTTTCAGCCCCCACCACTTCCTCTGGCAGGGTGTTCCACTTGTCCACCACCCGTTCTGTGAAGAAATTCTTTCTCATGTTTCCTCTGAATCGTCCTCCCTCCAACTTCATGCCACGCCCTCTAGTCCTGGAACATCTTTTTAGCTTAAAAATAGTGTTTTCCTGTACCCTGTTCCTCCCTGTAAGATACTTGTATGTCTCTATCATATCCCCTCTCTCCCTTCTCTCCTCCAGTGGTGACCAGAGCATTCAAGGGATGATTTGGTGATTTGGTGGCCACCAGGGCTTGATGGAGGCTTGCACATGCTTACCAGCCTGAAGTGGTGACCAGAGCATTCATGGGATGATTTGGTGGCCATCAGGGCTTGGTGGAGGCTTGCACAGGCTTACCAGACTGAAGTGGTGACCAGAGCTTTCATGGTGTGATTTGGTGGCCACCAGGGCTAGGTCGAGGCTTGCACAGGCTTACCAGCCTGAAGTTGTGACCAGAGCATTCAAGGGATGATTTGGTGGCCACCAGAGCTTGGTGGAGGCTTGCACAGGCTTACCAGTCTGAAGTGGTGTCCAAAGCATTCATGGGATGATTTTCTGGCCACCAGGGTTTGGTGGAGGCTTGCAAATGCTTACCAGCCTGAAGTGGTGACCAGAGCATTCATGGGATGATTTGGTGGCCACCAGTGCTTGGTGGAGGCTTGCACAGGCTTACTAGCCTTAACTTGGGACCAGAGCATCAAGGATTAATTCATGGCAGAAGTATAGATGTGATGGTAAATTGGTTGATTTTGGTTCCCACCAGTGCTTGGTGGAGGCTTGCACATGCTTTCTTTCCTGAAGTGGTGACAGAGCATTCATGGGATGATTTGGTGGCCACCAGGTTTAGTGGAGGCTTGCAGGGCATACCAGCCTGAAGTGGTAACAAGAGCTTTCATGGGATGATTTGTTGGCCACCAGGCTTGGTGGAGGCTTGCACAGGCTTACCAGCCTGAAGTGGTGACCAGAGCATTCATGGGATAATTTTTGGCCACCAGGGCTTGGTGGAGCTTGCACATACCAGTCTGAAGTGGTTACCAGAGCATTCAAGGGATGATTTGGTGGCCACCAGGGCTTGGTTAAGGCTTGCTTAGGCTTACCAGCCTGAAGTGGTGACCAGAGCATCAAGGATTAATTCACGGCAGAAGTATAGATGTGATGGTAAATCGGCTGATTTCGGTGGCCACCAGGGCTTTTTGGAGGCTTACACAGTCTTACTATCCTGAAGTGGTGACCAGAACATTCATGGGATGATTTGGTGGCCACTAGGGCTTGGTGGAGGCTTGTGCAGGCATACCAGCCTGAAGTGGTCACCAGAGCTTTCATTTGATGATTTGGTGGCCATCAGGGCTTGGTGGAGGCTTGCACAGGCTTACCAGCCTGAAGTGGCAACCAGAGCATTCATGGGATGATTTGCTGGCCACCAGGGCCTGGTGGAGGCTTGAACAGGCTTACCAGCCTGAAGTGGTGACCAGAGCATTCATGGGATGATTTGGTGGCCCCAGGGCCTGGTGGAGAGCTTGCACAGGCATACCAGCCTGATGTGGTAACCAGTGCATCAAGGATTAATTCATGGCAGAAGTATAGATGTGATGGTAAATTGGTTGATTTTGGTGTCCACCAGGGCTTGGTGGAAGCTTGCCCAGGCTTACTATCCTGAAGTGGTGAACAGAGTGTTCGTGGGATGATTTGGTGGCCACCAGGGCTTGGTGGAGGTTTGCACAGGCTTACCAGCCTGAAGTGGTGACCAGAGCATTCGTGGGATCATTTGGTGGCCACCAGGGCTTGGTGGAGGCTTGCACAGGAATACCAGCCTGATGTGGTGACCAGAGCATTCATGGGATGATTTGGTAGCCACCAGGGCTTGGTGGAGGCTTGCACAGGCTTACCAGCCTGAAGTGGTGACCAGAGCATTCATGGGATGATTTGGTGGCCACCAGGACCTGGTGGAGGCTTGCACAGGCTTACCAGCCTGAAGTGGTGACCAGAGCATTCATGGGATGATTTGGTGGCCACCAGGACTTGGTGGAGGCTTGCACAGGCTTACCAGCCTGAAATGGTGACCAGAGAATCATGGATTGTTTCATGGCAGTAGTATAGATGTGATGGTAAATCGGATGATTTTGGTGGCCACCAGTGCTTGGTGGGGCTTGCACAGGCTTTCCAGCCTGACGTGGTGACCTGAGCATTCATGGGATGATTTGGTGGCCACCAGGGCTTGCTGGAGGCTTGCACAGGCTTACCAGCCTGAAGTGGTGACCAGAGCATCAAGGAATAATTCATGGCAGAAGTATAGATGTGATGGTAAATTGGTTGATTTTGGTTCCCACTAGGGCTTGGTGGAGGCTTGCACAAGCTTACTATCCTGAAATGGTGACCAGAGCATTCATGGGATGATTTGGTTGCCACCGGGGCTTGGTGGAGGCTTGCACAGGCATAACAGACTGAAGTGGTGACCAGAGCTTTCATGGAGTGATTTGGTGGCCACCAGGGCTTGGTCGAGGCTTGCACAGGCTTATCTGCCTGAAGTTGTGACCAGAGCATTCAAGGGATGATTTGGTGGCCACCAGAGCTTGGTGGAGGCTTGCACAGGCTTACCCGCCTGAACTTGGGACCAGAGCATCAAGGATTAATTCATGGCAGAAGTATAGATGTGATGGTAAATTTGTTGATTTTGGTTCCCACCAGTGCTTGGTGAGGCTTGCACATGCTTACTATCCTGAAGTGGTGACCAGAGCATTCATGGGATGATTTGGTGGCCACCAGGGCTGGTGGAGGCTTGCTCAGGTATACCAGCCTGAAGTGGTGACCAGAGCTTTCATGGGATGATTTGGTGGCCACCAGGGCTTGGTGGAGGCTTGCACATGCTTACCAGTCTGAAGTACATAGATACATACATAGATACATAGATACATAGACAGTGTCGGCAGATAATTGCCTATCGCCCACCCAGTCTGCCCATTTGAGCTTGTAAATTCAGTTTGTTTTCCTAGAAGTCTGTTGCACCTTACCCCTGACGTCCAGAATTCCTTTATGTCTATCCCATGCATTCTTAAATCCCGTGATTGTTTCAGCCCCCACCACTTCCTCTGGCAGGGTGTTCCACTTGTCCACCACCCGTTCTGTGAAGAAATTCTTTCTCATGTTTCCTCTGAATCGTCCTCCGTCCAACTTCATGCCATGCCCTCTAGTCCTGGAACATCTTTTTAGCTTAAAAATAGTGTTTTCCTGCACCCTGTTCCTCCCTGTAAGATACTTGTATGTCTCTATCATATCCCCTCTCTCCCTCCTCTCCTCCAGTGGTGACCAGAGCATTCAAGGGATGATTTGGTGATTTGGTGGCCACCAGGGCTTTATGGAGGCTTGCACAGGCTTACCAGCCTGAAGTGATGACCAGAGCATTCATGGGATGATTTGGTGGCCACCAGGGCTTGGTGGAGGCTTGCACAGGCTTACCAGCCTGAAGTGATGACCAGAGCATCAAGGATTAATTCATGGCAGAAGATATGATGATGGTAAATAGGTTGATTTTGGTGGCCACCAGGGCTTGGAGGAGGCTTACACAGTCTTACTATCTTGAAGTGGTGACCGGAGCATTCATGGGATGATTTGGTGGCCACCAGGGCTTGGTGGAGGCTTGTGCAGGCATACCAGCCTGAAGTGGTCACCAGAGATTTCATGGGATGATTTGGTGGCCACCAGGGCTTGGTGGAGGCTCGCACATGCTTACCAGCCTGAAGTGGTGACCAGAGCATTCACGGGATGATTTGCTGGCCACCAGAGCTTGATGGAGGCTTGCACAGGCTTACCAGCCTGAAGTGGTGACCAGAGCATCAAGGATTAATTCATGGCAGAAGTATAGATGTGATGGTAAATTGGTTGATTTTGGTTCCCACCAGGGCTTGGTGGAGGCTTGCACATGCTTACTATCCTGACGTGGTGACCAGAGCATTCATGGGATGATTTGGTGGCCACCAGTGTTTGGTGGAGGCTTGCACAGGCATACCAGACTGAAGTGGTGTCCAGAGCTTTCATGGGGTGATTTGGTGGCCACCAGGGCTAGGTCGAGGCTTGCACAGGCTTACCAGCCTGAAGTTGTGACCAGAGCATTCAAGGGATGATTTGGTGGCCACCAGGGCTTGGTGGAGGCTTGCACAGGCTTACCAGTCTGAAGTGGTGACCAAAGCATTCATGGAATGAATTGCTGGCCACCAGGGCTTGGTGGAGGCTTGCACATGCTTACCAGCCTGATGTGGTGACCAGAGCATTCATGGGATGATTTGGTGACCACCAGGGCTTGGTGGAGGCATGCACAGGCTTACTAGCCTTAACTTGGGACCAGAGCATCAAGGATTAATTCATGGCAGAAGTATAGATGTGATGGTAAATTGGTTGATTTTGGTTCCCACCAGTTCTTGGTGGAGGCTTGCATATGCTTTCTATCCTGAAGTGGTGATCAGAGCATTCATGGGATGATTTGGTGGCCACCATGGCATGATGGAGGCTTGCACAGGCATACCAGCCTGAATTGGTGACCAGAGCAACATCGATTCATTCATGGAAGAAGTATTGATATGATGGTAAATTGGTAGATTTTGTGGCCACCAGGGCATGGTGGAGGCTTGCACAGGCATACAAGCCTGAACTGGTGACCACAGCATTTGCAGGATGATTTGGTGGCGACCAGGGCTTGGTGGAGGCTTGCACATGCTTACCAGCCTGAAGTAGTGACCAGACCATTCATTGGAAGATTTCGTGGCCAACAGAGCTCGGTGGTGGCTTGCACAGGCTTGCCAGCCTGAAGTGGTGACCAGAGCATCAAGTATTAATTGATGGCAGAAGTATAGATGTGATTGTAAATTGTTTGATTTTGGTTCCCACCAGGACTTGGTGGAGGCTTGCACATGCTTTCTATCCTGAAGTGGTGACCAAAGCATTCATGGCATGATTTGGTGGCCACCCAGGCTTGGTGGAGGCTTGCACAGGCATACCAGCCTGAAGTGGTGTGCAGAGCTTTCATGGGATGATTTGGTGGCCACCAGGACTTGGTGGAGGCTTGCACAGACTAACCAGCCTGAAGTGGTGACCAGAGCATTCATGTGATGATTTGTTGGCCTCCAGGGTTTGGTGGAGGCTTGCATAGGCTTACCAGCCTGAAGTGGTGACCAGAGCATCAAGGAGTAATTCATGGCAGAAGAATAGATGAGATGGTAAATTGGTTGATTTTGGTGGCCTACTGGGCTTGGTGGAGGCTTGCACAGGCTTATTATCCTGAAGTGATGACCAGAGCATTCGTGGGAAGATTTGGTGGCCATGAGGGCTTGGTGGAGGGATGCACAGGCTTACCAGCCTGACGTGGTGACCAGAGCATTCATGAGATGATTTGGTGACCACCAGTGCCTGGTGGAGGCTTACACAGAAATACCAGACAGAAATGGTGACCAGAGCATCAAGGATTAATTCATGGCAGAAGTATAGATGTGAGGGTAAATTGGTTGATTTTGGTGGTAACCAGGGCCTGGTGGTGGCTTACACAGGCATACCAGCCTGAAGTGGTGACCAGAGCATTCGTGGGATGATTTGTTGGCAACCAGGGTTTGGTGGAGGCTTGCAAAGGCTTACCAGCCTGAAGTGGTGACCAGAGCTTTCGTGGGATGATTAGGTGGCCACCAGGGCTTGGTGGAGGCTTGTACAGGCTTACCAGCCTGAAGTGGTGACCAGAGCATTCATGGCATGATTTGGTGGCCACCAGGCCTTGGTGGAGGCTTGCACAGGCTTACCATCCTGAAGTGGTGACCAGAGCATCAAGGATTAATTCATGGCAGAAGTATAGATGTGATGGTAAATTGGTAGATTTTGGTGGCCACCAGGGCTTGGTGGAGGCTTGCACAGGCTTACTATCCTGAAGTGGTGACCAGAGCACTTGTGGGATGATTAGATGGCCACCAGGGCTCGGTGGAGGCTTGCACTGGCTTACCTGTCTGAAGTGGTGACCAGAGCATTCATGGGGATGATTTGGTGCCCACCAGGGCTTGGCGTAGGCTTGCACAAGCTTACCAGCCTGAAGTGGTGACCAGAGGATTCATGGGATGATTTAATGGCCACCAGGGCTTGGTGGAGGCTTGCACAGGCTTACCAGACTGAAGTGGTGACCAGAGCATTCATGGGATGATTTGATGGCTACCAGGGCTCGGTGGAGGCTTACACAGGCTTTACCAGCCTGAAGTGGTGATCAGAGCATTCACGGGATGATTTGGTGGCCACCAGGGCTTGGTGGAGGCTTGCACAGGCTTACCAGCCTGAAGTGGAGACCAGAGCATTCACGGGATGATTTGGTGGCCACCTGGGCTAGGTGGAGGCTTGCACAGGCTTACCAGACTGAAGTGGAGACCAGAGCATTCATGGGATGATTTGGTGGCCACCAGGTCCTGGTGGAGGCTTGCGCAGGCATACCAGCCTGTAGTGGTGACCAGAGCATTGATGGGATGATTTGTTGGCTGCCAGAGCATGGTGGAGGCATGCGCAAGCATACCAGCCTGAATTGGTGCCCAGAGCAACAAAGATTCATTCATGGCAGAAGTATTGATGTGATGGTAAATTGGTAGATTTTGGTGGCCAACTGGGCCTGGTGGAGGCTTGCATAGGTATATCAGCCTGAAGTGGTGACCAGAGGATTTGTGGGATGATTTGGTGCCCCCCAGTGCTTGGTGGAGGCTTGCACATGCCTACTAGCCTGAAGTGATGACCAGAGCATTCATGGGAAGATTTGGTGGCCTCCAGGGCTTGGTGGAGCCTTGCACAGGCTTACCAGCCAGAAGTGGTGACCAGAGCATCAAGGATTAATTCATGGCAGAAGTATAGATGTGATTGTAAATTGGTTGATTTTGGTTCCCACCAGGGCTTGGTGGAGGCATGCACATGCTTACTATCCTGAAGTGGTGACCAAAGCATTCATGGGATGATTTGGAGGCCACCAGGGCTTGGTGGAGGCTTGCACATGCTTACCAGCCTGAAGTGGTGACCAGAGCATCAAGGATTAATTTATGGCAGAAGAATAGATGAGATGGTGAATTGGTTGTTTTTGGTGGCAAACAGGGTTTGGTGGAGTCTTGCACAGGCTTACTGTCCTGAAGTGGTGACCAGAGCATTCATGGGAAGATTTGGTGGCCACTAGGGCTTGGTGGAGTCTTGCACAGGCTTACCAGCCTGAAGTGGTGACCAGAGCATTCATGGGATGATTTGGTGCCCACCAGGGCCTGGTGGAGGCTTGCACAGGCATACCAGCCTGAAGTGGTGACCAGAGCATTCATGAGATGATTTGGTGACCACCAGTGCCTGGTGGAGGCTTGCACTGACATACCACCCCATAATGGTGACCAGAGCATCAAGGATTAATTCATGGCAGATGTATAGATGTGAGGGTAAATTGGTTGATTTTGGAGGCCACCAGGGCCCGGTGGGGCTTGCACAGGCATACCAGCCTGAAGTAGTGACCAGAGCATTCCTGGGATGATTTGTTGGCCACCAGGGCTTTGTGGAGGCTTACACAGGCTTACCAGCCAGATGTGATGACCAGAGCATTCATGGGATGATTTGGTGGCCACACGACCTTTGGAGGCTTCCACAGGCATTCCAGCGTGAATTGGTGACCAGAGCATCAAGGATTAATTCATGGCAGAGGTATAGATGTGATGGTAAATTGGTTGATTTTGGTGGCCACCAGGGCTTGGTGGAGGCTTGCACATTCTTACTATCCTGAAGTGGTGACCAGAGCATTGGTGAGATGATTTGGTGATCACCAGGGCTTAGTGGAGCTTGCACAGTCTTACCAGCCTGAAGTGGAGACCAGAGCATTCGTGGGATGATTTGGTGTCTACCTGGTCTTAGTGGAGGCTTGCACAGGCTTACCAGTCTGAAGTGGTGACCAGAGCATTCGTGGGATGATTTGGTGGCCACCAGGGCTTGGTGGAGGCTTGCACAGGCTTACCAGCCTGAAGTGGTGACCAGAGCATTCGTGGTATGATTTGGTGGCCACCAGGGCTTGGTGGAGGCTTGCAGAAACTTAACAGCCTGAAGTGGTGACCAGAGCATTCGTGGGATGATTTGGTGGCCACCAGGGCTTGGTGGAGGCTTGCACAGACTTACCAGCCTGAAGTGGTGACCAGAGCATTCATGGGATGGTTTGGTGGCCACCAGGGCTTGGTGGAGGCTTGCACAGGCTTATAAGTCGGAAGTGGTGACCAGTGCATTCATGGGATGATTTGGTGGCCACCAGGGCTTGGTGGAGGCTTGCACAGGCTTACCAGTCTGAAGTGGTGTCCAAAGCATTCATGGGATGATTTTCTGGCCACCAGGGTTTGGTGGAGGCTTGCAAATGCTTACCAGCCTGAAGTGGTGACCAGAGCATTCATGGGATGATTTGGTGGCCACCAGTGCTTGGTGGAGGCTTGCACAGGCTTACTAGCCTTAACTTGGGACCAGAGCATCAAGGATTAATTCATGGCAGAAGTATAGATGTGATGGTAAATTGGTTGATTTTGGTTCCCACCAGTGCTTGGTGGAGGCTTGCACATGCTTTCTTTCCTGAAGTGGTGACCAGAGCATTCATGGGATGATTTGGTGGCCACCAGGGTTTGGTGGAGGCTTGCACGGGCATACCAGCCTGAAGTGGTAACAAGAGCTTTCATGGGATGATTTGTTGGCCACCAGGCTTGGTGGAGGCTTGCACAGGCTTACCAGCCTGAAGTGGTGACCAGAGCATTCATGGGATAATTTTTTGGCCACCAGGGCTTGGTGGAGGCTTGCACAGGCTTACCAGTCTGAAGTGGTTACCAGAGCATTCAAGGGATGATTTGGTGGCCACCAGGGCTTGGTTAAGGCTTGCTTAGGCTTACCAGCCTGAAGTGGTGACCAGAGCATCAAGGATTAATTCACGGCAGAAGTATAGATGTGATGGTAAATCGGCTGATTTCGGTGGCCACCAGGGCTTTTTGGAGGCTTACACAGTCTTACTATCCTGAAGTGGTGACCAGAACATTCATGGGATGATTTGGTGGCCACTAGGGCTTGGTGGAGGCTTGTGCAGGCATACCAGCCTGAAGTGGTCACCAGAGCTTTCATTTGATGATTTGGTGGCCATCAGGGCTTGGTGGAGGCTTGCACAGGCTTACCAGCCTGAAGTGGCAACCAGAGCATTCATGGGATGATTTGCTGGCCACCAGGGCCTGGTGGAGGCTTGAACAGGCTTACCAGCCTGAAGTGGTGACCAGAGCATTCATGGGATGATTTGGTGGCCCCAGGGCCTGGTGGAGGCTTGCACAGGCATACCAGCCTGATGTGGTAACCAGTGCATCAAGGATTAATTCATGGCAGAAGTATAGATGTGATGGTAAATTGGTTGATTTTGGTGTCCACCAGGGCTTGGTGGAAGCTTGCCCAGGCTTACTATCCTGAAGTGGTGAACAGAGTGTTCGTGGGATGATTTGGTGGCCACCAGGGCTTGGTGGAGGTTGCACAGGCTTACCAGCCTGAAGTGGTGACCAGAGCATTCGTGGGATCATTTGGTGGCCACCAGGGCTAGGTGGAGGCTTGCACAGGAATACCAGCCTGATGTGGTGACCAGAGCATTCATGGGATGATTTGGTAGCCACCAGGGCTTGGTGGAGGCTTGCACAGGCTTACCAGCCTGAAGTGGTGACCAGAGCATTCATGGGATGATTTGGTGGCCACCAGGACCTGTGGAGGCTTGCACAGGCTTACCAGCCTGAAGTGGTGACCAGAGCATTCATGGGATGATTTGGTGGCCACCAGGACTTGGTGGAGGCTTGCACAGGCTTACCAGCCTGAAATGGTGACCAGAGAATCATGGATTGTTTCATGGCAGTAGTATAGATGTGATGGTAAATCGGATGATTTTGGTGGCCACCAGTGCTTGGTGGGGGCTTGCACAGGCTTTCCAGCCTGACGTGGTGACCTGAGCATTCATGGGATGATTTGGTGGCCACCAGGGCTTGCTGGAGGCTTGCACAGGCTTACCAGCCTGAAGTGGTGACCAGAGCATCAAGGAATAATTCATGGCAGAAGTATAGATGTGATGGTAAATTGGTTGATTTTGGTTCCCACTAGGGCTTGGTGGAGGCTTGCACAAGCTTACTATCCTGAAATGGTGACCAGAGCATTCATGGGATGATTTGGTTGCCACCGGGGCTTGGTGGAGGCTTGCACAGGCATAACAGACTGAAGTGGTGACCAGAGCTTTCATGGAGTGATTTGGTGGCCACCAGGGCTTGGTCGAGGCTTGCACAGGCTTATCTGCCTGAAGTTGTGACCAGAGCATTCAAGGGATGATTTGGTGGCCACCAGAGCTTGGTGGAGGCTTGCACAGGCTTACCCGCCTGAACTTGGGACCAGAGCATCAAGGATTAATTCATGGCAGAAGTATAGATGTGATGGTAAATTTGTTGATTTTGGTTCCCACCAGTGCTTGGTGGAGGCTTGCACATGCTTACTATCCTGAAGTGGTGACCAGAGCATTCATGGGATGATTTGGTGGCCACCAGGGCTGGTGGAGGCTTGCTCAGGTATACCAGCCTGAAGTGGTGACCAGAGCTTTCATGGGATGATTTGGTGGCCACCAGGGCTTGGTGGAGGCTTGCACATGCTTACCAGTCTGAAGTACATAGATACATACATAGATACATAGATACATAGACAGTGTCGGCAGATAATTGCCTATCGCCCACCCAGTCTGCCCATTTGAGCTTGTAAATTCAGTTTGTTTTCCTAGAAGTCTGTTGCACCTTACCCCTGACGTCCAGAATTCCTTTATGTCTATCCCATGCATTCTTAAATCCCGTGATTGTTTCAGCCCCCACCACTTCCTCTGGCAGGGTGTTCCACTTGTCCACCACCCGTTCTGTGAAGAAATTCTTTCTCATGTTTCCTCTGAATCGTCCTCCGTCCAACTTCATGCCATGCCCTCTAGTCCTGGAACATCTTTTTAGCTTAAAAATAGTGTTTTCCTGCACCCTGTTCCTCCCTGTAAGATACTTGTATGTCTCTATCATATCCCCACTCTCCCTCCTCTCCTCCAGTGGTGACCAGAGCATTCAAGGGATGATTTGGTGATTTGGTGGCCACCAGGGCTTTATGGAGGCTTGCACAGGCTTACCAGCCTGAAGTGATGACCAGAGCATTCATGGGATGATTTGGTGGCCACCAGGGCTTGGTGGAGGCTTGCACAGGCTTACCAGCCTGAAGTGATGACAAGAGCATCAAGGATTAATTCATGGCAGAAGTATAGATGTGATGGTAAATAGGTTGATTTTGGTGGCCACCAGGGCTTGGAGGAGGCTTACACAGTCTTACTATCTTGAAGTGGTGACCGGAGCATTCATGGGATGATTTGGTGGCCACCAGGGCTTGGTGGAGGCTTGTGCAGGCATACCAGCCTGAAGTGGTCACCAGAGATTTCATGGGATGATTTGGTGGCCACCAGGGCTTGGTGGAGGCTCGCACATGCTTACCAGCCTGAAGTGGTGACCAGAGCATTCACGGGATGATTTGCTGGCCACCAGAGCTTGATGGAGGCTTGCACAGGCTTACCAGCCTGAAGTGGTGACCAGAGCATCAAGGATTAATTCATGGCAGAAGTATAGATGTGATGGTAAATTGGTTGATTTTGGTTCCCACCAGGGCTTGGTGGAGGCTTGCACATGCTTACTATCCTGAAGTGGTGACCAGAGCATTCATGGGATGATTTGGTGGCCACCAGTGCTTGGTGGAGGCTTGCACAGGCATACCAGACTGAAGTGGTGACCAGAGCTTTCATGGGGTGATTTGGTGGCCACCAGGGCTTGGTCGAGGCTTGCACAGGCTTACCAGCCTGAAGTTGTGACCAGAGCATTCAAGGGATGATTTGGTGGCCACCAGGGCTTGGTGGAGGCTTGCACAGGCTTACCAGTCTGAAGTGGTGACCAAAGCATTCATGGGATGAATTGCTGGCCACCAGGGCTTGGTGGAGGCTTGCACATGCTTACCAGCCTGATGTGGTGACCAGAGCATTCATGGGATGATTTGGTGACCACCAGGGCTTAGTGGAGGCATGCACAGGCTTACTAGCCTTAACTTGGGACCAGAGCATCAAGGATTAATTCATGGCAGAAGTATAGATGTGATGGTAAATTGGTTGATTTTGGTTCCCACCAGTTCTTGGTGGAGGCTTGCATATGCTTTCTATCCTGAAGTGGTGATCAGAGCATTCATGGGATGATTTGGTGGCCACCATGGCATGATGGAGGCTTGCACAGGCATACCAGCCTGAATTGGTGACCAGAGCAACAACGATTCATTCATGGAAGAAGTATTGATATGATGGTAAATTGGTAGATTTTGGTGGCCACCAGGGCATGGTGGAGGCTTGCACAGGCATACAAGCCTGAACTGGTGACCACAGCATTTGCAGGATGATTTGGTGGCGACCAGGGCTTGGTGGAGGCTTGCACATGCTTACCAGCCTGAAGTAGTGACCAGACCATTCATTGGAAGATTTCGTGGCCAACAGAGCTCGGTGGTGGCTTGCACAGGCTTGCCAGCCTGAAGTGGTGACCAGAGCATCAAGTATTAATTGATGGCAGAAGTATAGATGTGATTGTAAATTGTTTGATTTTGGTTCCCACCAGGACTTGGTGGAGGCTTGCACATGCTTTCTATCCTGAAGTGGTGACCAAAGCATTCATGGCATGATTTGGTGGCCACCCAGGCTTGGTGGAGGCTTGCACAGGCATACCAGCCTGAAGTGGTGTGCAGAGCTTTCATGGGATGATTTGGTGGCCACCAGGACTTGGTGGAGGCTTGCACAGACTAACCAGCCTGAAGTGGTGACAGAGCATTCATGTGATGATTTGTTGGCCTCCAGGGGTTTGGTGGAGCTTGCATGAAGCTACCAGCCTGAAGTGGTGACCAGAGCATCAAGGAGTAATTCATGGCAGAAGAATAGATGAGATGGTAAATTGGTTGATTTTGGTGGCCTACTGGGCTTGGTGGAGGCTTGCACAGGCTTATTATCCTGAAGTGATGACCAGAGCATTCGTGGGAAGATTTGGTGGCCATGAGGGCTTGGTGGAGGGATGCACAGGCTTACCAGCCTGACGTGGTGACCAGAGCATTCATGAGATGATTTGGTGGCCACCAGGGCCTGGTGGAGGCTTGCACAGGAATACCAGACAGAAATGGTGACCAGAGCATCAAGGATTAATTCATGGCAGAAGTATAGATGTGAGGGTAAATTGGTTGATTTTGGTGGTAACCAGGGCCTGGTGGTGGCTTACACAGGCATACCAGCCTGAAGTGGTGACCAGAGCATTCGTGGGATGATTTGTTGGCAACCAGGGTTTGGTGGAGGCTTGCAAAGGCTTACCAGCCTGAAGTGGTGACCAGAGCTTTCGTGGGATGATTAGGTGGCCACCAGGGCTTGGTGGAGGCTTGTACAGGCTTACCAGCCTGAAAGTGGTGACCAGAGCATTCATGGCATGATTTGGTGGCCACCAGGCCTTGGTGGAGGCTTGCACAGGCTTACCATCCTGAAGTGGTGACCAGAGCATCAAGGATTAATTCATGGCAGAAGTATAGATGTGATGGTAAATTGGTAGATTTTGGTGGCCACCAGGGCTTGGTGGAGGCTTGCACAGGCTTACTATCCTGAAGTGGTGACCAGAGCACTTGTGGGATGATTAGATGGCCACCAGGGCTCGGTGGAGGCTTGCACTGGCTTACCTGTCTGAAGTGGTGACCAGAGCATTCATGGGATGATTTGGTGCCCACCAGGGCTTGGCGTAGGCTTGCACAAGCTTACCAGCCTGAAGTGGTGACCAGAGGATTCATGGGATGATTTAATGGCCACCAGGGCTTGGTGGAGGCTTGCACAGGCTTACCAGACTGAAGTGGTGACCAGAGCATTCATGGGATGATTTGATGGCTACCAGGGCTCGGTGGAGACTTACACGGGCTTACCAGCCTGAAGTGGTGATCAGAGCATTCACGGGATGATTTGGTGGCCACCAGGGCTCGGTGGAGGCTTGCACAGGCTTACCAGCCTGAAGTGGAGACCAGAGCATTCACGGGATGATTTGGTGGCCACCTGGGCTAGGTGGAGGCTTGCACAGGCTTACCAGACTGAAGTGGAGACCAGAGCATTCATGGGATGATTTGGTGGCCACCAGGTCCTGGTGGAGGCTTGCGCAGGCATACCAGCCTGTAGTGGTGACCAGAGCATTGATGGGATGATTTGTTGGCTGCCAGAGCATGGTGGAGGCATGCGCAAGCATACCAGCCTGAATTGGTGCCCAGAGCAACAAAGATTCATTCATGGCAGAAGTATTGATGTGATGGTAAATTGGTAGATTTTGGTGGCCAACTGGGCCTGGTGGAGGCTTGCATAGGTATATCAGCCTGAAGTGGTGACCAGAGGATTTGTGGGATGATTTGGTGCCCCCCAGTGCTTGGTGGAGGCTTGCACATGCCTACTAGCCTGAAGTGATGACCAGAGCATTCATGGGAAGATTTGGTGGCCTCCAGGGCTTGGTGGAGCCTTGCACAGGCTTACCAGCCAGAAGTGGTGACCAGAGCATCAAGGATTAATTCATGGCAGAAGTATAGATGTGATTGTAAATTGGTTGATTTTGGTTCCCACCAGGGCTTGGTGGAGGCATGCACATGCTTACTATCCTGAAGTGGTGACCAAAGCATTCATGGGATGATTTGGAGGCCACCAGGGCTTGGTGGAGGCTTGCACATGCTTACCAGCCTGAAGTGGTGACCAGAGCATCAAGGATTAATTTATGGCAGAAGAATAGATGAGATGGTGAATTGGTTGTTTTTGGTGGCGAACAGGGTTTGGTGGAGTCTTGCACAGGCTTACTGTCCTGAAGTGGTGACCAGAGCATTCATGGGAAGATTTGGTGGCCACTAGGGCTTGGTGGAGTCTTGCACAGGCTTACCAGCCTGAAGTGGTGACCAGAGCATTCATGGGATGATTTGGTGCCCACCAGGGCCTGGTGGAGGCTTGCACAGGCATACCAGCCTGAAGTGGTGACCAGAGCATTCATGAGATGATTTGGTGACCACCAGTGCCTGGTGGAGGCTTGCACTGACATACCACCCCATAATGGTGACCAGAGCATCAAGGATTAATTCATGGCAGATGTATAGATGTGAGGGTAAATTGGTTGATTTTGGAGGCCACCAGGGCCCGGTGGGGCTTGCACAGGCATACCAGCCTGAAGTAGTGACCAGAGCATTCCTGGGATGATTTGTTGGCCACCAGGGCTTTGTGGAGGCTTACACAGGCTTACCAGCCAGATGTGATGACCAGAGCATTCATGGGATGATTTGGTGGCCACCACGGCCTTTGGAGGCTTCCACAGGCATTCCAGCGTGAATTGGTGACCAGAGCATCAAGGATTAATTCATGGCAGAGGTATAGATGTGATGGTAAATTGGTTGATTTTGGTGGCCACCAGGGCTTGGTGGAGGCTTGCACATTCTTACTATCCTGAAGTGGTGACCAGAGCATTCGTGAGATGATTTGGTGATCACCAGGGCTTGGTGGAGGCTTGCACAGTCTTACCAGCCTGAAGTGGAGACCAGAGCATTCGTGGGATGATTTGGTGTCTACCTGGTCTTAGTGGAGGCTTGCACAGGCTTACCAGTCTGAAGTGGTGACCAGAGCATTCGTGGGATGATTTGGTGGCCACCAGGGCTTGGTGGAGGCTTGCACAGGCTTACCAGCCTGAAGTGGTGACCAGAGCATTCACAGGATGATTTGGTGGCCACCAGGGCTAGGTGGAGGCTTGCACAGGATCACCAGCCTGAATTGGTGACCAGAGCAACAGCGATTCATTCATGGCAGATGTATTGATGCTTTGGTAAATTGATTGATTTTGGTGGCCACCAGGGCCTGGTGTATGCTTGCACAGGCATACCTGCCTGAAGTGGTGACCACAGCATTTGTGGGATGATTTGGTGGCCACCAGGAGTTGGTGGAGTCTTGCACATGCTTACCAGCCTGAGGTAGTGACCAGAGCATTCATGGGATGATATGGTGGCCACCAGGGCTTAGTGGAGGCTTGCACAGGCTTATCAGCCTGAAGTGGATACCAGAGCATTCATGGGATGATTTGTTGGCCACCAGGGCCTGGTTCAGGCTTGCCCAGGCTTACCAGCCTGAAGTGGCACCCAGAGCATTCATAAGATGATTTGCTGGCCACCAGAGCCTGGTTGAGGCTTGCACAGGCATACCAGCCTGAAGTGGTGACCAGAGCATCAAGGATTAATTCTTGGCAGATGTATAGATTTGAGGGTGAATTGGTTGATTTTGGTTTCCACCAGGGCCTGGTGGAGGCTTGCACAGGAATACCAGCCTGAACTGTTGAGCAGAGCATTCGTGGGATGATTTGAGTGCCACCAGGGCTTGGTGGAGGCTTCCACAGGCATAAAAGCCTGAAGTGGTGACCAGTGCATTCGTGGGATGATTTGGTGGCCACCAGGCTTGGTGGAGGCTTGCAGAGGCTTACCAGCCTGAAGTGGTGACCAGAGCATTCATGGGATGATTTGGTGGCCACCAGGGCTTGGTAAAGTCATGCACAGGCTGACCAGCCTAAAGTGGTGTCCAAAGAATTCAAGGGATGATTTGGTGGCCACCAGTGCTTGGTGGAGGCTTACACAGGCTTAACAGCCTGAAGTGGTGACCAGAGCATTCCTGGGACGATTTGGTGGCCACCAGGACTTGGTGGAGGCTTGCACAGGCTTACCAGCCTGAAATGGTGACCAGAGCATCATGGATTGTTTCATGGCAGAAATATAGATGTGATGGTAAATCGGATGATTTTGGTGGCCACCAGGGCTTGGTGGAGGCTTGCACAGGCTTTCCAGCCTGACGTGGTGACCTGATCATTCATGGCATGATTTGGTGGCCACCAGGGCTTGTTGGAGGCTTGCACATGCTTACCAGCCTGAAGGGGTGACCAGAGCATTCATGGGATGATTTGGTGGCCACAAGGGCTAGATGGAGGCTTGCACAGGCTTACCAGCCTGAAGTGCTGACCAGAGCATCAAGGATTAATTCCAGAAGTATAGATGTGATGGTAAATTGGTTGATTTTGGATCCCACTAGGGCTTGGTGGAGGCTTGCACATGCTTACTATCCTGAAGTGGTGACCAGAGCATTCATGGGATGATTTGGTTGCCACCAGGGCTTGGTGGAGGCTTTCTCAGGCATACCAGCCTGAAGTGGTGCGCAGAGCTTTCATGGGATGATTTGGTGGCCACCAGGACTTGGTGGAGGCTTGCACAGGCTAACCAGCCTGAAGTGGTGACCAGAGCATTCATGTGATGATTTGGTGGCCACCAGGGTTTGGTGGAGGCTTGCATAGGCTTACCAGCCTGAAGTGGTGACCAGAGCATCAAGGAGTAATTCATGGCAGAAGAATAGATGAGATGGTAAATTGGTTGATTTTGGTGGCCTACTGGGCTTGGTGGAGGCTTGCACAGGCTTATTATCCTGAAGTGATGACCAGCGCATTCGTGGGAAGATTTGGTGGCCACGAGGGCTTGGTGGAAGGATGCACAGGCTTACCAGCCTGACGTGGTGACCAGAGCATTCATGAGATGATTTGGTGGCCACCAGGGCCTGGTGGAGGCTTGCACAGGAATACCAGACTGAAATGGTGACCAGAGCATCAAGGATTAATTCATGGCACAAGTATAGATGTGAGGGTAAATTGGATGATTTTGGTGGTCACCAGTGCCTGGTGGTGGCTTACACAGGCATACCAGCCTGAAGTGGTGACCAGAGCATTCGTGGGATGATTTGTTGGCAACCAGGGTTTGGTGGAGGCTTGCAAAGGCTTACCAGCCTGAAGTGGTGACCAGAGCATTCGTGGGATGATTTGTTGGCAACCAGGGTTTGGTGGAGGCTTGCAAAGGCTTACCAGCCTGAAGTGGTGACCAGAGCTTTCGTGGGATGATTATGTGGCCACCAGGGCTTGGTGGAGGTTTGTACAGGCTTACCAGCCTGAAGTGGTGACCAGAGCATTCATGGCATGATTTGGTGGCCACCAGGCCTTGGTGGAATCTTGCACAGGCTTACCATCCTGAACTGGTGACCAGAGCATCAAGGATTAATTCATGGCAGAAGTATAGATGTGATGGTAAATTGGTAGATTTTGGAGGCCACCAGGGCGTGGTGGTGGCTTGCACAGGCTTACTATCCTGAAGTGGTGACCAGAGCACTTGTGGGATGATTAGATGGCCACCAGGGCTTGGTGGAGCCTTGCACAGGCTTACCAGACTGAAGTGGTGACCAGAGCATTCATGGGATGATTTGATGGCTACCAGGGCTTGGTGGAGGCTTGCACAGGCTTACCAGCCTGAAGTGGTGATCAGAGCATTCACGGGATGATTTGGTGTCCACCAGGGCTCGGTGGAGGTTTGCACAGGCTTACCAGCCTGAAGTGGAGAGCAGAGTATTCACTGGATGATTTGGTGGCCACCTGGGCTAGGTGGAGGCTTGCACAGGCTTACCAGCCTGAAGTGGTGACCAGAGCATTCATGGGATGATTTGATGGCTACTAGGGCTCGGTGGAGGCTTGCACAGGCTTACCAGCCTGAAGTGGTGATCAGAGCATTCACGGGATGATTTGGTGGCCACCAGGGCTCGGTGGAGGCTTGCACAGGCTTACCAGCCGGAAGTGGAGACCCGAGCATTCACGGGATGATTTGGTGGCCACCTGGGCTAGGTGGAGGCTTGCACAGGCTTACCAGCCTGAAGTGGATACCAGAGCATTCATGGGATGATTTGGTGGCCACCAGTGCCTGGTGGAGGCTTGCACAGGCATACCAGCCTGTAGTGGTGACCAGAGCATTGATGGGATGATTTGTTGGCTGCCAGAGCATGGTGGAGGAGGCATGCGCAGGCATACCAGCCTGAATTGGTGACCAGAGCAACAAAGATTCATTCATGGCAGAAGTATTGATGTGATGGTAAATTGGTTGATTTTGGTGGCCAACTGGGCCTGGTGGAGGCTTGCATAGGCATATCAGCCTGAAGTGGTGACCAGAGCTTTTGTGGGATGATTTGGTGCAACCCAGGGCTTGGTGGAGGCTTGCACATGCCTACTAGCTCGAAGTGGTGATTCAGAGCACTATGGAAGACGGTGGCCTCCAGGGCTTGGTGGAGGCTTGCACAGGCTTACCAGCCCGAAGTGTTGACCAGAGCATCAAGGATTAATTCATGGCAGAAGTATAGATGTGATTGTAAATTGGTTGATTTTGGTTCCCACCATGGCTTGGTGGAGGCTTGCACATGCTTACTATCGTGAAGTGGTGACCAAAGCATTCATGGGATGATTTAGAGGCCACCAGGGCTTGGTGGAGGCATGCACAGGCATACCAGCCTGAAGTGGTGACCAGAGCTTTCATGGGATGATTTGGTGGCCACCAGGACTTGGTGGAGGCTTGCACAGGCTTACCAGCCTGAAGTGGTGACCAGAGCATCAAGGATTAATTTGTGGCAGAAGAATAGATGAGATGGTAAATTGGTTGATTTTGGTGGCCAACAGGGCTTGGTGGAGTCTTGCACAGGCTTACTGTCCTGAAGTGGTGACCAGAGCATTCATGGGAAGATTTGGTTGCCACAAGGGCTTGGTGGAGGCTTGCACAGACTTACCAGCCTGAAGTGGAGACCAGAGCATTCATGGGATGATTTGGTGCCCACCAGGGCCTGGTGGAGGCTTGCACAGGCATACCAGCCTGAAGTGGTGACCAGAGCATTCATGAGATGATTTGGTGACCACCAGTGCCTGGTGGAGGCTTGCACAGACATACCACCCCGAAATGGTGACCAGAGCATCAAGGATTAATTCATGGCAGAGGTATAGATGTGAAGGTAAATTGGTTGATTTTGGTGGCCACCAGGGCTTGGTGGAGGCTTGCACATTCTTACTATCCTGAAGTGGTGACCAGAGCATTCGTGGGATGATTTGGTGACCACCAGGGCTTGGTGGAGGCTTGCACAGTCTTACCAGCCTGAAGTGGAGACCAGAGCATTCTAGGGATGATTTGGTGTCTACCTGGTCTTAGTGGAGGCTTGCACAGGCTTACCAGCCTGAACTGCTGACCAGAGCATTCGTGGGATGATTTGGTGGCCACCAGGGCTTGGTGGAGGCTTGCACAGGCTTACCAGCCTGAAGTGGTGACCAGAGCTTTCATGGGATGATTTGTTGGCCACCAGGGCTTGGTGGAGGGTTGCACAGGCTTACCAGCCTGAAGTGGTGACCAGAGCATTCATGGAATGATTTGGTGGCCACCAGGGCCTGGAGGAGGCTTGCACAGGCATACCAGCCTGAAGTGGTGACCAGAGCATTCATGGGATGATTTGGTGGCCACCATGGCATGGTGGAGGCTTGCACAGGCATACCAGCCTGAATTGGTGACCAGAGCAACAACGATTCATTCATGGAAGAAGTATTGATGTGATGGTAAATTGGTAGATTTTGGTGGCCACCAGGGCATGGTGGAGGCTTGCACAGGCATACCAGCCTGAACTGGTGACCACAGCATTTGTGGGATGATTTGGTGGTGACCAGGGCTTGGTGGGGGCTTGCACATGCTTACCAGCCTGAGTAGTGACCAGACCATTCATTGGAAGATTTGTGGCCAACAGGGCTGGTGGTGGCTTGCACAGGCTTACCAGCCTGAAGTGGTGACCAGAGCATCAAGTATTAATTGATGGCAGAAGTATAGATGTGATTGTAAATTGGTTGATTTTGGTTCCCACCAGGACTTGGTGGAGGCTTGCACATGCTTACTATCCTGAAGTGGTGACCAAAGCATTAATGGCATGATTTGGTGGCCACCTGGGCTTGGTGGAGGCTTGCACAGGCATACCAGCCTGAAGTGGTGTGCAGAGCTTTCATGGGATGATTTGGTGGCCACCAGGACTTGGTGGAGGCTTGCACAGGCTAACCAGCCTGAAGTGGTGACCAGAGCATTCATGTGATGATTTGGTGGCCATCAGGGTTTGGTGGAGGCTTGCATAGGCTTACCAGCCTGAAGTGGTGACCAGAGCATCAAGGAGTAATTCATGGCAGAAGAATAGATGAGATGGTAAATTGGTTGATTTTGGTGGCCTACTGGGCTTGGTGGAGGCTTGCACAGGCTTATTATCCTGAAGTGATGACCAGAGCATTCCTGGGAAGATTTGGTGGCCATGAGGGCTTGGTGGAGGGATGCACAGGCTTACCAGCCTGACGTGGTGACCAGAGCATTCATGAGATGATTTGGTGGCCACCAGGGCCTGGTGGAGGCTTGCACAGGAATACCAGACAGAAATGGTGACCAGAGCATCAAGGATTAATTCATGGCAGAAGTATAGATGTGAGGTAAATTGGTTGATTTTGGTGGTAACCAGGCCTGGTGGTGGCTTGACAGGCATACCAGCCTGAAGTGGTGACAGAGCATTCGTGGGATGATTTGTTGGCAACCAGGGTTTGGTGGAGGCTTGCAAAGGCTTACCAGCCTGAAGTGGTGACCAGAGCTTTGGGATGATTAGGTGGCCACCAGGGCTTGGTGGAGGCTTGTACAGGCTTACCAGCCTGAAGTGGTGACCAGAGCATTCATGGCATGATTTGGTGGCACCAGGCCTTGGTGGAGGCTTGCACAGGCTTACCATCCTGAAGTGGTGACCAGGCATCATGGTTAATTCATGGCATAAAATAGATGTGATGGTAATTGGTAGACTTTGGTGGCCACCAGGGCTTGGTGGAGGCTTGCACAGGCTTACTATCCTGAAGTGGTGACCAGAGCACTTGTGGGATGATTAGATGGCCACCAGGGCTTGGTGGAGGCTTGCACAGGCTTACCAGTCTGAAGTGGTGACCAGAGCATTCATGGGATGATTTGGTGCCCACCAGGGCTTGGCGTAGGCTTGCACAAGCTTGCCACCCTGAAGTGGTGACCTGAGCATTCATGGAATGATTTAATGGCACCAGGGCTTGGTGGAGGCTTGCACAGGCTTACCAGACTGAAGTGGTGACCAGAGCATTCATGGGATGATTTGATGGCTACCAGGGCTCGGTGGAGGCTTGCACAGGCTTACCAGCCTGAAGTGGTGATCAGAGCATTCATGGGATGATTTGGTGGCCACTAGGGCTCGGTGGAGGCTTGCACAGGCTTACCAGCCTGAAGTGGAGACCAGAGCATTCACGGGATGATTTGGTGGCCACCTGGGCTAGGTGGAGGCTTGCACAGGCTTACCAGCCTGAAGTGGAGACCAGAGCATTCAGGGGATGATTTGGTGGCCACCAGGGCCTGGTGGAGGCTTGTGCAAGCATACCAGCCTGCAGTGGTGACCAGAGCATTGATGGGATGATTTGTTGGCTGCCAGAGCATGGTGGAGGCATGCGCAGGCATACCAGCCTGAATTGGTGACCAGAGCAACAAAGATTCATTCATGGCAGAAGTATTGATGTGATGGTAAATTGGTAGATTTTGGTGGCCAACTGGGCCTGGTGGAGGCTTGCATAGGCATATCAGCCTGAAGTGGTGACCAGAGCATTTGTGGGATGATTTGGTGCCCCAGTGCTTGGTGGAGGCTTGCACATGCCTACTAGCCTGAAGTGGTGACCAGAGCATTCATGGGAAGATTTGGTGGCCTCCAGGGCTTGGTGGAGGCTTGCACAGGCTTACCAGCCAGAAGTGGTGACCAGAGCATCAAGGATTAATTCATGGCAGAAGTATAGATGTGATTGTAAATTGGTTGATTTTGGTTCCCACCAGGGCTTGGTGGAGGATTGCTCATGCTTACTATCCTGAAGTGGTGACCAAAGCATTCATGGGATGATTTGGAAGCCACCAGGGCTTGGTGGAGGAATGCACAAGCATGCCAGCCTGAAGTGGTGATGAGATTTCATGGGATGATTTGGTGGCCACCAGGACTTGGTGGAGGCTTGCACAGGCTTACCAGCCTGAAGTGGTGACCAGAGCATCAAGGATTAATTTGTCAAGAAGAATAGATGAGATGGTGAATTGGTTGATTTTGGTGGCCAACAGTGCTTGGTGGAGTCTTGCACAGGCTTACTGTCCTGAAGTGGTGACCAGAGCATTCATGGGGAAGATTTGGTGGCCACAAGGGGCTTGGTGGAGGCTTGCACAAGCTACCAGCCTGAAGTGGTGACCAGACATTCATGGGATGATTTTCATATCACCAGGCCTGGTGCAGGCTTCACAGGCATACCAGCCTGAAGTGGTGACCAGAGCATTCATGAGATGATTTGGTGACCACCAGTACCTGGTGGAGGCTTGCACAGACATACCACCTGAAATGGTGACCAGAGCATCAAGGATTAATTCATGGCAGAAGTATAGATGTGAGGGTAAATTGGTTGATTTGGTGGCCTACCAGGGCCGGTGGTGGCTGCTTGCTGGCATACCAGCCTGAAGTGGTGACCAGAGCATTCCTGTGATGTTTTGTTAGCCACCAGGGCTTGGTGGAGGCTTGCACAAGCTTACCAGCCAGATGTGATGACCAGAGCATTCATGGGATGATTTGGTGGCCTCCACGGCCTCTTGGTGGTTCCACAGGCATTCCAGCCTGAATTGGTGACCAGAGCATCAAGGATTAATTCATGGCAGAGGTATAGATGTGATGGTAAATTGGTTGATTTTGGTGGCTACCAGGGCTTGGTGGAGGCTTGCACATTCTTACTATCCTGAAGTGGTGACCAGAGCATTGGTGGATGATTTGGTGACCACCAGGGCTTGGTGGAGGCTTGCACAGTCTTACCAGCCTGAAGTGAGACCAGAGCATTCGTGGGATGATCGGGTGTCTACCTGGTCTTAGTGGAGGCTTATACAGGCTTACCAGCCTGGAAGTGGTGACCAGACCATTCGTGGATTTTGGTGGCCACCAGGCTTGGTGGAGGCTTGCACAGGTTACCAGCCTGAAGTGGTGACAGAGCATTCGGTGGTATGATTGGTGGCCACCATGGCTTGGGGGAGGCTTGCAGAAACTTACAGCCTGAAGTGGTGACCAGAGCTTTGAGTGGATGATTTGGGCCACCAGGGCTTGTGGAGGCTTGCACAGACTTACCAGCCTGAAGTGGTGACCAGAGTATTCATGGGATGATGGTGTCGTCAGGGCTTGGGTGGCGCTCGCAGCTTATAAGTTCAGTGGTACCAGTGATCGTGGGATGATTTGGCCACCAGGCTTGGGGGCTTTGTACAGGCTACTAGCCCGGTGGCCATTTCATCTCAGGATGATGGTGGCCACCAGTGTAGGGTGAGCCATATGATTCCAGGTTTGCGGGACCAGAGCATTCATGGATGATTTGGTCCACCAGGGCCTGGTGGGACGTTTGCACAGGCATACCTGCATGAATTGGTGACCAGAGCAACAGCGATTCATTCATGGCAGTAATTGATGCTTTGGTAAATTGATTGATTTTGGTGGCCACCAGGGCCTGGTGGATGCTTGCAGTGCATACCTGCCTGAAGTAGTGACCACAGCATTTGTGGGATGATTTGTGGCCACCAGGAGTTGGTGAGTCTTGCACATGCTTAACAGTCTAAGGTAGTGACCAGAGCATTCATGGGATGATATGGTGGCCACCGAGGCTTAGTGGAGGCTTGCACACGCTTATCAGCCTGAAGTGGTGACCAGCATCAAGGATTAATTCATGGCAGAAGTACAGATGTAATGGTAAATTGGTTGATTTAGGTTCCACCAGGCTTGGTAGAGGCTTGCATGCTTACTATCCTGAAGTCGTTACCAGAGCATTCATGGGATGATTTGGTGGCCATCAGGGATTGGTGGAGGTTTCACAGGCATACCAGTCTGAAGTGGTGACCGAGCTTTCATGGGATGATTTGGTGGACACCAGGGCTTGGTGGAGGCTTGCAAAGGCTTACAAGCCTGAAGTGGTGACTAGAGTATTCATGGGATGATTTGGTGGAAACCTGGTCTTGGTGGAGGCTTGCACTGGCTTCACCAGCCTGAAATGGTGACCAGAGCATAAAGGATTAATTCATGGCAGAAGTATAGATGTGATGGTAAATTGTTTGATTTTGGTGGCATACAGGGCTTGGTGGAGGCTTGCATAGGCTTACTATCCAGAAGTGGTGACCAGAGCATTCGTGGCAAGATTTGGTGGCCACCAGGGCTTGGTGGAGACTTGCACAGGCTTACCAGCCTGAAGTGGTGACCAGAGCATTCATGGGATGATTTGTGGCCACCAGGGCTGGTTCAGCTTGCCCAGGCTTACCAGCCTGAAGTGGTGACCGGAGCATTCATGGGATGATTTGGTGGCTACCAGGTCCTGGTGGAGCCTTGCCCAGGCATATCAGCCTGAAGTGGTAACCAGAGCATTCATAAGATGATTTGCTGGCCACCAGAGCCTGGTTGGGGCTTGCAAAGGCATACCAGCCTGAAGTGGTGACCAGAGCATCAAGGATTAATTCTTGGCAGATGTATAGATTTGAGGGTGAATTGGATGATTTTGGTTTCCACCAGGGCCTGGTGGGGGGCTTGCACAGGCATACCAGCATGAACTGGTGAGCAGAGCATTCGTGGGATGATTTGAGTGCCACCAGGGCTTGGGGGAGGCTTCCACAGGCATAAAAGCCTGAAGTGGTAACCAGAGCATCAAGGATTAATTCATGGCAGAAGTATAGATGTGATGGTAAACTGGTTGATTTTGGTTCCCACTAGGGCTTGGTGGTGGCTTGCACCTGCTTACTATCCTGAAGTGGTGACCAGAGCATTCATGGGATGATTTGGTTGCCACCAGGGCTTGGTGGAGGCTTGCACAGGCATACCAGCCTGAAGTGGTGCGCAGAGCTTTCATGGGATGATTTGGTGGCCACCAGGACTTGGTGGAGGCTTGCACAGGCTAACCAGCCTGAAGTGGTGACCGGAGCATTCATGTGATGATTTGGTGGCCACCAGGGTTTGGTGGAGGCTTGCATACGCTTACCAGCCTGAAGTGGTGACCAGAGCATCAAGGAGTAATTCATGGCAGAAGAATAGATGAGATGGTAAATTGGTTGATTTTGGTGGCCTACTGGGCTTGGTGGAGGCTTGCACAGGCTTATTATCCTGAAGTGATGACCAGAGCATCTGTGGGAAGATTGGTGGCCACGAGGGCTTGGTGGAGGGATGCACAGGCTTACCAGCCTGACGTGGTGACCAGAGCATTCATGAGATGATTTGGTGGCCACCAGGGCCTGGTGGAGGCTTGCACAGGAATACCAGACTGAAATGGTGACCAGAGCATCAAGGATTAATTCATGGCAGAAGTATAGATGTGAGGTAAATTGGTTGATTTTGGTGGTCACCAGGGCCTGGTGGTGGCTTACAGGCATACCAGCCTGAAGTGGTGACCAGAGCATTCGTGGGATGATTTGTTGGCAACCAGGGTTTGGTGGAGGCTTGCAAAGGCTTACCAGCCTGAAGTGGTTACCAGAGCTGTGGGATGATTATGTGGCCACCAGGTCTTGGTGGAGGTTTCTACAGGCTTACCAGCCTGAAGTGGTGACCAGAGCATTCATGGCATGATTTGGTGGCCACCAGGCCTTGGTGGAGGCTTGCACAGGCTTACCATCCTGAAGTGGTGACCAGAGCATCAAGGACTAATTCATGGCAGAAGTATAGATGTGATGGTAAATTGGTAGATTTTGGCCACCAGGGCTTGGTGGAGGCTTGCACAGGCTTACTATCCTGAAGTGGTGACCAGAGTACTTGTGGGATGATTTGATGGCCACCAGGGCTTGGTATAGGCTTGCACCGCCTTACCAGTCTGAAGTGGTGACCAGAGCATTCATGGGATGATTTGATGATCACCAGGCTTGGCATGAGGCTTGCACAAGCTTTCCAGCCTGAAGTGGTGACCAGAGCATTCATGGGATGATTTAATGGCCACCAGGGCTTGGTGGAGGCTTACACAGGCTTACCAGACTGAAGTGGTGACCAGAGCATTCATGGGATGATTTGATGGCTACCAGGGCTCGGTGGAGGCTTGCACAGGCTTACCAGCCTGAAGTGGTGATCAGAGCATTCATGGGATGATTTGGTGTCCACCAGGGCTCGGTGGAGGTTTGCACAGGCTTACAAGCCTGAAGTGGAGACCAGAGCATTCACCGGATGATTTGGTGGCACCTGGGCTAGGTGGAGGCTTGCACAGGCTTACCAGCTGGAAGTGGAGACCAGAGCATTCATGGGATGATTTGGTGGCCACCAGGGCTTGGTGGAGGCTTGCGCAGGCATACCAGCCTGAAGTGGTGACCAGAGCATTGATGGGATGATTTGTTGGCTGCCAGAGCATGGTGGAGGCATGCGCAGGCATACCAGCCTGAATTGGTGACCAGAGCAACAAAGATTCATTCATGGCAGAAGTATTGATGTTGATGGTAAATTGGTAGATTTTGGTGGCCAACTGGGCCTGGTGGAGGCTTGCATAGGCATATCAGCCTGAAGTGGTGACCAGAGCATTTGTGGAATGATTGTGCCCCCAGGGCTTGGTGGAGGCTTGAACATGCCTACTAGCCTGAAGAGGTGACCAGAGTATTCATGTGAAGATTTGGTGGCCTCCAGGGCTTGGTGGAGGCTTGCACAGGCTTACCAGCCAGAAGTGGAGACCAGAGCATCAAGGATTAATTCATGGCAGAAGTATAGATGTGATTGTAAATTGGTTGATTTTGGTTAAAACCAGGGCTTGGTGGAGGCTTGCACATGCTTACCAGCCAGATGTGATGACCAGAGCATTCATGGGATGATTTGGAGGCCACCAGGGCTTGGTGGAGGCATGCACAGGCATACCAGCCTGAAGTGGTGACCAGAGCTTTCATGGGATGATTTGGTGGCCACCAGGACTTGGTGGAGGGCTTGCACAGGCCACCAGCCTGAAGTGGTGACTAGAGCATCAAGGATTAATTTGTGGCAGAAGAATAGATGAGATGGTAAATTGGTTGATTTTGGTGGCCAACAGGGCTTGGTGGAGTCTTGCACTGGCTTACTGTCCTGAAGTGGTGACCAGAGCATTCATGGGATGATGTGTTGGCCACCAGGGCTTGGTGGAGGCTTGCACAGGCTTACCAGCCAGATGTGATGACCAGAGCATTCATGGGATGATTTGTGTGCCACCACGGCCTGGTGGAGGCTTGCACAGGCATACCAGCCTGAAGTGGTGACCAGATCATTCATGAGATGATTTGGTGACCACCAGAGCCTGGTGGAGGCTTGCATAGACATACCACCCGAAATGGTGACCAGAGCATTAAGGATTAATTCATGGCAGAAGTATAGATGTGAGGGTAAATTGCTTGATTTTGTGGCCACCAGGGCTTGGTGGAGGCTTGCACAGGCTTACCAGAAAGATGTGATGACCAGAGCATTCATGGGATGATTTGTGTGCCACCACGGCCCCTTGGATTCTTCCACAGGCATTCCAGCCTGAAATGGTGACCAGAGCATCAAGGATTAATTCATGGCAGAGGTATAGATGTGATGGTAAATTGGTTGATTTTGGTGGCCACCAGGGCTTGGTGGAGGCTTGCCCATTCTTACTATCCTGAAGTGGTGACCAGAGCATTCGTGGGATGATTTGGTGACCACCAGGGCTTGGTGGAGGCTTGCACAGTCTTACCAACCTGAAGTGGAGACCAGAGCATTCGTGGGATGATTTGGTGTCTACCTGGTCTTAGTGGAGGCTTGCACAGGCTTAGCAGCCTGAAGTGGTGACCAGAGCATTCGTGGGATGATTTGGTGGCCACCAGGGCTTGGTGGAGGCTTGCACAGGCTTACCAGCCTGAAGTGATGACCAGAGCATTCGTGGTATGATTTGGTGGCCACCAGGGCTTGGTGGAGGCTTGCAGAAACTTAACAGCCTGAAGTGGTGACCAGAGCATTCTTGGGATGATTTGGTTTCCACCAGGGCTTGGTGGAGGCTTGCACAGACTTACCAGCCTGAAGTGGTGACCAGAGCATTCATGGGATGATATGTTGGCCACCAGGGCTTGGTGGAAACTCTGCACAGGCATATAAGTCTGAAGTGGTGACCAGTGCATTCATGGATGATTTGGTGGCCACCAGGGCTTGGTGGAGGCTTGCACAGGCTTACCAGCCTGAAGTGGTGACAGAGCATTCACAGGATGATTTGGTGGCCACCAGGGCTAGGGTGAAGGCTTGCACAGGATTACCAGCTTGAAGTGGTGACCAGAGCACTCATGGGATGATTTGGTGGCCACCAGGGCCTGGTGGAGTCTTGAACAGGCATACCAGACTGAAGTGGTGACCAGAGCATTCATGGGATGATTTGGTGACCACCAGGGCATGGTGGAGGCTTGCACTGGCATACCAGCCTGAATTGGTGACCAGAGCAACAGCGATTCATTCCTGGCAGAAGTATTGATGCTTTGGTAAATTGATTGATTTTGGTGGCCACCAGGGCCTGGTGGATGCTTGCACAGGCATACCTGCCTGAGGTGGTGACCACAGCATTTGTGGGATGATTTGGTGGCCACCAGGAGTTGGTGGAGTCTTGCACATGCTTACCAGCCTGAGGTAGTGACCAGAGCATTCATGGATGATAGGTGGCCACCAGGGCTTAGTGGAGGCTTGCACAGGCTTATCAGCCTGAAGTGGTGACCAGAGCATTCATGGGATGATTTGGTGGCCACCAGGGCCTGGTTCAGGCTTGCCCAGGCTTACCAGCCTGAAGTGGTAACCAGAGCATTCAAAAGATGATTTGCTGGCCACCAGAGCCTGGTTGAGGCTTGCACAGGCATACCAGCCTGAAGTGGAGACCAGAGCATCAAGGATTAATTCTTGGCAGATGTATAGATTTGAGGGTGAATTGGTTGATTTTGGTTTCCACCAGTGCCTGGTGGAGGCTTGCACAGGCATACCAGCCTGAACTGGTGAGCAGAGCATTCGTGGGATGATTTGAGTGCCACCAAGGCTTGGTGGAGGCTTCCAGATACATAAAATCCTGAAGTGGTAAACTAGAGCATCAAGGATTAATTCATGGCAGAAGTATAGATGTGATGGTATATTGGTTGATTTTGGTGGCCACCAGGGCTTGGTGGAGGCTTGCACTGGCTTACTATCCTGAAGTGGTGTCCAGAGCATTTGTGGGATGATTTGGTGGCCACAGCAGGGCTCGGTGGAGGCTTGCACAGGCTTACCAGCCTGAATTGGGGACCAGAACATTTGTGGGATGATTCGGTGGCTACCTGGGCTTGGTGGAGGCTTGCACAGGCTTACCAGCCTGAAGTGGTGACCAGAGCATTCGTGGGATGATTTGGTGGCCACCAGGGCTTGGTGGAGGCTTGCAGAGGCTTACCAGCCTGAAGTGGTGACCAGTGCATTCGTGAGATGATTTGGTGACCACCAGGCTTGGTGGAGGCTTGCAGAGGCTTACCAGCCTGAAGTGGTGACCAGATCATTTATGGGATGATTTGGTGGCCACCACGGCTTTGTGGAGGATTGCACAGGCTTACCAGCCTGAAGTGGTGACCAGAGCATTCGTGGGATGATTTGGTGGCCACCAGGGCTTGGTAAAGTCTTGCACAGGCTGACCAGCCTAAAGTGGTGTCCAGAGCATTCAAGGTATGATTTGGTGGCTACCAGTGCTTGGTGGAGGCTTGCACAGGCTTAACAGCCTGAAGTGGTGACCTGAACATTCATGGGATGATTTGGTGGCCACCAGGACTTGGTGGAGGCTTGCACAGGCTTACCAGCCTGAAATGGTGACCTGAGCATCATGGATTGTTTCATGGCAGAAGTATAGATGTGATGGTAAATCGGATGATTTTGGTGGCCACCAGGGCTTGGTGGAGGCTTGCACAGGCTTTCCAGCCTGACGTGGTGACCTGATCATTCATGGCATGATTTGGTGGCCACCAGGGCTTGGTGGAGGCTTGCACATGCTTACCAGCCTGAAGTGGTGACCAGAGCATTCATGGGATGATTTGGTGGCCACCAGGGCTTGATGGAGGCTTGCACAGGCTTACCAGCCTGAAGTGCTGACCAGAGCATCAAGGATTAATTCATGGCAGAAGTATAGATGTGATGGTAAATTGGTTGATTTTGGTTCCCACTAGGGCTTGGTGGAGGCTTGCACATGCTTACTATCCTGAAGTGGTGACCAGAGCATTCATGGGATGATTTGGTTGCCACCAGGGCTTGGTGGAGGCTTGCACAGGCATACCAGCCTGAAGTGGTGACGAGAGCTTTCATGGGGTGATTTGGTGGCCACAGGCTTGGAGGCTTGGACAGGCTTACCAGCCTGAAGTGGTGACCAGAGCATTCGTGGGATGATTTGGTGGCCACCAGGGCTTGGTGGAGGCTTGCACAGGCTTACCAGCCTGAAGTGGTGACCAGAGCATTTGTGGTATGATTTGGTGGCCACCAGGGCTTGGTGGAGGCTTGCAGAAACTTAACAGCCTGAAGTGGTGACCAGAGCATTCGTGGGATGATTTGGTGGCCACCAGGGCTTGGTCGAGGCTTGCACAGACTTACCAGCCTGAAGTGGTGACCAGAGCATTCATGGGATGATTTGGTGGCCACCAGGGCTTGGTGGAGGCTTGCACAGGCATATAAGACTGAAGTGGTGACCAGTGCATTCATGGGATGATTTGGTGGCCACCAGGGCCTGGTGGAGGCTTGCACAGGCTTACCAGCCTGAAGTGGTGACCAGAGCATTCACAGGATGATTTGGTGGCCACCAGGGCTTGGTGGAGGCTTGCACAGGATTACTAGCTGAAGTGGTGACCACAGCATTCATGGGATGATTTGGTGGTCACCTGGGCTAGGTGGAGGCTTGCACAGGCTTACCAGCCTGAAGTGGAGACCAGAGCATTCAGGAGATGATTTGGTGGCCACCAGGGCCTGGTGGAGGCTTGTGCAAGCATACCAGCCTGCAGTGGTGACCAGAGCATTGATGGGATGATTTGTTGGCTGCCAGAGCATGGTGGAGGCATGCCCAGGCATACCAGCCTGAATTGGTGACCAGAGCAACAAAGATTCATTCATGGCAGAAGTATTGATGTGATGGTAAATTGGTAGATTTTGGTGGCCAACTGGGCCTGGTGGAGGCTTGCATTGGCATATCAGCCTGAAGTGGTGACCAGAGCATTTGTGGGATGATTTGGTGCCCCCTAGTGCTTGGTGGAGGCTTACACATGCATACTAGCCAGAAGTGGTGACCAGAGCATTCCATGGGAGATTTGGTGGCCTCCAGGGCTTGGTGGAGGCTTGCACAGGCTTACCAGCCAGAAGAGGAGACCAGAGCATCAAGGATTAATTCATGGCAGAAGTATAGATGTGATTGTAAATTGGTTGATTTTGTTCCCACCAGGGCTTGGTGGAGGATTGCACATGCTTACTACCCTGAAGTGGTGACCAAAGCATTCATGGATGATTTGGAGGCCACCAGGGCTTGGTGGAGGAATGCACAGGCATACCAGCCTGAAGTGGTGACCAGAGCTTCATGGGATGATTTGGTGGCCACCAGGACTTGGTGGAGGCTTGCACAGGCTTGCCAGCCTGAAGTGGTGACCAGAGCATCAAGGATTAATTTATGGCAGAAGAATAGATGAGATGGTGAATTGGTTGATTTTGGTGGCCAACAGTGCTTGGTGGAGTCTTGCACAGACTTACTGTCCTGAAGTGGTGACCAGAGCATTCATGGGAAGATTTGGTGGCCACAAGGGCTTGGTGGAGGCTTGCACAAGCTACCAGCCTGAAGTGGTGACCAGAGCATTCATGGGATGATTTGGATGCACCAGGAGGCCTGGTGGAGGCTTGCACAGGCATACCAGCCTGAAGTGGTGACCAGAGCATTCATGAGAGATGATTTGGTGACCACCAGTGCCGGTTGAGCTTGCCACAGACATACCACCCCGAAATGGTGACCAGAGCATCAAGGTTAATTCATGGCAGAAGTATAGATGTGGGGTAAATTGTTGATTTTGGTGGCCACCAGGGCCCGGTGGTGGCTTGCACAGGCATACCAGCCTGAAGTGGTGACCAGAGCATTCCCTGTGATGTTTTGTTGTAGCCACCAGGCTTGTGGAGGCTTGCACAGGCTTACCAGCCAGATGTGATGACCAGAGCATTCATGGGATGATTTGGTGGCCACCACGGCCTCTTGGTGGCTTCCACAGGCATTCCAGCCTGAATTGGTGACCAGAGCATCAAGGATTAATTCATGGCAGAGGTATAGATGTGATGGTAAATTGGTTGATTTTGGTGGCCACCAGGGCTTGGTGGAGGCTTGCACATTCTTACTATCCTGAAGTGGTGACCAGAGCATTCGTGGGATGATTTGGTGACCACCAGGGCTTGGTGGAGGCTTGCACAGTCTTACCAGCCTGAAGTGGAGACCAGAGCATCTGTGGGATGATTTGGTGTCTCACCTGGTCTTAGTGGAGGCTACACAGGCTTACCAGCCTGAAGTGGTGACCAGACCATTCGTGGGATGATTTGGTGGCCACCAGGGCTTGGTGGAGGCTTGCACAGGCTTACCAGCCTGAAGTGGTGACCAGAGCATTCGTGGTATGATTTGGTGGCCACCATGGCTTGGGGGAGGCTTGCAGAAACTTAACAGCCTGAAGTGGTGACCAGAGCTTTCGTGGGATGATTTGGTGGCCACCAGGGCTTGGTGGAGGCTTGCACAGACTTACCAGCCTGAAGTGGTGACCAGAGAGAATTCATGGGATGATTTGATGGCCACCAAGGGCTTGGTGGAGGCTTGCACAGGCTTATAAGTCTGAAGTGGTGACCAGTGCATTCATGGGATGATTTGGTGGCCACCAGGGCTTGGTGGAGGCTTGCACAGGCTTCACCAGCCTGAAGTGGTGACCAGAGCATTCACAGGATGATTTGAGTGACCACCAGTGCTAGGTCAGAGGCTTGCACAGGATTCCAGCTTTAAGTGGTGACCAGAGCATTCATGGGATGATTTGGTGGCCACCAGGGCCTGGTGGACGTTGCACAGGCATACCTGCATGAATTGGTGACCAGAGCAACAGGATTCATTCATGGCAGAAGCATTGATGCTTTGGTAAATTGATTGATTTTGGTGGCCACCAGGGCCTGGTGGATGCTTGCACAAGCATACCTGCCTGAAGTAGTGACCACAGCATTTGTGGGATGATTTGGTGGCCACCAGGAGTTGGTGGAGTCTTCACATGCTTAACAGTCTGAGGTAGTGACCAGAGCATTCATGGGATGATATGGTGGCCACCAGGGCTTAGTGGAGGCTTGCACATCTATCAGCCTGAAGTGGTGACCAGCATCAAGGATTAATTCATGGCAGAAGTACAGATGTAATGGTAAATTGGTTGATTTAGGTTCCACCAGGCTTGGTAGAGGCTTGCACATGCTTACTATCCTGAAGTCGTTACCAGAGCATTCATGGGATGATTTGGTGGCCATCAGGGATTGGTGGAGGATTTCACAGGCATGCCAGTCTGAAGTGGTGACCGGGCTTTCATGGGATGATTTGGTGGACACTAGGGCTTGGTGGAGGCTTTAAAGGCTTACAAGCCTGAAGTGGTGACTAGAGTATTCATGGGATGATTTGGTGAAACCTGGTCTTGGTGGAGGCTTGCACTGGCTTACCAGCCTGAAATGGTGACCAGAGCATCAAGGATTAATTCATGGCAGAAGTATAGATGTGTGGGTAAATTGGTTGATTTTGTGGCCACTAGGGCTGGTGGTGGCTTGCACAGGCATACCAGCCTGAGTGGTGACCAGAGCATTCCTGTGATGTTTTGTTAGCCACCAGGGCTTGGTGGAGGCTTGCACAGGCTTACCAGCCAGATGTGATGACCAGAGCATTCATGGGATGATTTGGTGGCCACCACGGCCTCTTGGTGGCTTCCATTGCGCATTCCAGCCTGAATTGGTGACCAGAGCATCAAGGATTAATTCATGGCAGAGGTATAGATGTGATGGTAAATTGGTTGATTTTGGTGGCCACCAGGGCTTGGTGGAGGCTTGCACATTCTTACTATCCTGAAGTGGTGACCAGAGCATTCGTGGGATGATTTGGTGACCACCAGGGCTTAGTGGAGGCTTGCACAGTCTTACCAGCCTGAAGTGGAGACCAGAGCATTTGGTGGGATGATTTGGTGTCTACCTGGTCTTAGTGGAGGCTTACACAGCTACCAGCCTGAAGTGGTGACCAGACCATTCGTGGGATGATTTGGTGGCCACCAGGGCTTGTGGAGCTTGCATAGGCTTGCCAGCCTGAAGTGGTGACCAGAGCATTCGTGGTGTGATTTGGTGGCCACCATGGCTTGGGGAGGCTTGCAGAAACTTAACAGCCTGAAGTGGTGACCAGAGCTTTCGTGGGATGATTTGGTGGCCACCAGGGCTTGGTGGGAGGCTTGTGACAGTCTTACCAGCCTGAAGTGGTGACCAGAGAATCATGGGATGATTTGATGGCCACCAAGGCTTGGTGGAGGCTTGCACAGGCTTATAAGTCTGAAGTGGTGACCAGTGCATTCATGGGATGATTTGGTGGCCACCAGGGCTTGGTGGAGGGGTTTGCACAGGCTTACCAGCCTGAAGTGGTAGACCAGAGCATTCTACAGGATGATTTGGTGACCACCAGTGCTAGGTAGAGGCTTGCACAGGATTTCCAGCTTTAGGTGGTGACCAGAGCATTCATGGGATGTTTGGTGGCCACCAGGGCCTGGTGGACGTTTGCACAGGCATACTCTGCATGAATTGGTGACCAGAGCAGCGATTCATTCATGGCAGAAGTATTGATGCTTTGGTAAATTGATTGATTTTGGTGGCCACCAGGGCCTGGTGGATGCTTGCACAGCATGACCTGCCTGAAGTAGTGACCACAGCATTTGTGGATGATTTGGTGGCCACCAGGAGTTGGTGAGTCTTGCACATGCTAACAGTCTGAGGTAGTGACTCGAGCATTCATGGGATGATATGGTGCCACCAGGGCTTAGTGGAGGCTTGCACAAGCTTATCAGCCTGCAGTGGTGACCAGCGATCAAGGATTAATTCATGGCAGAAGTACAGATGTAATGGTCAAATTGGTTGATTTAGGTTCCAAGCAGGCTTGGTAGAGGCTTGCACATGCTTACTATCCTGAAGTCGTTACCAGAGCATTCATGGGATGATTTGGTGGCCATCAGGGATTGGTGGAGGATTTCACAGGCATACCAGTCTGAAGTGGTGACGGAGCTTTCATGGATGATTTGGTGGACACCAGGGGTTGTGGAGGCTTGCAAAGGCTTACAAGCCTGAAGTGGTGAAACTAGAGTATTCATGGGATGATTTGGTGGAAACCTGGTCTTGGTGGAGGCTTGCACTGGCTTACCAGCCTGAAATGGTGACCAGAGCATAAAGGATTAATTCATGGCAGAAGTATAGATGTGATGGTAAATTGTTTGATTTTGGTGGCATACAGGGCTTGGTGGAGGCTTGCATGAGCTTACTATCCAGAAGTGGTGACCGAGCATTCGTGGCAAGATTTGGTGGCCACCAGGGCTTGGTGGAGACTTGCACAGGCTTACCAGCCTGAAGTGGTGACCAGAGCATTCATGGGGTCTCTCCTTCCCTACCTCTCTGCCCTTCTTCCTCCTCCTTCCTTCCTCCTGCCTCTCTAGAAGATGTTATACCATTCCCTGTCCCTCCTCCCAGTAAAACTATTGCAGGTCAAGCTGCCTTCCATTACCATGTACCTGAGCTCTGGTCTTCTCTTGCCCTGCCTATCTGCTCAGCCTCTTCTTTCTCCTTCCTAAAGTCCCTTCTATGTGACCCCCCCCACCTGCAACTGTACCTGACCCTCAGTCCTTCTTCCTCCCTCCCTCCCTATTTGTTGGTTGCCCACCATCAGCTTGGAGCAATTTTTTTGTCCTTTCGTTACCCACAGTCTATGTCCATTATTTGTGCTCCTAAACTGTGTTCACATATAAAAGGAAATACTTTGCAACTGTTCCTTTCTGTATTGTGCAGGCATTGATTGCTCTTGCACCTCTGTACAGTCTGTTACTTGCTGCCATTCTAGTGTTCGCACCTCGTATTGTATTGCACTTGTCCTTACTGTACTGTCTTTGAACCTTTAGTGTTGCCTTGTGCTGGTTTACCTGCCTGCATAATGTGACTGCCCAACTGTTATATATGTATTTTATTTTTTACCACTCTTGCACCTTACTGTATTACATTGTTACTTTCCATTGCACCAGTGTATTGTTTACGCCCTTATCCTCTTCCCAGAATGCATCTGGAAACAATCTGTTACCAGCTCCACACGTCTTTCCTGGTAACACTTTTGAAATAAATAGCTAACTAAATAATTTTGAGTACAGTATTTTTGATGCTTGGCAAGGTCCTTGGTTTCTTTTTTTCATGGTAACACAAGTAACAAGCATTTGTCAATGCCGAATGTTGCTTGCTTGTATGTGCTGTTTAGGCATTTGGAAGTGATAGTTCCATGCCTTCCTCCCAAGACATCCACTGTGTCTTTCTGTTCAGTATTCAGAGAACAGTGGGAGGGGCAAGGGCCACAGCAGTACAGCAGTTGCCAAGGGGGTGAAGAGGTGGACAATAGTCCATTCAAAGGCAAAAGAGCCCTGCAGGAGCTCACTAAATTGAAGGTGGACAAAGCAATGGAACCAGATGGCATACACCCAAGGATATTAACAGAACTGCGAAGGGAGATAGCAGTACCTCTGGCAGCCATGTTCACTGAATCATTCAACGTGAGTGAACTGGAGGAGGGCACATGTGGTCCCTCTACACAAGTCCAGCAGCAGGGAGGAGGCAGGGACAATAGGCCATTCAACCTCACCTCAGTAGTGGGGAAGATCATGGAGACATTGCTTAAAGAAAGGATAGTGGGGCATCTAGATGCCATGGGAGCCCAGGACCATAGACAACATGGATTCACAGTGGGGACATCATGTCAGATAAATCTGGTTGATTTCTTTGACTGGGTGACAAAGGAAGTGAATCAGGGTGGGGCAGTGGACAACGCTTACCTTGATTTCAGCAAAGCCTTTGACACCATCCCACATAGGAGGCTGATAAACTAGCTGGGTAGGCTGGGCATGGGGGAAAGGGTGGTAAACTGGGTTAGAAACTGGCTAACAGACAGGAGGCAAAGAGTGGTGGTAAATGGTGTGCAGTCTAGGGAGAGGGGGCAACCAGTAGGGTGCTGCAGGGATCGGACCTGGGGTCAGTTCTGCTCAATGTCTTCATTAGTAATATTACAGAACGTCTGAAGGGAATTTTTTCACCAAATTTTCAACGTAGCCATTTTAAGATCTCTGCTCATGAACAGTGTCACTGTGATTTTCTTAATCTCTCCCAAACACTGATTGCACACACCGAATGAGCCATTGTGCACTACATGCACGGAAACACATTTTGGGTGACATGTGAAAAATGACAGTTGTACTGCTCATAAGGAGGTGTGGTAAAATGGCAATGTTGAAAATCTGGAGTGCAAATATTAATAATTCACTAACTCACGAGGCCGTGCATTTGAACTGCGCACCCACGCTGCAGTCAGTCATTTTAGGAATTTTTTCACCAAATTTTCAACATTGCCATTTTAAGACCTCAGCTCATGAACAGTGTCACTGTGATTTTCTTAATGTGTCCCATACATTGATTTCACACACTGACTGTGCCATTGTGCGCTATATGGGCGGAAACACATTTTGGGCAAGATGTGAAAAATGACAGCTGTACTGCTCATAAGGAGGTGTGGTAAAATGGCAATGTTGAAAATCTGGAGTGAAAATATTGAAAATTCCGGAACTTCTACGAAGCAAGGAACTGCGCAACGCACGCTTGTAAAACAGTCATTTTTAGGAATTTTATCACCAAATTTTCAACATAGCCATTTTAAGACCTCTGCTCATGAACAGTGTCACTGTGATTTTCTTAATGTGTCCCATACATTGATTTCGCACACCGACTGTGCCATTGTGCGCTACATGGGCGGAAACACGTTTTGGGTGAGATGTGAAAAATGACAGCTGTACTGCTCATAAGGAGGTGTGGTAAAATGGCAATGTTGAAAATCTGGAGTGAAAATATTGACAATTCATGAACTTCTACAGTATGCGTAGGAACTGCGCCTTTCGCTCATAAAAAGTCATTTTAGGTATTTCACCACTTCAACATAGACTTTTGAGAGCCCACCTTATGAACACTGGCAGTGAAGAGTTTGTTAATCAGTCCCAAAGGTGATTTCAAGCAGTGACCATGAAATCACCCTTCAGGCCTGATTAACGCCATGGCAGTGCAAGAATTCATGAGGAGGGATCCCAAAACCCCATGTTGAAAATTTGGGGCCCAAAATTCCCAAAATGCTTGAGATATGCAACAAAGTTGAAAAATCCTATCTATCCCATTATACAGCTTACTGGCATTTCCTCAGTTCACGGTCAGCTTTGAAGAGTGCAGACGTGTTCCGGCCCACGAAGATCAGTCGTGCCAGACTCGGAGGTAAGTTTGGGGTGAGGGGTGTGGGGAGGCAGGGTGCGCAGTGGGTGGGTGCGGGTTGTGGGAGGGCAGGGAGATGTGCCGAGGGACAGTTTTGTATTTACAGGTTGTTTTCTTTAAGAAGACTACGAGGGACATTTGCCATGCTGGTGGGCTCTCAGCATGGCAGCTGGAAGGCTGTTGGGGGCTGGAGCCAATAGGGGATTGGGCACCCTCGCGGCCATAAAACATTTTGCCACGCTGGGGTGGGCTCCCAGCGTGACACCTGAATGCTTTGGCATGACACCTGGATGCTTTGGGCGTGGAGCCGACAGGAGATTGGGCACCCCCATCGGCCGTACAGTGTGGGGGGAGGGGAAGGCCATGAGCATGCAGTATGCGTCTGCACGCAGGTGTGTTTGAGGGGGAGCTCTGCTCACTCAAGCAGAGCTCTCCTTTCAACTGTATGCCACTGCATTTTCAACTGCTGTCATAGACAGCTGCAGCAGTGATTGGGGAACTGGGGCCGCGCCTGCAAACACACTGACTGCATTGGAAGACGGGTGCCACACCTCCGAAAACTCAGATGATGGCACTATGTTTCTTGCACATGCATGCAAGCAACATAAAAATCATGGAATCCAGGTTTTGAATTCTTCCACAGGTGCATCACGGAAAACAAACATCACTGCACAGAATCCCCAAGATTTCAGCATTTTAAAACAGATGCTGCTCTGCTGCACGCTCTTTCTGCTTATAGAATCAGTAAAGAAATCACACATGCTGCTTTGTTGTAACCACCCATACTTCAGTATAACCACCCATGCTTCCCCTCCAACCTTTCTATTAGCTGAGGACTGCTCTTCATCCTGAAAGCACAGTTTTTTTTTTTGTAAATGTTATTTATATCATTATCAAGACCTCAATTATAGCATAGCAGGAATACATTAGACCAAGAAAAATTGACTTCATGTTCATACTACCATGTCAAGCTGAGGTTAAAACAGTTCCATTCTTATCTCTAAAATCTGTTTGAGAGTGACTGTCCTTTCAAATGTTTCATTAACATCCAGCTTCTAAATACTGAGTAGCATACTTCTTCTTATCTGTCTCATTTAACTTTTTTGATCCCTCGATTGAGAGATGCCTACCTCTATTTCAATTCATACTCTGTTACTTGAAATATTTCCAGGCTTAAATCCTCAGCCCCTGTCCTCATTATCTGTCTTATGATGGTGGTGATGTTTGGGGGGGGCAGCAAAGCCTCCCACCTCCTCCTGATTGGCTAGACAGCTGGAAACCATTGTGCCACAAAGGCCTGCTCCAAGGGGTCCCAAATTCAGTGGTACTGCCTTTCTTGTCCAGTTACCTTATACTGAATGTGCTCTAGCTTCATAGCATGCACTAAGGTTGCAACCCACTGTGCTATCTTAGGTGCCTGGTCAGAACCTATGTGTAGGCTATACATTGTTTTGCAGTGACTATCCCTATATTCCATAATGGGACCTTCTCCCTGTTTCCTCTTGTATGCTCAGGCAAGCCCAACAGAATGTAAATTGGATCCAACTCTACTTGAGAGTCTAGTACTCTACTTCCCTCTTAGCACTGAGGTAAAAGAGGTACTGCAGCTGAGACAGGCAGAGTTCATCCATTCCAGGCGGGGTTTAAACTTGTGATGGGGGAGGGGAAAGGCTTCCTGGCGGGCCAGGTCAGGAAGGCCCTGGTGTTCTCCCACAGGCAGGAGGGAGGGGGCACAGGACAGGAGCACCAGATAGTGCATGTGGTGGTCCATGTAGGCAGTGGGCAAGGTGGCCTCAGGGCAGGGGAGAGGGTGACAAGGGGGCAGATTTGAGGGTGGTCCTGATAAATGCCAGGAGCATGGGTAATAAGATGCCAGAGCTGCAGTCATTGTTGGTGGAGGTAGGGTGGATGTGGTGGCAGTAACAGATACTTGGGCCACATCAAGACATGACTGGGACCTTAACATACTTGGGTACAGCACATGAAGAAGGGATAGGGTGGAGGGAAGGGGGCTAGCTTTTATCATTAGGGATAGCATAGGGATAAGCAAGGTGGAGGAAGCAGGAGACCAGGTAGAGGCTCAATGGGTCATCTTGCAGGCTCCAGGGGAAAAACAGGTGAAGATGGGGGTGGTATATAGACCCCCTGGGCAGGAGGAAGAACAGGAGGAAGGCCTGGTGGCAAACCTTAAGGACCACTGTGGTGGAGGAAAGGACATCACTGTGGTGATGGGAGACCTGAATATGCCAGGAGCAGACTGGGAAACCATGGCATCCTCATCGAGCAGGGAGCAGCGCCTGTTGGACATCTTCCAGGATGCATTCCTTGCTCAGCTGGTGACTGAGCCAATGAGGAAGGGGTGCATCCTGGATGTGGTCCTGTCAGACATGGAGCTCATCAGGGATCTAGTTGTTGGGGACCCACTGGTGGGAAGTGACCATGCCATGATGTGGTTCTCCTTAGAACAAGGGGGCCGGGTAGAACACACAAGAATGACAGTGGTGAATTTTAGTGGAGCGGACTTTGGGGGGATGGAGCAGATGCTGAGGGGCTACCTAGATGGGATCAGGCCAAGCATGGGCAAGGATGCCTGATGGAAAATTATAAAAAAGGGGCTCCTGGAGGCTACCCAGGTCTGCATGAAGGAAAGACGCAAGGGGGGCAAAGCTAGGAGGCTGAGTTGGTGGACAAAGGAGGTCCAGGATGTGGTCAGGGAAAAAAAGGCTGCTTATAGCCAATATAAATGCTCTCAGGAGACTATATCCAACGAGAAGTATGATAAGGCAGCCAGGAGAGTCACCAGGGTGGTGAGAACAGCTAAGGTGGGGGCAGAGCTGAGATTGCACAGGGAATTAGAAGGGGAAAAGGGTTCTTATGTATATCAGGGAAAGAAGAAAAGGGAAGGGTCAGATCAGTCGAATCAGGATGGGGGTGGGGGGTGGAAGAGTCGGGAGAGAAGGCGGAGGTAGTAATGACTTTTTGCTCTGTCTTTACCAAAGAAGAGGAGAGGGTGGCACAGGTAGGTGAGAGGACAGGGATATGGCATATGAAATGAGGGGATGGATGATGAAGTACCCAGAAGTAGGGTATGGGAAGCAATCAAGGCCCTAAGAGGGGACAAGGCACCAGGCCCAGATGGGATCCATCCCTGGGTGCTCAGAGAACTGGCAGATATCCTGGCCACCCCTAGCAGATCTTTTTAACTCCTCCCTGCAGTCCGGTTGGGTACCTCAGGACTGGAGGATGGCCCATATTGTGCCTATCCACAAGGATTGCCTGCAAGAGGAGCCGGGTAACTATAGGCTGGTTAGCCTGATGTTGGCAGTGGGCAAAGTGATGGAGGTCATCCTGAAGGAGAGGATGGAGGGGGTTCTGAGGGCATGGCGTCACCTAGACACTCACCAACACAGCTTTGTTAAGGGCAGATCATGCCAGACAAATCTGGTGGAGTTCTATGAAGGGGTGATGAGGGCGCTGGATCAGGGCAGGCCAGTGGATGTCCTCTTTCTGGACTTCAGCAGGACATTTAACTCCATGCCACATCATGGGCTACTGGGGAAGCTGGACAGTATGGGGATGGAGGGGAAGATGGGCAGGTGGATAGGAAACTGGTTGGTGGGGCATGTACAGAGGGTGAGGGTGGGGGGGAGGTCTCATTCTCCCTTCTAGTCACAAGCGGGGTCCCACAGGGGTCGGTGCTGATCCCACTCCTATTTAATGCCTATGTCGCTGACATCAGAAGTTGTATCAGGGGCAGGATGAGCCTCTTTGCAGATGACTCAAAGCTGTGGGCGGTTGTGGATGGGGAGAAGGGAAGGTTGGGTCTCCAGGAGGACCTGGAGGCTCTAGGGAGATGGTCACGAGTCTGGAAACTAAAGTTTAACTCTGCAAAATGCAGGGTTCTGCACCTGGGGGCCAAAAACCCAACTCGTGTACACTTTGGGGGGGAGACACTGCAGGTTTCGAGGGGGGAGAAAGACCTCGGGGTGGTGGTGGATGCCAAAATGAACAACTCAGTGCAGTGTAGAAGGGCAGTGGCACAAGCAACTAAAATGCTGGGGTGCATAGCCTGGGGGATAACCTCAAGGAGTAGTGAGGTGCTCCTTCTGCTGTACAATTTGCCTGGTTAGACCACACCTTAAATACTGCATGCAGTTTTGGCCATCCCTACTTAAAGAAGGACATTGAGTTACTAGAGAGGGTGCAGAGTAGAGTGACCAAGATGGTACTGGGGCTAGGGGAAAGGCCCTATGAGGAGTGACTGGGGAGCTCAACCTGTACTCAGAGGAGAGAAGAGATGGGGGGGATATGATAGAGGTCTTCAAGTATCTCAAGGGAATAAATAGGGTAAGCCTTGAGGAGGTCTTTCAGCTGAGGGAGCCGAGGGCCACCAGGGGATACCCTATAAAGCTGGATGGGGGGAGGCTGAGGGGGAAACACGGAGGCACTACTTCACTGAGAGAGTGGTGGAGCCCTGGAATGCACTGCCCAGAGAACAGGTGGCTGCTACTACTGTAAAGAAGTTCAAGAAGGACTGGAATAAGTGTAGGGGGAAGAGTACATCCAGAAGCCTCGCTGGGAAATTGGGGTCCTTGTAGGGCAGGGGGGTTGCAATCGGTGCCCTGCATTGGCACTGACCATCAAGCAGACTCGATAGACCATAGGGCCTATTCTGCTGGCTTCATAGTATGTTAGTACCTGATTTAACAACCCAACTATTTTCTGCCAGAAACATTTTACCTTAGGGCACTCCCAAAATAGGTTAAAAAAGATACCTTCTTGCACTTTGCACTTAGGACATAATTCCGAACTCTCTGCATTTATCCTATGTGCCAGAGAGGGGGTAAAGTAGATCCTCATTAGTGCTTATAATGTATTGCCCTGAATTGATTACTCTTGGAGCAATCTATCCCCCTTTCGGTAGTTTTAAAGCTGGTTTAAAGACATATTTATTTAGTTTAGCTTTTACTTAGCTATGGTTGATACGTTTTAATGTTTGTTTTAATTGTTATTATTATGTATATGTTTTTATGTACAGCACCTTGGATTTGAAAGGTGCTGTAAAAATAAAGTTGATTTGATTTGATTTGATTTGATCAGTCTCCAATCACTTGCTGTTTAGGCCGATAGGCTCTAAAAACGTACCTGTTTGATCTTGCCTTTTCTGATTATTGCTGAAAGATGTCTGATTAGTATTTTATGTTTTTAAGTATGATATTTATTGCGTTTTATTGTACAAGTGCTGTGATCAGTGCAAATATCACATTTTATAAAGACAAACTGAAAAAGAAATTCAGGGGCCAGATCCTTTTCCCATTTCTTTTTAACCCCTTCAATGGGATCTGGCAACCCTCCCAAAAATGCTCTGTAGATTGCTGCTAATGGTTTTGGTGTAAGTTTTTCCCCCCTCCCTGAGAAGTATCTCCTCTGTCAGAGAATGCTTCAGTTTCAGCTGATTACCCAAGGTACTCCCCACCCCCACCCCATCACCCTGGCCCTAATGTGTAAATAAGCAAAAAAAATGTCTAGGGGTTAGACCATACTCTTCTGCCAATGTCTGAAAAATTTTATGTTCCCTACATTCCACTAGCTGTGATAACTTTTGTAACCCTTTACTTTCCCACCGTTCCAAAACCATTCTAAGAACAGGTTCTGTTCCCCCACAGTGTGGATTTAATAAACACGCCTGGCGACATCGAGGAGGGGTATTTCAACATAGAGTGGGCTTCTAGCCAGACACAAGCTGTGGCTCTGGTACAGGGGTTCCTCAAATATTTCACCACCTTATGCCTCCGGGATGCCACAAAAAGGGTGCCATACAATGGGGCCTCATACATCACTTCTTCTAATGTGACCCATGCTCTCTTACATTCTTTCTCTGCCATTAGGTCCATTATAAAGGCTAATTGAGCTGCCTGATAGTATAAATAAAGATTTGGAAGGCCTAGCCCTCCTCCATTCATCAATTGCCTCAGCGCTTCCTGTTTGACCCTTGGCCTGCAAAGCAATGTTATTATACAACCTTGCAGAGACTTGAAGTACGTTTTTGGCACAGAACAGGAAAGGGTTTAAAACAGATATAAACACTGAGGGAGGACACACATCTCAACTAAATTTACTCTGCCAATCAAGGAAAGAGGAAGTGACTTCCACCTATCACAGTCACTCTTGATCTTGTCTAGCCAGGGCATGTAATTAATGGCACAAAGTGTAGAGAGCTTCCTAGGGATCCAGATGTCCAGGTATTTTATCATTAAAGAAGGCTGTATTGTTGTTCCCCCAATCTGCACCAGATCCGACTTCCCCATCACCGGGAACCACACCACAGTTTTTATTTTGTATGCCCAACTTCCCTGATAAAGGGTTGTGATATTATCGGCCCGGTCCAAGCACGGATAGTCTGGTGCTCCTTGGAGATGGCTGAGTTCCCTAGCTCTCTGAAGGAGGCAGTGGTAATGCCCCTCCTGAAGAAAGCTTCTCTGGACCCAGACTGCCATGCTAACTACAGACCAATCTCTAACCTTCCCTTTTTGGGGAGGGTGATTGAGAAAGTAGTGGCCATACAACTGGAGAACCGTTTGACCATCCATGACAACAATGAACCACTCCAGTCTGGTTTTCGAAAGAGGCATAGTACCGAGACGGCACTGGTTCAGGTGCTTAATGATCTCTTGATGGCAAGAGATCAAAAGAGCCACTCCATCTTGGTTCTTCTTGATCTCCCTTCAGTATTCGACACTGTGGACCATGGGGTACTTCTCAAATGCCTGAGGTTCATCTGTGGCCTGTCTAGTACAGTCCTCAGGTGGTTTAGCTCTTTCCTCACAGGCAGAACTCGGAGAGTGGTATTAGGGATTAAATCCTCTGGCCCAGTCTCTCTGTCTTGTGGGGTTCCTCAGGGTTCGTTATTGTCCCCCATGTTGTTTGCAGTATACATGCTAGCCCTCGGAGACATTGTAAGAAAGTAGGGGCTGAGGTTTCACTGCTATGCTGATGATACCCAGCTCCACCTATCTTTTGCACCCGACCAGGATAGCCCTCTCTTGGCATTTAATAACTGCCTCACTGAAATCCAGTACTGGATGAATTCAAGCTGGCTGAGGTTGAACTCAGAGAAGTCGGAGGTGATGGTTGTGGACCCGGGTCGCCAGAGAGAGGGGATGGGAGCTGGTTTTCCCTCAGGATTTTTATGGGTGGCATCCGGCTTCCTACCCCTGAAGAGGTGTGAAACCTGGGGGTGATTTTTGACGCGGCTGACACTGAGATCGCAGGTGTCGACAATCGACAAATCATCCTTTTACCATCTGAGGAACATCTCCAGGATTAAGCACCTAGTTCTATCCAGTGAGCTGTCTACATTGGTCCACGCCTTTGTGACCTCGCGCCTTGATTACTGCAACTCCCTGTATCTAGGGCTACCAGGGGTTGATATCCGCCTCTTGCAGCTAATGCAGAACACTGCAGCCCAGTTATTGACAGGTACTTCTCGTGCCTGTCATATTTCTCCGGTCCTGCGCATCTGCACTGGCTGCCAATATAGTGGCAGATCACCTTTAAAGTTGGTCTTCTGACTTATAAAGCCCTACACGGACTGGACCTGGACTACTGGAAAGAGCTCCTGGTACCTTACTGCCCTAGGCGATCACTCCGCTTGGCAGATGAGGGGTTGCTAGAGATTCCGAGGGTTTCTTTATAATCTTCGGGGGCCCGTGCTTTTATGTACGCAGCCCCTGCCCTCTGGAATTCTCTACCCCATCCGCTCGGCAGTGTACGTCTGTGGGGGAATTTAAAAAGGCCTTAAAGACCCATTTATGGTCAAAGGCTTACTCCTGATGATGATTTTATTGTATTTTATGAACTCAGCTGTTATTGGATTTGTTTACTTTACTATTTTATGCGTTGTTGTTGTAAAGGTGCCTTGGTTTTAAGAAAGGCGTGGTATAAAGTTTTATTTATTATTATTTATATTTATGTGTCTAAACTTCTTCTACTATTTATATTACACTGTATAATATAAAAAAATAAACAAATAAAAAAAAGATAAGTATCAGCACACTAAGGGAATAGGACTAGGCAGCAGGGGTAGGGTTTCCGGTTTAAAGTTTAACGGCTCCTGCATCTAACCCTTCATTCAATCAGGTGATGTGACTGCTCACCAACCTGAAAGTAATGTTTTTGTGTAGAAAAAGTGCATGCCTAAATGCTTTTCAACAACAAAAAAGCTAAGTCTTAGCCCACTTGAGGATTTAGACTGGGTAGCATCTAAGCCATTGATCAGTTGATGCAACTGCTCTCCATCCAGAGAGTAAAGTCTTTGTGTAGAAAAAATATGCACCTAAGTTATTGTTACACTGCATGATTAAAACCCCAAAAGCTTAGTATTAGCACACTTGGAGAATCAGGCGGGGGGGGGGGGGTCTGCTGTGTGTTCTTAACTGTATTTATTTAAGTGTGTGTCTCCAGGAAGTTGAACTGTTAGGCTTGCTGAGCTAGGAGGTTCAAAGGATGCTTACTGATCTGGGTGACTTTGTGTGGGATCAACCAATCAGGAGGGGTATTACAACACTGTGTGGTCATCCACATCATTAAGGCTGCCCCCACTACCCATTGAGGTATGGCCCCCTCAGGTCAACACGGAGTGCCTCTGCATCACGCTCAAAACCCCACCAGCCGAGGGCAGGGGAGTCTAGATCAGCTCAGTTCACAAACCCTAATCTCACACTTACCAGAGCTGTGCACCACCAGCTCGCACCACTATTTTGTTTTTAATTTTGGGAGTGGTTTTGTTACAGCTGGGCAGATGAGCTGGGCTGCCGATGGTGTAAATACTGGCAGTTCTCCATGCTGCTGTTGTTAGTTGTGTGCCCATGAGTGAAGGGAGGGGGTGGCTTAGCTTCTGTGTACCCCTGAATTTGCTGTATGATCTGTGTGCTGTTGTTACCCTACCTGCCACTGCATGATACCAGCGTGGGTAGGGTGCTGCAACAGCACTCAAGCCAGACTTCACACTCAGAGAAACATAGCAGGTAAATGATAGATACTGTGCAATACCAGTGTGCAGAAGTTGGGCTGCTGCTGTTGCTTGCTGTGTTCCCCTAAATTAGTTTGGGGGCCTTAGTATCTGTGTGCCCTTGAATTTGCTATAGAGCCCAATTGTTGTCACTCTACCTGCCACTGTATAATGCCATTAGGGTTGAGTGTGGTTGCACCCAAGCCAGAAAGCAGGTAACCCGTGAAGTGGGAGCATGAGGAAGGGCACCATCTGTTACGGCGACACCTTCCTCGGCAATCCACTCACGGCAACCGACAGGTAGAGGCGACCCGGATGAGGGTGGGCGAACTAGGCCCACAGGATGTAAGCTATACGTATCGATGCAGGGAGGGGTGGGAGCGAGCACGGTGAGCGTGGACTGGGAGAGGGTGGAGAGGCTGTAGAGGGTGGCGCTTTGGTTGTCGGTCGAGCTGCGGCGTGGTTTCGGGGATTGAGCAATGGCTGGGTTGGCTGAGGTACTGGGTTCAGGTCTGGGCACTGGTGCGATTTTTATTGCGCCCAGCCCAAACCTTTTTTATTTTTACTACTTTCATCATCCCGACATGCACCCCCCTTGAGTTGAGAATTCATAAGTAGGGGTGCGATGGGTAAAGCCCCTGAGAGGGGGGTGCAAGCAGCCTTCCACAGAAAGTGAAAATATGTCCTGGCACTGTTGTGCTGGTAAGGCTATAGGTTGTCAGAGTGCCAAAAATATGTTCGGCACTCTGACTGAGAGATAATGGCTATCGCTACTAATTTTTTACTCCTGAAATTTGCATTTTAGGAGACTACACTGGCATAGACTGTACTGAACGCCGGTATCATATCGCCCTTGTGTCCAGTGCGGTTAAGAGACTAGTTCTTAGGCATTGGACAGACCAATTGACCCTGACCTTATTCTGAATGGTTGACTGAGCTCTCTGCCTACCTTAACATGGAAAGGTTGGCAGCCAGCTCGCATAATCGCATGGAACTGTTTCATAAAAAGTGGGGTAAATTATATGCGCTATATTTGCACCAATGATCTCCTGGCTTCCCCTCTGATGCCCAGTGTGGTTTCTTCCTCTTTCTTATCTCTTACCTTTGCCTTTGTGCTTCTGAAGGCAGGCTTACATTTTGAGATATCTATGAACTTATTAGTAATTTTAATTATGTGGACATCTGGACACTTTGTCTGGGGGTGGATGGGGAGAGGCTGGGCTGGGGGAGGGATGGGGTGTTTTTTTTTTCTTTATACCATGTATGGACAGCTGGCATAATACATGTAATGACTATGTTATTTCTCATTTTGTAAAATTAATAAACTTGAATTTCAAAAAAAAAAAGATAATGGCTATCGCCTTTAGGTGTTCGCTGTTATCACATAGTCCCCAGAAAGCACACTCAGGGACCCACAAAAGTTAAGGGCCCAGGTGCTATATGATGCCAGTGAGCAGAATGGTGCTCAGTTAACATCTGAGCTCAGACAAGAAAACAGAAAGACTCCCTTTTCATGGAGACCAGGTAAAAAAAAAGGTGTCCACATGTTTGGGAGACACATGATTTTCCATTAGAAGGTCCTCCAGTAATCACTTGTGGATTTTCTTTTAAATTTACTATGCTTTATCATCCTGCCTGGACTGGCCCACATTGGCCCCCAGCCCCATCACTCCCCCCCAGGACTTACCTCCCAGTGTTCCTCCCTGGCTTACCCTCCAGGATGGGGCTTTCAGTGGGGTACCCCTTCCACTGTCAGTCCTTTAGCTTGGTGTCCGGGGAGCACCATGGGATGATGGTGCGAGACCTGCAGAGTGAGGTGGGTGGCATACTGCATGGTCGGTGTTTTTCCTGTTCTGTCCCTTGGAGGCATGGCATGCAATGATGTTAGTTGTGGTCACACCAACATCTGTTCCAACTCCCCAATCTAGTGAGCTCCAGCTGTCAGATTCTTGGTTTCCACAAGGGTTCTGTTGAGTGCAGGCAGCTGACCCACACTCCCCCCCAAGGGAGAAGAGCAGTCCTTAGGATGCTCAGTCCTTCTCCCCCCAAACAGCCCTCCAACTCCTGTGCTACTTCCCAAACCCTGGTCATCAGCATCGCAAGAGTTAGCTGTGCAACTGTGCCAGCGAACTGGAATACTTATGGATTTTTTGTGAAGTTGCTTCATTTCAAAGAAGAATGGAGACTGTAGTGTAGCTGCTGCCATCACATCTAAGGGATTGAGGTCTCAGTGTTGCTGTTCTCGACTCTAAGGGATGGGGCCATAGTACTACTGTTGCTGCTGCTGTCACACCTGAGGGATGATGGCCATAGTGCTGCTGCTGTCACAGCTGACAGATGTGGGCCACAGTGCTGGTGCTGACACCATACCTAATGGATGGGGGCTATAATGGTGCTGCCACTGTCACCCCTGAGGGATGGACCATAGTGCTGCCGTTACTATCACACCTGAGAGATGGGGGCCATGGTGGTGGTGTGCTGCTGCTGTCACCCCAATCAGATGAGGCCATAGTGCTGCTATTGTCACACCTGAGGGATCTGCCCGTAGTGCTGCTGCCATCATGATTGAGGGATAGGAGACATATTGCAGCCATCACCCCTGAGGAATGATGGCCACAGTCCTGCTGTCACACCTTAGAACTGAGGGCTATAGTACAGCTGCTGCCATCACCACTGAAGGACAGGGACCATAGTGCTGCTGTTGCTGCTGTCACACCTGAGGGTTTGACTGGTAGTGCTGCTGCCATCACACCTAAATGATGGGAGTCCATAGTGCTGCTCCTGCTGCCATCACATCTAAGTGATGGGAGTCTGTAGTGCTGCTGCTGCCATCATACCTAAGAGTTGGGAGCCATAGTGCTGCTGCTATCATCACTCCTAAGAGTTGGGGGCCATAGTGTTACTGCTGTCACCGTCACTCTGAGTGACGGGCCACAGTGCTGGTACTGCTGCTGCCATCATCTCTGAGGGATTGATGACTGAAGTGCTGCTACCATCATGCTTGAGTGATGGGGGGGTCATTGTGTTGCTGCCATCACCCCTGAGGAATGGAAGGCTATATTGTTGCTTCTGCTGCTGTCACTGCCACTCATCAGGGATGGGGGCTATAGAGCTGCTGCTGTCACTCCTAAGGGATAAGGGCCATAGTACTGCTTCCATCACCAGTGAGATGTGAAAGCTGTAATGTTACTGCCATTACCCCTGAGGGATGGAACCTATAGTGATGCTTCTGCTGCTGCTGTGAACCCTCAGGGATGGTGCCATAGTGCTTCTCGTGATGTCACCCCTGAGAGATGGGAATCATAGTGCTGCTGCTGTCACATGAGGGCTGGTTGACTCGAGATGCAATACATAAGGTCAGCTACACACACACACACACACACACACATATACACACTCCTGACCTCCAAGATCTGCACACTTGGATCACCTGGGTGAATAGGCATTGATAATAGCGGAAGTACTGACTGTGCATGCATATAGAACACAAAACCAAAGAGAGGAACAGATTGAGCTTATCACAGAATTTATTGTTTTTAATAACTACAAGGATCGATGCACAACACTATACAGCAAAACTGCTAAAATACATGCTAGCTGAGAACAAAAATTGTTAAAGCTCACAAAACAAAGCACCGATAAAGTTTGTAGGCGACTATGACAATACCAGTTTTCCCATTCAGCAAAGTAGATTTTGCCTTTTTTCAGTTATGGTAAACCAGTGTACCTGATGCTTGGGTGTTGTGCTTTGCTTTATTGAGTGAAGAAAGCAGCTGGCAAATAACTTTGCAAAGATCTTGTGGTGGTGTACTGGTTTGAGATAAGACTAAGTACCAGGACAGTCATGCACTGAGCTATAGTGAGTCACAGTCATGTGATGGTTTTTGACTAGTGCTTGTTCTTTATTTTAATCACCCATTTTATTAGGCACTCTATTGGAACTGCACCGATCACAGTCAGATAAAGTTTTACGCAGAACAGAGGAACATATGACTTTAAAAGAAAGTAGATCAGGTTGCATATCAAGACAGTCACCTACCCTCCCTCATATATCCAAGTTTGCTTTAAAATAATATAGTGGATCAGATGCAACCATTTTGCAGGCAGATTATTTCAAACACCCACTAGTCACTGCATGAAAATGCTTTTTTTCTGCGGTTGCCGATAAATTCCACCCATCCATTATTTATTGCCATACTCTCCAGTAGTTGTGTTGTCATCTTATACATCTATACGAAAATTTTGAATTAGAACACACTGTACATTCTTTCATCAGTTAGTATGTCCCCTGGTAGTCTTCTTTTTTCTAAACTTGGAATGCTCATATTTTCCAGTCTGCTTGCTTTTATGTTGCATCTCTTATCAACTGTGTTGCCCTTCATTGCACCCTCTCCACTCATTTAATTTCTTTTCATAATTAGCTGCTCAGAACTCATGGCAGTACTCCATATGCAGTCTTTCCAATGCTCTAGACACAGTAGCATGATTAGTTCCCTTGATCACACACATGTTCCTTTTGCTACATCTCCAAAATCTGGTTTCCATTTTTTTATACTATTTTACAGTTTCCTAGGTTTCAAGTCTCTTGCAATAATTACACCAAGATCCCTCTCTGGTCCTCTATTTGTAATCCTCATCCATTTAAAAATTAATTTGCCTTTTGCTTTCTCTTTCCTTGGTGTAATGTAGTACCATACATTTTGTTGTTGTTTTAAACTTGATTTTCCATCTCTCAGTCCATCTTACCACTCTGTCCAGTTACCTTTGCTGTTTGACCACCTTTAACCTGTTCTGCACCCTGGCCCCAGTTTGGTGTCATCTGCAAACATCATTTCTCACCTTTCCAACCCTTCTCAGTATCTGTCACAATACATTAAACAGTGTCAGTCCCAACACCATTGAAGCACTCTGTGCAGAACCTCACAGCTCACTCTGCCACAATCTTACCTTTTGTCTACAGACTGTAACTAGCTTTAATCTAATTTAGAATATTGCCATCTTTTGCCAGGAACAAAGGGAAGGCAGGAGGTGCGGGGTGGGGGTGGGGAAGCAAAGCAACATAGGAAATCATTATAGACTCAACTGACTCATAGTTTATTTATGAGCCAAACCAGGTACAGTATGTATCTGTGTAGTATGTTTATTAATTCATATACATATCACTCCAATTAGAAGCCTTACTCAAATCCAAATAACCAAGATGGGATTTTCAAAGATTCGGCATGTCCACTGTCCGAAAGTCTAGATATAGGCTAGCCTCACATGTATAGTCCATAATGCTTTTTGTAAGTATTCTGCAATTGCACTCATAGCAGATAGATACAGGAAGAGGATTGTGATATTCTATTGGGGTCTAGGATGGCAAGCAGGGTGGATTTGCATAACAGGGAATGCTGGAGGTGGATTACTGCTTTCTATGGGGGTCTGGGAGTATGACAGGGATGGGGATGTATAGCAAGGGTATACAGGAGGTAGAGTGTTTTGCAGAGGTCTCCTGCATAAAATGCGCAAGTGCATCTTAGAAGATGGCCCTCCAGTCACTTTGGACATTTATTTGGGCTACAGACATAACATTGAACTTTCTTCCATGGACACAGTAAATAATTTCAAAATATGATACAATGTAATCAACCATTATATTTTGTACCCTTTGTAGTACTCCACAGTCATATACCAGTGGGTATGCCTCGTTCATCCAATAGGTTGATGCACAAACCAATCAAAATGAAGGGGGACGAGGACATACCTCTGGGCTCCTCATTGCTTCTCCAGTTCTCTTCATGCATCAAGATAGGTTGGTCACATCCTCCAACTGCTCCCAACAATGTTACTACTGTTACAGGTACAGTGCTACATTTCTAAAATATCTCAAACTCTAATCTAACAGCCTGGTAGCCAGCTAGGATTTGTACTAATTCCTACCTCACTAACATTCCATGCTAACAAAGCATCTACACAAGCCCTGAAAATGGTTATATATGTTAGATAGGGCCACGGGCAAAGAAAACACCAATAAATGAAAATAAGCAAGGATGGGTACCCCCTCCAGCAACGGGACCCGAACCCACAATCTTCCAAACCATCAACACTCTGGAGGCAGTGCTCAACTGCACACAAAAAAAAAAGAAAAAAGGGGTTTTAAAGACATCCAAAGCCCACATTGAGCAATGGAGCCTAGAGAGCTGGCAGCCATCCCCCCCCCCCAGGAATGGGTCCTACCTATTCCGCTCCACCCACCATGCACAGATAAGCATCAGAGCTTGGGTCCCTCATGTAGAGATCCCTGCTCCAAGTTAGGCAGCAACTCAACCACCCTGCAAGCAGCCACGCCATATTGCCTATACATGTAAGGTATACAGTACTCCCAAATCTCAGTGGTTCCCATGAGATTTCACTGCCACCATCTTGCTTGGGGCCCTCCTTTGTTCTTTCCAGCACAATGAGACTTTCCTATCCATATTCTATAGGGACAGGCATCATTTTCTGCACCTTTCCCTTCAGTAATCGGAGACAACTGTTTGCTATGTGGCCTGCTGACCTGCACGGACACTATATGATGTGATTGTTTCTTGATCTCCACAGATCAACAGTAACCATGACAAAGTGCAACAAATGTGGAGCTGCCTTCATGGCACTCGAATTGTTCCACTCCTCAAAACATGTGTGCTCAATCAAGGTCTGAACCATGATGCAGAGAGGAGGCAGCAAACCCCTTAATCACCATTTAGTATAGACAGTCTCTCTGCACTCTATTTGTGCAATTTACCACAAACACCAGGAGATTCCAACTTTAAAGAATTTTATTGTAGCATCAAGCATATGGTCTGGAACATTACTCCAAGTGCCTCCATTCACAACTGAATGATAGCTCCGGCGCTTCGACCAAGGTGTGGTCTTCACCAAGGGGTGAATGGAGGCACTTGGAGTAATGTTCTAGACTGTATGCTTGATGCTGCAATAAAATTCTTTAAAGTTGGAATCTCCTGGTGTTTGTGGTAAATTGCACAAATAGAGTGCAGAGAATGAAGGTGCATGGGCCCGCACAGACCCACCAATAGCAGGAAGACTCCAGTGGTATGTAAAAATATGGGCCCACACTACATCAGAAAAATAGGTGCTAGAAGTGGTGTCAAGGGGCTATGCGATAGAATTCAGCAGTACCCCACCTCAGCACAAACCCCTCCCTTCACCCCTCCCAAACTACAAAATCAAGGCACAAGCAATACAGAAGGCAATACAGGACTCGCTCAACAATGGGGGTATCATGCCAGTCCCCACTGGGGAAAGGGACACAGGAGTTTACTTCTTCTTTGTTGTGTCCAAGAAGATGGGTGGCATGCGTCCCATGCTGGACCTGAAATACCTAAACCAATATGTGACATACAAAAAATTAAAAATGGAATCCCTGCAGTCAACACTACTAGCCATACAACTGGGGGATTTTCTGACCTCGATAGACCTCAAGGATGCATACCTCCATATCCCCATCAGACCCTTGCATCACCACTACCTCCGGTTTAACAACCAAGGACATCACTTCCAGTACACCTGCCTTCCATTGGACTGGCATCAGCACCCCGAGTATTCACCAAGACACTGGTGGTCCTGGTGGCACACCTAAGGAAGCTAGGAGTGCACTTCATCACATACCTGGATGACTGGCTAATAAGAGCCAGGACAGCAGACAGAGCATGGCACAGCACACAGCTAGCTATAGAATCTCTTCTCCAACATGGCTGGACTATAAACACAACCAAGAGCCAACTGACACTATCACAAACAATCACTCACCTAGGCAACAGTGATAGACACAACAAACAACAAGGTAACACCACCTGGGAAAAAAGCAACAAACATCAACTGATTGGCCTCAGGACTAATCAGCACACCGAACAGAGAGGTATGGGACTACTTCTAGATCCTGGGAGTCATGGCAGCAGTCATAAACATGGCTCCATGGGTGAGACTACACAAGAGTATCCTGAAGAGGTTTTCTCATAGAATCCTGGGATCAGACAACACAGCATTTCAAGTTCAAATTAACCCTCCTCCCCCGAGTCATTGCCACACTCAAATGGTGGATGCAGCAACACAATATCCAGAAAGGGAAATCTCTGACACAGGGACCCCCAGAGGTGATCACCACAGATGCGAGTCTGCTGGGCTGGGGGCAACATACAGGAATCATGTCACCCAGGGACTATGGACCCAGCAGGAGACAAAACTACCTGTCAACATATTGGAAATGAGAGCCATCAGATTAGCCTTAGCATTCTTCACACTACTCATCCACAGCAAAACAGTCTTAAGGTGTGACAACCAGGTGACAGTCACCTACATAAACAAACAGGGGGGAACCAGAAGCAAAGCAATAATCAAAGAATCTCTGCAACTACTACACTGGGCAGAGCTAAATCTACAATCCATCACCGCCATTTACCTAGCTGTAACATCCAACACAGAGGTGGACCGGCTGAGTAGAACCACCATCGACCAGATGGAGTGGAAACTCAACCAACAAATATTCCGAAATCTACAAGCCAAGTGGAGTCCCTCCAAGTGGATCTCATGGCTTCTCACCAGAACAAACAACTGCCCAACTACCACTCCAGGTTTTCGGACCCCAAGGAGAGGGAAGTGGACACCCTATCGGCCCAGTGGAACTTCAGATGAGCCTTTGATTTTCCTCCCATCTAATGCTGTACAAACCACTCCACAAAATATGATGTACAGGGGTGTCAGTGGTGGTGGTAGCACACAATTGGCTGAGGAGGATATGGTACTCCCTCATACTAGCAATGGCGGTGGACCAGCCACTGGCAATACCGCACCAAAAAGATCTTCTGTCACAGGGACCAATTTTACATCTGAACCCATCCAGCCTGAAGCTGACTGCATAGCTCTTGAAAGGCACAGACTGTTAAATCAAGGCTGCCACACCAGAGTGGTGAACCAATTGTTTCAATCCAGAAAACACTCCACCAATAAGACTTACCATAGACAATGGCAGACTTTCCACAAATGGTGCAGAGAAATGGGAACCTCACCTTCAGTGGCAGGTCTTGTACAAATACTGGACTTTCTAAATAAAGAGGCAAACAAAAGCCTTAGTCCTGCCTCCCTCAAAGTCTAAGCATCTGCAATTTCCACTATTAGGGGACCACTGCCGAGGATAGGTCACAAAGGCTCACACCCAGATATAGTCAGACTACTGAGGGCCGTGACACTGGCTTCACCAAAGGTAAAGCCAGGATGTCTCCCACAGCAACTCAACACAGAGCTGAAGCCCTTCAATCCCCAGCTCTCCAGCATGACAACCTGCACTGGTGAACGATTAAGACATCCTTCCTGATTGCAGCCTGCTCTCCGAGAATTAGAGAGATTCAGGCTTTGTTGTGCAGGGAGCCATTCATAAGTTTTCACAGTGATAGGGTAGTTTTAAGAACAGTACCTTCCTTCCTACCCAAGATAGCTTCCGTTTATCACAGGGACCAAGAGTGTCCTTCTGCCCTACATGGCAGGTGACCCCACAGACACATCACGGCCCCACCCGCTAGATGTGGGTCACTTACTGAGACAGTACCTAGACATGACAAGTGACATCTGCAGAACAGACAGACTATTTGTATCGCATAAAGGGAAGAAAGCAGGCAAAGCAGCCTCCAAGGACACCATCACCAGATGGATCAAACAGACAATTACTGAGGCCTATAGGGTGGCAGAGCAAACACCACCACAGGGAATAAAGGCCCACTCCACCAGGGCAATGGCCACATCATGGGCAGAATGGGGAGATGTCTCAATTGCAGACATTTGTTCAGCCACAACCTGATCCTCTATACACACGTTCACCAAGCATTATAGGCTAGACATTGCATCCCAAGAAAGAACAGCCTTCGCCAGATCAGTACTGAGGACAGGGGCACAGCCCCACATATCTGCAAAAGATTCTGCCTCTTCTCTACCCTTCCAAGAGTAATCACTCATAATTGTGCACTGCTACTAAGGTCTGTCTGGTATATGACTGCAGAGTATTATAATGGGTACAAAATATAATGGCTTTACTCACCTGGTAAAGGTGATTATCTGAGTACCCGTTATAGTGCTCCGCAGCCCCAACCCGGAATGGCAGATTACTACACAGGATGGGTCGACTAAGGCAGGCTCATGAAATGGGGCCAGTCAACCCCAATACACAATGTCTCCCAGTCTCCAACTGTATTTCGCAAGGGATGGAGTGCAAAATTGTTAAAGTCCATTACGACAGTATGTGTCTTGATGTTACGATACTCTGGAGTTGCTCCACAATAAAGCAAAGATAGTTACAGAGCAAGGACTGTCTCTTTATGCTTACTACAGTTTACTTTTCAGTACAGCTACCAGGCAATACCCACAGTGGGTACTACTGAGGGTGCAGTGGTCATTCCTGTGCTCTTAGGGTCCACATGCATTTTTCTTCTTTATCTCTCTGTCTGGCCTGTATGTCTCTCTCTCCTGTACCATGTTTCTAGTTATGGAAGACTCACACTGGAGAAGCTCTGAGGAGCCCAGAGGTATGTCCTTGCCCCCCCCCCTCCATTTTGATTGGCTCGTGCATCAACCTATAGGATGGACGAGGAATACCCACTGGTATATGACTGCAGAGTACTATAAAGGGTACTCAGATAATCACCTTAACCAGGTGAGTAAATCCCATTATATTTATTACAAAGACCACAGCTTACCATATGATAACTGTCACCCAGAAGAGGGACTTCAGCACCACTTCCTCAAATCACTGCTGAGTGTAAGCCCCCCACTCCCATATTGGGGTTTACATTTAGGGCTTTTGGCACAAAATAAATGCCAGCTCCACCAGATGCATGTAGGACATTCTTCATCCATGGAACTGCTGCTGCAGGACCAGATGGGCACTAGTACTGGCAGGCAGGAGTCCAGGGCTGGAGTCACGCTCCCAGACAGAACTTCCTGGCCACTGTCATGTCATCAGTCTCACAATTTGAGCCCCAGAGTGGAACGTTGGAGGCTGTCACAGAGTGAAGGGCACCATAATGTGCAGATGCCATGTTTTCTGACCCCAGGTGAAGGCAATGAGGTCTGGAACAAAGAGACACTGGTGCTGGAATGCCATGTTAAAAGGCTGCAAATGCACAGCAGGTAGCAAACAGGAGCACAGTGAGAGGGAGACTGAGTGACAGAAGGTAGCAAACAGGAGTACAGTGAGAGGGAGACTGAGTGACAGAAGGTAGCAAACAGGAGTACAGTGAGAGGAGAGACTGAGTGAGAGAGAGGGGAGGGGGAAGAAGAAAGAGAGAGAGAGAGATTGACTTAGCTATCAGCTCTTCTTTCCCAGCTTCCTGACTTCTCAACAAGATGTAAACCCACCATTAAACACCAGTCATGGCCCAAGGGCAGGAAATGATATAAAGCCCTGAGGGGCATTAGGGAATACATCAAGAGCTGCACAGAATCAACCACCAGACACTCATAAATGTAAATAAACATGGCTCTCACCATGAAGATAGAAGCCCTCTGACCCCACAAGAATGGCTGGTAAGGGGTCTGAGAAGTTATAGTTTCTTTTCTCATGGATTTGGGCCAATGATGAGCTCAGCATTTGCAGCAATTGGCCATACATTCCAGATGCATGATATCTGTCATCCAATCAGGTGTCAGATTTAACACTCTAGAAGAGACACTGCTTAAAGAGAAATCTGGGCTCAGTACAGAGCAAGCTGACTATAGTACCAGAAGGCTGTGCGTGAATATGTGAATGACCCAGAGAGATAGCAGCTACCAAGGTTCTGCAGGCCTGGCAGTCTGAGAGTTGCATCTATAAAGTGAACATTGTAGTTTGCAAAACATAGACAGTGTGCCTTCTGACAAATACAGAAAATAGGTGTCTGTTGGGGGAAAAAAGGCAAGCACTGCTTCAGAGCTGTTTCCAGACAGGTATCTTCCAAGTTAGCAGCCCAGAGACTGAGGAGCCACTGATTAAGACAAAGAAGGTTCCATCCAAAGCCCTGGAGGAGCAGATGTAAGGGGTGTCTGAGGTTTATTTCTGTCTACAGTCCCTGCCAGATGCCAGTGTTAGCCAGGTCTCACAGGAGGTGTGGCCTTGTCCACATGGGGTTGGGGACTGTGGCCACTGTAGTACAGCTGCATTCTTCCAAGAAGTGATCCAGACCAACCAAATTCTGATCCAGCCTGGCAATGTGAGGTGATCCAGATGCATGAAGGAAGGAAATGCAGCCCAGCAGAGAGGGCAATATTTTTCACTACAGACACAGCAGACGTGTTTAGAAGACTTAAACTTAGAGATCTTTAGAACCATGAGTAAGCTAGGGGGTCTTGCCCTGCAACTAAATGTCAAGATCAGTTGGGAGGGGACTTGGATTTAAAAAACTGGGTGAGACTGTGCCCAAGTGATTGATAGACCCAGGCACATTATCTGTAGAAGACATTGGGCCCATTGCCTTGAAATTATAAACAAGGGTCCCTTTCTTTTGTATATGTAATTTGACTTTTGTTTGTATTATTGCTAAGCATACCATTGGGTGCCAATACTACTAGCCAGTGCCCCAACAGTGTGATACCCACTACTATCCGTGGAGAGCGCTTGCATTTTGCTTTTGTGGAAGAAAAGTCAGATGCATCCATCCGGAGGAAAGGGGACTGACTAGGGGAGGGCCATGTTCCCTATCTTGGAAATATAAAACATTTTTATTTACAAAGAGTGTGCTGTTCAAACATTTTACAGAGCTGGCAGCTGCTCTAGGCCAAAAAAAGTCCCAACACATGACTTCAAGACTTGGTGTTTTATTTAGGCAAATCCCAACATTTTGCCATATATGGATCCTCAGCCAACACTGAAATAAAAGACGGTCAAATATACTGAAAATAACATATGCTCAGTCTACTAAGAGCTGCGAATATCCTACCCATAGTGCTTAATTCTTTGCATTACATTTTCTGATATTTAGGCTAGCATAAAATAGGATAGGATGGGATCTTTATCTATATGGTGCTTTTCTAGAGCTCAAAGTGCCCAAAGGGCTTTACAATGCAAGTGAATTTAAATTACAGCATTAAACATGTATGTATTCCATGAGTCTAATCAATCAATCAATCAATCAATCAATCAAAATCTTTATTTATTCAGGCGAACATCATTGAGCAAAGCTCATTTACAAGATGGACCTGAGTGGTTATACAAATGAGGATACAAATATTATTACATAGACAAGAATAGCATAAATAACAATATAATGGCAAGAAATGAATGTATACAACAATTTAATATATACAAGGAGCAGTAGAACCATTTTGCCTGCAAGAAAAATGTGGGCAAAGGTATAGCAGAATAAAATATAAAATTATAGGGTCTAACTAGCTTTTGTGAGAATAGATAGGTGAGTCGGAAGATAGAATATGAAACAATATAATGGACGGAAAAGAAAGGTGGGTCAGGTAGGGTAGGGATTATGGTTTATAAAAGCAATTGCAGAGCTCTGGAAAAAGGGCGGAGAACAGTCTTTTGAAGGATGTCAGAGGTAGAAGGCTATCTAGCTTCATGGATTTTGGAGAGAGTTCCATGCAACTGCTAAAAGTATAGCTGAAAGCAGCCCTCCCATACCGGGTGCAGGCAATGGGGACCTGTAACATGATAAGTTTACTGATCCTTAAAGTGTATGGCCTAGTTGTAATTTGGGTAAAGCAATCAGTGATATAGGTAGGTAGTTTGCCTGTTAACGCTTTGAATGTCAGATAACAGCATTCCTAGTCCTTCTGTGCTGTAATGATGTCCAATTGACTGCCATATGAAGGAGCAATGATGGGTGCTGGGGAAGGTCAGTAATAAATCTTATGGCCCTGTGGATACAGGGTGTCCAGTTTTGTAAGAGATGACCTGGACAATGGCAGTATAGAAAATCAGCATAATCAATGAAGGATAGGAATGAGGCCTGAATTAACCTTTTTGGAGTCACTGTTTAGGTAATGCTTTATTCTAAAGAATAGTCCAAGCCTCTGTCTTAGCTTTTAAGTAGTTCTTCAATATGGACTGAATAGTCAAGCCTGTTATCTATCCAGACTCCAAGATATTTGAAATTATCAACAAATTCAAGTTTTTCTCCAAGTAAGGTGGATAAATGTAGGGTGGTGGATGCTAGGGTATGGGTAGAGCAACTCTTTGTGGCAAAGAACATGGCTTTTGTCTTTTTTGCATTTAGAAGTAGTTTTTTGTCAAGTAGGTTGTGCTGCAGAATGGAGAATTCGGATTGTAACAGATCACAGGCTTTGGAAGGTGAGGGATTGCTGACATATAATACAGTATCATCAGCAAACAGATGAATGTTAGATTGAGTGAGGTTGGCATCAATATTGTTTATATAAATAGCAAAGAGGATAGGGCCAAGAATAGAACCTTGTGGTACGCCCCTTAGCAGTGGTTTTAAGGTGGATAGGTAATTTCCATTTTTAACCAGTTGTGACCTATTTGAAAGGTAATCCTTAAACCAGTTGAGTGACAGGGAATCCAGGCCAATTGAGTTAAGGGAGGTGATTAATAAGTCGTGATCCACAGTGTCAAAGGCTTTACTCAAATCCAGAAACACAGCACAGGTACAATTTTTCTTATCCAAGGTAGTCTGCCAATCGTTGGTTACCTTAGCTAAGGCAGTAATGGTGCTATGTTTTGATCTAAATCCAGATTGTGCAGAGTTTAGAAGGTTGTTGTTATCCAAATAGTCCCTTAACTGAGAGTTTACTAGTTTTTCGAGCAACTTGGATAAAACTGGTAGAATGGAGATAGGTCTGTAATTGTTGAGATCTCTAGTATCACCAGATTTGAGTAATGGAACCACTTGAGCTGTTTTCCAAGTAGAGGAATGGATCCAGTAGTTAGGGAAAGATTGAAGAGATGAGTGAGGGGACAGATAAGACATGTGAAGCAATTTTCAGGAAATAGGGATCCAGGAGTCTGCACCTGCACTCTTATTAGTGTCTAAATTAGAGAGGAGATCTTCCACTTCTTTCACGGATATTGGGATGAAGGAAAAAGTTGAAGTGGCCATTTGCCCCACAGTAGTTTGCAGGTTCAAGGAAGATCTCAGGATATTTGCTGGTGAAGAGTCAAATGCTAGGCCAGCTGTGGTGAAGTGAGCATTGTATTAGTCTCCTGAGAAGGTCTGTCCAAACAGCCATGTCTTTAATTGAAACATAGAAACATAGAAACGTAGATTTTGACGGCAGATAAGGACCGCTTGGCCCACCCAGTCTGCCCATTTCCCTACCTAATGGATAAGCTGCAGATCCTAGTTAACCAGCAGCCTACTTCTTCCTACCCCCACCCCCTAGAATTGCCTTATGACTGTCCCATGCATGCTTGAATTCCACCACTGTTTTTGACTCCACAACCTCCTCCTCGAAGGCCGCTCTCCATGCATCCACAACCCTCTCTGTGAAAAAAATACCTTAAATTATCTCTGAGCTGCCCCCCACTTCTATCTTCAAATTGTGCCCTTGTTCTTGCACACCTCTTTTTGAAAGAGGCTACCCTCTTGGACTTTGTTGATTCCTTGGGGTACTTGAAAGTTTCTATCATGTCCCCCTCTCCTTCCTTTCCTCGAGGTTATACATATTTAGCTCCTTAAGTCTCTCTTCATATGTCTTCTGGTGCAGACCCTGCACCATTTGAGTTGCCCTCCTCTGGAGAGCTTCCATCCTGTCTATGTCTTTGTGGAGACTGGGTTTACAACTTTGCACTGAAGGGGCAGAATGGACGGTTTTCAGGATAACATTCCAGAGTCTTGGTGCAGCTACAGAAAATGCTCACTCCCAAACATATTTTAATCTTGATACTGAGACTAACAAATCTGAGCAGAGAATTCTGGTATCCCGATAATCCTCCTGATGGGTCGCCAGTAATGATTCCACGTCACAACTGCAAATAGAGTTACCATCTTTTAAGAAGCACAAAGTGGGACATTTCTTACTGAAACATGATTTTTCATGGACAGTACGTACCCTCGACCAATGCAATGGACTTGTTCTCTCTATATAATCAGAATTAAGGCAAAGTATTGTAGTTTCTTAGTTTCTTCTGTTGTTTCTTAGCATTTTATGGTATTTTTGTTAAGGTATTATAGTTTTCTGTAATATTTATTGGAAAGTTAGAAAATATTTTTTCTACCATAAAATCAGGACTTGTAGCATTTTTCAAGTTTTTTTGCAGAACACAAATGCCAAAATCAGGACTGTCCTGTGAAAATCTGGACAGGTGGTAACCCTAACTGCAAAAGGAAAAACATTGTAGTCACATATCAGTGCCATGCCAATAATTGAATAAAATTCACAAAGAGGAATTTGCAAGTGGTTTTAACAAAATTTGTTTGATAAAATCCTCCTGAAATGAATTCTGCATTGAAAACTGGAAGTTTTTACAACAATCCTGTGAAAAGAGTGACCCAAAATTTCTTTATTTGACCACACGCTTTTTTGGATGTGGGGTTTTGATGGGATACAGCCAGTAATACATGAATGTATAGGGGGTTCAGTCCATTTATGGCCTATACACCAGCAAAAGAACTTTAAATTCAGAGCACCAACTAATTGTGAGCCAGTGCAATTCTCGCAGAACGGGAGTAATATGATTGAATTTGGATACACCAGTCAGCAATCTGGCAGCCGAATTCTGCAATAAATGTAGATGGTGAAACTGAGTGTCTAGGAGGCTGTAGCAGAGTGCATTGTAGTAGTCTATTTGCAAGGTAGTGAAAGCTTGAACTAGTGTGCGCAGATCACCATGATCAAGGAAGAGATGCAATCTGGTTACATTTTTCAAGTGGCAAAAAAATACTTTTAATGACAGTAGTAATGTGAGATGTCAGGTACAATTTACTGTCAAATATTACTCCCAGATTGTGAACTCCTCCTTAATCTACAGTAATTCACTATCACAGGCAGGAGGAATAAGATCTTCCTGTACTGTAGACCCAAGTCAGTCTTAGCCGAACAGAAGCAACTCAGTTTTGCTGGGACTGAATTTCAACTAGCTCACACTCAGCCAGTGCTTACTTTCCATGATGGCCTTCGCAACCACATACATCAGCTCATTATCTCAATAGATGCTCAACTGCATGCCAAAAAAATGAAATGTAAACATTATTAGTTTTTCAAATTAAGTCCCAGATACACTGTGACTTGCTATCACCACACAAGTACCCCTTATCATTTTTTATGTGTGGATGAATTCTGCTACAGCACTCCTAACCCACCTTTTGGGCCTCCTGTTGTCAGTCATATCGAATTACGTGCAGGGACTGCATGTTTTGTGTTCATATATTTGAAATACAATTTAAAAGGGAGAAACAAATAAGTACCCTAGCTGGGATTTGAACCCGGCCTGCTTGGGGTACTACTTGGCTTCACTATCAGCTGTGTTAACAGGACAACAAGGTGTGCAGTGAGAGAAAATGAGAGCTTTTGAGATCCCCAGGTTTCTAGATGTTCTGATAACACAGTTGGTAGTGCAGTAGAATAGAATTTCAAGCAGGCCTGGATTCACATCCCATCTAGAGCACATGTCTGTTTCTCACTTCTGAATTGTAATTCAAATACTGTATATGAATACCACACTCTTTGTAAGTAAAAAAAAGAAAAGAAAGAAAAAAATTAATTTTAAGTTGTGTGGCTCTAGAGTGTGCATTAAGAAAAGGTGAGTGCCTTCAAGATCCCCAGTTTCTCAGGATCCCTGGTAACAGCTGGTAGTGCAATATAATAGTATTATGAGCAAGCCTGTGTTCAAATCCCAGATAAAGCACTTCATTATTTCCAACTTCTGCATTTTATTTCGAATTTATACCATTGGGATGGATGAATAACAGGGGTGAATAAAAACTGGTTATTGAGCCCTGTTCCTCACCTTTGGGGAGAATAACATATAATCTTCCTTGCAGACTATGTTATCTTTCCTGTAGTCTATTCACAACAGCATTCAGCATTTAATGGTTTATAGGGCACAGAAATACGCTTTTTATTCACTCTCAAATGTTGCAAACAGTGCTGACTTACAACTCGGAGCTCTGCTTCACTCCTCCACTCATTCCTAGACAGCTTTTTGAGCAACATACCAGAGTGAATAAAAAGCTCATTTCTTATGCACTATGGAATATCCCCTATACAGTAGACCCTGCCAGGAAGCAGCCCAAGCAGCCCAGTTCTGCTGCAGAGTTAATGCTGTAAACAAGGCAGTTTCAGTGGTAGCTAATCCCTTTTGTCATGCAGGAATCTGTGACACTACATTGCATCCCGTCAGGCTCCACTGTATATGTATACCACACTACTTATAAATATAAAATGTCATTTTCATTTGCTTGGCTCCAGGGTTTGAGAAAAGATGAATGCCTTTAGGATCCACAGGCTTCCAGCTGTCCTGGTCACACAGCAGGTAGTGCAGTGCAGTGGTATTCAGAACAGGCCAGGGTTCAGATCCAAACTAAGTCACCACATTGTTTCTCACTTCTAAACTGCACTTCAAATATATGTAAACTGCACTCCCTCTAATGTGTGCAACTCTGAAAAGATTAGTGCCTTTGGGATCCCCCCTTTAGGATTCCTTGGTTTCCAGTTGTCCTGGTAATGCAGGTGGTAGTGCAACAGAGATATCAAGTTTTTTGTTATATATATTTATTTGTCCAATTTGCATAGATCATAAGTCACCTCTATCCTGCCTTTCGTTTGCTAATACCTTCACTCCCCTCCCCTCTAAATACATTTCTGGTTAATTGCATTTTGTATTGGTTGTGCTTGCAGTTTATCTACCGTGTCACAGTTATTTTTGGAAGTAGCGTTACTATGTGGGAGGGGTAACTGCATAACATCCGAGGCTAATGAGTACAGTGTCCAGATACCCTAGTTGTACTCAAGGTGAAAGTATCACATCATTGGGACGGCATGCCAGAGGTTCAATGTAGGGAATAGCTCCTCCCACAACCTCTACATAAGCCCTCCGCTAACACACCTCCCTTGCTTAGGGAGTGTTTTACTGGGCTCCCAGCATGGCTTCTGCTACTGCTTCCTCGTCTCACTGCTGTTTCTCTTAATTTTCTCCCCTCTTCCCTCTGCCTCCTGCATTCTGCTTTCTCTTGTTTTGGTCACTTGTCCTGCCCTCCTCCTCTTCCCTTTTGGTCAACATTTTCTTTTTGGGCTTTCGTATGCTCAGCGCTCACTCCACCTTTCCTTACCTCCCATGCCCTACCAGGGTTCAGTCCATTTCTGGCTCCCTCCCAGTCTCTTCGGGGTTTTCATCACCATCTCCCCTTTTTCATTTCCCCTCGCTCTCCTCTCCTAGGCAATTACCCATGCACCTGCTAATGGGCCTACTCGACCTAACACTTCTGGACCACCGTAGTCAGGATTACCGTTAGGCATTTTCCTGCATCTCCTACTGCCTTTCCCTCAGTCTTCCGGCGGCCCTTAAGTATCCTTTCCTGGCTTCTATTTTGCACCTGTGCTATGCTGCACCCACCTGCTGCTTTATCATTACCTGTTGTACACTACACAGCCTTTCTTCTATCGAGTAATGCACCCAGCCTGTCATTCGACATCCAGCTGGCTCATGGATGTGACACCATCGTTTGCAGCATACAAATAAAGGGCTTGCTTTCAGCTGTTCCCCATCTCACCGTCATTCTCATACTACTGCACCTTGCCGATGGAACAGCCAAACTCTATATCTACACTGAACATTACATTACACTTTGCATCCGGTACAGTGATGACCACAGCTTTGCTTTCTATGTCAGGCTTCACTTCTCCATATTAACCTGTTTTACCCACTTATTACATTATATCCTCACAGCTACCTGGATTGATCTCTCTCAAATGGCCTCGTTTCATTTTCCCCTATTCAAGCCTAATTACCTCCTGGCCCTTCTTCCTAGTGGTTCCTTTCTTTGATTCCCTACCTTTCTGCATCATGCAGGCTCTCAGTACCCTTATCCTCATTACTTCGGCCTAGATCCTATACAACCATTAGCTTGCCTCTCCACCATGTATGACTCCTGGCTTGGACTTGCTGCTCTCCTACATCACTTGCAATTTCTACCTGCCTCATACAATTTTCTCTTAAGTTTATCCTATTTATGTCATCATCTATTTGTACCACACTGTTTCCCACTAGTCTACCATTTCTTCTCCTGTTTCTATCAGCTCCATCGCTCCTCTACACTTTTCAGTAGTGTTGTGCATTGGCCAGCCCATATCAGCAATTCCGGTCTCTATCCCTAACTCACACTTTTTGAAGTGCTGAGTGAAGGTGGACTTCCCCTGTCTACCAGGAATGGGAGTCTGTTTCAATCATTACATCCTACCCCTACCTGTCTGACATCCTCCGTCCCTAACTCTGCTGGACTGCATCGAGTGAAGGTTCCCTTGCCCCGATGACCAGGGATGGGAGTCATGTCTATCATATATGAATCATTACCATACCTTCTTTGTTTCATTCCAGTTGCCACTTCCCTTGGCAATGGAACTCCCGCCTACTTACCACTTCGACATTCTCCATCCTTAACTCTGCTGGATGGCATCGAGTGAAGGTTCGCTGCCCAGTGACCAGGGATGGGAGTCATGTCTATCATCTACGAACTGTTGTCATACCTTCTCTACCACATATAGTTGCTGCTTCTCTTCGGGAACAGAACTAGTTCCTTCTTACCAACTCAACATCCTCCATCCCTAACTTTGCTTGGCTGCATTGAGTGCAGGTTAGATCGCCACGACTATCAGGGATGGGAGCTATGTCTCCACTCTACAGACTTATACCATGCCTTCTCCACCTTATATCAGTTGCTGCTTTCCTTCTGGAATAGAACTATCATGCTCTGCATACCATAATCATGCTACGTATGCTGCTGCAGGTTACTGCTTCTTAGCCCAATGCCTGGCTGCTTCTTTCTTTAGGGTCAGGACATTGCCTACCTGCTTCTACATCTTACCTTGTCCACAGCCTAGACTCAGTATCCTATCTGCTGCCTCCCAACCAGGAGCCTGACTCTACATGTACTGTCTCCACCATTCCAGCTTCACTGATGTGGATTGCCATTTATGTACAGATCTTCCACTTCTTTCTCATCATCCTGCATCTCCTTACTGCTTTACTCAGCCTTTCTGGATGCATGTTCTCCATTCCGCTGCTTCACATGTGTTTTCTCCATCATGGCAGATGCCACGACTCTTCTAGACTTGGACCTCCTACTGCTGAGTGGTCTAAACTTCTCCTCACTACAGCCGTTCTTCCAGCCTCACCATTTACACACCACAGAGATTACCTTGCCTGGTCTGTGGCCTTAGCTCACTTTCCTGTGTCTGCTGTCTGCTTTTCTCCCTTATGCAGGTTACTGATTCCCTTAAGAATCAGGACATTTTTAACCCTTCAGCCTTCCTTCTCTCAGCTCTGCCTAGGCCTTCTAATGCTGATCCAAGACCTCATTGATTGGTTTGCATCCATCCTGCTGGTTTGCCACTTCTTCTCCATTGCAGAACCCTTTTGCTTTTACAGTTCTTCCATGGACCTTCATTTCTAGCCCCGGGGCCTCCTTCCCTCATCCAGTGGATCCTGCCGGCCTGTTCAATCCCTATCTCATTCCAGGTCAATTGCCTCATGGACTTCCTTGCTGCAGGTCCTCTCTCCAGCTGCTGTATGAGGTTGTTTACTTTTGCAGATTTGGGACCTTGTCCTTCATCACTTCAGCACTGTCCATCATTTTCTCTGGCTGCTTCCATCCTTTATCAGATGTGGAACTCCTGCTGCTCATTATGCTTGGCTTGGTTCCTTGGCCTTCTGTGGATCATCATCCTCTGCCTTCCTTCAGCATTCTTGCACTTTGCTGGTGTTCACCATGGAACTGACATCGTCCTGCTCCTTCCTGCTCTGGATGTCATCTGGCTTTGCCTGACTCATAGCTTCCTCTGCTTCCTTCAGTTGCTCCGGATCCACTCTGTCCTTCCTTCTTCTGTGGATGGCTACCTTCTCCTCTTTGCCTTGTTGGATCAGGGCTTCATACTGTTGCTGCGGCTCTTTTGGGCCTTGTACCTTATTTCCAACCAGTACTCCTAACCAGCCATCTACTTTTCCATATGATCTATCCACTACTTCTACTCCTGCTCTTCTAACAGTACCCTTCCACTACTCATTAGATCATTTATTTATTACTGTGGAGTAATACTACTGCCAGCAACCATTCCTTGGCCCCATAGACTCTTACATTATCATAGAAGTCTCACACTGCCCATCAGTGCTTCGCAATCATTCATGGAATCTCATTCACCTGGACATTAGGAAGATCTCCTCCATCTCTATTGGATGTGCCCTCCGATTCCTGTTCATCTAATCACCGTGATTCCTCTGCAGCCTCGTCTCATTGGCCATCCTCATACATGGAAAGGACTTAAATCCTTCTGTTCTATTGAGACTTCATAATCAGCATCACTTCTATAGATCCTGGGAATCGCAAGATGACCCAATAGACTATAGACTTCATCCATTTTACTTTGTACCACCTCTTATTTCAACAAAGACTCTGATGACCATGTTACTTGACTCCTACTTCCCAACAGTCATTGCTAGTTTTAGGAACTGCACAGATATTATCCAGACTATTCATCATGGGATCTCCATCTCCTAGCTGATTCCTGACTGCATGCCATCCACATCTTTGATTGCACTCCCAGACATCATCATTCCTTATACTGTTATCCGCACCTGTTCGCCTAGTACTTTCTGCCAGGTTAACCGTTCTTTCAGTGGCCCATTCAGCCTCTTCTTCTCAAAGTACCTTTGTTAATCTCTATAGTAAAGACCATTACTGAGAACTGGCTCTCCTAAATTCTGTCTGGCAATCCATAACAGTCAAGTCAAATTCACCAACTCAGCCTTGCATCCCAATTGGTATTTATTGACAGTAGCATTAAATCATATGGCATCCTGCAGTTATCGATCTCACTACCAATCCAGCCTACAGACTCTTCCTCTCATCCACCTCAAGCTTTTCTCATTTACTTCAGCATCAGGATTACCCATAAATGTATCCATTTACATCACAACAGTGCATCTCCTAAATGATCACACCGCATGAATACCCACATGTACTTCAGGCAGCATACCAGCAAAGGATTAAACATAAAGTCATGCACATCATGACCGAAGAAGCCATCGCTTCCATATACTGTATTTCCAATTATTCCTCATATACACTAAGTCACCATTTAGATGGCTCCACAAATCATCTTCTGGGCTTTACTAATCACTTATGGTATTACTCCTATCTGGCACTCAATCTCCTCAACTTATTTTACTCTGGGATGCTTACCTAGTGACTTTCACTCACTAATTGATTCTTTACCTTCAGACTACCTCAAATATCGAACCTTATATGAATTGGACCAAGCACTCATTTCTTTACTAATCATCATAGCTATCACAGTGTACCATCTGGTCTTATTCCAATCTCATCTAGCTCTCCCACCTCATAACCTCCATATAATTCCTTGGCCATCCATCCTTTGTCACTTCTGAAATATGGTCTACATTAGCCCTTTGTTAACTGGATCTGCTTTACATGTAGGATTTTACCATCCCTACAGAAAGATGTACCCTTCAACTTCAGGATCATCATCCATGCTGTTTCATCCTTGTATCGAGAATGAACCTTCATCTTCATGGCACTCAAAGACTCTTCTACATATTATGCTCTGTGGATGTTTCCTTAGCAACTCCTTGTTCATACCAAATACCTAGCCTCCAGACTATACCCTTACATTTGAACCTCTCACAATTTGGATTATTCATTAATGACTTCTTCTACCATTGCAGTTCTACCATTCCCAGCTTAGTACCTTATCGATCCAGTCATGATCCCTCTGCCTACTACAATTCAGTTGGACAAGCATCATTCATCATCTCGGATACTTGGACTTCTTTGTCCTCCTTCACTTGGATTTACTTTTTGCTCAGGATTCTATTGCTCATTGAGAATGGATCTCCTCTTCATCTTCAGGATCATCATGTGATCAGGCAGCATCCATGGATCGAAGATGAATCATCGTCTCTCCAAGCAGCTCACCAACCTCAAATTAGCTATGGTTACTAGAACCTATATCCTTCTCCATTTAGTATGCCCAGAAGGATGGGCAGACCTCCTGCCATGGGTTCTCAGAGGCACCTCTACCTGGGGGGTTTCCTTTCCTGAGTGCCAGGAGGTCATACTCTCCATGAGTTGGAGGAGGTTTCTTGTTGGGCCTTCTATTCCCTACAAATCATTACCTACCTATCTACCTATTACTCAAGGGTGGGAATACAGTAAAGCCACAAAAAGTACTACAAGTTACACAAGCACTATATACCTCATCTCTCCTCATTGCTGTTCCATAAACACTGAATGGGAGGGCTTGCCCGAGGTTCAATATGGTGAATAGCTCTTCTCCCAGCCTCTACATAAGCCTTCCTCTAACACAACTCCCTTACTTAGGGAGTATTTTTCATCCACCACCATCTCCTCCTCCTCCTTCTCCTGTGCTCTTCTCATCCTTACTCATGGGCCTTCTATTCCCTACAAATTATTACCTACCTACCTATCTACCTATTACTCAAGGGTGGAAATAGAGTAAAGCCACAAAAAGTTCTACAAGTTACACAAGCACTATATACCTCATCTCTCCTCATTGCTATTCCACAAACATTGAACTCATAAGTATACATAGATTGTCAACAATCAACAAACCACAACTGGCCCACTTGGAGGGTTCTTGTGTTTCAGGGATGATTTGAGCACTTGAAAAAGCATTTTGTAAATGGGAAACATTAAGCTGCTTTCCTGCTACTTGCACTGCTATGTTTTGTACATAAAGAAAACACAGTGAGATCACAAAGAAGTACCTGACTGAAGAGTGACTTCCTTTTACTGTGCTGTTCAGTGGTGAATGCTGAGTTTTGTCTTCGATTGCACCCCATGGGAGAGGTGAAGGAGAGCTGAGTCTCCTGAGGGCCCTGGGCTTGCATGAGGCACTGCTAGGTTTCAACTGTGCACTGCACAGATACAACCCAAAACTGTGACTTTGTGGAAAAGTAGCACCCACCCTTAAATCTGACAATACACCATGGCACATGCAAGACTGATATCCTGTACTGCAGGAAAGGACTTGAATCTTCAGAAGGCCATTTTAGTGATTGCAATACCCACAGGAACTGAAAAAGGTCAGATAGAGTCTGCTCTAATCTGCAATGAGGGAGGTCCCTTGTTAGTGATAGGAACACACTAACCATGTTAGTGGAATTTACAACCACTATGAGGGCCACTAATGTACTGAACAGTCTGACCCCCAGGAGGAGTAGTGCCAAATGGGCAGTAGTGATGCATGTCAGAAGGGGGCCAATGCCAAATGACCTCCTGTATCAAATAAATTTAATCTGTGGATTGAACCATGGTTTAAGGTTGAGGGGAAACTCAACAAGATGTGCAATAATTGTATAGAATGTATGCTGTTGATACTACTGAGCATATTTAAAGGCAGCTAAAGGAACTTGCTGATCAGATGGCAGCTCTGTGGACTGAAAATGACTAACAACAGTGACTTGCTTCATACCCTGTAGGTTGGAGAAGGAACCTGGGGCATATTAGTACTCCATCTCCAATGGATGGGGTGATGTAAAGCAGTTATGGATGGCATATACTGCTACCATTGTGGCAAGGATTGGGCACACCAAAATGAAATAGAACTGAGGCTGAGAACCTTCAGCTGGGGATGCAGAAACTGCTGAAAGAGAAGCACAACCAGGAAACTTCTGATGGGCCCTTTGAAGGAGTATACTGGGTTCCCCAATCAAAGTTGCTTGGTGAACCAGACCAAGTAATTAGCAAACAAACTGACAAGGAAAACCCAAGGGACTGGTTAATCGGACCACCTGTAAGGGCTGCAGTGAATTTGAAGGCATCAGTTGCACCACATTGTTAGACAGTGAGTCTCAAGTGACTCTCACGTTTAAAGACTGGTATGAGTGACATCTACAGCATTTATCCTTGCACCTCTTGGAAGGACTCACCATTTGGGGAGTGAGTGATCAACACTATCCATATCCAGGTTATGCCAGGAGGAATTCCCATTAAGCATGAGTGGAGTACAGAAGCCAGTGGAAATACTTGTCTTGGTGTGCCCCGTCCCAGAATGAAGAACAAAGCTCTTGTCCTGACTGAAACAAATACTAGCATGTTTCAATGCCTGTAACAGCAACAGCACGTTATAAAATGGAGAGCCCCAAATATGTCGACAGGTGTTCAATCCATGCCTTGATCTAGAACACCTACCGGATGGAGGTACCATGTAACAAGCCTGTGCCTAAGAAGTCAGTTGGAGTGATTTGCTGAGCTGATAACAAATAACTGAGTTTGCCATGTGAGCTGAGTGCTCTGTGACTGGAACTGTCACAAGACACCGCAAGTGATAAGCTGGAGAGTACGAGAGTGTGAAGGAGAAAAAGAATCCCAAGTCTCCAAAAGTATCCAAATGAAAATGATTTAACAGTCACTTCTAAATAATATGGAATTTTCTGTTTCTCTCTTGCATTGGATATGGTAAAGTCTGGGAAATCTAGAAGGCTTGGTATTAGACTTGGTTTATCCAGTGTAATAGAGAGCTATTGGGGAAAAAATATAAAGACATTCTGACAAACACAATAGTACAGAGAGATTCAAAGTGTGCTAAAATGTTATTTTTTTTTATCATTAAAGATCTGATAAAGATCTGAATTTCATGATACTAAAGAGGTGCATAAGAGATTATATATTTAACAGTAAAGTAAGTAAGTCTTCATTTATTCAGCGCCCAATCCCACAGGCTCTGTGCTCTTTACAAGAGGCATAAAAACATAAAAAAAGTACAACACAAAATATACAGACGGTCAACACACAAACAACAATAGAATCAATGATAAATAAATAACAATGAAATTAGTGCTGCAGCTGTTTTTTTTCAGTTTAAAGTTTATTAAAGGGTCAGTGCTGCAGCTAGTTAGAAAAGGCTTCTTTTAAAAGATGAGCCTTCAGACCTGTCTTAAAAGCCTCCACCAATGGAGATTCACCTGCTAAAAATATGAAAACTCAGAAAAAGGGAAAATGCCAAAAAAAGAAGAAAAAGATACACTGAATGAAGAAATCTGATGATAATAACAACAAGAACAATGTTTTTAAACAATTCTCTTCAAAAGAAGTACATGCTAATGGGACGGCAGATATGAAGGAGAAACCTATACAAAACAGAGGAAAGGTATCAGAAATGGAAAGTGGAAATAATAAAGGCTAAAACCAATTAGGAGTAATGGAACATATTTTAGAATGTCAGGATATTGAAGAACTTGTGATGGAAAATAAGTTGTCTGAAACTGGGACAGAAAGATTGGAAATACATGCCACAGTCACAATAACTCTCAGGTGGGGGGCCTGAACCAGGGTAGCCTTAATTCTACTTTACGGCTGTTTTAGTCAATGAAACCTTGAAACACATCAGTAATGTACTTGGCAAAAATAGGTGTGGGAGTGATTCAGTTGATATGAAACTTCTTGCCCTAGTGGTAGAGGAACTTTCCCACCCCATCTATAGAATGTTTAACTTTTCCCTGTGCTACTCACAGTTCCCAGAGAAGTAGAAATCTGCACTGGTTACACCAGTTTTCAAAAACTGTGACCACACTAGTCTGGCCTGCTACAGACCCACATCTATTCTCTCTCTCCTGTCCAAAGCCCTCAAGAAAATAGTCTCTGACCAACTTGTCACATACCTCAAAATATACTGTGCCCACTGTGTAGAGTGTCAAGGCTTCTGGAAGTTACACAGCACCAACCCAGTGCTGTTGGAATACACTAACTATGTTCATGAGGCCCTTCACAATGATGACCTCATCTTATATATCGACCTTACTCAGGCCTTTGATCTGGTCAGCCATAAGCTCATACTTAACAAACTCCTTGGTCTGGGTTTGTCACAGAAAATGGTTAATTGGTTTTATAGCTACATCATCAACCACTCCCAGCATGTGAAGATTGAAAATCGTTGGTTGACACTATGGGAGTACCTATTGGTGTCCCTCAGGGCTCCATCTTGGTCCCATTTCTATTTGGCCTCTTCATACATCAACTGCCTAATGTCTGTCAGGCAGCCAATGTACTTCTCTGTGCTGATGATGCTGTCATCTTTTCCTAAAACCCAGACCGTGACAGCCTCACCACTGCTCGCCAATGTAGAGTCAGGTCACTAGAAAGCAGGTTCTCCAATAACAGACTGGTCTTAAATTACAACAACAACAACAACAACAACAAAAAAGACCTCGCTATTCTCTAGCATCCCACATAAGAGAAAAGTTCCACCCTTTGTTATTCAAAACAGTCAGGGACAAAATCTTGAACAGATGGAGACCTTCAAATACCTTGGAATAACTCTGGATGACATCTCATCTTTTGACCCCCATGGTGACAGTCTAGTGGCTATACTTAACAGAATATGGGGTGCCCCGTACTGTAACCAGAACAATCTCACTGAGGATGCTAGATGCCTTATTTAGTTAGATTCATTCTGTCACTTATAGATTATAGCCTTCCTGTCTATGCAGCTGCCTGTGACATGTTGCTAAACAGAGTAAAGGTGATCTGTAACAAAGCATGCCACTTTGCACTTGGTGCAGTTAACCACACTTATAGTTGTATGTTTTATGCAAACATTAACTGGCAGCCTTTACCCCTCAGAATAAAGCTCCAGATCTGTTCTCTGGCCAAACATGGGCTCCTGGGTCTAACAACCCCTGTTTTAACAAATTGCTTCTGTACTGTCTCTAACCAATACAATACCAGGAATATGGACAGGAATACATTTAAGCCCCTTTTCCAGCATACTCAGCTGAGCAAGCAGTCATTTGCTGTCAGGGTTGCTAACTGGTTAAACAAATTGTCTGATTCTCTGCTGAATTTCCCCAAGATTAATCAGTTTCAGAAATCTTTGCGGTCTGCCCTTGCAGTCCAATGCAGTTGTAACCATTAAACTGTTTTATTCTATTTCTCTCTGTACATATTTTATCATGTTTTATACAATGATCTGTATGGATTTTTTTTCAAAACTATGTAATTGACCTGTCTTAAGTGCTTTGAGCCTGCCTGGACTGCGTTCCTCTGGAACTGCTTGTTGTACTTGTAATGTATTTTGTGGCTATGTATTTGATGTGGAACCTTTGTAAATAAGTACACGTGTGCAAAGGTAATCTCTGAAATTTTCAAAAAGTAATTAAACAGATACACAGGAGGATACTACTTCTTAAGATAACAAGATAGAAACATAGCAACACTGTCAAAGTTCTGAACAAAAATGATATGGGAATTAAACTATATTTTAAATAACAGGAATTTATCTTAAATAGAATGGAACAAGAAACTTAATGTTGGACTTAATATCAGTTTTATTTGGGGCAGAACTGGGAATTAACAGGGCCAAAGAAAACACTTGTTTCCAAGACAGTGATGATTCTGATCTATTAGTTTATGTGATGGTGTCCAACATGAGTTTTGCCAAATAAATCTGGTTCAAAACATGAAGACTTTCTCAATTAGACCTTGAGATAGCATCTCCCATAACTTAAATGGTCTTGATCTCATCATTATGTTTTTTGCTATCCAATATTCTGAAAGATGAATAGGGGTATACAGGGGTTGTAAAGGCAATTAGGGCAGATAGCCGTTCAGTGAGTGGTCAAACAGACTTATACAGTATGTGAAAAACTTGGCAGTAGCACAGACAATGCTAGAAAATGCCCCAAAAGTGGATTATTCAGGTGTTCTTATAACAGCCTTGTATAATTTAGAGGTCCTAGTGGACAATAGTAGAACAGATGCATGACTTAATAACAGTATATAAAATAATCTAGACATATCCACAGGAATTAATATTAACTTAATGACATAAAAAAATGCTTTTTCATGGAACATAGCAGGTCCTCGTGGGAAATGAATGGATTTGGAATGGTCATCATTTGTACCACAATTTACTGCAATATGTTTTCAAGAGATATGGCATCATGAAGTAATAAATATAAATGAGTATGAAACCATTTGTGCCCCTACAGTCATGTTTAATATGTTTGGAAAGAATGTAGGAGGATTGTTGACTTATGTTAAGATTAGGTCTAGAACAAAATTCCTAGAAAATATCAAAATAGAGAACAATTTCAACAAGCATTTGTCAGTGCCAGATGTTCACTACTGGTATAGAAGCTCTGGTGTACTAGATGTGTTGTGGTGCACTCTGCGGGTTATGTATTACCAAAGTTAGGAGCCTGTATTGGTAAATTTTAATGCAAGCTCACAACTTTGTTGTTTTGTAATATTTTTGCCCCAAATTGTCAATGTCACCTTCTTATGACCCCAACTCATGAACAAGTACAGAAAAAGTTTCAACTCCTCCCTGAAAGGTGAGTTTGTGCAGGGACTGTGAAATCGACTTTTGGAAATACAAAAACACATTTTGGCCAGGATTTGAAAAATGACAGCTGTCACATTCATGAGTTGCTGTAAAGAAATGGCTATGTTGAAACTTTGGGGTAAAAATTTTGAAAATTACCAAAGTTACAAACCTGCATTTGTAAAATTTAATATAGGCTCATAACTTTGCTGTTTTTTTTTTCATATTTTTGCACCATATTTTCAACATAGCCTTTTTATGATCCTATCGCATGAACAAGGGCAGAGCAAATTTTAAAATCCTGCCCCAAAAATTATTTCATGCAGAGACTGTTCAATCACCTTTTGGGATAAATTTGCCTAATTTTACTGCAATTGTTCATGAGCTGGGGTCCCAAAAAAGGCATGTTGAAAATTTCGGGCAAAAATATTTAAAAATGGTCAAGTTATGCCACTAGGTTCCAAACCCTATTGAAATACATTGACCTACATACCTGCTTTCCTCAGTTAGCAGTCTGGCTTTAAAAAGTGAAGATGTGTCTGTGGTGTACAGAGGATTATAGCATGGGACCCTTGAAGGGTAAGTAAGGGCTTGGAGAGTGGGGGGAGTGGGTGATGAGTGGGGTGGATGGGTGGGGGAACTAAAGATTCAACAGACATTGATGGACTTTTTTTCACAGGTTTCAAAAATAAAATGATGAAGGAGCTTTTCTTTGTTTGACATGGTGACAGCAACACTAGGGGATTGGGTACCCCCAGTGTCAATGGTATGTTTGTGGGGGGTGGAAGGTGTTGAGAGGGAGGTCAGGTGGGCAGGACAATTACAGGGGCAGCAGCAACAGACATCGATGGATAGCTAATGAAGTGGGGGCTTAAAGTGATAGAAATTGGGGCATTTTGACTCAAGCCATGATACAGAATATGCATATGCATTTCTGCATGCCTGATAATGCCCATATCTCTATCACTTTAAGCCCTTGTTTTATGTTGGCTTGCACGTTCCCTAGTTCATCTTTCTTCATACTGTTAAAAAGTCTGTTTAGCTGAACTTGGGTGTGCTTCAGTGCCATCTAGAGATGTGACTGTGCATTGGGAGAGGTGCGGTAGACCCACACAGACTGTAGGGGTTTTGCTTACAAGGTGGCAACACTGGAGGGCTGGGCACACCCAGTGTCAGTGTTATGTTTGTGGGGGGAGTGTGGGGTGGTGAGTGCTGAGAGGGAGGGTTGGGTGGAAGGGACAGTTTCAGGGGCAACAGACATCAATGTACATTTTTGTGTGTTACAGCTGCTGTCTGCAACAGTGTGGGCCTTTTTCTGGATGTCAGAAATTCCTCAACAGGCTGATCATGACAGATCAGCTCTGCTTGCCAGGTGGCATAGATCAAGGGTAAGAGTCGAAACATGGTTGGATCAGCTTTTTCTTTTCAAGTACAGGATATCGCCACACAGCAGGTCAAATCAGCCTGGTTGATGATTGGTGTGGCACTGATGTACCCTGTGAAGACTGCACTGCATTGGACAGACAGTGTCACACCTCTCAAAACCCAACTGTCATAGCAAAATGCACGGTGAACATAAAAATATCCCTTACTGTGTTGGGATGAGATCACATTTATTCTGATGAATACCTATGCCCCCAACCCCCCAAGGGTTCTTCTCTATACAGATAGAATATGGGCTACTATTGGTTAGAGCTGGAAGCTGCCATAGCCAAATTTCTGCATGTATCTTAATTAATGGTGAGTCCAATGTCAGAATTACTAATTTTGACAACATAGATCACTTGGAAACATACATGGATCTATTGACTGTGCTGCTGAGGAAGAGTTTAGATAATGGTAAAAATGAAAATGGCAAATGCCTAATACAAATGATTACAGATAACTCTCTTCTTATTTTTAAATCTGAGATTTCCAGATTCATAATATTTGATTAAAATAAATAAGAAGATTTCATAATATTTGTTTCAAAAACTCCTATTCTTCCTGGCTACAGAAAAGGTAGTAAGTGAATATTTATATTCATATATATATATATATATATATATATATATATATATATATCTGTATGTATGTATTTTTTTTATTTATTGCAATCTCAGAATTAATACCTTGGCCAGCTTGGTTATGATTGCAGTATGATATTTGTAATATAAAAATATAGTAGGTGATTGCCTCACATAAGACAGCCTGTGCTCCTGTGTGATCCTCCCCAGGTTCCAGTGAAGCTACCGTGACAAGTGACCTGAAACCAGGAGGTAATTAAAAGATCAGAGGGACTTAATTAAGGGTCTCCTGTTTTTCTGTCTTAATTAGAACTGACCCATCTGCCAGGACATAGGGCTCATAAAGTTTTATGATTCCTATAGGAAGAACATTTCATACTACCCTGGTGCTAAAAGTTGTAAAACCATTTGATATGCCTTGGGAATAGGAACTGCGTAAGATCAAAGAGAAAATGTTTAATTAAGGAGTCATATTTAGGAAGTGGAATTTTTGCTGATGTCACCTTATTTAATATACCCCCGATAGGACATTATCTTTGTATTTTTTATATATATTCTAAAAGGAGGAGTTAGAGTACTCACCAAGGGGGTGGGGAGATGGAGTTGAAATGTATCCTTGCAACTGGGGAATATGACGTATATTTTTGACTCTTAAGAAATAAGTTATCTAACTTTCAAGGCACTTATAGAGGTAATACATTAGATAGAAAAAGTCTAAATGTATTGTGGTAGGAGTTTTTGTTTTGTAATCGTCCCTTGTCCTTTTATGTGATTGTTAGCTCGTTGATATATTGCTTTGTTTTACGTTTTCCATATTTTTATCATCTTTTAGTAAAATCTTTATTTAAAAGATACTGCCTGTGTGTGTCTGACAGTTCTTTTTGCATGTGATGTATAGAGGGTTAAGACTGACAAAAACCATTTGAAGCTTGATGGTGTTAAAAAACTTACAGAGTTTTAAGGGTTCATTTTGGAAGCCTGGCTTGGTTCCCCTAGTGAAAGACTGTACTGCAATCCCTCGAAGAGGGTACATATTTGAGCCTGTACATTGGGTGCGCTAGCATATGGTTCACAGTTGGAATCCCCCCCAGAACTTGAGACTAAAGGTTATTCAGACCCAAAAGCAGACAGGAGGGTTACCCTGTCTGTTACCTGTTCACACTATTGCACTCGGAAGTTGGTACTGTGGGAGCAGAGGGCCTGACCTGCTGAGTGTGTTTGTGACAGATTTGGTTGACAGCAGTGTGATAAAATTGGTAACACAAGCTTTAACTGTTCAGTGTGTCAGCTTAATACTGTACAGCTCATTTGTAAAATAAGGCAGTGATTTTTTTTAAAAGGAAACAGAACTATATAATTTTGCTTACAATCAATTTCCTACCTGTTTTTTTTCTAAAGTGCAAGTTAGAGTAGCCATAGTTAGGGAAGAAGAAGGCTTCCAACTACAGTGGGAACACTGCAGACTACTTGAGGCATTTTTGCCAGGACAGAGGAGTCCTGCAAGAGGCAAGAGCCACCTAGCAGAACCTCATGGATGCCTTGATGGCAGCAGATGCCCAGAGCATTGAGTCACAGACTGTGACTACAAAGAACCAGACTTTGGGCATGGAGGGGCCAGTGGCCAATGCAGTGTCCAGATCCAGTGAGGAGGATAGCAGGGCCAGTGCAAGCCAAGGGCCACAGCAGCAGAGGAAGGTCACCAGCATTCTGCAGCAAGAAGCAATCAGGCTGCAGACTGAGTTGTGCAGAATGGAGCTGGAGTTCCACAGGGAGGCTGAATGAAAATGGCAACAGGCAGAGTGAGAATGGTGTGAAGATGAGTGAGAACAGCAAGAGGCTGTCCAGAAACAGTGGGAGGCTGACCATGAGCACCAGAGGTGACATAAACTGAAGAAGCTATGACTCCAAATACCAGCACCAGAGCAGGTAAGTGGCTTGGGTGTAACTGGAACTACAGAACTGGGTTACAGATTAAATTCCAAATTGATAGCTGAATTTAAAGAGGGGGAGGATATGGATGCCTTTTTAAATTCCTTTGAAAAATTTTGTATCCAGGCAAAGATTCCTAGAGGATCCTGGAACTTCCAGCTCTCCTTGTTACTTATGGAGAAAGCTCAGGATGCATTGGGTCACATGGACAATGAGGACAATAATGATTACAGCAAACGTAAAGCTGCACTTTAAAAAAAGTTCGATTTAACTGCAGAAGCATACAGAGCTACATTCCATAAGCTCAGGAGAAGCTCAGACATGAGCTACGAGGAGCTAGCCACAAAACAACTTCAGTGTTTAAAACATTGGCAGGAGGGAATTGAAGCAAACTCTGTAGATAAAATTGAAGATGCTATTTTGTTAGAACAGTTTTTTGGAGCATGTTTAGCAGAGCTGAAAACCTGGTTGGAGGACTGAGACCCCAAACAAGTGCAAGAGGCTGCTGAACTCTCAGACCACTATGCCAAGAGCAGACCTGCTCTGAGAGCAAATGGGGTGGGTGTGGCAGCACAGAAAGGGAAACGTATGCATTCAGGGTAGCTAAAAGCCACACTGCCTCCACCGAAACCAGTTGGCCCCATGTTTCAAAGAAAGGAGTTCTCTGAGAAAAGAAACCTATATTGGGTTTGTAAAGACGCTGGGCATATTGCCAGACAGCGTCCCAAAAGGATGAGCAATACGCAACATGGGGCTAGGTAAGAATGGGTTGTTTATGTGTCCCTGGAAGCATGCTTGTGAGCATGAGGGAACACATGCACCCAGTAACAGTGATTGGTGTACAGACACAGGGGTTAAGGGACACAGGGGCATCCCTGACATTGGTAAAAGGGGATCTGGTAGAGCCTGGTCAGCTTATACCTAATAAATTTGCAACTGTACAAGGGTTCACTGGTCAGGAGAACACATTGCCACTCGCTAGTGTTCTCCTAGACTGGGGTGAAACTGGGGAACTGTGCAACAGGTGGCTGTAGCCAAAACGTTAGCAGTTGACATCATCCTTGGCAATAATCTCAAATGGGATGGTGTGTGCAGTTACCTGTAGCCAAGCAAGATGGGGAAATTGTACTTCCCCGGACCCCAAAGAAGCCATTGTGGAAACCAGTGGGAGGCTGGCACCCCAGCCTGTGTCTCCTGATATGGAGACTAATGAAAAGGGGGTAGAAATTTCCCCAGTAGCAGTTAACCACACAGCTATGGATGGTTACTCTGAAGAAGGAGGGGTGACCCATTGTCAGAGGGTTAGGGACGACAGTGATCCTGAGTGCCCTGATGCTAGTGTTAGGGACTGTAGTTTAGAGACTGTAAGGGACCTGTTCCATGCCTTGGGAATGTGTCAGGAGTTTGCAGCTGCTCAGAAAAGTGACCCTAGTCTAGAGAAGCTGAGGGTTAGGGCAGACTCTGAAGGAGCACAGGAAGTTGACAGTAAACATAAAGTTTATTAGGAAAATGGACTGATGTATACTCAGGCTGTGAAGACAGAAGAAGGGGTGATAGGCAGGCAGCTTGTCATTCCCCAAGGGTACTGTGAGCAGTTGTTAGAGATTGCACATGATATTCCTTTGTCTGGTCATCTGGGAATTATGCGAATTATTTAGCGGTTGGCCCAGAATTTCTATTGGGCCAATTTCACCCAGCAGGTGAAGCAGTACTGCAGGTCTTCTCATCAGTGCCAAGAAATAGGGAAGACAGATAAGAAGACCCAAGCCACCCTAATTTCATTGCCCATAGTGGAGGAGCCATTCCAGAAGGTGGGAATGGATATTGTGGGGCATTTAAATACCCCCAGTTCCTTCAGGAAAAGGTTCATCCTGACTGTGGTGGATTATGCCACCCAGTATCCAGAGGCAGTTGTCTTATCCTCACTGAGGACAGACAAAGTAGCAAATACCTTACTTGGGATTTTCTCCCGTGTTGGGTTTCCACAGGAGGTTATCACCGATCGAGGGGGTTCCTTCATGTCGGACCTGATGAAATGTTTGTGGGAGAACTGTGGGGTGGTGCAGAGGTGCATGACACCTTATCATTCACAAGCCAGTGGGCTTGTGGAAGGATTTAATGGTACCCTGAAGTCAATGCTCCAAGATTTTGCTGAAAAGCATGGGAGGGACTGGGAAAAATACCTTCCCCACCTGTTGTTTGCATACAGGGAGGTGCCCCAATAGTTGACAGGGTTTTCCCCCTTCGAGCTCTTATATGAATGCCAGATATGTGGGCCCCTAGACTTGATTCAGGAGGACTGGGAAGGCAAGCACGCCACCCAGGGAACTCCCATAGTGAATTACATCCTTAGGTTTAGGGAAAGGCTGAAGAAGCTTATGGGGACAGCCCAGAGCAACCTGGCAGTTGTCCAACAGAAACAAAATGTGTGGTATGGCTGCAGAGCCAGAGCTTACTCATTCACGGTGGGTCAGGAAGTCATGGTCCTTATTCTGGTCCAGAAAGACAAACTGCAGGCTGAGTGGGCAGGACTGTACCAAATAGTTAGAAAGGTAAACAATGTGAACTGTATCACAGAGTTACTTGATAGAAGACAGACAGAAAGAATGTACCATGTCAACATGATGAAGCCATATGCTAATAGGGCTGATATGGTGTTTGCAGTATGTAGTCTTGGAGAGAGGATGGAAGAAGGAGACCCCCTTCTGTACTCACTGGAAGAAAGCAAGTGGGAGCCCTCTATGGAGGCAATTAAACTGTCATCCCAGCTGGCCCCGGATCAGATCCAAGAAGTAAGGGAGGTTCTAGCAGACTTTGCCCCTCTGTTTAGTGCTAAGCCTTGACTAACCCACTTAGCAATGCAAAATGTGGAAACAGGGACACAGATGCCCATATGGCAGCCAACATATTGGGTGTCAGAGGCTATCGAAAAGGACATTAGGAGGGAGGTGGAGGAAATGCTGGATTAGGGGTAATCCAGAGATCCCACAGCCCCTGGGCCTCATTCATAGTCCTTGTGCCCAAGCCAGATGGCTCTACTCATTTCTGTGTGGACTATCATGGACTGAATGCAGTCACGAAGTCAGACACCCACCCAATGACCCAGACAAACGAACTCCTGGACAAGTTGGGAGGGGCGACATTCCTTATGACTACTGACCTGACAAAGGGGTGTTGGCAGGTAGAGTTAACTGACAGAGATAGGGAGAGGTCAGCATTCATCACTCCAATAGGCTTATTTGAATTTAAAGTAATGCCTTTAGGAATGAAGGACGCCCCAGCCACTTTCCAAGGGTAGGTGTACCAGGTGTTAAATGGTGCTGAGGAGTACGCCGTGGCATATATGGATGACATTGCCATCTTTAGTGCCAGCTGTCCCACCTTAGAGAAGTACTGGGCAAGATACAGAAGGCCAGGCTCACTGTCAAAGCTGAGACGTGCCAGGTGGCCATGACTGAAGTGGCATACCTCGGGCATGTTGTAGGCTGGGGACAGCTCCATCCTAACCAAGTAAAAATAGAGGTGATCAAGGCATGGTCCAGACCAGAAATGCAGAAGCAAGTCAGGAGTTCTCTAGGTACAGCAGGATACTATAGAAAATTTGTACTCACTTACAGTACCCTGGCTGCACCCCTATCTGACCTGGTAAAGAAAAGGATGCCTAAGAAAATTACCTGGGAACCAACCTGTGAAAAAGTCTTTGCCAGACTGATGGAGGCACTGTGCTGTGCTCCTGTATTGAGAAGTCCTGACTATAGGAGACCCTTTATACTCCAGACTGACACCTCATATGTGGATACTGGGGCAGTACTGAGTCAGACATCCAACCAAGGTAAAGATCACCCTGTAGTGTACCTGAGTAAAAATTACTTCTCAGGGAGCAGGCTTACTCTACTGCAGAAAATGAGTGTCTTGCCATAGTGTGGGCCCTAAAGAAGTAAGAACCATACTTATATGGGCAGCATTTTGAGGTACACACTGACCACAGCCCCCTGGTTTGGCTGACCCAAATGGGAAAAACTAATGGTAGACTATTAAGATGGAGTCTTGCCTTGCAGGGGTATGACATGGCAATCTTATATAGGGCTGGAGCAACCAATCAGAATGCAGATAGCTTACTGTACCTACATGAGGAGTGAACTGACTTGGGAAGCTCATCCCATGGAGGGTATAGAGCCCCCAAATTCAGTCTAGGTGGGGAAGATTGTGACGCTTGGTCATCTGGTTATAATTGCTGTATGATATTTGTAATATAAAAATATAGTAGGTGATTGTCTCACATAAGACAGCCTGTGCTCCTGGGTGACCTCCAACCCCCCCCAGGTTTCAGTGAAGCTGCCGTGACAAGTGACCTGAAACCAGGAGGTAATTAAAAGACCAGACAGACTTAATTAAGGGTCATTTGTTTTTCTGTCTTAATTAGAACTGGCCCAGCTGCCAGGATATAGGGCTCATAAAATGTTATGATTCCTATAGGAAGAACATTTCATACCACCCTGGTGCTAAAAGTTGTAAAACTGTTTGATATGCCTTGGGAATAGGAACTGCTCAAGATCAAAGAGAAAATGTTTCATTAAGGAGTCATATTTAGGAAGTGGAATTTTTGCTGATGTCACCTTATTTAATATACCTCCTGATAGGACATCATCTTTGTATTTTTTTTATATATACAGTATTCTAAAAGGAGGAGCTAGATGACTCACCAAGGGGGTTGGGAGATGGAGTAGAAATGTATCATTGTAACTGGGGAATATGACATATCTTTTTGGACTCTTAATAAACAAGTTCTCTAACTTTCAAGGCACTTATAGAGGTAATACATTAGATAGAAAACGTCTAAATATATTGTGGTAGGAGTTTTTGTTTTGTGATCTTCCTTGTTCTTGTATGTGATTGTAAGCTCTCTGATATATTGTTCTGTGTTTACATTATTCATATTTTTATCATCTTTTAGTAAAATCTTTATTTGAAAGATACTGCCTGGGTGTGTCTGTCAGTTATTTTTGCATGTGACGTATAGAGGGTTAAGACTGACAAAAACTGTTCAAAATCTTGATGGTGATATCAAATTGGGAAAAGGTAAGACTATACCTAAAGTCTTTTATAGAGTGTTAAGGGTTCATTTTGGAAACCTAACTTGGTTCCCCCTGGTGAAAGATTGTACCGCAATCCCCCGAAGAGTGTACATATCTGAGCCTGTACATTGGGTAAACTAGCATATGGTTCACAGTTTGAACCCAGAACTTGAGACTAAAGGTGATTCGGACCCAAAGCAAACAGGAGGGTTACCCTGTCTGTTACCTGTTCACACTATTGCACTCAGAGGTTGGCACTGTGGAAGCAGAGGGCCTGACCTGCTGAGTGCATTTGTGAAAATACCTATGAGCTAAAAGCCCTTTACATAGGTTACATGTCAAGCAGGTTAACATATAGTATGAGAACTTAACAAAAAATAAACTGTATATGAAGGAGATGAGCAGTTACAAGCAACAAGGTATCAGGCATAAACAATAAGCAAATAAGTCAAAGTGAATAAACAATGTTTAGAATACAGACAGTTCATGAGTAGTAGCCAGTGAGGCATTGACAGACAGGTAGCAAATGTGTGGTAAGGTAGAAGGATGGAGGCTACGAGGAGGTGATGGGAGGAAAGAATATGATGGATGGGGGCAGGGGGTTAGGGATTGTAAAGTGTAATTACTATAGAGCAGGGATGTGTAGTAACCAATTAGACATTGTCAGGTGAAGGGACAAGAGACGGTAGAGTGGAAGCAGGGGAGTACAATGGGAAGATAATTGGGTAGGTGAGGGTAGTTTATTTAGGTGAAAGGGAAGGAAGGGATAGTTCTAGTACAGGTAACTTAAGAGAGGCTGAATTACACAACATAGCCATGAAGGAATGGCATGTATAATGGAGTGGTATGGGTATGATTAGAGATTACAGTCACAGCTTTTATTTGCCAAGAGGAATTGCCGCAGTTTATGTTTGAAAGGGCCCAACTTGGAGACTGAGGAAATATTGGTGGGAAGCAAGTTAAGCCATAGTGGGGCTCTAGATGCAAACGAAAGTTAGCCTTGGGTTGTGCGACAGTGTGGAACTTCAAAGAGCTGATTCTCAGAGTCTCGAGTTTGCAGAGGTTACAGAAAGGGATTAGAATAATTTGGACTCCAGGGGGCATGAGTCCTAAGCTAACTTTCTTTGTTAGCAAGCAGGTTTGGTACTTTATTCTATTCTTTAACTGTAGCCAGCTGGACTGGATATAGAGATTACATGTGTGTGTAAGATATACTACCCCAGTAAGAAGCCTACAGGCTTTGTTGAGCTATACTGATACGCTGAAGGACGAATAGTGGCTGAGCCACATTCAACCAGCCCATAATCAATGACAGAAATAACTGAGCTATGGATTTCTAATCTAAGAGCTTCTGCAGTAAGACTATGCTTATGCCTATAGCGATCCCATACAAGTTTTGACTGCTTTAGTTACGTCCTCTATGTGCTGTGAATAGGATAAGGTACTACCAATGGTGACTCCAAGGTATTTGAAGTGATGCATTTGTTCCAGATTAGTGCCTACATTGTTTCTGATAGTCAGTGGGAATGATCTTTACTTCTTTTGGGGGTATGCAAAAGCATGATTTTGCTATTTTTACAGTTTGAAATAAGCTTTGCTTGATAAGCCAATTCTCCACTGATGTAAAGCTAAGCTGTAGTTGTTTTTCTAGGAGTTCAGGATCCAGATTATTTGTAAACATTACAGCATCATCTGTATAGGGCAGGATCCGATCTTGGCATGAGCTGGGAAGTCCATTCAGGAAGATACTGAACAGAAGATGGCCCAATATAGACACATGTGTGTACATACACATACATTCATATACCTCGAGGTAAAGTATGTAAAGTGGAACCAGCATATAAAAATCACATAATAATCAGGCTAAACCTACAGTAAATGCATTATTCAAATTCAGTTGCAATTACTGGGGGGGAGGGTGGTATTCTTTGATTTCAGCCTTAACTACAGGACACATGAGAATAAATCCAGTTTTGTTATGTGGTACACAAGTATGGGGAATAAAACATTTTTAAAAACTTGTAACCTCTTTTTGTATTATTATAAAACACTTTTGAGGGTGCCATTATCAACCCCATGGTTATGGTAAGGGCTGAACTAGAAAGGATGGACGATATTTACAAAACAAATTGAAAGTGATATCTTATTGGTTAAGAATCATTAGTAATAATTGGACTGATGTGCATGGCTACCTAGCAAGAATTAAAGCTAGACTTGGCCCAGACAACACAGACATAAAGCTGCTCAGGTTAGTGCTCAGGGAAGTCACCTACCCCTTGCAGATTATCTTCAATCTGTTCCTCTACACTGATGGGTCTGGCGGCCTTATGTGCCGACAGTATCTATGTATCTATGTATCCATGTACACTGGGCAAGTGCCTGAGCTTTGGAAAACAGCCCACGAGACCCCTGTATTTAAAGCGGGTGATTATAACCTGCCATCTAACTACTGCCCAATTTCCATTTTATCCCCTCTGTCAAAAACCTTAGAGATGGCACTGAATGATCAACTCATTCAATACCTGAATCAGCATGAGCTCCTGGCAAAAAAGCAGCATGGGTTTGGAAAATTTCTGCACAAGGACTGCACTACTAGAGTTCACTGACTCAATTCATTGTGCTCTGGACACCTTCCCCTTGCAGATCATTTTCATTCTGTCCCTCTTCACTGGGCAAGTACCTGAGCTTTGGAAAAAAGCCCATGAGACCCCTGTATTTAAAGCATGTGATCATAATCTGCCATCTAACTACCACCTAATCTCCATTTTGTCCCTCTATCAAAAACCTTAGACATGGTACTGAATGATTAGCTCATTCAATACCTGAATCAGCATGAGCTCCTGGCAGAAAAAGCAGCGTGGGTTTTGAAAACAAATTCAGGATGATGACTGCACTCCTGGAGTTCAGTGACTCAATTCGTTGTGCTCTTGACAGAGGAGAAATGACATGGTCGATATACATTGACCTTACCAAGTCCTTCGACCTTGTTAACCATGACCTCCTCTGCTAGAAACTACTTAATCTGGGCCTTTCTGAAGACTCAATCATCTAGTTCAAAGGCTACCTGGCTGGTAGAGCCTAAGTAGTAAAATGCCACAATGTACTATTGGATAACAGGATAGTCACTGTGGGTGTTCCCCAAGGGTCAATCCTAGGACCACTTCTTTGGTCTATTCATAAATAATATACCTGTTCTTTGCAGGTCAACCAGTATATTACTTCAAGTGGATGATGCTGTCATCTTCATCACTGACAAGTGCCTGGAGAAACTGAGGCTGAAGCCCTAGCCTGGCTTTACTGCCATCTAGGAATGATTCACCTCTAACCTGCTTGTAATGAATAGTGTTGTGCGTAATTGCAGAATTTCGCTCTGAAATAGTTCAAGAAATTTGCACATTTCATTTAATATTTCTCAGGTACAAATGCAAAATTCCGCTGGTGAAATGCAGAATTTCGCCTGCAAAATGTGAAATTTCAAGCACAAAATGTGGAATTTCGCCACCACAGGTGAAATGACACCACTTGTGGGTGAAATTCTGCATTTGCAGGTGAAATTCCACATTTTGCACCTGTGAAACATATCCCAGAATATGTGGAATTTCATGAAATATTTCACACAGCGAAATTTGCTTTTTCGCTGGAATTTCACTGGCGAAATAACGTTTTGCTGCATCTCTAGTAATGAACACACAAAAAAAATAAATGTATGCTCTTTGCACCTGGATCAAGACCCTCACTTCCCCCGTTTTTTCCCTCACCTCCTCAACTGGGATCCTCTTGAACAAGTAAAAACCTTTAAATATCTTGAGTTATCCTTAACAGCACATTGTCTTTCAACACACATGCTGACCTCTTGGTCAAGACAGTTAACTGTAGGATACAGCTTCTCTACAGTCATAGGAACAACTTTCTCCCAGAGATTAAGAAACTACATGTGCAAGGCTTCATTGCAAGCATAATTGATTATGGAATTGTGGTTTAAGACTACGAATGACAGCGCATTGTCCAGAGTCAGGGGTCTCCTCAACAGGGCCTGCCACTTTGTGCTTGGTCTAAAACATGACATACACATCTGTGTGTTATACAGCAGCATGAACTGGTTAAATCTTGACTTGAGGCTGCTTTACCACACACTGGTCACAGGCATAAAGCTTTACGAGTCTGCTGTCCCCTGGCCTACAGCCCATGTTCAGCTTTGTGGATAGTAGATACTCTAGGCAAGGCAAGGCAAATTTTATTTGTTGAGGCACACAATCCCAGAGACTCAGGGTGCCATACACGTAAATACAAACTATTTACAAAAATACAACACATACATAAATAAAACACTAATAAATAAACCAGATAATACAAAACAGTTAAAAGTATCAGTAGACATTAAAAAGGCTACCCCAGAGATAGATACTAGTAGACAGTGTCTGGGAAGACTTGACTAAACAGGAGGGTCTTGAGGCGGGCCTTGAACACTTCAACTGAAGGGGCTTCCCTTACAGATGGAGGCAGTGAATTTCACATAATGGGGCCGGTGACACTAAAAGCTCTGTCACCGGCAGTCTTTAGCCTGATCCTGGGAATCACAAGGAGGCCCCTCAAGGAAGAACGAGGGGAGCAGACTGAGGTAGTGGGTGTCAGAAGGTCAGACAAGTGTCCAGGGCCCAGCCCATGTAGGGTCTTAAAGGTGAGCAAGCCCACCTTGAAGAGAATCCTCCACCTGGCCGGCAGCCAGTGCAGTTCATGCAGCACCAGGGTGATGTGGCAGTATTTGGACTGCCCCATGAACACCCTTGTGGCTGTGTTCTGCACTAGCTGCAGCCTGTGGAGGGCACCTTCCAAGACCCCAAAGTAGAGTGCATTACAGTAATCAAGTCTGATGTTATGAAGGCATGTACCAAGGTGGGAGGGTCCATAGGTGGAACTAGGTGCTAGAGCCTGGCAATGTTCCTACGATGGTAAAAGCTGGTCTGGACAATGGATGATACTTGTGCTTCAAATGTCAATCTGCTGTCAAAGCTCACACCAAGATCACACACCCTAGAGGAGGCCTTCAATAGCACAGATTCCAGGAATAACCCAGTAGCTGGGCCAGAGGCCCTCCTATCATGCCTTCTGTTCAACTCTACCACCCTTATCTCCATCTTATCAGGGTTTAGTCACAAACAGCTGGAGGCCATCCAGTCATCCATCTCAGCAAGGCATCTGTTCAGTACTTCCACTGCACTGAATGTCCCAGGGCAAATGAAAAATACATTTGGGTATCATCAGCACAGCAATGAAAACCCAAACTGTAATTCCTAATGAGCTGTCCCTGGGGCAACATGTACATGGCAAACAACATTGGTGATAAGACTGAACACTGAGATACTCCATATGACAGGAGGCTAGGGGAGGAGGAGAAGTTCCACATCACTACCAGTTGCCTCCTTTTCGTGAGACAGGACTCAAACCAGCAGATGAAAGTGCCAGCGAGTCCACAAAATTTTCTCAGGCGGTCTAGCAACACACAATGGTCTACTGTGTCAAATGCTGAAGAGAGGTAGAGAGAATGAAAATTGTCCCCTCTCCTCAATTTTGAGCCCAGATGAGGTCATTGTGCACCCAAACTAATGTGTTTTTTATTCTATGCCTCGCTCAAAACCCTGACTGGGGGGAGGCTCGTAAAGGCCAAAGGTTACAAAGTGCTTCTTTAGCTGCTGCACCACAGCTTTCTCAACAACCTTCACTAAGAATGCGAAGTCGGAGATTGGATGGTAGTTCGCCTTGATGTCAGGGTCTAACGATGGTTTCTTCTGAAGTGGCTTAACCAGTGCCTCCTTCAAGGCATCTGGGAAGACCCCCTCTGAGATAGAACACCGGACAGTCAAGGCGAACACAAGGCCAATGGAGTCAACACATCTCATCAGAAAATACGTCGGCACTGGGTCCAGTTCATAATATGGGTGTTTTAGCCCCAGTGCCACCTCAATGACCTCAGCCACCTGCACTGGTTTAAACTTCCCACAACTAGGCAGAGTGGTCTCCAAATGCCAAAGGACCACTGTCAGCCACTACATGGTACACTGGCGGATCACCCTGCCAGATAGCGGACAGCATGTCCAAGAGGAAATGATAAAACTCTTCACATAAAGTGTCAGGAAAGACTTTTTTTTGGCTGCAGACAGGCTGGATTTAATGATCTGTCCACAGTCCAAAAGAGCACAGTTGGTCGATTCTACCTGGCAACAATATCCCTAGACAGGAATGCTGCCTTCTTATGGGTGATTGCCCCTATACTCAACATAATGAGAGCGCAGGACCAGTCTGTCCACCTCAAGCCCAGACCTCTGCCATCAACACTCTAACCTCCTACCCACAATCTTCAACACCTTGAACTCCCCATCAAACCACAGGGACCTCAAATGAAAGGATTTGGGTCATACATGGACTGGTGTGAGACAGTTGAGTGTAGCCAACATCACCCTATTATAGGGGTGTGGTGCAACACACTCTGCTGCTTCCTTGAAGAAAATCTTCCCTTGTTCGGTCTTGTTTTTCATGCCATTTTACTAACCAATGGACCTACCTGACTCCTTAAAAATTGATTGTGCTATTGAAATGTTTAAATCTCAACTTTTCCCCTTGCTTACTCCACCTAGACCATGTAGTTGCTGCTGTTGGCCATCTAATGTATCCTCAGTGCATCTATATATGCTGCACATCACTCACTATGTAATGTCAATGTGATACCCAAGTACTGTTAACTACTACACTAGCACCAGTTGTACAGCATTGTCTTACCTGTGGCTAAGATGTATAACTGTAGTTTTGCTGCATTGTGTACTTACAATTTACTCTGTACATGTTGTCCTCTGTGGTACCTGACTTTGAACCCTTTGGAAATAGGTCTTCCTCAAAGGGTTTTATGTGAAATAAAACTAAACTAAACTAATTATAACACATTACCAAAGCAATGCTTGCAAGTAAAGATACCTAGGTTAAATTTGGATATACATTAACATTGGTTAACAGCTCTTATACAATATCTGACTAATGTCAACCTGTTACATCTATGGACAGATTATTTAAAATCTATAAGTATAGTGTTATTATTTAGGATATGATAAAAATGAAAATGTATCAGGCAGTTCAGAAAGTGGATATCAAAATGTCAGGCAACTGAAATATGCATCTTGGTACAAAGCACATAAAATTTCACATGGAATAGAGGAAAGAACTCCTTTCACAATTACACCCAGATATTAGGCAGGTGATTACATAAGCTAGATTTGAACTTCTTTATTGTTCCTGTTAACTTCTTCAAAAGGATAGCTATTGATAAACTAAATGATACTTGTGGCTGTTTTTAAACTCCTTCTCCCTCTTAGTAGTCCTTACTTCACCACCACCAATCCTCCCCCCTTACCTGTACTGTACTCCCTACTCCTCCTGTTCCTTATGCCTCTCCATGGCTTCACGCACTTTATACCAACACTGTTACTTTTTATCCTGGGCACTATGTAGTAATGGAATTTTTATTGTATATTAAGTACTGTTATGTTATTCTTTATATGTATTGTGTACTTGTATGTATACTTGTTTCAGCACCACCTTGTGAATGAGCTTGCTCAATGGAGTTTTCCTGCAATAAACTTGAACTTGAACTTCCTCCATGGAAATCCTTAGCAATTAGAAATAAGCATATTCAAGACTCTTCAAATGTATCAGTGGAGTGCCTATGTTAAATAGGGCTTGTTGAAACTTTGTATTATGTAATCATTCCATGTATTCCATGTATGTATCTATGTATTTATTGGGACTGGTAGTATAGCCTAGAGGTTAGAGTAGTAATCCGCAAATGAGCTTAGTAAATTCAGCAGACCTGGCTTTGAGTTCCACAACCTCCACTTGCATACTGTGTGACTCAGAGCAAGTAACTTAATCACCCCAGTGCTCCCAGGTCACCCCTGAAAACAGGCACGTGTGCCTAGTGGGCCATACCCAGTTACCAAAAGAATAAAATACAAAAAATGTATTTAAAATTTTGGTAACTGAAGGAGGTATACTGAGCCAAAGCGTGTTTCCAGGTATGACTTGGGAAAAAGAAGGAAGGCAGTGCAAATATAAAGACAAGATTACAATTTAAATAAAATATTCAAGTAAAAACCATAGGTGCATGAAGGTACAGTTATGAGAGCAGTAAGGATTGGAATAGTGCTTGGGTATTGACAACAAAATTTTACAGACAAAAACTATTAGAAGTAACAAAGATACACAGGAAAGAAGGGTAAAAAGAATCATGCAGAAGGTAAGAAAGTAAGTGTTGGTATGCAATAGAATCCAGAAACGTGGGGAAAAGTGTAATGCATAAAATGACAAGTTAATAAAGGTAGAGACAGCCCCACCTTGGATGTTAAGAGAAGGAAGAACAGAAGCGGGGGGGGGGAGGGATTGGGAGAGCATACATTTTAAACAGTGCAGAAATGGAGTTAGATGAAGGGAGCTCAGAAGTGAGTTCCGGACAGAGGGTAGACTATATAAACTGGCTGCCTGCCCTGAACTGGATAGCAGATGTGGAGAGAGAGAAGGTTGGGAGTTTCTGGAGCACAACAGATAGGGAGAGAGGTATAAAGAGGAAAGGAGAGGGACAGGTGGAGGAGGGATACAAACCAAAATTTGGAGATAAGGGTGGTACTGTGATGCTGCTGGCATAATTGAAGAGGGGGAAGGGAAGGGGAGGAGTAGAGGGAGCAGTGGTGTGTAAGGGGGGGTGAGCATTAGTTGAAAAATGGCAAAAGGCATTAAAGATAGAGCCCAGTTTAGAGAGGTATGAAGCAGGGGTGGACCCAAAGACAACATCGGCAAAGACAGAGTGGCTCATTTTAGTAAGTAGCTCACAATGGCTGCTAGGAGAGCGGGAGGGAGTCTTTGTTATGATACGTGGCTCCAAGTTTGGGACGGAGTTTGGAGTGCATATTGTCAATGTGAGGAAAAATCAAGACAACTGTCCAGCCACATTGCAAGATATTTGAAGGCTGGGACAGCATCAAGAGTGGTGCCATCAAGGGTGGAAGGGGGGGGGAGCTTGGTAAGTTTCTGTGCAGTACCAGAAGTCATGGAAACTGTTTTCTTGGTGTTTACCTTAAGTTGATTTGCTTGGAACCAGTATAGAACCCTCAGAAAGTCACTCTGTAGCTGAGATTCCACCTCCAGAGTTGAAGGTCAAGAGGCATAGAGGACAATGTCACCAGAATACATATGGATATGGGAAGAGGTACAGACAGAGGGAAGTTGTTTTAGAAAGAGAAGAGGACAGGGCCTAGAATGGAGGCTTGCAGGATGCCTGCTTGAATAGGAAGGGGGGGAGACAGGGCATCCCTTGTCTGAACACATTGCTATGACCCATAAGATAAGACCTAAACCAGTCCATGACATGGGTTGATAGACCTGCAGAGAGAAGTTTGGATACAAGTAGTGGATGAGTCACAGAATCAGAAGCTTTAGCTAGGTCAATAAAGATGACTGCTGTGATCTATACCCAGTCCATGCCTGTAAGTATAATTTGTAGCCCAGAGGAGGGAAGTAACGGTGAGAGTGATTTTTCTGAAGCCACATTGAAAAGGAGAAAGAAAGTCTGTGAGTTAAGGAAATCTATAAGTCTGGTGAATATGAAGAACTCTTGCAATTTACACAGGGAGGGAAGATGCGATATAGGTCAATACTTGCCAGGGGTAGAGGGATCACCCCCTTTGTGAAAGGGGGGTGCACTCTGGCAACTTTCCAGGCCTGAGGAATAGTACCTATTGTGAACAAGAGCTTCAGATGGCAGGGGAGTGGAAAAGCAAGGACAGGAGTAGAGGTCTGGAGAAGAAAGGGGTCTAGGGCATTCAGGCTGGATTTGTGGGGATTGAGCAAAAGGAGGGCATGGAAACCTTCTTGCACAGAGCCAGGATAGAAGCAAAAGCCCTTAGAAGGAAAAGGGGGCAGGAGAGGCAGAAGGCACAGGGACTAGGCCTGAGGGGATGGCATAAGTAGTGAAAAAGGAGTTGAGCTTCGAGGCAACGGAGGAGGGGTCCAAGACTGGTGAACCATCAACCAGCAAAGTGTGTGTGGGGGGGGTAAGGCTTTGGAGGGGGATTCAAGAGGGAGTGGACAGCCCTCCAGAATTTGGAGGGCGAGCTGAGGTTTTGTTGCAAGGTTGTTTTGAAATATTGGGATTTCCCTGCCCTAATAACCTTTGTACTTTGAACATTCAATGTTCATTATATAAGGAATGGAGAAATCATATTGTTACCAAACTGCAATTTTATGCTGACAAATTGTATGATATGTTGGTTATATTCTTACGTTGTATGACTATTACCAAAGCAGAATCTATTGCAAAATTCTATAATACGAAATGATCAGATCAAGATATGGCTGGTGGAGCTTAGTGGAAGATACATTTTTTGCTAATAAATAGCCTTAATCTGGACTGAGATAATCTCTCAATTTAAAGCATTTGAGGAGCAGTTTCATATCCCTTTGGTTTAGCCATCAGATTTAAATGCCAAAATGAGTGTGGGTATTAGTGCCACTGACTGTCCCAATTTTGGCACAACAGTCCTGATTTGGGCATCTCTGTCCTGCCAAAAACCAGGAAACATGATCCATGTCCTGATCATGTAGTAGAAAAATATTTTCTTTCTTTCCTCTAAATGTTGCAGAAAACTGTAATACCCTAACTAAAATACCTTAAAATGAGAAGAAACAATATGAACAACTGAAGCACTTTAGGCTTAATTCTGAATACAGTATTTAGTGAAAACGGTCTGTTAAATTGGTCAAGTTTACATACTAGTCTGCAAAAAAATAATTGTTTCAGTAAGAAATGTCCCATTTTGAGCTACTTAAAATATGGTAATGCTGGTGGGCGTTAGCTAATGTCTCTGCACTATTACCTACCAAATAAGCTCATGTAAGATGGCCATGCACTTTATTTCAAGTTACAAGATGCAACAGTAGGTGACATTGTATACATTCTTATGATAGACTCCTTGATCTTTTTAATATGTCTAGTTTACTGCAGGGGCCATTGTAAGTCAATGGCAATTAGGCTCTTTTGTCATGCAGGATTTTGTAACATGTCATTATGGCAAGTTACTGTGCTTCATCCTGGCTGATTCCACTGGGTGCATGTAATGGGGACCTTTTAATATATCCATTGTAATGACTATGCATTCTTTCTTTTTACAATGGTTGAATAATAAACATTTGACTTACTGATTGTATGTGCAGTTGCTCTACAGTGTCACAGCTATTGTGGGCAGTAGTGCAGTTGTGTCAGAGGGGAAACGGTATTACTTCTGGGGTAATAAATACAGTGTCCGGATACCCCTAACTCTATATCAGGTGGAGGTAGCACATTATTCCATAAGTATGCCTAGGTTATCCACAACTCGCAGAACCCAGGCCACCCCCCACCAATAAATAATGGAAAAGGAGATGTGGGAACCTGTGTGGGTCCTAGGCTTACAGAAATATGAGAATATTAGGGTGGTACCATTATACATCAAACTAGTGTGGCAAAAGGGAACAATGGCCACTATTTTTTTATTAAAGAAGATTAATTTCCAAGTAATGGAGAAATAGGTTGCAAACATTTCTTGAGGGAGACGAAGAAAGGCAAGGAGGTGTAGGAAAAATACTTTAAGATAACATCAAGAGAACACAGGACATACTTATTCCAAAAGCTAGTAAATATTATAACGGTAAAATATGGTCCATTTGGGTTTGTATAATAAATCATTACATTATTCTTAGCCAATAGTGTTATTTCTAAACATTGCAGTTACCCTTATAACCATCAATGGGTGTCTCATACACATAGTTCTAAAATTCTGAAGTTCTAAGTTCAGCTGCATAGTAAAATTCCAACAAAGGGAATTCTCTAATATTCTGCAAAGTAAAACATTAAATTTTAAGTTCAGATTCCATTTTTATCCAAAGATCTTTAACATACATTTATAGATACAGAGATAGATGGCAGAAAATGGTATATAGGCTCATCCAGTCTGCCAACCCTACCTAACCACTCCACACTGGCTCTAGTGAATGACATACTCTATAATGTCTGCCTGCCCACCTTCTGACTAAGCCCCTGTGCCTGTCCTATCCCTACCTGAAGCTGTTTACTGATTTGGCCTTTCCACTTTTTCTGGGATCTTGTTCCACTTGCCTACCACTGTTTCCATGAAAAGGTGCTTGCAGATGTCCTTCTTGAATCTCACCGAGCTAGTTTAAGTGAGTACTTCCATACTTGAGCTCAAGGAGAAGTTACTACACCCCCACTCGCTATCCCTTTGCACCACATTCCTATCTCATCACCCCTTTCCTTCTTTTCTTCTGGCGTACATGTCCAAGTCCTATTCAGAGCAAGGGATCCATCACTCAGTTCCAATAAAACAATCAATGCACCTTTATAGCACAAAGGTCAATATTTTTTTTATCTCATTGCAAGATTCCCATGTGCAAACAAGCAAAGGTGCCAAGAGAAAGTCTGCAAGAGGACCTACAGAAGCCCCAGAATTTTACACCTGCCATTCCTGATGCTATATCAAGGTGTGTGGCCCCCTACTGACCACACAACATATAGTAGGCTGTTAAAGCAACAGTACACCAAAGTGCATACAGTGACCACCACAATAAAGTGCAAGAAACACATTTAAAACAGAATTACATTAGATTTGCTGTTGAAAATACTTATACAGAGCACTATTACATATGATGGATCTCATAAACATATGCTATATATTCTATAAATATATCAGGAAAAATTAATGGATCTCAATGTCTTCATGGTTCCAAATAGGAAGACAGACCCTGAACATATCTGTAAGGGAAATAATATAAATGATCACAAAATGGAGGCCATTTCTATCTGGTCATTAAGGCCAAAATCAAGTTAAGGCCCCCAACTCATAAATCCAAAAGGCCTCCCTGGCTGCAAATTATTTCTCCAAATCCCCCCCCCCCCCCACACACACACACACACACATCTTGTCCCAAGGCAATCTTCTGATTGCTAGGAACATAAACATATGTTTCTCTGGATTTTCCTTGGTCTCCACAAGCACCATAAGGGCAGACCTATCATTCATAGACTGAATAGCAATGATGTGTTCCCCCACCTGCTCTTTAAAGTTATGCCTCATATGGCCCATATAATACACCTCACAAGAACAGGTGGCCAAATAAATGACATTACTTGTGTTCACAAAATGTTTAATCCCTACTGTGCTCCCTGTCTTGGGGTTTAGAAATGATGCAGTGTTGCACATGTAAGTAAGCAATAAGACACAATGGGATGTGTATGGGACAGATTTTATTACACACACCGAGGCATAGTGATTTGTTTTGGTGACCTCCACCAATGACAGCAGCAGGAGCAGACACACCCACAGGCTATCATTAAATGAGGTTGACTGGAGCACCTTTGCTGCAGCCACATCCAAGAGCAGGGCCATTCTCAATGCCCTACAGGGGCATGCCTCAGACAGCTAGTTTTGGAACCCACTTGGGAGAGCAGTCTTAGACCTGGTACTCTCAAATGGGGATGGAGAGGATCTCTGATCTTGAAGTGGGTAGCCATCTGGGAACAAACGACCACCAAATATTGTGGTTCACAATAAACTTAGCTGTAGAGTCAAGCCACACAAAAGTGAAGGTACTAGACTTCAGGAGGGCTGATTTTGGCAAAATGGGAGAGTGCCTCAGAAAAGCACTAGCAAACAGGCAAGAAGGTGGGGTGGAGCAACAATGGGGAAACATCAAAACCGCCATCACAGAGGCAACAAGTCATTGTGTGAAGCAAATAAACAAATCAAAATGAAAGAAAAAAAACACTATGGTTCTCAAAAGAAGTGGCGGGGAAGGTAAGGGAAAAAAGATAGCATTCAGGAAGTATAAGGAAACACAGAAGGAGCAGGACAGAGAACTGTACCAGTTAAAGCAAAAGGAAGCGGGTAAGGCAGTCAGAATAGCAGAAGCCCAAACTGAGGAAAATATAGCCAACTCAGTTAAGAAGGGGGATAAAACCTTTTATAGGTACATTAGGGAGCAAAGAAAGACTAAGGTAGGGATCCTGAGGCTGAACAAAGAGGAAGGTGGTTGGGCAGAGAGCAACAGTGAAAAAGCAGGGATACTGAACGAATACTTCTGCTCAGTATTCGCAATGGAAAAGCAGGGAGAAATACCTAATCTGGTCAATAGAAGCACTCTGGATAGGGGAATTGATATTTGTCCTTTCACAGAAGAAAGGGTTCTGAAAGAACTCTTAAAACTGAAGATGGATAAAGCAATGGGGCCTGATGGGATTCACCCCAGAATTTTAAAAGAACTAAGGGAAGAACTAGTAACACCACTGACTACCCTTTTTAATAAATCATGGGAGGATGGGGTGGTACCTGAGGGACTGGAGGAGGGTGGATGTGATTCCCCTTCACAAAAGTGGGAGCAAGACAGAGGCAGGAAACTACAGACCTGTCAGTTTGACCCCAGTGGTAGGGAAAATGATGGAATCACTTCTGAAGGAAAGAATTGTTGAGTACCTAGAGGCCAGTGGGGCACAGGACCCAAGGCAGAATGGATTCACAGTGGGAAAGTCATGTCAGACAAATCTAATTGATTTCTTTGACTGGGTGACCAAAGCAGTAGACCAGGGAGGGGCTGTGGACATGGCCTACCTAGACTTTAGCAAGGCATTTGACACAGTCCCGTACAAAAGATTAATAAACAAATTAGCCAGCCTGGGAGTGGGTTCTAGGGTGGTAGCCTGGGTAAAATACTGGTTGGACAACAGGACACAGCGGGTAATAGTAAATGGAGTCCACAGTGAAGAAAGGAGGGTTATTAGTGGGGTACCACAAGGTTCAGTACTGGGGTCGGTCCTTTTTAATGTCTTTATAAGTGACATTGCAGAGGGACTGGAAGGGAAAGTATGTCTCTTTGCAGATGACACAAAGATCTGCATCACGGTTGATACACAAGGTGGGGTGGAAAGGATGAAAAGGGACTTGGCAAGGTTAGAGGAATGGCCAAATGTATGGCAGCTTAGATTCAATGCAAATAAGTGCAAAGCAATGCACCTGGGAAACAAAAACCCAGGGGAAGCGTACACAATGGGGGGGGGGTGAGATACTGACAACAACAAAAATGGAAAGGGACACGGGGATAGTCATATCAGATGACCTAAAGGTGGGCCAGCAATGTGAGAAGGCAGTAAGGAGGGCTGGAGGGATACTGGGATGCATAGGGAGAGGCATCACCAGTAGAAAACAGGAAGTTGTTGGCCCTCTGTACAGACAGTTGGTAAGACCACATCTGGAGTACTGTGACAGTTCTGAAGACCCCATCTCTGCAAAGACATAGACAGGGTGGAGGCTGTCCAGAGGAGGGCAACCAAAATGATGCAGGGTCTGCATCAGAAGACATATGAAGAAAGACTAAAGGAACTAAAGATGTATAGCCTCGAGGAAAGGAGGGAGAGGGGGAACATAATAGAAACTTTCAAATACCTCAAGGGAATCAACAAAGTCCAAGAGGCTAGCATCTTTCGGAAAAAGAGATATGCAAAAACAAGGGGGCACAATTTGAAGATAGAGTGGGGACGGCTCAGAGGTAATGTAAGAAAGTATTTCTTCACAGAGAGGGTTGTGGATACATGGAATAGCCTTCCTGAGGAGGTCATAGAGTCAAAAATAGTGGGGGAATTCAAGAATGCATGGGACAGACATAAGGCAATTCTAGTGGGGGGGTAGGAGGAAGTAGAGTGTTGGTTAACTAGGATCTGCAGCTTATCCATTAGGTAGGGAAATGGGCAGACATGGTGGGCCAAACGGTCCTTATCTGCTATCAAATTCTATGTTTCTATGTTTCTATGTAGGTAGATGATTGGGGAACAGCATTTTTAAAAAAATAAATGAGGCAATTCAAGTATGACCACAACAAGCAGACGTACAGCACCCAGCAGCTCCTACCCATCTTGAAGTATTTCTCCCCCTCTCCCATCACCTCGCCAACTGCAAGTCAACGTGAGCATAAAAAAAAAAATTAAAAGTGATAGTTCATCTGAACTCCCTCACCTGCCACAGTGTAGTAGTAGGGGAACACGGAGGTTAGTGTGTGGCTGTAGTCCTGCCCCCACAGTGTAGTCAGGGAACGGGATCTGTAAAACGGAGTCCCTTAATATAGAGTTTAAGAAAAAAAAAATTTCACATTTTAAAGTACAGGAGCATGAAGGTGCTGACAGAAAAGTTCGAACTGTGAGGTGTTTTTTCTGACCACGATGGATGACCACACAGCAGAACAGTAGGAGCGATGGGGAAAAACAGCTGAAGCCCTGGAGCAAGCAGGCTTTTAGAACAGACTGAGCTTCAACAGTGCTCTTCTCATTTTCTGAGCTTGTGTCTGACCCTCCCACCACAGTGTAGTAGGGTAACACAGAGGTTGGTGTGCGGCTATATTCCTAACCTCAACAGTGTAGTCAAAGATGGTATCTGTAAAATGGAGCTCCTTAAAGTTTAAGAAAAAAATAACGATTTCACATTTAAAAGAACAAGAGTGGGACAACGATAGTCAGCACAGACGGTGGGAGCAGATGGAGACTGGAGACAGAGTCACAGAACAAAGCAGGCACAAGAGTGTACAGTTGTATATTTTGTTTTAAATGTAAGATGTCTGCAGAGCTCTCCACAACTAAATAAACTTGTCGGGGGTGCTGATGAGCAGTAACCGGAAAGACGTGGCTCCTGCAGCTCTCGACCCTGCTGAAAATAAACAGTAAAATCCAACAGAATCTGAGCCTTAAACAACGCTGAAAATGACTATCTTTATTTGGAGGTACCATGGAGGAGTTTCTGATGTCAAATCCAGGAAAGGACAGCGATCAACTGGGAAAGTAAAAAAAAACAAGCAGTGGCAAAATTCTTGGATGTGCAAGGCCCTGCCTCATTGTCTGCAGCTGAGATGGCGGCTTTGGCTGAAGATCTTGGAGCAAGTTTTGGAGAATCTAGATGGAAATGGAGCAAACTAGAGGAAAAAATAGATGTTCGCTTATAAGGTATGCTTGAGCAGATGGCCATGCAGGCAAATAGAATGACAGAGGCGGAGGAGCTAATTTCCAAGACTGAGGACACTATGGATCCCTTAGTGGCTCGTGTCACAAAATTAGAGAAGGAGCTTGCTGAACTGACTGATCAGCATGATTATCAAGAAAATTATCATTGCCGCTTAAATCTATGACTCAGGGGGCTCCCGGAGGGGAAGGAGGGTCCAGATATTCTCACATTCTGCACAGAGAAGCTCCCGAATTTGCTGGGTATGAAGCTAAAAAGGGGGACACTTAAGCTGGAACGAATGCATAGGGCTGTGGCCCCATGACCACCAGTGGGGCAACCCATGAGGCAGATAACATTTAGATTTCATCACTACCAGAACTGGGAGCAGATGCTGCGTGCATACCGCAACATCGGAGAGTTCAAATATGAGGGAGAGTGACTCTATCTGCTACAAGACTACTCTAACAGAATCCTGAAAACAAGGAGAGAATTTAATCCAATGTTAACTCAACTAAGGGCCCTCAAGGTGGACTGTTTCTTGCTTTACCCTGCGATCTTAAAAATAAAGCATGAAGGTCCTACATATACTTTTTTGGAGCCAGAGAGAGCTTCTGCATTCATGGAGGATCTCAAGAAAAAAGTGGGATGAGGGACTGTCTGGTTGGAATGTGCACGAATGACACACCGAGCGATGTTTAGGCATTGCAAGTGATCTTGAGGGGTATGCTGCACAGATTTGCTTGTTAAGAGTTTATTGTTACTTGAAACTTCAGGGACAGGGTTGTTCTACCCGCCTCTGATGTCTCCTAGAGTAACTGCTAGACTGGTTGAGCTTGTGTGGGTGGAGACCTCCATAATGAGCGGAAGAGGAAAGCGATCTGCAGGTTGGACTGGTGGGCCTGTGTAATGCCGCACTGGCTGGATGTGGTAACACCAGTCCAATCAATTGTCGGCAGGAGGCTGGCTCCAGAAAGAAGAATTTCATCATGGGGCATACCCGATATGAATTTGAAGCGAAGGCACAACGGATTGACTGGTAAGTGGGGGGCTTGGGGGTGGGCCGATGTCACGTATGTTTTCCCTGTGGCGTCGGCACCCCCAAAGCTCCTACAAGCTTATGCGGGTCTCTCTGGCATAACAGGACTGAGAAGGGACATTGTAAAGGAGAGGGTTTGACCTTTATGCCCACTATATTGTTTTAGGGTTTTAGCGATTGCAAAGAAGACACACGAGGCTGCTCCGGGGAGGTGATGTAGTGTCTTGCAGATCTGATTAAATGTTTAGTCTGTTAGGTTAAAATAAACGAGTGATCGCAAAGTAGTTTAGTTCTGTGATGGGTGTTCTGAAATTAGTTAATAGCAGGGCGGGGTGGGAATGGAACGTCTATGATGTTAAAGGCAGGTCCATTCTGAGCATTTCAATAGCAAGGTGGTGGTTAGGCTATAGCATTTGTAAATATGTTATGGGATTCTTTGTATGGCAGTTAAATAGAGGGGCTGGGGGGACTGGGGGAAGTGGGGAGAGTAGATGAGTGTAACATTTGAAGGAAGGATTGTTGTCTGTTTTTTCCTTTTGTGCAGTTTTGGAAATGCCCAATGTTTTTTTTTCTTTCTGGATGTAAGAGAAATTATTTTTCCAGGTTCACCAGCAATCATGGATATATTGCAGAAGCAGGATGGCCCAGAGATGCCAAAAGTAAAGAGTGGGGTAAAGGGAAGGTGGACATGGCTAAATGACTATGGTATTAGAGATCACTTCGTGGAATGTGAAGGAGATTTAATCACCGGTAAAGAGAACCAGGATACTAACAGCCTTGCAATGACAGGGCACCCAGGTGGCTCTACTCCAGGAGACACAGTTGACCCTCAATGAGCATCAGAAACTGGTAAGAGGCTGAGTTGGGAAGTGCTTTGCCTCCCCCTACAATTCACATAAAAGAGGGGTTGTGGTGCTAATTAGTAACATGCTGCCATTCACTAGTATGAGGGTGGTCACCGATAAAGGGGAAGGGAGGTATGTATTTGTAGAAGGCATGTTATATGGGGAAAAAGTAAATTTCGGGAGTGTTCATGCTCCATCGGTTTTCGACCCAGCCTTTTACCAAGAGGTGTTGGATGTTATAATCAGAGAACAATTCATAGGTTTAATCATGGGGGGAGATTTCAATGCAACAATGTAAGCCAAGCTAGATCATTCTGAGGTTAAGGGTAGACATGGAAGGGGGATGAAACCTTGGAAGGAAGTGGTATTGGACCTGGACCTAATTGATAGTTGGAGAATTTTGCACCCAGGAGAAAGAGGGTACACTTTTTATTCCAACCCACAAAAAGTATGGACTAGGCTGGATTACATCTATATGCCACGAGCTTGGCTGGGGAGGGTACAAAAAGTGGAACGTAGTCCAATTATTCTCTCAGACCATGCTATGGTCCAGATGAGGATGGAAATGAATGAGCAGAGGGAGGGGCCCACTCCTTTGAAATTTCCCAGGTACTTACTGGGGGGAAAAGGAGTTCACGGAGCACCTTGTACAGCAGTGGAAGTTTTATAACGAAACTAAAGCGGGGTCTGTGGAATCTCTAGGGGTATTCTGGGAAGCGGGTAAGGCTTTTCTCAGGGGTGCCATCATTAGGTATGTAGCCCAGTATAAAAAGGAAAGGGAAGCCATGAGAGTAGAACTGGGGGAAAAGGTGCAGGAACTGGAGAAGGCTTTGGTGGAGAGATTTACAGAGGAAAGGGCACAGGGATTAAGGGTGGCGAGAGAGACACTCAATGCTTTTCTCTTGGGTGAAGCAAGAATGGCAGGAAATGTTTGCTGGGAGTCATTTATTTGAATGGGGGAACAGGCCAGGTCCATTGTTGGATCATCTGATAAAGGGGAGGAGGCAATGCACACACATAGCAGAAATAAGGGACAGAGAGGGGAAGCTGTTAAGGAATAAAACCTTAATTAGAAACAGGTTTGAACAATTTTATCAACAACTTTACCAGGCAGAATGTGAGGGAACAGGGGAGTTAGCGTCGCAATTTTTGCAGGAGATTCGGTTGCCTAAAATAACTGAAAGACAGCAGAAACAGTTGGGAGGAGAGATCACAAGAGCAGAAATTATCCAAGCAATACAGGGTCTGAGACTGGGGAAAGCCAGTGGACCAGATGGGTACCCCATCGAGTTTTATAAGGTAATGAAGGAGCATGTGGTTGAACCCCTGTCTCAGGTGTTTGCAGAAACTCGAGGAGGGGGAGTCTTCCAGTATCCTTTAAGGATGCAATCATCTGTCTAGTCCCCAAATCCGGAAAGGATGTGCAGGAGTGTTCTTCATATTGACCGACCTCCTTATTGAATTGTGATGCAAAGATCTTGGCTAAGGTGCTGGCCAAAAGGTTGGATCGGCTTCTTCCACAGTTGGTTCATCCAGATCAGATAGGGTTGTTTGAGGAAATTGCTTAATGTTGTGTGGCGAGCTTCTCAGGGTTGGAAGACCATTGCTGTACTTACAATGGATGCCGAGAAGGCATTTGACCTGATAGAATGGGAGTATCTGTTTGAAGTTCTACAGGGGTATGGACTAGGTGAGGGATTTATAGGATGGGTGAGAAGTATGTATAGTGCCCCGAATGCCAGGGTTTTAGTAAATGGTGACCTTACAGGAAAATTTGATTCTATACAGGTACTAGGCAGGGATGCCCCTCTCACCACTTTTATTTGCATTGGCTATAGAGCGTTAAGATAAGGAGCCTGGCAGAGATTAGAGGAGTGCAGGGAATTCTGGCAGAGAACATAAAATCATGCTTTATGCGGATGATATGTTACTATATGTACAGGATCCGTCTAGGTCTCTTCCTCCATTATTAGAGATAATAAGAACATTTGCAGTGTTCTCTGGGTACAAAATAAACTTTAATAAATCAGAGATCATGTTATGGGGGAATAGAAAGAGCTTTTGGGACAGGGCATGGGGACTCAAAAAGTTAAGAAGGCTTTTGTATACTTAAGAATTCATATTGGCCATGAACTGGGTCAGTTGTATAACTTAAACTATAGCCCAATGGTACAAACTATAGAGGAGGAGCTAAGAAAATGGAAGGAGTTGCCTATCTCATGGATGGGACGTATAAATCTTATAAAAATGAATACCCTCCCTCGGGTTCTGTATCTGATGCAAATGTTGCTGATGGGGCTGAATAAGAAAGATATTAAATGGGTAGACAGAGCTTTTTCAGGATTTCTGTGAAGGGGGAAGTGGCCTAGGGTGAGCCTACGTAGACTGCAGGCTGATAGGGATAGAGGGGGTCTGAATCTCCCTAATTTACAGAATTATGCTTTATCTACGCATTATAGGTATATAGGGGATTGGAGTAATAGAATGCCAGAAGCAGGATGGCTGGACTTAGAGGAAGGGGAGGGGTGGTGGAGGGTTGTCGACGTACCTGGGTAAAGGAGGGAGGAAAATTTATAGTAGACAGGGAAACTGAACCATTGGTGGTATTAGTGTTAGAAGCATGGGAACAACTCCTGAAATGGGTGGGTGTTGGGCAAGGGAAGAGACATTCTGCTGCCATTGAGGGGAACCCAGGATTTGTGGCTGGGCTGGAGGACAAAGGTTTTCTTCATGGGAGGAAAAGGTATAAAGTGTGTAAAGGACCTGTGGAGGGGACAGTTTATTTCTGAGAAGAACTTGGAGAGCTAATGGGTTCGGAATATTTAGAACCCTCCAGGCTTGCAACTATGCCAAAACAATTAGTAAAAGTAGAAAGGAGAACTCACCTCTAGATCAGGTAGAATGCGTAATCCTTGGCACTCGCCTGGGAATGGGGGGGCTAATTGGTAGAGCAGCGAGGCTGGGACGGCAATTCTTCCTCAACTATACTTGTAAAACCAGAAGACTGTGGAACAGAGACTTAGGACGGGAGATCTCTGACCAAGGGTGGGACCTTGTGACGCAATTATACAAAGGGCTGCTGGTCTGTAATAAGTGTCAAGAATCATATTATAAATTTGTGCATCGGTTATATTGCCCCCCAAGTATGGTACATCGATTTCATCCTGAGGTGTCCCCGCTATGTGGGAGATGTCACTGGAAGTGGGTACATATGTACACTGTTTTTGGGAATGCACTGCTCAACGCATCTCTGGGAGAGAGCGGCTAGAGAAATTGGCAGAATATGGGGAAGGCAGTTGGAAAAAAGGTCTGTCAACCTGCTGTTTGGAGTGGATGGCTCAGTTGAGGAGGATTGGAGACCTTTTCTTAGGTGGGTGAGGGTCTTGATAGTCCTAGCTAGGCACTGTATATTAAATACGTGGGTTTCTGGAGAGGTCCCAACCATGCAGCAATGGAAAACTTTGTGCTTGCAGGTCCTGGGCCTGGAGAGGCTATATTATGTATCTAAAAATAGAGACGAGCACTTTTGGGTGACCTGGGAGTCTTTTGTTTCATTGCTATCCCTAGCTGAGATAGATATATTGAGGAAGGGACTACGGGGTTAATGAGGAGAGACCCAGTACCTGGGAGCAGATTGGAGCTGGTATTACTGTAAATTCAGAGAGATTATGAATCAATTAGGAAATGGAAAATTTGTATATACTAAAATATGGAATAATAAGAATACAATCTGCACAATATTTTAAACTGTTGTCTTGGTTATTGTTAACCTTTTTTCATTTTTTTTTTTCTTTCTCCCTCTCTGTTGGATAAGACTGGGGTTGGGGGTGGAATGTCTTAGTGTTCTGATGTATTGTATGATGTGATTTAAATATTGTAGAGTACCCAGATATGTTGGGGAAAGTTGGACAGTATGGTGATGGGAGGGATGGGAATAGTTAAATGCATTGGGTACATGTGTATTGGTAGTTTGGTTGTTGTATCTTACTGGAGGTGTTTTTCATTAATGGTTATATGTGGAAAATTATTAAACATGTTATGCAAAAAAAAAAAAAAACAAACTTGTCAACTATGCTTTCGCAGAGCAGTGATGTTTAGATAAGTTCAGTGACTTCCTTTTTAATGGAGAAAAAAATTGTGGCATTTTTAAAAACTGAGGATTCTAATGGCACAGTGATTTATTGCTTTACTGCTGCAGTCCCTGTTTATGGTATTTGTTTTTACCTGTGCATCAAACACATTTGATGCACAGGTAAGGACCAATCAGAAGGCAGTATTTTCTCTGCCCATTTTATAAGTGCACAACTTACAACACTTCCTTGTACCTGCTGGAATGGTGAAAAGAAAGCATATATCCACCACTATAGTTATGAACAATTGGTATATATTAAAGTATGCATCCTGCTTAGGTGACTGTGTTGAAAATCTCCCCAGATTTGTATACTACAGGGCTAAAAACCTGAGGGACCCACTTTGATCTATGGTGTCCAACAGGTGCAGCAGAAAAGGCTTGCCTTCTTCCCCCACTTCCAGCAAGTACAAAGAAGTATGTTAAGTGTAAGTATTGTACTGATATGTGCAACACTGCTTCATTTCTAAACCCCAAGAAACAAACATAGAGTTTGTTAGCAGATAAGGACCACTTGGCCCACCCAGTCTGCCCATTTTCCCATACCTCCAGTATCACCTTAGACCCTACATGATCGCCATCTCTTTTTCCCCTCCCCTTCCCTCATTCCTTTCCACAAAGATTCCCTTATGCCTGCTTCATGCATTCTTGAACCCCATCACTGTTTTTGCTCCTACCATCTTGACTGGAAGGCTGTTTTAGGAACCCATCACCTTTCTTTGAACAAGTACTTCCTCACATCTCCTGAACGCCTCGTTCCAGCTTTATAGAATGTCCCCTTGTTCTTGTGCATCTTTTTTCTGAAGATACTTTATTACTGTACCTTACTTACCCATGTAAGGTTTTAAAGGTCTCTAGCATATCCCTCCATTCTCTCTTCCACATGTATACATTGAGTTCCTTTACTCTCTCCTCATAGAGCTATTGATGCAGACCCCACACCATTTTAGTTGCCCTCCTCTGATGGCCTCCACTCTGCCTATGTCCTTCAGGAGATGTGGCCTCCAGAACTGTACATAAAATTCTAAGTGAGTTCCTACCAGTAGTCTATACAGATGCAGCATCACCTCCTCCTTCTGCTAGTGATAACTCTCCCTTGCATCCCAGCATCCCACTAGCCTCCCAACTGCTTTGTCTCACTGCCTGGCCACCTTTAGATCATCAGAGATTATTACCCCAGGCCTCTCCTTTTTTTTGGTTGTCAATAACACTCTCCCTATTTTATACTCTGCCCCTGGGTTTCTGTGTCTGAAATGCATTATTTTGCACTTTTTCACATTTAACAGTGAAGACAGGAAGAACAGTGGGAATTAAAGATGTTGTGAACTGTGACACAACTAATGTCATTTATTTGGCCATCTGTCTTTGTGGGTTGTATTATTTGGGCTGTAAGAGGCAAAAAATTTAAAGAGTCGGTGGGGGAACATATCATGGCCATTCAGTCTGTGGATGCCAGATCTGCCCTAGCAGTGCATGCAGAGATGAAGGAAAATGCAGACGAAAATATGCATATGTGCCTACGAATCAAATTGCTTACCTTGGACCCCAGAGGAGGGGGGGAGGATTTAGAGAAAAAATTGGAAACCAGTGAAGCTTTTTGGATTTTGACAAAGCACCCAGAGAAGCATGTGCAAAATGTTGGGGATCCAGTGGGTCCCCTTGTGGACTTTCTCTCTGTATTTCTGTTTGTTTGCACATGGGAACCTTGCAATAAAAAAAAATGTATTGGCCTCTGCACTATAAAGTTGTATTGATTGCTTTATTGTAAATGAGTGTTGAATCCTTTGCTATGAATATACTTGATGGGAATTTCTGTAACAATGCTGAGCCAGCAGTTCTGGTTGGCATATTCAAGTGCCACAGGCTCTCCTCCAGTTACTTGCCTCCAAGTCATTGGACCATTTTTGTTGCCCTGTGCTGTATTGCTGACACTTTGTTGCAGTCTTTCCTAAGGTGTGTACTCCAATGCCTTGTGCTGCTCTCCAGATGTGGTTTGAATAATGACCTCTACAGTGGGAGGATCACCATCCAGCTCCTGGTGCTTTTCATCTTGTTATATATCACAATGTCCTCTGTGCCGTTCCCACAACTCTGTTTTAAAAGGTGCCATGGCTTTTAGGCTTTTTGACATTATGATACCTAACCCAACCACATCGGTAAATCATCATTTAACTTTTTTGAAGGTAAGTCATCACTAATCATTGTTAATTATCAAATGTCACCATATGATCATCAAGGGAGATCATGATCTAAGATAATCACCTAGAGCATGATTTAATCATGAAAATGTAAATTTCAAATCACCAACTGATGGTTTGTTGATTACTGTAATCTTAAATCGGCATGATAATTTTTGATGGTCCATAAAAAAACAAGTGATGATAATTGCTGACCACTGATGATTACATCAGTTCTGCATTGCAAAATTGTAAATCATATGAGTAATATTTAACAAAGCTGTGTTTGTTAATAAAACAAAAATATGAATGTCAAATTTCTCACTGTGTGAGTAAGCAGGCTTCATTTTATAATAACTGTTTCCGGGACTTGTTAGACTGGTTTTGCAATGCAGACCCAAGTTTGGTTTTTCAGCCTACAGACACAGCTTGCCTTTTTCATCTTCCTCTCACTGAGGATTATCTGGTTCTTTTTGGTGATTAGAATTTAGATTTGTTTCCTATAACACTGGACTAGATGTTTAATTCGAAACAATGGATAGTCAGAGTATCAACTGTTAGCTGTTATCACATAGTTTGCTGTTTGTCTGATATGTAAAAGTGCTTAGAATGATCTCCCCCCTCTAATGCAGTTCATTTAGGCAGAGTGCTAACCCACATGTAAATCTCATTTAATATGTGCTTAATTCAGAATGCATGACTTATTTCCTTTTTTAGGGAACAGAGACATTTATGAGCTCATGTTTTTCAAACATTTATTTATTATATATATATTTATTTTTGCAGCTCATGGACTCATTATATGCAGCCATCATTTCTTTGTCTATTAAACTGAGTTAAAATATTTCTTTTTAACCCTCTAGATGTATCTCATAGAGATAGTTTGTATCGAGTGTATGCATTGAGAGGAGTGGCACCCTCATTGCTTAATATGTACTATGTTTCTCATGCTTTATGTCAGTGTTTCTAAATGTATGTTTTTTTTTTTGGAAAGTAATAAACAGTTTAAAAATGAATGCCAAATTTAAGCAAAAGCAAATTAATTATAATGTAAATCATGTGAAGTCAAGTTTAATCCCTTCAGGAAGAGCACATGTATTGTTAGGAATAGTATATTTATTTGAGTAACTAGTTTACATATTTCAAAAGCAGAGTTTATGGACCAAAACAGTGGTAATTTCTATTTTTTAAATACTTTTGCCTTGACAGTATTAGTTTTCAAACTGTAAAGGAAAGGTTTGGAGCAAAGACCAGGTACAGTACTTGTCAGAACGCACCACTGCCGAAGGAACCATTAAATGGCACCATGTAAATAATTTTGAGCCTTTATAACATAAGTGAGAAGTAAGGTATAAGAGTAAGTATAATTGAAAGTGAAGATGGCCCACTGGCTCAGTGGTAGCGCTACTGCTCGTGATGCCAATGACCAAAGTTCAGACGTGAGCCCAAGGCGTCATAGGGCCAGACGGGGGAGGAAGATTGAGGATCCGCAAGATGGCTACCTCCCCCATGGGGGAAGGTGGATAAGAGCTCAGGGCTTACCTGACCCCTGGCCAGGGGAGACGCAGCCCAAGCTACAGCAGTGGGGAGATATGGTAGACATCAGCATGTGTGCCTTGATGTCAGTGCATGTCATGTCTCCCAGAGGAGAAACATGAAAAATCTCCCTGTCACATACAATGATCACTGGCCTCTGCAGGCCCCATGCCCGGCAACTCAGGCACTTCATGGAATCAGAATCTGGTCTAGTGGGTTGAGGGACTCCTGCCCCATGCCATAGAGGGCAAACCGTGGGGGATATGGGAGAACGTAAGTCCTGGGAGAAGCTGGGATGATGGGGTTGGGAGGACCAGCATGATGGTGGACTGGTTGGGACCGGGGGGGGGGAGTATAATTGAAAGCACTATGTATTGTGTAGAAAATGCATTATAACTGATGATTACAATAACGATCACTCAGTAGAAGACAAGATAAATTCCAAAAGTACAAAAAAAAGATGAATTGATATTTTTTATTTATTGTAGTGATCTTGACTTCAGGCAGTTTTGAAAAATCATGATGTTATGAGATCATCACTGATCACATTCACCATTTCCAAAACATTGTAGTTTTTGATTGATGGCCATTTAATGTTCATGTTTAATCACTGTTAGTCATGATCACAGTGATGGTTTTTGAAGCTTGAACATGATATTTGAGCATAATTGATAATGGTCATTTATGACAGGTCATTATAAAAACATCATTTCAGCTGGGACAGTAGATCCTTCTGCTATATGATGCTTTCAGCCCCACCAGTCTGTACTGCACTCTTGGGTTCCTTTACCAATGTGCATCAATTTTATTTTTTTTTCTGTTGAAGCATAGCTGCCAGATATTTAACCACGTCACCAATTGACCCAGATATTTTCTTAGTTCCCCTATCCCTTCCTCCATGTCAGCTCTTGCATAGATTTTTGTCTCATCCACGAAGAAGCAGACCTTGCCCTAATGTCTTCCCCTTTTTCAGAAATGAACACACTCTGAAAAGGATAAGTCCCAGCACTTATCCCAGTGTCATTCTGCTTACTTCTGAGAACAACCATCTTCATACAACTCTTTGATTCCTTCCTCTCAGTCAGGTTTCCAACAAAGCTAACAATTTTTCTTCCACCCCTAAGTCCCTTAACTTCTTAACCAGACTCCTGTGGGGACGGAGTCAAAGACACTGTCAAAATCTAAGTACACTATATCGATTGCCTGTCCTTTATTGGTCTCCCTGGACACCCAGTTAAAGAAGTCATATGTCATTATTGCTTGATTTAGTATGTTTAGTAAACATTGTTGCATTTTGTACATTTAGTTCACCTTATTTAAATTTAGTACATTTAGTAAATCTTGATTTAAAATTATTTCTAATATATTTACATGTAAAGTCCCCGAATCTCTTCTCAAGTACTTTGTGTGCCAGAACTGCTCAGCTGTGGGTCAGTTTTCTCACCCAAAGAACTTGAGAATTCACTGTTATAACAATAAAAAACACAGTAATTGTACATGTAAACACATAAAAGACACAGTAATGGAAATTAGGAACAATGCAATGGTATAGAAATTACAAAAGAACCAATACAGAAGACAACAAAATGACATATTGTATAAGAACTTAATCTAAAGGTGTAAGTAGGCACATTAGTTTGGTAAAATGAACTGAGACTGGGAAGTTCATCTACATTGCACTCCACCCATTTATAATGTTTGTTATGTTTGCTTGCACACACAGTGCACAAGAAACATATTGAGGTAGTAGAGCATTGCAGAGGTGTGGCAGTGTTATGGCCAGTCCAGCAAACACTTTAATAGGCTTGTCCGTCGGCCACTAATTAATGCCGAAGCTGCTGATGACGGTAGTTTCAGAGTGAATGCTACACTTGAAAGAAATCTGCTGCCGCAATCAGGGGCAGTTTTGTCACTGTGACAGTAGTCTTCCCTCCCTCGCAAGCAGTAACACAGCAGGACAACAAATTAACTCCCTCCCACTGCTGCTGACCAAACCACACCCTCTGTGAAATCTGCCGCTGCAGTCAGGGCAGTTTCGTCATTACAGTGGCAATCCCTCACTCCCTCCAAACCAGTAACACAGCAGGACAACAAATTAACTCCCTCCCACTGCTGTTGACCACACCACACCCTCTGTGAAATCTGCCGCTGCAGTCAGGGCAGTTTCGTCATTACAGTGGCAGTCCCCACTTCCTCCAAACCAGTCACACAGCAGGACAACAAAATTAGCTCCCTGCCACTGCTGCTGCCCACCTCACACCCTCTGTTCTCCATTCCCTTTCAACATTGGGGTGCTAAATTCCCATGTCAGCATGTATCACCCCTCCCTTCTTTATTGTGGCACACTGGGAGCCCACATCAGTATGCTGCAAAATACTTCTTTGATGTTTCCAGCACTGGGATGCCCACATCTGGTGTCAGATGCGTCACCCACCACACACCTCTATGTTCTCAGCCAACCTCGGGGTGTCAAATCCCTGGATTGGCATTGATCCCTCTCCTCCAGTATGGCACACTGGGAGCTCACCCCAGTGTGCTGAAATCCATTTTGTAAAATTTGTCCTGTAAAAAACAAAACAGTCCCACAATGTATTTTTTAAACCTGAAAAGAGAAATGGTCCCTTGTCATTCCATTGGCCCCCTCCTACAACCTGCACCCTCCTCACCCATACTTACCTCCGGAGGTCAGGAGCAGTGATCTTCTGTGGATCAGGAACATGTCTGCACTCTTCAAAGACCAACAGGGAACCGAAGCAATGATGGTAAGCCCTATAATGGCAGTCAATGGGGGGGGGGTTCAATTTAGGTTGTTATCTCAGCCGATTTTTGGAGTTTTGGTCCCAAATTTTCAACATAGGGTTCTTGGAACCCCACCTCGTGAACACTGTCAATGTCATTTCATTTCTTGGTCCCAAAAGGTGATTGTGTTGTTGCTGTGCAGAATCACCTTTTGGGGCCAGTTATTGAGATTACAGTACCACGGTTCATGAGGTGGGGTCCCAAAAAGCCCTTGCTGCAAATTTGGTGAAAAAAATCAAAAAAAATGACTGCGTTATGAGCTTCCATTACACAGTTTCTATGCATACTCCTAACTTCATCAATCTTTAATATTTTCATTCCAAATTTTCAACATTGCCATTTTTTCACACCCCCTTACGAACAAGTATAGTTGTTATTTTTCTTATCCTTCCCAAAATGTGTTCTTCCACCTGTGATGCAGAATGGTGCGGCTGCTATGCGAAAATCAACTTTTGGGACAGATTAACAAAATCCTAGTGTTACCGTTCATGAGGGGAGGTTCCAAAAGGGCCATGTTGAAAATCTGGTGAAAACATTTCAAAAAATGACTGCATTATGAGTGTGCATTGCACAATTTCTGTGCACACTCGTAACTTTGCCACTTTTTCATATTTTGACTCCAGACTTTCAACATTGCCATTTCTTCATACCTCCTCATGAACAGTATAACTGACATTTTTCACATCCTGCCCAAAATGTGTTTTCGCACCTGTGACACTGAACTGCATACTTGCTGTGCAAAATCATGTTTTGGGACTGAGTAACAAAATGATACAGCCACTGTTCATGAGTTGTGGTCTTAAAAGCCCATGTTGAAAATTTGGAGCAAAAATACCAACAAACACTCAGGGTGTTAAGGTTTCCAACCATAATGTCCACCCTGTACAGACTGACAGGTTTGATGTGGGGTGACTTGGGGTCTTCGGCCTAATGCTCATCCATTCCACCCCACCCCCACCCCTGCAGCCACTGACAGGCATTAGTGAAGTGTGCCTTGGGTCTTCAGCCCTCAACGTTCACTCCATTCTCCCATACTGTACCCATCTCAGCTTATTTTCTATGGAATGGGGTGAGCGTAAGGGTTGAAGACCTCAAGGCACACTGCAGCACCTGTCGGTGTCTGCAGGTGGGGTTGGGTGAGGTGGAATGGTGTGAGTGCTATGGCTGATGACAACAAAGGCACACCTCCAACGCCTGTCAGTCTCTGCAGGATGGGGGTGGAGTTGGCGTTACTTCAATACTTCATTGCCATTCCTATTATGCATCTCTCTAACTCCTGCACTACCAATGCCAATACCAGCAAGCAAACATTCAGCATTGACAAATGCTTATCCTAACAGTGCTAGCCTGAAATATCTTTTCACTTCAGACAGCTATTCAGTGTAATCTTGAAACTCAGAACACTATCTGTATTTATCATGTGCAGTGTCTTTGGCTTAGCAAGTTGCATACTCCTTTCTGTGGCTGGAGGATCAGAAGGCTGTGGATTCTAGTCCCCACCAGGAACTTGGGGCAACATTCCAATACAGTCACTGTAGTGCAACTCAAAGGCAGGTGCTGTACTACTAAGGTGCCATCTTTCAGATGAGATATTAAACGGAGGTCCTGTCTTTCTGTTCTGGTGGTTGTTCAGGTGAATGTTAATGATTCCATGGCACATCTTGAAAACAGCAGGGAATTTCCTGAGTCTTGGCTAAATTTCCCCATTCACCCAAAACACCACCAACAGCTTAACCTGATTCAATATGCTAGTTTCCTTCTGTATCCCTTCCATACCACTGGGACAAGGCTGAAAATAGGCAGAATCACATAGCCCTCTTTTCCTGGTCAAAAAACAACTAAATTACCTCCCCTTGTAATCTGCTCCACAATCCTTTTACTCTGGCCAGCAAAAAATATGTCTGTATGTACCCTCTGACTCTCCCCACCCCACTGTCACTTTAGTTTAGTTACATAGTTAAGGCTGTAAGGGACTCTAGGTCCATCACTTACGCTCTCTGGTTTATAAGCAGGCATGAATAAGCATGTTGTGAAAACATATTAATTTAAAGGGGAATTTTACCTACTGTACTACCCAAGGTGTCCAGTGACTCCCTTGGTAAGCAGGTATTTGTCCAGGTTTACCTGCAAGAGCTGTACTGTCTTTGTGCCTAGTGCCTCAGCTGGCTGGTTATTCCATATCATCATCATCATACTCTGAGAGAAAAATTGCTTCCTAATGCAAACCCTGAATTTACCACCTTTGTGCTTCAGGGCATGTCCCCGTGTCCTGCTGTAGGATAACAGATTAAACATCTCTCTTTGATTGAGCTTACCTGTACCCTTAAATATGCAGAAGACTGAGGTCATCTCCCGCTAGCCTAATTTTCTACAATGTAAACATATTAAGAGCCACATCTCTATCATAGCTTTTGTCTTCCATACACCAGGTCATTTTGGTGGCACTGAGTTCCACCCCTTTGACTGCCCCAGTAGATATATTTTTGGACTGAGGAGCTTGAACTTCATGACTCCTGTGTCTGCTATCATTAAATCTGCTAAACAATCTGTTTCAATTTATTTTTGTATACCCTTTAATGATTTTGAATACATACAGTAAGTTACATCTCTACCTCAGTTTCTGAAGGACAAACCCAGATTCTCCATCCTTTTTTCATATGGCATGTATTTCAGTCCCCATATAATTTCTGTAGCTCTATGCTATACTTTTTTACAGTTCCTTTACCCCCATTCTGTAATGCGATGACCATAACTGCATACGGTATTCCTAATGAGGTGCAACTAGTGCCCTGTACAGTAGTATTATAACCTCCTTTTCTAGACTACTTATCCACCTTTTAATGGAAACTAGAATTCTGGTGGCCTTGCTGGCTGTGGTGAGCACTGTATGGACATTTTATAAAAGATTAGTTTATAATAACCTCCAAGTCCTTCTCTTGCTCTGATGCATTCATTAATGTACCATTTAGTTTAATGCATATCATTTTTCTGTTTCTGGCCCCTAGGTGCATTACTTCATCTGCCATCAGTCTGATCAACAGTTTGGTTTACATACTATAGGCCCTGCTGAAGTTTCCACATACCTTTTCACAGGTGACCACTGTTGCTAGTACTTTATCATTTGTAAAGGTGGCTAAATAGCATCTCTGGCTGTCCCCAGTTCTAAATTATTACTGAACAAGTTTGCAGAAGTTGCCCAAGAACTGACCCATGCTTAACCTCACTAGTCACTGACTTCTCAGCTAACACTTGTCCCTCCACCACAATGCTCTGTGTCATCTTACTCAACCAAGTTCAAATCCATACTAATAGTTCCTCTCCCACTCTCCACTTAATAAGGTTATGTAACAGCCTCCCATGGGGTACCTTGTTCAAGTCTTTACTAACATCCCAATATACTAAGTCTAGAGCATTCCTACCATCTATCTTTCTGGTTACCTTATGAAAAAAAAAGAATTAGAGTAGTTTGACACGATATCCCTAGAAACATGTATGTTATCAGTTATTACTCTGTGTCCAGCCAAATGTGCCACTAAGATATTAATAATAGCTTGTTACATTTTACCTACAACTGAGATTGAACTACCTTGCCTGTAGTTCTCAAGATTTACCCAAGATCCCTTTCTGAACAATAGATCACATAGGCTGATTTCCAATCCCCAGGCACATGCCCTGATTCTAATGATTTTCTAAAACTCTGTGCCAGTGACTGTACAATTCCTTTCTGAGTTCCTTTAGTATGCTGGAATAAAACAATAAGGTAGCAAATATGTTGATTGAGAACACAAGTTGTAAGAGATGTGAAAACAACAGAAAGTTATTCAGCTACACTGTGTTGGGATCACTAGATAAAGTGGGATAGGGACAATCCATCACAGAATTGTGGGGATATGGCTTAATGTGTGAATGATTATTTTCCAACATTATTCACTAAGTAAATGGGTGATCACACTGGAGGGGTGGGGATTAACATAAAGAGTGAGGAATAGCTGGAATTAAGAGGTCTAATTTAAGAATAGAAGGGGTGATAAGCCTACTAGAAGAATTAGATATCATAAAAGCCCCGAGTACAATTTTTTTGCTTTTGACTGGGAAAGGATAACTAGGCAATTTTGCTTATTTTCAGCCTTGTCCCAGGTGTGAGAGGGAGGAGAAACAGGTGCAACCTGACATACTGAATTAGGTTTAGGCTGTTGGTAGTATTTTGGTAGTATCTTTAGTGAATATGGGAAATTTAACTATGACACTGGGGTAACTCCTATACTCTCTCCTTGAAGTGTCAAGAGACCGTTAATGCTCACCCGAACAACCACCAGAACAGGCAGGTGAGACCTTGGTGTAATGCCTCATGCAAAGTACGGATGAGCTTCACTGCAGATCTCTTAAGGGAACTAAAAAGGAACCATCAGAACCCTTGACAACAAATTTGTAGGAGTCAACATACAGGTATAGCACTAAAGGGCTGGAAGGAGGCAAATGTGATGTCCACACAGAGTAAGGGAATGGGTGCTGCAGAACCAGGCAATTTCTTTACAGGCAGAGTAGCCTAACATCAATTCCAGGAATCATGTTAAAACATAATTAAGGATAGGATCAAAAGTTTGAATAAACAATAGAGATCATAACTCAACATAATTTAAGTGGACCCCTGACACTCAGCATATAGTGCTGACAGGGTCTTAATAACTTTGCTTGTCTCGGCTTATGCTGAAGATCTTTTGTTGCAGCTATCGTATCCAAATATGTGAATCCCCCTATGCTTTCAGTTATTGAAGAATATTCCCAACTATCTAACTACAAACTGAACATTGATAAAACCTTGTGTTTTCTCTTAATCACAAGGTTATTAAAAGCACCATTACGGACCTGGGTCTTTCTTGGACACAGAATTCCTTAGGGTATCTGGGTATTCAAATTGCCAGAAATCCAGCTCCACTTCAAAAATTAAACCTAGATGCCCTGGTAAACACTTCTGGCTCAGATCTAAATAGGTGGTCCAAATTTCCCATCTCTTTATGGGGCAGAGTTAATTTAATCAAAATGAATGCTTTTCCCAGGCTCTTCTACCCCCTGTACCTATTTAATATCTGGTTACATTTGACCTGGTTCAGTAAAATCAATGGTTTGATTATAAAATTTATCTGGGCCAATAGGCAGCCTAGGATTGCTTTTCACAAATTAGCAGCACCCAAAGATAAAGGAGGTCTCCGACTCTCTCATTTAATATTTTATCACTGGTCGAGTCATATTGCTAAATATATTAAATGGTTAGGACATAAAGAGGAAATTAATGCTTCTGCTTTTGTTCCTAATTGGCTTAAAATTGAATTGTCCCTCATCCAAGCAAATGGTCTAGCCCCAGCTGCCCTGCTCCATATCAAACCCTGTGTTCTCCCCCTAAATTTAAAATCAACCCCCATCGCAAGTTCTGTTAGAGTTCACACTCAGCTATGCGCCCTTATTAAGTATAATCATATTTGTGATTTAACACAACCTATTAGGGGTAATCCAAATTTAAAAATAGATAACAAGCCAATCACACTGACTTGGCTTCCCTTATTGGAGGACATCTGGCTTTCCTATTTTGTCACAATGGATAATTCATGGTCTTCTTCCATTGAGATATTAAAATATCTCAACATTCCCACTAAATTTACTTTTAAAATTTTCCAACTAAGACACTTAATAGTGAAAGTATTTAGTGTGACACCTCCCAAAAGGAACTAAAACTTTCTGGAGGAGCTGACCTTACAGGCAACTCATCACATTCTGTATCTAGTATTCACAAGACCTTATATAACTGGGAGTACCCGACTTGCTTTGCACCTGTGCAGCACTGGACTTCATTTTTTCCCAATCTGGAAATTGATTGGAATACTTTATGGCATAATTGCCATAAATATATCACTCAGGATAGGCTATGGGTTACCCAATTCCATATATTACACAATATATACTACACCCCTCAAAAATTACATAAATATGGTCTTATTGATTCACCCACTTGCTCTCATTGCCAACAGACAGAGGGTTCTATTTATCACATATTTTGGACCTGTCCTAAAGCCACAACTCTCTGGACTGACATCCAGCAAAGGACTGATCCCCTGTTAGGGTTGTCTGATGTTTTTACCCCTGAAGTGTGCCTTTTAGGTGATTATGCCAGAGTTTCAGTATCCACCAGATGACATCACATAGCCCTGATGGCTCTGTCAGTCAAAAAAGTAATTATCCGTCATTGGAAGGACAATACTGACATTTCTTATTCTGAGTGGTTAAAAGAATTACTCGTTAATCTCAGAACAGAAAAAATGGTAGCAAGCCTCAATAATAGGCTGGACAGATACAGAAATATATGGGAGCCTCTTCATACGCTGTTCTCCATTTAATTTATCTTATATTGTATTTGGCTAATAGCTTGATCAATATGTTTATGAGAAATGGCTGTGCTGAATAGGGGGTGTGGGAGGTTTCTATGTTTATGGGGAGGGAGAGGGCTGGGAGAGGGGAGGGGGAACAGTTCTGGAGTATATTGTCTTTTCTGGTTTTATGTATAACTCAGATTGTTTTTTCTGGATTTGGTCTCACTATTCTTAAAAATTAATAAACTTCGATTTGAAAAAAAAAAAAACTTTGCTAGGCCCATACCCTATGGAGCACACTTGTCCAACTCTCTGACAGTGACCAGGGCACCCGACAGAAAAGTACCTGGGCAGCACACCTCTTCCACAGAGGAACCCTACACCTCCATTCACTTCTCCAGGCTCTCCCCTAAACACTGTACTTTTTCCAGCATAATAGACACTATATACTGCACCTAAGCTCCTCCCACAACCACTGGCAAACAGAAGGAGATGCCAAGGCACCACATCCCCCTGTTGGGTACGCTAGTAACAACCTTGCCCCCTACTGTAGGGTAGGGGGTTATTATATGAAGTTCAGAAAGTTAAGCATTTCTGACTTGTAGTGTTGTGTTGAAATAGTGCTCAAATAGTCCACCAATCACAGCACAGGATTTTCTCAGCCCGTTATATAATCAGTTACTAATTTTTTAATGTTATAATGTTTTATTTTTTCACTATAAGGCAATTACTTGGTTCTCAAATGCTGAAACAGACTGCCTCACCTTTTGCAAACATGGTCCAGCCATCTCATTTTCATGGACAAATTCCAAAGTTACCTTATAGAAAAGGTCTCATGTCAGTGTTTTCAAATATTTGTTGTATGCACTTGCACTCCATAATGCTGAACTATTTTGCACCCTTATGTGTAACTGTCTAGTGCCCTGGGTTATTCTTGAAAATGCGCCTTTGGTTCTAGTAAACCTAACCAGAAATCAAATAAATGATAGTTACTGTAGTGCAATTGTTGTAGAGTACTGGTATTGAGAAAGTGATGTATGATTATTTCAGTAACGGTGACATGACAGTTTGCAAGGCGATGTAATAGAAGAACTGCTGGTGTGTATACTGAGTTTTTAAATAAGATGTGAATTTATGATGCAAGAAAGCCATGGCTAATCACATTGGGCACAGCCATAATTTTCTTTGGATGTGGCAGGGAAGATCCTGAGTTGTATGCAGCAAGTTTGGGGAAGGGAATGCTTTTTTATTGTGGGGGAGGGTGTAGGTGTATATGCTTAGTCTTCTAAATTAGATGTCAAAATAATTTATGGTGTCATGCAGCATAATTTACTCCCTCCTTCAAACATGCAGCCGGAAATTAAATCAGTAAACCATCCTCTTACTTTCTCACAAGTAGACCCATCTGCATTCCTCCAAGTATTAACTATATGGAGTGGGTGAATGTAAAGATTTAATATTTATTATCTCAGATTGTATTGCAAAGTAAACATCTTATCCTCCCTTGTAACTGCACTGAATGACTCACTTATGCCCCCGCCTCTCAATTACAGTTCAAAGATAAGCCTAGCTTGATATTTTTCTATATTTTTATCATCAATTCCCCACTACCACCACCACAAAAAATATTACTTCTCATTATAACAAGATCAGAATCCCAGACCTGAGATCAGACATTAGGTTCTTTCAAACATGCAGCTTTTTAAGCAAAAGAAAAGACCAGGGTGCAAATATTCAAAACTTAGTGGAGGGCGTTAATAAGTTTTTGCAATGTTATCCGAGTTTGCAACCATTTTTGGGATAGGGTCTATATTCAGATACCCCATAGCATGGGCTAAACCCATTAGCACTCAAGCACTAACCTAATGCTGTGCCCATGCAAATGAGGGGATCCTCTCCCACACACGACGGGCACAGTGACAATTTCAAACATTTGTGCCAGAGGTAAATGGCACCTGAAGTGGCACTATTTACTGCCTTTGAAAACATCAATTTAATGGGGTACACAGCCCATGCCCTTACCCCACTTATGGCAGGACAGCTGTATGGCAGCTGCCTGCCCTTGATCACTAGCATGCCAGTGAGGATGCAAGCCCTGGTGTCTAGTGGCACACTTCAACCCTCTGATCACCTGTCCACTATAGAAACCAGTATACCTGGTGTCCAGTGGTGCCTCCCACACCCCAATCACCCATCCTTGCTATACTGACATTTTCCTGATGTATAGTGTCACCCTCCTTCCCCAAACACCTGTCCTATATAATGTAATGTTTTCCTGAGGTTCAGGGTGGCACCCACCACCCCCCAAACACCTGTCCTGTAGATTTAAATGTTTTCCTGGTGTCCAGAGGCACCCAACCTCTGATTACCCATCCCAGCTCATAGAAAGTATTCTGTGGTGTCCAGTGGTACCCCCCAACCCAATCACCCATCAAGTAGAGTATCACCATATCCCTGGTGTCCAGTGGCACCCTCCACCTCTGATCTCCTGGACCATGTCCCCTATACTTTCCCTGGTGTTCAGTGGTACCCCCACCCCCTGAATGGTGGTCAGCAAACAGACCGGCAAACATTAGCAGTTTAGCGGCCCCCACCCAATCAGCCTGTGCCCAGAACATCACCCACTTAAACCCCCCCTTTACCGGACAAGCCAGGGACATGCAGTGAAGCCCAATACAGCAACCAGCACAACCCTCCTCTCACCTGCTTGTCTGGCTGTTGTATGAGCTGACAGTGAGCACATGTACATTATACTGTATACAGTACGTATGCTCACTGTCAGCTCATATGGCAGCCAGGTGAGAAAGAGAGATGAGGGCTATGCTGGTCACCATATCAGGCTTCATTGCATGTCCCCGGCTTGTCCAGTAAGGGGGGGTTGGGGTGGTGGTGTTCTGGGTGTGGGCGGAGCAGGTGGAGGCCATGCAACCACCAATGTTCATAGGTTTGTTTTGACTGCCATTCGGGGTGGGGTGGGTGGGGCACAACTGGATGCCTGGGATAGTATAGAGACATGGGCCTAGGAGATTGGTGGTGTCACTGGACACCAAGGAATACTTTCCATGACTCAGGAGGGTAACTGGAGGTGAAGGGTGCCACTGAACACCAAGGAAAACATTGACATCTACAGGATGGGTGTTCAGGGAATAGAGGTGCCACTAGACACCAGGGAAAACATTACATTATATGAGAGGATGTTTGGGGGATGCCACTATGCATCAGGGAAATCTTCCTCATAACTGGGATACAGTTCATGGGTCAAGGGGATGGTATCACTGGACACCAGGGAACACTATCTATGGCCCAGGACAGGTAATTGGGGGAGGGAAGGAGGGTGCCATTAGATACCAGAGAAATCTTTCTCACAATCAGAACGGATGTTCAGGGGGTTGGGGTGCCACTAGATACTGGGGCAAACAGTACATTATACAGAACGGATGCTCAGAGGGTGTGGATGCCACTAGACACCAGGGATGATGTGGCAGGTACCCATAGGTTGGGTACAAACGAGCTGCCACTTTACATGCAAATGAGCCCATAATGGGCATGCTAACAGCCTGTTAGTGCCTTGCATGCCCAATGGACTAATTTGCATTTTGCAGCTGAATATTATGCCATGGCTACTGGTGCCATCCAGTCTGGGAATGCAATTCCCTATGGGCTGGATACAGCCCAGGTCCATGTCTGGGCAGTGCAGATTGATTTATCACTACACTGACACAGGCCAATGTTCACTCCAATAGTGTCGGTCCGCTATCCGACTGAGTACAGCAGCCTCTCCATTGAGCACTGTTGCAGGTGAAGTGCTAAGCTTTTGCCCATTTTTGAATATCTGTCCCCAGGTACCTTCACACAACACTCAAACCCATATCAAGTATATATCACATTTGAAACATGCCCTAACTTTACCTTTAGCTATCCCCAATAGTAATAACATCTTCCATTAGGATAACAGGTTTATTATCCATATTCTGGAGATGGTGACTATTAGCCTAAACTAGTATTGGTGTATAAGTGAATGGAGCACTGTGTATTGGGATACTGGGGGAAGGTGGTGGATGGCAAAGGGGCTGGGTGAACAATTGATCAGTTGGGAATATGGATAGCCATAAACATGTCAAATGATTTGCAACTTTATTTAGTAAACACTATTTCACTTGTTTAAGATGACCTTTCACAGTTACCATTTTTCAGGTGCTCTTGTGTCAAAAGCAGCACTGTATTTTATTCAGGAAAAAATACAAATGTATAAAACCAGACAAAACACAAGAAGAAGAAAAATACTGATCAGTGAAAGTTTAATAAAAGTACATCTTTTAAGTTTGCATAAAACAAGAATTTGAATACTCCACAAGTTAATGTTGTCAGTCACCATTTCTAAAATAACCACAGTGAAACTTTGAGTGAAAAAATAATACACTATATACTTTGTTATATTATTATTATAAGCATTCATTTATTAGTGAAATAAGAGATAATATTAAATGTGCAATGACTTTAGATACAAAACAGACATACAGCATACTAACACAACAACAAGCTAATTGAGTACAGTAACCCATCGCTATAACGAACCTCTCTATAACAAGTTCTCGGCTGCAGCAAATGGTCCATTTGGCTCCTGTCTGACAGTCAGATGTTCTGGGGCTATAAAAGGACATCATTTGACAGGTTTCCAGGTGGCAACATGAAGCACTTCATCTATTCTGTGGAGACTAAACTAGCAATTCTGGACAGGCTCAAGGCATGGGAAAGTCTTGGGAAAATTGCTTCCAAGACTGGCTACAGTAAATCTACCATCTGCACTTGGTGAAAACAGGAGGGTGCACTGCAAGATTTTGTGCAAGAGGCTGCCAAGTCAGATGCACAGAAGCAGAGGAAGCTCTGATGTGCCAACGAGTTTGAAATTAACAAATCCACACAGTTGTGGTGTGCTCAACAGAAACATGGAAACATAGAAACATAGAATTTGATGGCAGATAAGGACCGCTTGGCCCACCTAGTCTGCCCATTTCCCTACCTAATGGATAAGCTGCAGATCCTAGTTAACCAACAGCCTACTTCCTCCTACCCCTCACTAGAATTGCCTTATGTCTGTTCGATACATTCTTGAATTCCCCCACTGTTTTTGACTCCATGATCTCCTCAGGAAGGCTGTTCCATGCATCCACAATTCTCTCCATGACAAAACACTTCCTCACATTACCTCTGAGCCATCCCACCTCTATCTTCAAATTGTGTCCCCTTGTTCTTGCACATCTCTTTTTCTGAAAGATGCCACCCTCTTGGGCTTTGTTGATTCCCTTGAGGTACTTGAAAATTTCTATCATGTCCCCTCTCTCCTGCCTTTCCTTGAGGGTATACATATTAAGCTCCTTTAGTCTCTCTTTGTATGGCTTCTGGTGAGACCCTGCACCATTTTGGTTGCCCTCCTCTGGACAGTCTCCACCCTGTCTATGTCTTTGCGGAGATGGGGTCTCTAGAACTGCATGCAGTACTCCAGATGGGGTCTCACCAACTGTCTGTACAGAGGGATAACAACTTCCTGTTTTCTACTGGTGATGCCTCTCCCTATGCATCCCAGTATCCCCCCAGCCCTCCTTACTGCCTTCTCACATTGCTTTCCACCTTTAGGTCATCTGATATAACTACCTCCAGGTCCCTTTCTATTTTTGTTGTTGTCTGTATCTCACCCCCCTCCCATTGTGTACTCTTCCCCTGGGTTTTTGTCTCCCAGGTGCATTACTTTGCACTTCTTTGTGTTGAATCTAAGCTGCCATACATTTGCCATTCCTCCAACCTTGCCAAGTCCCTTCTTATCCTTTCCACTCCACCTTGTGTGTCAACCCTGTGACGGATCTTTGTGTTGTCTGCAAAGAGACATTCTTTTCTTCCAGTCTGAGCTAGTGGCATCCCAGTTTCTGAATCAATTGCCAGAGAAACAGCAACACAGTTTGCAAGGGAGAGTTATGGTGAGGGGTTTAAGTTTAAATCCTCCAGTGGGTGGATCTGGTGGTTCCAGCGACAGCACAGCATTTGCAGAGTGTGTGTTGCAAGAGGGCAATGGTCCTGTGATGATGATGCTGCCATAGAGGTTCTACCAAATTAAAGCAAATTTTGATAGATGGGGGTTACCGACCAGAACAAGTTTATAACACTGACAAAGCGGGCTTATATTGGTGGTACCTGCCTGACTTCACAATAGCTGGCCATGCTGAGAGTAATGCCAGCAAAAGTTTTTAGGTCAGCAAAGATCATGTCACATTCCTGTTCTGTGTTAATGCCACAGGCACACATAAAATTAAGCCACTCTGCATTGACAAATGTACCCCCATTGTTTCTATCATGTCAATATAAATTCATTACCTGTGCAATACAGCCACAGCAGGAATGTCTGGATGATGGCAACCATTTTCCACAAGTGTTTTTTTTAAAGTTTCATACTGTTAGTTCATGGTTTCCTCCATAAAACAAAACTGCTGCCGAAAGCCCTGTTCCTAATGGGCCAATGTCCTGTACCCCCCAGAGGCTGAATTGTGATCATGAGATGGCAAAATCATAGTACTCTCTTTGCTTAAGAACACAACCTCTCACATACAGCCTCTGGATGGGGGTATCATAGCAACATTCAAAAAGCTTTACAGGAAGCGACTCCTGGGTAACTTGGTTGTTGTGGATACCAGAACCCAGGTCACTGATTCATAAAGATCTAAAGGAAAGCTGTCATCAGCAGATTAGTCTTCACCTCAAAGCCTGACTTTAATTAGGATTTCATTAATGAAAATATTCTTTTAGGTGTTTAACTTTCATTTTATTTTCATGTTGAAAGTCTAGGTTCTGTAACATGGCAGATGCTGCGTGGTTCCATTTCAAGTGAAATTGCAGTGCCACACCACTGGCTTCAATAAAAGTATATTGAAGTGAGCGGTGCAGTGCCGTAATTTCCCTTGAAATGGAACTGCTGAACATCCACCACGTTACAGAACCTCATATTTTCAACAATAAAATAAAGAAAGTTAAAACACCTAAAAAAGGTGTTTCCATTGCAAAATGCCTAATCAGGGTAAGGCTTTGAGGGGGTGGGGAGAGTCTGCTGATGACAGCTTTCCTTTAAATTTAGAAACCATGGCACACTTGGCTGGGGAAGCATGGGACAATGTGACAGAGCACACTATATCACACTGTTGGTCAGCAACACTGACTCCTGATTTTGAGGAAGTCATTACCCCCCCAATGATGAGCTGGACCACGACGATACTGGAGAAATTGAGCAGATGGCTACTGACTTGAAATTGATTGATTCCAGTGACCTGGAAACTGCTATTGAGGAATGGCTGACAGGAGACAATACTGCTGAGAGTCACGAGAAGCTGTCAGGCTCTGACATTATTTCAGCAGTCCTCAGCCAACAGACTGAGGAAATAGAGGGAGAAGGAGAGGATGAAGACTGTGAGGTGCCTCCGCCACTCCCAACAAGCAGCGAAGCTATTAAAGGCTTGGAAAATAGACTGGCATGGCTGTCAAGCCAAGAAATAGACCCCTTAAGAATTATCTAGGTAAGACATCTTGTGTCAGTTTGACTTCTGTTCAGCTCATATCTTTGGTTCAGCCTCGACTTTTCATCCACAGACCCTTTGGGTCCTTGGTAATGGGGTTTAGCAGGCTACAAATAGAGGTAAGTGGGACCCCTTAACCACCCTTCAACCACTCCATTTAATCATAACCTTTTCCACCCTACCCTAGTCCTCTGCTCATAATTAAAAAACTCAGTCAGCAGCTGGCACAGTGCCAGGAGCTACACATGTATTTTTTAATAATAAAAATGTCTAGGAAGTGAGGAGGAGGGTAGAAATGAATGAGGTTGGTGAAGGGGTGGTCATGGGACTAGTCCTGGCCACCTGTGAAGGGCAAAGTGTTTTCTTTTAATTAACTGTCAGATGATGTTATTCCAAACAAATAGGCCCCAGGATTTGACTTTGCCGAATTGAGGGTTAACGTGTTCAGCGTTAGAACATTCACCAAATACAAGTTTGGTAGTTGCTCTTCCTTAATCACCACTGACAGCAACTTAGCTTATTGCTACAATAAAATAGAAACAAACTATGAATGAAACATAAAGATAAAATAATACTTTTGAAAAGCAGTATCTCAGAGAAACAGCTTGGATTTGATTGCTTGTAGCTTCACCTCACAGTCTAGCTCAACCACTGGGAAAGTGATCACTGAGCTGGTCACCCTAATCATGCATCAGATTACTTCTGCTAAGACAATCATTTTCATACATACATACATAGCTGCCAGCAGATAAGGCCTAATGAACTATCTTGTGTGCCCAGCCCAGCTCACTGGTGATGTATAGTAGCTGCTCTACCTCTCCCCATTAGTTCACCACTCCCACCCACTTACCAACCCTGTGCTCCTCTGGTGATCACCATAACCCCTCCCATACCATGCCCCTGTGCCTGTCCCAACTCTTCTTGAAACCTCCCACAGTTCCCAATTTTACCAGATCATCCAGCAGTGTATTCCAGGGTGCTGCCACCCTCTCTATGAAATAATGCCCCCTCACCTCGCCTCTCCTCTGTACCACCCCCCTGCTAACTTTATATGGTGGTCTTTTGTAGCTCCCCCTCCTCCTTCAACTTGAGCAGACCCTCTGTGTTCCCTCTATTGAACCCCTTCAGGTGCTTGAAGGTCTATGTCATATCCACTGTCCTTCAGTCTCTCCAGGTAGTACATGTTCAGTTCTCTAAGTCTATCCTCATGACAACCCCTTGAGACCACTAATCATCCTCATCGCCTTCTCTGGACTCTCTGCAGTGGTGTGATGTCCTTTTCAGGCAGGGTCACCAGAACTGCTCACCATACCCAGATGCGGCCTCACCAGACAGGTGTACAGGGAAGTATAACTCTCCTTCTCCTTGATGTTATCACCCTGGCAATACACCCAAGCATTTTGTTTGCCTTAGCTGCTGCTCTCCTGCACTGCTCCAAGTAGTTCCTTAGCATCAATCATCATCCCCAGATCGCCCGCCATCATCATGACAGTCAGCTGTACCCCCAAGTGGTAGGTATACCCAGGTTCCTAACACCAATGTGCAGCATGCTACTGTACATTTGTGTACATGCAACCCCAACTACCATGTGTGGCCCAGTTTTCCAGCCTCTCCAAGTCATCCTGCAGTGCCCTCCTTCCTCCTCCTATCTACCACTGCCCCAATTTAGTATCATCAGCAAATAAACTCATTTTAATACCACCCCCCTCCCAGATGTCTGCAATGAACTCATTAAAAAGGATAGGTCCTAAAACTGAACCTTGTGGGACCCCACTGATGACCTCCCTGGGTGTCGAGACTTTGTCCCCTACCACCACTATATGCTGTCTATTCCTAAGCCAATTTGCTACCCACCCCACCAACTTGTCTCCCATCCCCGTTCCCTCAGCTTCCAAATTAGTCTTCTATGCGGGATCCGCATCAAAAGCCTAGCTTTATTTGTTTAGATTTTGTTGACCGAGAAAGGAGGGCTAGACAATGATGCCTACATTAAGCTTCATCCATGGGGATACACATGCAAACCACCTGGAACTGAACCAGATCAAGGCACTGGTGGTTGTTTCATGAATGGGGAAATTTGGGCTGGACAATAGGGAACTCCCCAACTCTTTCCAAGAAGTGCAATGGGATCCTTAAATTCACTTGAACCACCAGAAAAGGAAGACAACACCTTGGTTTAATGTCTCATCCAAGGACAGCATGTCCCAACAGTACAACATTCCTTAGTACTGCACTCAGGTACAAGCAGTGTGTGGCATGAGTACAAATCTTGTGTGGGGCTAGAACTCAAGATATTCTGGCCCAGATGTGGATGTGCTAACAACTGAGCCATAGTGACACCTAAAAATAATGATTTCAGCACTACTCATGCCTCAAATGAGAAAACCGAAAAAAGCAGAGAAAAGAATGCAAGATCAAACACAGAAACACAATGCAAAACCAAACACAAGTTGCTTTTAAAACATTTTATTTGGCAAATATTTTTATAGTTGGCATTATTGAATGGCCAGCATTCTAAGAGACATGAAAAGGCAAACACGCAGTGATGCAATTGATCTGTAACATTACCTCTCCCGAAGAAAACTTGGGGCTCAATTTTTTATTACGGTAGTCAAACTAGCATTGTGTGCTGCTCTCCTTATTTTTCACTAACACATATGTCCTCCATTAGTAACAAGGAATGGCAGTACATGTACAATAAAAAGATCCATTATCTTGCCCTAGAAAAGGCAGTTGTGCTCATTTTTTAAAAGCAATGTTTTTAGAACCTTTAAATATCAATTTCTGTATAGTGAGAGGTAGAACATCCTTTGCTGCATGATTTTGGAGGCTATGGTCTGTTTTGGATCAAGTACCCTCCTCTTTACACTTCTTCTCAAGTGGTGGTCCTGTCAAGTTTTTTGCTTTGTAAATACTGTAAGAAGCTGACTGTAGTTAGCACTTTCCTGACCCCATACTGGGCTCTTTCATGCTAACACTTTGGTGATTATCAGACTTGCTAAATGTGCAATAATTAGGTTACAGCAATGAAAGAATGAGGCAGCTTTTGTTTGCACAGCCTTTACACTGCCACAGATGTTCAGCTGTGTGGCCCCATGATGCCTTGCTGAAAGGCCCTTTGCGATATACCTGAAAAGGAAACATGAACAGGCAGATTTTGCTCCTTCACATGCCCTGGAAGTAAATGAGTAATAAATATAATATTAAAGAACAGGCTTGATTACCAATAAAGTAATCATTTTTATTAGAATAGGGCCCAGTAGAAAAAAAACTGAAAATATTAGTGACCTTCAAGCCATTTGTTCATTAAAATGATTTGGGGGCTTCAAGCATGTATAGGTTAAACACAGAGGAATATTACAGCAGAGGCAGGGGAGAGGAGGGTCACCAGACACGGACAGAGTCTGCAGATATTGCATAGGCCAGGAACACTTGGGCAGACTGGGTTGGCCAAGCAGTACTTTTCTGCCGACAAATTATGTTTCTATAAAATAGTGGCTGAAAATGGTAGAATCTCAATGGCTGGCAGAATTCTAAACAGGTTATGATAATTAAGGGATAACACATGACAGGGTGTTTGGTTGTAAAGGAATAATAGATGCCTTGGGTGGTTTTAGGCATGAGGTGTAGCCAAGTGCTGTAATCACCCCAGAAGTGCATTATTCCCTTCTGACTGTATATTCTGGAGTGTGTTATTACTAGACCCCGGAGCAGCCGTCAGCCATCGGAATTATGGGCCGCAATTCAGGGCAGTTGCAATTAGCTGGAACTGCCCTGAGTTGCAGCCGTAATTGAGTGCAGTCATATTTCTATCAACGGAGGTGCTGGAACTCCTCACTCACCACTCCTCCCTCCCAGCTCTGCTTGCCCTGACAGTCTCCCCTCCATCCTGCCCCCTTCACCACCAGTGCCCATTGCCAACTGTTCAGGCAGGCATTTATTTTCTTAAATTTGAATGCACAGGCTCAGCAAGCATCTACATCCTGATCTGCCAACCAAATTGTGGCCCTGACTCTGCAGAGCCAATAGAGTGTGTGAGGGAGAGGAGCTAGGGAGTTGTGCACGCTGCACATGAGGCCGTGATGGACAGCAGAGAAGAACGAGGTAGACAGAGCAGAACGTGAATCTGAGTGGGACAGCGGTTGTTTTGTGCAATGTGTGGGGTCAGGACTTCCTTAATCCAACTTATCTTTACCCACTGGGGATAGCAAGAGGACAGACCGAGAGAGAAGAAGGGGAGAAAAGACTAAAGAACACTCGGGTTCAGGGCAGACTGCATACGCGGGCCTGAGGAGTCGAGTGGGAGTGCCTGGAGCAGGACGTGGCATGGAGGTCGGCCACAAACTGCTGCTCTAGTGCACTGATTTGAGGTGACGCCACAGTTTTGGGAGTTGGAACGGGTCAGTGGTGTTGCTCTTGCAGGTGTGTGAGGTCATCAGCAAAATTAGGAAAGGGAGTGGTGTGGTGGGAGGAGATGGAGAAAAAAGAATAACCGATAACCCCCCTCCCCAAACTGGGGTGAATGCAGACAACTGAGGTGAGGAATTGGCATTTGAAATAACGTCAGAACTGAACTGCCTTTAGCACTCCCATGAAAAATATGTGCCAGCAATAAAAGTTTCTTAGCGTATGTCAGGGCTGCTAGTGGGAGGAGTCTGGAGATAAATGTGCTGGTGTATGACAGGCAGTGATGTGGTTTCAAGAGATTTTAATTACACTTAAGAGTTGTACTGCAGACACCTGTAAGCTGGTAACAAAAAGTAGAAACATGTATTTGTTAAGTTACAGAATCATAAGACTATGTTGCCAGCAATGGTTAAGTTATATGTCAATATTTACTAAATGGGAAAAAATTCAGTCCTTCCTGTGAAAAGCGTGCATTCTCCTATGATCCTGGGAGTGGGAGTTGCAGGAGGCTGGGCAGAGGTGTGGTCTTCAGGTCGAAGGAGCCTCGCTCGCCTCGGTACAGTAGTAGTCCAGCAACAGGGTGGGCAGCAGCACTTTAACCTTTCCACTAGAGTGGCTGGCAGCAAAGTGGGTGGCAGGAACTGACTGAGAGGAGGAGCAGGCAGCAGAGCACAGGGCCAGGGATCCAGGAGGACTTGTAGGATTAGCAGCCCCAGAAACCTGAGAGAGAGAGAGAGAGAGAGAGAGAACGCACATGATGGCTGGTGTGAGTAGAGCCTAAGGTCTAGTAGCAGCTACTGCAGCAGGTCCGGGTCGGGCATCCTCTGTAGTTGGTCACTGTGTTGTGGTGCTGGGCACAGCCTGGATCTGTGCCATTGACAGGTGGTGCTATCGGTGCGGCCTGCCTTGCCCTTGCTTGGTGGGAGTCCGGTCGGAGCCTGGAGGAGCCATCCTAGGCGGTGGCACAGCATGCATCTCCTGTCGTGGAGGGAGGAGGAGTTCACTTCAGTCTGTCTGGTGGAAGGAAGTTCAGGAGGAGAATCAGTCTGGATAAGGATTGTGAACTGGAAAAGTAAGTAAAGTATACAAGTGCTGCTGTGCATTGTTTTACAGGTTAGAGCTGCAGGCAGAGAAGAAGGAAACACAAAGTTTACTGTGTAATGTATGAGAGGGAGATCAGGCAGCTCATCTGGGGCTGTGGCAAAAAATATGAAAACCTCAGTCTACTCCATCCCCTACTTAATTAGTTAAGACAGTGCATAAGCACGCCACCTTGAGTCTCCTAGTCCTCTCCTTGACAGACTCCCTTTGGCATGTTTTTTCAGATTCCATAGAAATGAAATAAAAGGAGAGCTCCTTTACTGCTGACCCAGGTTTATGTCAGTGGTAGAAATAGAATAGAACTTGTTATTGTGAATTGATTTTGAACACCCTTCTTGTAGTACAAGTACTTAAGGTACATGGTTTTGGCACAAGTGCTGTTTTTCTTTTCTATTGGTGTCTGAGTCTCCCATCGGCCCATCCTGGTCTACTCCTCTTCAGTCATGTTGTGTGCCACTCTGCTGAAAAGAAAATGACATATATCTGGGCAGCAAACTGTAAAGATTCATCCCCTTTTGCACACATTCTCTGTTCATATCCTGGACGGACTCTCACAGAGAGTGCTGGGGGGGGGGGCTGATCTTAACATATTTTTTCTAGCCTAAACCCTAGTGCAAATTAAGCAGGGCAAGCGCAGTTTCACAGAAACTGTTGGTAGATAAGGGCCGCTAGCCGCTAGGCCCATCTCTTTTGCCCGTAGGCCCTATACATTGTATGAGGCCACTGACCCTATGTGCTCAATGGTTTTCATCACTCCCTCCCTCTCATGGTTCTCTTGTGCCTGTCCCAGGCATGCTTAAATCCTTCCATTGTGCTTGCCTCCATGACCTCCTGTGGCAGACTATTCCAAGTGTCAACTACACTTTCTGTGTAGAAAAACATTCTCATGTTACCTCTTAATTTACCCCTCCAGTTTTATATTGTGCCGCCTTGTTCTAGTGCTTTTCTACATTGGAAAAGGTCCCCACCTGCACCTTGTTAATGCCCTTGAGGTACTTGACAGTTTCAATCATGTCCACTCACTGTCTCTCTCCTCCAGTGAATACATATTGAGGTCCCTTAGTCTCTCCTCATATGTTTTGTGGTGCAAGCCTGCACCATCTTTGTTGCCCTTCTCTGGATAGTCTCCATCTCATCTATGTCCTTGCACAGGTGTAGCATCCAGAACTGCATGCAGTACTCCAGGTGAGGCCTTACCAATGTTTTATACAATGGCATCATCACCTCCCACCTCCCGCTAGTGATACCACTGCCTATGCACCCCAGCATGCCACTGGCCCTCCCTGCAGACTTTGTACACTGCTTTGATACCTAAAGGTTATCAGAGATGATAACCCTTAGGTCCCTTTCCTCCTTGGTGACAGTAGCTCCCCCAACCTGTAGCTCTCCCCAGGGTTCCTCTATCCAGATGCATTATTTTGCACTCTTTTGCATTGGACCTCAGTTGCTAACCTCAGTTAACTCTGCTTGTCTGTCTTGACTAGTGCATGTTTTTATGGCTGTTAGTGAAGTTAAAAAAAGTCTCTATTTCACAGGTTTTTGTCCTCATGCATGTCTGTCTGACAGTTTGTCCCATATTAAGACCAGCACCCCTCATTTCCATACATTTTGAGTGTCTGTATCCAACATTTCAGTGACAAAATGCTAAGTGGTATACAGGATCTGCCCTGCAGGTGGTGGGTTTCATCACAGCCTCACCACAGTTTCCCATCCAACTCTCTTAACTCTGTTCTTTCCCTGGACACCACTGCAGGCCAGACTCTGAAATGACCATCCACAGATCCATAGCTGCCATTGCTTGAAAGTGTAGGGGGTCCGCAGCTCTTCTAAATGGACCAAGCCAGCCAACACTGGTGGTTGTGGATACTGTGGAGGGGTTCAGGAGGGGTTGGGACAGGTATAGAGGGTGCATCTAAATGGGATCAACACTGGGAGCTGCCAAGGCAGGGGAAGGGGAGTGGGACCTTGGGAGCTAGGAAATGGTGCCCTAAATGGGCACTGATCCCCGAGCAGACTCTATAGACCATAGGGCCTACTCTGCTGGCTTCTCTTAGTATGTTAATATGTTAACGCTTCTATCTCAGAGCAGTCCCACCCTGCATTACCACCCCTTAACCCACCCAGCAAAACAAAGCTTTAGATCATGTCTGGTCCCCAAAAACCTTAATAAAATACAGTTTGAAAGGTTAAAATTGACATTCCTGGGGTGCATAGATCATCCTATATAGAAACAGAGGTAGCATAGCGTCATGCCTCTGCGCTATTTCCCCTGGACAGATAAAAGGATGAACGGACACTATTTAAGAAAAGCGTAATTTTGTTGGGTCAGAGCATAGTAAAATCAGTGCTTTTAAATATAAAAATGCCTTAGTTTTCTATTTTTCAAACCCCTTAGGTTTGTGAAGCCCCCACCCAAAGAAATCTTAGATGTGCTCCTGGCTCACTGTACAAAACTTCCAGAAGTGCACTTCTCCAGTTGACTACAGTGTGTGGGCTGAGCGGCGTGTCTTTCTGTGCCAGGCTCTGTTCATTGCCCTGTAGATGGCGGTGAGAGTGTGGTGAGGTGCATGATGGTGTCAGCAGTTGTGTGTGCAGAGCTATGTCTGCTTAACTGAACATTTGCTGTTGTGATGTCCTCTGGTTTGGTGGGGGGGGATCGTGAAGAAAGAGGAAGATATGTGGGGTTCACTGTATGTGATGGCATTGCAGCCTTTTTTTTTTTGCAGATGAGGCAGGAAGGAATAGGGAAACATGATAAGTGTGCAATAATCAGAGTATTTCTTGGCTTGAATTGTTTCCTGTACAAGTGATCAAAATTTGCAATTATAATTGTGGGCTACTGGAGCCATTTGTAGGCTACTGCAATTTTGAATCACCTTGCCCTGCTGGCTAGTACAAAAAAAGATTAAGGATGACCCCTGTGAGTGATTGTGATTTGTGCACAGAACTGGATGTAAACCAAAGTGTGATTTATTAACCAATGAGGCATGACTAGTGATTAACTGTCTGTTAATTGCCCCTAGTGGTGCAATGTGGCACAAACTATGACGTTAAAAAGTATGACAAACTACTACATAATAAAATTCAATGATGGTGAAAGTTGAAAAATTGGTTGGATTTTCTTCAGTTAGTTGAAGTCAGAAATTTTAAACTAGTTGAAAAAATCAGTTATAATGTGTGGTAAGCCAGTAGTAATTGTTTTTTCAACTGACTCCGAGGTCTAGTTATCACACTTATAAAATCAACTTTCGTTTGTTAAAAAATATGTTGTTTTGGTGAGGAGCATGATTGTTAGAAAGTAACCAGCAGTCATTTGAGGTGCTGTGATCACTAAGGTTATAGAATTTTCATGGCCCATTTTATGATGGGTAGAAACCCACATGTAAAATAAAACAATCTGAATATTAACGATGATGCATATACTAGATATATGTTTAGATATATAAAATAAGTGTCCGTAGCTAACAGGTTGCACACTCACCTCTCAGGCCTAAAGAAGGCTATGCATTCTAGTTCCATACAAGGAATATGGGGTAAATCCCAAAACTGACACTGTAGTGCAGCATGAGGTGGGTACTGCAGTCCTAAGGTAACATCGTTCAGATGAGATGTTAAACGGAGGTCCCATCTGCCTGTTCTGGGGTTGTTCAGATGAACATTAGAAATCCCATGACACTTCAAAAAAAGTAGGGGAATTTTCCCAATGCCTTGGCCAAATTTCTCTCATTTGCTAAAAAATACTGCTGACAGCTTAATCTGGTACAATATGTAAATTTATATCTGTATCCCCCCCTCCCACAACGAGGCTGAAGATAAGCAGAGTTACTTGCTGTAGCTCTCCTAAAAAAAATATAAAAACATTCCTCTTAAAAAATGCCCCCCACCCACGGGGTACATCAACTAACAGTAACACTTCCCGTATCATGCCATGTCATGTAGCCAAACACATGACAGGGTGTGCATTTACTGTGTAGTAATCATAATCCTTGGTTGTTATGCAAATAAAGGACTATAAGCACACATTCTGAAGTGTGTTATGCTTTAAAATGGCTTCAGAAATTATGTGAAAATATTTTGTTTTCTTTTCAAGTAAGTAAAATTTATGTAACACTTCACTGAGACGAAGATGTATTTTAATAGTTTATAAAATCCTGTAAGTTAAACTGTAACCATTTTAACTAAAGACTATTCAAAGTGTACTAGAGATTGTTTAGAAATATAAGTACATTTTTAGTTATGGGAAAGAAAGTAGGATATTTCAGTATAGAGGGGGTCATATTAGCAGTGTCAGTGGTTCAGCAGGTAGCACACTCACCTCTGAGGCTGGAAGATCAGTAGGCTGTGGGTTCTGTCACCACACCAGGCACTTGGGTTAATATTCCAATACTGACACTGTAATGCAGCATGAGGGGGGTGCTGCACTCCTGAGGTGCAGTCTTTTGGATGAGATGTTAAACCGAGGTCCCATCTGCCTGTTCTGGTGGTAGTTCAGGTGGATGTTAAAGATCCCATGGCACTTCTCGAAAAGAGCAGGGGAATTTCCCAGTGCAATCGCAAAATTTCCTCCATTCACGAAAAATATCACCAACAGCTTCATCTAGTTCCAAGGTCAGTTGGCATTCATCTGTATCCCTTCTCCGGGTCGTGCCTGAAAATAGGCTGCATCGCACAAAACTGATACGCTGCCAGCACTGGTGCATATTCAAACAGGATGTGAGATCAGTACAGATCGCACATCCTGTAAGAATATGGGACCCTGGATGAGTGGCACAAAGCAGGCTGCCGCCATGAAGGGTGCAGCGCACCCAGGGTCTGGCCTGCACATGGCCAATGGGGGAATGCATGGTGTATCTCTGGATACGCCATTTCCCTCTAAGGCAATATTCAGCCACTGCATGCTAATGAGCTGATTGGGTATGCATGGCACAAAGTGGCCATGTGCATGCCCATTATGGGCTCATTATTCAGCTGCACCCTGCTACATGTGCCGGGCCTGCCCCCTCCCATCCCCAGTTGCAACCAACAGGACCAGACCCCTGTCTGGTGCAGTAGTCAAGTGGAACCCTCCTCCCAGCCCCGACCCCAGTACAACCAGTAAACCCCCACCAAACCATCCCTTTCCATAGTGTAGGGCCTCATCCCATGCATATTCCCCATCATGACACATACATGGACCAACCCTCACCCCATATTCCACAGTGTAGGGTCCCCCCTCCTTGCCCAATCCCCGTTCGAAAGATGATCATCTCTGACCCTTTTCCCATAGTGCAGGGACCCCCATCCCATGCCTGATTCCTGTTCAAAGTAGAACTATGCCCCGATCCCAGTACCACAGTGTAGAGGTACTCACCACCCTTTCACGGTCTCCAATCCCAAAATAAACATCCACTGCACACTGTTCCAAAGTTTATTTATTTATTCATTGAGTCTAGGATTACAAATATCTTTGAGCATAGAGGCTCTTTTACAAAGGTTCCACATCAGAAGGAGGGGTAACAAACAAACAGGGGAGATAAAATACATAGTTTCAAATGGGACAGACAATCATAGTAATATACAGTACGGTAAAAATATACAATAAGAAGAAGAATCAGCATTTATATAGCGCTTTTCATACACAGTATCCCAAATCGCTTTACAAGCAATGCTAGACTGGTAGTGAAGTGACTGAATGTGTGGTGGCGGCCATATCACACATCATCACCCACACACAGCCTGGATAATTGCATGAACCGGTTTATGGGAAGGGGAATGTTAGCCAGGACACCGGAATGTTCTCTGCTCTTACGAAGAGTACCCTGGTTCTTTTACTTCCACCTGACAACACCAGGATGGGTAGAAGGACCCTGGGTTTAACATCTCATCCTAAGGACTGCACACCCCAGCAGTACAGCACCTCCCAATACTGCACTCAGATGCCAGCGATTTTAGGTGCAAGTCCATCCGTGTGGGACGAGAACCCATGACCTTCTGGTCCAGAGGTGGATGTGCTACCAACTGAGCCACGCTGACATATAAAATAATAGGGTTAAGTTTGAGAGGACAGAGGGGGTAGAACAGAGGGTGGGAAGGGATAACTGGAGGGAGCAGCCAGGGGCCTTGTCACTAGAATAAAAGGGGGGTGAAGGGATTTGGGGTCTAGGACGATCATCTTTTGAATGGGGATCGGGCATGGGAGGGGCCCTACACTCGGAATACAGGTGGGGGTTGGTTCATGTATGTGTGCACCCCATGCCATCAGGACCGACTCAAACCCTGCACCTCTAACCCAACCAGAGCCAGCGACTGGCTCAGCCTCCACACACCACCACGGCCAGCCACCACTGAACTGTCACAGAAGTGTACTTATTTATATTATTTATTTATTTATTAGATTCTCAGATTAGCATCTTTGAGCTAGAGAGCTCATTTACAAAGGTTTCATGTCAGCAATGGTACAAACAGAATACATAGATTTTATACAAGACCGACTGGGGAGATACTAGCAGGCAAATATAGATAATTGCAGACGGAGTCTAATGATCACAGTTAGTAGACAATAACAAAGCTACTACAATTGCGTGCAGTGTGATACAGTAGCAACTAACAGAGGTACAGTGCTTAAGGATTTACTATTTTAGTTGAAGAAGGTAGGGTAGAGGGAGAGCCTTGGTGTGGGGGGGGAGGAAGAAAAGAGCAGAGGGGTGTAGCAAGTTGATGAGAGGGAATTTCAGGCCATTGGGCTATGGGGGTCAGGGGCTGGAATCCACACAAGGGGTTTCGTTGGTGGGTTAGGTGGGTAGGGGGTAGGAATCCACCCAGGAGTTTTCATTTGTAAGGGATGTGAGCGGAGCCTGGATGTGAGTAGGTGGCAAGGGGGAGCCACTAATGAGTTACCAGATAAGGTAGAGTAGAAACCGATGGAGGAAGAGGTGTAACAGTATGAAGGTGGGATTACAATTAATGGTGAAAGCGGGGGATGAGTGGGCGGGGGAGAAAGTGCTCTGCGGGCCATAATCCAATGTATCATTAGGTATCTGAAATGCAATCACATGAACTGAGTGAGGTCAGAAGTATTAGCAGTTTGGATTTAAAGGGGCTATGTTTTGGTTCCATAACCACCTCAGTACTTAGGGAATTTAGCCAGATAGGGGCCCTGTATTCGAACAATCATTGCCCTTGTGAGGTCCAGTGAAATGGAATATGGAAGACAGCTTTGCTAGATCCCCTGGTTAGTCTGGAGTTGGTGGAGTAGCTGAGTAGTTGCTGCACGCCTGGGGGTGCAAGGCAAAGGGTGGCTTTTTTGGCTAGCAAACAAACCTGGTACTGGATCCTACTATTCCAGGTTAGCCAACCAGAGCCTGAGTACAAGCTCACATGTGTGAGTCAGGCAGTCTACTCCCAAAACAAGTCTGCAGGATTTGTTTAATATGGTCTTGATTCTCCTTAAGGCAGCATTGGTGCCGGCTCCGAAGACTACCATTCCATGATCTATGATGGACAGCACTGAGCTTTTAACTGCAAGTTTGATGGCACTCTCAGTGAGGCAGTGTCTGTGCCAGTATAGTTGGCCTAGTTGGGCGCTAGCTACCTTGGCGACATGGTCTATGTACAGGCTGTATGAGAGAGCAGTCAAGGATAACCTTGAGATATTTAAAGTTAGTGACTATATCGAGTGTCTCGAACTTGCTATTGTATATTTTGAGTGGATGGGTCTTATAAGGGTTTTGATGAGAGGCGAACAGCATTGTTTTAGTTTTTTTGTAGTTGAGCAGGAGCTTGGAATTAAGGAACCAATTTTCAACTGCAGTAATGTCAGCTTACAACCCATTCTCCAGAGCTTCAGATGTAGAGTGACAGGTGTAGAGTACTGCATCGTCTGCATAAAGAAGGATTTTGTATTGGCATATTTTAGGGAGCTCATTTAGAAACAATGAGCATAAACCTTGTACTGTACAAGGTTTGTGCTCATAGGATGAACGTGTACTATGTACAGTGCACTGCTGTGACAGTTCAGTTGGCGGCTGCCATGGTGGTGTGTGGGGGGGGCTGAGCCAGTTGCCAGCTCTGGTTGGGTTGGAGGGGGGAGGGGTTGGGGCATCCAGTCTTGACAGAGTGGGGAGCCACTACATTGTGGAACAGTGTGAAGTAGACATTTATTTTGCGATCAGGGATCGGGAATGGATGTGGGGGTATATCTGCACTGTATTACTGGGATTGGGGCATAGTTCTACTTCAAATGGGGATCAGGCATGACAGCAGGGTCCCTACACTATGGGAGAGGGGTCAGGGACAATCGTCTTTCGAACAGGGATCGGGCATGGGAGGGAGTCCCTACACTATGGGAGAAAGGTCGGGGATACTCGTCTTTTGAATGGGGATCGAGCATGGTGGGGGTTCTTACACTATGAAAAAGGGTTTGGGAGGGCATTATAGTTTGAATGGGGCTGGGGAAGGGAGTACCACTTGCATGCCAGGGCTGACAGGCTGCTGTGCACCTGCCTGCACTTCAGCAGCCTGCCTGTGGGTGGCTGGCCATGTCAGGCCAGCTTTTCAGGGCCAATCTGTGCACTGCACATTGCCTGCCTGTGAGGGGTGCATTCCCTCTGAATATGCTGCTGCACGGCATATGCATGGGAATGCCCCCTCCACTTGCAAAGCATACATTATTCTGCACCCTGGCCCATTCCCTTGTGGCCGGCACATCCCGCTCTTCTGAATATCGCACTGCAGTGCATTGTTGGGGTATGTAGCATATCTCCTTTTTCTGCTGAGATGCACCTCACATCTCATTTGAATATGGGCATCATATAATCTAACTACAATAGTTTTAAAGGTGTTCCTTTACTGTCACTTACAGTGTAACTGCACACTTTGAAGATGCCTTGCACTGGTGTTAGACAATCAGAATGCAGGGATTTGCACTGATTTTCAGTCATTTTAAAATGTTTAAATAACGACATGTACATCAAAACATGATCCTTTTCCTTGAAAGTGAATTTTGCCCTAATGCTACTCAGGAGCTCAATTTTACTCCCCTGCTTGTGACATCACAATCAGTTCTTTTGCAGCTAGTCACTTGAGGAGGATTGTGATCCCACTACTGAACAGCATCATTGCAAATAAAACTGTAAAAGACAAGGGTTATGTTTTTATGTGTAACCTTACTGGGCTAGGGTATCCCTACAAATTAGTACACGTCTGTACAACATATGTATTAATGCTTTCTTATGAAGTGGGGGGAGGGGGCAAAACTGTGCTCCCTTCTAACCTATGTTACTATGTTATTAATAAATAATACATTGAAATTCAGCTTTATTTTGAAATGTTAGGCATTGATTGTTTGCTGATGCCAACTCTGTTTTTGACAGGTGAATGGAGTCCTCTTTAAACAAGCATTTGTCAACGTGAATGTTGGATTATGTTGGTGTGTTGTGCACTCACTGGCCCTCTGTCAGTCGCCAGTCTGTTTCACCCAGTGCTACAGGCTGCTGTTATGTACTGGGCTCCTGCCTGCATCTGCACCTTGTTCTGCCCATCAAAGGATTCTGCAGCTGTCCCGACAGAACTCTGTTGAGGTGGCTCCACCCCCTCTCTCACTCGTTCATTCTGTGTCCTGGCGCTGCAGGCTGCCCCTTTGTACTGGGCTCCTGCTCTGTTGGCTTTTGTCCCCAAAGAAATCTGCAGCAGTCCCGACAGAGCTCTGTTTATCTCGCTTGCTCCCCTCTCCTCACCACTCATTATGCTTTCTGCCAGCGCTGCAGGCTGCCCTGTTTTGGCTGGACTCCTGTCTGCATTGCCTCTTCTGTCCACAAAGAAATTTGCAGCAGTTACAATAGAGCTCTGTTGAGCTCACTCACTCCCCTGTCTCACCTCCGCTTATTCTGGGTTCCTCGCCAGCAGCTGTCCATTTACTGGGCCCCTACATGCACTGGCAGGTCTCGCCTGTCCACAACAACTGCAGGCCAACGGACAGAGCTCTATTGAGGTCGCCCAGTCTCCCTGTCTCATACGCCATTCTGTTTGTCCTGGTGCTGCAAGCGGCCCTTTGTACAGTGGGACTCCTGCCTGCATTGGCCGCCTTTTTTCTGCCCACAAACAACTCTCAGCAGTCCTAATAGAGCTCCGCTGAGCCTACCTGGGTCCCCTGTCTCACTTGCTCGTGATTAAGCTTCTCCCACTGCTGCAGGCTGGCCTTTGTAATGCAAGGCCTGGCTGCACTGGATGCCTTCTTGCCACAGAAGACATCCGCAGCAGTCCTGAAAGAGCTCGTGACTTCGCCACCCCTCTCTCTCCCTGTCTTTCGTTTGTTTCTCCCAGTGCTGCAGGCTGCCCTTTGTACTGGGCTCTGTGCTGGGCCCTTTCTACCCACAAACAAATCCGCAGCAGTCCCGACAGACCTCAATTCAGCGTGGTCACTCCCCCCTCTCACTCGTTCGATCTTAATGTGTCACATGCAGCAATTCCCCACAGTGACCATATTATTCTGAGGCAGGAGTGCAAAAACACATTTTAGCCACGATGTGAAAAATGGCAGCTGTACTGTTCATAAGGAGGTGTGGAAAAATGCCACTGTTGAAAATGTGGGGTGAAAATATTACAAAAGTGAGACGTTATAAGGGTGCGTGGAAACAGTTCAATGCACGCTTGTAACACAGTCAAGTTATGGAGTTTCGACACCCATTTTCAACATAGGCATTTTAGGACCTCTGCTCATGAACAGTGCCACTGTATTTTCTTAATCTGTCCCGAACAGTGATTTCCCACAGCGACTGCGTAAGTATTCTGTGCCAGAACTGTGAAAACACATTTGGTCAGGATGTGAAAATAACAGCTGCACAGCTCATAAGGAGGTGTGGGAAAATTCCATTGGTGAAAATGTGGCGTGACAATATTACAATCTCAAGGTTAAGTTGCAGGTGGAAAGTGTGCAACGCACACTTGTAACACAGTCATTCGATGGGCTATTATCACCAAATTTTCAACATAGGCATTTTATGACCTCTGCTCATGAACAGTATCATTCTCATTTTCTTAATCTGTCCTGGACAGTGATTTCCCACAGCGACCGCTGAATTCTGCGCCAGAAGTGCGAAAACACATTTCAGCCAGGATGGGAAAAATGACAGCTTTACTGTTCATAAGTAGGTGTGGGATAAATGGCAATGTTGGAAATCTGGAGTGAAAATATTATAAATTCGCAAAGTTATGAGCGTGCGTGCAAACTGCGCAATGCTCATAACACAGTCATTTTATGGAGTATCGCTACAAATTTTCAGCATAGCCATTTCAGGACCTCTACTCATGAACAGTGGCACTGCAATTTGTCTAATCTGCCCAACACTGATTTCCACAGTGACCAGCTTATTCTGTGCTGGAAGTGTGAAAACACATTTCCGCCAGGATGTGAACAATGACAGCTGTACTGTTCACAAGGAGGTGCAACAAAATGCCAATGTTGGAAAATCTGGCATGAAAATATTGCAATTCAAGAAGTTACGAGCTGCGTAGCAACTGGCGCAGTGCATCAGAAAGAGTCATTTTGATGTTTCATCAATTTGCAACATAGGCTTTTTGAGAGCCCACCATGAACACTGGCACTGTTGTTTCATTAATCGCCCCAAAGGTGATTCAGTGCAGTGACTTGAAATCACCTTTCCGGCTGTTAACGCTATGACAGTTGAAGAATTCATGAGGAGGGGTCCCAAAACCCCATGTTGAAAATTTGTGGAAAATTCCCAAAATGCCCGAGATATGCAGTAAAGTTGAAAAACCCTATGTATTACATTATACAGCTTACCGGCATTTCCTCAGTTCGCAGTCGGCTTTGAAGAGTGCAGACGTGTTCCCCAGTCCACCGAAGATCATTGCGCAGAGCTCCTAAGGCAAGTATGGGGTGGGGTGTGGGGAGGCAGGGCGTGCAGTGGGTGGGGTGCGGGTTGCGGGTGGAAGCGGGCAAGCGCCGAGGGACGGTTTCTTTCTTCCAGGATTTAAAGAAAAAATAAATAAACCAGACATCGCGGACCGTTTTCTCACTTCCAGGGCATCTGGCACACTGGGTGGGCTCCCAGTGTGCCAGCAGAGGCTCCTGGACTGGGAGCACCAGTAGTCGAGCAGGGATTGGGCACACCCGTGGGCCGGCAAATGGGGGGGGGCAGGGTTGTTGGCATGTCGACAGGGATTGGGCACCTGGTCGGCAGCAACAAAAGGGGTAACAGAATGCTGATGGGTAGTGGGCTCCCCATCGGCAACAAAACAAATGAGGGAACACTACAGCCGATGGGATTGGGCACCCCATCGGCAGGAACAGCAGTGGGGGACACTGAATGCCGACGGATTGGGCCCCATCGGCAATTAAACGGTGGAAGATATGTTTGGAACACGGCGGCAAGCTGCTGCCATGTTCACAAACAATCTCAGGGGTTTTAATCCCGCCTGCAATGACGGGTCGCCCTCATTGCAGCGATGACTGACGCTGTAATGATGAGGTGGCCTCTGATTGCAGCGGCTGTTTTTAGAAGTTGTGGCACACTGGCTGAACAAGTGTCAGCAGCAGCGTCCCATGGCAGTCTAAGGGAAGTGGGGCAAGCCTTTTGCAGGCTGTGGGAGCATTGGCCACAACAGTGCCGCGCCTCCACAACCTGCTTCTCGAGAAACCTGTCGCAACATGTTTCTTGCGCATGCGCGCAATCAACATAAAAATAATTATTTCAAATTAAAAACGGTTGTGGTAAAAAAGCTAGACTTGTGATTGGTCAGATGTGGTCACATGACCATGTGTTATTCCATTACACCAGCACAGGTCAGAAATACTTAACTTCCTAAACATCATTACTTAGTTTTTAAAATAAAATTCAGTGAAACTATTTTAGAACTGACATGAAACACTCCAGGGTATGCGTAACTGTGAGATAACAGCATTTCTCAAGTGTGCAAGGCACTCTGCATTGCCTTGTGCCTCACTTATCGAGGTGAGTTGTTATCCCACAATTATGCACACCATTTCATGCCTTGTTGCTTAACTAATACACTGTACATTTTCTCTGATTTGAGCAGGAAACCATCCCATTCCCACAACTCTTACATTTACCTATGCAGTGAGCGTATTAGTATTTTTGTCCATTTTATGTTGCTCGTGGCTCATGCAGCCAACATCTTGCTGGTAGTAGCAGATTGGGCAAGCACAGTCACTGTTGGGCAAATGCAGGGCACACATCAGAAGACGCGTCCCTCATTTCCCAATTAGCCAGCAGCAGGTGGTGACCTCACGCATCCTTAATGAGTTCACCAGATCTAAGAAAAGGTCCGCTGCAATGAGAGCGAAGCTCTCATGCAGTGGGACCACAACACACCTCCCTACATGCAGGCAACATGGTGGCAGTGACTGCCACCACCGCCTGTCACAATGCCGATGGGGGAGCCCACTCCCAATGGCATAATTACCCCCTTCCCATGTACAATGTATGCCAAGGGGGTGCCCAATCCCACTCAACATCATGCGCCCCCCAACAGTTATTCTTTGCCAATGGGGGAGTCCACTCCCCATCGGCATAATGTGTCTCTCCCTTTGTTGCTTGTCAAGGGGGTGCCCAATCCTCCTCGGCTTGTGTCCCCCCCAGTATGTGCTGACTGAGCTGCCCAATCCCCCATCGGCTACAGAATTCCCCCCAAAAATATTTAGGTGGCACACTGGGAGCCCACCCCAGGGTGCACATGCCCTGCAAAAAAAAACCCGTCCCACAATGTTTTTTAAACCTGTGAAAAAGAAAATGGTTGCTTGCCCATCTCCCCTCCCCCGCAACCCGCACTCCACCTTCTGCTCACTCTGCCTTCCCACCCCCTCACCCCATACTTACCTCTGGAGTCTGGTGTGATGATCTTGGTGGACCGGGAACACCTCTGCACTCTTCAAAGCCGACCGCGAACTGAAGAAATGCAGGTAAGTTGTATAATGGCATAAATAGGGTTTTTTCAACTTTGGTGCATATCTCGGCATTTTTGAATCTTTGCACCAAATTTTCAACATGGGGTTATTGGGACCTCCTCATGAATTCAGTCACTTATGAGTAAGTTTGGTCCCAAAGGTGATTTTGCAGTCACTGCGCAGAATCACCTTTCGAGACCGAGTAACAAAACGACAATGCCACTGTTCATGAGAGAGGCTCTCAAAAAGCCTATGTTACAAATTTGGTGGCAAAACTCCCCAAAATGGCTGGTTTATGAGCGTGCTTTGCACTGTTTCCATGCACGCTCGTAACGTCATGAATTTGTAATATTTTCACTCCAGATTTTCAAAATTGGCATTTTCCCACACCTACTGATGAACAGTACAGCTGTCATTTTACATATCCTGCCTGAAATGTGTTTTCGTATGTCCGGCGCAAAATAGCGTGGTCGCTATGAAAATCAGTTTTTGAGACAGTTTGAGGAAATGACAGTGACACTACATAAGCAGAGGTCCTAAAATGCCTATGTTGAAAATTTGGTGCTGAACGTCCATAAAATGACTGTGTTACAAGCGTGCATTGCGCAGTTTCCATGCACCTTTGTAACTTCGAAAATCTGCAATATTTCCATGCCAGATTTTCAACACTGTCATTTTTTCACACCTCCTTATGAACAGTACAGCTGTAATTTTTCACATCCTGCCCAAAATGTGCTTCCTCACCTGTGGTACACAATGGCATGGTCGCTGTGGGAAATCAACTTTTGGGACAGATTAACAATATCACAGCACCACTGTTCATGAGGGGAGGTCTCAAAATGCCTATGTTAAAAATGTGGCTGACAAACTCCCAAAAATAATTGGGTTACGGACGTGTGTTGCGCAGTTTCTATGCATGTTTATGACTTCACCAATTTTTCATATTTTCACTCCACAGTTTCCACGTTGCCATTTTTTATGCCTCCTCATGAACAATACAGTTGTCATTCTCCACATCCTGCCCAAAATGTGTTTTTGTCCCTGTGTCGCCAAATGGCATAGCTGCTGTGCAAAACCACCTTTCAGCTAACACCTTTGAGCTAACAAACTGATTGTGCCACTTTTCATGAGGTGGGCTCACAAACAGCCCATGTTGAAAATTTGGAGTGAAAATACCACCGCATGTCTACAGTGATAGGGTTTCCAACTGTAGCACCCCACCCGGTACAGACTGGACAGACTCAGGGCATGACTTAGATCATCGGGTGTAATGCCTTGCATCTATCTCCACCCCCACCCACCTCACCCTGCAGCCACTGACAGGCATCGTGGTGTGCCTTGCACTGTTCAGCCACAAAATTCACCTCCCATTCTCCTATACTTCATCCATGTCAGCATATTTCCTTATGGAATGGGGTAAGTATAATGCCCAAAGACCCCATAGCACACCACAACACTTGTCAGTGTCTACAGGGTAGGGTGAGGTACAATGGCATGAGTGTTATAACTGATGACCCAAAGGCACACTCCAATGCCTGTCACTCTCTACAGGGTGGGGGTGGGGTTGGCCTCACTTCAATACTTCACTGCCATTCCTATTATGTATCTCTAGCTCTGGCACTACCAATGCCAATGCAAGCGAGACAACATTTGGCATTGACAGATGCTTGTTCTCCTTTTGTCTCAACACTTACAAGGTCAATACTCAGTTTGGAAGTACAAGCAAGGGGCCCCCAAATGTACACATACAATACATAATACAGATGGTCACATGTATTATGCTTACAGTACATAATACTGATGGTCATGGGTTCAAGTCCCACACCATGCACTCGGGTTAATGCCCAATGCTGACACTGCAGTGCTGCATGGAGGAAAGCTGTCTTGTTTGATGTGTCATGCTTTAGATGAGAAGTTAAACCAAGGTCCCATCTGTTTTATTTTTATTTTATTTATTTAAGTCTTTGGTTAACAGGTAAGTGCACTGATTCTGGGAACTATTTTCAGGCACAACCTAGGCCAACAAGTGGTACAAAACATTACATATAGGTGCAGCAAGTATCAGGTACATATTCAGGTCAACAAAGTGGATCTACTACGGCATCCTGACATGCCATTTCCCCATGCCCAGAAGCCCAAAAATGGTATCCCGGCAGTCGGGAATTGCCAATGGTGTAGTTTTTTTCTGTTTTGGGAGATTCACCCCGCACTTCTTATTTTTGATTGGCAACTCCACCATGGGAAATTCCTGACTGTCGGGATACCGACTGCTGGGATATAATTTTCAGGCTCTTGGGTGTCGGGTAATGGCATGTTAGGATGCTGTAGTGATGCCTAACAAAGTAGATACAGTACAGGTAATACAAGGTAGATACAGTACAGTACAGTTCAATACAAAGGAATGCAGAGATGTAAAACAATAAATAGCGTATTAGAGAAGCATGGAATTACATTGTAATTTACAATAGGTAATTAGGGTATACAATAACAGTGTCTGAGGGAGCAACTAGTACTATACAAATATATAAATTGGTACAGCATGAGGGGGGCAGAAACTGTTCATCTCTGGTGGCTGCCTAGGAGGAATTTAAAGAGCCAATGGCACTTTTTGAAAGAGATTGGGAATAATCATTATCCAGTGTCCTGGACTCTATTTCCCCTCTCCGTAAAAAAGTTCTAATGCAAAATGACTGTGTGCATGTGATAATAGCATGCTTAATGGCTACTGCTTGTATATCACATACAGTCCTCTGCAATACTCTAGCAGTATCCATTTATTTGCAAAGTACTCGACAGAAAGTGGGTAGGGAAGGCACTTCATAAAACCCAATTTTATTCTCTTCTACTCTACTGTATTCAACTCTACATTTTGAAGACCTTGTGTCCTGTTCTGCTAGCTAGAGTCCCATGCAAAATCTGCACGTTAGATGTTACTCCATGCTTTTATCACCTTTAGGTTACACTGCTGTAGTGTATGCTGCATGGATCTCACTGCAAATCAGATCCACAACCTTCAGCTGGTAAAGAAGCAGGTGCCTGTCTGCAGACCTCTGTCAGAAGATCAGAACACATTGCTCCAGCTTTGCTTGCTCCACACTGGCTGCCAGTAAGGAGGCAGAATGATTTTAAGTGCTTTTGTCAACATAGAAAGCCTTTAGTGGACTTGACCCTCCCTAACTCTGTGGTAAACTGAGGTCCCATCTGCCTGTCCTTTGGGGTTATTCAGGCAAACATTAAACTTTCCATGGCACTTCCTAAAAAGAGTAGGTATCCTGGTCAAAATTAACCAATTTTCTAAGCAGAAATCTCAGCAGCTTAATCTGCTTCAATGTCAATACATTCACACTTGTATCTCTCTGCCCTTGGGATGAGACTAGAAACAGGAAGTGTTTTCTTGTACTCCTTTCCCTGTCAACAAACAAGCAAAATAAAATAAATAAATGAACTGTTGACAACCTGTTTGGATACTGGGGAAGTGTGGTCACTGCTCGTTACAGCTGACTACTATGAGCATATGCTCCTATTTATTCAGAGGGTGACCTACTCAGGTGGTGAGAGAAGGGTCTCTGCCAGTTGCTGTCCCTCTGGAATTGGATATCATTTTTCTGTTGGGGTCAGGGTCCATCAGGATGATGTGTGGAGTGGAGGGTGGGATGCCACAGGGGGTGGGTGTCATTTATTGTTAAAACTGGGTAGGTCAGGGGGAGAAGGATATTTATTATTTATTTGAAAATTGCATGCTTTAAGATTGTAGGGATGGAAATCTTTTTTTAGTAAATGGGGATCTTTTTTGTTGAAAAATAAAATCACTTTGTGCTTCAAATTGCTGGTAAAGTACCAACTACCCAGAGCTTCACATAGTGCAAACTTATGCACTTTAGCCAAATAATCTGCAAAGCAGCCAAGCAGCCATGCTGGGCTTCGAGATGACTGCATACTGCACACATCTCCATGCCATTTCCAGCTCTCTGTAAAGGGAAGGACCAGTGGCAGGAAGGAGCTCCTCCTTTTAAATGAAAAGATTAACATTTGCTCAGAACACTGCAGTATCATCAACGAATCATGCGTTATCATACTGACTACTGTAGTTAAACCACGCTATATTTCACTGTGGTTTCAGGAAGGTAAGCTAATGAAATTGTGGTAAAGAGGAGAAAAGAGAAAGTACAGTGTGAGCCTGCTGCACTGGCAACTGCAGGCCATGCTTCTAGCAGGAGCAGGGCAGAGCAGAGTGTATTGTATGTAGTAGACTGACAGCAGCTGCAGTGGGGATTTTTGAAAGATTTACTTGACAAATATTTTTGACTGGGTTCTTGTGTAGAAGGCAGAGAAATCCATATTTATTTTTTATTTTATTTTTCTTCCCTGCAGCAAGAGTGGAACAGATTGAATGTAATCAGTTGAAAAAGGTGCAGGTAGGATTTTGAAGGATTTATTTGACAAATCATTTTTTAATAACTACTCATGGTGCAACAGAGCACAAAAGCACATATTTTTGTTTTTTGTCTGTGTGTGCAACTAGATAGCCAGTCAGTGAGTAAAAGTAGAATAGACTGCTGTAAGATAACAGTCACAAGAATTTCTCTCAGTGGGTGGTTTATGGTCTGTCACTTAGGGCAGCATGGTGGTGTCACACTTCCCTATCACCTTGCAAGTCATACAGCACTGTGGCTTGTCCATACACAAGGTGTACTTGTCACATGGGCATCTGAGAATCATTAACAACTATTGTGAGTCATCATTGTTAGTGTCTGACAGTAGTTGCATTGTGTTTTCAGTAGTCATGTGTTGTCAATGTCTGTGGGGTGAATCCCGTTAGGCCCCATTGCTTTGAGTTTTAGGAGTTCTTTCAGGACTCTTTCTTCTGTGAATGGACTGGTGTCAACCCCTCTACCCAGAGTGCTTCTATTGTCTGGTTTAGGTAACTCTCTTCATCTTCTTTTGTGAATACTGAGCAAAGTATTCATTCAGTATCTCTGCCTTTCACTGTCTCCCTCTGCCCACCTCCCTCTCCTTTATTAATCTTCACTATCCTCCTTTAACCTTTCTATGCTCCCTAATGTACCTATAAAAGGTTTTATCCCCCTTCTTAACTGAGTTGGCTATTTCTTCTTCGGTTTGGGCCTTTGCTAGTCTGACTGCCTTCCCCACTTCTTTCTGTTTTAATTGATACAGTTCCCTGTCATGCTCCTTCTGTGATTCCTTATACTTTTTGAATGCAGCCTTTTTCTCCTTTACCTTCCCTGCCATCTCGTTTGAAAACCATAGTGGTTTTTTACTCCGCTTTGTTTTCTTTATTTGCTTCACACAAAGGCTTGTTGCCTCTATGATGGCAGTTTTGATTTTTCTCCATTGTTCTTACACCCCTCCTTTTTGGTCATTTGCTGGTGCATTTTTCAGGTATTCACCCATTTTGCCAAAGTCAGCTCTTCTAAAGTCCAGTATCCTTGTTTTTGTATGGCTTATCTCCATGGTTGTGCTCATTGTGAAGCACACTGTAGTAGTCACTTGTTCCCAGATGTCTACTGACTTCTAAATTTGTGATCCTCTCTCCATTTGAGAGTACCAGGTCTATATTGCTCCCTCCCAGTGGGTTCCAACACAAGCTGTCTAAGGCCTGCTCTGCAGGGCATCGAGAATGACTCTGCTCTTGGATGTGGCTGCAGTACCTGTTATCCAGTTAACATCTGGCATATTCAGGTCCCCATCAACAGTATCTCCCTTTTCAGCCATTTTGAGAATGTCCTCATCATTTTGTTGTCCATTTCTCCCCTTGAGACGGGGGTCTGTATACAACCCTGTAAGTGGATTGTGATGCCATTCCCTGTCTCCAAGATGACCCAGAGTGCCTTGTCCTCCCCTTTACTTTTTAGTTCTGTAGCTTTGATCCCTTCCCTTATGTATAGAGCTACCCACCTCCTCTTCTACCTTCCCTGTCCCTTCTGTAGATTGTGTACCTGGTATGTTGACATCCCAGTCATGGTTCTCGTGTACCATGTTTCGGACTGCCACAATATCCAACTGTTCATCTTCCATCAGGGCTACTAGCTCAGGAAGCTTGTTTCCAGACTACGGGTATTGGTACTCATTGCCCTCCATTTAATGTTGGCTTTATCCTTTTTCCCCATCCCTGCTCTTACTGTCTTCAGCTGTTCTCTCTTGTAGATGGCACTGGATTTTCAAAGACTTGTGCAGGAAGAAATGAAGTACAAATACAGATTTCATCACACTTCACATTATCTTGGGAGGCCAGGCCTTCACAGTATACATGCTGGGTGTTTGTAACAACTTAATCTGTTTCTGCAACCCATGAGCAGGCCTTCAAACTGCACAATAAGCAAATCTTATATGTTCCTTCCCATTGTGAGTCCACTTAACTGCTACATACATCATTGTTAATGATCTTCTACAGCAATCAAAAGAATACTATTATAATGCACAGTTAGAATGTTTTACTATGAACTGAAACAGTTGTTCTCAACATATGTTTTAGAACTTTTAGAATAACTTTGCTCAGCTATTGTAATCAGAGTCACGCTACACTACAGAGCTAGAGACCAACTGTATCAATCAGAGCTAAACTCGGTAAACCAGCAGTTTAGTTTTAAAAGTGTTTAAAGACATGCTAACTTTAGTATTATAAAATTATAGAATGAGGACGCCTCCCTAGCAAATTGGAGTGCTCCTTTCTCATGCGGTGAGACACTCTTATTCTGTGAAGAGTGTCTCATGCACAGATGCCTTAGAAATGGGCACATTCCAGGACAGGTTTATTTTTACATAACATTGAGCACTCCCTCACTCTATGAAATACTAATGTGTCCCCCAACACCACTAGTTGTGGGTAAGAGTGGTTTAACTTGTGTTCTGCTTGAGCCAGAACAGCACTGCTTTGCTTCTTTGTTCTGTCTCGAGCAGAACATGCGTGAAACCACTTTGTCCTGCAACGAGTAGCTGTCCAGGGGACATATTAATATATAATAAAAACATCAAAGTGTTAAGAATGTGTTGACTTCCACATCTCATTGTGGTGGTGTGACATCACTGAGGCACTCAGGCTTTGCTCTCATCCAAATGATTTCACAACATCAGCATGACTGGATGGGCTCATGTGTCCTTATCTGCTGTCATATTCTGTTTCTATGTAACATGGTGTGTGAGCTAGCTTGTTTTCAGCACTTTGTTGCTTTGATTCTTTATATATTATCATACAACTAGTTTTCTTATTATGTAAATAAAAATAATACAATTACATTAAAATAAAATAAAACACTGGTCCAGTAGGGTAGCAGGCTGAGGCATTCGTTGCCTCACTGCCTGTCACACTGGTGGCCCAGGCTTGGGAATGGACCAGGGTCACTAACAGAAAGGAGGAGCAAGCATCCCATGGACTGTTCTCTTTTTTGGGGAGGGGGTTTAGTGCATCTTGCAGAACTGCCACCACCTAGCAGAGGCTAGGTGTTGTAATAGGTGAGCACCATGGGAAAAGGACCCGACACAGATGCCTGTAATGTTTGCAGACATCAGCATGTGACTTCACTGCATGTGACTTGGTCCTGGGGGAATCCTGGAAGGAAGAAAGATGCAGGAGGATAACCACCTATGTCAGCAGGATAATAGTGAAAGACTTCTCAGGACCCCCACATAGTGGTCCTGGAAAGGGGTGGGGTTAGTCTCAGATAAGGTAGGCGATAGGGCAAGTGGTCAAAACCTGAAAGGGGCTGCTGGGGCAACAGAGGCTCAGAAATAAATGATGCAAAAAATAAACAAAACCTACAACGGCGTACTCATTCTTCTAAATACAAAACATTCATTACCACAAATCATGTTGTCTTGTCATATAAATAAAAACTACGTAAAAATGAATGAAAAACAGATATGTATATTATATTACTAGCATGATATTACTATTTATTATCTAATGTATAAAACAAAAATAATAATAAAAGTAATAATACAAAATAATTAATATATAATGATATCACTATAAAACTGATGGTGCTGCAATGGAGAGTATTGTAACTGGCAAAAGGTAGAGCAAAGAGTCCTCAGAGACTACAGGAGGTTATACACTTAGGTGTCAGCAATTCATTTATTTAAAAGTTTCACCAGGAAAGACATACTGAGCTGATAGCTGCTCATTTCCAGATGTGTCTTGTGGGGAGGATGGAAAGGAAGAAAATGAAGAAATCAAAAACCAAAAATACATAATAGGCAAAATAGGAACTAAGCATCATACATAGGCAATTTAGGTATGGGTGAGGAAAAGAAAACTATGCTGTGAGGATTTGAAGGGGAATAACAGCGCTGTGGAGTGCCATTCAAGAAGTACAATTCAAAAGTCCTGAGGTGTTGAAGAGTTAGCAGAAGGCCAAAGGGTAGATGCTATAGGGAGTGTGAAGGGGCGCTAGTTGAGTGCAGAATGTGGAGAGAGGGAGGAAGGGAGGGTAATGCATTGCAAGTAAGTATCAGGAGCAGTTGCAGGAGTGAGAAGTGAAATTGAGGTGAAGAGAGGAGAATGAGTGATGGGAAGAGGCACTGAATGAATATATTGCTATTACTCTAGTTCATACTTAGCAATGGCAGTCTTAGTGTGTTTTGTAGTCTGTCACACCACCACAAACAGTAATCTACAGTACATGTATGCCAACAGCTCCTGCCACAGTTAAGCCACAGTAATTCACTTGTTTGTTGACCTCAGCCCCCATTTGCAGTCTGTTTTACCTTTGCACATTACTGCATTGGGAGCCAAAGCGTTCAGACAAATTGGCTAAGTCAAACTGAATTTTCAGATCCCAGCTCGAAGCTGACTGAGGTTGGCTCAGGCCCACTTCTCTTACCCTTTGTAAATACACATGACTGTCATTCTATGCATTCTGTGTGGCAACATGTGTAGTGAGAGACATCATCCACTGTCATTTCATTATGACATGCCAGTTACCAACACTATGGTGCTGAGGATAGAGTGGTTACAGTGTATCATACAGGAAACATCTGAGGTATTGGTGCATGTCTATGCCACAACCCAGGGCTGGGACCCTGAAGACTGACTGGGACTAGATAACTGGTTAGTCCTATGGCCTCAGTCACAGCTCTATCTGCCAGGATCTCCACCAAGGGGGATGCAACAGGCAGTGGTGTTTAAATAGCCACTCAGACATGGTGTGGAATGTGTATGGCTCATGTATGTATCACCCCAGTCACCAGGACTAATACAATGGTCATTATTATTAGTGCAGTAAGTCCAGGACCGTGCAAGAAAGGAGTGGCGTCAGGAAACAGCAACAGTTCCAGACTGATGCTGTAAGACAGCTGCTGACCCAAGATGTGCAAAAGCATCCAGAAACAGAGAAGGGGAGTGGGCACAAAAATGCAATTAAAAATGCAGTTGTTTTCTTCACAATTCAGTTTCATAATTTAGTTAATCATGGCATACACCACTCTCTATGTATCACCTGCAACTTCTGGTCTTCTTCAGAAGATTGCCAAGGGCATCTATAAATTACAACAAATTAATTGGAAGAACCACATTGTGAAAATTCAATCAGAGTGAATAGTTTTTAAAATTAATTAGCAGTTCAGTGACTACTTACTAATACTGAGTGCTCTATATGCTTTGTACTGGACAAATGCCTGCAAGACATTTATCAGAAGATCCATTATAAACAGATGATTTGATACCTATTATTGGACCAACAGAGTTGTTACAACAGAACACAGATAGCAACTCTGTTGGTCTAATAAAAGGCATCAAATCATTTGTTTGTGTGGCTCTTGTGTTACAAGGAACCAATATGGCAACAAGTTTTCTGTAGCAGATATTTATCAGAAAAATGTTCACTTAGAATCAGTTTGCAACAAACTTCTAGCTAGTTTGTTTAGCGATGGTCATGCCCCTACCAATGCATAGGATCAGGTGGGTTTATGACTACAGCAGAATGGCCTCTGATCACCTCGCAAACTGTCTCACGTCTTCTGCATCCAGAGATTTAAAGTTCCGCTGTTGATTTATGTCAGTGGATGCAGAGAGGCATTTTACAGGGTCATTTGGCAGTTTTTATCTTTGACCATGGAGAAATTTAGGTTTCCCCTCTCTTTCATTAAGAGTGTATTTTCCCTATACAACCAACCTAGCGCAAGGATATATTGTAATGGGGTTTTATCCTCTGTGTTTCCCCTGTTTTCGGGAAGCAGACTGGGATGCCCCTTATCACCCCTTCTTTTTAACCTTTATTTGGAGCCCCTCCTGACTAAAATCAGACAAGATCTGAAGGTTCAAGGAATAGGAATCGGATCACAGGAATTTAAAATTTCTGCATATGCAGATGACATTCTCCTCCATAAGATCCATCCTTGACGCACCATTCCAGTGGTGTTGAGAATTATAGATGAGTTCTGTCGAATGTCTAATTATAAAATAAATGTGGGGGAAAATCCTGGTGTTTTCGCTTAACTCTAGATTATATAAGGCTGAATTCACCGAATTAGGGCTACAGTGGAGCCCACATACTCTTAAATACTTAGGAATTGTACTGGCAAGGAGTGACTCCAAAATGCTGAAACTTTTTTTTTTCAGTTGTTTAACCAGGAGTAGCACACTGAGCTGAAAGCTTTTTTACAGGAGCGACCTGAGAGCACAGGGAAGTTAGGTGACTTGCTCAGGGTCACACAGTATGCAAGTGGAAGCTGTGGGATTCAAACTCAGGTCTGGGCTGCTGGATGTCACCAGATTTGCAGCTCAGAGCCTTAAACCACTGTGCTATACTGCCTCCCTTAACTTAATTTAGACTCGGTCAGGAACACTATTCAACAGGATCTGTCAAGATGGGACAGACTTCCAGTATCTCTATGGGGGTGGATCAGTTTAATTAAAATGAATGTTCTACCCAGGGTCTTCTACCCCCTTAGTATGCTTAATACTTGGTTACCATTGAATTGGTATAAGAAATTACACTCAATAATTTCAGTTTTTATTTGGCAGGAAACCCTCACGTAGAGCTTACCATAAGCTAGCTGCCCCAGACAGAAGGTTGGTTTATGACTACCACATATGGGACTATATTACAGGGCAAGTAATGCCGCAAATATCTCAAGTGGTTGATGACCCCTGAGAGGAGCCTACTTGCCCTACATTTCCTCATGGGTTAAACTAGAAATTGAATGGATTAAAGCAGCTGGTAATGATACAATTTCCTTCTTTATTCTACAACAGAAGAATCTCCCCTAAATTGGTGGATACTCAATAAAAATCTCTTTATGGATTCATACACAATTATGTTCATTTTTAAGATACTCTCTAGCAAGGATAGGCACCAGCCATTGTGCCAAAATACTACTTTAAATTTTTTGGGAAAGTGATTTTAGAATCCTGGCTACCTCAATTAAAGGGTTAAGGGTTAAAGATCTCTTACAAGAAGATACATGCTATCCAGTGGAAGTTCTAATTAATAGATATCAAATTGGTCCTAATCAAATATTCAAGGTATACCAGCTCAGACATTTGTTGGTACAACTACTGGAAAAGTTTAGAGAAGAACAAGCAACTGGAGGGTTTTCAATACCTTGCTCAGGTTGTTTGGGAACCACATGTAGTTTCTAAACTATATAATAGGTTATTTAGTAAAGCATATGTGGAACTTGTTGGTAAGCCCTTTACTAGTCAGCCCAATTAGGGGCACAAGAGAAAAAGTGGATGAAATCTGGCAACATACCTACTGATATATTACCCAGGACAGACTGAGAGTTATGCAGTTTCAATTTTTAAACAACTTGTTCTGGACCCCATCTAAATTACATAAAATTGGTTGAATATCTGATCCTTTATGTATCAGATGCCATCAAGAGGAAGGGACTTTATACTATATTTTTTTGGAATGTCCCCCAGTAAAATAATTATGGGATAAGATTAGGGATAAAGTAGACCCATTGATGGGGATTGAACAACTCTTCATCCCAGAAGTATGTTTATTGGGAGACTACACTAATGTTAAGGTAAAAAATGGAAGGTATTACATGGCTATGATCTCATCCTCACTAAAAAAGAGGTACTGAAACACTGGTTGGATGATGCCCCAATCACCTATACAGAGTGGCTACAGGAATTATTACTTAATCTGAACATTGAGAAATTTGGGACGATAAGGAGGAATTGTTTACCAAGGTATGGTTTGGACTTGGGAAAAACTACACCTGTTGTACCTTCTTCACTCAGGTCTCATACAATAGGGTAGAAATGATAGAACTTATAAAGTCCTGAGTAACATTATTTCAACAATGTTTACCTGCATGGGTGGGGGGTGGGGAAGGAGAGGTGGATGGAGGGGGGTAAGAAGTGTCTCAGTTTCATTCATGGCATGTAAACTATAATGTATGATGTTTTAATGGAATGCTTCTTGCTCTGTAATGGGTATAAAGCAAATAAACTTGAATTAAACAAAAAAGAATCAGTTTTCAGCAATGGCTTAGTTTAAAAAACTCCAACAACAGTGAGGTACACCCCACCACCAGCAATCTCTCCAAGTGCACAGACATTATACTGGGACAAAGTCCTTTTCAGACCCTTGACAACAGTTCTGGATGTGGTCATTCCTGACTGCAATAACATCCTTGGTTTATTAAACAACTGTGTAGACCAGGCAAGGCTTTTCTGTGAAAAGTAACCAAATTGCACGTCAATGTTTAGCCCATAAGGTACTAAGTCAGTTCCATATAATTAAAGAGTTTAGTCCATTTCCAGTGCCTTAGAATGAAGACCCATAATAAGATTATAATTTAATTGAAGAATAATGCAGCAGCTCTTCCTGCAGCTTGCAGGTGTTATGTATAGTCAGGTTGAGGACTGAAACACTGGGCCTCTTATACTTACAACCATGGACCAGGGACACAAGTGTTATGTGTGATGAAGTCAGCGAGATGTGTGGGAGACATTTTGAGTCAATGTTTCAGGTTGCCAGGCAACCAAACAAAAACCCAAGCACCAAAGAGCAGTGCTGAGATCTTGGTTCATGACAGGGAGCATGTAGGCACTGGAAGACTGCTGGTGCAAGATGATAGCAAGAATATACAGGATGAAAGGACACACAGTGGCCTTTCTGTGCTGTGACTAGAAGTGGTCACATCATCTAGTAGGGGTGGAGACCAATAAAATCCTTGAACAGAATGCAATGAATTGGATTTTTAAATGGATACCCTTAATGAAGGGCAGGTATGAATAGGGCTATAAATGGTCAGCATGGATAATGAGTATTTTTCCACACTTGGTCATGAATTAGGACTAGCCATCAGTATTACTAGCACTAGCCCAACTTGACCTTTTCAGTCATTCATCCTGGGAAGTATAATGGTTTGTAGTCCATTTGATTACAGTATGTATGAGCAGTGTATACCCTCAGTACCTGAAGACATTGTAAGCCCCCCCTCCACTGACCCTTCTATAGTATTTGGGTTCAATCCATAGCTCTGTCTAAAGCCCCAGCAGAGCTTTGCCCACAGGGTTGATAAATACTTCATAATCTGTAAATATTAATCAGTTTTGACCCAGGTAACTAACCCGCTTGAGACCCTACCTGATTTTACAATTTTATTTCCTGGGACCTGGAAACATCTATACCCATTTAGGGAAACATCAGTTGTTTCCAGATGCCAGGTTTCTTGCAAACAAATCAGATGATGTGAGTTTATGAAGTTTCTTCAGTCAGTATCTTTGCATTTAGACAATAGTCCTGAAATAGTCCATGAAATTAGAGCCCATTTATTCTTATATAGACTATTTTCTATATTTATTATAGAAGCAGCAAGTCAGGATTTGGACAGTGACAGATTTGCAAATCTCTTTCTGGTAGTTACATTAAATACAGTTTGGGGCTTGGCACTAGATAAATTATTATGTACCTGATTTACACTAACCAGTTCTTTTGTATTGAGTTCTCATTTTTTCCTTGCATTGTGTCTGAGTTATCCCAGTCCACAATGTGGATACCTAGTTATCCAGTGTTGTCAGATGTCCTGACAGTCTAAAAAAGGCATCTTGTGATAAAATAGTGACGAGTATTTGGTCGCTTTCAATATCTCCACTTGTCTGACCCATCAGACTTATGTCATCAGTCAGTTTTGGTTAGTGATGGGCAAAGTGGCTCCAATTCGCTCCATGAAGTGATTCACAGAGTAATGTAGAATCCGTGAAGTACTTCGCAACGTGAAGCAGAGTACTTTGTGTCATGATGAGGAATGCAAAATCTATTGAAAGCAATGGCTTCTCGTTATTCCGCCTTCCCCAAACCACTACTCCAGTAATGTTAAGGCGAAGTACATTGAAATCAATGTACTTCACATCACTTCACCTTGTTGGTGAGCTCCAAAGGCGCATTTTGCAGTGATTCATGGGATTGCAGGTCACATGGGCTCTAGATTGTTCTGCACAGTCTCAGTTCAGGGTAGTGTGTGTAGGGTGTAGGTAGCTGTAGAAGACAGTTTGCTCTGAGAGCTCTCTGCAATTCAAACCCTCTAAAATCTGTTAAAAAAGCCTTTTAGGTAATTTTTTGCTCAAACTTTAGTGCATTGATTGTAGAAGCCCTCCATTGTCTCATATCATCGAGTGTTTATTGTTTGTGTGTGGATTTTGAATGTTAATGTACAACATTCAGTCTGAGTACTGACAGACAGTGGAAGTGTGTTTTGGGGGAGGGGCGTATCTGTGGTGTAGGACGATTTAAGTTGGAGAAATAGGGAGTTCTTTGTTTTTTGGTTATATTTTTCTTGTATAACTTTGTTAATGCACACACAGTAATATTTTCAGTAATTGTTAACATTTTTTGCTGATTGTGTTGTGGACCTGGTGCAGCAGTGCATATAATTTTACGTTGTTTAAAATACGTGGTATATTGCTGAAGTTTTCAATTTGCTTAGACAAAGTGTGTGTGTGTGTGTGTGTGTGTGTGTGTGCAGTGCGTGACATCAAATAATATACCTTTTATTGTGCCACAGTGTAATTGCAGCAGTGTGAACCTGTTACTATCCACTGTACATGCGTAATTTTATACTACCATTGTGATATCTTGGTTTTGCACTGTTACTGTAATCTGCAATTACAGTGCTCCTCCTCACCCCCCCCAACCAGTAAAAGGTATTCTTTTTCAGATTGTATTGTGACTTGAGCACCACTGGTTAGTTAAGGATGGGTGTTGTAGAACTTTTTGTGACTTTGTGTCTGTATCGCTTGTTGAAGTCACAGTTGTTGGTTTTTTTTTGGCTTCACATCCAGTGGCCTAGAGTGAACGTTCCAAAATCTAAATTTATTTAGAATATTTTTGTTGATCCCCCAAAATGCACACAAATAGACATACAAGCAAAGCTGTTTTTGACCATGGCACTGCTGCCAGTGGTAAGATTGTCTGTGGGCATGGTAGTACGCAATCGCAGAAGTGTATTGCTGATGTAAGGAAAGGTATTTCTCCTTCAGTGTTGTTTACAGTGCAATCAGTAGCTTCACTCATAGTTGGAGGAGATGATGTTTGTCCCAGCTGGTGGTGTTAGTGCAGTTGCTGGTGGTATGAGTATTGCTGCCTCAAGTTCCACTTCTGACCAGTTGACCATGTCCAAAAATATAGTTGAGTGTAAAGCAGTGAGTGACAGTGTAGATGATGTCATACTCCCCAGTAACATCCATTGGTAACTGAACATGAGGATCTGATCATCATGGCACTGATAACACAGAATGTCACATTTCTTCCACTGCGGTTCAGGTCATGCATTTGCCATGTAATGATTCACAGTGTGGTGAAAAAATATCGGGCGAATACCTGAGGAATGCATTAGCAAATGGCCAGAAAGGAGGGGTGGAAGAACAATGGAGAAAAATCAAAACTGCCATCATGGAGGCAACAAGCCTTTGTGTGAAACAAATAAAGAAAACAAAGCTGAATAAAAAACCACTATGGCTCTCAAAAGAAGTGTCAGGGAAGGTTAAGGAGAAAATGGCTGTATTCAAAAAGTATAAGGAATTACAGACAGAGCAAACAGGGAACTGTATCAATTAAAGCAGAAAGAAGTGGGAAGGCAGTCAGAAAAGCAAAGGCCCAAACTGAGGAAAGGATAGCCAACTCAGTTAAGAAGGGGGATAAAACCTTTTATAGGTACATTAGGGAACATAGAAAGGTTAAGGGAGGGATAGGGAAGATTAATAAAGGAGAGGGGAGGTGGGCAGAGGGAGACAGTGAAAAGGCAGAGATAATGAATGAATACTTTTGCTCAGTATTCACAAAAGAAGAAGAGGAGTAGTTACCTAAACCAAACAGTAGAAGCACTCTGGGTAGTGGGGTTGATACCAGTCCATTTAAAGAAGAAAGAGTACTGAAAGAACTTCTAAAACTCAAGGTTGACAAAGCAATGGGGCCTGACAGGATTCACCCTAGAATCCTAAAAGAGCTAAGGGAGGACCTAGTGACACCACTAACCACACTTTTTAACAAATCATGGGAAGATGGGGTGGTACCTGAGGACTGGAAGAGGGCAGATGTGATTCCCCTTCACAAAAGTGGGAGCAAGGGAGAAGCAGGAAACTACAGACCTGTTAGTTTGACCTCTGTGGTGGGGAAAATGATGGAATCACTTCTGAAAGAAATAATTGTTGAGTACCTAGAGGCCAGCAGGGCACTGGACCCAAAGCAGCATGGATTCACAGCAGGAAGGTCATGTCAGACAAATCTAATCAATTTCTTTGACTGGGTGACCAAAGTAATAGACCAGGGAGGGGCTGTGGATATGGCCTGCCTAGACTTTAGCAAGGCATTTGACACAGTCTCACACAATAGATTAATAATCAAGTTAGCCAGCCTGGGAGTGGGTCCCAGGGTGGTAGCCTGAATGAAAACTGGCTGCACAACAGGACACAGACGGTAATAGTGAATGGAACACATTCTGAAGAAAGGGGGGTTACTAGTGGAGTACCTCAGGGCTCAGTACTGGTCCAGTCCTCTTTAACGTCTTTATAGGTGACATTGCAGAGGGTCTGGAAGGAAAGGTATGCCTATTTGCGGATGACACAAAGATCTGTAACAGAGTTGATACACAAGGGGGTAGAAAGGATGAGAAGGGACTTGGCAAGGTTGGAGGAATGGTCAGACATATGGCAACTTAGATTCAATGCAAAGAAGTGCAAAGTAATGCACCTGGGAAATAAAAATCCAGGAGAAGAGTACACAATAGCAGGAGGTATAACAACAACAACAATGGAAAGGGATCTGGGTGTAGTCATATCAGATGACCTAAAGGTGGGTATGCAATGTGAGAAGTCAGTAGGGAAAGCCAGGGGGATACTGGAATGCATAGGGAGGGGCATCACAAGTAGAAAAAGGGAAGTGGTTATCCCTCTATACCGACAGTTGGTGAGACCCCATCTGGAGTACTGCGTGCAGTTTTGGAGACCTCGTCTACGCAAGGACATAGACAGGATGGAAGCAGTCCAGAGGAGGGCAATTAAAATGGTGCAGGGTCTACATCAGAAACCATATGAAGAGAGACTGAGAGAGAGAGAGATTAATATGTATACCCTTGATGAAAGGAGGGACAGGGGGGACATGATAGAAACTTTTAAGTACCTCAAGGGAATCAACAAAGTCCAGGAGGGTAGCATCTTTCAGAAAAAGAAATGTGTTAGAACAAGGGGGCACAATTTAAAGTTACAGGGGGGACGGCTCAGGGGTAATGTGAGGAAATTCTTTTTCACGGAGAGAGTGGTGGATGCATGGAACCGCCTTCCTGGAGAGGTTGTGGCATCTAAAACAGTGGAGGAATTCAAACATGCATGGGACAGACATAAGGCAATTATAGTGGTGGGTTGCAGGAAATAGGTTGTTGGTTAACTAGAATCTGCAGCTTATCCAGTAGGTAGAGAAATGGGCAGACTGGGTGGGCCAAGTGGTCCTTATCTGCCATCAAAGTCTATGTTTCTATGTTTCTATGATGGTGGTGTTGATGATGAATCTGATGATGCTGATGTTGCTGTGGTTGCAACATGCAGTCCACATGCTAGCATCCAAGCAGAAGATATGGATGATGTTGATGAATATGATGATGATTTCAGTGACCCCTCTTAGGAACTGGGGAAAAAGAAATTCAAGGTGGCTGTGTCAGGGTCTGTTTACATTAACCCCTCCCCATAAACAGTTGTGATTTACCAGTTTCAGCTGATGATGATGATAATGACCAGTAATAATGACAGGTAGCCGTGGTGGTCAGTTGCAGTCCAAGTGTGCCCTGCCTGAAAAATCATTTTGCACCCCCCCCCACTTCAGGGCTTAAAACACAGAGTCCAATATGCCACATCAGGGACATGTTAAAAGTAGAGGATCACAATCCCCTGTTTGGGATTTTTTTGTGCAAGATGCAAATGATGAGTTAGTTGCAATCTGCCAGCTTTGCCATGCACATGTGAGTCGAGGTAAAGGAGCCATCTGGGCACAGGGGGACAGCATACATCTTAAAACAGGCACATGGCACTGTTGCCCCAGCACAAGATGGCAGCTAATACCATAGTGGGGCATTCATCTTCATCATCAACCATAATGAGCATGTTATCCCTTCCATGACCGTAAGAGCAAGCAGGAATGTGCAGTAGCCATGAAACAACAGCAGAGGATTACTACAGGCATGATGAGGTGGAGGAGCATAATGGTGTTAAAATTTTGTCCAGTGGTGGTGAGTAGCAATCTTGGTGGTGCTGGTGGTGGTGATCAATGCAGTATGTCTAGTAGTGCAAGTGGTACATAAACCCTGTTCATAAATCTGGGAAAATAACTTCATTTGTGGATTTTTCATCACCTGTGCAACCATCTTTATCACACATCCACACTCCACCCCAGGCCAGTCACAGAGCAGAACCATTTGTCATCACACCCCATGCAAAACGTTTAAGTCAGCCCATGTTACAGAGTGTTTTTGAGCATAAGCTGAAGTACCCATCCAATCATACAGTGTCACGTGAACTTAATACTGCTGCAGCTGAAATGTTGACAATTGATCTTTCACCATTCTCCTTCATGGAGAATTCTGAGTTCTGGCAGTTTGCAGCATGTGCCTATCTAAAATGGAAAGTCCCATCCAGGACATACTTTTCCACTCATGCTGTCCCAGAGTTGTACTGTACTGTGTCTGACTCTGTAAGACATGCCCTTCAACATTCCTCCTCTCCATTCATCCATTTAAGTATGGATATTTAGACAAGTGGCAAATCAGTGGGGAGTTCATATTTGTGTATAACTGCACACTGGGCGCAGGTGCTGGGTGTTGTTTGTGCTGTTAGTAGTGTGAATAATCAGTGTAGTAAGGTGGAGTGTCATGGTAGCAGTCTTCCAGAAATTTGACAGCATGCAATGATTGCTATGCACAATGTGTTCACACACTGGTGAAAACGTGCTGGACTTGGTACTAACTGAAATTGGCAAGTGGCTGAACCTCCTGTCCCTGAGAGCTGGATTCATAGCAAGTGACAATGGGTCAAATGCTTTATTTAGTTAGTTTTTCTTGACTGGGTAAGTGCACTAGACAAATCCTGTCTATTTTCAGGCACGACCAGGGGAGATACAGATAAATGCCAACTTACCTTGAACCAGATTAAGCTGTTGGTGGTATTTTTAGTGAATGAGGGAAATTTGGCCAGAAACACTAGGAAATTCCTACTCTGCAGTAGGGGGACTAGCTGGCTGTGAGCATGGCCAGTTCAGAGTGCTCTACGATGTGGATGGAGGTAGAGGTGGGAGAGAAGGCCTCCTCTCCTACCTTGGATAAACCAGAGGCTCCAGCAATGACTAATATTGATCTGATGGGGATTGATGTGGATACCGACCTGCAGGAAATATTTGTATCTACAGAAGATCTTAGTCAAGGTGAAGTGTTTCCTTCTGCAGTAATGCAACCTGAGAAAATTATTTTGTCAGAGGAACAAGTTCTCCAGGAGAAACAAATAACAGAGGAACGATACTAAGATTTACTCCATAAAGTTCAAAAGGAGATGGTATTATTTACACCTATACTGACAGAGCGGCCTGCCATTTCATTTGATGATGCAGGAGCATCAAAAAGCCAAACCCATGCAGGTGAGTCAGCATTGACTAATAACATTATGACAGCACCTATTTCCAAATGTCAGGATGTGCACGTTCAAAAACTAGCTGCAATGATTGATAGAAGTGCTTCTTTGCCAAAACAAGAAATAGGTATCCCAGTAAACGATTTAACTGACACTGAAATTGTAACAGAAAACAGAACTGACAATCCCAAAATTAATCCTCCTACAAGTCGCTTTCTAGGAACTCCTAGTTCGACCAAACAGCTTGCTCCATTTATGCAGCCTAAACTTCTTTCTAAACTGTCTGGTTTTGTGTTTGACAATACAACCACACCAAGTTTACCAGTGGCTACTCACAGTGTGGAACAAACAGTGCATTATCTGACAAAAGGAGGAGATCCTGAAGCTGCTACAGTGTTTTTGTTTTCCGAACGACAGCAGGCTAACACTGAGTGTAAAGGAGACTGGAAAAACAAAGAAAAGTGAGAGGCTCATGTTTTTGAATGGGAAAAATAAAAGACACTTCTAATCAAGCTCCACAAGGAAGAGCCTCTGGCATGCTGAATACAGCACAAAAGCATTCAATACTGAGGTATAAGAGGATTTTTTGATGCAACTTGGAAACTGCAGAAAGCCCTGATAGAAGCAGGATGGAAGCAAACGGCATCAGGAGGATGGTTACCTGACCCTGAGTGGGATCTGACGGTAATATTTTCCCCATCTCAGTCAGAATGGAAGCCTGCTGATATAGGTACTAAACTATGAATAAACAAGACTAAAACAGTAGAAATACTGACTGAGAGGAAAAGTGAGGTTGATGGTAAAAGTGGGGAAACTCAAACTAAAACAGAGGTAGCTTCTTTGCTTAATACTGAAGGGAATTCATTAGAGTGTACTAATACTGAGACCCCTTATAGTAGCAAAGACACTGCTCCTCCCCCAGGTCCTTATTATCTGGATTGTTTACTAAAAATAAAAGAAGCAGCACTCGACATAATGCAGTGTGAATTAGATACAAGGGAGGCTTGCCTGATAGACCCGATAGACACTTTGTTGGGAAAAATTTATTAAAAGATTCTCAAAAATTCTCACCCAGAGAGGTTTGTGGTTTTATCAACATATCTTGGGGGGGGATGATTATGATGTAAGTTTTAGAGCGATATGGGCAGGTTAAATTTTCACCCATGTGGACCCCCTTTGTGGTGACTCCTTTGACAAAGCCTCTTATCAAAAATGTTACTGTAATGTTCCGCAATGGGGGGTTCATGTGGACAATATCACATATTGGCCTTCCCAATAAAAATACACAGTTCTTAGCGATCCAGAAGCAATTTTGGACTCTGAATTATTCTGGACTGCAGGGTGGAGATATAAGGTCAAATTGCAACAAAATGATGCTGGTATATGTCATATACCTAACTCCTTCATGTTAGGGAGAGACAGGAGTCTGTTTTACTCAGGACAACTGAGAGCTTGTTATCGATGTGGTAGCAGAACTCATCTCCAGTACCTGTGATAAATCACATTGCAACAACTGTGGAGAGATTGGACACATTTCCTTACAATGTACCAACCACACTCGATGTGATCTATGTGTGGAATATGGACATGTCCTGTTGGAATGTCCTTCGTGGTAAGGAACAAGGCCAACTGTAGTAGCCCAGATTTATTAATTCAACAGGCCCAAGACAAAGCTAGTGAATCTCATGCTCAGACAGTAAACCCTCCACTGACATAGATTTGGCCTGTATTGACCCCCTGTAGTACTAGCTGATCAGCCTGTTGTGATTGAAAATGTCTTTCCTCCCCCCAAGCCAAAATTAACATCTAGGGATTCTTCTTTCCCTGTTGATCAGCAGGAGCCTACCATAGTAGGCATGACCATGGGACCAGTATGTTATTCGGAGACTGGAAAAAAAACATCAGACTTTCTACCAGTGGTACGTAGATCCACAAGGAATAAACCCCAACCCCCAACCCCTATTTTCCCCCCCCCTCCCGATCCTACGGAAGTTGTTTGTGACAACTCCTATGCAGCCCTGTTTATGCAGGGACATGAGTCAGAGATGGAACAAGATGAAGTGAATTCCCAATCTACTACTTCAGATCATGTTACCCCTGATCAAGAGTTAGTGGAGTATAAAGGGAAAAAAGGAGGAAAAACTAATGAGGTTTTTTCCTTATGAACTGATGAGTACTGTCTCAGTTTGTTCTATAAATATCCACAGCATATTGAGTGTTGTAAGACATCAGATGGTGTTTAACTATTTTATTCCATGAGGTGTAATATATGTTTTGTGCAGTAAATATGGATGAATACTTCAGAACAGCTTTGTTTATTTAAATCAGATTGGTGGTGGGGACCTTCCTATTGGTCATTTGGGGATGATTGTGGAGTTGGGGTAGGGATTTCATTCTCCATCTATAATTTTTAATTAGTTAAATTAATTGATGTAATACCTGGGAGGATTTTAATACTTGATGGTAAGTGGGGAACTGAAATGTTCTGACTAATTAATGTATACAGTCCAAAAACAAATGCTGAAAACATTCAGCATTTTCCCTATACAAACTTTTTAGTTACTTCTCATAAACTGATTTTAGGAGGAGACTTCAATTGTGGAATTCATAGGAAAAGTGGAAACTCTATTTCTAGTAAAAAGATATATTGTGATTCAGCTATGCTAGCACGGAAAGTGGATACGGCAGAACTAATAAATTGTGAAACTAGCCAACCAGACACTTCTAAAACTACCTATAAGAGAGGTAAATATTCAACAATAATTGACCATTTTTTTATTTCACAAAATTTTCCAGATTTTCTTTTTTCAGTTTCTCCAGTAGAATTTTCAGATCACTCAATGTTAATATTGAAGTTTGGAGACATGATACCTGGATTAAAAACAAAAAGGACAGATGAAGACTTAATACCTCTTTATTACAAGACCCTAGAGCCCAATCTCAAATTAAATACCTGTTTAGAGCACAGGAATTTGTAAAATGTCTATATGAGGACATATGGGAATGGTTGGAAGATTCTAAACTTCATTTCAAGATCTGTTTTATGAATTATGGGAGGAAAATTAGGAATGAGGCATTTTTAAAATATTTGACATTCAGATCACAATTACAAAAATTGTATTCTCTAGCTAATACATCTAGGAATGATTATTCAGGGCAAATTAAGACTTTGCAAACAGAAATGCTTGCTTACCAGTATGATAGGGCAAAATCCATTAACATGATTCTTAAATCAGGTACACAGAGAACCCGCGTTGGGGACCCATATGTAGCCTGTAAAGAACTCAAACATTCCATGTCAATGAGCTCCTTAGTTGATTCTACAGGTGAGATAGCTGATACACCAGAGACATTATATACTCTGATTAGAAATCATTTAAATTCTCTTATTCCAACTGTAGAACCAACCACAAATGAATTACAAGCTTTCCTAAATTTAATGCAATTGCCATCTATTCCAAAAACAGACTCTATTATAAATACTCTAATCACTAAATCTGAAGTCTTATGCAATTACTTTCTCAAATCAGGTACATCCCTTGATTGGATGGCTTACCTAGTGAATTTTATAAAATGTTCCTGAGCAACTGACAACTCACTTAACAGGTCTTTTCAATATCTTTTAACATCAGGAAATATTAAACCATCTTTTAGGTGGGTGTTATGGTATTTTATTTAAGTCAGGGGAGAAAACTAATATATCAAATTGGAAACCAATCACATTGTTAAACACAGATTATAAAATCCTAGCTAGTGTAATTAATAATAGGATGAAAACATATTCTAGTCTGATTTTGTCTCAACATCAGTATTGTGGCATAACCTGGAAGAAAGATCCAACATGCTTTAATGATTGTTCGGGATGTAATAGATTATGTTTCTTTAAATGGATTAATGGGACAATTGTTTCTCTAGATCAAGATAAAGTGTTTGACAGAGTCTCTCATAATTATTTATTTTCTACATTACAGTATTATGGAATTCCAGAGATTATTTGTCAATATATTAAATTATTATATACAACAGCTTTAGTGTTTCCAGTAATAAATAAACAAGTTATGATAGAATTCAGATCTTTACAGGTGTAAGACAAGCTGCCTTTAAGCCCTCTATTGTATTTATATTCTTTAGATCCTTTATTGAAACTAATAACCCAGTTACAAAAGTGGGAATGATTAAAATGGGTTAATGCAGAAAAAAGTCTGATGATCCAAGCTTATGCAGATGATATCTGCTTATTTTTTCAAGATTCAGGCAATTTGCCATATTATTTTGATATATTGAAGGTATTTTCGGCCATCTCCAATGCACGATTGAATGTAGCTAAAAGTAAAGGTTTATATATTGGACCCATCACTACTGCACCGAGACAGATTGAAGGAATTGAAATTTCTTGTCTGCCAATCCAAATTTTGGGAATCTGGTTTGGGCCGCAGAATATGCCTGACTATAACTGGGAATTGGGTATTGCCCAAATTGAAAAAAATATAAACAGATGGAAACATTGGAAAATGAATAAATATAAACAAATTCAAATGTAAAAAAATTTATAATTCCAAAACTTTTGTATATTGCTCTAATTTTTCCACCCTTGATTAAGCTAGAAACCAAATTATATGGTCTATGTTTTATGCTTTTATGGTGAATAACATTCATAATAAAGATATTATACATATCTACCAAAAATAAAGGTGGTCTTGGAATGATTGACCCAGGTTTTTTCTACATGCATTATTTGCTATCCATAAAGTGAAAATGGGTTGTCAGACTTTGACACATTACATTGTGGGTGGTTTAAGCAACTTTTACATAGATATTTCAGGAACTGGACAGCAGTGCCTCATAAATTGGGCCAAATATTTGTCCCAGAATATTTTAGAGCTACTGCTCAAAAATTGTTTAAATGGGGTTTAACAAAACAACAAATCCAACAAAGTACTGTATCCACCCTGTACAAACAAATTATGGTTCTAACGTATACACAAACACCTAGCTTTAAAAATTGTGCAGTTGAACATAACTCTGTTGTTTTATTACAGTTAAATAATCCAAGATTACCTCCTTTTATGTGGGAAATAATATGGCTAGCGATGTATGGGAGACTGAATGTACGAGGCAATTTAAAATACAAAGTAATAGAAGAAAGAAATTGCCCTTATTTGGAGTGTATTAATGTGACAGAAACAATTGAACTTTTTTTCTGCATTATTCGTATGTAAAACCTCTATGGATATATTTGGCACAAAAATGGAATATGACATGGATAGCTAACCTAATTTATGACACTTGAGTACTAGGTGTAAGGCCCATTAGTAGTCTAACATATGATTTAGATGTACTTAATTTATTTAAATGTTGCATGATATTTTATTTATGTCAAGCATGATGTCAGTGGGTGCTCCAGCCAAAAGAATGCCATATCTTGTTTTCAGTAATATAATTGAGCAATTTATGTATAAAATATATCAACAGGATAAGTTAATTCACCCACTTTTACAAGTACAGAGAAGGTGGAAAGGTTTCACCGAGTTTATAAAATACAAATGAGTATTTAAAAGATATTTTTGTAATTAATTAAGTTATGGTGATATTTTGATTTATGTTTTCTTTTGTTTGTACGATTATTGTATGAAACATAGAAACATAGACTTTGACGGCAGATAAGGACCGCTTGGCCCATCTAGTCTGCCCATTTCCCTACCTACAGGATAGGCTGCAAATCCTAGTTAACCAACAGCCTATTTCTTCTCCCCCAGAATTGCCTTTATGTCTGTCCCATGCATTCTTGAATTCTCCACAGTTTTAGACCCACAACCTCCTCAGGAAGGCTGTTCCATGCATCCACTACCCTCTCTGTGAAATAATACTTCCTCACATTGCCCCTGAACCACCCTCCTTCTATCTTTAAATTGTGTCCCCTTGTTCTTGCAAGTCTCTTTTCTGAAAGATGCTACCCTCTTGGACTTTGTTGATTCCACTGAGGTACTTAAAGTTTCTATCATGTCCCCTCTCCCTTCTCTCAAGGGTGATATTAAGCTCCTTTAGTCTCTCCTCATATGGCTTCTCTTGCAGACCCTGCACCATTTTAGTTGCCCTCCTCTGACTACCTCTATCCTGTCTATGTTCTTGGGAGATGGGGTCTCCAGAACTGGACACAGTATTCAGATGGGGTCTCACCAACTGCCTGTACAGAGGGATAACAACTTCCTGTTTTCTGCTGCTGATGCCTCTCCTATACATCCCAGTATACCCCAAGCCCTCCCTACTGCCTTCTCACATTGCTTGCTAACCTAAGGTCATCTGATATGATTACCCCAGGTCCCTTTCCTTTTGTTGTTATTACTACCTCCCACATTGTGTATTCTTCCCTGGGTTCTTGTTTCCCAGGTGCATTATTTGCACTTCTTTGCATTGAATCCTAGCTGCCATACTTCTGACCATTCCTCCAACCTTGCCAAGTCCCTTTTCATCCTTTCCACGCCTCCTTGTGTATCAACCCTGTTGCAGATCTTTGTGTCATCTGCAAAAGGTATCTTTTCCTTCCAGTCCTCTGCAATGTCACTGATGAAGACATTAAAAGGACTGGACCCAATACTGAACCTCATGTACCCCACTAGTAACCCTCTTCTTTCAGAGTGGACTCCATTTACAAGTACCTTCTGTGTCCTGTTGTGCAGCCAATGTTTTACCCAGGCTACCACCCTGGGACCCAATCCCAGGCTGGTTAATTTGACTATTAATATTTTGTGTGGGACTGTGTCAAATGCCTTGCTAAAGTCTAGGTAGGCCATGTCCACAGCCCCTCCCTGGTCTACTACTTTGGTCACCCAGTCAAAGAAATCTATTAAATTCATCTGACATGACCTTCCTTTGTAGAACCCATGCTGCCTTGGGTCTGTGCTCCACTGGCCTCTAGGTACTCAACTATTCTTTCCTTCAGAAGTGACTCAATCACTTTTCCTACCACAGAGGTCAGACTGACAGGTCTGTGGTTTCCTACCTCTGTCTTGGTCCCACTTTTGTGAAGGGGAATCACATCCACCTTCCTCCAGTCCTCGGGTACCACACCATCCTCCCATGATTTATTAAAAAGAGTAGCCAGTGGTTTCACTAGTTCCTCCTTAATTCTTTTAGAATTCTGGGGTGAATTCCATCAGGACCCATTGCTTTGTCCACCTTCAATTTTAGGAGTTCTTGCAGAACCCTTTCTTCTGTGAAAGGACTGGGATCGACCCCCCTATCAAGAGTGCTTCTGTTAATTGGATTAGGCACTTCCCCCTCCTCTTTTGTGAATACTGAGCAGAAATATTCATTCAGTATCCCTGCTCTTTCACTGTCCCCCTCTGCCCACCCACCGTTCATTCTATTCAGCCTCACTATCCCTCCCTTTGTCTTTCTACGCTCGCTGATGTACCTATAAAAGGTTTTATCCCCCTTCTTAACTGAGTTGGCTATCTTTTCCTCAGTTTGGGCCTTTGCTATTCTGACTTCCCTCCCTGCTTCCTTCTGCCTTAACTGGTACAGCTCTCTGTCCTGCTCCTTCTGTGTTTCCTTATAATTCTGGAATGCTATCTTTTTCTTCCTGACTTTCACAGCCTCCTCTTTTGAGAACCATAGTGGCTTTTTCTTTCATTTTGATTTGTTTATTTGCCTCACACAAAGGCTTGTTGCCTCTATGATGGTAGTTTTGATGATCCCCCATTGTTGCTCCACATCTCTTTCTAGCCTGTTTGCTAGTGCTTTTCTGAGGCACTCTCCCATCTTGCCAAAGTCAGCCCTCCTAAAGTCCAGTACCCTCACTTTTGTATGGCTTGACTCTATAGCTGAGTTTAACGTGAACCACACTGTTTGATGGTCACTTGTCCCCAGATGGCAACCCACTTCTAGATCTGAGATCCTCTCACTGCCCCCGTTTGAGAGTATGAGGTCTAAGATTGCTCCCTCACGAGTGGGTTCCAAAACTAGCTGTCTAAGGCCTGCCACCTGTAGGGCATCAAGAATGGCCCTGCTCTTGGATGTGGCTGCAGCAAATGTGCTCCAGTTAGCATCTGGCATATTCAGGTCTCCCATCAACAGTATGTCCGCTTTCTGTGCCATTCTAAGAATGCCTTCTATCATATCCTTGTCCATTCCCTCCCCCTGACATGGGGGTCTGTACACAACCCCTGTGTGGATTGTGGTGCCCTTTCCAGTCTCCAAGGTGACCCACAGTGCCTCCTCTCCTCCCTGTTTACTCTTTTGTTCAGTTGCTTTTATCCTTCCTTTACATAGAGAGCTCTCCTCCCTCTTCTCCCCTGCCTGTCTGTCCTATAGGTTATTGTACCCTGGTATGTTAACATCCCAGTCATGGTTCTCTGTGTACCATGTTTCTGTGACTGCTATGATATCCAGGCATCCTCTTCCATCAAGGCCACCAGCTCAGGGAGCCTGTTGCCCAGACTACGGGCATTGGTACCATTACCTCCATTTCCTGATGGCCTTACTCCCTTGCCCCATCCCTGTCCTTCTTGCCTTTGTCACTTTCTCCATTTACCCTGCCCTTCTCCCTATTGACACCTCTATGTTGGTGTTTGCCGCACTTACTACAGTGATTATTTGGGGGCTAGGATTTCCTGCTCCTTTCCAGTGCCTCCCTTGGCTAGTTTAAAGCTCTGCTAATGAAGCATTTAAACTCCATACCTAGGATCCTGGTTCCCCTCCCGACAGATGCAGCCCATCATGCCAGTATAGGCTTGCATCATCTGGGTGGACCCCAGTCCCCAATGAAGCCAAATCCCTGAGCTCCACACCAGTTTTTCAACCACTGATTGAATCCTATGGCAGAACACCCTAGCCTCCCATGCCATAGATGGGCAGCAACTCTGAGAAGGTTACCATGCGTGCTACTTGACTAAGGCCCCTCCCCAATTCCACAAACTCTTCCTGTACTTCTCTAATCCCTTTCTTAGCCAGGTCATTTGTCCCTAGGTGGACAATGACATCCAGCTCGCTCCCTTGTGCAGCTGCTCCAGCAATCCTGAGGATTTTCCCCCTGTCCCTCCAAGCCATAGCGCCAGGAAGGCACCTTACCTCCCTCTCCCCTTCCTCCCCCAGTTCTACCTTCCTAACAATGGAGTCCCCCACCAGGAGTTGTTTCCTTCCCCTGCAGGGTCCCCTGCCACCCTCCTGTGGGTCTCTTTGTGGAGGTTCCCTGCATCCTCCTTGGTCTCCACTGCGGGTGCTCCATAGAGAATCACACACTTTGCCAGAATGGCATAGGAATTCTGGAGAGGTACAACTGAGAGATGTGCCTCTGTTCCACCACCCACCCTCCCTGAGCCCACTGTGGTCCAACAACTCCTCTTTCTTGGCAACCTCTGAGGCAATGTCAGTGGCACTGGTGGTCCCTGGATGGAAGAGGAGGTCCCACAAATCCTGGCCAACTCAGCCTGGAGATGAGCAACTTCCTCCCTCAGTCCAGAGAGGTGCCTGCAGATGGGACAACACCGCATCCTCCAGAATGTCTCCCGGAAGACTGCTGCTCCACAGCCACTGCACTGCACCACTCCAATCATGTCTTATTTCTGGCTTCTTAACTGTTTGCAATCCTTACTCTTTCCTCTGTTTTTTCTCTCTCCTTACTTTCTGCCTGTGTGCCCTTTAAGCTCCTGATTGTCCTGTTCTGAGACAAGAATATCCTATATTTCTCAGTATACCACTTACTTGCTCAGAGGCAGACCTCCAGCAGCTAGAGGGGGGCAGGAGAGCTACTCTTGCCCTTCTAGGATGGTGGGTCTTTGGTGGTTCTGTGATCACTCACTTCCTGCTCCCAAACAGGAAGTTCCTGTTGTCAGTCAAATCCTGTGCCTATAAAAATAGAACTAACTTTTGGTGGGGGGGAGGGAAAAAGGGCAATATAGTCCCAGTACAGAAGTTCAGTCACACAGCAGTCCTTTCTCCTGGTGTCTTCTGCCAAGCTATCAGCAGAATCTTTCTAAGGCAGTCTTTGAATGTAGCTTCCTTCTAGCTAAGCCACTCCCCCTACTTACTAGATCTTTCTACAAGTAATTTAAACCTCACAGCTATTAAGTCCTTTCAATCACCTGAGATTTACACCTAGATAACTGTTCAGATACCCATTCAGTTCAGTTAACCCAGACAAACACACACACTCTTTTTTTGTTTTGTTTGTTAGGTTTTTTTACCCTAAATTAAAGGTCCAAGTACAAAAGTTCTTCTTCTTTAGTCCCAGCAGAGAAGTCCAGTCACACAGCAGTCCTTTCTCCTGGTGTCTTCTGCCAAGCTATTCACTATTCATGTATGAGTATATTATCCCATGTATTTTGTCAATAAAAACTCCCCTATTCTTTTTGATAAGTGCCAGGGGATCTTTAACATCCACCTGAATTACCACCAATCCAGGCAGATGGGACCTCAGTTTAATATCTCATCTGAAAGACGGCACTTCAGAAGTGCAGCACCCTCTCGTGCTGCACTACAGTGTCAGTACTGGGATATTAACACAAGTGCCAGATGTGGGAACTGAACCCACAGCCCTCTGATCTTCCAGCCTCAGAGGCAAGTGTGCTACCTACTGAGCCACTGACACTGATTTGGTTAAATGCATCACGAATGGTGGCTTTGTTTGGGTTCCATGCATGGCCACTGTTTAAATCTTGTGGTGCAGGAGTTTCTGCAGCACCCTGATATGAAGGAAATGCTGACAGTTGCACATCATATCTGTTCTCACTTTTCACACTCTGCAAGGACAGTGACCAACTCGGCAGTTGCAGATCAAAAACTGCCTCCCATGGCACCGTTTGAAGCTAGTTGTCATCCAGTGGAACTCCACTTTGTACATGGCAGAGAGGATGTATGAACAATACAAAGCAATCTTAGATTATCTTGTCATGTACAATAGCCATGACAGTTCCAGAGCCTCCATGTCCATGACGACTGAACAGTGGTGCTTCATGGACTCTGTAATAACAATTTTGAGGCCTTTTGAACATGCCACAAAGGCAGTGAGTGGTGAGTCTGCCTCCATTAGCCAATTGGTTCCACTGCTGTGGGTGCTGAGGCAGACATTGGTGAATGTACAGCATAGCCTTGATGTTGCCAGAGACAGTGCTAGCAGTGTGTTGCTGAAACACATGCTGATAGTATTCGACCAGAATCATCACATCTTGAGCATTCAGCGTAGTGACAACTTTGCAATAGCAACAATGCTGGACCCACGATACAAACATGGACTTGCTTCAGCACTGAAGGGTGGGCATGAACAGGTAAAAAATGTCACTGGGCAATTGGTGCACTTGGTTCATGGGGAACAGAAGTCACGTGCCAAGGTCAGCAAACCTCAGCAGCATAAGCAGGTTGAAGGTGAAATTGGAGTAGTATCAAGCATATCCTGTAAGGGGAAGGAGACTGCAGTTCCAGCTGATCTGTCATCAAAACTGGTTGGCATTAACCCACTTTGTGAGACTTTGTCCCAAGTGGGGATTTGTGACATAAATGATTCCGGAGAACAGGATGATGCATCAACCACTGGACCTAGTGCCGCACAGTGAATGGTTGAATCATATTTGTCTGAAAACAGGCATCTGTCAATAACTGATGATCCTCTTTTATACTGGAGTGGAAAGGTCAGTGAATGGCCAGAGCTGACTGCAATGGCATTGAAGTACCTGACATGCCCATCCTCCAGGGCAAGTGTCGAGAGGGTATTCAGCTCAGCAGGTGCAATAGTTTGGGATCATCATAGAAACTCTCTCCTGCAAATGTCAGTTTGCTGACATTCATAAAAATGAATGAGAGGCACATATCAGCTCAGACTGCAACCTCAGTATTAGTACCCCAGCCTAGTCATGGTTTTGATGATGTAGAAATGGACCATCCTGGTGGCACTAGCAGTGGCAGCATGAAATAGCCTACCACTGATGTAGATGAAGACACAAAAGAGAAAGAATTTCCAAGTGGTCAGACTTCAGACATAGATGACTGTGAGGGCAGCTTTCTTTATGAGGATGATGATGATGAGGTTAATGTTAGCAGGTTTTAACTTCAGTGGTTAAAAGGCTGTCACATTCGCTGTATGTTACATGTTTTCTTTTTCATAAAGTTAAATCAGTGTCCCACTCAGACTGACGCAAATTCCATATGTCACATCACACTTGTAACACAGAGCACAATATATCCTGGCCCCTGTACCACCACCATAAGACTGCTATTAGCCACTGCCACCATAGGGAATTCACCATGTGCTCCCCTGGACCACCATCATAAGACCGCTGTTAGCCACTGTCACCATAGGGAATGTCAGTGTGTGCCCCCCTGGACCACCACCATAAGACTGCTGTTTGCCACTGCCACCATAGAGTATGTCAGCATGTGCCCCCGGACCACCACCATAAGACTGTTGTTAGCCACTGCCACCATAGGGAGTGTCAGTGTGTGCCACCTGGATCACCACCATAAGACTGCTGTTAGCCACTGCCACCATAGGGAATATCAGTGTGCCCCCTGGACCACCACCATAAGACTGCTGTTAGCCACTGCCACCATAGGGAATGTCAGCATGTGCCCCCCTGGACCACCACCATAAGACTGCTGTTAGCCACTGTCACCATAGGGAATGTCAGCATGTGTCCCCCTGGACCACCACCATAAGACTGCTGTTAGCCACTGCCACTATAGGGAATGTCAGCATGTGCCCCCGGACCACCACCATAAGACTGCTGTTAGCCACTGCCACCATAGGGAATGTCAGCGTGTGCCCAGCTGGGCCACCACCATAAGATTGCTGTTAGCCAGTGCCACCATAGGGAATGTCAGTGTGTGTGTCCCTGGACCACCACCATAAAACTGCTGTTAGCCACTGCAACCACCACCAGAGGCAGGAAGATGATGTGAGAGATTGTCATCATGTGCCAAAGCTATGACCACCACCACCCACCACCACCATTCTGACAATGTTTTCCATTACATGTCTTGACCATGCCAAGGCAGAGGGAGTCCAACAGGACACCACATCCATCAGCCACAGGCACAAGGCTTCTTACTATGAGTACTATAAAGTAAGTATTGTACTAATGTTTTCATGCTATTGAACTTCCTTTAGCTGTGTGTTTTGTTTCCTGTTGCTTTTCCAAGTTGCAATGGTCAAGCAAATAAGGTCAACTTATTTTGTTTTTACAGGTCAACAAACAACTCTCCTTTGCTGAAGGTCTGTATCAATGGTACAGCATTATTGTGTACAGCAACCTATGGGATATCCATTTCCATACTGGTAAGTATATCAATTTAATTTAATCTGTTCCTTTTTTTCATAAGTGTGTAAAAAATCTGAATGATGATTCAAAAAGTAGGTGACATGTACATCACAAAATATTTGGCCAGCACATCATGCACTGTATTCCAAATTTGTAGCTGCAGCCATGCCAGTGTTGAAAAAAGTTTGACCCAGGTCGTGTGACTTGACAAGATGTGGTTTTCAAATGTAACTTGAGTTAAGACGCAGGGACACTGACACAGTGTATTTCTTATAGCCTGCTACTAAATTAAATTGTGATCTGATGATTTAGTGTTCTTGTTGCTTCACAGGTTGCAATCTGTGTTAATCCATATACCCGTGGTGGAACAGCCACGGCTTAAACATAATGTGTTACTGTTGCAATCAAGTTGTAATAAGTTCATTTCTTTTTTTAGGAAACTTCCAGATGCTTTGTTGTGTCATAGTTGCCTTATCCAAAGAACGTCAACATCACACGGGCTGGCAGACATGCAACAAGCAGAAGTCGTATGGATCGATGATGACCATGACCATCATTGCTGGACTGGAGTAGGATGCAGATAAAATCTGTGAAGAAGTAACCAAATAATAAACCATTAAATAGACCTACTTGCAAATATGATAATTCCGCTCCCTGCAAAAGAAAATATTTACCTTCATTGGCTTGAGAGTATTCCCTTTCCAGTTCCAACACCACAATTTCTCAAGCACGGGAATGCACACACCAACAGTATGTGACCTGTGACAGACAACAATACAATGAATACATGTATATTTATGTCAACCACCCCAAGAAAATACATATATGTATATACAGTATGTATATATCATCTCACCAAGGCTACTATTGGTGTACACACAAAGGGCACCCTTCCTGTTGAGGTGACTGCAGCACACTTTGGGCAACCAACAATTCTCTCAGTGTCAGCATTTGTGATGGTACACTGAAAGGTCATTCATGTTATCCCTCCTTCATACAGTTTGGCAAGACACTGTGCATCATCACATCATCATCACAATCAGGTCAACTCAATACACAGCAGCATCACATGTAATTGCAACAGCAGCAGCATTTCTTGTAATGCTCCCATTTCACTTTGTCAACACTGGGGAATTTTCTAGACACAAGACAGTTGCATTTTGGGGATGCAGAAAAATTATGGAGACTGTGTGTGAGCACTGCATGCATGACTGAGCGCACCATTAATTCTCGACACTTTGCATTTCATGTTACGCTCTCATTTCACTTTGTCAGCAGTGGGAATTTTCTGGACACAAGAGAGTTGCATTTTGGGACTGCAGAAAATTCTGGGGACTGTGTGTGAGCACTCGTGCATGACTGAGTATGCCATTAATTCTGGGACACTTTGCATTTCATGTTATGCTCCCATTTCACTTTGTCAGCATTGAGAATTTTCTGGAATTTCTGGGAGCCTCAGTAATGTTTACTTTCTGTCATGAAGTGTTTGTCCAAAAGCAGGACTGAGCAGTGCAAGTATACTGTACTAAACCGCATGTGTGCAGTCAGTGTTCTTTCCTGTGTGTGCAGACACTGTCCAGCTTCATGCAAACATATATATGGTGTGACTTGTTGAAGTATGTAAAGAATAAAATAAGAATATATAACATATATTTTATTTGTACCATCAGCAGCAGCGGAGTAAGTGATATGATACTTTTCAGAGGTCTCAGGCCACTGTGCATCTCAGTCACTGTCAGTACACACATGACTTTGAGCAGATAATAGCACAAAAAATCATGCTTTTAACAAACCATACCCAAAGACATTAAATATTGCTGAGGCACCCAAAATATGTTATGGTGTACAGACAATTTAAAGTTGGAATATATAAAACAGCTCCTGCAGTCCACTGCCACCACACTGTGCAAACGCTGGTGCCGTGTGTTATGGTGTTCATCAGCTTGCTAAAAAACTGACACAGCCAGTCTAAACTAGAAAGACATCACATATTCCAGAAAAAAAAATGAAAAGAACTGTGGTAGCACACTGTGTTGGCATTTGGCAGTGAATGAACTGGGCCTTATATATTTCCTGACTTTATAGCGTCTGTACACCGTCCATCAAATATTTTGGGTGCCTCACCATCACCAATGCTTCATGTCTCTTGGGTGCAGTTTGTTGAAAAGCAGGATTTTTGGTTGCTATATGATCTATCTCCTAAAAGTCATCTGTACATTGTGTGACTAAGGTGCACTCTGGCCAGAGACCTCTGAAAAATATCATATCACTTAGTCTACTGCTGCTGATGGTACCAATAAAATATACATTATATAGTCTTATCTTTATTCTTTATACCATACAAACTGCAACAAGTCAGCATATTTACGTTTGCAAGAAGCTGGACAATGTCTACAGTCCACACACAGGAAAGAACACTGTCACTGACTGCACACATGCAATTGTATATATATACAGTACTTGCATTGATCAGTCCTGCTTTTCACAACCACTCCACAACAGAAAATAACCATTACTGAGGCACCGGAAATATGTCAGGGTACACATTCTTAACTTGGATTATAACACAGTTGGGGGAAGAAGGTGTGTTCAAAAAAAAGCTATTGTGGTATCTCCTGCTGGTCCAGCAGCAGATGGAGCATCAACACAATCTGCAATTGGTGTCGCTCTATGTGCTCCAACTGCTGCTGTACAGCACTCACAGTCTCGTTGTTCTCTTCTACAGTGCACCACAACACAGCAAGGTTGGCCTGAGTTACTGGCAGTATGGGGTCCTACATTGGTGGTGGTACAGCTGGTCGTGGTGGTGGTTGGGGTGGTGCTGGTGGTGGAGTAGCTGCTGCTGTAGCCCTCCTCTTGCTGTGGTGATGCACAGCAGCACCCTCTGCCACTGCCACAGAAGGGCCAGAAGGTGGAGGCCTGGCCCATTCTGTGGCAGTCTCCTCCACCTTGTGGTGATTAATCATGTGGGTGCGCTGGCCCCCAGTCCCCAGGTGTGTCCCCCGAGGGCCATGGCACACCTCAACACCATAAATGCAGCACTGTACTAGGCTGCTTTTCCCCTGACACAGTCAAAGAACTCCCAAACTGGGGAGCTGTGGGGGAGACCAGGCATGGGAGGGCCAGATGCACTGGCAGAAGCCTGGTTACAGCAGTGCTCAACCTCTGGCACATCCTGCTGTGGAGGCAGTGCTGCTGGAGTTGCTGATGCTGCTGCAAGTGGTGGTGGTGGACTTGTTGGTGGTGGTAGTGGTGGTGTTGCTGCTGCTTCTGGGGGGGGAAGGTGGTGGTGGTTGTGGTCCTGCTGCTTCTGGGGGACCCAAGATTTTAGACCGGTCCAACAGCACCCGGTCACACCCCCCATGGGTGCGCACTCCTTCCCTGCCAACCATGCTGCGTGTACCACGTGGTCCCACTGCCCAGACAATCGTGGACTTGCACCCTGTCCCTACTCCATTTCACCAACTCAAGTACTCAAATGCTTACTTGACTGCCCTCCCTCCTTCCCTCTGTCCGAGCAATGACATGATGAGTCGATAATGATACGAAACACTCACACACACAACACAGGCACACACTCTTCAGACACACACACAGACAAACAAAAATTTATAAAAGTAAAAAACTAAGAAATCACAATCACAAAAAGGAAAAATGAACTACAAAAAGAGTACAAAAACACTTAACAACAATATAGCTTTGAAAAAAGCTGTTGGGTGGGTTTTATATGATCTACTCTGCTCCTTACACAGACAAACTGCCTCCTCTCTCTACCTGCAAAGGAGAAAGTAAAGTATCTGCTTGCATGAGTCACTTCCTTCCTGCATGGCTAAAGCATATGACTTACAGTACTGTAAGCCATGATGTGTGGGCTGCCTATATTTTTGCCACTTCACCTTACTTCGCATTAAGGTGGAATGACAAATTCAAGTCATAATTACAACCTGAAGTGAGCCTTTCACAATGGCCACTCCACGTAGCAGAATGACAGACAACGCAGTGCCCACTGCTGTTCACTTCGCAGGTGAATTTTAAATTCACTGCATCTCTAGTTTTGTATAGCAAGAACATGCTCAAAAGATCCCTTAAGATAAGTTTAGCTTCTATTTATTTTCACCCTGCCCTCTTTATACCTATTTTCCTAGTTATGTGTTTCTAGAACAGTCTCACTGCTACCACATCTGCTTCCAGTAAGTATACTGGATTCCACTATATGAATCCCAATTTCATGTAATAGTGTAGCCTTATGCAGGATCTTTTCCATCATGTCCTTTGTCTGAAGTAGAACATCTATCTGAGAAGCGTTATCATTATGGGATCTTCTAACTACGCTGAGGATTTAAGTTCCCCAGCTCTGATTTGCAAAAAATATGTAAATAAGTTCTGTACAGCATTTCTCAGCTTGCGTTCATTTTCAAGGGAAAAGGACCTAAAACTAAATATTGAAACTTGGGAGTGTGTTTCCACACTCCTTTCTACCTGTGGGTTCAAAAAAGCCCTGGTTATGTAACTTATTTGGTAGCCCCTGTCTTGTAAGTCATTGTTACTTAACCACAAGTGGTTTGGTAAATGGGGTGAGGTACAAAATAAAAGATGCACTCAGCACCCTGTACATCACTATCATTCCAAATTTGGATAAAATCTTCCTCAACAATATGTAAACCAGAGGCTGCCATAACAGGTGCACAATCTTTGTTTTGTTATTTTGATATGATTGTTTCACATCCCGCTTTAACCCATATAAACACAAAATGCACAGTTGTCTAAATCTGTTTTGACTTGCTCTGTTTCTGTTAAAAGCTGAGGTATTACGCCGGCCTGGTGACACTGAGGGCAGAGGTGCTGGTCGCTGCACCTCACACCATGCCGGCGACCCAGGTTTGGGAGTGAGCATGAGTTGCTGGGGGCTGGCAGGGGAGGAGGGATTGAGCATCTGAAGGGCGCCTTCCCTCTCCGGGGAGGGGTGGTCCATGACGGTCGGTGCCCACTGCCCCTGGCAGAGGCTGGGGTGAGATGCATGCCATACTCTGGGAGGAGTCAGAGGCAGACACCTGGATGGGGCATGTGCAGGCCGGACTGGTGTTCTTGCGCCCACTGAATCTGGGGAAGCTCCAACAGGGAAAAGTGGCACCTCCTGTGGCTTGATGGCCATCCACAGTGTTCGTCGGGACGCTGGTACCAAAACTGGATCTGTTCTGGGTGTGGAGTTAGGGGGCTCCCCTGCCACCCCCACTGTGGGGTAAGCCACAGGGTCTACATGGGTGCCAGCGGTCCCAGGCGAGATGGACGGAGGCGGATCCCAGGTGACAGGGATGTGAGAGAACAGCTGGGATGCAGGCGGGCCATAGGAGGATAAATAAATCAACAAAAAAAGCTGAGCTATAATCTTATTTGTACAATTAAGCTCTTTCTGCTGAGAAGTATACCATTTTTCCAGTTCTCGTCTTAGGGCTTTCAGTTCGCCTTCTAGTGTATTTCAAATTTTAGTGACCTGAACTAGTCCAGTGTTACAAGACTGAGCTAATCTGTTTATCTAGTTGATCATTTAGCTCATCTTCCAAAGCAGCCCAGATAGTCTTTTTTTTTATTATTTTGTTCTCCTCTTTGATTATCAGGTGAAAGACATATCCTCTGCATACTAGCCATTTTTTTATTTTGTTCACCCACTTTGTGGTGCTACTCCTTGTGGTCTTCCTTTCCTTATCTCATTTGCTGTTTTAAGGAGTCTTCTGTTTGAGTATTTTTACACCCTTTTCTTGCTTTTCTCTTTTTCTTTTTCCTCCCTATCCTTAAATTAATCGTTTCTGGGGTGGAGGGAATTTCTATCAGTGAAAAATCTGGCCTCACTTGCTCTGGAGTATCCAGTATAATTGAAGGTGAGTGGGGGGTATTAGGAATACATTTCTTAAGAGCAGATATGATCTCATCTAGTTTATAACTACTTATTGCAGCACTTTTTTTCACTGTTTCTATTTCATTTTGTATACCAATCATTTGATCCAAAATCATCAAGTGCACTGCATATGGGTTTTTAACTAAATTCTTTAGCTCTTCACTTGATGCAAAAGGGTAAGAGAACATTGGGTCTTGCAGGTCCTTATACTTGTTACTTCTAACTGGAATTCAATCTTTTTAAACCTTGTATAGCAGAATGCATCTCTTCCAGAGCTTTACTCATATTACTATGTGTGTTATTTACTCCTACTATTTTTCTGACAATTATGGGGGTATAATTTTCTGGAGAGAAGGCTAGAGGCCGGGGCTGGTCTTATTTGTCATATCATTATAACTTTTGAACATTACTGGAGACTGTGGGGGATCTTTATAATATTGAGCTGATATCTGAGTGGACTGATCCTGATGTTTGTTCTGGTTATTCTGAAAGAAATTGTCTATATTTAAAACAGAGTTATTTTTTTCTTGAGCAGATTTTCCACTCAACATTATTTTAGGAGTGGATGACAATCTGGAAAGACTAGAAACCTCTAGTGTTTCATAAGGTTGTATGACAGTGTTCACACTGGCTTCCATAAAAAGTGTTTTGATAGGTAATTTGTCAAAATGTTTGTTTATTTTAGTCTGTTTGGAATTGGTTATAACAGCTTTATCTACCTTCCCATTTGTGGTCATATTTATGATTCCTTAAATTTTTACACTTTTTTCCCTCTAACCTGTTTCTTGTTCTTTCTACTTTTGTCCCTCAGTCAATCTTTTCCCATACTGATCCTGCCCTTATCCAATTTTGTACTCATGGAACTTATACTCTGTTCACTATTATTCTGCACTGTTGCATTAGCAGTATTCGCAAAGAGAATCTCTGCTCTATTTAACATCGTTTCTTCCTCTACAGCTGCTAGCTTCATTTCCAGAATTTGTTTTCTAGTATGAACCATGCTGTTTGAAGGTTTGCTAGGTACAGTGTCAGTGGCAACTCTAGGCTTATACACTAAAAACTCTAATTAAACAATTTAGTGCAATTTAATAATAATAAAAGTTAAAATGTTTTGTAATGACTGAAAGTTATATAAACAAAATCCACTCTCAAGATCATAAATGCTTTCAAAATTCACAATATCAAATAATTATTTTAAAACCTTTAAGCCTTTATACCTTAAGCCTTAAAAACAAAAAACAACAGAGTCTTTGCAAAAAAGCACCTAAAATTTGAAATTCAAGATTCACTGCTTGCCCAATGCATAGACTTCTATAATGGCACCCTGTCTTTGTTGGATTATTTGCGTGCTTGCTGTATATTCTACTTGTTGTTCCTGAATGTGCCATGTATTCTAAATTGTTATGTGTTACTGTATTTTCCTTCCCACTAGATGTTTTGTATTCTGTTGTGGACACTATGTATCTGCTGTTTCTGATGTGTGACCCTCCCGGGTCGTGCCTGAAAATAGGCAAAATCTCTTGTCTAGTGCAACTACCTGGTTAACAAAAATGAAATAAATAAATAAAAATTTCACTCAGTGGAAAACTATCCATGTGCCGAAGTTTTAAGAAGGGACTAGAAAGCAGGATAAGTTCAGGCTTTCGGGGCCAGATATTCAAAACTTTGCACCAGGGCTAAATTAGCACTGCCCGTGGGTAAACTTAGCCCGAGCACAGAGCAAGCTATACTGAAAGGAAATAGCCGGTACTAATCCTGCTGAATATAGCAGTCTAAGGAAGCCGGGCAAACTGGTCTGGGAGTGCAGGGCAAAAATAGCCGGGAATAAGACAGCACTGAATATAGCAACAGGAAGTGCAAACTGCAACTGCAGCTCATTAAACTCTGTAGCAAGCCAGTGTTGCAGGTGGAGAACATTGTGTGTGATTGCACAGAGATGTCTCACAGCTAGTCTGCAAACAACAATGTAAGCCACACTCTGTAGAACTGTGCTATGCTGAAGTGAGGTTTGCGAGGGGCTAACCTGATTGCACAGTGCTAACACATTAGCCGTGCAAACTGGTTAGCCAGGGGCAGATAAGGCTATATTCAAAACTCCCCGTAAATTAGCCTACTTAGGTAATCCATTGGGCAAACAGGTACATTTGCATCTCATTAAGTGCATGCTCAGCATACATTACCATGCAGTTTGCCCGTGCTACTGCATGGTGCACACAGCTTCACCTGTTGGTCAGAATAGAAGTACAGGCTGGGCGCTGCAGGCCAAGGCATGCCACAGCATCCCTGTTGGTCAGAATGGAAGTACAAAGCAATATAGCCATATAGATAGACACACACACACACACACACACACACACACACATATATCTGTGTGCACACATAAGTGTGTGTATATATGGGAGCTCACGTTGATGCGTGTGCTGGGTAGGACACCTATGCTTGCTCTGACCTACCGCCTGTTAATTATCTCTAAAACCTGTTTCACTGTGTTTTCCACCACAGATCACCTGTCTGTTATCTTCCTGAATGTATTGTCCTTGATAAAGAAGTGATTATCGAACAGATGTGGAAAATTGCTTCCAAACATACACCTCCCGCTAGGCCAGAGAAGGCCTCTAAGAAAGCCAGGGCCTCCTCCTGCAATCCTCACTGCCTTCTACTACTGAGCCCTGACACTGATCTTCTACCCTTTCGAGATTTCTAGAGAGTTTCAGCCTTCAAGGCTGAAATGCAGAATATGGCAGGAGAAAAAAGGTATCTCCAGCACCTTTGAGGAGCTCTCTAAGAAGATTGCTGATAATGAAGCTTGCATACGTTCCGTTGAAAGGAAACAGGATAAAGCAGAACTGGAGCTTGTGGCCCTGAGGCAAAGGCTAGTGAAAATGGAGAACAAGGCAGAAGATTTGGAGGGGTGCAGTCACCGCAATAATGCAGTAATCATTGGTTTGCCCGAAGGTGAAGAGGGTGCAGAACCCATTAAGTTTATCAGAAAGTTTGTGGAGAAGGTGGCAAGCCCTTCCCCCTTTGGTGTGAGCTATACAATAGAAAGAGCTCACCGGGCACTATGCCCCCCTCCTCTGGCTGGAGCCCCCCCCCAGGTCATTTATATTTCACTTTTTAAACTTCCAGGAGCAACAGCATTTCCTATATAAGGTTAAGGAAACACAAGATTGCAATGGAAAGGTAAAAAGCTGAGAGTGCGCAAGATTTGCCTCTATCTGTATGCCAGAAATGAGCCATGTTTCACAAGCTTGTCCTCAGGTTGATTGCAGGAATCTAGTTCGAATGGGTTTTCCTGCAAGATTTCAAGTTTGCCTGAATGGTTCCTGGGAGACCTACGAGGAAGTGGAGTCGGCTACCGCAAGGCTCATGAAAGCGCTTCCTGATCTTTTTAAGCCTGCTTGAGAGTCGGCCTGGTGTGGGGAGCCATGCTAAGTTTTCAGTGGTGGTGTAATTCAGCTGATGCAAATTATATTTCTCTACTTTGTCTCCGGGACTATGTTTGGTAATAAACTATTTATCTGGCTATTTAATTCCAAGCTGCAGCTCTCGAGAAGGGTCTTCGTGCTGACAGATTATTGGACACCGCATTTCCGATCTGGTTTTCTCTCTCAGGACTGTTTAATTTTGTTGACTCTCATATATTGACTCTGGTCTAGTCTAGTCTCATTTCGTATTCATTTCGGGTTACTATGTTCAAGTTAAATTTTACTCTGTCAGATCTGGCAATTCACTTTTTCAAGGGCGATGTCTTGGTCCCAAGGTTTGGGGGGGGCAACGCTCAGTTTTTGTGTTTACAATGCGAATCTGTCTGTGGCTGCAGTCCCTTTCTGGTTCCGTTTTCTTGTCTGTTTTTTCTAGGTTTCCCTCTCTTTCTTATTTACTGTTGCCATTAGGTGATAAAAAAGGCTAGCTTGTATATTAGGTGGAGATTCTGCAGCCATAGACAGATGGCGACATCAGGTTTATTGCACGCTGTAAGTGGCGTTGGTCTACCCCTTCTGAACATCCTTCCTCGAGTGCTGTTTATGGAGGACCCCTCATCTCCCTTTTCAAATTTCCACTAATGAAATGAGATGGTTACTGCCTCAGGTCTCAGAAATATGATCCGGACAGTGGCCCAGGAGCCCTTAAGTTTCTCCTATACTAAAGCAGGCAGTAATGGCCGCTTTCTCAGCTGTTCACCTCCGTTATTAGAGGTTAGCACAAGAGGGTGTCTGTGTTTACTACAGTATTTTCATGTCTGATGCAAGTGTTTTACACACTTTACCCTCTGTGAATCATGTAGTAGCATGGTTCATGGGACTCTTAAGGGATAATTATTTTCTTTATGGGTTTGTGCAGACAACTTCTTTACACTAGTTAGCAATGATGACAATTTATAAGAATAGTGGAGTACTCTCTCTATAGGTGTTCTGTTTATAAAAGGGGTAGTGTTATGGTTTCTGGTTCACGAGGGTGGGGAGGTTGGAGGAGAGGTTCTTTTCAGTTAGCCGATCATCATGTACCATGCAAGGTGGGTGGGTGTGGGGGGCAGGGTTTATGGGGTGCCTGGGGGTTCAGAGGGTGATGGGGATGGATTCAGTGATGGCAAGGGTGGGGGGGAGGTAGAACAACCCAGCGCATATCTCGTTTGCAGAAGTATTGAGGGGAAACATAAATACATGTGGTGTTTTCGGGGATTTCTGACTGGCATTTTGAGTGATGGTTAGAAATATCAACTTTATCAGTTGGAACGTTACAGGGGCAAGGCATAGGACTAAGCAATATAAAATCCTGAAACATATAAACCAGCTGAAGGCAGAAATTACATTCTTGCAGGAGACGCATTTGCTTATGAGGGAGGCTGACAAAATGAGACAGCAGCAAATTGGGCAGCTGTTTGCGGCGGAGGCGACCACCCATAGCAGAGGGGTTATGATCCTTTTGCATAGGTCGGTTCAGTTCAAACCTCTCAAGTTATACCAGATCCCTCGGGCAGATTTTGTTTGTAAAGGCAGATTGCATACCTTGGATATTGTCTTGAGGCGTTATTTTGGCCTAATGTAGATTCCCAGTTTTTTGTCCAGATAATAGAAGCCCTAACTCCATTTTGGATATCCCCAAGGTCATAGGGGTGACTTCAATCTCGTTTTTGATCAGCTCTTGACAGGTAGGCCAAACCCGTCAAGGTCTTTCCCCAACACAAAGCTTTTAGGGACCTGTTGGACTCTATAGGTCTTTGTGATATATGGTGTATTACACCCTAGTACAAGGAATATACTTATGTTTCTCCAGTCCATGCAACTTCCTCAAGGATTGATAATATCCTCATCTCTCAATCTCTATTACCTGGGGTCATAAGCTCTAGTATTGTTTCAGGGCCCCTGTCAGATCACTCTGTGGTCACCTGCCAAATAACCTAAGCGCTGCCCAATAAAGGGGCAGGTGGAAGTTGAATAACCAAATTTTGAAGGAGCCATAGGCGGTTCAATATTTAATATCCCAAATAGAGCAGTTTATTCCTCAATTCTAACTTCATGGAAGCCCGATATGATATGGGGTGCTTGTAAAGCATATTTAAGGGGATTATAATTGGCCTAACATCGAAAAGGAAAAAGAGGGCATCTCGGATCTCTGACCTTCTCTCTCAGATTAGGGGCATGGAGATGGTCCTCTCCATCTTCTTCTGAGACATTTAAACAAGATTTAACGAAATTGAGAGAAGCCTACCTAAGCGATGTTATCGGAGCAAGTCGAGTTGCTATTTTGAAAACAAAAGCGGTATATACTGATCAGGGTGAGAAGGCCGGCAAAATGTTGAGCTGCGTATTAAGCAACAGGAATCCACTAGATTTATTCCTGCAGTCCATTCCTCCAAAGATAATTCCCTTGGGTCTCACCCTCAGAGATAGTAGAGGAGTTCACAAATTATTTCCAGAACTTATATGGCTCTATGGGTAATTCCCCATCTAAGGAGAGACTTCTTGAATATCTGAGTGATTTACAATTGCCAGTTCTCTCACAATCCCAGCAGAAAATTTTGGAGTCTCCTATCTCTGAGGGTGAGACTGAAGGTAATTAAATCTCTCCATCCGACAAATCTCCGGGCCTGACGGGTTCACCTCAATTTTACAAAGTTTTCTCAAGCAATTGATTCCCATTTGCTGCCACTTTTTAGGCTATTTTCTCCGGTCAATTATCAATCACTCCCTTTTGAGGCTGATTGTTTTGTTGCCTAAGCCGGATAGGCCGTCCGATCAGGTCTCCAGTTACAGGCCAATCTCCCTTCTTAACCACGATATTAAAATCCTGGCAAGACTATTAGCCGACCGTTTGGAGGCAGTACTTTCCTTTTTAATTGGGGCAGATCAGGTTGGCTTTATGAAAGATAGATCCTCTGTTGATCATCTGAGGGCCCTGTCTCACGTCTTCTCTGCATCCAATGGTCCTGATTTCGTTGGATGCTGAGAAGGCATTCGACAGAGTCCATTGGGATTATCTGTTTGCTACGATGGAAGTCTTTGGTTTTCCTACGAAATTCCAGAATTGGGTTAGCTCTCTATACAAGTTCCCTTCTGCTAGAATTTCATGTAATAGTGTTATCTCCACCCCCTTCAAACTACTTGTAGGGACCAGACAGGGGTGTCCCTTATCCCTCCTTCTCTTTAATATCTACCTAGAGCCTCTTATCAGGAGACTGTCTAGCGCCAGAGCATCTAGGTATCTCTCTCGGGAACAGGTGGTTAAAGTGGAGGCCTATGCAGATGATCTTCTGCTGCAGATAACCCATCCACTCACATCTATTCCCATTATTCTGAAGTTAATAGATGACTTCAGCAAGGTCTCAATTATAAACTCAATGTAGGTTAGACTGTGGTTTTCCTCTTAATCACAGGGTACATAAACAGGACACTATTGAGTTGGGCTCACTGGAAGTCCGATTATATTAAATACCTGGGGCTCCTTCTCACTTGGAACATGGCACGGCTCAGACAACTCAATATTGATGCACTGGTACATAAAATAGACCTAGACCTCCATTGGTGGACTTTACTCCCCCCCTCTCTCTTTGGGGCAGTATTAACCTAATCAAAATGAACGTATTTCCTCGTTTATTCTACCCCCTTAACATGCTAAACATATGGATCCCCCTGGCCTGGGTTAAAAAAGTGCATAGCATGATCTCTACCTTTATATGGGGTGACAAGAAGGCTAGGATGGCTTTCCATAAGTTAGCAGCTCCGAAGGCTAAAGGAGGGTTAAGACTTCCCCATATTGGGCTTTATTACTGGGCCAGTCAGGCCAATAAGTATCTCAGATGGCTGACCATGGATCAACAATCCGTGGCTGCCACTTATATCCTGACTTGGTTAGCCGTTGAGTCTGCTGCCATTAGGAAACATGGCATTTCTCCGGCTGCGTTGCTATACACCAAGGTTAGTTCTTTACCTGAATCTCTACATAGCTCCCCTATTGCCGTTTCAATCAGGGTTCATACTCAATTGTGCACTTCTCTGATATATAAAATCTCAAGGATTTATCTCAACCTGTTAATAAGCAACCCTAATTTTTACGCTGGACGGTAAGCTTCTCTCACCTAGTTGGATCCCTCAGATAAGAAACTGCCGTCTAGATGACTTTATGTTATCTGATAGTCAATGGTGCTCTTCTGCTGGCATTATGCACAGTTCATGTTACCTCACACAGCAATTTTTAAGATTTTCAATTTGGCCACTTACTGGTTAAGGTAATGGGTCCGGTCCCCTCCTGCTCCCAATATCAGTTTTCAGGCTACCCTTATGGAGTTAGGCGGGTTAAGCCTCATGCTGTATCTACAATATATACTGCTCTGTTCACCCAGGATTACCCTGATAATTATGCTCCCGTCTCCTTTTGGGCCTCTCTCTTTCATGGTAGAGATATGGATTGGTCTCTCTTATGGCAAAGTTGTCATAAGTTCCTTAAGCAGGACAGAGTTAGATTAACACAATTCAAAATTTTGCATAACATTTATTATTCTCCCAGAAGCTTGCCAGACTGGGTCTGATGTCTTCCCCTTTGCACAAGATGCCAGTCTCAAGAAGGTGACCTCCTTCATATTTTCTGAGTTGTCCTAAAATCGCCCCACATTGCACCATGATTAATCAGCATGCTGATCCTCTTTTAGGGCTCTCAGAATTGTTCACCCCCGAGATATGTCTTCTCAGGGATTTCTCCTCTATTTCGGTGGTGAACAGGAAGTATCACATAGCACTGATGTCGATGTCTGTTAAAAAGGTGGTGTTGAGGCATTGGAAGGACACGGAGGTACCATCTTATGTTGAATGGCTTCAGGAATTGTTGGCGAACCTCTGAACAGAGAGGACTATTGCCAGTTTATATAACTAACTGGAAAAGTTTGACAAGATCTGAGACCCATTGCAGACTCTTTATGCACTACTGGCCTAAGTACTATCAGGTTATATTCTCTGGTGTTGTGCTAAAAGAGTACCAATGCACTGGGTTGTTCGGGTGTACTGCCATGGGGTAGGGGGTGTGAGAGAGAATCATTTTGTATTTTGTGTCTGCCCTTTGGGGTTTATGATGTACTCCACCATGATTCGTTCTCTGTAATGGAAACTTTAATAAAATTTGAATTATAAAGAAAAAATACATATGTGTGTGTGTGTATATATATATATATATATATATATATATATATATACACACACACACACACACACACTGCCGAGGACAGCCCCCATACCCTCATGTGTCCATCATTATGAGGGTCACCCCTCATTTGGCCCCTTACAACTGCTCTATCCCTCATGGAAAAGGTGCTGCCCACACAGTGAATGTGGTGTGCATGCAGACTGTTCTGCATGAATACTGTACAGTCTACAGCATTAAATCTGACACATATATTGTATGAGTCAACACTATGGTGTCACAGTGTCCTGACCCTGTATTGCCATGATTAAGAATAGGTTCCTCATTCTGAGGGTCTGTGTTCCTCATTCTCCCTCAACTTGACTGTCCAAATATGTCCATATTCCTCATGTCAGTGACACGGTTTACAAGTATGACAGCCCTCCCCCATTGATCCCGATCCCACAGCACAGAAAAACCTGGTAGTCTAGCAGACCCCCCAGCATGATTCCGACCCTGTTCGCAGTAACAGAAAGATTTCCCAGTAGTCCTCCCACCCCCAAGCATGAATCCTGACCCCATGTACACTTATAGCATATTTTACCTGGTAGTCTAGTGGTCCCCCCACCCCCAAGCACAAATCCGACCCCATCCGTGGTGAAGGAGAATGACTGCCCAGTAGTCTAGTGATCCCCACCCAGCTGCAACTCCCAGTAGCCCTAACATGACATACCTCTGAGCGGCGACCAGCTCAGCCCTCCTCTCTCACCAAGGCCCAGCCGCCCGACTGTAGTATTCAGGAGTGCTACTGTGTGAATAGGCTCCAGAGGTATGCATATTCAGGGCCTAATGGGAGGTGCACTGGCAAATGGGGAATCACACTACACTGAGGAGGATCAACCCTTCACCGCACAGGCAGTGGCTCGAGGATTCGATCTTTTGTGGGGTGGGGGTTTTCCTCAACCTGCAGCAAACCTATCAATTATATACGCTGTGCCGGAGCATCAAAATTCATCACCCCAGAAACAATTTCCTTGAACTACAGGGAATACATATGCTATATACATGTGCCGGGTGTCAGATTCATGCTTGGGGGGGGGGACCACTAAACTACCAGGGAATACATATGCTAAGTATGTGTACCAGGGGTCGGGATTCGTGCTTGGGGTGGGGGGGCTACTAGACTACCGGGGACTACTTTTATTTAACCTGGGATGGGGTCAGGGAGGACTTCGTGCTGTGGGGTGGGGGCACCACCGCATTAACACCAGCTTATTTCGGCGGTATCTAGTGCGACGCTACAGGTCACACTAATGTCTGCAGAGCAGTGCTATACCTTTGAATATGCCCGCTGCTTGCATTCATGGGTGCTCTCCTGTCCACGCCCCTGAATACCATTAACGATTAGCGTCGGTGCTACCACACAGCGCCAGTGCTAATAAGGCTTTTGAATATTGCAGCCTCGTACAAAGCCAGCGCTATTCCCATGCTATGGCTTTGCGCTCAGTGCAGGGGTTTAAATGTCTGGTCCCTACAGTCTTATTCTTGTTTATCATGCAGGCTCTAATCCAACAGACAGTTTAGCTGTCCATGTTGTCCAGAGGAATGAGTACTTGGCTGTCCTCCCTTCCACTCCAAAGAGTAACAGTTTAATTCTTCATTTTGCTTAATAAAATATGCTCCAGGTTAAAAATGTGTTTGCCAGGAGTTTTATTCCTCTGGTTATAGAGTGGCTTCTCTGCATCTCCACACCACAATAGTTATTGCTACAGCAATTTATAGTATCGGGCTTTGTCTAAATTCAGCTGGCACACACAAGTTCTTTTCCTTAACCCGGCACTAAAAAAGTAAGTAATTCAATTGCACAAGCCCTCTTTCTACAAACAAAGGAACTTTCTTGGTGTCTAATTAATGCATATATTCAAAAATCTTAATATTTTTCCAAGAAGTTCTGGGATGATTTAGAACAGTTAATACATTATAGCTGGGCAACCACAAGATGTGATAATACCTTGTTCTGTGGTGATTTTAATTGACGAATAGGTATAGGTATATTTGATGGCTATATGGACACTGAGGTCCATAACTGGGTATACAAAATGTGTCTGATTATAGAAGGCATGCAATGGACTTAAGATTAAATGCCTCTATTAAAAAAAAAACTAATAGAACTCCTACAATCTTATAACCTAGCCCTCCTAAATGGCAGAATTGCAGGTGATCACCTAGAAATTTTACTTGTAGTAACTCCCTGGGGTCTTCTACCATAGATTTTTTATGCTAGAATGGTTGCGTGGATACATGGTCCTCCCTGTTAATTCCGGCTAGAGGTGAGAGTGACCATGTGCCAGTGATCCTAACTTGGGGATCCAGACCCCCTAAATCATTCCAATCTGTGGATACCTTTGAAATTATAGGTCAAATTAAGATCATATGGGACCCAGGTAAATTAGAAATGTCAGTTCCCTTAGTGGAAGAGGCTGTTGCCATACTTGATAACACTCCTGTAAAAGAGCAATCATTCGAATTCTTACATATATTGATGACTGGATGTTTGGATAAACTCAAGAAATCTTTCGCCCAACTTACTATTATAGGAAAAAACAAAAAGAAATTAGCTGATTTTCTTGTCCCTGATGTATGGTTTGATTTAAGCTGTCTGAAGTATAAGCAGTATTTAACAAAAATGATTAGAGTTACTAGCTGCCACAAGATCAGGAGCACATATAAAGAGTTAAATAAAGAAAGTTCAGCTTATAAAGAGTTCCTGATTCATACATATAGAACTCATCAACAAAAAAAATGGGACCTGATGCTTACAGCTATACAAAACAAGGACTGTCAAAAGTCGTGGCTAAAGGTACAAATAAAAGTAAAACCGAATACGATTCTCACATTCATATAGAACATTGGATTCTTCATTTTGAAAATCTTTTTTTTGATCCAGAAGTAGTAGAAATTGAAACTACGGGGGCCAGTACAAGCAATAAATTTCAATTATTGAAAATTACTGTTAAAGAAACCTATTTTGCAATAAGTAGCCTAAAGAAAAAGAAAGCCCCAGGTCCAGAGCAAATACCCTCAGAAGTTTATCTGTTGGCTCCTTGCTTATGGTTCAGATTGCTGACCACTTTGTTCAATTCATGTACAGCCAGTAATGTGGTACTGCCCTCATGGAATGGAGAAATTACCATTCCAATTTTCAGAAAAGGCAATAGAGATGATCCAAAGATGTATAGGCCCTTCTCTTTGCTCAATATCAATGGGAAACTGTTTGCAAAAATCATTTTAGATAAATTAATGCTTCAATTAGAACATCTAGGAAATATTTCAGAGTGTCAGGCCAGGTTCAGAGCAGGTTATAGTACATCAGACAACTGTTTTGTCCTACTCCATTTAATCGAGAAGTATAGTACTTTGAGGAAACAGAGATTATATGTGGCCTTTATAAACTTTAGTTCTGCCTTCGATAGCATCTCAAGATGTAAACTTTGGCAAATTATGGCTAAGAAAGGCTTTCATCCAGAATTAATTCAGACTATAAGAAACCTCTATTCAAATACTTGGGCCCAGATTAGAACTGGTATCAGTGGCCTACTATCTCCTAGGATCTCCACAAATAAATGGGTCAGGCAAGGATGTGTCCTAGCACTGATATTGTTTAACATCTATATAGACCAACTTTTAGAAGAACTGCTTGAATCTTTATCTGATTCCCCCCTCACTGGTTCAAGGAGTTGCCCAGCCCTTGCATATGCCAATTATTTGGTTTTAATTGCTTTAACAAAATCAGGTTTGCAGAAAAATCTGGACATATTAAGTAATTTTGCCTCTTCACATAGTTTACAAATAAATGAAAATAAAAGTCAGATGGTTGTCTTTGGATCCAACAATATGAATAGTACCTGGCTGGTGGGAAAACAGGTGTTAAGAACAGTTAAAACTTATACCTGCCATGGCCTCACAATAGCAAATAATGGCCAATGGACACAGCATATTAAAACATGTCTGAAAAAATTGAAACAAACTGTTAGAGTCCTAGTCAAATTTAACAATAAGTATGGAGGCAACTCTGTTATTCCCCTGATTAAAGCAATTCAAGCCAAATATATGCCTCAAGCTTTGTATTTGGCTGAAATTTGGAGCTACAATAAGGTTAGGATCCTAGAGACTCCTCTGAATAAACATTTACTTACAACACTTGCTGTATATAATTCACCCCCTGCCCCTATGATACGGGCTGAATTGGGATTACCGAACCTAGATGCAAAGTGTAAGGTAAGAATGATTGACTATTGGATAAATGTCAACGAATGAATTCAAGAGATTTCCATAAGATGTCTTAAGAAAAACAGATTGGTATAGCTTAGGTTGTAAGAGATCAAATTTGCTCATAAATCTTGAAGCAATTTTTTTCAAAGTATGGTCTTGTCTACCTACAAAAATATGTGGATAAGGGGATTAGTATTAACTCAAAATATAAGGTGTATTGTACAAAAAAGATTCTCAACCATTCTCAGACAGATGACTGTGTTATCATCTCTGATTGGAAAATTGCACCATGGTTGGTCCAAAATGACAATCAGTCTACATTTAAATACTATCTGGACATCCTCATAGATCCAGAACTTAGAAAATTCTTTGCAGGTATCGAATGGAACAATTTCCTAGTAATTTCCTTACAGTAAGATTTAAGAAACTGACTGATCCAAAGGATATTTTGTGTAATTGTAACAACCAAGGGAGAGAGGATGTGGCCCTTGTCATGCTCAACTGTACCTGATACAGTAAACCTAGGATGAGATGGCTAGATCCAGTTTGGAAAAGTATTGATACTACAGATAAAATGTGCTGTTAAATATTATGTTCACCGCCGAAGATGAGGAAGTTATTCAAAAGGTGGCAGGGTACCTTAGAGTGGTTGCTAGCATTAAAAGAAAACATAAGTAGCACTTTATTGTGTATTTAAATGAATAATGGTGTTTCAACATGTATTCATGCTTTGCACTTTGAACTTATTGTAAAACTGATTAAAGTTGTAACCATTTCTTCTGTATATATCAATGGCAGGGGACCCCAGAGTGATTGCTAATATTAGAAGAAAATATAAGTAGCACTTTATTTGTATTTAAATGAACAATGCTGTTTTAACATGTATTTACAATATGAATTTTTGATTTGTAGTGAAACTGATGAAAGTTGTAACTGTTTTTCTTCTGTATATACAAATATATTTTAAAAGACTAATTTGTAATATTTTATTTGTAGTGGTCTCTGACCAAACAATAAACTATTTCTTTATTTTTATTTACTTCATAATCAACCTATATTATATGTTCTTAACTTCATGATAGTTATTCTTGCAAATCCTATACATTCACAGAGTGTGACTATGATACCGGACCTTCCCTTTAGTCCGAACACAGATGTTACAATTTTCAGAAGTGATTTGTTACTACCACACCTGAATAATTATTGTCTGAACATAATGTTGTATCTTAATCATCTGATTTGTTAAATGTTCCAAGCATAGGACTCCTGATATGTATTCATACTTAGTAAGATGATAACGAATGCAAATGCAAAGTTTAATACTTAGAACACCTAAAGGCAAAAAATTAAGGAAATGTTTATACTCAATCAGTATGTTCACAGGTTTGTGTATATTTTTATCTATCTACTTGCTATCATCTTGCACCATCAGCCTTCCAGTGCCTACATGATCATCGCCGTGGACTGAGATCTCAGCACTGCTCTTTGGTGCTGGGGTTTGTGTTTGGTTGCCTGGCAACCTGAAATGTTGACTTGCTATGTCCCCCACATGTCACGCTGATGTCATCACACATGATGCTGGTCCATGGCAGTGAGCATAAGAGGCCTGATGTTTCAGTGTTTGAACTGACAGCACATACACTTGTGAGCTGCAGCAAGTGCTATTACATTATTTAAGTAAGTAAATTTGTAACTTATTTGGGCCATCATTGTAAGGTTCTGGAAATGGACTAAACTCTTTAATAATATGGAACTGACTTAGTAACCTGTGGGCTGAATACTGAATATTGAATTATGCAATTTGGTTACTGTTTACAGAAAAGCCTTGTCTGGCCTACAGAATCGTTTAAAAACCAAGGATAGTACTGCAGTCAGATATGATCACATCCAGGGCTGTTGTCAAAGGGGTTGAAAAAGCTTTTGCCCCAATGTGTTTGTGCACTTGGTGAAATTGCTGGTGGTGGGGTGTTCCTTATTGTGTTGTTCAGAGTTTTTTAAAATAAGCCATTGTTGCAGTCTGATTCTAAGTGAGCATTTTTCTGATAAATATCTTGCAGGCATATGCCTCGCATGTCTGTGATTTATATTTGATCAGCACCCAGCATTTAATTAGTAGTCACTGAACCACCTATTCATTTTAACAAATATTTAGATGCATTGATTTTTCACAGTGCAATTCTTCTAATTAAGCTGTAGAAATTTATGGATGCACTTCTTTGGCTATCTTTTGAAGAAACCCAGGCATTGTGGGTGAAACTTAGAAGGTGAGGTATGCCATGATTAACTGAATAATAAACCTGAATCATGAAGAACACAACTGCATTTGGATTGCATTTGTACCCCCAATTATTATTACACCCTATTGTCATGTGGACAGTGCCTTGGAATGATGCATCTTGAAAACCAGGGCAAACATCCATGTATCTAAAATGTTCAGAATGTATGGTACTGACTACAGGAAAATATCTACAGTATATTTTAGTATGAATTATATGGTCTTTGTGTCTTGCTTGGAGCACACACACACACACACACACACACAGCACATGCTACTTGGATACAGTCCTTTTACTTGTGCAGAGTATAACGGTACAGGTATGTACTGTATCTACTATGCATACATTTTTTTTTTGCCATTCACAGCATTACTGCAGCCCCTCAGACTGTGTAGTATGAGGCTCTCAGTTTTGCATGTGAAAATGCTTAATCTCATCCTGCGGATGGGTGACTTTTCAAGTGAAATGTGTATATGTCCAGGAACTCCCATTTCCTTTTATGCACAAGCAGGAAGTGTGAATGTCTCTGCACTTCCTATCTGCGCAGCATGTAAGGGCCAGGATAGTCACAGGTCTGGTTAGGGCCCACTGTATGTTTGCTCCTGATGTAAATTAGTGCCTGGGACAAACCAACAGTACATTAGAGCATGCTGGAGCACTTGGTGAGTGCTGAAAACATGTTCCAGTATACCAGTCAAGCACTATCCCCATTGCAATCGCAAACCCTAGCTCCCTACTGGTCACAGGAGGTATGTGGCCAGTAGGGTGCTACAGGAGATGGGGCTATAATTGTGGTGTTAGGGTCCACTAATGGTGATTACTCCTCTGAAACAATCTGCCATATTGGTAAATTAAGATGCAAATGATCCTTTAGAACTACCAAGGAGCTATGGGGTCATTTGCATCTCATTAGGACCTCATTACAGGCCCATACACATGGATTGCAACCCACCCTCACCATGTACCAGCTGTCATCAGCTCAGTATGTTTGCCCTGGTATACAGAGTGAAATAAATAAAGTAATACTGCAGTGCAATGTCCATGGTGTCCAGTTGTTCCCCCATCCCTCTGAACCCCCAGCCATGTGTATCTTAAAGATTCCCAGTGTCCAGTGGTCCCCCTGCCTCACAAACTCCAGGCTGTGCATATTGTAAACATTCCCTGGTGTTCTGTGGCCTCCCTGCCCCCCAACCCCCTTGCAATGCATATCCTAAAGATTCTCTGGTGTCCAGTGGTCCCCTATCCACCAAACCCTAGACTGTGCATATTTTAAAGATTCTCTGGTGTCCAGTGGTCCTCTTACCCCCAAACACCTTGCTTGTAGGTTCAAAACAGTTCCCTAGTGTCCGGTGGTCCCATCCTGCTCCCCATAGGTTTGAACCCTCTTACCCGCCCACCCTGTCCCCAGTGCCTCCAGGTCAGACACCACCTCGACAAGCCTGCCCACTTTCACAGCACCACACCCCCTCAACAATGGGCACAGACCTCCCATTCACCTCCACAGTCAGCTGCCAACTAACAGTTTGTGATCGTGTGTCTACTGTAAACAGCCATTTACCGTAGGCATGTGACTGAGAACTGTCACTTGGTGGCCAGCTGTGGAGGTGAGCAGAGGGTCTTTGCTGTTCACCAAGTGGGACGGTGGCACACTTGGGTTGTGCATGCTTGTGGGGTGTTGAACCTGGGAGAAGTGGGGGTGTTGAACCTATGTGGGGGGCACTGAGGACAGGACAGATGGGTTGGGTGATGTAAACATATGGGGGACACCACTGGATTCCAGGGAATCATTGTGAACATATTGGTGGGGTGCTTAGGGGGTGGAGGGACCTCTGGATACCAGGGAATCTTTAGGATATGCATGACCAGGGGTTTGGTGGTGGGAACCACTGGGCACCAGAGAATTTTCAAGATATGCATGGCCAGGGGTTCGGGGACTGGGGGACCACTGGACGCCAGGGAATGGGTACTCATTTACTGGTGGAGTGGTGATGGCAGGTTGTGCTTGCAGCACAGAACACTTAGTTCAGGGTGATGGTAATTAGCACCACATTAAGGGCTAGTTGTCACTGCTCTGAGCCTACCAGTATATTGGTGCACCTGTATGCAAGGAGCTATCAGTAGCTTTGCATACTGTAGGTTCACCGGCATGTTTTAGGGCCAGTCACGAATGGGTTAGTGACTTGCTAACCATGCCCTCTAGTATGGCATTTACAATCCTTCCTGCTTTTGGGGCGTAAAGTGGTGTTAGCAAGTTACTATCCTGGTTAATGATCAGTAATGTGCTTTGAATATCCTGCTCAAGGTATTCTATGGATATGGTCCTAGCAGACTTCCGAGACTTGTGTGCATAAATGCCTACACAGTTCTGCTCACAGTCATGTATACTTCCAGAACTTTTTGAATTGGCCCTTTAATTGTAGCATGCCCACATCCAATAGGATGAGTGTTTTACACATCATTAACGATACAAGGCAGACTGACTGGACTTGCATCATCAATGAGGTTTGGAAGCCAGGTGAACTGGAAACAAAAATGTGATGTAGTGTGTGACCTCTTGAAAGTGCCATCTGCAGCAGAAGCAAGTTCACACACCAAAAAATAAACAAAATCTAGATGCACACATAAGGTTCATTGAAGATAATTGTATACTGCCCATAAGACACAAGACAAATGCTACCCCATGCATATTAGCACAACAGGCATGATGGGGGCACGTCTCTATCAACTCCTACATATGCCAACTCCTTTGAATGATTGTAATTCTGCATCCTTACACTGATTACAAGTACATTGTAACAGGACTGCCCTGCTTGCTGTGCAAACATTGAATAAAGAACTAATTTACAGTGTATATACTCAGAAAATTATTTACAACAAATAACAAACTGCACATTTTAGAAACCACAGACAGGGATGTAAACTCATTCACAATTTATTTGCAGATTTCATAACCAGATTTTTCTTTCCTCTGGGAAGCATAATGCAAAAATACCTCCATAGCTTGGATCAAGCATTATAATGTTGTTAGACTTGATCTGGGTATACTGCAACTATAGCATTTAAACTGCATCTTCAGTGCGCCTGTGCTAGAAATATATGCCATATTTTATCTTTATTCATAATGTGAATATTCAGCCTTGGTGAGCAAAGCTGTGTTTTGTAAAAAGCAACATCCTGTGTTTGGACTGTGGAGAGTGTGTTGACAGTGTCTGGTCATGCTGGGAGCACACCCACCAGAATCTTGATCACTTGGTCACGAATCCTTGCAGCCCTAGACACAGAGATAGGGCTCTTGCTATCTCCAGCACTCATGGTGATGACAGACAGATACGTGGTAGAAGAAAGATAAAACAATAGTTGGAAAGCAAATGGTTATCAATGCAAGTAGTATTGTCATTATGCATTCCTTAGTTCACGTGTGAGTATACTGTAAAGTAAATGCAACAAGATGGAGTTACTAGATTAAGAAGGGTACAAATGTAAGAAAACTTTAGTGTAAAGGTTAGAGCAAAAAGTGGCAAAGTTAGGAATATATATACTGTCAAAATAGTGGTCCAAAGGAAACTAAAAAAAAAGGATAAATTATTGTCCTTAGAAATGTGGTTTTGAAATTTTTTAGTGTAACCCCTGCCCTGGTGTAAGGATTTAAATGATACAGCTCATCTTCAGGGAGAGAGAGCACATACATATAAATTAAATGACAGTCACCTACTTGACCTCCCAGGCCTGGGATGGTCGTCTGGCTACTCGGACATCCTCAGAGCTGCTGCAGGCTGAAAAGCAAGGGGGTTAGCAGGCAAAACACTAAGGAATTAGTTAGCCATTGCCTACTCTTGGAAAAAGTTCAACCAGCATCCATTTAATTAAAGTAAAAGCTAATGAGCATATGACTGTACAAAATAAAGACCCGTCTGGGGTAAATTATCTACTTTGGATCCCACAGAGGGGAGAGATTATAACAAGTCCAGCATCTCTTTTGGGAAGTAGTCCTTCAGGCACAGGCCCTCAGTGTATTAGGGTTTATTTTCTTTGGGCTTGCGTATAACCCAGGGGCACAATTTAGTTTAAGTTATCAGCAGATATAATGATTCACAAATCCAGCTTTGGGTAATGGAAACAGAATCTAATTATGTATAGATCAAACAAACAAACATATGAAAATGCCCAGCAGATACAGGCCATACTGTCTATCAAGTCTACTCAAGTGCACAGCTCTCAGTCTAATCTACTGCACCCCCCACCACCCTTTGCCTGTCCATCTGATTTATTGCCCCCTTCTGTCGACTCCGCCTTTCCCAGCTTTCCCCTGATTTTGACCTTACCTTTGACATTGTCTGCCCCACTCTTAAAACTGCCCACAGATTTCAATGATATCACCTCCTCTGGCAGCGCATTCCACCTTGCTACCACCCTTTCTGTGAAGTAGTGTCTCCTCATTTCCCTCCTGAATCTTCCACCTCCAGTTTCAGACTGTGTCCCTGTGTCCCTCCTCCCTTTAAACTAAACATGCCCTCAGTACTAACCTTATTCATGCCCTGTAAGTATCTGAAGGTCTCAATCATATCCCTCTCTCCTTCTATCCTCCAGAGAATACATGTTGTGCTCCTCTAGTCTTTCCTCATATGGTTTGCCCCCCCCAGCCCAAGGATCATCCTTGTCACCCTGCACTGGACCCCATCCAGTAGTTTGACATCCTTCTTTAAATTGAGACACTAGAACTGTACATAGTACTCTAAGTGATGTCTCACCAGTGACCTGTACAGTGGCAGAATTACATCCTTTCCTAGAGGTGATTCCCTTGACAATGCACCCCAGCATCTTATTAACCTTGGTCGCTACCTTCCTATACTGCACTGAGTGATTCACATCCCCTGCTACTAATACCCCCAGATCCTTCTCCTCCACTGAAGTGGATAACTGCACTCCCCCTAGCCAGTAGCAATACCCAGGGTTCCTTGATCCCAAGTGCATGACTTTGCACTCCTCAATATTGAACACCAGCTGCCATTTGTCTGACCAGTGCTCAAGTCTTGCCAGATCCTCTTGGAGTACCTGCCCCCCTCCCACACTTTCCACCTCCACACCAGTCTTTGTGTTGTCTGCAAAAAGGCTGATCTTACTCCTAATCCCATCTGATATGTCAGCAAGAAAGATGTTAAATAGCACCAGTTCTAGTGCCGAGCCTTGTGGGAACTCACTGGTTACAGCTCTGGGAGTTAAGAGTTCTCCCCTACAACTACCCTCTGCTGTTCATCCTACAGCCAGCCCCTAACCCATCCAACCAGTTTCTCCCCTGCTCCCAGGTTTCTCAGATTACTAGTCAATCATCCATGGCACTGAGTGAAGGCTTGCTGAAGTCCACATACAGGACATCCTCTGCATGGCCCCTATCAAGTACCCTTGTCACCCAGTCAAAAAGTCACCAGATTTGTCTGGCAGGATCTGCCTGAGACAAACCCATGTTCCCATCATGCTGGAGACCTTTCTCCTCCAGAAAGATCACCAACCAGAATGGGTGGTATCATGTAAATCTTTGAACAGCTTCAAAAGGGCATGGGACAGGGAGCAGGGGAGAGTGAGGGGGGGAAGGTGGGGTGTGGCAGTGGGATGACAAAGGGGAGGGGGTGGGGCAGCTACAAACTAGGGGTGCTAGCTGCAAACTTGAGCAGGCTTAGTTGGACTGGATGGTCTGTTTCTGCTGGCACATTCATATGTTCATATGCATGTAACCTCTCTTTAAGGATAGTCTCCATTAGCTTCCCCACAATGGAGGTAAGGCTGACTGATCTATAGTTACCTCATTCTTTGGGCCCACTCTTATGGAGTACATGTATCATCCTCCAGTCCTGGGGCATGCACCCAGTCCCCAGGAAGACGTTGAACAAGTCTGCTAGAGATCCCACCAGGGCCGCTGCCAACTCCTTCAGGACCCATGGATGCAGGTTGTCTGGCCCTGGTACCTTAGCTATCTGCAGGGACCTAAGGCCTTCCAACACCCTGCTCACTGGAATCTCCCCATCTGTTACACTCACTCCCCCCCTTGTGCCCACCCTGCCTTTCCCCTGGGGCATAGGCCCAATTCTTTCCATGGTAAACATTGAGCTGAAGTACTAACATAACATACTAACATACTAGATGCCAGCAGAGTAGGCCTATTGGTCTATCAAGTCTGCTCGTGCTTCAGCACCCTGACTGGATACCGTAGCCCTCTATTTGTCTCCTTCCACTGTTACTCCTTTCCCCAGTCCTGCCACCCAAGCAAACCAGCCTCTGCTTCACCCCTTGCCTATACCTGTCCCACCCTCTCTTAAATCCATCCACCGTAGCTGTCTGTACCAGCTCCCTGGGCAGCGCATTCCACGGTTCCACCACTCTCTCTGTAAAGTACCTCCCCCCCCAATGCTACCACTCCAATCTTCCAGCTGTGTCCTCTAGTGATTCCACCCTCCTTCAGTCGAAAGATCCTATCTTGGCTTACCTTATTTACTCCACTGAGGTACCTGAAGACCTCAATCATGTCCCCCTGGTCCCTCCTCTCCTCCAGCGAGAACAGGTTGAGCTCCCCTAGTTGTTTCTCATATGTCATATCCCCCAGGCCCCAGATCATTCTGGTTGCTCTCCTCTGAACCCTCTCCAGGAGTTGGATGTCCCATATTAGGTGCGGCCTCCAGAACTGCACATAGTACTCAACATGTGGTCTAACCATTGAGTGTTTGTGCCTGCTCTGCCCCCTTTTCTGCCCACCCTCCATCTTTCTTGATTCTGACAATCTGATCTTTATAGCTTCTTTTCTCTCTTATGTACTTAAAGAAATACCTTTCCCCATCTCTGATCCCCTGTGCCAGCCTTAGGTCCCTTGAAACCTTGGCTACCCTGATTACTCTACTCACCTCTCTGGATTTCCTCATATACTCCTCCCTGTCCTCCTCTCTTTTGGATCTCTGATAGCTTCTTAAGGCAGCTCTTTTCTCCATCACCCTCACTTCTACCTCCCTCCTCAACCAGCTCATATACAGCAAGCACTAGAATATGGATTGAGCTATGGGGCAATTTACTCTGAAGCTTACCAGGGGATACCATCATTACAAATTTTCCTGGACCTTGCACTCTTCTTTGTCAAGGCCATCCAACAAGGGTTCACAAGGGTGACACCTTCTCAGGAATTACATCAACCAGCTATGAGGCCATTGAGTCTACATAATCTCCACCAACTCCATGCTGTGGTTTCAGCTACTCCAGGATCTATGTGGCTCACCACACAATTTAGATAAAGGCACAGAGGGGCACTTCCCACTTGGGGTCAGCAGCATCCTGAAATCCGACTGCCTCACCTCTTAACCCTGGCAGCCCCCTTGGGAAGAGGATCCTTTGCCAAATTATAGCACCATTCCATTACAGGGCTTCCTCCTGCTTCCCAGCAAGGAGGGATGCACCAAGGTACCTGTTAAAAATTTCCGTAAGTTACATTTTATCCCAGAGGCTGAACACTTAGCTTATTGTGATGGAAAATAATTGTTCCTTTCTAGATCTGATTATCTCCATCGGGTGTTCATCCCATGGAGAGGCATGATGAGATGGCTGCTGCCAAGACTGTTTGATGGTGAGTCTAACTCAAAACTAAGCCTCACAGCTCCCTCAGTTGGGCTGCAGCCAGCTTGTTCACCTACTACCAACCGATTGACTGACTTCCAATGATCAACTTAGAGTGACACATAAGTACCCTGAAGCTGGCAGGCCCCCTCGAGCTCCCAGCCAATCCAGATTATTGGGAGGTACCAAAACAGATTGAGTTAACTTTTTCAGGTCTGTATAGCTATAGAGGCACCCCAGATCACTGAGCTATATACTCCCAGTTAAAAATAAATGTATGTTCTCATTATTTACAGTGTCAGTGGCTCAGCAGGTTGCACACTCCTCTGAGATTGGAACATCAGAAGGCTGTGGGTTCTATCCCCACACCAGGCACTTAGGTCAAATTCCATACTGACACTGTAGTGCAGCATGAGGGGTGCTGCACTCTGAGGTGCTGTCTTCGGATGAGACGTTAAACCAAGGTCCTGTCTGTCTGTTTTGGTGGTTGTTCGGGTGAACGTTAAAGATCCCATGGCAGTTCTCGAAAAGAGTTGGGGAATTTCCCTGGTGTCCTGGCCAAATTTCCCACATTCGCTAAATATACCACCAATAGCTTAATCTGGTTCAATTTCGGTCGGTTACCATCTTCATCCAGTTACCCCTGAAAAAGGGACTGCTAGTCTCAGTGAGCCTACCGGGTCAACAAAATTCAATAAATGAAAACAAAAAATTGGGGGTTGAAACTCCAAGCTAGCCTCCCACCCAAGACCCTGGTGCACAGGGGTTGGCCAAATCCCAACTCACTTGGCCACAGGGAGAAAACATGACTAACATTAGAGAGCACTATGAGAGTAATGTTAGTGAACTTGTAATAAGAAAAGAAATTTGGATCCCTTTCTACCTGGGGTTCCATCACCTGGTACCCTGAGTGCTCATCCCCCAGATCCCCAGGATGCCGCACCCGGATGACCCAGGATGGCACCCATCAGGTTCTAAAATTGACAAGCAAATAGGAAACACATCAGGTCTCACCAAGGACTTTGTTAAGAGCACATAAACATTTAACATTTTCATAAGTACCTCTTACCATATGACCATTTGCACTAAACATGCAGATACATGATGTCAAGACATGATCAAGTACAAAAGTAATTGAGTACAGCAGTATAAAACAGTAGAAAAATAAATATTTAGACTTAAAATATGATTCTCAGAAAAATTATTAAACTCATCATGTAAAATAGTAGAAACTGTGACCAAGACTTCAGATATAAAATCCACAACATTGAAACTTTTTAATTTTTCTTTCTTTCTTTTTTTGCTACCTAAAAGCCAAATTTTGACATTTTATATTTTATACTTTTTATATTTTCATATTTTCAAAGAAATACAGAGAAGGGTACCTAAGCACCCATCTAGGAAATAGTCACTGTTCAAATGCTCCATCTGGGTGAGTCCTGGCCTAGTTTTGCAGAGTTCTGAAATAGAAATAAACATAGTACACCACAAGGGAAGACAGACTTTCACACCTGCAGCATAAAATACTGTTTAATAAATGAAAGAAAAGGATTTCTCTCAACCAGTTCAGCAACAGGACAGCAACCTTCAGACTCTTCTTCCACTTTGGATAGGCTGATGGATTCAGAGAACTCAGCATGACCTAGGGTAGGTGGTGGCTGGAGGACCTCAAGCTCACCCAAAGTAATTCCAGAAAGGAAGTAAACAGGGTTCTTAGGAATTTTGCAGCTGTTGGTTTTGGGCAAAGAGGTGCCACCTCCTTTTGGCCTTCAACACTTCAGGTAGTCCTTCATATTCCTTTAGTAGTAATCTGGGCCCATTTTAGTGCAGAGTGTCCCTCAGAGTCTCTGGCTTCCACCATGTACATGGTCCTTCCTCCATCCAGATCCAAATACTGAATGTGATACTCTATGATGGTAAGCTTTCAAATATCTGGGGCACCATGGACTGAGCTTGGGCTCTTGCCTCAAAGAGGTAGATGGAGTCTGAGAACTCATCAAGTCCATGTTTGCAGTACAATTTGTTTAATGTTGGTTTAAAAGCTAGACCTCTGTTCTTGACCTCTATGTCATCCCACAACTATTCTGGTTGGTAGGGATGGAATACTGAGAATACTTCTGCTTAAGTTTCCTCCTGATAATCTTTCTGATTGTGACCAGGAGGAATTGTCTTGTTCACATCACTCCATGGGGCTTGGCCTAAGGCAACCAGCTGTGGTTATGATAGGCATCAAACTGCTTTTTCCTCAGCTTTTCATTGTAGGGCTTCCATGCCTAGACTTATCCTCTGCTTTGTCCATGTCCCATTGGTTCCTGGTTGGAGTGATCACATATGTAGGCAGCAGCCTGTGGTTGTAGTCCCAAGAGAGAAGAGGTGAGGAGAGCTGCATCTGATTAAGACAGGATTTAGTGTGGGAGACCTCCAATCCAAGGGTGATGGGTGTTTGAGTTTCCACCAACCAGGACTGTTTGGAAGACCCCAGAGAAGGTTGGACCCCTCCCAGAAGTCTCTTTAGCTCCAATGGACAAAGATGCTACAGAACAGGTCGGGGTCTTGACATGAGTGGTATGATCTTTACACTTGTTTCTCCCTGGGTCAATGGGAGTTATGCAACACTCCCCTTTTGGACAAATTTCAAAGGGGTCATAAGCTGATGGCAATAGCTGGCCCTCCATAGGATGGTTATTACATGGTATTCTCCTCTCTGACGGGCACTGCCTCCAAGAGGCATGATGTTCTCATGTGTTGGGGTTAACATCAGTAGCTTCATTGGTGCAGGAGTCAGAGCCCTAATGGGAACAGAGAAAGTGGCCTGAGGAATAAGAGTTAGAACCCTAATTAGGGAGGGCATCAACCATGCCATCAAGGGTGTTCTGAATTGGTCTGGAAGCTCTGCTGCTGGTTCAGTTGTAGAGGGCTGGAACTGTAATTATGTGTCTGAGGTCCCTGATGGACCAACTAACTGGACCAAGCAAAGAGGAGTAGTCAGTTCCTGGACTTAATAACCACTTACTGAGAGCATCCCTCCCTCTCTCTGATTCAGTACTCAAGGCCTCAGTTGCTATGGGGCCTCAGGGCACATGCCAGGGGTATCATCTTTAAGGTACCCTTGAAAAATCAAATGGGATACTACATCACTGCCATTGTGCAAGCAAAGTCACAGCAAGGTGCACCATCTGGCCTTGCATTGAACATTAGTGTTCCTAAGTACTTTTCCCATGGGACCACACAGGCTATATGCTCCTCTTTAATGCGACCCATTCAGACATGTGGCCAAGCAGGTGCCAGCCCATCTTCTTGAAGTTGAAACAGGTGTGCTTTGAAACAATTGAGAGCTGCATAGGAGATACTATATTGGATTAGAAATCTGCAACAAATCTCTCTTGCTTAACTCTGAGGAGTTGCTCTTACTTTACATTCTTACATTGGTATTGCTATGTGTTTAATTATTTTAGTTTTTAAATCAGGAAGGGGTTTGCAAAACTGCTTATTTTGTGAGTAACTTCTGAAGGGTTGAAATAACTGCATATTTGGTTTTCCCTTGTGGGTAACTGGACTGTTTACTAGTTTCTGTGACAGTTTGCATCAAAATATTTTTAAATAATTTACTGGTGGTAGTGGCCGATTACTTCTAATAGCAAAGGCTGCAGTTTGTTATTTGAATCCAGACAGAGCCTCAGGTGGGGGAAATTGTCTTCACAAAGTGTTGCACTGAGTCAGGGAGGCCTGCATCATAGCCAGTTGTTCTGGGTGGAGTCTTCCAGAATTGATCAAATTACCAGGGCCGGCGTTAGGCACCCGCGATCCCCGCGGCCGCGGAGGGCCCCCAAATTTAGCAGGCGGTGGCGGGTCTGGCAGCGGGCCCCAACAGTTAGCAAAAGTTAACCAAAAATTAAAGAAACTTGCAGATACATGTTTAATTAATTACCTTTGTGACCCCGGCCAATTTTCGGCTGAATCAAGTCTGGATCTATGTTGCTTTCTTAGATGCCTCCTGCCAGATTACATTTCTGTTTGATGCTGCCCGCCGGCCACCCAATTTTCCTGGTGAATGCTGAACCATGCTGCCCTGTCCATGCCATGTTCAGCTCAACTTTGCTTTGTTTCCCTACGTCCCCCTATTGTGCCGCACATGCTGATGTGGGAGGAGGTGTGGTTGGAACCAATCACAAGGCCCCACTCCGTCCGTTCCTGTTATCATACCTCCTCCCACTGAGACCTGAACATTTTGTTCCCTCCTCAGGTCCATATAGTATGCTATATGTGCGACCCCCAGTGCTCTTGGAATCACATGAGTAACAGCTCCAGAGCCAAGAGAATCAAACGCATTGCAGCCGCTAGCCTGACTTACGTAGAGCAGAGAGATAGACTATCACCACCACAGTCAGATTAACCTTCCAGACCTGGCACCCACCTGCCAATACCGATTTGCTCCCTGCTACTGCCAGTGCTGCTAGAGCTATAATTTATTTTTTTCTTTTAAGAAAATGGAGCAAGCAAGGCAGCCAGCAGCAGCAATTACTGGGTATTGCCACTTTGCCAGTGGAGACCGCCACTCTGCTGCCGCCCGCCAGTACACAGAGTGGAGAGGTGACTTAGTGAGACCCTGTGACCCCATGAGGATTTAGGGAGACCAGTGCCTTACCTGCCTTCGCTTCCTTTTAGGTAGGTAATAATGGGATAGGAGCTCCTAAGTTGTCTGTCTGACTGTAGGATTACCAGAATTAATTGTTTAGCCTCTGCTGGGATGCAGATAGGCACATATATAAATAATGAGTAGTTCTGCTGTTGCTTACTCTTCAAGTAAATGATGTTTTGATGTATTTACAGTACAATAATGCAGCATTAATAGAGTTCTTCTATGTAAAGGATTCGAGGGAGGGAGGCCTCGGTCCTGTCTGTGGGGCCCCCGTCATAGAGTTTGCCGAGGCCCCCAAAGTCCTAAAACCGGCCCTGCAAATTACTATAAACTACTTGTGTGTTACAGTTTCAGACAGAAGCCATCTTCTTGAAGTTGTAACAGGGTGTACTTTGAAACAACTGAGAGGTGCATGGGATATACTATATTGGACTAGAAATCTGCAACAAATCTCACTTTTGCTTAAATCTGAGGCAGGTGTTCCTTATTTTGCATTCTTACATTAATATTTCTTTGTGTTTAATTATTTTAGTTTTCAAATCAGGAAGGGGGTTTGCAAACCTGCTTATCTTGTGAGTAACTTCAGAAGGGTTGAAATAACTGCATATTTGATTTTCCCTTGTGGGTAACTGAATTGTCTACTAGTATTCTGTGACAGTTCTCATCAAATTATTTTTAAATAATTGTTTACTGTGTCTTTCCTTGTGCACAGCTGACTTGTTTTGGGGCTGATTGCTTTCAGAGCACAAATCACCGGGCTAGGGAGGTTTACTTGTGTTTGACTCAACGGTTTTTGATTTTTTTCTGTTTGTTTAGTAGGGTATTTTCTCTGTTAAATTGTTGTGTAGGTCATCTTGCTGACAGGAAGGTCAACACTCATCATAGTGGTGGGTCAGAGCTTTTAGTTGATTGTTTCGAGAGGGCACAGTTTGGGACCAACCCCCTCTTCCTCTCACCCCACCCACCCCTGTACCATTTCCTTTATACCAGGGGTTCTGACATCATTTTCAAGAGGGCAAGGTGCATACCACTGTCATATCCTTTTCAGCATACTGCACTGACAATATAAGAGTACTCATTATAATATATGTGTGTGTGTATATATATATATATATATATATAAAACAAAACAATAACCGGAAAAAAAACTTACACAGGATAAATAGGAAGGTAGACAGACATGTGGGGAGTAGTGCAATGTACTGGCTGTGGGGCAGCAGTCTTCCGGGAGTCTTTCTGGAGGCTGAGATGCTGCCCTATTTGCAGGCAACTCTCTGCCCTGAGGGAGGAGGTTGCCTGTCTTCAGGCCACCCTGGACTGTAGTAAGGGAAACTCCCCTACCCGGGGAGCACCAGGGCCACCACCACTACCTCAGAGATTGCCAAGAAGGCACAGCAGTTGGACCACAGTAGGCTCAAGGAGGGTGAGGGTGGTGGAACAGAGGCACACCCAGTCAGCTGTACCACTCCACAATCCATACACCATTCTGATGGAGCATAGTTCCTCTATGGATGCACCCGCAGAGGCGACTAAGGAGGTTGCGGACAACTGTCACAAGGGAGCCCCACAGGAAGGAGGCAGAGAACACCACAGGAAAAGGAAGCAGCTCCTGGTGGGGACCCAACTATTAGGGATAGAACTGGGGATGAGGGAAACTGAAGCAAGGTGCCTGCCTGGCACCATGGCTTGGAGGGACAGGAAGCGCATCCTCAGGATCATGAGAACAGCTGCACAGGAGACTGAGCTGGATGTCATTGTCCACCTAAGGATGAATGACTTGGCTCAACATGAGATTAGAGCAGTGCAGGAGGAGTTTGTGGAGTTGGGGAGGGGCCTAAGGCAAGTAGCACACACAGTATCCTTCTCAGAGGTGCTGCTTGTCTATGACAGGGTGAGGCAAGGATACTTTGCACCATGCAATTTAATGAATGGTTGAAAAATGGTGCAGAGCAAGGGGTTTGGCTTCATTGGGGACTGGGATTCCACCTCAGAGGGATACCAGCCTATACTGGCAGGATGGTCTGCATCTGTCCAGGAAGGAACAAGTCTTCTACGATCAGTTTAAATGCTTCATTGACAAGCTTTTTAAACTAGTCAAGGGAGAGGCACTGATAAGCAGCAGGAATTCCCAGCCTCCCTACAAAACAGGGTACTAAATGAGGTAAAGACCAAGGTAGAAAGGTCTGTAGGGAGCAGGACAGGGGTAAATGGAGAAAGCAAAGTCAGTGAGGACAGGGATGAAAGCAAGAGGTAAAGCCATCAAAAATGGAGAGCAATCGAGTACCAATGCCCGTAGTCTGGGTAACAAGCTTTGAATTAGTGGCCTAGATGGAGGAGGAACATCTGGATATTGTGGCAGTCACAGAAACATGGTACACACAGAACCATGACTGGGATGTAAACATACCAGGATACACTATCTACAGGAGGAACAGGGAGGGTAAAAGAGGAGGAGGAGGAGCTCTACATAAGGGAAGAAATCAAAGCAACAGAACAAAAGGGTAAACAGGAGGAGAGGAAGCACTGTGAGTCAGTTTGGAGACAGGCAATGGCACCACAATCTGCACAGGGGTTGTATACAGACCCTCATCTCAGAGGGAGGAAATGGACAAGGAAATGATAGATAGTATCCTTAGAATGGCAGAAAAAGGAGAGATATTGCTAATGGGGGATCTGAATATGCCAGATGTTAACTGGAGCACATTTGCAGCAGCCACTTCTAAGAGTGGGGTCATTCTAGATGCCCTACAGGGGGCATGTCTTAGACAACTGGTATTGGAACCCACTTGAGAGGGAGCAATCTTAGACCTGGTACTCTCAAATGGAGATGGCAAGAGGATCACAGATTTAGAAGTGGGTAGCCATCTGGAAACTAGTGACCATCAAACAGTATGGTTCACGATAAACACAGCAGTAGAGTCAAGCTATACAAAGGCAAAGGTACTGGACTTCAGGAGAGCTGACTTTGCCAAAATGGGTGAGTGCCTAAGGAATGTACTAGCAAATGGGCAGGAAGGAGGGGTGGAAGAACAATGGTGAATAATCAAAACTGCCATCACAGAGGCAACCAGCCTTTGTGTGAAGCAAATAAACAAAACAAAATGATGTTAGAAACCACTATGGTTCTCAAAGAAGGTGGCGGGGAAGGTTAGGGAGAAAAGAGAACATTCAGGAAGTACAAGGAATCACAGAAGGAGCAGGACAGAGAATTGTATTAGTTAAAGCAAAAGGAAGCAGGAAAAGGCAGTCAGAACAGCAAAGGCCCAAACTGAGGAAAAGATAGCCAACTCAGTTAAGAAGGGGGATGAAACTTTTATAGATACATCAGGAGCGAAGGAAGACCAAGGTAGGGATACTGAGGCTTAATAAAGGGCAGGGGGTAGGCAGAGGGTGACTGTGAAAAGGCAGAGATACTAAACAAATATTTTTGCTCAGTATTCACAAATGAAGAGGGGGGGAGGTACCTAAACCAAACAATAGAAACACTATGGATACAGGGGTTGATACCAGTCCTTTCACAGAAGAAAGGGTTCTGAAGGAACTCTTAAAACTGAAGGTGGACAAAGCAGTGGGGCCTGATGGGATTCATCCCAGAATTCTAAAAGAACTAAGGGTAGAACTAGTGACACCACTGACTACCCTCTTTAATAAATCATGGGAGGATGGGGTGATACATGAGGACTGGAGGACAGCAGATGTTATTCCACTTCACAAAAGTGGGAGCAGGGCAGAAGCAGGAAACTACAGACCTGTTAGTTTCACCTCAGTGATTGGGAAAATGATGGAATCACTTCTGAAGGAAATAATTGTTGAGTACCTAGAGGCCAGAGGAGCACAGGACCCAAGGCAGCATGGATTCACAGTGGGAAGGTCATGTCAGACAAATCTAATAGATTTCTTTGACTGGCTGACCAAAGTAGTAGATCAGGGAGGGGCTGTGGACATGGCCTACCTAGACTTTAGCAAGGCATTTGACACAGTCCCACACAAAAGATTAATATACACAAGTTGGCCAGCCTGGGAGTAGGTCCCAAGATGGTAGCCTGGGTAAAGAATTGGCTAGAGAACAGGACCCAGAGGGTAATAGTAAACGGAGTCCACTCTGAAGAAAGGGGGGTTACTAGTGGGGTACCGCAGGGTTCAGTACTAGGACCGGTCCTCATTAATGTCTTTATAAGCGACATTGCAGAGGGACTGGAAGGAAAAGTATGTGTCTTACAGATAACACAAGATCTGCAACAGAGTTGATACACAAGGTGGTGGAAAGGATGAGAAGGGACTTGGCAAGGTTGGAGGAATGGTCAGATATGTGGCTGCTCAGACTCAATGCAAAGAAGTGCAAGGTAATGCATCTGGGAAACAAAAACCCAGGGGAAGAGTACACAATGGGGGGTGAGTTAATAACAACAACAAAAATTGAAAGAGTCCTAGGAGTAATTATATCAGATGGCCTAAAGGTGGGCAAGCAATGTGAGAAGGCAGTAAGGAGGGCTGGGGGGTACTGGGATGCATAGGGAGAGGCATCACCATAGAAAACAGGAAGTTGTTATCCTCTGTACAGACAGTTGGTGAGACCCCATCTGAGTACTGCATGCAATTCTGAGACCCCATCTCAGCAAAGACATAGACAGAGTGGAGGCTGTTCAGAGGAGGGCAACCAAAATGGTGCAGGATCTGCACCAGAAGACATACGAGGAGAGACTAAAGCAGGTTAATATGTATACCCTTGAGGAAAGGAGGGAGAGAGGGGACATGATAGAAACGTTCAAGTATCTCAAGGGAATTAACAAAGTACAAGAGGGTAGCATCTTTCAGAAGAAGAGATGTGTAAGAACAAGGGGCGCAATTTGAAGATACAGGGGATGGCTCAGAGGTAATGTTAGAAACTATTTTTTCACAGAGAGGGTTGTGGATGCATGGAACAGCCTTCCTGAGGAGTTTGTGGAGTCAGGAACAGTGGGAGAATTCAAGAATGCATGGGACAGGCATAAGGCAATTCTAGTGGAGGGTAGGAGGAAGTAAGCTATTGATTAACTAGAATCTGCAGCTTATCTATCAGGTAGGGAAATAGGCAGACTAGGTGGGACAAGCGGTCATTATTTGCTGTCAAATTCTATGTTTCTATGTTTCTATATAAGGGTTAAAGAGCAAGCAATACAAGATGCAGCATATCTGAATAGTTTTGAGGGTATACCGTCAGCTCCAACCAATCTCTCTGTGTCTAATTTTAATAGTTCCTTTTTCACTTTTTCTACTGAATTGTCACAAAATTTGAACTGTAAGTCAATCAATCAATCAATCAATTAATCAAATCTTTCTTTATCCAGGTGGGCACCATTGAGCAATGCTCATTTGCAAGATGGACCTGGTCATAACAAAAATCATATTACATGATGGAGAGGCAGTTATCTTCCATTCCTGCAGCAGAAAAGACCAAACATGGTGGCCACGCTGGGCTGACCATTAGATAGCAAGATTAGGCAGCATGTTTTTACTATTTTAACTTGTTTTAACTTGTTTTTATTTATATTTTGTTTTGTAGCAGCATTAGTATAGTATTATACTGTATCTTAGTTAGTGGTTAGTGTTTAGTTTAGAGAGGGATTTTTTAGTGAGTTAGCTATTATTAGTGCATCTTCGGTTTTAGATACCAGTAGATGCAACTGATGGTCTAGGTTACAACTCAGAGCTGATTCTGCTTACTTTGGCCCAAATGAGTTGGAGGTGGGGTGAAGGAACTAAGGAGAAGCTCCTACCTTCCTTGTTTTATGGGTGCTGTGATCCTGTTGTCTGGAGGAGGGTGATTTGGGAAGTCATGCCATCTGGAGGATTGGTGATCTGAGGAGCCATGTCATTTCTGAGGAGTCTGATCTGCGGGAACTGTTGTTGCAGGAGCGGTTACTGGAACTTACATGGGTCTGGTTGGATTAATTAGCTGGAATGCTCTGTTTGCTTCAGAACTGTTTTGGTGGACTCCTGTTCCTGTTGTCAATTTCTGTTGAAATCTGAAAGTTTTGGATGATTTCCTGTCTTGCAGACCTTCTCTTGGACATATAATTGTTCTCGGCCATTGGGAGCTGCTCCTCTGCCTGGCTGGTGCTCACATGGGGGTTGGAGGCAGGGTTTGCTGGAGGGCTGGCCTTGCATCTGTTCCCCTCAACTCTCTGCAAATTCAGCTGGTGGGCTGTGTCCATGGAGAGTTGAGGTGTTGGGTCACTGGTAATACAGGAGGGAGGGCGGCCGCCCTGCAGCACTGGAAGATACATCTTGTTATTCTTGGAACTAGACCTGGAGACCCTGGAGGTTCGAACTTGAGTTGGACTGGATGTTCTGGAGAAAACTACAGTCTGGTTTGACTTTTCCTTTACCTAATTTCATTGTTTTGGGCCAGATTGTTATTGATTTTGGGCAGTGAGAGAGCACAAATGATTATGTGAACTTCAGACAGTGAGAGTGTCAAAGTTTTATATCATTTATTGACTTTTCCCCAGACCTCTGTGAAAGTTAGTGTCTGGGGTAAAAGCCTAATAACCTTACTTTTTATCTTTCTGGAAAGGTGGGAGCTCCCTAGAGGAGATAAATTATTGAATTTGGGATCATTTTATTATTTGCTGCTACCTGGAAGCCTTTGCATTATGTTTATATAGCTGATTCCTTACTATTGAGTTGGGGCTTTATATGTGTTTGTGGTGTGGTTTGAAAGTTTGTTTGTTTTTTGTGTTTGTTTGGGTATTTGTGACTTGTTGTGGAAATGTGTTGGTTAGGTATGCAGATGTTCAGGCCTTATTCCCCCTCCAGGCTAAGGAATCTTTGCCCTTTCTATTGCCTTCCCCTGTCTCCAGAGGTGTATAGACGGTGTAGGGCATTGGGGATTGCTAGGAGGTTAAGGGTGGGGACTCAGCCTGCTGGGGGAATGAAGAAGAGTGGATGGATTGGGATTGTGGGGACAAGGAGATGCCCTGGGGCAAAATGGGTCCAGGAAAGGGGGGTTTTCCCTATCTGGTTCCCATACCCAAGGGCTCTGCCTACAGCAGACAGGAAACTCGGTCTTCCTCATCTGCTCATCGGACTCGGGTGGTGTTATGCAATGCCAGGTCTATTAAAAACAAGACCGCTATAGTTGCAGATCTTGTTAATTCAACTGACCTGGCTTGCATCACCGAGATCTGGTTGGATGAAACTGCTGGTCCCATTTAGGTTGCAGCAATTACACCTGGTTCTCGTAGATACACCACCTAAGAATGGATCATAGGGTCGGGTGTGGCCATTTGTTTAAATAAGAACTAAACCTGATGGAGGTTCCAGTGGAGCTACCAATTCCTCTGAATGTATCCATGGGTGAGGTGTGGGTGCAGGATTCTTCGTCACTGCTCCACCAGGAGACGGGAATGCTTTCCTGTGGGAAGTCGTGGATTTCATTGTTGACCTGACATTGGGACCCCATAGATGGCTGATCCTGGGGATTTCAATGCCTGGGTCAATGATGAACTCTCAGTTTGGGCAGGACTTTCTCCAGTTAATGAGTTCACTGGGCCTCACACAAGTTGTTTCCTCCTCGACTCACATTGGTGGTCATTCAGTAAACTTGGTGTTTCTCCTGGGGATGGAGATATCTGATCTGGTGGTGGAACCAGTCGGGTGGTCAGACCATCATACCATCAGGTTCAGTTTTGAGGCCCCCCCTAGGAGGCCTGCCCCTATGGAGATGGTACAATACCGCACTTTGAGGGATGTATCCCCTGATGGCCTGATGGCGGTGTTGGACCTATCGGGTATGCCGAGTGAATGGTTGGATCCAGGGAACCTTGTACTAGCCTATAATAAGGCAGTGATAGAGGCCCTGGATTCCATTGCTCCTGTTCATGTTCGTCCACTCACCCTTCGCCCAGGTCTCCTTGGTTTGATGAGACCTTGAGGGAGCTGAGGAGAGTTGAACGAAAAGTTAGAGAGGTGATGAGAAAGTCGGCCTGGTATGTGACAGGCTTAGTTTGATGGGCCATTACATGGTTTATCAATCAACAATTTCCATAAAAGGCAGAATTCCTGTCCAGGGAAATTGTTACTGTGTGGAATCGACCAGCTCAGCTTTTGACCATGGACAGACTGTTCAATCCACTCTGCCTTCAGCCCAGAAATGCTTTTTCTCAAAAGCGGTGTGAGGAGATTGCTCAATTCTTCACGGATAGGGTTGCCTTGATCAGGTCCAATATCCACCTGACCCTCTCAAGGGAGTAGCAGTGGTCGGCAGGAGATGTCGGACACCCAGTTTGTGTGGTGTGACTTTAGCCATCCCACAATCAGCGATATTGTGATGGTTTTCCAGTCATTACGTCCTACCAACTGTAGTTTGGATCCGGATCCCACGCACCTACTGGTTGGCTGCATGGATGTTATCAGCCTGGTCCTTGCTGAGATAGTTTGGTTGTCCTTGGAGAGGGGGAATTTTCTAGATCCCCTTAAGGAGGCTGTGGTTCGGCCCCTTCTTAAGAAGTCCTCCTTGGATCCCGATTGTCTAGCAACTACAGGTCTGTCTCTAACCTACCCTTTTGGGTAAGGTAATTGAAAAGGTGGTGGTATTATAGTTGGAGGACCATTTGACCAGCCACAATGTCTATGATTCTCTCCAGTCCAGTTTTGGGAAGAGACATAGTACAGAGACAACCCTTGTTCAGGTACTAAATGACCTCATGATAGCGAGAGATCGAAGGACTTGTTCCATCTTTGTTCTTCTTGATCTCTCTGCAGCATTTGACAGTGTGGACCAAGGTGTGCTGTTGGATCACCTGCGGCTCATCTGTGGACTCTTCGGATCTGTCCTCAGATGGTTTCGATCTTTCCTCATGGGTAGGACTCAGAGAGTGGTATCTGGGTTTTGTTCCTCAGCACCATTCTCTCTATCCTGTGGGGTACCGCAGGGATCCATTTTGGTGCCCATGTTATTTGCAGTGTATATGCTGCCATTGGGAGTGATTATTAGATGGTATGGCTTGAGTTTTCACTGCTATGCAGATGATACTCAGCTGTACATGTTTTTTGTACCTGGTCAGGATGATGCTGTCTCGATGCTAAACAGCCGTCTAACCGAAATCCAGACCTAGATGAATGTGAGTTGGCTACGGTTGAATCCTACAAAAAACAAGGTGCTGGTGGTGGACTCAGGTCATCGTGAGGCGGGTATGTTGAAAGGTTCTCCTTTGGGTCTATGGCTCGGAAGTGTCCAGCTAACTGCCTCAGACTGGGTGCGGAACCTGGGCGTTATGTTTGACGACTGTCTGACCTTAAAGTAGCAGGTATCAGCGGTTTTAAAACTTCTTTTTACCATCTGAGAAATATCACCCGGGTTAAACATCTGGTTCCTCCCGATGATCTTCCAACATTGGTTCATGCTTTCATTACCTTCTGCCTTGACTACTGCAATGCCCCTTACCTAGGGCTACCAGGGGTTGATATCTACCACCTGCAGCTGGTGCAGAATGCGGCAGCCAGACTATTGACTGGTACTTCTAGAACCAGTCATATAACGCCTGTGCTCTGCACTCTGCACTGGCTACTGATACAGTGGCAGATCACCTTCAAGGTTGCGTTATGAACCTATAAGGCCCTACATGATCAGGGATTGGGTTACCTGAAGGATCTCCTCTGTCCCTACTGTCCCCTCTGTCCTCTCCTATCCACCAATGAGGGATTGCTAGAGATTCCCAGGGTTCAGTTACAAACATCAGGGACAAGGGCATTTAGTTTTGCAGCCCCGACCCTGTGGAATTCCCTACCTCATCGGGTACGAGATTGCCTGACCGTCCAGAGCTTTAAGATTGCTTTAAAGACGTACCTTTTTGGTTTGGCATCTGTTGATTATTGAAGCTGCTACTGTATTTTATGTGCTTTATTCCTTTTGGGAAAAATATTTTATGTTTTATTGTACAGGCGCCTTGCTTTGGAAATGCACCTTTTATAAATAAAGATGATTTGATTTGATTTGATTACAGTAACAAAGTAAAACAAGGTGCAGTGTCAAACAGAGAAGTAAAAAATACACATATGTACAGAACAGAGTCATTCATACATATAATCAAGATATATACATTAATATTGAGCAGAGTAGCCTTTTCAATGGATAGGCTCGAAAAGTGGATGTAGCTAGCAAGTTCACTGGAGAGAACTTGGTTACAAAGAAATTACGGGGACGGTGAGGTTAAACCAGAATACATCAGGGAGGGGAGTGGCACCTGGCCAATGCCAAGGCAGCAACTGATGGATCCAGGAGAGTCTGTAAGGGACTAAGACAGGGAGAGACAGAGAGGGAGAGTGAGGCAGGAGGCCAGGCAAAAGGGAGGTACGGTTGGATAGGAAAGAGACAGGAAGTGAGGGGAACTAGCGATGTGGAAAACAATTGTAGGATTCCTTCACAGAGTGGTCATAGAGTGACTTGAAAACACTCAGACTAACGGGACAATTCAACTTCAAGCTTTTTTGCATATTGTTCTACAATGATGGCAGCGTAAAACTTATAGCTGCTCTACCGAAGTGAGATTTGACCTTAGGTATTTGCAGGGCAATTAGAGAGTGGCTTCTTAGGGCATATGAACCTAACACACTCAGGGGAATACAATCCGAGAGTATGATGGAAGCTTTTTGGTAACTGCTCTGAATGCCCATAGAATGGCATTTCTATTTTTCCTATAGTGGAGGGAAGTCCAGCCCACAGCAGTATACAAGGCGCAATGATGTGTGGAAAGGGGAAGGCCAGTTATGAACCTGATTGCTCTATGATATAGGTATCCAATTTAGCCAAGGAAGAGGCAGTGCAATGGCTATAGAGAAGGTCCACATAATCTATCAATGAAAGGAACGTAGCTTGAACCAGCCGCAGCTTAGCATCTGTTGCTAGCCTTGCTTGTAGAGCAGAAAGCAGCTAACTAAAAGAAGCTACATTTTCTTATTAATTTAACACTTATATCTTAGCAGGAGTCAGTGTCTGTTGAGATTAAGCAAACAGATACTTTATTAGAAGTAGAAGGGGTCTTATTTAGGGTTTAAAAAAAAGAAAGAAAAGAAACAAAGTCAGTGTGTGTTCTGTGCTGGGAAGGGTTTCTTTATCGGTTTACTTTGCTAAACCAGTAGGAGGAGAGAGAGCTAATTGGGGTGTGGCTTAGACACCATAAAAGCAGGTGACTCAAATTACAACTTTCTATTGCTAGCCTTGCTTGTAGAGCAGAAAGCAGCTAACTAAAAGAAGCTACATTTTCTTATTAATTTAACACTTATATCTTAGCAGGAGTCAGTGTCTGTTGAGATTAAGCAAACAGATACTTTATTAGAAGTGGAAGGGTCTTATTTAGGGTTTAAAAAAGAAAGAAAGAAAGTCAGTGTGTGTTCTGTGCTGGGAAGGGTTCTGTATCAGTTTACTTTGCTAAACCAGTAGGAGGAGAGAGAGCTTAATTGGGGGTGTGGCTTAGACACTATAAAAGCAGGTGACTCAAATTACAACTTCCTGTTGCTAGCCTTTTCTTACTAATTGCCCTCCACCCACCCTAAGCCAGTTCTACTTTTATAGCCACTGGATTTGACTGTCAACAGAAACTTCCTGTTTGGCAGTAGGAAGGAAAGGATCATAGAAACATTGGTTTGTCAACCCTAAGGAAAAAAAGTAGCTCACTCTCCCTAGCAGTTGGTGGTCCGACACTGAGCAAGGAAGAAGAAGGCTACTGAAGAATATAGGAAGTTACTGTCCCAGAACAGAAGAGGGAGAGCTGTAAGGAGGAGAGAGGCATACAGAAAAACAGGAGGGGACACAAGATAAGACATGATAGGAGTGGTGCAGTGCAATGACTGTGGGGCGGCAGTGTTCTGGGAGACATTCTGGAGGCTGTGATGCTGCCCTATTTGCAGGCACCTCTCTGGTCTGAGGGAGGAGGTTGCCCATCTCCAGGCTGACCTGGCTAGGATTCATGAAACCTCCTCCCCCACCCAGGGACCACCAGGGCCAATGCCACTACCTCAGAGGTTGCCAAGAAAGAGGAGAGATTGGACCAGGGTGGGCTCAGAAAGGGAGAGGGTGGTGGAACAGAACTGCATCCCTCCAGCTGTACCTCTTCACAATTCATATGCTGTTCTGGCAAAGTGTGGTTCCTCTATGGAGGCCCCCACAGTGGAGACCAAGGAGGATGCTGGGAACCTCCACAAAGGAGACCCACAGGAGGGTGGCATGAGACCCCAAAGGGGAAGGAAACAACTCCTGGTGGGGAGTCAATCATTAGGGGTAGAAATGGGGAGGGAGGTGGTGCCTGCCTGGCACCACGGCTTGGAGGACGAGGGAGGCTGAATCCTCAGCATCATGGAGCAGCTGCAAGAGGGAGGAGCTGGATGTCATTGTCCACCTAGGGACAAATGACCTGGCTAGGAATGGGATCAGAGCAGTGCAAGAGGAGTTTGTAGAGTTGGGGAAGGGCCTTAGACAAGTAGCGCATACAGTAACCTTCTCGGAGGTGCTGCCTGTCTATGGCAAGGGTGATGCTAGGGTACTCCTCACCAGGGAATTCAATGAATGGTTGAAAAACTGGTGTGGAGCTCAGGGTTTTGGCTTCATTGGGGACTGGGGAGCCACCTGGAGGGATGCAGACCTATACTGGTGTGATGGTCTGCATCTGTCCAGGGGGAACCAGGATCCTAGGTGAGAGGTTTAAATGTTTCACTGGCAAGCATTTAAACTAGCCAAGGGGAGGCACTGAAAAGGAGCAGGAAATCCCAGCCTCCCCACAAACAACAGTAATTAGTGGAGGTAAACACCAAGGTAGAAAAGTCATTAGGAGCAGGACAGAAGTAAATGTAAAAAGGCAAAAGGCAGTAAGTGACAGAAATGGGCTAAAAGGGTAAGGCCATCAAAAGTGGAGGGTGATGAGTACCAATGCCCGTAGTCTGTGTAACAAGCCCTGAACTAGTGGCCTTGATGGAAGAGGGTTGCCTGGATATTGTGGCAGTCACAGAAACATGGTACACAGAGAACCATGACTGGGATGTCAACATACCAGGATACACAATCTATAGGAGGGACAGGGAGGGTAAAAGAGGAGGAGGAGGACTAGCTCTTTATGTAAAGGAAGGGATCAAAGCAACAGAACTAAAGAGTAAACAGGGAGCAGATGAGATACTCTGGGTCACCCTGGAAACAGGAAATGGCACCACAATCCACATGGGGGCTGTATACAGACCCCCATCTCAGGGGGAGGGAATGGACAAGGAAATGATAGAAGGCTTCCTTAGAATGGCAGAAAAAGGGGAGATATTGTTGATGGGGGACCTGAATATGCCAGATGTTAACTGGAGCATGTTTGCTGCAGGCACATCCAAGAGCAGGGTCATTCTTGATGCCCTACAGGGGGCATGCCTCAGACAGCTAGTATTGGAACCCACTCAGGAGGGAGCAATCTTAGACCTGGTACTCTCAAATGGGGACGGAGAAAGAATCTTAGATTTAGAAGTGGGTAGCCATCTGGGAACAAGTGACCACCAAACAGTGTGGTTCACGATAAACACAGCCATACAGTCAAGCCATACAAAAGCAAGAGTATTGGACTTTAGAAGGGCTGACTTTGAGAAAATGAGAGAGTGCCTCAGAAAAGCACTAGCAAACAGGCAAGAAGAAGGGGTAGAGGAACAATGGAGAGTAATCAAAACAGCCATCACAGAGGCAACAAGGCTTTGTGTAAAGCAAATCAACAAAACACAATGAAGGAAAAAAACGCTTTGGTTCTCAAAAGAGATGGCAGGGAAGGTTAAGGAGAAAAGGATAGCATTCAGGAAATATAAGGAAACACAGAAGGAGAAGGATAGAGAACTTTATCAGTTAAAGCAGAAAGAGGCTGGGAAGGCAGTCAGAATAGCAAAAGGCCCAAACCTTGTAAAGGATAGCCAACTCTGTTAAGAAGGGGGATAAGACCTTTTATAGGTACATTAGGGAGCGAAGAAAGACCAAAGGAGGGATACTGAGGCTTAATAAAGGGGAGGGAATGTGGGTAGAGGGTGACAATGAAAAAGCAGGGATACTGAATGAATATTTCTGCTCAGTATTCACAAAGGAAGAAGAGGGGGAGGTACCTAAACCAAACAAGAGAAACACTCTGAAGACGAGGGTTGATAGTAGTCCATTTACAGAACAAAGAGCTCTGAAAGAACTAATAAAATTGAAGGTGGACAAAGCAATGGGGCCTGATGGGATTCACCCAAGAATTCTAAATGAACTAAGGGTAGAACTAAAGACACCGCTGACTACTCTGTTTAACAAATCATGGGAGGATGGGGGTACCTGAGGACTGGAGGAGGTGGATGTGATTCCTCTTCACAAAAGTGGAAGCAGAACAGAGGCAGGAAACTACAGACCAGTTAGTTTGACCTCAGTGGTAGGTAAAATGATGGACTCACTCTGAAGGAAAGAATTGTTGAGTATCTAGAGGCCAGTGGGGCACAGGAGCCAAGGCAGCATGGATTCACGATGGGAAGGTGGTGTCAGATGAATCTAATAGATTTCTTTGACTGGGTAACAAAGTAGTAGACCAGGAGGGCTGTGGACATGGCTTACCTAGATTTAGCAAGGCATTTGATACAGTCCCACACAAAAGATTAATACGAGTTAGCCAGCCTTGGAGTGGGTCCCAAGGTGGTGGCCTGGATAAAAAATTGGCTAGACAACAGGACGAAAGAGTAGTAGTAAATGGAGTCCACAGTGAAGAAAGGAGGGTTACTATGAGGGTACTGCAGGGTTCAGGCATTGGGACCGTCCTTCTAATGTCTTTATAAGTGACATTGCAGAGGAACTGGAAGGAAAAGTATGACTCTTGCAGATGACACAAAGATCTGCAACAGGGTTGATACACAAGATGGAGGTGGAAAGAATGAGAAGGACTTGGCAAGTTTGGAGGAATGGTCAAATGTATGGCAGCTCAGATTCAATGCAAAGAAGTGAGGTAATGCACCTGGGAAACAAAAACCCAGGGGAAGAGTACACAATGGGGGGTGAGATACTGACAACAGTAAAAATGGAAAGGGACTTGGGGGTAATTATATCAGATGACCTAAAGGTGGGCAAGCAATGTGAGAAGGCAGTAAGGAAGGCTGGGGGGATACTGGGATGCATAGGGAGAGGCATCATTAGTAGAAAACAGGAAGTTGTTATCCCTCTGTACAGAGAGTTGGTGAGACCCCATCTGGAGTACTGTGTGCAGTTCTGGAGACCCCATCTCCGCAAAGACATAGACAGGGTGGAGGCTGTCCAGAGGAGGGCAACCAAAATGATGCAGGGTCTGCATCAGAAGACATATGAAGAAAGATGAAAGGAACTAAAGATATATAGCCTCAAGGAAAGGAGGGAGAGGGGGGACATGATAGAAACTTTCAAGTACCTCAAGGGAATCAACAAAGTCCAAGAGGGTGGCATCTTTCAGAAAAAGAGATGTGCAAGAACAAGGGGGCACAATTTGAAGATAGAGGGGGACGGCTCAGAGGTAATGTGAGGAAGTATTTTTTCACAGAGAGGGTTGTGGATGCATGGAACAGCCTCCCTGAGGAGGTCATGTAGTCAAGAACAGTGGGGGAATTCAAGAATGCATGGGACAGACATAAGGCAGTCCTAGTGGGGGGTAGGAGGAAGTAAGCTGTTGGTTAATTAGGATCTGCAGCTTATCTGTTAGGTAGGAAAATGGGCAGACGTGGGGCCAAGCGGTCATTATCTGCCGTCAAATTCTATGTTTCTATGTTTCTATCACTAGTAAGGAATTGGTCAAGTCTTTAGAATAGGCCTAATCTCTGTCTTTGTTTCTTCTGTAGCTCTTTAAGATGTTCAGAGAAGGAGAGTCTGTAGTCGAGCCACAATCCCAAGTATTAAAATTTTGACACAAACTCAAGTTTTTCACCTAGTACTGTGGTGATCTGTGGATAGCCCCAACACAAGCAGGGTTCACTGCAAAGGAAGTAAGGAAAATAGCATCACTTTAGGTTTTTTTTTTTGTGTTAAGCAGAAGCTTTTTGCTTAAGAGCTGATTCTGCAATAGATTAAATTTGGCTTGGAGATCTTCACAAGCTGCTTCCGGTGATGGATGACTTGGATAAAGTACTGTGTCATCTGCAAACAAGTGGATATTGTCCTTATTGATGCTGTCATCGATGTTATTAATACAAACAGCGAACAGCAGGGGACCAAGGTTAGACCCCGGAAGCACACCTCTTAGCAGTGGTTTAAGAAATGAAAGATTGCCTTCAGCCTTAACCTGCTGTTGCCTTCCTGCTAGGTAATTGGAAAACCAGCACAATGAGTTGTGTCTAGACCTATACTACACAGGGTGGAAAGAAGCAGACTATGATCAACTGTCAAAGGCCTTACTTAGATCCAAAAAAACTGCACAGACAAAGTTATTTTCATCAAGGTCAAGGAGCCAATCAATATTCACTTTTGCTAAGGCCGTTATGGTGCTGTGCTTTGCTCTGAATCCAGACTGCACTGGGTTTAACAAGCTCCTGGATTCAAGTACATCCTTAGCTGACCACTAACTATCTTTTCCAGTAACTGAGACATAATGGGGAGGAGGGAGATCTTCCTGTAATTGTTAAGGTCGCAAGTATCACCTGATTTGTGTAAGGGAATGACATGTGCTACTTTCCATTGAGAGGGAAGGAGGGTCTCCTGGGATAATGACAAGTTGAAGAGGTGCATGATTGGCACTGCCAGCACATGGTGTGCACATTTCAGTAAAAAGAAATGTGGAGTCAGAGCCCACCTTCTTGATATCCAACTACAGCAGTAGATCTTCTACCTATTTTAGAGTGGTGGGCTGGAAGGAGAAGGCTGCTATGGTGGTGGGAGGCGTGTGTTAGTCCCAGTTAGCGCGAACAGCATTAGCGGGGTGAGTTGTCAAAGCAAGCCCAGCAGTTGCAAAATGATTATTGAAGGTGTCTAGTATCTCCATTCTATCTGATATAGTGTTACTACCGTAGTTAATTTTTGATGGAAAGGCGTTACCAGGAGAATGACCACACATGTTCTTAATTGTTTTCCAAAATTTTGATGGATCCCTTGAGGTGGAGTCTAGCTCAGCATGACAGAAGGTGGCCTTGGCTGCTCTGACCAGCTTAGTGCACATGTTGTGGGCCTTCCTAAATTGGCACCAATCTGAGTCATTCTTGCTTCTGCATTCTTTTTTCCACAGCCTAGCTCTTTCTAGCATGGATGACTTAAGCTCAGGAGAGAACCAGCGACAAGTACTGAGCCTCACTCGTACCTTCACCACGGGGGCATGCCTGTTTAAGGCCGCAGATAAAATTTCAGGAAAGATGTTATACACCTTGTTTACTAATTTGGCCAAGTAGAACTCCAGCCAATGCAGGGAATGTTTCAAATCATCAATGTAAGCAAGCAAGTCAAAGTTGCGTCTACACCTTTTGTTTGAGAACTTTGATACAGACTGTGGATTATGCATAGATCTAATGCTGAGCGTATAACAGTGATCTTGATGTCCAAAAAATGTTCCAGCATGGGAGAATAGGTGAGATTTGCTTACCAGGGTGCTGTTTCTAGGGTTCTTTTTATTTGGGTGAATAGGTTCGCTGATGAGTTTCACCAACCCCAAGGTGTCACAAGAAGATTTCAAGGGAGCAGAGGCTTTTGATAACCAATCATAGTTCAGATCACCTATAATAATGGTTTGCAGCTTACTAAGCCCCATGGCGGTGCTTAGATGTGACACTCTGTGTAATAGGCTGCAGATGGAGGCCTGTAGCAGCCTATTACACAGAGTGTACAAGAAGTCCAGCCGAAGGGTCTTAGAAGTATTGTCAGACTGTATCTCGGTTTGTGGTGGCTTCGTCTGTGAATTAGGTGCATGCCTCCCAAACACCCACCTCAGTAAAGTAATCATTAAAAGCCTCAGCTACTTTGGGGCCTAATGGAATCTGTTGGCCATTAATGCAGAAGTTTCTGGTATACTTAATTTTGTGTCCCCCCAGCAGACCTGAAATAATGTTCCAGAAGGCTCTGGGGTTATTTTTACTATCGCTATCAAGTTTATTTTTAAAATATGCTTGTTCAGTCTCCCTAATTGCTTGAGTATATCTTGTGTGCCTTTCTATAGGATAGCCAATGATTTTCTTCAGATGTACGTTTAGCCCTGTGCCAAAGTCTGTCTCTCTTTTTTTTTAATTTATGTAAACCTGAGTTATACCATTTGATACCTGCCTCTTTAACAGTTCTTTTAATTACAGGAACATGTTTGTCACAAACTTTTAAAATTCTTGGTAGAGCCAGCCTGGTGGCGCTGAGGGTTGAGGCGCTGGATGCCACACCTTGCGCTACGCTGGTGACCTGGGTTTGGGAACACACCCGGGACATCAGGGGTCGACAGGGGAGGGATAGGATTAAGCATCCATGGGACTGCTCTCCTATCCTATCTGCAGTGGCCCCTGGTGATGATTGGGGGCACTGCTACAGCAGGTGCCTTAGGGGTGGAGTGGCTGATGTTGGCATGTTGTGCCAAAGATGTAATTGCATGTCCGCACTCCAGGACTCACAGTTGGAGGGAAAAATGGCTGGGCATGACAGAACAGCTTGATAGCTGTGCTCCACTCTGCCCGGAGGACTGGTGTAGAATCACAGTCTGGGGGTCTGGTCCCGGCCTGGCTCGGGGAGGCATTGGGTGGCCCCCTGGCAGGTTGGGGTATGGCTGTACCGGACCCCATCATGCGAGTGAGCCTGCTGCTCTCCAGGCAGGTGGATCCAGTGGCTGGATGCCCCCACCGGTGGTGCCACAGCAAGGGTGGTAAACAAAGTAATGATAAAATAAATTCTTGTTAAAACTAACTCCACGCATCTGATGCACTTGGAATTAAAGTTCATCTAGTCCAGTTGATATACTCTACATCCATCATGAATTTAATATAATTGAAATTCTTAGAGTTTCTTAAAAACAAAGTGTTGACACCAGCATGTTTAATGTTAACTTTTTCACGTACTGCAAAGATGATCTATTGGCCCAGAAAGGAATCAGGGAAGGCCCAACTAAGTGTGTATAGATTAGGGTTATTTGTAAAAATAAGATCCAAAGTAGTGGATTTTGTACAGTCCTTATTTGGGGCCCCCACTGAAGTCCATGCCTTTTCGGAAATGGTCGGTGCACTGCCCTTTGTGGGTTTTGTCCCCATCCGGGTTATTAGCGGTGCTGGACCTATTGAGTGTGGGGACTGCTTGTCGCGACTGGAATGGAGGAGGTTGTGGTGGCATAAAATAGTGCCGCCACGGACACCTTTGATTCAATCGCACCATTCATGTCTGACCCTTATCTACCTATAAAGACCTCCTGGTTTGATGGGGAGCTCAGGGAGTTAAAGATTAAGGGTCGGAGGTTAGAGAGGTGGTGGAGGAGATCTGTCCTGATGGAGGACAAATTGGCTCTAATGTTTACATTATAGGGATTATCAGGGGGCAATCTCCTGTAAGAAGGCAGAATTTTTGTCAAGGGAGAATGCTGTAGCAAAGAACAGACTGGCTCAGCTCTTCCACACAGTGGATGGGTTGTTACATCCTGCCTTCTTCCGTGTGGGGAGCAGGTTCAGGCACAGTGCAGGAGTTTGCTCCATTTTTGCCGACATAGTGTCCACTATCAGAGCTGAGATCTCCTCCGCCATCACTCAAAGGGATTGTGGGGTCCACTCTGAGGTGTTGCAGAACACTCCTCCTGTCTGGACTGAGTTTGATCCAGTTGGGGTGGAAGAGGTGGTGAGGGTTCTCTCAAGACTGAAGCCAACACATTGTGATCTGGACCCAGGTCCAGCACAACGTTTGGTTGGGTGTATGGACCTGATTGCACCTGTGGTTGCCGAGATTGTCCAGAGTTCCTTGAGGAATGGGGTCTTCCCATTAGCCCTAAAAGAGGCCTTGGTCAGACCCCTGTTAAAGAAAACCTCATTGGACCCGGACTGCCTCACCAGCTACAGGCCGGTCTCTAACCTCCCATTTTTAGGGAAGGTTATAGAAGAAGTGGTGGCAAGTCAGCTTGAGGAACGTCTCACTTCCTGTTCCACCTATGAGATTTTCCAGTCAGGGTTTAGGGCTGGGCATAGTACGGAGGTGGCCCTGGTGAAAGTGCTTCATGATCTCCTAATGGCGAGATACAGGAGAGATCATTCCATCTTGGTCCTCCTGGATCTCTCAGCGGCATTCAACACTGTGGACCATGAGGTGCTACTAGACCGACTGTGTTTCTGGTGTGGCCTGTCCAGTAAAGTCATCAAATGGTTCAGGTCATACCTGCAAGGTAGAGTGCAGAGGGTAGTGATTGGGTTGGCCTCATCTAGCCTGAAAGCTTTTACCTGTGGCATTCTGCAGGGGCTGGTCTTGTCATCCTTATTGTTCACAGTGTACATGCTGCCATTGGGAGACATTATCAGGTGGTATGGGCTGGATTTTCACTGCTATGCAGATGATATCTAGCTATACCTGTCCTGTGTACCAAGTAACCAGATAGCGGACTCTGTATTTAACAACTGTCTGTTTGAGATCTGGACTTGGATGTCCCAAAACTGGTTGAGACTCAACCCAGACAAGACAGAGGTGCTGGTGGTGGATCCGGGTCATTGTAGGGGGGATGGGTTTGTGGAGGCCACCTAGTCTTGTACTGGGGGGGTGCCACTGACCCCATCTGAACGGGTGAAGAATCTGGGTGTGATCCTTGACAGCGGTCTGACACTTGATGCTCAAGTGTTGGCCATTGTTAAGAGTGGAGTCTATCATCTGAGGAACATTACCTGGATTTGGAACCTGTTACCCCCCGAGGACATAGCCTTACTAGTACATGCTTTTGTAACATCCAGGCTGGATTACTGCAATGCCCTGTACCTAGGACTATCTGGAGGTAACCTCCGCCGACTGCAGCTGGTGCAGAATGTGGCGGCAAGACTATTGATGGGTGTGCGTAAGGATGATCATATCACACCCATCCTCCGCGAACTGCACTGGCTGCCGGTTAGGTGGAGGATTGTCTTCAAGGTCGGGCTTCTGACCTATAAAGCCCTACATGAAGGGGGACCAGTCTACCTGCAAGATCTCCTTGTGGCTCATTGTCCATCCTGGGCTCTCTGTTCCACTGACGGTTGTCTCCTGGATATTCCTAGGGTGAGGTTGCACCATTCGAGTGACCAAGCATTCTCAGTGGCTGCACCCACCCTATGGAATCAATTACCTAAACAGCTATAGGAGGCACCCTCAGTGGATACCTTCAATAAAGGTTTAAAAACTTATTTAATCAGGCTTTTAATTACAATTTTACTGGATTTGATTAGATAGATAATTTTATTTATTATGTGTCACTGGATAATGGTGTAGATTTTAAATTGTATATTTGTATACTTTTAATACTGTGGTATTATATTGATTGTGAAGTGCTCAGAGTCCCCGGAAAGGAGCGCTATATAAATAAAGTATCTATCTATCTATCTATCTATCTATCTATCTATCTATCTATCTAGCTATCTATTAATTCTTGTCGGATCTTGTATCAGTTGGCTCAGGCCGGAGTTAGATTGTAAATCTACCAGGCAATGGATATTCTCAACTGTTGCCCATTTAACATTAAAATCACCCAATAACAAGATTTCGTGAGAATTAATATGTCTGTAGAAAATCCTGGAGAACACTGAATATGGTTGAGTCAGTTTTAGGTGGTTTATATATCCCACCCAATATTATTGGTTTACTGAAAGGAATTTGTATTTGAACAGTTACAGTTTCTAATCCTCCTACAGTTAATTTATTCTGGACTTCAATAGAAACCAAGTTTGAGTTGACGTATACCAATATGCCTCCCCTGCTCAAGGACTATCTCTCACTCCCTACCCAGAAAGGGCTTGTCACAAACTAATCCAGCCCTACTGATGTTGTATACAGCTCCGTGATCCAATCATATCTCTCTAAACTAGAGTCTCTGTACAATGACTTCAGTCAGCTCACTACAAACCTTCCTACCAAACACATCACTGCTCCTTGAACTGGCTCTCTACCTCATCTTACTTGCTAGTTGTTGTCTTGCCCACTGAGCTACCTTCATCACAATTCGCAAAGTATTGGTTCGGTACTCTCCCCTCCTACCTCACCAATCTCCTGTCCCCCTCCATCAATCTGGGCTTTTCACTTCATACCTGTGACCCTTGCTCCTTCACCCTTCCTCTATCACATTCGCAATCAGATAAGTTATCCTTTGCCTTCAGGCCCCCCTCCCTCTGGAACCACTTCCCCCACTCGGTCCCCCTCTTGCACATCACTGCATCCTTCAAAAATCACCTAAAACCCTTCCCCGCCTCCTGTTCCTGCTTTCGTCCTCATCCCCATTGACTCCTTCCTCCTCACTCCCTCTTCCCCCACTGATCTCTGACTCCTCACCTTAATGCTTTAGCCATTCATTTGAGAATCCTTCTTCTTCATTCCTTAAACTGCTGCCTGATTGTTAAATCATTATATATTCATTTGTATTTTTTGTATATATGGTATATATTTGCTATATTTTTATTATTGTACTGTATCGTATATATTTTGTAAAACATCTTGGATATTGTTGTACTTACTGCTATGCAGTTCACTTCTGTATTCTTGATGTATTTCTCCACTTCCCTCTCCCTGGGCCACACCTGGAAATGAGCTCCGGCTCAGTGTGCCTTTTCTGGTTACCACAATTTTAAATAAATAAATATGAAATCTCCAAGGAAATTGAAAAACTCAGCAACAGTGGTGACCATTACACAACAGCACTCTGGAAGGGGGGGCAATTTTAAAACTTTTTTTTTCCTCGATTGGAGGTGTTAATCTCGGTACCAGAGTCTTGGGGCTCCTTCCACACCGATGTCACCTCCAAGATAGCAACCACTCACATGCAACAGCCAGACACTAGGCTCAAACCACTGCCCCAGTCTGGCTTTCATCCAGTTGCAGCTTCAGGAAGGAGGGTGGGTGGTCTTCAGAGTTTATTATTCATGTTGGTGTCACATTTTCCAGACACAACAAGTGAGGGGCAACAAATGGGCAGACTGGATGGGCCTTGCAGTCCTTATCTGCCATCAACTTCTATGATTCTATGCTTTTAAATGACAAGCAGGTGATAGGAATACATTAGCAAATAGATGCATAGCTTGCTTAAATCACTATCAGGCAAGCTGCTTCTCCACAAGTGCCTTCTTCACTGATTCACCAATGTAATTAGCAATATTCTAACAGTTACAAAGAGCAAGGATGGGTGTGCTCAGAATTGGCTACTGCAGTGCTACTAGTATTGATAACTGGTACTTGACAGGAGGGTATTTCAAGAGCAAAGGAAACAAAACTAGCCAGAGGACTAGTAGTATAAACAGTCCATCAGCACTCTGTTTACAGAAAAAACACTGGAGGCATGTACGTTCTTACCAGATCCTTTACTTAATCCATCAGCTAACAGACAGTGTGGGATGTGCACAACCAAATGCATTTGAAAACATGTAGTTCATCAAGTAGCCAAGAAATTTTCATGGCTCAGTTACCTATTCCTGTTTCTTCAATACTGGCTTGCTTCAATGTTCAAGATTTTACCTTTTAGCTTAAACTTTGCAAATCATCCCACCAAAGCAGGATTGTGAGGCAAGGGCTAACATGTGTGTGCTCCCACATGCACCACGCCACAGCTGATGTTTTGGCATCTAATCCACACCTTCTTCCAAGCTACATTCCATTCCTGGTGATCTGTTTTAAAGTTTGCCTAACCTGCAACATGTGTCAAAATAAAAATCCATCTTTTCTGTGCATAAAGAGAAATATACATTCATAGTGTTCACACAGTGACATGAAGCCACAAAGCGTTACACAGTGAAATTTAAAACAGTCTAATCATTTCAATTTGGCAGGATGATCTTGTGTAACTTCTCACTACCTAGTAATCTTGTATGCTAACATAACAGCGCTATCTAAGAATGTCAACTGACATTATCAGTGTACATGTTTCAAAAACTCAGTTACCACTGTAGTGCTTACTAACAATTCTATGCTGTTTACTATATACGGACTGTTTATCTTAAATCTGTTCCAGCCAAAGAACATATCATTGTACTCCCAGGTGCATGCACCTTATGGGTGCCATTTGAGTAACCTGCCATTTATTTTAAACATATATTGTGTATATAGTAGTCCAGACTAGCTCCTAAAATACCAACAGCACTTATTACATATGTCTAGTGTTGCACACCCAGTGTGGCCTTCCTTGCACCTATAAAATAAAAATAGATCAGGAGGGATCTTGCTTCATAAAGCCTTTCTGAAACTAAACCAAATTATGGAGAAATGGACTCACTCACCAGTGAACTTATTTAATATTTTTATTTACACATTCACACCCAACCAGATCAACATTTCTAAGTCCTTTGACTACTTCATCAGGATCGATGGAAATTGTACAAACATTGAAAATATTTTTTTTTACTTTCAAAATAATAAAACAACACACTTTCACCTCATAACAGTCCATATATTATAAAAATAAATTCTCAAAAAGTATTGAGTAATTCACATTTAAATAATATTAATAATCTCTAAACAATACCTTACAAAGCAGCACCCAGTCATTACATGCACATTCTATATTAAATCAATATTCAATTAGTTAATTGTTACATTACTATAATTGTAAAATAATCAGATTCCCACCTTGGTATGTGAATTGGTTCTTCTTATCTCCAGACTGATTCTTAAGCACTTTGTTAACCTTTACATGTAACAATTTACATTAAAGATACATATATATATATATATATATATATATATATATATATATATACACACACACACACAATGTAGTTTGCTCTTGAAATTGTCCTTATATCAAAGTATTAGATCCTCCCACCTTATACATAGAAGTTAGTATATATAGCCACTCTTTAGTTTATTTTGAATTTTCATTTTCTTTTTAATAGATTAGATATTCTTTTGTGAAACATAAAAGCAAATGTTTATTTATATGCAAGTTCAAAATTAATTTCATGTTGGGATACAACCATCTGTCCTATTTTGCTATTTATTCAGAATTAAGCATTTACTTAATTGAAGCTTAAGCTCCTAATGACCCATAGTGTTCTGTTTAAACAAATGAATATGAATAATGAATAATATTTTATATCTATCTCTTGCTCCATATTTATATTCATAACCAAATTATAACCTTTACAACAAGCTTAAGTCTAATCATCTAAACTAGGGTGGCCTTCATTATTTTACTTATTAGTCACTATTTTAAAGTTTACTGTCTCTAACAATCTATGTAAAGTTTGCTATCTCTGACAATCTATTGCTTGCTCTGAACAACCTCCTCATTTATAATGTTCCTTTCCCTTCTCTATCCTGAAAATTAAGTCCAATAAAACACCATCTCCAATATATGAAATAGTCATAGTTTTATATTACTCTGTTTCCTTTGTTCGCTGAGAAAAACGCCAAACAGCAGCGCTTACTACACTAACCTGCACTCTTTTCTTTCTTACTATGGTGTAATCCAGATTTAGTATTTGCTGTATTGGTCCTTGTAAGAACAGATCCAGAAGCAAATGATTTGAAACCTTTTATTGGACCAACATAGATGTAACAAAAAGAACAATGTGCTTTAGCTTTCGGACCAAGTCCTTTGTCGTAAGCATAATGACAGTTATTTAGAAAAGTCAATACTTTTAACACCCAGATCATACAGAAAAAAGCAGACAAAATCCCCATTGGTTCAGAATACTCATTTAAAAAAACAGAAGATGAAGTCAGTGAAGCTTAATAGTACCATTTCACCTTCAGTTGAGAGAGTCTAAAGGTCAGAAGTGCTTAGTGCAGAAGACATACAAAGGATTCCACTACATATAAATTAAATTGACTTAGAGATACTTTCAGAATAAGATAACAACTACTTGAGCAGAGGGCTCTTAAATCAAATTATGAGTGTCACAATGTGTATAAGAATGCAGTTACTGAAAAGCAACACTCACCCAGATTAAAAACATACTAAAATTGTAAGTTAAAAGCAAGCACCACAAGATAGGACTACAAGAAGCATCTATATATAGCATATAAAGAGTAACCAGTAAAGTTTTCCTAAAAAGAGCAATAGTTACACACTGTATGGAATGTAAAACTTAGCTAGACCCATTACCCAGCTATACTCTCCAGCTAGATATTTTGCCCCATAAACTTCAAAAGCCTATAGTGTAGTAACAGAAGTTTATAAATGATAATACAAATATAAATTGTCAGTATAAGTGTCAAACAAAAAAACTACTTGTCAAGGACCACCAAGAAATTAAGACCATGCAGCCTGATATGTACAGCTTTGAATAAATTCTGAGGGCTTGATATTCAGACTGCACCCAGCTTTGGTGCAAGCCTGGGTGCAGTGCAACTGGGCTGTGCCAGGGCATGGACCAGGTGATAAATCATGGGAGAATGGTGTGGTACCCGAAGACTGGAGGAAGGCAGATGTGATTCCCCTTCACAAAAGTGGGATCAAGACAGAGGCAGGAAATTACAGACCTGTCAGTTTGACTTCTCTGGTAGGGAAAGTGATGGAGTCACTTCTGAAGGAAAGAATAGTTGAGTACCTAGAGGCCAGTGGGGCACAGGACCCAAGGCAGCATGGGTTCACAGCGGGAAGGTCATGTCAGATGAATCTGATAGATTTCTTTGACTGGGTGACCAAAGTAGTAGACCAGGGAGGGGCTGTGGACATGGCCTACCTAGACTTTAGCAAGGCATTTGACACAGTCCCACACAAAAGATTAATAGTCAAATTAACCAGCCTGGGAGTGGGTCCCAGGGTGGTAGCCTGGGTAAAACATTGGCTGGGTAACAGGACACAGAGGTAATTGTAAGTGGAGTCCACTCTGAAGAAAGAGGGGTTACTAGTGCTAGTTACTAGTGGGGTACCACAGGGTTCAGTATTGGGTCCAGTCCTTTTTAATGTCTTCATAAGTGACATTGCAGAGGGACTGGAAGGAAAAGTATGCCTCTTTGCAGATGACACAAAGATCTGCAACAGGGTTGATACACAAGGAGGCATAGAAAGAATGAGAAGGGACTTGGCAAGGTTGGAGGAATGGTTAGAAGTATGGCAGCTAGGATTCAATGCAAAGAAGTGCAAAATAATGCACCTGGGAAACAAGAACCCAAGGGAAGAATACACAATGGGGGGGGTAGTAACAACAACAAAAAAGGAAAGGGACCTGGGGGTAATCATATCAGATGACCTTAAGGTTAGCAAGCAATGTGAGAAGGCAGTAGGGAGGGCTGGGGGTATACTGGGATGCATGGGGAGAGGCATCAGCAGCAGAAAACAGGAAGTTGTTATCCCTCTTTACAGACAGTTGGTGAGACCCCATCTGAGTACTCGCGTCCAGTTCTGGAGACCCCATCTCTGCAAGGACATAGACAGGATACAGGCAGTCCAGAGGAGGGCAACTAAAATGGTAGGGTCTGCAAGAGAAGCCGATGAGGAGAGACTAAAGGAGCTTAATATGTATACCCTGAGGAAAGAAGGAGAGGGGGACATGATAGAAACTTTTAAGTACCTCAGTGGAATCAACAAAGTCCAAGAGGGTAGCATCTTTCAGAAAAAGAGACATGCAAGAACAAGGGGACACAATTTAAAGATAGAGGGGGCGGTTCAGGGGCAAAGTGAGGAAGTATTATTTCACAGAGAGGGTAGTGGATGCATGGAACAGCCTTCCTGAGGAGGTTGTGGGGTCTAAAACTGTGGGAGAATTCAAGAATGCATGGGACAGACATAAGGCAATTCTTGTGGGGGGTAGGAAGAAATAGGCTGTTGGTTAACTAGGATCTGCGGCCTATCCTGTAGGTAGGCAAATGGGCAGACTAGATGGGCCAAGTGGTCCTTATCTGCCGTCAAAGTCTATGTTTCTATGTGCTGCGCCATGGCTCAGCACCATTGAATATGGCACTGAGGGCGCATGCACTGTGCCAGCGCAAGTGGCAGAAGGGGAGCAGGGGGATGCAAGTGCGGTTGCGCTAGGTGCATCAACTGCGATATTCAGCACTGGGCATGCAGATGAAGCCATTATGCATGCAAGGTGCAAATGGGGGCATTTGCATGCAGTGCACCGATCCCCAGTGATTTACCTGGCTCCTGAGCTGCAGCTGTCAGGGACTGGCGCCTGCAGTCCCTTGGCAGACCCCAAGTTCCGCACCGATAGTGAGCATGGTGTAAAATATCTTGTGGTCCAGTGGACCGCTCTCCATCGCTCGATCATGGGCATGTTTAGTCATCCCGGTGGTCTAGTAGCAGCCCCAGCACCCGATCATAGGGTGGATCTGGTAGTGCATCTGGTAGTCCAGTGATACCCGCCTTCACCCACCGCAGTCCTCTGCCACCAGCACCTCCCAGTCAGTAGCGAGTAACAGCACCTCACCCCGCACGCCTGGCCGCTGCCGGACCGACCGCGCATAGTGTCATCTGTACGCCCAGTCGTCCACCGCATGACCACGGGTGTGTCAGACTTCATACTGTACTACACAGGTCTGTTGTGTGAGTGAATGCTTCATTTACACAACACGCCTGTGTAGCACAGTGTGGTCTGCATGCCCATTGTTCCCACGAGTTGACCAATAGGCGACAGACTGTACCAAGCAGTCAGTTGGTGGGCAGCCGGCAGCATGTGGGTGGGGTGCTGCCACCCGCTGCTGAATGGGGGTGTTGGGTGGTGGGGACCGCAGTGGGTGGGCAGGGTGGGGGCACCACTGGACCAACAGGATTACTTTCACCAGATCTGCCTGCAATCAGGTGCTGGGGGGTTTCCACTGGACCACCAGGGATTATTTAAACATATGCATGTGATCAGGCGATGGAGAGTGGTCCACTGGACCACCAGGGATGATTTAAACATATGCTCATGATCGGGCAATGGAGAGTGGTTCACTGGACCACCAGGGATGATTCAAACATATGCTCAAGATTGGGTGTTGGAGAGCCATCCACTGGACCACCTAGGATGTATTGTACGGATGCCCCTGATCGGGTGATGTGGTGGTGGGGGGCACAGTGCTCCCAGGGCAGGAAGCTTATGGACAGTGTTCTGGGTGGGCAGGTAGCCACCCACGGCTGGCAGCTGCTGTGTTGCACCCTACAATAGGGTAGCTCACCTGTGGGTGGCTAGGACTTGCTCCTGGTTTTACCAGGCACATCTTTGCACCCCCGTGAGCAGTGCAAGGCGGGTTTGTGCCAGCATATGCACACACATCCGGGCAGAGATATCGGGATGTATCGCATATGCATGGGCACGCACCGCACTGGCGCTATACATTACCGATGCGCCCCCAGTGCATCGGAGTTGCGCAGCACACCATGCCCCTTGAAATATCATGCGCCAGGAGACAGGAGTTGGTTTGCCATACAACCCTGCTGCGCCCATGCAACCCATTTGAATATCCAGGCCAGAGTGTATAATGTAGCAACTTTTTTTCCGACTCTTTTTCTGCACCACTGACGAGGAACTCTCTCAGGCGATCTCTGCTTACTGTGTGCTGTACCTCCCACCTGAAGCTCTCTTCCATCCCCACTCCAGCCAAGCAGACACCCCCAGCTCTGCACCCCTGAGGTGGGTCTGCCCTATCCTCGCAGGGTGCTCTATCTGGCAATCTAATGTGTCCAGCTGGGCGGCTGAACTAGGATGGAGGGAGAAGCCCAGTGATGGAGTCTGGCACAATGAGACAGGGTACTATCGCCTATCCTCATCGATGGGGATTTTTCCTTCATTATGTTGCCCCCAGAGCATGACGTGCAGTGATACCTGTGCAAGGTGGCCCTGCTGGCGTCTGCCACACTCCACCCCTCACGTCTGACTGGTGTTCCTGCAATGCCACCGATCTCCATCAGGTGCAGCCAGAACACCAAGCAGCCCCTGGATCCCTCCCTGGGAGAAGAAAACTGTCCTCAGGATGCTCCATCCTCTCCCACCCCCACCAACCCCTGGCTCCCTGAGTCCATCACCAAACCCGGGTCACTGGTGTTGCGCAAGGTGTGGCGTCCAGTGCCTCAACCCTCAGCACCACCGGGCCAGCTTATAATGTAACAACTTGATGTACTGAAAATGACTAAGGAATCTGAATAAGAAATCATAGAACTAAAATTCTCTCACCGCCCCCACAACACACCCGCCCCACATCACCATAATGGGAAGGGGAAAATAACTAGTTTTAAGGAGATATACACACACACACACACACACACACACACACACACACACACTCCTACAGTAATGCACCATCATTCACATCAGTCACTGCAATTGTTACCCAAACGAATTCAACTTGTCATGAAATTCCAAGTAAAAGGGATCATGTATCCTAATATGTATAGAGTAAAAATGTGACACTATGTAACCATATTGCTATTCGCGAGTAACAGTCCAAGAATTCTGAATAGAACCACAATGAAATAAAACTTCCACCCTCCCAGGTTAATATAACTAGAAGTAAATGTCAGTATGTATGTAAGACAAGAGTCCTAACATACCTATATTTCCACAAATCACTACAATATTAGCCCAATGTTATTAGATCTGTCAGGGACCCCATGCAAATGAGATCTCATACCCCAATATGTTCAGAGTTCAAAATGTGACAGTACATAATAAAACTACTGTATGTACAGTAACAGGCTAGGGAATATGAATAAGACCAAATGGAATAAACCCCATCCCTGGGAAAAGTAAATAATAAGAAGGAATTAATATTTATTATTTATTTTATTTATTTAGCCTTTTTTCCTGGGTAAGTACACTAGACAAGTATATGCCTATTTTCAGGAACAACCCAGGAGAATACAACATGAGGAACAGTCAAAGAGACATGGCAAAGAGAGTACAGTTTTTTGTCACAGTAAACAAACGTGGGAAATACATCATTTGACACTAGGGAAAACATATAGTAGTAAGCACATTTCAGATTATGCACTCTAGACTAGCTAGTTCAACTGACAGATATATACAGGTCATCATACATAGGAGTGGAGCATAGCTCAAGGACTGGATTGGTCATAACATAACTTATAACATTGTCGTATACATCCCCTAGGCTAGTTGGATCGCAGACAGGTATATACAGCTCATCACATTTTTCTAAATATGCACATGTTAGACAGAAACAGAAACACTTGGTAGTACAAGTTTCTACCAAGTGACCAAGGTGCAATATGTCATGGTTAGCCTATGACCGTGGAGCAATAATAGGTGTAAAAATGCCCAAGGCTTTTTAGGCAGGAGTAGTCAGAAGTCATTGATACGGTGGGGAAAATATCTCCAGGAATTCAATGGAGACACCCTGGGGAGGTTCAGACAAAACAATCTGACACTTTACTCTAGGGAGGTTTGGGGCAGTCACACTCTGATGCTAGTTTTAGGAAACCCCACAGGGAATTTTGAAAACTCAGATAGGAGGGGGCAGCTCGGATATCCACAGGCAGCGAATTCCAGAGTCTGGGCGCACTTATGGCAAAGTCCCGATCCCCCATGAGGGTCCGGGTAGGAGGGACTTTGAGCATCCCTGATGTGAGAGACCTAAGTTGGTAGGGGTGGGATTCAGTTTAGGCAGAAGCCTGGCCAGCCCCTGGGGGGTGCTAGTTCTGATCACTTTCCCAGAGAGGCATCCCAAACCAAAATCAAGGTATCTAGCTGGTGAGAGCCAGCAGGTTTCTCATATAGCTCTGCAATGTGGGTGAGTTGAGGGCAGCCAAGGCAAAATGACAAATGTTATTGTAGGCAGTGTACCACTGGGTGAGATGTGTCTTTGGAGAAAGCGAGCAATAGGTGCAGCCCATAGCTGAGGGAGGGAAGGAGCACACCCTCGCTAGGGCAAGCCTGGCTGCCGTGTGTTAAACTTGGCCCTATAGGCCAGACCCAGTTTGCAGTTTGCCGCCTGCAGATGTTAAGGATATGATTACCCATGTCAAGTTGGGGGTCAAGTGTTACCCCAGATATTTGATAGAGCTCACTATGGGTAGTGAGGATCCATCTGCGCTGGTGATGTGTAACAGTGCCGATGAGGCTTTGATTTAGCCATTGAGCCAAAGAGCATAGCCTGTGTCTTTTTCAGGTTCAGGACCAGCTTGTGACTAGTAACCCATGACAATACCCTGTTAAAGTCATCGGTCAGGTTCTGGTTTAGGGTAGTGGCATTCTGGGAGTGAGCCAGGATTACCAGATCATCTGCATACATGGTGGCACTACAGCTGGTAGTAACCATGGGTAGTTGATTGATGAAGAGGGAGAAGAGGAGGGGACCCAGTACTGAGCCTTGAGGCACTCTGGAGGTCACTGGTAGGGGCTCAGAGAGGACTTTATTGAAGCAGGTATGCTGCTTTCTGCCATGTAGATAACCCATTAGCCATTTCATGGCATGGGGAGAGAGGCCAAGTGACCACAACTGTGCACCAAGCAGTTTGTGGTCAACGAGGTCAAAGGCTTTGGACAGGTCGATAAATATTGCACCAGAGAGTTTGCCCTGGTCCATGGCTGTCTGGATACTTGATGTAACTGAGATTAAGGCTGTGGTGGTGCTGTGTCCCTTACAAAAGCCGTGTTGGGCTGGGACAGAAGTTCATAGAGTGGATATATTCCAAAGCTGCTCCAGCCACTACCTTTTCAAGGAGCTTGCTAAGGGTTGGAAGAATGGCAATCGGTCGATAATTGTCAGGCAGTTTGGGATTTCTTGCTTTAGTACAGGAACAATCCTCACCTCTTTCCAGATGTCTGGGATGGTCCCCAGACCAAGGGATAGTTGAAGATAAAGGCTACTGATGAGGCAATGTGTGCAACACCAAGCTTAAGAGTTTAGGCTCCAGGTTGTCTAGGCCAGGACTGGAGTACTGGGAGAGGCCAGCTAGGTGTTTCTGCAAGTCCTGAACTGATACAGCCCTGAGGTGGAACATTTGACGAGGAGGGTGACCTCCAGCAGAGTGGAGGAAGGGGTGGGACAGAGCCTCATCAGGTGAGAAGAGGTTGTGAAGGCAGAGGGTCAGAAGTGATTATTTAGGGAGTTGGCAATGGTATGGATTATTGCAGGAGACTCCATTTATGACCATGTCCGTAACCCCGGATGGGAGGATCCGCTGACAAGGGATTTAATATCTCCAGAACCTCCTGGGATTACTGGCAGAGCTTAGTAGGGCAGACTTGCAAAGTCACCTTTGCTTCCCGATGGCCATTTTGCACTTGTTCCTGAGGTGTCTGTACCTTTGAATAATCATGGGATCACTGGTACCTTTGGAACGAGCCCAACACTTACCTCTCTCCCACATCTGGGCTAGGAGATTCCCATTTAACCAGAGGGTAGTGGACCCCCTCACCCTATGGGTGACCTTGGGAGCATGCTTGTCTTGCAAGGCCCCAAAGGTGGAGAGGAAGTAAGAGGTTGCTGCTGAGGGGTCAGTGGCACCATACACCCCAGACCAGTCAGTAACTCTTAGGTCCTCCAGGAACTCCTCAGTATCAAATCTAGAGTAGTTTCTGACATGCATAATTTTGTGTGGAATTTTGGGGGTGGGAATTTTCCATACACAGAAAACCGGTGAGTGGTCAGAGATGGAGGCAGATAATGTACCTGCTGATGAGATCCTGTCAGGACGGTTAGACATGATCCAGTCAAGTAAGGTGCTGGAGGATCCATTTGCTGTCCACCTAGTTGGTTCCTGGATGAGCTGGGTCAGGGCAAGGTTAGCAAGCAGAGGCTCAAACTGATTAACATTACCACTATCCCAGTTAAGATTTACATCCCCCAGGATTATGAGTTCATTATCCCTGACTCTGGGACCAATTTTGTTCATGAGGTGAGTTAATCCAGGTAGCCCACCTCTTGGAGGATTATAGGTGCACACCAGGTGTAGTTTCTTTGCATCCCCAAGTAGCAGTAGCACATGTAGCAACTCACAGGGGGACACATTTGAATCCTGGTGGGCAGTTTGAGAGATTTTTAAGTGGCTCTTATGGAAGATTAGTATGCCACCCCCCCTTGCCCCCAGCTCTGTCCAGTCGGGTGAATTCATACCCAGTGAGTTCACAGGAAGAGTCAGGGACAGAGGGTTTCAGCCAGGTCTCCGTCACTCCTAGGATATCGGGTTTGTAGAGTGCAACCCATGCTAATAGCTCATCACAATTAGGTAGCAGGCTCCTAATGTTAAGATGAGCTATTTTTAGCCCCTTACCCATGCCCCATATGGGACGGATTTTGTGGGTCAGATTTAATGGGCCAGGGTTGGTTTCAATATCACTGGCCAGTAGTGCAAGTAGAGGAGCCAGGGAGATACCACCTCCGATGCACTTGACAATCTGGGAGTTTTTAGCACGGTCACGCTTTACCCTGCTTGTATACATAAGGCACCGAAGATCTAGACAGCAAGTAACACTGCAGCGCGCTTCAGAGATCACAAGGATATTTGAGAAGGTGTAGTCGGGGACCTCGTAAGTGGACGACCATCCCCAGTTGTCACCCAGTGTTATTGGGGGGGAGGTGACCATATGCAACAAGGAGAGTCCCACTATAAGACCTATAAGGCCTATATCCCTGCGGATGACAGCCAGCACCCTCTTTACCTTTAATATTTGAGTATCGTGTGAACTAAGAGTAATAACACACTGTAACTATATGTATCTGAATAGAAGCCTACCTCGATGTAACAGCAAACCCCACACCTGCCATATTCACATACCCCAAAACACACACACACACACACACACACACACACACACACACACACACACACACACACACACTGAAGTCCTATAATATGTCTATCCTAAGAAGAAAAGATCTGTGGATGTTAACTCCTATGATGTGCCATGAACCCCAAATCTGTGTTCATCCCATCTGCTACTGTACTGAGATGCAAAATAAGTTTGATCTCAAAAGCTCATCTCTGTTGTGTACTTCTGAGATTTCCTTTTAAGACCATTACTGACATATATGAAATTAAGTGGCCAGGCCAAGAGAAGTGTTGCCCCACTGGTTTTTCAGTCATCTTCCATTTAATATTATGTCTGTGCGACTTCATCCTAGTGTAGAGCAGCTGGCTTGTCTCTCCAGCATAACCTGTTTGTGGACATCTCTTGCATTGAATGAAATAAACAACATGTTGTGATGTACATGTATAACTCCCATGTACCTTGAATTGTCTGTTTTGTGATGTAAACATGCAGTCCAAGTGGAATCAGGACTGCCACATCTTTGACCAAGGTGCCATTTGTTTCAAACATGCTTGATGCAAGCACCTTATGTCCTCAGGGCTTCGAAAATCGGGCCCCAAAGATTCATCCAGTCTGCCCATGTTCCCAAAATCCCTAGAGCCTTCCTTGGAACCTAATGTTCCTCCAGGGTATTAACACATTCCAGTCCTATCCCCATTCTCATCCATGGGCCTAGCTCTCTGTAAAACTACTAATCCCTTCATTCTGTCCCAGGCCTGCTTGAATCCCATGACTGTGTTTGCTCCCAACACCTTGACTGGCAGACTGTTCCAAGGATCCACCATCCTTTCCATAAAGAAGTATTTCCTCACTTCCCCTCTGACCCTTCAACCTGCTAAGTTCCACTTGTGTCCACATGACCACGAGTTGGTCTGTAGACTGAATAATTCTCCACAGCTCACCTTAGTAATTTATTTGAGGAATTTCAAAATCTCAGGCACATCCCCCTCTCCCTTCTGACCTCCAATGCATATTTAGAGATTTGAGGTGCTCATCATAGGATTTACCCTGCTGTCCCATGCATTCTTGAATTCTCCCACTGTTGTTGACCCCATGACCTCCTCAGAAAAGCTGTTCCATGCATCCGCCATCCTCTCTGTGAAAAAATACTGCCTCACGTTGTCCCTGAGCCTCCCTCATCTTCAAATTGTATCCCTTGTTCTGCACATCTCTGTTTCTGAAAGATGCTTCCTCTTGGACTTTGTTTATTCCCTGAGGTACTTGAAAGTTTCTATCATGTCTCACCAGCCTCTTTTTAAAGATTGCTTCCGTAAGTTTTCCTACAATGGATGTGAGGCTTGTTACAGGTCTGTAACCCAAGAAAAGACAGAACCAACCCTGAATTCCTTTACCAATATCACTAATGAACATGTTAAAGAGCACTGGATCCAGGACAGATCCCGTGGAACTCTACTCATCACCTCTCTCTCCTCTGACTTAACTCCATTGACCACCACCCTCTGTTTCCTCCTTCTAGTCAATTTCCAACCAATTCACTAGACTTCTAGCTGCACCCAGGTCTTCCATCTTTATAAGCAATCTCCCAGCGGTACTGAATCAAAGGCCTTACTGAAATCAAAGTACAGCAGGTCAGCTGCATGACCTTTGTTCTATCTCCTTAGTCACCCTATCAAAGAAGACTATCAAATTGGTCTGACAAGCCCTTCCCACTAAACTGTGTTGTTTGCTGTCCTGGAGTTGATTCCTCTCTAAGTAGTCTACGAGGTCATCTTTGATCAGAGATTCCATCAGCTTCCCCACAATAGAGGTCAGACTAACTGGCCTTTAATTCCCGGGTTGCTCATTATCCCCCCCACCCTTCTGTAGTGGCATGGAGTATGCTATCTTCCAATCCTCTGTAACTTCCCCATATCTGAGAGACCTGTTGAACAGCCAAGACAGAGGCTCAAATACTGTAGCTCCTCTGCTAACTCCCTAAGTATCCTTGGATGTAATCCATCTGGATCCAGGCCTTATGTGTCTTAAGAGAGGTCAGCCTCTTCAGGACCCTTTCATTAGTAAATAATGGCTGCCTCATTTCCTGGATTCCCTTTGTGGCCATTTTAATGCCAGTCTCTGGCATGGACCAGCACTCCTCCTTAGTGAATACTGAGCAAAAGTAGTCATTTAGGACAGCTGCCTTTTGCCCACTCTCCTCTATCACCTTACCCCACCCCACCTCGACTAGCTCAGCAATTTGTCACTTCCTTTCCCTTTTTCACAAATATATCTAAAAAATTGATTTTCTCCTGTCTTGACCCCCTCCACAATGTGCAGCTCTGTGTCTACTTTTGCCTCCCTGATAGCCCTCTTTGCCTTCACATTTTTCTGGAGATAGTGCTTCCATTCTTCTTCACCCTGCTTTCCCATATATTTAGAAAAGGCCCTCTTTTTGGCCCTAACCAGTTCCCTAGCCATAGCTCAGAACCATAGAGGTTTCTTAAACCTATTTATCTTAGTTACAGTTTTTAAGTATGCATTCAACATCTCGAGGATGGCTCCCTTTATTGCCTTCCATCTCTCCTCTACCCAGTCTATGCCCTCCATTACTGCTAATTGTTCTCTAACCAGTTACCTTTACTCGTTGAAATCCACTCTTCTAACATCAAGGACTTCAGTTCTCGATTGTGTTTTTCTGGCCCTGATGGCCAGCTCAAACCACACACAGTTGTGGTCACTATTCCCTTGTGGTACCCCTACTCCCACAGCATCCAACAACTCTGTGTTAGTGAGCACTACATCAAGGATTACAGACTGCTTGTGGGTTCCTTAACTAGCTGCACCAGTAGGCAGTCCTAGAAGGTGTCTAGTAATGTCTGACTCCTTGTACTCTTAACCACTGGTACCTCCCAATGTAAGTTTAATTCTCCCACCACCCCCTCCCATTCACAACCCTCTTTAATTTCCTCCTGAGTTCACTGTCCCTTTCCTCCCTTGACCTGGAGGCCTATAAATACCCCAGGTGTATTTTCCTGCCTGCAGCTGCTGTGAGTTGCACCCATATAGACTCTGTTCCTCATCCCCTTCTTTGGAATGCCTCACCACTGTTGAATTTTCATCCCTTTTCTAATGTCACTTCTAATGTCACTTTTATGTTTATTTAATCTAACTCTTAAAGGTCTCATAGTTTTACTAATATAAGCTAGATCAAACATGCATTTCAAAAGATACACTACTTGCTCAGTTTGTCAAGTTGTACATTGTTTGATCTCAATTTCTTCATCCCTGTATGGTTATAAATTGTTTTAGTATTACAGGTATTATTACAATTTTGACAATTCCCACAGGGGTAGTTGCTATTATTTGGGTTCTGCCTTGAAAATTTCATATTCTGTTTTTTTCCCCTGTTTGAAAAGAGTTGCACAATCTGTCCTTTTTTTTACTTTTTTGCAATCACCCATAGCTTTTCTGTGAATATCTGTTCTCCTAATGGATTTGCCTTCAATACAACCAAATGCTTCCCCAAAGTATGGAATGTATTTGGCCAAAGTGTTGAGAACAATTGCTATGTACAGTAATTGTATCCTTTTCCTGCTCACTTGGTTTAAAATCTCTTAATAAATCTTCTTGCTTTCCTGTATCCCGTTTGTCCCTAACCTCATCCACAACTTTATGATCATATCCTATCTGCAAAAACCTTTCACTTACTTTTTCTGCTACTTGTATATAATCACTGTCATTGGTTCAGTTACATGTTACCCTGACAAACTGGCTATATGGTATGTTCTGTTTCAAACTTTCTTTATGGAAACTACTTGCATGCAATAATACATTTCTATTTGTTTCTTTTCTGTATAGTTTTGTACATAAAAGGAACTCTTCCCTAAAAATATAGAGGCCCAGGAAGTTTACAGATTCGACACACTGTAGTTTGAAAGACATTTTAGATATTCCAAAAATTCCAACAGTTCTTCAATATTGCTTGACCAAATACATATGCAATTACCAATTAATCTATTCCATAATTTTATCTTGCCATGCCATTTGTTGTTACCAATATCATAAATATATTTGTTTTTAGTTATTCATAAAGATGTTAGCATAGCCTGGCACCATGGAAGAACCCGTGGCAGTTCTTTTAACCAGCACAAAAATGAATTTTCAAATCTAAACTAAGGCCTGGATATTCAAAGGGTTGCGCCATACGCAACAAGGGTTCTTATCTGGGGTAAATCATCGTTCTGCGATATTGGCAGGAAGACGATTCGCCACTGGCATCAGGTTGCGCGAAGAGAGCAATGCAAATGAAAGAGATCATGCATTTGAGGACTGCTCTCTCTTCCGGGGTGGAACAGGATGCACTCTGTCTTGGAGTGACCTCTGGTGGTGGCTAGAGGATCGCCGACTATAGCGGCGCGCAGCGTATGCCTGGGGGAGGAGGCATGGCATTCGTTGCTTTACTGGCCGGGCTCTGCAGAGAGGGGAACTAAAAGTAAAAATCCCAGGCTCACCAGGAGATGATGAGGGCCCCAGGGATCTCCCTCTCATCCCTGATGCTGGGCCAAGGCCACACGAGAATTTGAGGCCGACCTCCAGAGGTATGGACCCACTAATTTCAGAAAGAGCCGCCAGGTGGATGGGCCCTGTTCCAGGGGTGATCCAAGGTGCTGGGAAGTTCCTCTGGGAGGGGTGAACCAGTGATGGCCAGCCACGGCAGGGAGAAGAAGGGTAGGATTGAGTGGGCACTCCTGAAGGATGCCACAGATACCAGAGCATAAAATACAGTTAAAAAAAAAACAACTAACTGGTTCATTAATGACGTTTTTTACAATGAATTTCCTTACTTTTTGAGATAGTATAATCATATTCTTATTTGCCTGTGGGGATGCAGTGCCCTCTGAGCCCTGTGCTCCCTCGCCTCCAGAATCGTATCCTTATTTGCACATGGGAGTGCAGGGCCCTCTGAGTCCTTCGCTCCCATCCCTCCATAGAGGTGTATATGTATGTTGCTGTGGAAGCACAGGGCCCTCTGGCCCCTGCACTTCCATTTGTAGGACACCAGCAACCGAATTGTCAGCATAGCCTTCTTATTACCCTACCTTATCATTCCTATTACTGTACCTGCTCCGCACAGTCTGATTACAACTCCTCCTCCACTAACTGACTATCCCTGTCCTTAAACCATCTACAGCCAACTCCTTTCTCTCCCCTTGTATTCTTCAGTGCATTCCCCTTCTCCTTTTCTTCTTATCCTCTTCCCCCAACTCCTATTATGTCCCCCCCATTTTATTTGCCTTACGGCTCACTTAGATTGGCCTGTTAGCATATTCCTGATGTGTCATATTGCCCTATTGCACTTACTCACCTGCTGTTTGTATGGTCTATTGCCTATGCAGTCCTTGATGCTGCTTAATGTTGTTAGGATTTGTCCAGCCCTCATCTTTGTACAGCTGTCATTTTTGTGCTGGCTGTTCCCTTAGCCTGATGCCATTGAATGTTATGAAATCTCTTTTGTAATACAAGACGATTCACACTACTATTAAGAATTGTGCTGCTATGCAACATCCCAGTAATGTGTTTGCTATGTAATGTAATGATGTTTTTGTTGTACCTATGTATTCAGTACCACCTTGTAAATAAGAGCTCTCAATGGTGTTTTTGTCTCCTGGTAAAATAAAGATTGATTGAGTACCCCACTTCATGTATACAGTACTGAAATTTTCCAAATCCCTAGCAGAACATGATTTCACGCCACTGCAACATTATTCCATGCCACAGGTATGAAAAGACAGTTTTGGCAGGATTTGAAAGATGACAGCTGTCACGTTCATGATTTGGTGTGAAAAAATAGCTATGTTGAAAATTTGGGGTCAAAATATTTTAAATGAACAAAGTTATAAGCGAGTGTAGCAAAATTTCAAGGGATGCACATAACTTTGAAATGTTTACATGTTTTGGCCCCCAAAATGGAGTTGACTTGTACAATAGTGAGCTGATGGGGATAATAAGCAGTGGACAAGCTGGAGTGACACCTCAGATTCTTCTCATAACACTGAGTATCAAAGTGACATACAGCCTGAAGTTAGTCATGCCAGGAGCTTTGATAACTTGGGAATTTCAAGGGACAGCTGCCACTTGTCAGAGGGAAAAAGGTACACATCATGTCAATCTTTTTTTTCTTTCTCTTCCCTTTTCTTTCTCTCTTTTGTTTTAACCACAATGGCAGACACCTCTGTATTAACGACAAAAACTAAACTAAGGAGGGAAAATGAGTGGACAGGGAATTAAGGGAGGAGCATGTTAATACTACATAGTTAAGTAACATAGGCTGAGAAGGAACAAGAGGAACAAGCATTTGTCATTGCTAAATGTTGTCTCATTTGCATTGGCATTGGTAGTGCCAGAGTTAGAGACACATAATAGGAATGGCAGTGAAGTACTGAAGTGATGCCAACCCCACCCCGACCCTGTAGAGACCGACAGGCATTGGAGGTGTGCCTTTGGGTCATCATCTATAATGCTCATGTCATTGTACTTCACCGACCCTGTAGACACTGACAAGTGTTGTGGTGTGCTTTGGGGTCTTTGGACATTATACTTAACCCATTCCATAAGAAAATACACTGAGGTGGGCACAGTATCGGAGAATGGGGTGAACTTTGTGGCTGAACACTGCAAGGCATACCACAATGCCTGTCACTGGTGTAGGGTGGGGGTGGGAATGGAATGGCATGAGCATTACAGCCGATGATCTCAAGTCACACCCCTGACACTTGTCAGTCTGTATAGGGTGGGGTGCCACAGTTGGAAACCTTAACACCATAGTCATGCGTTGGTGCTTTCACTCCAAAATTTTCAACATGGGCTTTTGTGACCCCACCTCATAAAGAGGGCACAATCAGTTTATGAAAGCTGAAAGGTGGTTTGCACAGCAGCTATGCCATTTGGTGACACAGGGATGAAAACACATTTTGGGCAGGAATGTGGAATATGGCAACTGTATTGTTCATGAGGAGGTGTAAAAATGTCAACGTTGAAAATCTGGAGTGAAAAAATGAAAAATTGGTGAAGTCATGAGCATGCATAGAAACTGCACAACACATTTATTTGTCGGAGTTTTTTTGCCACATTTTCAACATAGGTATTTTGGGACCTCCCCTCATGAACAGTGGCACTGTGATTTTGTTAATGTGTCCCAAAAGGTGATTTCCCACAGCAACCACGCCATTGTGCGCCACAGCTGCAGAAACGCATTTTGGGCAGGCTGTGAAAAATGACAGCTGTACTGTTGATAAGGAGGTGCGGAAAATGCCACTGTTGAAAATCTGGCATGTACTGTAAATATTGCAGATTTGCGAAGTTACAAGGGTGTGTGGAAACTGCGCAGCTCAAGCTTGTAACACAGTCATTTTGTGGACTTTCAGCACCAAATTTTCAACATAGGTATTTTAGGACCTCTGCTCATGAACAGTGTCACCATCATTTCCTCAAACTGTCCCGAAAACTGATTTTGCACAGTGACTGTGCAAGTCTGTGCCAGAAGTGCAAAAACACATTTCAGCCAGGATATGTAAAATGACAGCTATACTGTTCATAAGGAGGTGTAGAAAAATGCCAATTTTGAAAATCTGGAGTGAAAATATTACAAATTCACAAAGTTACGAGCGTGCGTGAAAGTTGTGCAATGCACACTCGTAACACACTAATTTTATAGAGTACCATCACCAAAGTTTCAACATAGGCATTTAGGACCTCTGCTCATGAACAGTGTCACTGTCATTTTAGTAATCTGTCCGAACACTGATTTCCCAAAGCGACTTCACTATTCTGAGCTGGAAGTGTGAAAACACATTTCTGCCAGGATATGAAAAATGACAGGTGTACTGTTCACAAGAAGGTGTGGAAAAATGCCACTGTTGAAAATATTGCATATAAATATTGCAAATTTGCGAAGTTATAAGGGTGTGTGGAAACTGCGCAATGCATGCTTGCAACACAGTCATTTTGTGGACTTTCAGCATCAAATTTTCAACATAGGTATTTTAGGACTGCTGCTCATGAACAGTGTCACTGTCATTTCCTCAAACTGTCCTGAAAACTGATTTCGCACAGTGACCGTGCAAGTCTGTGCCAGAAGTGCAAAAACACATTTCAGCCAGGATATGTAAAATGACAGCTGTACTGTTCATAAGAAGGTGTAGAAAAATGCCAATTTTGAAAATCTGGAGTGAAAATATTACAAATTCACGAAGTTCCGGGTGTGCATGAAAGCTGTGCATTGCACACTCATAACATGCTAATTTTATGGAGTACTATCACCAAAGTTTCAACATAGGCATTTTAGGACCTCTGCTCATGAACAGTGTCACTGTCGTTTTCGTAATCTATCCAGAACACTGATTTCCCACAGAGACTTTGCTATTCTGTGCTGGAAGTGTGAAAACACATTTCAGCCAGGATGTAAAAAATGGCAGCTGTACTGTTCACAAGAAGGTGTAGAAAAATGCCAATGTTGAAAATCTGGGGTGAAAATATTGCAAATTCGTGAAGTTATGAGAGTGCGTAGAAACTCCGCAATGCACGTTCGTAAAACAGTCATTTCTTGGATTTTTTCCACCAAATTTGCAACACAGGCTTTTTGAGAGCCCAGCTCATGAACACTGGCACTGTCATTTCATTAATCAGTCCGAAGGTGATGCCACACAGTGACCATGAAATCACCATTTGGGGCCGAGTAATACCATGACAGTGGCAGAATTCATGGGGGGGGGGGGTGTCCCAAAAACACCATGTTGAAAATATGGTGCCAAAATTCCCACAAATGCCTGAGATATGCATCAAAGTTGAAAAAACACTATTTATTCCATTATACAGCTTACCGGCATTTCCTCAGTTCGCGGTCAGTTTTAAAGAGTGCAGACGTGTTCCCGGTCCACCGAAGATCGTCGCACCAGACTCTGCAGGTAAGTATGGGGTGAGGGGGGGTGTGGGGAGGCAGGGTGCGCAATGGGTGGGCACGAGTTGTGGGAGGGGGGCAGGGAGACCACCGAAGGACCGTTTTCTTTTCCCACTGGTAAAAAAAAACAAAAAACATTGCAGGGTCATTTTTCCTTTTACAGAGGCATGTGGTATGCTGGGGTGGGCTCCCAGCATGCCACCGGAGTCACCAGAGTCTTTTGGGGCAGCTGTAGCTGATGACAGAGTTAGGCACCCCATTGGCACAAAACAAAGGGGGTCACATTATGCCGATGGGATTGTGCACCTGTCAGCACACAATAAAAGTGTGGGGTGACACGATGCTGACGGGGATTGAGCACCCTGTCAGCATGCAATAAAAGTGGGGGTGACATGATGCTGATGGGGATTGGGCACCCTCATCAGCACACAGCAAAAGCAGGAGGGGTTACATAATGCTGATAGGGTGGGCTCCCCATCAGCATTGTGACAGGTAACAGCGGTGGCAGTCACTGCCGCCATGTTGCCTGCACGCTGGGGAGGTGCATTGTGGTCACGCTGCATGAGAGTTTTGCGCTCATTGCAGCAGACCTTTTATCAGATCTGGTGGCCATATTAGATATGCAGGGTGTTGGCCCCTGCTTCTGGCTGATTGGGGAATGAGGGATGCACCACTGATGTGTGCCCTGCATTCGCCCAAAAGTGACTGCACCTCCAAATCTGCTAGTACCACAGTATATTGGCTGCACATGCATGCAACATAAAATGGGGTTAATCTCTTTCCTTACTTAAGTGATTAGAAAAGCAAGGAGTGCAGAATAATTTTCCACTCAGTCCTGCTTCTTCCCGCATCCCAATGCTTGTTTTCCTTGTTGAGCTTCCTGGGGGAGGGATACAGGGGGGAGTCTATATCTTATAGGGGTCACCAGAAGGATTTGATGGCATTTGGAGTTGGGATCCCTATAAATATCCAATAATAAACAACAAAAACAAGGCATCCAACTAATGGTACATGCAGCAGCAGGCACAGACAGAGATACATAATGCAGAAACAGAAAGTGGAGGAAAGAGAAGAGATTTCTGTGTGACGCAGCTCCAGTGACGTCAGCTCTAACAGCCTTTCCAACTGCTGCAGAAGTTGGGGGGGGGGAGCGTGGGTATATTAGAAAATGTCCCCTAAGTCAGAAGACAGCATGACAGACAGATAGAACCCAACAAGTCTCCACTGCTCTCTCCAGCAGTTTAGCCTCCCTACTCAAGCCAGGCATGGGGTGGGGTAGAAGCAAATACAGAGAGCAATAAGTGTCCAAGGTAAAGGAAATAAAGGAAATAATGGAAAGTGAAGGAGCTTACTGCTCCCTGCTTGCACTACCACACTCACACACTATTCAGTAAAATCCTGCAGCAGTTCAGATGAAATAAGGGCTTTGTGGCATTACCACCAGATCCAGTCTTGATGTCCTGCTCAGCTATCTAATGCCATACCTAAATAAGCTGAGATGGGTACAGCACAGGAGAATGGGGTGAGCATTAGGACTGATGACCCCAAGGTACCCCCTGATACCTGCTGGTGTGTGCAGGGTGGGGGTGGAGTGTTAGGGTTGGAAACTCTATTGTCATAGTTCCCACCTTTTTATGGTTTGATATCAACCCTAATGGATGCATTAACATCATTTTTGCAAAGAATTTACTTACTTTTGAGATAATGTAATCATAGCCTTATTTGCCTGTGGGAGTGGCCACCCATGTATAATTTTTTTCGATACAGTAATGCTACCCTTATTTGCTTGTGGGAGCACAGTACCCTTTGGGCCTGTGCTCCCATCCCTCCATAGATGCGTATATGTAGGTAGCTGTTGAAGGACCCTGTGCTTCCATTTATAGGACAGTAGTGACCAAATTGTCAGCAAAGCCATCTTATTACCCCACTTTATGAACCTGGTACAGAAAAGTTTTGAATCCCTGCCAGTACATAATGTCATGCAACTGCAACACCATTCTATGCCACAGGTGTGAAAACACATTTTGACTATGATTTGAAAAATGACAGCTGTGACATACTATACATGAGGTGGGGTAATAAGAAGCCTGCGTTAAAAATTTGAGGTCAAAGTCTTTAAATTTCCAAAGTTACAAGCATGCATAGTTAATTGCAATTAATGGTCATAACTTTGCCGTTGTTACTTATTTCCACCCTAAATTATAAACATAGCGTTCTTATGACTTCCACCTTATGAACAATAAGACTGTCATTATGCAAATCCTGCCCAAGAGGTGAACTTGTTAAGTGACCACGAAATTACCATTCGGCAAGAGTTGCATAACGATACCCCATTGTTCATGAGGGTTCTCAAAAGGTATGTTGAAAATTTGGTGTCAAAATATGCAAAATGGCAACATTATGCACCAAAGTTGAAAATCCCATTGAGATACATTGATTTCCTATATGAGAAAAGATCTTTTCTTGAGTCATGACATGAAACAAGATCTTGTTTAATATAGCATGAATACAAAAAAGAATCTCAGTGTTAAAAACACATTTTAACTCATTGGTTCCAGTAGGCGCCATATGGTGTCAGAACCATCAATACAGAACCTGACCCAAAATGCCATGGACTCAATGAATTAAGGGTATTTCTTGAGCAGTAAAGTGCAGAATGCAGCTATGGGGGTCCCAATAAGCAAACTACATGTATTGGTTCCTCCCCAGAATATCATTTTTGGGGGTTCCAAATTTTGGAATTCTCAGGCAAAACTAAAAACAAGATGGTGGCCATATAAAAAAAAAATGGATTTCCTCAAATGAAAAAGGATGATGTCGCATGAAAAAAGAATTCATTTTTCTCTTCATACAGCTATATTTTAGTGCTTACTGTGCATGCAGAAAAATGATTTTTTCAAATCTTTAAAATGCAAAAACTTAAAAACGGCTTATTATTTTTTCACCAAACTAGCAAAAGGCACATCTGTGGGTTAGTCCCTGTCTGCACTGAAGACTTCAGACCAAGATTCCAAACTGACTGGGCTGCAGGCAAGTTCAAAGAAAAATCCCAGCAAAATGAATGAGAGAAAAAATGCTTCTTCACCTCTCCTGAACTTGGAAACCATACATCCAACTGGAACTTAACTTGCCACATCCATAGATCTACCCAGAGTAATAGTGCATGTGAATTTGCATGCAAATCCATTGAATGGTTGCAAAGTTATTAAAGCGCAAAAGTTCAAATTTAACATTGAAATGCCTACTATTCAGTGTTGCTGTATTGGCATGACTACAATGCAGGTATTGCCAAAGCTATTACAGACTAATAACATTATACATACTGTCCAACAGTAGCATATTATGTAGCAGGAGGTCACACCATGCTCTGCCAAGACCATCCAGTGAGTAAAAGGAAACTTTTTACATTTTTTGAAATGTTAGGCCCAAGGCTGTGTTTTTGAGGTCGAACATTATGCACGTGTACTGAGTTCATGTGGGTTTCCATGTTTATATTACAGAATTGCCAACCATGAAAACACCTGAAAATTAAGGAAGTGGGAACTAAGCAAACTATATAGACAATGCAGCCTGTCAAGGTAAATTTATCCATGTAATGGAGCAGTATATACCTTAATGAATTAATGTAACAAACTTTAAAGAGGTGATATTTACACAAAACTTAATTTCATTTTTGTAGCTGATATTTGTAAATATCTGAATGAGAGAGAACAACAAGGTGGGAAAATAAGAAAAGAAGCAAAGTAATAGGCAGGTATACAGTGAAACCTTTATTTAGATATCCTCACTTCATTATAAAATATCATTATAAGAAATGTATACAATAGATTTCTGTCTATTTTGTCACAGAATTGAACAATTTTGACAATCCAAGTGGTGATAATAGTCTGAATAATATGGGTGAGCATTAACTGGTTTAAGAACTTTTTTGTAGAAACTTGATATGTAATTTAAATAAGAACCAACTAGTTTGGTAGCTATCATTTTGTTTTGTGGCTTTAGATACAGATATGCACTGATGAAGGATTATTCCTAAACATTTGCGTGTGTAATAAATAAGGGTGTAGCTACTGATACTCCAAGTAAGCCATGGCATGCCAAGTTTATTATCAGGGGTAGCAAACAAGCTGGCCAGCATTGCTCTGCCCTCTCTTGTCCATCGTGTTTAAATTGCTTTGTTTGGTTTTGCAAGCTTTTTCTTTCTCTTTCAGCTTTGTTTTTGGGGGAGGTGGCTGAGTGGACCACGGACATTAAAGCTGAAGGTCTCAATTAGGCCCGCATGGTCTGGCCGCGTAGTGATTGGCTGCAGCATCTGGTAGGGGGTGTGGCAAGTCTGGGGCAGTGAGTTTAAATGCTCCAGCAAAGTTAGAAGCCATACTATTAGTTCAATTCTACTGGGAGCAAGAGAAGCAGTAGAAAACTGAGGAGCAGCAGATGGAAGAACAGACTCAGAGCCAGCTAAAAGAAAAAAGACTTCATGTGGATTGGCAAGTGGAGCGAATCTGCCTACCAGCAGGGGACAGAGAAGAAATTTCTGCCATGGTCTTAGACTTGTGGTGCAGTCAGTGGTATCTACCAGTGTGCAGCAAGCACCACACTAGCAGCGCAGACAGACAGCAAGTCTAGTGTGGAAATCATCTGATTGGAGCTGGGAACCTTGGAATTGAGTCATGGGTGGGGTGGGGGTAGTAGTATGACAGGTTGGTGTACAAATCTGAAATGCCTGGCTACACCCTGGTAATAAATACTGTGTCTTGGAATAGATGTATTAAAATAATTTATTTAATCTAAGTGGTTGAGCGAGCCAATTTGTAACCAATTTAGCAATATAGTATCTAATAATACAACATGTCAAATCTGATATTATTGAGCAAACAAACAGAATACTGTTAAGAATAGGTTATTGCCTCAGGATGTCTGATATTATGATCTTGTGTTAGATACTCTGCAGCTAACTTTACTGTTTCCATATTTTACCAAGAATAATATGCATCTTGGCCTCATCATTCACTGAGTTAAATATAGTATCTTTCTGAGATAACTTTTTAAAATAGTTACCTAGTGGTATCTGTGTATTTGGCACAGTTTAGAAGAAAATGGTAATTTAACTCCCTCTCTCCTGCCCCTTCTCTGCCCCTCACTCCCTCTCTCCCTCTCCCAGGCTCCCTCTCCTTCTCCCACTCTCCCATGGAACTGACTGCCAGAAAATGTAGTGAAAGGCAATACACAAAATGAATTTAAGCAAAGATTGAATGAATATTTTATTGGTAATCATCAAATTACATAGAAACATAAAAGTTGGTGGCAGATAAGGACTGCAAGTCCCATCCAGTCTGCCCATTTTTGCTACTTTATGAATATACCATTGGTCTCTACTCTGTCAATGGCCCATTTATGAATACTCATCTGTACTGCTCCCTTATTCCTATCCCATGCCTGTTTGAGGCCCTGCACTGTATTCATATCCACCACTTCCTGAAGTAGGCTGTTCCATGCATCCACCACCCTTTCTGTGAAAAAGAACTTCCTCACGTTACCTCTTGATCACCCTCCCTCTAATCTCATGCTGTGTCCTCTTGTCCTGCTATTTTTGTTATACTGAAACATGTTAGACTCTTTCACCTTGTTAATGCCCTTAAGATGTTTGAATATTTTGATCATATCACCTCTCTCCCTCCTTTGCTCTAGGGTATACATATTCAGTTCTGTTAATCTGTCCTCATATGTTTTCTGATGCAGTCCCTGCAAAATTTTGGTTGCCCTTCTCTGGATTGCCTCCATTTTGTTAATGTCCTTGTGCAGGTGTGGCCTCCAGTACTGCATGCAGTACTCCAGATGGGGCCTAACCAGTGTCTTTTAAAGAGGGATTATTACCTCCCTCTTATGACTTGTGATACCCCTACTAATACACCCCAACATCCCTCTAGCCTTACCTATTGCTTTAGTGGTCTGCTTGGATGATTTCAGGTTATCTGTGATGATGATGCCCTCTTTCTTCCCTTGTGACTGCCAGCAGCCCCACCTCCCAACCTATAGGTAACTTTAGGGTTTCTTTTTCCAATGTGTATGATCTTGCACTTCTTTGCGTTAAACCCCAGTTGCCACTCTTCTGACCATTTTTCCAGTTTTTCCAAATCTCTTCTCACTATGCCCACCTCATCTGGATCATTTACTCTGTTGCAGATCTTGGTGTCATCTGCAAACAAGCAAACCTTACTGTCCAGTCCATCTGCAAGGTCACTGATGAAGATATTGAAGAGAGCTGGCTACAGGACTGATCCCTGAGGTACCCCACCTGTGACTTGCATCTCTTCTGACTGTATACCATTTGCCACCACTCTCTGTTTTCTGCCCGTCAACCAGTTTCTCACCCAGTTGACCAATTTCTAACCCACCCTGAGCCTACCCAGCTTATTAATCAATCTTCTATGTGGAACAGTATTGAAAGCTTTGCTGAAGTCAAGGTAGGTGACATCTACTGCATCCTCTTGGTCCACCACTTGGGTTACCCAGTCAAAGAAATCTATGAGATTAGTTTGACGGGACCTTCCTGTTGTAAACCCATACTGTCTTGGATCCTGTGATCCTATGGATTCCAGGTGTTGCACTATCCTTTCCTTAAGGAGTGTCTCCATAATCTTGCCCACTACTGAGGTAAGACTGACTGGTATGTAGTTACCTGCCTCCTCCCTGCTGCCAGTCTTGTGAAGGAGTATCACATGAGCCCTTCTCCAGTCTTCTGGGACCTCTCCTATACTCAAGATGATGCCCTCTTTCTTCCCTTGTGACTGCCAGCAGCCCCACCTCCCAACTTGAAAACTTACTTGTGGAGTATGGCTTTTTTAGACAATTAAGTTATTTATTAATGCTTGGATTTTATTATCAAATATTTCATCTTGTTGTATGCTGATTTTATGTACATGTGTTGTTTTATGTAGTGTTTGAATTGTTTTAAAGTTGTTCAGCACCTTGATATACTGAAAGGTGCTATACAAATAAAATTATTATTATTATTATTATTATTATTATTATTATTATTATTATTATTATTAAGAGACTCACTAAACAGTTCTGCTAACAGCTCTGCTAGTTCCACCTTTGGCTCCTTTAGTACCCTGGGATATATGCCATCAGATCCTATTGCTTTGTCCACCCTGAACTTAGCAAGCTCTTGTAGGACCCTTTCATTTGTGAAGAGACTTGTGCACACTCCCTCCTCCTGTGTCCATGGTGCTGAGCTGTGGGCCTTCTCTACCTTCTCCTCAGTAAATACTGAATAGAAGTATCTGTTTAGGATAGATGCTTTTCCTTGGTCCTCCTTCACACACTTCCCCTTATCCTCTTTGATCTTGGCAAATTGTGTACAGTGAGATATACAAAGCTATCTAAGGGCCTCAGTTGTTTAAATTTCTCACAGCCCTAGTATGAATTCCACTGTAAATTATTAAATAAGACACATACTAAAATCACTGAGAGATGCTTTGATTGTCTTTTTGCCACAAAAGATAGGGATAATCAAGAATATTCCAATTGCACACCTATTTCATTGTTCAAAAGTGACTACAAGGTTATTACTAAGCCCATGAACAATCATATATAAAATCTAATACCAGGTCTAATTGCTAAAGACTAAGTAGGAGTATATATGATAAACAGGAAGTGATAATGTAAGAAGATTAATTCTGTTAATGTGGTCACTTTAATTCAATAAGCAAGCTGCTATGATGTTGTTAGACACAGAAGAAATCTTCACCTTGATAGCATGATTTCATTTGCAACAAGTTCTTAAGAGATTTGGTGTTAGTCCAAATTTTTGAAATTTGGTAGTGACTTTATATAATAAATCCTCAGTGGTACTTTTAACTAATGGTCTGAGGTCACCACACTTTCTACTAGAGAGACGAACCAGGCAGGGGTGCCCATTGTCAAACTCAGGAATTGTAGCAAGATTATAGCTTTCGCAGATGATTTGCTCATATCTATAATCCAAAGCACTCCATTAATAAACATATGGAAACTGTCCATTATTTTTTTTGACTTGTCATGACTCAGGATGTATTGTTTCCTCATTAATAAACATTGTGTCAAACAGTCAATCAACAAAATAACAGACAAGCTAAAATAGTTTGAAGACTTTTACATATAATTGAGAGTAAAAATTCCTTCAAACCCTTTAAAGTTGGTTAATTTGAAAATAGAGCACTTCATAGTGAAAATAAGCGATGATCCAGTTGACAGCTCTTGGTTTGCTATGATTAATTAAAAAAATAATCACTAGTTATTTGTGGGAGGGGAAGCACCCTAGAATTTGTTTCAATACATTAACACAGAGAAAAGAGGATGGATTTTGGTTACCTAATATTTAGTCTTACCACTTAGATGTTAAGCTCAAACAGTCTGCAATTCTTCTACATGGAAGTCTAACAAATTTTATGTGAAGGGAAGAGACTCAAAAACTTTAGTTGGGATAAGGTAAAGGTATTCTTTACCTAGCAGACATTACTGACCCTCAGACCAATTACTTTTATTTAATTACTGAACTTAATATGAAATACAATGGTGTGCACCAAGAGATGTGGAAATACCTTCAGCTTAAACAGATGACTCAGTTTATTTTTATCTCTAAACTCTGATATTGTAAGGAAATCAAAGTGGGAAAGCATGCTAAGTATAACCATGGGAAAAGGGGGAGTGGGAAGGATATACAGACAGTTAGGTATTGTCTTCTCTACCAGATTTAACAGATGACTCAAGAGCCAAATGAGAAAAAGAACTGGGCATTAAAATGTTTCCAGAAGTCTGAAATAAGCTTTGGATTACTGCATATCAAGCCAATAAAGAGGTTAAAGGGTGTCTTGTTTAATATAAACATTTGCACACAATGTATGCAACACTCCAGCTAGCTTAGATTAAATGGTTAATTAAGAAGAAGGTAAATGATGGAGGTGTTAACAAGCATAATATGACTTTGGAAAACATTTTGTGGTTTAACCTCAATACTGTACCTGTTTGGTCTGAACTATTTTCATTTTGTAGGATGAAACTGAATTATGATATCTCATTTGACCCACTCTTTGTATTGTGGGGGGACTGCACCAAGACATTACATTTCCTCAAAAAATCAATATATGTGACTTTTCACAGCTATACTGGGCCTTTACATGTCAATTCTTGCCACACAAAGGGATTCTTTGGTGCCAGCTTTGTCAGAATGGTTCCAATATATGGGAGCATTAGCTTAAAATGAAATAATTTGCTTTTTACTTTTTTATAAATTGAGTCAGTTCAAGTAAACTTGATATACATTTCTAAACTTGGTTATCTAAAATGTGAGACTAGATAGGGTTTGTATGGTTTATTGTAATGAATTATCAATTAGTTTACAGCATAGTCTTTTTCCTAAGGCCGTTTTTATTGTCTAAATGTTCTATTCATTAGGGCAATTGTAGTTTAATTTATTTTATATAGCTAGAATTTTACAGTACTTAACTTAGTTTACTACTACATATTTTTGCAATGTGTTGTAGCACATTTGTTTTAATAGCACTGTGAAATTATTTCTCTTAATAGTGTTATAAGTGTGTATTGTTTCTAATTATAGTCTGGCTGTACAGTACCAGACCTAATATTGGTTCCCATCTGGTAGGTTTGAGCACCAACTGTGTGAGAAAGTTATGTTGTACCTTTTCTAGAAAACTTTGACTGTTTGGGTTGCCTGCTAAATAAGTTGCCCACCACACAGACATAGCCAGGGTGTTTTCAGAAGCCCACTTTTATCTGGCTTCCATGGTATTTTCATATTTTTATGCTAATACTAAATAAAATGATTTCTTTAGTGGAAAGTCCCCATTCCCAAATCGTTGCTACACCCTGGCCATAATATTTCTGGGAAGTTAAAGTCTCCCACAAGCACCTTTCTGGTCTGGTATGCATTTATATAGAATTGACAAAGAAAAGAACATGGGGGGAAGGGCACAATCAATGACAAACAATGCCGATAAAATGGCAAGGGTACAGAAAACAACCCTGCCCCCCCAAAAAAAAAATCAAGAAAGAATTATAGAGGCATTTATATACATACATACATATACATATTGCAAGAGTTTTTCCACTGATTCTGTCTGACAGCCCCAGTCTGACTGATCTCCACAGTCCTGTCACCTGTCTTTTGCAGGACTTACCTTCCCTCATTGTCCTCACCACAGGACCTGTGAGGGTGCCCAGTTGCCAGTGCTGAGATTGCGAGAGGTTGGTCATCATCCTGCCACCATTTATTTTCTGCCAATTTTCATCCTTGGCTTTCACATTTGAAAAACTTCAAAGCTCACAAATTAGTGTTGAATGCTGGTACCACAGCTGTGACTACAGAGACATTAACAAAAGAGAAGCCTTTATGTACAAGTAAACTCCTCATGCAGTCGTATAAAATTGCATTTAAGCTTGTGCAACAGAAAAAGAGTGTTGGTAAGTTTTTATTTATTTATTTATTTCAGGTTCAAATAATACCTTTGAGCTAGTAGGACTCTTTTACAAAAGTTCCAAGTGAAATGAACATGAAAACAATACATTACAGTACACATAATATAGGATCCCAAATTGACAGATTCATGTTAAACACATAGAAGTAGATGTAAGGCAGTTACAGATGCAACAGGAGGAACAACATCATGTCTCATTTATAAGGTAGACACTCATAATCACAGTTTGATCTCATCTCAGACTCCTTTCAAAACTTGCCATGGATCTCATGGGTCTCATAGACTGTTACAAGCAAAGAAAACTAATGACCTACTGTATATGATGCTTGCCCCTTATGTCAAGGGAAAGGGCGTGATGTGTAGCAGGCAAATTAGTTATCCAACTTGACTTTAAAATCGGACATATGCTTACTGCTTACCACTTCCGGTGGAAGGCCATTCCAGATTTCAATTACCCTTAGACATGAACCAATGTACCCTACATGTGGTATTACATATTTCCCCTTTTAGTTGCAATGCATGGGGTCTAGTGTTGTAATTTTCTTATTTAAGCTGTAGGCCCAAATAATCCCACAGGTCAGTGTTGGTAAATGCGGAAAAAGGCAGACACAGGTCTCCCTTAAGCCTCCTGTACTCTAAGCAACATAAACCCAAAGACTAATCTTTCCTTGTAAGCCAAGTCCCTTAGTCCCAGTACCATCCTGGTTGTGTTTTGCTGCACTCTTAAAGGTTTTAATTTCAGTGTTGGTATTGGGTGACCACAGTTGGGCACAATACTCCAGGTGGGCCTTACAAGGGATCTATAAAGAGGCATCACAATCTTTATATCATGGCTTTAAATGTTCCTTCTGATGCAGTGTAATATTCTAGTTGCAGTCTTGGCACTTGTACTGCACTGATTCTTGAATTTAAGTTTGTTTGTAATTATTACACTTAAATCTTTCTCCTCCATTATTTCCCTCAAAACTATGCCATTTAGATGGTATTGTGCCTTGATGTTAGCTCTGCCAAAGTGCATCACTGCACATTTATCCAGGTTGAACTGCAATTTATGCTGCCTTTCCCATCCTTAAAGCTTATGGAGTCCAGCCTGTAGCTTTTCACTATGAGTTCTCAGTCCAGGGCTTGAACCCCTGACCTTCTGATTCAGATGTGAGTATGCTACTAAACAAAACCACAATAAAAGACATGGGTAAATATTTGATTGTCCTACAGTATTTACACAGGATTTGCCATTCAATATAAATCTTACAATCAAGCTGTTATAGTCTTGAACAAAAAATATATAAATATAAAGAGACTTAAAATGATAAACAGTATTACTTTATTTAAAACTTTTTGCAAGATTCACATTAGAAAAAAAAAAAAATTCCCTCTCACAAATCAGGTGAGAAAGCAATCAAGATCCATAATGGGTCATACTTGGCCTCCCAGAACTGCAATATCTAGGAAAGAGGTGTCCGGGCATATATATATATATATTTTTTTGCCTGCTTATAGGCAATATACAATATACAGTATGGTGCCATCCTAGCTCCTGTGTTGTGTGTGTGTATGGGGGGGGGGCTGGGATATTCATATGTACAGAATAGCTGCATCATGATATGGGGGATGGAGGGAAGTGGGGTTTCTATGTGGAACACTGTCTATAGTTGGAGACAGCAACACAGAAAAAGGAACACAACATTGAGTCAAGTGATCTGTTTAGGCTCGGTAGGGCTATTACTGCCGGGTGAATGTATTCACTGCTTTGATAATGGGATGTCATTGCTGACAAGCAGAGTGGCACAACAAATACTGAACTCTAGTAAGTTCCTTCATAGAGGCAGTTTGAATGGGTAGTGGAAAATATAAATTTAGAGCTTTGCCCTCAAAGCGCTATTAGCACCTTGATTAATACTGACTGTCTCTGTCTTGACTGAAGAGTTAGGAAAGTAAACATATCAGTCCCATTGTACGTTTAGGGAAGTCTTTATTTAGAACTACATAGTTCATTCATAGGATAAAGGAAGTCCAAGATTCTGAAGCGCTGTAGCTTATTTCCTTTACATAAGCAATTAGGATGCTTCTGTTACTATTGTTTAGTTGAACGTGTGTGTATGGGTGGGCATGATTAATGCTGCTTATTAGAGTGATGCTTGAAGAGAATCTATTCTGTTAAAGACAGTGCTATATTTATTTATTTATTTTATTTAGTTTTTGTTAACTGGGTAGGTACACTAGACAGCATAGCTGCCTATTTTCAGGTACGACCTGGAAGATTACAACAAAGGGTACGTAGACAATAATAGGTACAAGAAAACATCATGCGAACAAGTAGAAGTCAGACGTAGTACACTTATACAGAATTTTCAGCAATGACAGTACATTTGTATTAAAGTTAAATAAAAACAGTTGTGAGAAAGCTATCAGTTAAATGCATGTAACTATAAAAGATAATGGCCCCTAAAAAAGGGTGAAGTGAAAATTGTTTATTTTAAAATTAGAGACCAGGAAAGGAACATTGAGCTGAAAATTGTTTCCAGGCACGACCCAGGGGAGATGAGAACAGGAAAGATAAAATATTACAACAAGTTGAGCTACAGGGGTGCCAGCCAGGATGCAAAACATGACCTTGCAGTACTACTGCAGTGTAACTGTAGAGTACTGCATCATGCTGCAGGGAAGCAGTGTAATTCAATGGAATTTAAGCCCTTTTGTCCTGCAGTATTTTGTGACATGTCATTTACTGCAAGGTGCTGTGTTGCGTCATGGCTGGTACCACTGTAAAAGTTCCATTTTGATACAGACAACCAAATGAAATAGCTGAAGTGTGCTAGTGAAAGCTTTGGTACAGCAACAACTTGACAAGACAAGAAATCAACACCATATTATGGTCCCTCAAAAGAGTGAGCAGAAAAACATAATAAAACCCCAACAGTTGAGTGCACTAAACATACACTTACAAAAACGGCACAGAGTAAATGAGAGTGGCTGCACCAGAGGTGAAGTAAGCAGGTGCAACCTGGATCAAGTTCCAATGAGGTGAGGACAGGAGCAAGCAGGAAAAAGCAGTAGAGCAGGACTTCAGCAGCTGCTTAATGAAGAAATAAGAGGGGGCAAGCCTGACAGAAAAGGGGAGAGAGTTCCTGGGAATCAAGGGCAGGTGATAGCATTTTTTCCTGAACAGCACTCTTGGGGCAGTGCACATTGCTACTGGCTAGCAGCCATGGAGCCTCTGATTGGCTACTGCTCCCTGTGCCCGCATTGGCTAGACTAGCTGCTGCAAAAGGGCACACTGTTTAAGCTGTCTCCACAGTACAAGAAGAAAAAGACTAGAATGTTAACTCATTCCCATAAGTACATGTGTTTGGCAGAGCCTGGGGGCAGAATGCTGTGATGAGCTTTACTTTTGAAACATAAACATGGTCACTCACTTTGGACATTCTTCTGTGGATTGGACTCCTACTTATTTATCAGCAGTGGTTCTAGAAGGTGAAGGTAGAGTTTGACACTTAAAACCTTATTTTAAGTCAGCCCTGGCTTGAGCTGTGATGGGGAACTGGTTGTGGCAGAGGGAATTTATTCTGTAGGGTATTTGCGGTGGGACTACTGGCCACAGGGATGCTAACTGTAGCACAATGCTGCACTGGGGGTTTCTGTGATGGATGCAGCGGTATTTACTTGGCATAGGGGCTGCAGGTGGGGACGGATAAGGCATACTATCAACTGGTACGGGCAGAATGACTGAGGTAAATATATGTGTTTTTTTTCTAATGACACTTATTACTGCACAATTGGGCTCCTACACACATTTTTGTCTCCTGGGCTAACTAAATGGGCCCTAAGAGGGTCCCTAAGCACGTATCATGCCCTGCCTGAGGTCCCAGGCAAGCCTTTTTTCTGTGGAACCCCTCGATGATGCTACTTGGAGAGCACTACATACTGTATTCTGTCCCCAACCCATCAAAGGCTGGAAATGGAACCCCTCTCCCATAGTCAAGACCCCCCCCACTGGTCATCCATAGCAAAGACATGCTGCCCATGGTCCCACAATATTAATTCTGGTGACAAGAAAAGCTCCCCTCCCCCGACTCTAGCTCTGCTTGGCATCCTTGAACATGGTAGTTTTCTTAATAATGTAAAACGCTGTGGAGTCTTAAGTGCACTGCACAAAATGTGTGTGACAGTGGGCTTCTTCTGGGTCTTGACATTCATCAGTTTCCAATGTCACATTTAAAGTTAAAAAAATTTCATTTTTGTGGTTGCCAATAGTGCACATGAGTCTGTGAGTTGGGGAAAGAGAGATGGAGGTAGGGTAGGTGCATTTTTTTGTCTGTAAGACGTACTCCAGGACCCTGGGCAGCAGGACCATCTTGGAGGTGGAGGTTAGTCTAGGTGCAGGGTGGTGGTTCAGCTACAGGGAGGGTGGTAAGAAGACTGTTCCAGCTGCAGGGAAGATGGCCAGCTAAGGTGCAGTGTGTGGTATTGTGGGAATATTTAAGCTGTGTGGTGGTGTGTGGGTATTCAAACCAAATGTAAGGTGGTTGTGGGGCAGAGGCTGGTCACATCCTTGAAGGGTAGTCAAGTGGCGTGGATTGTTGAGGGCTAGTGTAGCTAAAGGGAGGTTGGATAGGGTGGGCTGCTCCACTTTACTGCCACAAACATGGCAGGTTTCTTATTTATTTACTTTTAAAATGCCACAGAGAAAAAGTGCAGTATCTGAAACGTGGATGTCAGACACTTCTGGGTCTTGACATCCACAATATGTGCGTATCATTCGACACTGATAAGTGGCTATGCAAGGAAAATGTGCTGCCCACTGGGCAGCAGACACACAGTGTTAACAGTAATGCCCACTGGGCAGCTACTACATAGTGTTAACTGTGATGCCCAGTGAGCAGAAGATGCACAGTGTTAACAGTGATGCCCACTGGGCAGCAGACATAGTGTTAACTCTTCTGACAACTGGGTAGCAGACACATAGTGTTAACTGTGCTTCCCGCTGGGCAGCAGACACATAGTGTTAACTGTGGGCAGCAGACACACAGTGTTAACAATGACACCCACTGGGCAGCAGACACAGGGCTAACTATTCTGCCCACTGGGCAGCTGACACACAGTGTTAACAGTGATTGCCCTCAGGGCAGCAGACAGATAGTGTTATCAAAGATGCCCACTGGGCAGCAGACACACAGTGTTAACAGTGATGCCCTTTGGGCAGCAGGCACATAGTGTTAACAGTGATGCCCATTGGGCAGCAGACACACAGTGTTAACTGTGCTTCCCACTTGGCAGCAGATACACAGTGTTAACAGTGATGCCCTCTGGGCAGCATACATATAGTGTTAACAGTGATGCCCTCTGGGCAGCAGACACACAGTGTTAACAGTGATACCCACCGGACAGCATACACATAGTGTTAACAGTGATGCCCTCTGGGCAGCAGACACACAGTGTTAACTGTGATACCCACTGGACAGCAGAAATACAGTGTTAACAGTGATACCCACTGGGCAGCAGACACTCAGTGTAAACAGTGACGCTCACTGGGCAGCAGACACACAGAGTTAACTGTGATGCCCTCTGGGCAGCAGACACACAGTGTTAACAGTGATGCCCTCTGGGCAGCAGACACACAGCGTTAACAGTGATGCCCTTTGGGCAGCAGGCACATAGTGTTAACAGTGATGCCCATTGGGCAGCAGACACACAGTGTTAACAGTGATGCCCATTGGGCAGCAGACACACAGTGTTAACAGTGATGCCCTCTGGGCAGCAGGCACACAGTGTTAACTGTGCTACCCACTGGGCAGCAGGCACACGGTGTTAACAGTGATGCCCTCTGGGCAGCAGACACACAGTGTTAACTGTGATGCCCACTGGGCAGCAGACACACGGTGTTAACAGTGATGCCCTCTGGGCAGCAGACACACAGTGTTAACAGTGATTCCCACTGGGCAGCAGACACACAGTGTTAACAGTGATGCCCACTGGGCAGCAGACACACAGTGTTAACTGTGATACCCACTGGGCAGCAGACACTCAGTGTAAACAGTGACGCTCACTGGGCAGCAGACACACAGAGTTAACTGTGATGCCCTCTGGGCAGCAGACACACAGTGTTAACATTGATACCCACTGGGCAGCAGACACACAGTGTTAACAATGATGCCCATTGGGCAGCAGACACACAGTGTTAACAGTGACACCCACTGGGCAGCAGACACAGGGCTAACTATTCTGCCCACTGAGCAGCAGACACACAGTGTTAACAGTGATGCCCAGTGGGCAGCAAACACACAGTGTTAACAGTGAAGCCCTTTGGGCAGCAGGCACATAGTGTTAACAGTGATGCCCATTGGGCAGCAGACACAGTGTTAATTGTGCTTCCCACTGGGCAGCAGGCACACAGTGTTAACTGTGCTTCCCATTGGGCAGCAGGCACACAGTGTTAACTGTGTTTCCCACTGGGCAGCAGGCACACAGTGTTAACAGTGATGCCCTCTGGGCAGCAGACACACAGTGTTAACTGTGATGCCCACTGGGCAGCAGACACACAGTGTTAACAGTGATACCCACTGGGCAGTAGACACACGGTGTTAACTGTGATACCCACTGGGCAGCAGACACACAGTGTTAACTGTGATGCCCACCGGGCAGCAGACACACAGTGTTAACTGTGATACCCACTGGGCAGCAGACACACAGTGTTAACAGTGATGCTCACTGGGCAGCAGACACACAGTGTTAACAGTGATGCCCTCTGGGCAGCAGACACATAGTGTTAACAGTGATACCCAGTGGGCAGCAAACACAGTGTTAACTGTGATACCCACTGGGCAGCAGACACACAGTGTTAACTGTGATTCCCACTGGGCAGCAGACACACAGTGTTAACAGTGATGCCCACCGGGCAGCAGACATACAGTTTTAACGGTGATGCCCTCTGGGCAGCAGACACACAGTGTTAACAGTGATACCCTCTGGGCAGCAGACACACAGTGTTAACATTGATACCCACTGGGCAGCAGACACACAGTGTTAACAATGATGCCCATTGGGCAGCAGACACACAGTGTTTACAGTGACACCCACTAGGCAGCAGACACAGGGCTAACTATTCTGCCCACTGGGCAGCAGACACACAGTGTTAACAGCGATTGCCCTCTGGGCAGCAGACACATAGTGTTAACAATGAGGCCCACCGGGCACCAGACACACAGTGTTAACAGTGTTGCCCTTTGGGCAGCAGGCACATAGTGTTAACAGTGATGCCCATTGGGCAGCAGATACACAGTGCTAATTGTGCTTCCCACTGGGCAGCAGACACACAGTGTTAACTGTGCTTACCATTGGGCAGCAGACACACAGTGTTAACAGTGATGCCCATTGGGCAGCAGACACACAGTGTTAACAGTGATGCCCTCTGGGCAGCAGATAAATAGTGTTAACAGTGATGCCCTCTTGCCAGTAGGCACACAGTGTTAACTGTGCCTCCCACTGGGCAGCATACACATAGTGTTAACTGTGATACCCTCTGGGCAGCAGACACACAGTGTTAACATTGATACCCACTGGGCAGCAGACACACAGTGTTAACAATGATGCCCATTGGGCAGCAGACACACAGTGTTTACAGTGACACCCACTGGGCAGCAGACACAGGGCTAACTATTCTGCCCACTGGGCAGCAGACACACAGTGTTAACAGCGATTGCCCTCTGGGCAGCTGACACATAGTGTTAACAATGATGCCCACTGGGCAGCAGACACACAGTGTTAACAGTGATGCCCTTTGGGCAGCAGGCACATAGTGTTAACAGTGATGCCCATTGGGCAGCAGACACACAGTGTTAACAGTGATGCCCATTGGGCAGCAGACACACAGTGTTAACAGTGATGCCCTCTGGGCAGCAGACACACAGTGTTAACAGTGATGCCCTTTGGGCAGCAGGCACATAGTGTTAACAGTGATGCCCATTGGGCAGCAGACACACAGTGTTAACAGTGATGCCCACTGGGCAGCAGACACACAGTGTTAACAGTGATGCCCTCTGGGCAGCAGGCACACAGTGTTAACTGTGCTACCCACTGGGCAGCAGGCACACAGTGTTAACTGTGATGCCATCTGGGCAGCAGACACACAGTGTTAACTGTGATGCCCACTGGGCAGCAGACACATGGTGTTAACAGTGATACCCAGTGGGCAGCAGACACACGGTGTTAACTGTGATACCCACTGGGCAGCAGACACACAGTGTTAACAGTGATGCCCTCTGGGCAGTGGACACACAGTGTTAACAGTGATACTCACTGGGCTGCAGACACACAGTGTTAACTGTGATGCCCACTGGGCAGCAGACACACAGTGTTAACTGTGCTGCCCACTGGGCAGCAGACACACAGTGTTAACAGTGATACCCTCTGGGCAGCAGACACACAGTGTTATCAGTGATGCCCTCTGGGCAGCAGACACACAGTGTTAACAATGATGCCCATTGGGCAGCAGACACACAGTGTTAACAGTGATACCCTCTGGGCAGCAGACACACAGTGTTAACATTGATACCCACTGGGCAGCAGACACACAGTGTTAACAATGATGCCCATTGGGCAGCAGACACACAGTGTTAACTGTTATACCCACTGGGCAGCAGACACACAGTGTTAACAGTGATGCCCTCTGAGCAGCAGACACACAGTGTTAACAGTGATGTCCTCTGGGCAGCAGACACACAGTGTTAACAGTGATACCCACTGGGCAGCAGACACACAGTGTTAACTGTGATACCCACTGGGCAGCAGACACACAGTGTTGGCTGTGACACCCTCTGGACAGCAGACACACAGTGTTAACTGTGATACCCACTGGGCAGCAGACACACAGTGTTAACAGTGATACCCACTGGGCAGCAGACACACAGTGTTAACAGTGATACCCACTGGGCAGCAGACACAGTGTTAACAGTGATACCCACTGGGCAGCAGACACACAGTGTTAACTGTGATACCCACTGGGCACAGACACTCAGTGTTAACAGTGTTGCCCACTGGGCAGCAGACACACAGTGTTAACTATGACACCCCTTGGGCAGCAGACACACAGTGTTAACTCTGATACCCACTGGGAAGCAGACACACAGTGTTAGCAGTGCTACCCACTGGGCAGCAGACACACAGTGTTAACGGTGATACCCACTGGGCAGCAGGCACACAGTGTTAACAGTTATGCCCTCTGGGCAGCAGACACACAGTGTTAACAGTGATGCCCACTGGGCAGCAGACACATGGTGTTAAGAGTGATGCTCGCTGGGCAGCATGTAAAAATTTGTGTATGTATGCTCCCCATTGACAAGTAACTTTTTAGCTCATCTCTTATTGTTGGTAACTTACATGAGAATAATAATATTTTTCTCTTTCTATTTTGCAGACATTGATCTTCATGAGCGGGACAGTACAGCCAATGAACTGGGATGCCACTGACATGTATAGAATTAAAGTGCCTCAGGAATGTCTATGATAATGTTTTGTGTAATAACATTTTAGTTAATGAAGAATTAAATTAGAACATTAGATTTTGAATTATCAATGGTGTCTATGTACAAAACAAGTGGTTCCTTTCGTGTGCGTGGCTGATGCGCTTGATCAAGCCTAAATCGAGAATCCACACACGCCCCCCCCCCCGTGCCATTCACTATCTGCACGCAAGGCAGATCCACACCCGATCCCTTAACATGCGGACAGCAGCATGCCCTGGGTGCATGCCATGCTATGCACCATTCACCAAGTTGTGTAGTGCTGCTCCTTGGGGGGGGTATAGGAGGGCACATGTTATGTCAGGGGGACCCTGCCATAAGTGTCCTAAGGGCTCTGCTCCATGCTTACAGCCCACCTGCCCTGTGCTGGTTACTGACTGGGACCCCACACACACACACACTCACACTTCCCTGCCACTGTCGATCCCCGCTTCAGGTGGACCCCCCCACCCCCAGCTGAGCAGTGGCCCACAGGGCTGTCACTCCCCCACCAACTGGCAGAGCCCCATCCCTGGAGTGGTATCTGGTGACAAACCCCCAACACACACTGCTGCACCAACCCGGTGTTGGCAGTTGAATCCCCAACCTCCAACATACAGTGGGCCCCCCAACAAGCCATAAAATCATTGTCCTTCCTGTCCAGTCTCTGTGACCTTCATGTGCATGGTATGCGGTTGTGAGGTATGGTGCCACCCGACCCCGATGCCTGATTACAGCACCCCCACTCGGCACTGGTGTTCAGTGGCCACCCCTCCCACTCCCATGGCACTGAGACCCCTCCCTGTACCACCAGTCAGTGCCACTGCCCTAGACAGCCAGCAGCACAACTGTCCGCACACCTCCTTGGCTGCTGGCCATCCAAGTGATGCTTGGAGCGCGCCACTATTTACAGTTATTGCGCTCCCAGTATCACTTGGACAGCTGGTGGGTAAGGAGGTGTGTGGAGGACTGTGCTCACCTGGGTCTGCAACTCCACCCTCAGCTGCCCTGTGTGATCCTGCAGCCCCACAGGTACCGTGGAGAGTGCATCCGCACACCCTTCTCGCTTGTCTGTCTGCAGAGCTACGCGGCAGGATGCGCACCTCTAGCACATAATTTCCACCTGTTTATGCATGGGGCCCAATTAAGACAGGGACAATCTAAATAGATTAATTTGATAATTATCCTAGTCCCTTACAAACCTCAATGTTCACAATATCTGGTTTCATAGTTTATATGTTTTATATGTTTATTTGTAACTGTGATGGTTGTAAATGATTGTAGTGGTGGTTGTGAATGGCCTATACTTTGCTGAATTAAAACAGAAAACTTGGAACTTGAAATTTTGTACTTGTAAGTAACTGTTTCTTGGGGAAAATCACCACAAGCAGATACAGCTCCGGAAGAGTGCAGGTGTGTCTATCTTTTAAACTGTCTAGTGGTCCCCCCTGTTGATTGCCGGCCGATGTTATATATAGTTTTCCTTACTGTCCAGTGGTCCCTTCCCCTGCCAATCTCTGATCCAAAATGTAATATAAATATTCCCTGGTTCTAGTAGTCCTCCCTCATCCCACTAATTGCTGGCCCAAAATGTAATATAAATGTTCCTTCATGCTAGTTGTCTCCCCCCACTGCCGATCCCTGGCTCGATGAAACAATATATCAGTCCCTGGTGTCTGTGGTCCTCTCTGTCAATTGCCAGCCGATATCATATATATAGTTTTCTGTAGTCTCCAGTGCCCTCCCTTGCCGATCCCTGACCCGATGATACAATATATTAGTGCCTGGTACCTAGTGGTCCCCCTCTCCATGCCAATTGCAGGCCCAATGACAGTATATCAGTCCCTGGCGTGTAATGGTCCCCCCCCCCGCCAGTCATTGGCCTGATGATAACATGTAGAAGTCCCTGGTGATTAGTGCCCCCCCCAGTTGCAAACCCCATTTAAACAATAACATTCCCTGTTGACTAGTGGTCCCAACCCCCACCCGATCACCCGCCCCAGACACACACCGTTTCCTGGTGTCCAGTGTATTCCTGGCCTACCATCCAGTTCCCCAGTGTGGTAAGGTAAATCATTCCCTGGTGTCTAGCATACCCCTTTCCTATCTCTGATCCCCTGTAAAATGATGTAATGCCTTCTCTGGTGGCTAGTGGACCCCTTTTCCTATCCCTGATCCACTGTAAAATGCCTGCCCCCATCCCGAGCCTCCTGTGTGGTAAAGATAAACCATTCCCTGGTGTCCAGTGGCCCCCCCATCTGTATCTCCGATCCCTTTGTCAAATGATGTAACGCCTTTTCCTGGTGGCTAGTGGACCCCCTCCTGATTCCCTGTTAAATGATGTCATGCCTTTCCTGGTGGCTAATACCCCCATCCCCAATCCCTGTAAAATTATGTTATGCCATTCACTGGTGGCTGCGGGTCACCCATCCCGGATCCCCTGTAAGATAATGGTATCCATTCCCTGGTGTCAAATGGAACCCCCAGCATGGCAGGTAGTGCACCACCACCCACTCCCCCCATCCTGAACATGAGCTGGCAACTTGCACAGTCCTCTGCTCTTCACCATGAGCAGCCATTGACTGAGCTGTCAATGAGCACATACTGTATACAGTACACACTCACTGACAGCTCAGTCAGTGTCCAGCAGTGGCAAAGAGTGGAGTAGGGTGCTGGTTGCCAGCTCAGGGTCAGGATTTGGGGGGTGGGCTTGGTGCTGGGGCACTACCTGCAAGGGTGGGTGGTCTGCTAGAGACCAGGGAATGGATATCATTATGTTACAGGGGATGGTAGGTGGGGGGGGACCTTAGCCACCAGGGACTGGTGTTGCATTATTTTACAGGGGAGAGAGAGTGCACAGAACTCAAAAGAAAGACATAAGAGCTTGCAATGGATATTACAGGGCCATGTATTCACTGCATAATAAGAGTTTTGGGGATAAAACCAGAGCTATACTATGATTAGACTAGGAATGTAACTGTGTCTTATCATCATACAATAAATAACAGTGCCTATAGTTATATGTACGTTATTATTACATACATAAATATTAAAATGCTGCACTATGCCCAGTAATGAGTTTTCTGTGTTTTGGGGGTGAGTGGGCCTGTGTGCTGGAGTTTTAATCAGATTTATAGAGATAATTCTCCTGAGAACACCTTACACTCCCCCCCAGTCAGTCCTTGAGTGCGATTCCTCAGCCTGCGTGGTATGCAGAGATTTATCTGGCGGTTGCTGGTTCGTGTAAGGGAAAGGGGTATAGATCCAGCAGCACAGAGTGTGGTTATCTGGGGTGGAGACTGTTCTGGTAGGTGGCCATCTGGGTAGGGGGGTACAGCTCCTGGGATGGTGTTCAGATTAGGGCATGCTGGCTAGGGTACTGGAAGGGTGGTCCAGCTGCAGGGAGGATGTCAGCTGATGGAGAGGGAATATCTCTGCTGCAGGCAGAGTGGTTGGCTGGTGTGGGGTGGGAATGATGGTCCTGGTGGATGATCCAGTTGCAGGGAGGGTGGTCAACTGGGGGATACAGATTCAGGGGTTGTGGAGTGGTCCAGGAAGGGATCTCAACATGTACACCCTGAAAGAGAAATGATCGAGACCAAGTTCCTCACAGGGGTGAACAGGGTGCATGGGGAGCCAGTATCAAACAAAGACCAGCACGAAGACTAGGGTGCATGCAATGAAGCTAATGGGGGGGGGAAGCAGTTCAGGAGAGATGTATGGAAATATTTCTTCACTGAAAGGTTGGTAGACACCTGGCACAGACAGCCAGCCAAAGAGGAGGAGGTAAGACTGATTGATAGGGGGCTTCAAACTGTCTAGTTTCAAATATGAATGGGATAAACATAGGTGTATATTTGAATAAAGGTGGGACAACTCTACGGTTATCTAACACAATGGATAAATTAAGCAGATTCGCATCACAATTTGCGACCCAAGATTTGGGAAACAAGAGTCAGTTGCCAGCCTGATTAGCAGTGATTGGTAATCGTATAAGCTGACTGCTCCCCATATTTTTTTTTAATTTTCCCTAGTGTCTAGTGACACCCCCCACCCTCCAACTGCCAGCCCTGGATTTGTTGCCCTGGTGTCTAGTGCCATCCCCCTCCACCGATAGACATGCCCAAGTTACAGAACTTTAAAAAGAGCAGCTGTTACGTTGTGTGCACTCCAGCCAGGCAACTCATATGTGTGTAGCTGCCTGCCCTATGAGCCTTTTCAGCTATTCATGACTATTTTCTGATCAGTTGCTTTAAAAATATTTCCCTTATAAACCTGGCTCACAGCTTCCTTGTACAAGCTGGGTGATCGCTGAGCGCTGCAGCCTCAACTCTGAAAACAACATAATTATGATGCAAGGGTAAGAACAGAGCTGCAGCACTATGAAGCATGTGTTGGGTGGTGGAATGGGGAGAGGATGCCTGAATGCCCTAAGATTACCTTTGCTGGCATGTTTACGGGTATGGGGCATAAATATAAAATACATATATATATATATATATATATATATATATATATATAAATCACATCCCCCACAATGCAAAGCATCATGGGCTGCATATGCAAATCACCACAGAATGTTATGCTGGTCCAACTTTAAGCAGAATTGCATAGTGCCGAAAGGCCACTCACACAGTTTGCAAAGGGTGCTAACAGAAGACATAGACACGTGTTTCGTCCTACCAGGACTCATCAGTATGCCTCGTCTGTTTGACACCCCAGTGGAATGGACCAGCTACCCTTAAGGCAGTGTGCCTTGGATATATTGTAGTGAACCCATTAAAATAAAAAACTATTTAAAGACAAAAAGAACCTCTGTGTAAACACTGAGGCAAGGGTTACCCAAAGGGCATTTGGCTGGGAAGCCAAGTTTCAAGAAAATACAAAATCACACATGTCCCCACAATGCAAAGCATCATGGGCTGCATATGCAAATCACCACAGGATGTTATGCTGGTCCAACTTTAAGCAGAAATTGCATGGTGCGAAGGCCACTCACACAGTTGCAAGGGTGCTAACAGAAGACAGAACACGTGTTTAGTCCTACCAGGACTCATCAGTATGCCTCGTCTGTTTGACACCCCAGTGGAATGGACCAGCTACCCTTAAGGCAGTGTGCCTTGGATATATTGTGGTGAACCCGAGCACCCTTTGAAAACTGTGTGAGTGGCCTTTCGGCACCATGCAATTCTACTTAAAGTTGGACCAGCATAACATTCTGTGGTGATTTGCATATGCAGCCCATGATGCTTTGCATTGTGGGGACATGTGTGATTTTGTATTTTCTTGAAACTTGGCTTCCCAGCCAAATGCCCTTTGGGGTAACCCTTGCCTCAGTGTTCGCACAGAGGTTCTTAGTCTTTTAAATAGTTTTTTATTTTAATGGGTTCACCAAATATATCAAGGCACTCTGCCTTAAGGGTAGCTGGTCCATTCCACTGGGGTGTCAAACAGACGAGGCATACTGATGAGTCCTGGTAGGACGAAACACGTGTCTATGTCTTCTGTTAGCACCCTTTGCAAACTGTGTGAGTGGCCTTTCGGCACCATGCAATTCTGCTTAAAGTTGGACCAGCATAACATTCTGTGGTGATTTGCATATGCAGCCCATGATGCTTTGCATTGTGGGGGCATGTGTGATTTTGTATTTTCTTGAAACTTGGCTTCCCAGCCAAATGCCCTTTGGGGTAACCCTTGCCTCAGTGTTTGCGCACAGAGGTTCTTTGTCTTTATATATATATATATATATATATGTATATATATATATATATATATACATAGATTAATGCAATGGGGTGGAGATAACCAGAGTGTGATAAATCTGTTTATCTGAGTAACTGTTTACATACATTTCATATATGTATACAGTGCTTGTGTTATCAGCCATTTATCCAAATAGTGCTTATGTTAGCAGACATTTATCTATACAGCGCTTATGTCATTTAGAATGTTCAGCCTCAGTAGCAGTATTAACCATATTCAAATGCAAATAACTTTAAAATGAAAAATGATAGCATGGTACTGTGAGCACGAAAGTTGTTCAGCACAGAAATATCTACACAATGAGTGGTGTTTTATTTATTGATACCTTTCAGATGTTTTGATAATTAGCAAAAACACAGCAGAAAATTCATATTTTTTTTTCATTTTGTTCTCAAACAAATGTAAATAACTTTAAAATGAAAAATGATAGCATGGTACTGTGAGCACAAAGTTTATTCAGCACAGAAATATCTACAAAATGAGTGGGGTTTCATTTATAGATACTTTTTAGTTTTTTCAGAATTAGTGAAAAACAGCAGAAAATTCCATTTTTGTGCACTTTTTCATCAAACAAATGCAAATAACATAAAAACAAAAAATGATAGTAGGTACTATGAGCACAACAGTTATTCAGCATGAAAATATCTACAAAATGAGTTGTGTTTAATTTCTATATTCCTTTTAGATTTTCTATAATCAGCAAAAAATGGCAGAAAATTCAATTTTTATTCACTTTTTTGACTCACACATGCCCCCTACAAAAGCAAAAACAAAAAAATTGCTTAAATGGAATATGCAGTGGAAAATCATGCAGTAAATGATTTATCTGCACTCGAGAAGTTTGGTCTTGGACACCTCACTCATGGCTTACGCCACTCATGATGTTACCCGAGGTCAAACTGTTCTTGTGCAGATAAATTATTTATTACACTTGCTTCCATTACATATCCCATATATATATTAGAGGCAAAAAACTATGTTTAATGCATCAGTTAGGGTTGTTCCACAGCCACAAAAGTGGCGAAATTCAATGTTAGGGTTGAACCCCCCCTTTGCACCCTTCCAGCCCACTCCCCCCAACCGGAATTGGGGTGCACATTGGGGTCATCAGCCCTAACTCTCACCCCATCACATGTGGAAGGAAGCTGAGGAATAGGAGAATGGGGTGAAAATTAGGACCGATGACTAACGAGCACCTGATTCTGGTTGGGGGATGGGCTGGAGGGTGCAAGAGGTTTTCAACCTAACGTAATTCCTCACTTTTGTCTGTGGAACAACCTAACTGATGCATTAAACATAGTTTTGCCTCTAATCTCCTTCTTTTGAGAATGATAATGAGAAATAGTGAATGTAATGCGGTGGTGGGGGCGCAGGGCCACTCCCGCCACGTGATGTCTTGTCACATAGTAACATTATGCTCGCAAACGTAAATCATAATGCGTATGGTGATGCAAAAGTGAAACAGAAAAAGAAACAGTACTGTAGACAGAAATGTTAAAAACAAGCATAAGCATAACCCATAAGTAAGCACAAAGGGTAACGCACATGGTGGTGTAGATGTGAATGGAAAGTGAAACGGGTACGGAACCTCAAGCGGAAATGGTAATGGCAACAGTAATGTAAGCGCACAGGCTGGTTTACCCCAAAAGCTGCATAGAGAAAGACAGTGAGTACAAAGAATGTATGCAAAATAATGAGTCTTGGAACAGAAAATGAGGACATGGAATAGTAAATTGCTTATATCTCAGGAACCGTATGACATAGAAAAAAAAATTAAAAGTGATATGACTTATCACTTTCCTGGCTAGTTTTGCACTTATCCTCTGTTAGAGGGCTAAGCATTTTTCTGACAAAAAGTCCATATCTCGCACCGTTTCTGAGATACGGGCCCTGAAAAGCACGGGGAACGCCGTAATGTTATCCTATGGGAAAAAAACAGAAGTTCAGAGTGCCATAACTTTGTCTTCCTGCAATATTTGTTCACCAAACCACTGAAAGTCACATCTGTGCAATGTTGGCTGTCTTCCTTACAAATTGCAGCCCAAAAGACTGAACCGTTATTTTGCAGCAAGGCACCAAACGTTTGCTGCAATGCGTCGTACACTGTAATGTTATCCTGTGGGAAAAAGCATAAATTTTAGAGTACCGTAACTTTGCCGCCGTGTAATATCTTTTCAACAAAATACTGAAAGGCACATCTGTGAGATGTTGGCTGTGTACCCTCCAAATTTCATCCCAAAACTCCAAACCGTACTTTTGCAGCGGGGTGCCAAAGAATTGCTGTCAGTTTCCCACAGCCTAGAAAATTGTCGCAATTTCTGCGAAAGCTTTAAAATTCATTAGAATGTCAAAAGTCTTGAAGTACTTTGCAAAGTACTTTTCAGAAATATGAAAACATATTTCTGAGGTGTTTTACCCAAAATAAAGACATGGCTAGCATCCTCAGGATCCAACTAGGTGAATACAAAAATAATTAGGTTGCTAGAGGGTCCCAAATTTAAATGCCACGCATTTTTCTGATCACCAACTGAAAACAAAATGGTGGATTTGTGACAATAAAAGGGCCATTTGAGAAAGTAAAATCTGCATTTGCGGCACTGTCAAACTTTTTGTGAACTTTTCCCATTGACTTATAATGGGAACTTGTTTTTTGAATAACTTTTGAACCATTTAATATTTTTTCACGAAATCTTTGAAAGGCACATTGGGGACCCCTGCCGCATGTTCCCTAAAGACTTTGGACCGGTCGTGCAAACTGTGCGACCTGTAGACACGACCATAGAATTCCAAAAAAGCATAAACACACATGCAGATCACACTTAATAACTCTGCAGCTGTATATCTGACCAGTGCGAAACTTGACAGATCCCAAGGTGTATAGGTCTTGATCGTGTATTCCAAATTTCAGGCAAATCCGCCCAACAGTTGCAAAGTTATTATGGTGCAAAATTTGGGGTTTAACAAGTAAATGGCTCCTCAACCCTAACTATGGTAGCACTACCGTGCTACTATAATATGTATACAGTACATATGTATATATATATTCATACTGTGTGTGTGTGTGTGTGTATATATATATATATATATTTATATATTTATGCAATGGGGTGGACATATATTCAGTGTGATAAATGCGTTTATCTGAGTCACTGTATGTATAAATACATTTATACATACAGTGACCATTTAAACACACAGTTACTGTGTCACAAATCTCTTTAGAATTCATTTAGAATGTTCAGCCTCAGAAGCAGTACTAACCATATTCAAATGGAAATAACTTTAAAACGAAAAAAGATAGTATGGTACTGTAAGCACGAAAAATGTTCAGCAGAAAATTCTCTACAAAATGAGTGGTGTTTTGTGTATAGATACCTTATAGATTTTTTACAATTAGCAAAAGAGCAGAAGAAAATGTAATTTTTTTCACTTTTTGGACAAACAAATGTGAATAACTTTAAAACAAAAAATGATAGCATGGTACTGTGAGCATGACAAATGTTCAGCATAAAAATATCTACAAAATGAGTGGTGTTTCATTTATAGATACCTTTTAGTTTTTTTTATAATTAGCAAAAAAACTGCATAAAATTCAATTTTCTTTTCCCTTTTTTGACAAACAAATATGAATAACTTTAAAATGAAAAAGGTAGCATAGTACTGTGAGCATGACATTTTTTCATCAAGAAGTTTTCTACAAAACAAATGGTGTTTCATTTAATAGTAACCACTATGCTAGGCAGACATTCTCTAGGAAAGTTAACCAAAACTCCCAGAAATTATCATTTTAAAATAAGGATAAACAGTCAAAACCAAATGTTCCTGTGCTGATAGAAAGCAGCCCTATTACATAAATGAAATATACAATGGTGAGTTGTCAGATAAATGATTTATCTACACTTGTGCTGTTTAACCTCGGACACCTCACTCGTGGCTTACGCCACTCGTGAGGCTGCCCGAAGTCAAACAGCAATTTGTATAGATAAATCATTTATCTGACTGCTCACCACTGTATATCCCATGTGTGATATATATATATATATATATATATACACATATATATATATATATATATATACTGTGTGTGTGTGTGTGTGTGTGTGTATATATATATATATACACATATATATATATATATAGATGTACATATATATTTAATATGAATTAGTCATATATGTAAACATGCAAGCAAAGTTAATCTTTACGTATTTAGGCAGCCCCCCACCCACTGATTCTATTACATGCTCCATAGACAGTGCTGTAGCACTGTTTCCCAACCTTGCGGCATAATTATGCTGTTTTCCAGGGCTGGCTACAGCACTCAACAATCACCTGCCTCGTACACAGAAGTTGCAAGCCAGGTTTTATGAGGGAAATCTTTTTAAAACAACTGAGCAAAAAACAGTAGCGGCAGCCCCCCAAAAGAAGTGTTTTTTTTTTTTTATTGCCATCCAAAAGATGGCACCGCGTTCTACATGCCTCCAAAGGGGCGTTGGCATTCTAATCTCTCCTTTTGAGTTCTGTGCCAAAAGGAATGGAAGGGTGTGGGCAAGGACTATGCAAAACAGCAAGTGAAATATTTTACCACTGGGCAGTGCCCAGAACAAACTCTGCAGTTAAAGGGACAGTGCAGTGTTTTTTGTTAGTTTTTTTTTCCTATCGACTTGGAACATAAACTTCAGATGTCTGTTCTATTAGCTGTAGTGATAATGTAATCAAGTGGATAGATATGGGATATGCAGTGGTCTAATTTGGAATATGCCCTTTATCTTCATGGGTGGGCCACAAGTGAGTTTCGAAGGTCCTGCTTGCACCCTCTCAAATAAAGATAAATGGTATAGTCTGAGTCAGCTGACTGCATCTCTGGTTGATAACACACATTTTCAAAATGTTAACCTTCCTTATTACTTTTTTTAAGCTGCAGTTGTTCATCTGACGTCACTACTGCATAAATCCACAGTGATGTCATCAAGCATTGTTTTAACATTTTTTTATTGCTTAAATGTATTATGACTTATTTAAGCATTAGTTTTCTTATTTGCGACTTCTACTGTGATGGACCCGCACATCTGCTCCTACCTCCACAGCATTGACTCCTAGGTTTTTGGTGGATGGAGGGACCCGAGGTCATAGTGCCTTTTCTCTGGGTTATCAAGTGTGCTGAGTGATAACCACGGGCATTAGATGGAGTGGAATCTAAAAACTGTGTTTAAGAAGAGGACAGTTAACCAAGACATACCACATGAGATGCAATATCTCATTTTCAGTGATGTCATGATTTTACACATTTTAATAATGTATTTACCATGCCAGCCCACTGCTGCAAGTGGTAGCAGTACTGTTTGCTGTGGTAACGGCACAGGATCTGGAATGAGCCAGGAGCTTCTACGGTCATGGAGGGGGATAAGTGTTCGATGGAGTGCCTCCTCCGGGTAGATGGTGTGAGTATGTCATCAAAAATCTGACCACTGTAGGTGTTAATAGTCATTGTCTCTTGATGTCTCCTGCATGGGTCTGGGGCTCAGCAGATGTCATGGCAGTCACATACAGAAGCAAGCCTGTCATACTGCTGATATCATTACACACCTGAGCCTTAATTGGGGTGGTGGAAAACATAATACAATGCAAAAACAGAAAGTCCCTGTTAGCAGGCAGCATTATGATGCTAGCGAGGCTGCAAGCTGCCGCCAAACGGAGCAAGGAGCCACCAGAAGGGACAGTAAATCTTTTAATTTCTTCTGTACTGTGGGCTACTTGAACTGGATTGTGTGGGACATTGGGGGGTGTAAATTGTACTGCCAGTGTCAGGGATTTTCTGTGGGGAACTACGGGAGTAGGGAGGAAGACACCAGAGGGAGGAAGAGGGAGAGTGAGGAAAGGCGCCCCACGTGACCTCTGGGCAGATCAATCGGGCACCGAGTCAGGGGAGTAATAAGGTGTCATCTTGGAACACATTCAAACAGAGGTGAGAAAAAAGTAAGTGCCTTAGCTGGGACTTGAACCCAGACCTCCTGGAATACCATTCCGATTGCGCTAACCAGCTGCGCCACTGAGACAACTGGAACCTGGGCTGTTCCCGGGCACATTTTCTCAAATGCACAACCCAATAGCAACACAAATATTTACTTGAAACAATCACACAGGAGTGTGGTGTGCATATTTATGGAACACACACAAACAGAGGTACGAAAGAAGTAAGTGTCTCAGCTGGGACTTGAACCCAGGCCACCTGGAATACCATTCCAATTGCACAAACCAGCTGCACCACTGAGGCTACTGGAACCTGGGCTCTTCCCAAGCACTTTACTCTTTCTCAAACGTACAACCCAATGGCAACACAAATATTTACTTGTAATAATCTCAGGGACAGCCCACGTTCCAGTTGCCTCAGTGGCACAGCTAATTAGCAAATCAGAATGGTATTGCAAGATAGAGAGAAAGAGACCGAGATTTAAAGAGCACATTTCCCAGTCCTTTTGACTTTCATGCATAAATTACCCCTTATTGCATTGATTCTGGAATTGTATTTCATTACTGTTCTCTGCAGTTAGTTTTGCATTTTGAGCTGCTAAAAACTGCAGGGTGTACCAGAGCTTCTATAGCAAGCCTTGTGTTGCTGTGGACCCAGGGCTGTATTGTTGACATCACTATAAGGCAGAGGAGTGACTCATACTGTGCAGTACAGTTTTTTCCTGTAAAATTGACTTGTGTGTGAGTCACTTCTCTGCCATGGGGTGTGCAGAAAAAAGGGGCAGAGCAGGCAGAAGTGCTAAAATAAATACTGCTCTGTATTTACTAAGGAGAAGGATGGGTCACTGCCTAAGGGGTTAGGGAGGGTAGTCACGGGTGGGGGTTGATAGATTGGGTAATCACAGTGGGCAGGGTGCTAGAAGGGTTAAAGGCAATGAGGGTGGATCAGGCGACAGGACCAGATGACATACACCCCCAAGTACTGAAGGAATTGGCGGAGGACCTGGCAGAGCCTCTGGTGAACTTGTTCAATACCTCTTTGTAAACAGAGGACAGAATTAGTGACACCACTGACTACCCTGTTTAACAAATCATGGGAGGATGGGGTGGTACCCGAGGACTGGAGGAGGGCAGATGTGATTCCCCTTCACAAAAGTGGGAGCAAGGCAGAAGCAAGAAACTACAGACCTGTTAGTTTAACCTCAGTGGTAGGGAAAATGATAGAATCACTTCTGAAGGAAAGAATTGTCGAGTACCTAGAGGCCAGAGGGGCACAGGACCCAAGGCAGCATGGATTCACAGCAGGAAGGTCATGCCAGACAAATCTGGTAGATTTCTTTGACTGGGTGACGAAAGTAGTAGATCAGGGAGGGGCTGTGGACATGGCCTACCTAGACTTTAGCAAGGCATTTGACACAGTCCCACACAAAAGATTAATATACAAGTTAGCTAGCCTGGGAGTGGGTCCCAAGATGACAGCCTGGGTAAAATTGGCTGGAGAATAGGACACAGAGAGTAATAGTAAATGGAGTCCACTCTGAAGAAAGGGGGTTACTAGTGGGGTACCGTGAGGTTCAGTATTAGGACTGGTCCTCTTCAATGTCTTTATAAATGACATAGCAGAGGGACTGGAAGGAAAAGTATGTCTCTTTGCAGATGACACAAAGATCTGCAACAGAGTTGATGCACAAGGTGGGGTGGAAAGGATGAAAAGGGACTTGGCAAGGTTAGAGGAATGGTCAAATGTATGGCAGCTTAGATTCAATGCTAAGAAGTGCAAGGTAATGCAACTGGGAAACAAAAACCCAGGGGAAGAGTACACAATGGGGGGTGAGATACTAACAACAACAAAAATGGAAAGGGACCTGGGGGTAGTCATATCAGATGACCTAAAGGTGGGCAAGCAATGTGAGAGGGCAGCAAGGAGGGCTGGGGGGATACTGGGATGCATAGGGAGAGGCATCACCAGTAGAAAACAGGAAGTTATTATCCCTCTGTACAGACAGCTGGTCAGATGCCATCTGGAGTACTGTGTGCAGTTCTGGAGACCCAGTCTTCGCAAAGATAAAGACAGAATGGAAGCTGTACAGAGGAGGGTAATTAAAATGGTGCAGGGTCTGCACCGGAAGACATATGAAGAGAGACTTAAGGAGCTTAATATGTATAGTCTCGAGGAAAGGAGGGAGAGGGGGGAACATGATAGAAACTTTCAAGTACCTCAAGGGAATCAACAAAGTCCAAGAGGGTAGCATCTTTCAAAAAAGAGATGTAAAGAACAAGGGGGCACAATTTGAAGATAGAGGGGGGGGCGGCTCAGAGGTAATTTAAGAAAGTATTTTTTCAGAGAGAGGGTTGTGGATGCATGGAACGGCCTTCCGGAGGAGGTCGTGGAGTCAAAAACAGTGGTGGTATTCAAGCATGCATGGGACAGTCATAAGGCAATTCTAGGGGTTGGGGGGTAGGAAGAAGTAGGCTGCTGGTTAAGTAGGATCTACAGCTTATCCAGTAGGCAGGGAAATGGGCAGACTGGGTGGGCCAAGCGGTCCTTATCTGCCGTCAAATTCTATGTTTCTATAACACTCGACTGGAGGATGGCTCAGATTATGCCCCTCCCCAAAAGCAGACCCAAGGTGAGTCAGGCAACTATAAACCGGTAAGCCTCACATCCACCAACCAACCAACCTTCTTATGGGAGATCGCAGATTGATTTGCCTTATAATGGGATATCAATCTAAGTCTGTCCTCATTCAAGCCTAATTTCCACCAGCAATGCTCTGACCTTCTTCCCACTCTCCTCAGCTCCCTCAAGGTCCCATCAAACCATGGGGACTTGGGAAAAAAGGGTGAGTGGGTGAATACGGTCAAGAGCAATGACATCCAGAGCCTCTCCTACTGCCTTATTATAGGCTCATAGTAGACTCTCTGGATCTCTGCTAACACTCACACTACCTGATAGGTCCAGAACTGCCATCACACCAGCCAGAGTTACTCTCCGTAATGGGCGGTACTGGACCATCTCAATAGGGGCAGGTCTATTGGGGGGGGCAGCGAAGCTGAACCCAATAGTGTGGTGATCAGACCATTCAACAGGGTTCACCACCACATCCGAGATCTCCATCCCCCAGCAGGAGCACCAGATACAGTGAATGAATCCTGTATGTGGGTTGCAGAGGTAATTACCTGTGTGAGCCCCCATGACATCATCAATTTGTGGGGAAGTTAATGGAGACAATCATGAAGAAGAGGTTGGTAACCTTTCTGTAAGGTAATGGACTCCAGGACAGAAAGCAACATGGGTTTGTCTCAGGCAGATACTTCCAGACAAACCTGGTTGACTATTATGACTGGGTAACTAGGGAACTTGACAAGGCCCATGCAGTGGATGTCCTGTATCTGGATTTCAACAAGGCATTTGAATTCTGTGCCACATGGAAGGCTGATTAGTAAGGTAGAATACCAGGGTTCAGGGACAAAGATGGTGAGCTGGATCAAGAACTGGCTGCAGGGGAGACAACAGGGGGCAGTGGTGGTGGTGGTGGGGGGGGGACTCTCATCTCCAAGGGTTGTAACAAGTGGGGTACCACAGGGCTCGGTACTTGGCCCAGTATTGTTTGGCATATTCGTTGCCACCATCTCACATGGCATCTCGACAACATCTCACATGGCATGAAGAACAAGATTAGTCTTTTTGCAGATAACACCAAGATTGGTGCAGTGGTGAATGACATAGAAGGGTGGCAGGGGCTGCAAGATGATCTGGCTAAACTTGAGGATTGGTCAGAGGCATGGCAGTTGGGATTCAGTGCTAAGAAGTGCCAGGTCATGCACTTGGGAGCAAGGAACCCAAGGAGGTGTTATCAGTTGAGAGGGTGCAGACAGCCACTACAGAGGAGGAGGAGAAAGATCTTGGGGTGATGATACTGTGGCAGTGCAAATGAACCACTCAGCACAGTGCAGAAAAGCAGCAGTTAAAGCCAACAAGAAGCTGGAGTGTATTGCTAGAGGTATCATCGCCAGGATGGGGGGGAGGTGATCCTGTCCCTGTACCAGTCATTGGTGGGACCACACCTGGAGTACTGCATGCAGAACTGGCACCCATATTTGAAGAAAGAGATAAGAGTACTGGAGAGGGTCCAGCGCACGGCAACAAAGATAATCCATAGAAACATAGAAACTGGCAGCAGATAAAGACTGCCTGGCCTATCCAGTCTGCTCAAAAACCCTAGTTTGTTTCCACTGACCCTGCCCAGTCAGAGGCTTCCCCCCCTCCTTCCCATCACCAATGTACCTTTATGCCTGTCCCATGCATCTTTAAAACCCTCCACTTTGTTTGCCCCCCCACCACCTCCTGTGGCAGTTAATTCCATGTGTCCATCACCCTGTCTGTGAAAAGAAACTTTCTCACATTTCCACGCAGCCTGCCACCCTCCGATTTCATGTCATGACTCCTTAGTGTTGTACATCTCTTATATTGGAAGATGTCTCCCCCCTGCACCTTGTTTATGCCATTAAGTTTCTTAAATGTTTCTATCATGTCCCCCCAATCACTCCTCTCCTCCAGTGATTACATATTGAGGTCCTTTAGTCTCTCCTCATATGTTTTCTGGTGCCAGCCCTGTACCATCTTAGTTGCCCTTCTTTGGATTGCCTCCATGCTGTCAATGTCCTTATGAAGGTGAGGCCTCCAAAACTGTACACAGTACTCTAGGCAAGGCCTCATTAGCATTTTGTACAATGGCATAACCATCTCCCACCTTCTGCTTCTGATACCTCTACCTATGCATCCCAGCATGCCACTGGCCCTCCCTGCAGCCTTTGTACTCTACTTAGACACCTTTAGGTCATCAGAAATTATAACACTTAGTTCCCTTCTTCCTTTGTAATAGTCAACAACTCACCCTCCATCCTGTAGCACTCCCCAGGATTACCTCTTCCCAGATGCATTATTTTGCAGTTCTTGGAACTGAATCTTAATTGTCACACTTCAGATGATTTTTCAAGCTTTTCCATGTCCCTCCTCATTCTCTGTACTCCGTCCGGAGTATCCAACCTGTTACAAATCTTGGTGTCATCTGCAAAAAAACATACTTTCCCCTCCAGCCCCTCTGAAATGTCAGTTATAAAAGATACTGAAGAGGACCGGTCCCAGAACAGATCCCTATGGCACCCCGCTGGTGACTACCCACTCCTCAGAATGAACAGCATTTACCAGCACCCTCTGTGTTCTGTCCTTTAACCAGTTCAACCTTGGGGCACACCACCATGCTTCCAAACTTGTTTGCCAACCTTCTATGTGGGATAGTGTCAAAGGACTTGCTAAAGTCTAAGTAGTCCACATGCACCACCCTTCCCTGATCTACCTTCCTGGTCAACCAGTCAAAGAAATCTATTAGATTTGTTTGGCTTGACCTTCCCGCTGTAAATCTATGCTGCCTTAGCTCCTGTGCTCCACTGGCTTTAAGGAATGACACAATCCTCTCCTTTAACAGAGTCTCCATTAGTTTCCCCAACACCAAGGTTAGTCTGACTGGCCTGTAGTTGCCAGCCTCTTCTCAACTCCCACTTTAGTGGAGAGGGACCACATTTGCCCTCCTCCAGTCTTTTAGGACTTCCCCTGTCTTCAGTGAACTGTTGAATATGGTGGTCAGTGGGGCTGTCAGCACCCCTCTGAGCTATTTTATTTTCTGGGGTGAATCCCATCTGGCCCCATTGCCTTATCTGTTTTCAGGTTCCCGATTTCCTCCAGGACTCTTTCCACTGTGAATGGAGTGGTGTCAACCTCTCCTGTCTGTCTGCTTTGTTGGCTGAGTTTTGGTCCTTGGCCTTCCCTTTCCTTTATGAAAACTGAAGAAAAGTACTTGTTCAGTATTGCAGCCTTCTCTATGCCCTACTCTGTACTCCCTCCTCATTTATCCTGACAATCCCACCCCTTGCCTTCTTTCTCTCGCTGATATATCTGAAGAAGGTCTTATAATGTATGGTAGAATGCTGTTAACCTTAAGAAATCATCATTTCCTAAGGTTGTTAACCTATCGATGAGACGTAGGTATGTTGGTAACCTATCGATCCTCGTCACATTGATAGGTCTTTGGCAGTGGTCTCTTGGCGATGTGCGTGCTTTTTCGACGGGGAACAGCCTTGGCGAACAGCAGCGGTTAGGGAAGGACTGAAGGGCCGCGGCGGTGACTAGTTATGAAAAAGTAAGCAGCCTTTTGAGGTGGGACCATACACTATAAAAAATGTATGGTCCCTCTATCGTTAACCGGTCAATTTTAACCGTCTCGAGGGTTGCCATGGCGATGTAAACCTCTTGAGCTTCGCTCTCGAGGTTTACATGGTTGCCCTGGCAACCTCTCGACTGTTAACTGACTGGTTAACGATAGAGGACCATACATTATCCTCTATATCCCCCTTCTTTACAACCTGTGCTATATTTTCTTCTGTTTGCGCCTTTGCGCTTCTGACCACCTTTCCTCCCTCCCTTCTTTCCCAGTACTGCTCCCTATCCTCTTCCCTCTGTGTTTCTTTGTATCTCCTGAATGATCTTCTTGTATCCCTCACTTTGCTGTCCACTTCCCTCGAGAACCAAAGTGGTTGTTTCCTTCGCTTACTCTTGGTTTGATGTTTCACACAGACGTTAGTTGCTTCTGTTATGGCTCCCTTAAGAGCTGACCACTGCTTTTCTATGTTCCCCCTTATCCTCCCTTGCCAGGGCTCTCATGAGACATTCAGCCATTTGGCAATGTTGCCCTCTTGAAATCCAGGACCTTGACTTTAGTGTGGTTATCCTCCTGCACTGTGGTAATGTTAAACCACACTGTCCTGTGGTCACTGTTTCCAATATGGCTGCCCACTTTAACCTCCCTAACCCTGTTCCCATTGGTTAACACCAGGTATAGTATACAGTCCTCTCACAGGTGGGTTCAGCCACAAGCTATCTTAGGCCTGACCCTATAGTGTGGTCAGTCTGTTCCTGCTTTTGGCTGTACTCGCTGTCTGGGTGACCCAGTCCACATCTGGTAGATTGAAATCCCCAGCAGTAATATTTCACCTTTGGTTGCCATTTTATGTATGGCTTCCACTAATCTTTTGTCTGACTCTTTTCCCTGCAGTGGAGGTCTGCAGATCACTCCTGTTCTATTGCAGGGCCCCTTTTTTGTCTGTAGGGTGACCCACAATGCCTCTACTCCCTCCTGCAGCCCTTGTACCTCAGTTGCTTTGATTCCCTCCCTCAAGTACATTGCCATGCCACCCCTCCTCCCTTTTTTCCCTAACAAGTCCTGGAGTTCACCCACTCTCCTGGCTGAACACATGACCACTAAAAAAACAGACCTTGTAGGACAACACATCCAGTGGCACAGATGACAACGGTTCAAAAGGCTCAACAGAGAGGATTCAGAACCAAGTTAAGATCCCACAGGGGATCCGGAGATCAAAACAGCAGCTGGCTCCTGGCAACCCCACACAAAAAATTAACAATCCTCTCTATTTGTTCCTAGGGAAAACCCCAAGGAACCTCCAAGAGCAGAAAGCTGCCCTCTCAGCGTACTCAGTGCCAGACCTTTATCTATACCATTCTGAAGGAATTCTAGGAACTGAGCAATGGAGGCTTTCAAATGTTTAATTCCTTTCTCTCTGGCCCAAGAAGAAAATATGCTCCAGATTCGGGCGTAAGCAGCCAAGGTAGAGGTTTTTCTTACCACCAGCAAAGTTTCAACTACCCTCGGGTAAAAGCCTAATCTTAAGAGTCTCCTCCTTTAAAGAGCCAGACCGCAAGTTGCATTGCACCTGGGTTCAAGTGGAGAATGTGGCCTTGCAGCAGAAGGTCCTTTCATACCAGAAGACAAAAAAGAATTTGCAGGGCCAGGTTCACTAGATCCAAGAACCATGGTATTGGTCACTCTGGGGCCATCAGAGGAAAGTTTCTGCTTGAGTGTCTTACTTTCCTTAGGACTTTAAGGAGGAGAGGCAGTGGAGGAAAGGCATACGCTCTGCACAAGGACCTCACCTGAGTCAGAGCATCCAGTGCCTCTGCCTGAGGAGGATACCAATGCCAACTGAAGAACCAGTGAGTCAGAGCATTGTGACTTAAAGCAAACATCTATCTGCGGTTGCCTGAACAGATTGCTTACCAGTGCGAACACCTCCGGGTTCAACTGCCACTCTCAGTGGTAAACATTTTGTTGACTTAGCCAGTCTTCCAGAATGTTCAATTCCTCGCCAGATGTACTGTTGACAGAGATTAGATTCTCCTCTGCCTAGCTCAGTAGTTCAAAGCCCTCCCAAAACATTACTCTGCTTTTTGTGCCTCCTTGGTTGTTTATGTATGCCACTGTGACGGTATTGTCCGATCGCACTTTCACTGCGGCATTCCTCAGTCTGAACTGAAATTTAAGCAGAGCTAAGTGAACCGCTCACATCTCCAGGATATTTATGTATAGATGCTGTTCTTGTAGTGACCAAATCCCCTGAGTGGGGAGTTGGTTCAGGGCTGGCTCCATGCGTGCAGGCTTGCATGCGTTGTGAGAATCACCTCTGGTGGTAGTTCCAGTGGAGCCCCCTTGTTGAAATTCTGCACATTCAGCTACCAACTCAGAGTGATGAAGCTGAGGGGTGAGGAGGATCCTGTCTTGGTAGTCCTCTGATGATGGATTCCAGGCTGTCAGCAGCCCTATCTGAAGGGGCTGCATGTGGAAGCGGGCCCAGGGAATTAAGTCTATTGCTGCTGCCTTGAGGCCTAAAATCCTCAGCAGAGTGTGGGCCAACACTGAGGACTGAATCCTGAGCCACTGCATCTCTGACAGCAATGTCTCCTCCCCAGAGGATGATGATAAGAATAACCTCCCCACTTTCATGTCGAAGATTGCCCCCAAGTGCTCCAAGGACTGAAATGGCTCAGAGGAGCTCTTCTCCCTGTGTAATATCCAGCCATGTGATTCCAGAATCTCCAGAGCCCTGGACACTGACCTCTTCGTAAGAACCATCGTTGGTGCTCAGATGAACAGGTCATCCAGATGAGGGTAGACATGATGACCCTCCTCTCAAAGTTGATCCACCAGAACAATCAATACCTTCAAGAAAACCCCAAGGGCTGTTGCAAGGGCTGAATGGAAGTGCTTTGTACTGGAAATGTTGCCCAGTATCGAGAACCTGAGGTACTTCTGATGGGACTGACAGATGTGGAGGTAGGCATCCATCAGATCTATTGAGGCAAAGAAGTCCCCCAGTTTAACAACCCGGATTATCGATCTCAGAGATTCTTCATATTAAATGTCTTGTGGCGCACAAACTTGCTCAGATTCTTCAGATCCAAGATGGGCCTGAACGCCCTGGACTTCTGGGGAACTATGAAGTAGAGGGAGTAGAAACCTTGACCCTACTCATTTGGGGGAACTGGAATGATGGCTCCAATTTGAATGAGATAGGTCAGAGTGACTGCCACTGCCTGACATTTTGCCACTTGCTTTGAAACCAGGGACAGCAGAAAACATCCTCTTGAGGGAACCATTAAGAATTCTATGGTATAGACCAGGTGAAGGATTTCCAGAACCCAGCTGTCTCACATTGTTTGGGCCCATCTTTCCAGAAATTCATGTAGTCTTCCACCAAGGGGAAGGAGTCAGGGATGGGCATGAGTACTATCATTGTAAGGTACCAGGCCTTTGTGCTCATCCTCCTCCTCCATGGCATCTAGGAAAGGAGCCTCTGTTGACGTATCCTCTATTGCCTGAATAGGCACCTCTGTTTCTTTGGTTTCCAAAGTGCATTAAGGGCCGATGCCCTCCTCGGGACTGCCTGCAATGGCCATTGCCCTAACCCCACTGAGGAGCTGGAGCCTTGTGTTGCTGTTCAAATATTGGGAGGTGACTTTTCTTATGCTGTACATCCTTCAGGATAGAATCAAGGCACAAGCCAAACAGCAAACTTCCCTCAAGGGAAGGCAGAACAGCTTTGATTTTGAAGCTTGATCAGCAGACCAATGTCTGAACCACATGACCTCATGGCCTGCACAATGTGGGAGGCCAATGGGCTGACAAGCGACAAGTGCAAGTTGTCCACAGTGGAATAACTGAGGAAGGAGGAAGCCATGGACACCAGCTGCAAAATGCTTGCACCTTCTGATTCAGGGAGAACAAAGTCGGACAGCACAAATACCCAAATACGTAAGGCTCTGGCAACAATAAAAGAAGCATGTGGGGTATGAATATTCATGCCTGTTGAGACAAAGGCTCTCCTGCATGAGGTATTCATCCACTTGTCATGTGGATCTGACAGTGCCACAGAACCCTCGATCAGAAGGGTGGTGTGCTTTATAGAATTATAAACCACCTTGTCTGCCAGTGGGGGAGATTCCCACTTGTGAGACCTTTCCCCTACGAAAGGATAATTCCTAGTTTTTGGTTTGGGAAGTTTTTTTCTCCAATCCACACCAGCCCATTCTTGCTCACTAATTTGGTCACAATAAATAAAACTGGAAAACATTTTGGAGCAGAGGACGCAGACAGAATCAGATTGACATCGACTGTCTCAACGGGCTGCTCTACCTTCAGCTGTAAAGATCTACATGGCTCGGCTATTAAAAAGGACAAGGACTTATTATCAAACAGGGGTGGAATTGGTATCCTAGTCTTGGGCTCCGTGCTCTCTTCTTCTTCTACCTCCTCCTCAGAGAGGACATCCTCCTGGACTGAAAGTAATTTTTTAAGGTCAGGCATTTCCCCAGGATCCCTGTAATCATCATCCTGGCTTTCCAATGGGTCAGGGTAAGGATCTGCCTGCATATCTGATTCTGTAGCTGGCACCTGCTGCGTTGCACTGGGATGTGCCTGTGTGGACCCCCCTCCGCCCTGAGGAGATCTGGTTTGGGGTCGGGTATATCTGCTTGTATGCCCTGCAGGATGCTAGGGTTTAAAATCTCACTGAGAAGCAACCAAAGATTTTTATGCAATTCTGCTTTGCCACTGACAAGTGATGAACCAGGTTCTCCCCCACCCCAGCTCAGAGGACCAGCTGGGAGGAACTGTGAGAGAAATATTATGCAGGGCAAAGCAATGAGGACAATATGTGCCTACGGGAGAGGTCCTCATTACCCTTCTGCAGGTCTTACATCTTTTCATAATAAATGGCCTCCTGTACGCCATGGTGCCAGTAACAGAAAAATGTGACAGGAAAAACTCCAGAGTCTAACTGTAGAATTAAGGATCTTTTTTCTCACAGGAAAAAAAAAACAGTTCTATAATCGTTCTGTCAGACAGCAATCTACCCACTGAAAAAGTGCTTCAGGAGCTTCAAAAAAGCTCTAGTTGCATGTGCGCACCCCCCTGGGCTCATGGAGGCACTAGTGTGCATGTATGACAGCGTGCACATGTGTTCTGTGTGTGCACGCATGTGCATGGGCATGCACCACTGGTGGGAAGCTGAGAAAAAGAAGAGTGTTACCAGCCCTAATGGTGGCCGTGCAGTCAAAAAAGAAGTGAGGTGAAAAATAACCAAAAATCCTCCAAAGTGTCCCAAAAGTACCAGTTTTCCTGTAAAAGTAAAAATCACACAAAACCTGTAGCAGGGGGAGGGAGGCGCAAGTGACCAATGCCAAAGATGAGTGACCCTTAGAGACCCTAATTTCTCACTAAATTAAAGGAGAGCTACTGGAAGGGGTACTCAAGCCACTGGTGCATAGATTGTGGCTTGATTACCCCGATGCCTTCCACCCCCCATTGAAAAATAAATACAGGTAGTAAATTACCTGATCACTCGTAACTTTTTACTCTGGAGCTGGTGAAGCCGGCATATTAAGTAATGGAGGAGATCCCTGGGAAGTCTCGCTGGCAAATTCCGTGAGATGATGATGTGGTTTTGCCTGTTTCTCCCCATTGCCTTTATGTATGGAGATATTAAAACCTATGTTTTAACTATGCCGAGTGCTATTTTTTCAAAGGGTGCCTATATGCCACACCCACATGGCATATAGGCGCCATCTCAAAAAATAACACCCGGCATAGTGAAAATGGAGATTTTAATATCTCTGTAGATAAGGGCAATGGGGAGGAAGAGGCAAAACCACAACATCATCTCGTGGTATTTTCCAGCGTGATCTCCCATGGGGCTCCTCTCCACTACTTAATATGCTGGTTGCACCAGCTCCAGAGTGAAAAGTTATGACTGAGCAGGTAATTTACTACCTGTATTTATTTTTGAACTCAAGGGAGGAGGCACCTGGGTAATCCAGACACAATCTATGCACCAGTGGCTCGAGTATCCCTTCCAGTAGCTCTCTTTTAATATGTACCTGTCAGTCATACCTTCTTGTCCTTTTAAACATTTTTAAAACAGGAGACCAGAAAAAATGCCCTAGCAAGGCAGAAGTGGCTCCCAATCCACACAGGCTATGAGGAAAAAAAAGTAGATAATTCAATTTGAAAGCCACAGCTTAACAGGCACAATTTAAATTTAGGGGTTCTCCATAGAACAGGTAGCCCCAACATGCAGAATGGAAATGCAGCCTCAAACTGAAGTCTTGAATCTTGAAACTTGAAATCTTCAGAGAAGAGAAAAGTAGCTCTGTCCTCTTTGAATGGTACAGCTTAACTGGGGAGTTGCTGCTAGTGCATGGAATCCTGAAGTGCCCAACATTCTAAAAGCTTGAGCTGTGCCAGTCACCTGGTGGGGGTGCACTATACCCAGTGGTAATGTGCCCATTGACAATGTGGAACGCTACAGAAACAAGCATTTGTCAATGCCGAATGTTTGCTTGCATGTTATTTTACTGGGTCCTGCTTGTACACATTGGTTCATTCATGCATCAGTTAGTATTGAGGCAGAAAGAGACAAAAGTAAGAATATAACATGTTAGGGTACAAAATCCACCGACCTGTGATGAATGTATGGAGTTGTGTGTGTGTGTGTGTTAGGGTTGAAACGATCATATGATGCAGTATTGGTCTTGCTCGAAATTGATCACTGTCGGAAGACTAGGCACAGAACAAAAAGAGCCATACACCAAATGCTTGGAGAGGTGGTGAAGTTACTAAAGCTCTTTCTTCTCCCTTACCAACTTAGCCACCTCCTTTGGGAAACACAGTGGCCTCTTCCTCCTCCTGCCTTTGCACACTTCCTTCAAACAGCTTGTTGCCTTAGTTATTCCCTTCTTGATCCTTTTCCACTGTGACTCCCCTCTCGCCTAGCCGTCCCTACCTTCAAGGTATTTACTGAGGCAATCACCCTTTCCTTAAAATGTTCCCCCCTGAAGTCCAGTACCCTTGCCCCAGTGTGTTTTTGTCTTGCCCAGTCCAGCCACTCCCTATATCACAGTCAAAAAAACTATTGCCTATTTACAAATTATTGCAGATTATGTGTCAGATAGATTCACACACACACACACACACACACAGACTACCATCAGTGGCAACTGTTGAGCATAGCATGCATCCCACCTGACAGCTAGCATGGTTTCATGCAATAAAACAACTATAGTGGCATGAGGGCCACCCAGTGTCATGGAAAGTTGAGGCATTGCATATCTTACCTCCCATCATACTGGTGACCTAAGTTCGGAAACAAGTTTGGGCTGCCAGGGGTCGGATGGGGGCGAGGTTGAGCATCTGTCAGACAGCTTTCTTCTCCAGGGGTAGAGACACACACTGATTTGGCCCTTGACATCCTTAAGATGGCAGCCTGGGGGGTAGTGCTGGAAGCCTGAGCGACAGCGAATGAAGGGGGCCATGGTTCTGTAGCATGTGAGCACCTCAACATACATACACTTTCATGCTGGCATGGCAAGGGATCTCAGGGGAGAAAATAGAAAACGGCTGAAGCATGATTCATGAAGTCCTGCCCAAAACCTTCGTCCCATGCAATCACCCGGACCAGTGGTCCAACTCTGCATTTGAGTCATCGGGTGGGGATAGCCCTCCCCATCTCAGCTGTGACAAAGGCCAGTCCATGGGGGGGGTTTCAGGTTCAGTGGGTTCAGGGGAGGTGAGAGCCATACGTGGGGAGGCAGGGTCAGAGCTGAGAGCCTGTGTCAACTGCCATGTCAAAAAAATGTATGGAAAGGAGAAAAAAGTGCTGTGGTATGTATCACAGTAACACACACACACACACACACACACACACACACACACACAGAGTAGCAGGTGCTGCTAGACCATTACAGTAAACCCACAAAGTACAGGTAATATGTAGAGAGTCTCTTACCTGGGTACTAGGGAGCCAGAGGTAGGAGTCTTGAAGGGATGACATCCACTGGACCCGTAAAATGAAATATAGGAAAGGGGTCACAAAGAATTCATAGTTCTTAGGAAGTAGACAGAAAGGACAGCACAAGTTAGACATATGGTAATGCTTATCTGATGGGAAAGAGTTAGCTTTATTTCAGACCATTAAAGTAAAGAGAAAACTAGGTTAACATGGAGAAAAAACAGTAGTGAGAGCAGGGACAGAGAGTGGAGAAAAATGGAAGGGGCATAGGACAGCATTAAAAAAGAGGCCTTTATACAAAGGCTAGAGGTAGGGTAAAGTAAAATAGAGAAAGAATGAAAAATAATAAACAAATAGGAAAAGAAGAGAGAAAGTGTTGTTGTTGTTAGGAAGGGGGCTCAGCAAAACGACTTATTACCCCCTAGATAGCCTAGTGGCCAGTAATGAAACTTTCAAGATTTTATTCTATTTATATGGACTTCATAGCCCATTACCTTGTGGAAACATTAGCTTGTTTCTGGCAGACATATATTTCTGTACCATTTCCTGTTCAGGAGGGAAGGAATTGTTACTGAAGCTGAACCCACAGCCAGCCAATCGCCTCCATTTCCTGGTCTGTTGGCTCTGTACCATACTCAGACGTTTTGTGACATCTAATCCAGAAGAGCTTGGTGGCATGTCCCATTTAAGTCTATGAGGATAGTTTTCAGTGCATATTTATATACATTTAGGCAACCTTGGTGAACAATGAAAATCACTACTAAAATAAGAGGACCCTACTTTTGCCAGAAACAGGTTAGCACTACCTTGAGATAATGGGCTATATTAAAGTCCATTTACAGGACTGACTCAGTGACACTGAGGCTTGAGGCACTAGACGCCACACCTCATGCCACACTGGTGACCCATGTTTGGGAGTGAGCTTGGGCTGCAGGGGGTCAGCAGGGGAGGAGGAGAAGGATGGAGCACCTGTGGACAGCTCATCTTCTCCTGGGGAGGGAGGGTTGCAGAGGTCAGCAACAGGGTACCTCCCAGTGGTGGCTGGGTGGTACTGAGCTGGCAGCTTGGCTTACAAAGGGGAGGTGGAGCATAGTGGACGTTGGCCAGTACGTGCACGGGATCATGCATGTACCTACCTGGACATCATTGCACATTCGCCCCTGCTGTGGGAGGACTAGGGGTGGACCTCATAAACCAGAACAAGGAAAACCCCGAAGTGGTGGTAGGCAATGATGTACCCTGGCTCCCATGCTCACTGATGGACCCCACCCACCTGGGTCCTAATCCTCTACCCATCACACCAAACATGGATGAAATTAGATGTCTGGAGTGCCAGGAAGTCATGGCAGGTCCACCCTGGGAGGGTACAAACCAGGGGGTTCCTCACCAGGTAGGTTGGTGCCAGTGAAGCTCCGAGAGAGAACACAGGATGGGGGGTTTCAGGCGGGCCAGGAGATGCCTCCTGGATGACGTCTGAGAGAGGCTGTCCACCCCAGTGACCAGGAGAGAAAATATATACATAGATTAAATTAATTTAAAAATAGTAGTCCAGTTGGGCTAGCAGGGACCCTTTTGTGCTAGTTGCAAAGCATTATTAAAATAATTAAGTACTGGTGATCCAGGGGGCTACAGATTTCCCGTGGAAGTCAGTGAGTCATAGAATACCTTTGGTGGGCTACTTTCCCTGGTGGCCAGTGGCCAATGCATTTAAACAAAATTAGACTTGGTGGTGGTGTTGCTGATGGTGGTTGGGGGAAGGAGGTGCCTGGGCCTCGATATTGTTTTTTGTAGGCAGGGAGCTACAGTCTGAGGAGGAGGATGAGCTGGTGCCACTGCTGCAGCGACCACACTGAAAATGAAAGTGTCGGTGGGCACTTTCTACTCCCAGCCCCATGGAGCTCTGGCTGCAGCCTGCTCCATTCAGATGGGAGAGGAACAGACAGGAGTTCAGAGGAAGATGGAGGAGGCCATGGTTGGGCCACCTCCCTCCATCTTCCCGATCCGCCGCTCTGGCGGCAATCTACAAATGCACCAAGGGGCGGCAGGGGGCAGTGAGGGGAGATCCCAGTAAGGAACAGAAAGTGACATGAGCTGTCAGCTAGGAAACTTTCAGGCACAGAAGTGAGTGAGAGGAGACTCTCTGGGAGTGTTCTCAGAAATTGATTACTGTTTAAATAAAGTAGGACAAAGTCAATTACTCTGAGGTTGTGGAAGAAACGAAAAAAAGGTACAGGGGGTAAGGAGTAGCTTCAAAGACACTACAGCATTTATTGCCAGAGAAAAATCACTCTCACTTTTGCTCAGTGTTCCATTCTCTTGGTTCATGTTTATGCCAAGCCCTGGAGCTGCTTTACTGATGTAACCAATTCATGTTTGTTCAGAATCCGATTTAATTATTTTTCTCTGGCAATAAATGCTGTAGTGTTTTTGAAGCTACTCAGTTGTAATAAATGCATTTCCTTCTACCTCTCTCTAGTAGAATAAAGTTCAGTTTGTTATTACTTACACAATGGCTCCCAGAGAGTCTCTGAAAACCTAGGAATGGTGGCTGGAAAATAAATCCACCATGACAGTGCATCATGGGTCCTTGATCAGTAGTACATACAGCTGCGAGAATCCTAGACTGTTCACTTCTTTACTGCATGTGTTACAAGTCTTCTAGTCTGGACCCTTTACCTTTGCTGCATTCATTAACAACTGGAAAATAAATATTAAAGATCACAGTTCCCCCAGGGAATCGCTGTTTGCAAAAAAACTTTTAATTAGATGGCAGAGGTGCCAAGACCTTCATTGGCTTTGTCATCTGAATTGCTTCAGTGTGACAGTGCTGAAATGAATGATAGCTCCATCCTTTCCTCCTGCTACATAACCAGCTGATTCTGTAAAAGCATCTAAAATGTAAAACCTCACCCCTTTTCACCAAGAGCAATGAACCAAATGGCTGTACTGGACTACAGGTGAACTCGTGCTTACTCTCGAGCTTACACCAGCAGAAAAAAAAACTGAAGTAAATAACTTTACACAGCATACCAGGATATGAATTTAGCAAGCTCCAATACAGCTGATTCTGAAAGGCAAAGAGACCATGGTTAAAAAGCGTGCCTTTTCCTGCAATAGCTACATAGATACATAGATACATAGACAGTGTCGACAGATAAGGGCCTACGGCCCACCCAGTCTGCCCATTTGAGCTTGTAAGTTCACTTTTTGTTTTCCTAGAAGTCTGTTGCCTCTAACCCCTGACCTCCAGAATTCCTTTATGTCTATCCCATGCATCCTTAAATCCCATGATTGTTTCAGCCCCCACCACTTCCTCTGGCAGGGTGTTCCACTTGTCCACCACCCGTTCTGTGAAGAAATGATTCCTCACGTTTCCTCTGAATTGTCCTCCCTCCATCCCATGCCCCCTAGTCCTGGAACATCTTTTTCACTTAAAAATAGTGTATTCCTGCACCCTATTCCTCCCTGTAAGATACTTGTATGTCTCTATCATATTATCCAGTCTCCCTCCTTGCCTTCAGGAAGTACATATTCAAGTCCTTCAACCTGTTCTCATAGGACTCGTGATGCAATCCATGTACCATCTTTGTTGCCCTCTTCTGAACCTTCTCTACCCTGTCTATGACCTTATGTAGGTAAGGTCTCCAGAACTGTACACTGTACTCCAGGTGGGGCCTCACTAGCATTTTGTATAGTGGAATTATGACCTCCCTTTTCCTGCTGGTGATGCCCCTGTCTATACATCCCAGCATCCTATTTGCTTTACCTGCTGCCTTGTCGCACTGTTTCCCTACCTTGAGGTCATCAGAGATGATAGCCCCAAGATCCCTTTCCTGCTTGGTGCATGCTATATCCTCACCCCCCAACTGATATACTGTGTCAGGGTTTTTGTGCCCCATATGCATTATCTTGCACTTCTTTGCATTGAATTTCAACTGCCAAACACCTGATCATTCTTCAAGTTTCTGCAGGTCCCTTCTCATTCTGTCTACAACCTCTGGTGCATCTACTCTGTTACAGAGCTTTGTGTCATCAGCAAACAGGGAAATTTTGCCTTCTAGGTCCTGCGCAATGTCACTGATGAAGATGTTGAATAGGACCGGTCCCAGCACTGATCCCTGTGGTACCCAACTGGTCACTCTTCCTTCTGTGGAGTGACAGCCATTTACCACCACCGTCTGTGTCCTGTTGCCCAGCCAGTTACCTACCCACCACACTACTGTCCTGCCCACACCCATATTCCCCAGTCTGTGTAATAGTCTTCTATGTGGCACAGTGTCAAAGGCCTTGCTGAAGTCCAGATAGGCCATGTCCACTGCCCGCCCCGATCCACCTCCTTAGTCACCCAGTCGAAAAATTCAATGAGGTTGGTCTGACATGACCTCCCCTGGGTGAAACCATGCTGCCTTTGGTCCTGTAGTCCATTGACAACCAGATGTTTCACCAATCTCTTCTTCAGTAGTGCTTCAATGATCTTCCCCACTACCGAGGTGAGGCTGACTGGTCTGTAATTCCCCACTTCCTCTTTGTTCCCACTTTTGCATAAGGGGACTACATCTGCTGTCCTCCAGTCTTTGGGTACCTCCGCTGTTTCCAGTGATCAGCTAAACAGGATTGCCAGAGGTTCAGCCACCACCTCTCTTAGTTCTTTAAGGACCCTGGGGTGCATCCCATCTGGCCCCATTGCTTTATCAGCTCTTATTCCTTCCAGTTCTTTCAGGACCCTTTCTCGTGTAAAGGAACTTGTGTCCATTTCTGCACCATTCCCACCCCTTGTACTCCCTTCAGGCCCATTGCCCTCCTCTTCCTCGGTAAAGACTGAGCAGAAATACCTGCTCAATATGTCGGTTTTACTGTTGTCATCCTCCACGCAGCCCCCATCCTCCCCCTTCAGTCTCACTATCCCTCCCTTTGTCTTTCTATTTTCACTTATGTACCTGTAAAAATGTTTTGTCCCCTCTACCTACTGATTTTGCAATGTGCTCTTCTGTCTGAGCTTTGGCTTCTCTTACTGACCTCCCTGCCTCCCTTTGCCTCTCCTGGTACTTCTCCCTATCCCCTTCTGCCTGTGTCTTTTTGTATTGCCTGAATGCAATCTTTTTGGCTATTACTTTCTCCGCTACCTCCTTGGAAAACCATAATGGCCTCCTCTTCCTTTTCCCCTTGCTAACTTGCTTAATGCATAATTCTATTGCTCTTGTAATCCCCATTTTAAATACTGCCCACTGTTCCACAACACCTGATTCCTGCCCCATTCCCCTTAATGCCTCTTTCAAGTATCTCCCCATTTTCCCAAAGTCTGTCCCCCTAAAATCCAGGATACGTGTTTTTGTGTGGTTTGGTTCTGCTCCTTCTGTGATTTCAAACCACAATGACTGGTGTTCACAGTTCCCCAGGTGCTCCCCCACTGTTACCCCCATCACACTGTCCCTGTTTGTGAGCACAAGGTCCAGGATTGCCTTCTGCTGAGCTGGTTCCATGGTTCCATGACCAGTTGCTTGAGGAAGGCACCCTGAAGGTAGTCCAGGATAAATCTGCTCCTAGTTGATGCTGCTGCTGGGATGCTTCAGTCCACATCTGGAATATTGAGGTCTCCAACCAGCTCTATCTCACCCTTGTCTGCCATCCTTTGGATGGCTAGCATCAGCTCCCTATCTGTTTCTTCTTTCTGGGCTGGTGGCCTATAGACCACACCTGTGCAGATGGCTGGCCCCATTTTCCTTTCCAGCTTAACTCACAACATCTCTTCCCCACTTTGTTCCCCCTGGATCTCTGTGGCCTTTATGTCATTTTTCACATAAAGTGCCACTCCTCCTCCCTTCCTTCCTACCCGTCTCTTCTGTATATGTTGTAGCCATCTCCCAGTCATGGTTATCATTACACCAGGTTTCTGTGATGGCCACAATGTCCAGGTCTGACTGCACCATGACAGCCTCCAGATCTTCCATCTTGTTGCTACGGCTCCTGGCATTGGCACACATGGCTTTCCATGATTTGAACTCCCTAGACTGTTTAGCTGTTCTACTCTAGCCCCTTCTCAGGTTGTCCTTTATCCCTGTTTCTCCCTGCTGTCTGCCCTTCTGTTGAATTTTGCCCCTTTGCCGCCTATCCACCTCTTGGGCACTTAGCTCCATCTTTTGCACACTGCTTTGTAGAGATATCCACTCCTCTGGTTCACTGGTTCCATTGCTACCTTTGGGGGAGTGAGCAATTAGGTATCCTCCTTGCTGGCCTGCCACCCTCCTTGGCTAGTTTAAATGCTTGTCCATGTAGCAATTAAACTTAACATTGAGTGCTTGGATTCCCTTCCAGGATGGATGTAGGCCATCAGACTTGAACAAGCCTCCATCCCTCCAGGTGGGTCCCCAGACACCAATGAATCCAAACCCTTTCTCACAGCACCAGTTCTTCAACCATGAGTTAAAGTTCCTGGTGCATGCACCCCTATGCTCTCCCATGCCTTTCGCAGGTAGTACTTCTCAGAAGGTGACAGAAGCAGCTACTTGCTTGAGACCCTTCCCCAATTTCCTAAACTCTTCATGAACTTCCTTTGGCTCCTCATTTGCCAGGTCATTAGTCCCTAGGTGGATAATGACATCCAGCTCACCCTCCTGTCTTGCCTTCCCGGTGATCCCCAGGATTTTCCTCCCATCTCTCCATGCCATGGCACCTGTTTGGCATCTCACCTCCCTGTCCTTCCCCTCCTGTGTTCTTAGCTAGATCCCTCTTATGATGGAGTCCCCCACCAGCATCCACTTCCTCCTCCTCCTCTGGAGTCCACTGCTCTCCCCACTGAGGTCACCTCCTTGGCTAACTTCCACTTTCTTCTCTTCCACTACTGCAGCCAGTCCAAGAATAGACAGAATCTGCCAGTCACAGGCTGAATGGAACAAACAGAATTAGCCAATGCCAAGCTGAATGATGAGTGGCCAATCAGGGAGCACAGTGTCCTGTGATGCCCCGTGGTCACAGTTCGGGGAAAAAACTAGTATCTGCGGAAAGAGGACTGACCAATAGACAGAGAGTGCAACCATGCCACTGGGATGCAATACACAGCCATTTGAGAGACACAGTCACAGTGCACTAAATGAACAGTGTATAGGGGAACAAGGTTGCACAAATGCGTAATGTTAGCAAATACAAAGTGCCACTAGAGTGGCAGTAGGCTACTGTTTACACTGACAAACTAGTGTGCTACACACAAAGGTAAATGTGGAAAGGAAATCTCAAAATGCCAGAAGTGCAATACACAGTTTACATTGCTCAGAACCCTAATTACAGTACAATGTCATTCTGAACCACTAGTTTGCTATTGCATGTCATTAACATACCATTATAGCAGTAATCCAATCCCTTAAGGCTGTCCACAAAAAACTCTAGCCTCACATGAGCACACAGCATTGTGCACAAAATGAAATATCTTAATTTGAACTTGTTTACTGCTTCAGTGTGCAGAGTAGTGCATAAACCTCAGTGCAAGAAATTCAAACATTGCTGGTGGCTGCAATATTACTGATTGCAGGCATTAAATAGAAAAAAAATTACTAAAAGTAAATTAAAATATTTCAAATGAAACTGCAAGTCTACTGAAGATGAAAGAAGGGGATATCAGGACTGCATAACTGCTAATTAACTGTGTGATAAAATGTTTATTCTGATTATAATAGCTGTTACAACTATCATAGGACACATGCCAAAACGTCATTTGTTTTCACATTGTGTCATCTCTGCCTAGGTGACAGGCAATGTACTTCATGGACACTTCATCTGTTTTTCTGCCAGCATGTGTTCTTACTGTATGTAACTGGAATTACAGGTTAGTTTTAGCTGTATAAGGATCAGCTGATGCTACATTCAGTGAACATGCCAAAAATTCAATGTTTTGGACACCAGCAAAGCAGGTCTGAAAGGACTTTGTTTCCCATTGTCACTTCAGCACTTCAACATGATGATGCAGAACATTTTACAGGCAGGACCCACTGAATATGTCCAAGCTGTTGGCAAGGCATATGACCAGCAGCAGCTCATCAGCAATGCTGAAGATCGAGAACTCCTTGTGTGCTGCATATTTCCAGCTCTTGCTCAGAGGAGAAGAACCTGGCTACTGAAGGGGCTGCTTTTATGTGAAAAAGAATGATTTTTGATCAGAAAACTTTTAAAATAATCAGAGAATCATGCATTATAATTTCTGTCTGCTAATTCTCCCTGAGTGTAACTGTAGTTTTAGGCAGGCGGGCTAGTGAAATTATGTGGCAGAGGAGAAAGTGAGGCTTTAACTTAAACTGGCAGCTGCAGCACTTCTGCAAGAGCAAGCAGAGTAAATTTGCAGTAGCATACTGGGAATGGTGCAGGAGTGATTTGTGAAAGGTTTGTTTGACAAATATATTTCCTGAGTGCTGATGGTGAAGAGGGCACCATAATCTATATTAATGTTTTGTACTTTGCAGAAGAAACAGGGCAGAGTGAATTTAGCAGACTGATAAAGGTGCAGGGCACAGTTTGAAGGACTAATTTAAAGGATAATGTTTTTACTGACTAGTGGTGGCCCAGAAGGGCACAGGAATGTATCTTTTTATTTTGTGGATGCGTGTGAGCCTGCCCACCAGTCAGTGAGTGAAAAGTAAAGTAAACTGCTGTGTAAGACATAAGGGGCCAGATATTCAAAAGCTAGTGTGGGCACTAAGGAATGTTTTCTTACATTAACTGGGTTTTGTGCCCAATTCATGGATGGGCTCTATATTCAGAGACCTCCATGGCATAAGCAAAACCTGTTGATGCCTGAACTCTAGCATGGTGGCACAGCGGCATATTCAGCAGTTTTCACCGACAGTAAATGCCACCTAGATGGGCGCTACTTACTGCCTTTGCAAACCCTGACTTAATGGGGAGCAAGGCCCAGGTGGCAGGATGCAGTACTGCAGCTGCCTGCTTCCCAACCCCCAAAACCCTGTGCCAGTGAAACAAGGGACACCCTGGTGTCAAGAGACATCCCCCACCCACAGACCACCTGTCTTTGTGTAGTACTTATGTCACCCTGTATTTAGTGACACTCTCACCTTCTGGTCCCCCAGCCCAGCTGGGGACATGGTGCCCTGGTGTCTGGGAGGCCACCTACCCCACCAATCCCCAGCCCAAAATGCATAGGTAGTTCCTGGTGCCTAGTAGTACCCTCCACCCACCAAGCACCTATTCTGGTGCCACCTCAGAGTCCCCGGTGGCTAGCGCCACCCCTGCAGGAGAGCTAGGCAATTGAAATGTGGTCACAAGGCTAGAACAATCCAGTCTTCAATGGAGTAGGTCAATTCCAAAGCCCATGTACAGGCTGAAGAAGTAGAGAAATAAGGCTTGGGAGATCCTGCATGACATTCATCAGAGATTGGAAGCAAGGTAACAGTTGATGTGGCCCAGGTACAGGAGACTGAAGACTAATGGTAGAGGGACTCCATTGCCGAATAGAGATGGCTGACCTGAATCTTGGTCCATAGGATCTATGGAACTGAGAATAAGGCATAGGAGGAAGTGGAAGGTGATTGAATGATGCTGGTAGAGAATGGAATTGGTAGATGATGTGAATGGATAAAACAGACTCCCATCCCTGGTAAATGGGGCAAAAAACCTTCACTCGATACTTCACTATGCACAGTTAGGGATGGAGGCTGTTGAAACCCTGGAATTGGTTAAAGTCAGTTGGTAGTACAGTTCGAATAGATGAAACAGAACTCCCGTTCCTGATCCACCTGCACTCAAATACCTCCTAAGGTATAAGATAGGGACAGAGACTGTCAAAGTGCTGAAAGAGGTTGACGTCAGTTGGTAATATGAATGTAATGGATGAGATAGAACTCCCATCCCTGGCTGACAAGGCAAGTGTATGTGCATTCAGATACCACTGAAGGTACGAGTTAGGAACAGAGACAGTCAGAACAAAGGAACAAGTTGAACAAATGAATCAAGCTTCCATCCTCATTAGACAGGGCAAGTCTTTCACTCAATACCTCATTAGGTAGAATTTAGGATGGAGACTGTAAGAATGATAGGTTGGAGGCTGATGGAACAGGACTCCCATCCCCAGAAGACAAGACAAGCCTGCCTTCACTTGATAGCCTATGATGTAGAGTTAGGAACAGAAGCTGTGAGGCTGCTAGTATGAGCAGAGCAAGGAAAGAGCAGCTGAAGCCACTTGAATAGAAAGAAATGATGCAGCAGTAATGTAGCAGGAGGACAAAGGGTAGCAGGGAAGGGAATAAATGCACACTGCTAGACGAGATCTCAGGGAAACAAAATGAAGGTACATCACACAGAATACCAGAGAGAAGGAGCATAAAGACAAAATCCAACATAGCGCCAGAATTTTAGAAATAAACAGTCTTGACTGGCTGAGAATGATGGCATGATTTATAACTGCATATTCTGAATCTGAAGGCAGTCTTTTTTTCAATTCTGTTTAGTACTGTTCACTGTGTGGACTACTGTAGTGAAATTAATTGATTTGAGACATGTACAGTGGGGATCTGGTAGGACTGTGTGAGTGAATTGGAATAGATCAGCTATGGCATTCTATCCAAGGTGCGGGTGGTATGAGTGATTTACGTTACATGCCACAGGGAGCAAATTGACAATGAGAGCAGTTGCACGGCTGTTGATTGATATCATGATATGACTCACTAAGTAGCAGCAGCATGAAATCAGAAGGGGAAAAAGCCATGTAGGAGATAAATGCTGGACTGTTGGGACTGAGGTGCCTCAAGCATCACCCACCCCCACTGGCCCGGAATCCCATCTTCCCACATGACCTCCCTTAACCCCAGTCCCATATGAAAGAATGAATGAATGCATCTATGACATGTGAAGAGATCATTAACAGCTCCCCCTGTCCTTTTCTTACCTCAGTGCAGCTCAGTCTACATTTGTGTCACTCATTCTCTTTGCAGGCTAAAATGGGGGAGACGTAAACAGTCTCCCGAAATATGGTCTCCAAAGAATTCCTCTGAACATTCGGATAAGTGGCGAAAAATGCAAAGCCAGCTGGAAGCCAAGCACCAGGGGATGACTTCACATCCTGGAAGCTTTGACAGAGAGATGGGGCCACGGCTCCGAAAGAAGTAAGAAAAGCCCAAAAAGAGAGTAACAATGGAGGAACGGCACAGAGAGAAGATATGGGGAAACCACAGACAAAGCCAGGAGCAGGGAGAAAATGGGGTGAAGAGGAAACACAAGAAGAGACTACAGGAATGAGGGGGACAAACAACAAATTGAAAACAAGCAGGATGCCGGTCCACTGGCACAGTGATTGTATTTTTACTTACAATGCCAATGATCTGGTTTTGGGAATGGACCTGGGAGTCAGAAGGCCAGCCAGGGGGAGAATAGATCGAGCATCCTAGGGACTGCTCTCCAGAGGGGAGGGTGGGGAAGAGTGTCCGGCCCTTTACAGACCCCTGGTGGAGGCTAAGGGTATCGCTGCGACTGGCTCCATAACATTAAGGGAGCGGGGCAGATGCTGGATATTATTGCACATCCCGGCCCCCAGGGAAGGAAGCATCCACAAAAAAGCAAGCCTCCCAGCATGATGACCCACTCTGTCCCAATGCCTGCCTCCAATGTCCACCAGGGCTCCCGGCTCCATGGCCCCACCAGAGGCCAAGGCAAAGGGCTTGCTAATGGTGTTCTTTTGGGGAGGGGAGCTCCAGTTGCCCCCACCCAGTGGGCAAGCCTAGGCATGGGGTAATGGTGGCATGGGTCCGAGAATAGTTCTGGACCTAAAAAGAAAAAATAAACAAAGCAGGGCAAGCAGTGGGGGGACAAATGGATGAACACAAAAGAAGAAGGGAAACAGACAGGGAGCAAATGAAAAATGGACCAAATAGGTAAGGAGAAATGAAAGAGCAGCAAGGCAGGAAACCAAAGGAGGCACAGCCCACAAGCCACGCAGACACCCAGAGTGCATGAAACTGATTCACAACGTGCTAAGTGAGAACTGCTGGGAGTGGTTGACCTTTAGTTGGAATGTGGGAGGAGCTTTTCTCCCACACTGAACCTTGGGCTTTAGCCCTTCCATTTTGGAAACAGTACTTGAAAAACAAATTAGATTTTGCTTTCAATAAATACAGGCATTTTTGAAATATATGTAAAACAGCCATTAAGAAAGCGAAGTAGGATTATTTCACAAATAAACAATTGGAAAGTATGGCAAATCCAAAATTGTTTTGCTAATCTTTGGGCTGCACGTCCATTGGCTCATGCTGTGGACCAATGGGCATACAGCCCTACCAAAGCTGTCAGTCGGTGGAAAGTGGGGCGGCAGGCGGGTGGGGTGCTGCCGCCCGCCACTGACTGGTGGGAGCGGGCAGTGGATTCAGTGGGTGGGTGGGTGGGGGATCCACTGGACCACCAGGGATGTTGATGGGGTTTATTTCTTTATGTAGCCCACGATCGGGATTGCAGGTCTACTGGACCACCAGGGATATTGAATGGATTCACTTGTTTTATTACAAATGCCCGCGATCAGGCAGCCAGTGGTCCACTGGACCACGGAGGGATGATAGGGGTTCTTTTATTTTACAAATTCCCACGATTGGGCATGGGGGGCACCGCCAGGTGCAGCCGGAGCTCGGGTGGCCACTCACAGGTGGCAGCTGCCGTGTTGCACCCTGCAATGTGGCAGCTCACCTGTGGGTGGCCATCTGTTGTTCCTTTTTTTTTTGATCAACTTTGTGCTGGCACAGGTAGGGGTTTCACATGCATGACTCTGCACATCCCGGGCTGAATATTGGGCTGTGCAGAGTTTGCATGGACACGGCCCCCCTACCTGCACCTGCATACATTACTGATGCGTTCTGGCGCATCGGGATTTGTGCCGTGCACTTTTCCCTTTTGAATATCGTGCCGGGGCACATCAGTGGGTTGCGCATGGTGCAGCACTGTTGCGCCATGCGCAACCCTTTTTGAATATCTGGGCCCCTGTGTTTAAACAAAATCTAAGTAAGAGCCAGTGGTCCAACTCTTGTGGAAAAGAGTTTAGTAGGCATATACAGTGCTTTATGGGAGACTTTTTATTGTGTTTTTATGTAAAGTTTTATTCCTATTGTTGTACCCTTCTGCCATGCATGGCTGAAAATTGAACATTTTGATCCAGTCCACCTTGTTGGTTAAACAGAAATAAATAAATAAATAAGTACACACATAATAAAAATAAATAAATTACCTGCCCTGTGTGTGTGTTGTTGATATATGTAGAAAACAAGAAGAGAAGAACAGGAAGAGAAAGGAATGCAGGGGTAGGGAAGAAACAAATAAATGTTCCACAGTATGCCAGTATCACCAAATACAAGCAGTAGTGAAGAAGGGGGTGACCACAGTGGAACAAGGACTGGGATTCATGGCCATGGGTCTGTCAGGACAATGATTGGGTATATGATTGTACAGCTAAAGAAACCGAGAGTTCATTAGTCCCCAGAAATCCACTTTTTCAACTCCTACTGCAGTGCAAACAGCTTTTCCTGGTAGTCATCCAGTGCACATAGTGATGATACCATTCTGAGCAATCCAGAAGTTTACCAGTTGCTGTAGGCTGTTGATTAACTAGGATCTGCAGCTTATCTATTACGTAGGGGAAATGGACAGACTAGGTGGGCCATGCAGTCCTTATCTGCCATCAAATTCTGTTTCTGTTTCTCTATGTTTCCCCTTTTAGGAATGGAAGTGATTCATCCAGAAATGGAAAGTCTAGTTCTTGGGAAAAAAAACTCTTGCACTCATTGCCCAATTCTTCAAGGTTCTCAACCCCCACCCTTGTCACTAGAGGCTTTTGAAAACAGCATTACAAAAGGGAGTCAAGTGGCAAGCATATATCACATTTCATAACTTCAGTTTCATGATTCATGTTTCTTGGCACATAAATTAAAAATAATAACTAAAATAAAAAATGACCATGTATTTAATTATATAATATAATGTTATATCAATTTATATTGTCTTCTCAGGTATCATATCAGATTATATTATATTATCTTCTCACACAGTATATCATATTTGCTGCCCAACCCAATCCCATCTATAAGGACATCATTCCACCATAGCATAAAGCAGCAATTAGTCACCACATAATTTTATCCAACAATAATGTTTTTCTGGCAACAATATCAAGATACCCATTTGTCTGCATTTTCTTTCACTTCTGAAAAAAGATACAAGATTTTGAAACTTTAAAATGTCCCCACTCCCATGCCATGCCCAACATTAAAACATGAAATATGTTGGTACAGTGCTGTGTTGTTTACCATCCAAAACAATATCTTGACAATATTGAAATTACATTTTTGAAGGATGCCATGAACATAGTGTTGCCAACAATTACCAAGCTATTTAATAGAGTTTAATAGAGGAACTATTACCCAAAAATTGGAAGCCAGGTAAAATTGTTCCTATACTTAAGGGTGGATGACCAAAAGAACCATTCAATTATAGGCCACTAGTGTTGTTGTCCATCCTGTCCAAACTGCTAGAGAGAGTGGTATACAACCAGATTTATGATTACTTGGAGAAACATCAGAAATGGACCCAATTCCAGCATGGATTCAGGGCTCGGCAACTGACAGGCACCCCACTTGTGGACTTCATTGACAAGGTGGCACAGACACTTGATGCTGGTGAATCCATGGGTACAGTGTTCATCGATTTGTCAAAAGTATTCAATTTAGTGAGCCAAGAAATATTGTTCACTAGACTGAACAAAATTGGAATGGCTCTTGGTCTGATTGGTTGGTTTAAATCCTATTTACATCAAAGAGCTCAGAGAGTGGTAATAAATGAACATCTATCAGATTTGGGCTATTTAACAAAAAGGTGTTCCCCAGGGTTATATCCTGGGGCCTCTACTGTTTTTATTATACGTGAATGACTTACCTGACTATATACAAAATACCCATATTAGATTATATGCTGACAATGCTGTGTTACTGGCATCAGCCAAATCCCCTGAATTAATGTTAACAAAACTCCTGACAGATTTTGACATACTCCAGGACTGGCTGTGCAATTCAAGGTTAGTACTAAGACTAAAAAAACATGTAATGTATTAAAAAAAACAAGAAAGCAAAAATACAATGCAAAATATTCAGAATTTGGAAATTTTAACTTGGGAAGATCAGAAACTTCTAATAATGACAGGTAGAGTGGAATTGGATAGTTCACTGACATTTGAATATCACAATGATTCCATAACTAAAAAGATCAATGCTATAATAAGTACTTTGAGAAGGTCAGCTTCTATAGTTACACCAAAGATGCTTAATATGATTGCAGTTCAATTTATCTTATCAGTCCTGGAGTATGGCAACTCTTTTACGGGGTTTCCAGGACAAAAAAAATGTGGATAAATGTAATCATTCATATAACCGACTTGCTAGATTTGCTTTGGATTGTCCATTTAAAACTCATCACTGTCTCATATATCAGCAATTACAGCAGAATAGTTTGCCCCTTCGTTTGAAGAAACAATACATGATGTTAGTATATAAAGTGAAAAATGGTTTGATCAAGGGAAATCTATCTATTGACTATGAGATAAATGTTCAAAGATACCACCTAAGGGATGTAGTATATTGAGGTTTTATAATCCCAAAAGTAAGAACAAAATATGGCAATATGAAATTCCAGTATAATGCTGCTTGAATATGAAATGAAATTCCTCCATTACTAAGAAACCTGCCCAAGCTTGGTTTCTTTAAAACAGCTATTAACAAAACGTATATGGAAGTACAGTATGTACCTGCACTTAGACCTTTAGGTAACCAATAATTTGTATTGTCTCATGTTGTGTAACATGTGTATGACTTGTATGTGATACATAAGTTGTTTCTGCACTATTTGATTACTAGTATTATATGGACTGTATGAATGTTTTAAAAGGATAACTCTGTAAATACAGTAGGTCCTATGGGCCTAAAAGTTCTTATCCTGTCAAAAAATAATGTTTTAACTAACTAATATGTGATAACACCATCCTAATACAACACATTGTGAATCTAGCATGTACATTCAACAGGTAATCCCAACAGAAGAGATTTTTTTCAAATTGTAAATGGTTGCCATCTTTAGTAATGTGAGTCATTAATTACAAAATTAACTATAAAAGCTGTTTTAAAAAATCTGAGAAAACTACAAATACACTGAGGATGAATCTAAGCATGTCAGAAATATATGTTTGTTAAAAAAAACTTGCAATGAAATGTTTTGACGACTGACAAATTCTACTGCTTTTAAAAAGTCATCTCACAATTACTGCATGCTCAATTCCCCACCAGAAGTATCCAAGTATCTACTACCAGTCATCTGCACTTAAAAAAAAACAACAAATATAAACAGATCCTCTGCTATGTTGGAGAATTTTGTAAGTGACACCACTAATCCTTTGAAATCATGTTTTCTTGGCATATAAATAAAACCAGATTTAAGAATCAGAACTAATAATAACAATAACAATTACATTTTTAAGTAAACTCAGAGAAGGAGTCTGGCTTCAACAACACATGTTCTTCAACATCATCATTATCATCCTCCTGCTCCTCCTCCCATCATAAATCTCATCGTCCTTATCATACATTACTGTGGCGAGTAGGAGATGCCACATCTTCCCTGCCAGCACACTGCACAGATGCTCCAGTAGGACTGGTATCCATCATTATAAGAGGCTGCCCTCTGCACCATGGGCTTGGATAATTGGCTGTCTGCCTTAAGATTCTACAGATATGTTATTTGTTATCATTTTCATGACTCATCACGTGGTTAAGAGCAACAAGACACAAACTGCCAGTGCAACCTCAGCAAGCTGTATTTCATGGCTGTACACAATTGCCTGTCTGCCCTGAGGTACTGTACTATAGGTAGCCCTATTTATGTACATATGTATTTATTTATTATCATCTGACAACTCATTATGTGTTCATTCAGAAATCATGTTTTCTTATCAAATAAAAAACACAGCTCTAACAAAATGTATATTATCATCGACTGAAATGCATTTATTTCCGTGTCACTCATATCATGGGGTCACACGCTCTTGTGCTGCTCTGCCAGCAGATGTACAAGAATTAGTGTCCTTTCACTAATTGCACAACTTATTTGGGACTAGGAGTGAGGATGGCTCCAGATTCTCAGCTGTTCTCCATTGGAGAAGACATTGGCTTTTAAAGACTCTTGCATGAAGACCTGAAGCACAAATACAACATTCCACCATGCTTCACATTATCTAGGCATCCCAGTCCCAAACAGTGTCTGTAGTGGTGTGCTGCAGTATTGCTTCTGTGACCATGGGAACAGGCTTCCAAAGTGCACAAAAAGCAACCTTTAACATGTCATTCCCATAGTGAGTCAACTTGAATGCCACACACACTGTCAGTTATGATTTCATACATCAACCCAATAAAACACAGTATTATACTATCATAAAACAATTTTTCTTGGTATGTAAATAAATAATAACATCACATAAAAAAAGCACAGATGGCAGTTTAATTTTTTAAACAGAAAACATTCATCATCATAATCATGTTTTCTTGTCACATACAAATAACATTACAGAAAAATTAATAAAAACAGATTATTAGATTATATTATGCTACAATCCACTTATTAAGGAGGTGGAAAATCGGGACATTCACTTTACTGGGACGTCCCACCAGGATCCGATTAGTAGTAATAGTAGTCTTTATCTATTTGTGGTGCCCTTCCCCAGAGGTCCAGAGTACCATTACAAAGAATAACATAAAATAAATACCAAATTATACATAGTTTACACAATCCAAATAACAAGTACAAATGTGTAAAATAACATACATCAACAATCAACTCTAAGGCCCCGTTCACACTACAGCACGGTAAGGTGAAATGTTTTTTAAAATGAATTAAGCCTTACTGAGCTTCAGCACTTGCACTATCCAATCCATTTTTGGAACTGTTTCAAATGAATTGTGCTGTTCAGTTCAGACTCCTGCAGTATACCGGGTCCGTGTGGCATGGTGTGCTAGCGTGTTTCAGCCAAACTGCTTACCAGCATGCAATGTGCCTGGCACAGTGCAGGGACAACACGCATCCACTGAACATGGAATCATGTTTGCACTGTGAGTAAAAACGATTTCCTCACTCAGACGTTTTAATGAACCATACTATAGCCTAGGTCTGATCAGGGTTTTAGCATGGTTCATTAAAACATGTCCCACAGTGAGTTAGATGTGGACGCAAAATGTGCTGACATGGATCTGAAACAACTCAATGTCCCAGAACCGTTTCAGATGACCCAGTGTGAACAGGGCCTAATTTATTTACTTTAATCCCCAAATGCGTGTCTAAATAAGAAAGATTATTTCAGTCCACATTTAAGATTAAGTAGACATTAACTTATTTATTTATTTATTGAAATTGTTTCACCAGGAAAAGCATGCTGAGCAACAAACTGCTCATGTCCTTCTGCGATCTGTGGGAAGGGGGTACAGTGGAGAGGATAACACGCAGGTTATCTTACATACATTTGACAGAATACAGAAGCAAGGGTAGCATTAGTACTCAAACAGATATGGTAATGGTAATAATGTGGATACAGTTCAGGCTTGATACAGGGATATATAACACTGAGGGCGGTAAGTGCAAGGCTGGCTAGCAATAGGACTGTTCACATGAAAAACAAGACAGTAAGTACTATAGTTGGGGCAGTGCGCCAGATACGTAGTGCACTTAGGTGCTGCTGGTAAAGTTAGGAAGGGGGGCACACGGGGGTGGACATGGGGGTGTTAGGTGCAGGAACAGTTTACTGAGTAGTAGTTAGCAAGGGCTGCAGATAGTGACCAGACAGAGGAGGAGTGACAAATTTTTGGGGGGACTGTATTCCAGAGATGAGGGAAGCAGTGTGAGAAAGCGGCCTGGCCGACAGTGGTTCTCCGTCTAGGGATTAAAAGGAGTCTGAAGTCAAGGGACCTCAGGGCATAGGTGGATGCAGAGGGAAGGCGATGGCATAGAGGCCAGGTAATCTAGGAGGGCACCATGCCAGCACTTTGAGGTAAACTTGGCACAGTGAACTAAGTGGCGGTTTTTGAGTGACGGGAATGCTAGGGAGCAGTAGAGATCACAGTGATGGGTGCTGGGAGGAGCGTCAAGAGCGAACTGGCAGAAAGCATTAAAAAGGGTGTCTAACTTGGATAAGACAGTCTTGTGGGCAGCACTATAGACTACATCACAGTAGTCAAAAGAGGGGAGTATCATCTTCTGGATGAGTTCAGTAGAGGCTTTTGCTGCTTAATGGTTACAAGATGTTGACTAACTGGGATGATTCAGCCCCATACTCACATACTTAGCAGCAGTTAATGGACCCTGCATAGGTAAAAATTACTTTGAACTAGTTCTTATTTTCACTACCTGGAGTGCTGATCAATGTTGCCACTTCGCTCCCTTCACATTTTGTTAACAGAATTTTACTTTGACACTGGTACCTGCTGCCTGTGTAGTGGTGGCCAATTCCTGTAGTCCTACATAAATCTTGGTGTCCCGTGTTGTTCATTGCAACTGCAACTGACTGCAACATGGCAACTTCCATGTTTTGCATTCTGATTGCTCAACCCCAAGTTCTCCATGTGTGTGAAAAGGTTCTGTGGCCGGTTACACAAAATGTGGCTTATAATTAGCCTAAATATATGGTTTTAGGACTTAAAAGTGATCTTGACTAAGTCTCACAGTTAAGACTGTTGCGGGGTCAAAAAACTGTCGACTTACACAACACAGGTCTTAATCTGATGTTGCCTAGCAACATAGACTTGGTTCAGGTGTTTTTTGTTTTTTTAAATACGCTGGGGCTGGTCCGGTTGAGCTGAGGATATAGGCACTGGATGTCTCGCCTCATGCCATGCTAGCGACCCGTGTTCAGGAATGAGCACGGAACACCTGGGATTAAGAGGGGAGGAGCAGGATTGAGCATCCCAAGGACTGCTATCTTTCTCCAGGGAGGGGGGGGTTCCAGCAGTCAGTGATTGCCTGCCCAGTAGTGGAGGCTTGGGGCAGAGTGCCAATGCTGACTACTAGGGCAGGGATGGGGCAGACTCCTGCAGGAGTGCACTCGAGAGTGTGCATGTTGCCTCAGTTGGAGTCACTGCACACACTACCCCTCAGAGTAACAAAGAACAAGGAAAAAGAATATGGTTGCACGGCTTGATGGCCATCCTGGGATGCACTCACTGGGCTCCAAGAGTATTGCCCCCAGTACACTGATCCATCCTGGTGGTGAGTAAGGGGAGCTCGCCACCTCCCCATCATGGGGTACAAGCCATGGGTCTATCACTGGGGGGAGAGGGCCTCAATAGGAGCCAGGGTGCACCAGAATGGCAGCCAGATATGGGCCGACCAGGAGGAGAAAAAAGAAATAACAAAAAAAAAAGACATTGGGACAGAGTTTCAAGGGTGAACACAAGCTTTGACAATGGCAGCATGCACCAACAACCCCTGCATCAGGGACCCTGCATCCAATTCAGTATTGGACAGGGTCCCTGAGCCTGTGTCCTGCAGCTTGCAGCACCAATGGTAGTGCTGCAAATAAATGGCGCAACCATCGAATATGCCACAAGTTGTTGGGTGGTCGAGAGGTACAGAATGTAGTGGTACACCCCCTAGCCCTGATCTTCCAGTATGTGTCATGATCTACAGTTCTGAATTCCCTGGTGATCCCATTGGCACCCACCCCAGTCCAAAGCCCCAAACTAATCAAATATGTCAGCCTCGAACGCTCTCGAGCCAGCCATCGACTGAGCTCTGTATGAGCTATATGAATAGTACATGCTCAGTGAATGACAGCTGCTGTCATTCACTGAGCATGTACTGTTTACTGTACATTCTCATACAGAGCTCAATCAGTGGCTGGCCACGGTGGTGAAAGGAGGGCTGTGCCAGTCACTAGCTTGGTACGTATCGGGGGGAGCAGGGTGGTTTGGCACTGCTGGGAGGGTGAGGGTGCCATTATACCACCATGGCTACTGTAATTAAAGACTTATGAACCAGAAAAAGGTATGCATAACTGTATTACGTGGAAATTTGGGGATCAGGGCTTGGGGTTGGGGGGCTGACATATTTGATTAGTTTGAGGCTCGGGACTGGTGTGGGTGCCAACTGGATAACCAGGGAATTATGTACTGTAAATTTTAAAACATACTGGTGGATTGGGGCTGGGGCTTCTGTCATATTTGCTTAGTTTGGGGATTGAAGCTTGGGGGGTGCCAATTAGATCACCTGGGAATTGCTTACTGTACAGCATAAAACGTACTGCCAGATTGGGCGTGTGGGGGGCGACACAGCGGTGCATGGTTGGAAACCCTCCAGAGGTTGTCTACTTACTGTTATGCCTGCTTTTTGATGATCCAATTGTACTTAGACCATTGACCTCTGGGAAGGTTCTCTGAATACAAATTAATGGGATGTGGCAGTCTGAGTCTCCCGCAACTCCCCTAACACCATGCCGCAGACATTTCTGTAGTGTAGGTCTGGCACAAACCCCCTTACTGTAAGCAGCCTACTGTTCACCACAGGCTGCTTTGCTGAATATCTCCCAGTCACATGTTTGGACACAAGGTGCCAGTTGTGGCACAACTGTTTGCTGCATGCACCTTGCTTACGACATAGGGCTTTGAAAATCCTGTCCAATATTTTTATATACTTTTAATGTTTGTAAGTTTAAAAAGTAAAAAGAAAATGGCAGCCATCTCAATTGTTTTTATACCCCCATGACAAGTAAATCATTCAAATAACCACAAGCGATATTTTTTTACCTTTTGTGATAGTTTTTATGTTTGCTTGCACGCATGTACAAGAAACATAGTGCCATCATCCAAGTTTTCGGAGGTGTGGCAACCCTCTTCCAATTCAGTCAGTGTGTTTGCAGATGCGGCCACAGTTCTCCAATGCCTGCTGGAGCTGTCTATGGCAGCAGTCCAAAATGCAGTGGCATACAGTTGAAAGGGGGAGCTACACTTCAGTGAGCAGCAATAAGATATCTCCTGCTCATGCGTGCTCCCCAACACACACACACACACACACACACACACACACACACACACACACACACACGCCGCATACTGCGGCTCACCCCAGACTGTATAAGCCAAGTCTAATCCCCCATCGGGCTGTGCTGCACCCCCCAAACAGAAAGTTGTACATGCCACACTGGGTACCCACCCCAGCGTGGCTACATATGTATAGCCGACAGGGGTGGCCAATCCCCCGTTGGCTCCACTGTCCCCCCCAGAGTACAGGGTGCCATGCTAGGAGCCCACCCCAGCATGGCAACAGATGCTGTCACTGACAGGGGTGCCCAATCCCCCATCAGCTCCACTTCCCCCCACAAGCTGTCCTTGTGCCACACTGGGAGCCCACCACAGCATGGCAAACATCCGTGTCATCTTCTCCTTTTCAAAAAAACCTGCAACAGAAAACGGTCCCTTGCAGTCTCTGCCCCCACCAAGGCCACCCACTGCGCACCCTGCCTCCCCCCACCCCATACTTACCTCCAGACTCCGGCACGATGATCTTTAGTGAACTGGGAACACGTCTGCACTCTTCAAAGCCGACCGCAAACTAAGGAAATGCCAGTAAGCCGTATAATGTAATGAATAGGGTTTTTTCAACTTTGCTGCATATCTCAGGCATTTTTTGGAATTTTGGCACCAAATTTTCAACATGAGGTTTTTGGAACCCCTCCTCTTTAATTCTGTCACTGTCATGGCATTAATCGGGCCTGAAGAGTGATTTTGCAGTCACTGTGTGAAATCACCTTTCAGGACCAATTAACAAAATGACAGTGCCAGTGTTCATAAGGTGCGCTCGCAAAAAGCCTATGTTGAAAATTTGGTGAAAAAATTCCTAAAAATGATTGTTTTACAAGCGTGCTTTATGCGGTTCCTACGCATGCTCATAGTTCGCGAATTTTCAATATTTTCACTCTGGATTTTCAACATTGCCATTTGATCACACTTCCTTATGAGTAGTACAGCTGTCATTTTTCACATCTCACCCAAAATATGTTTCTGTGCATGTAGCGCACAATGGCACAGTCGGTGTGTGAAATCAATGTTCAGGACACATTAAGAAAATCACAGTCACACTGTTCATGAGCAGAGGTGTTAAAATTACTATGTTAAAAATTTGGTGAAAAAATTCCCAAAAATTACTGTTTTACGAGCATGCATTGCACTGTTCCTACGCACACTCGTAAGTTCGCGAATTTTCAATATTTGCACTCGATTTTCAACATTGCCATTTTACCACACCACCTTATGAGCAGTACAACTGACATTTCTCTCTTCTCACCCAAAATGTGTTTCCGCGCATTTAGCGCACAATGGCGCAGTCGGTGTGCGAGCTCAATGTATGGGACACATTAAGAAAATCACAGTCACACTTTTCATGAGCAGAAGTGTTAAAATGGCTATGTTAAAAATTTGGTGACAAAATTCCCAAAAATGATTGTTTTACAAGCATTTGTTGCGCTGCTCCTACGCACACTCACAAGTTCGCAAATTTTCAATATTTTAACTCCAGATTTTCAACATTGCCATTTTACCACACCTCCTTATGAGCAGTACAGCTGTCATTTTTCACAACTCACCCAAAACATGTTTCCACCCATGTAGCGCACAATGGCGCAGTCGGTGTACAAAATCAATGTATGGGACACATTAAGAAAATCACAGTGACACTGTTCATGAGCAGAGGTCTTGAAATGGCTATTTTGAAAATTTGGTGAAAAAATCCCTAAAAATGACTGTGTTATGAGTGAGTATTACGCAGTTTCCACACACCCTCGTAAGTTCATGAATTTGTAATATTTTCAGTTCACATTTTCACCAGTGGCATTTTTCCACACTTCCTTATGAACAGTACAGCTGTTATTTTTCACAACATGGCTGAAATGTGTTTTCACACTTTCAGCACAGCAATGCTTGGCCGCTGTGGGAAAATCATTGTTCAGGACAGATAAAGAAAATCACAGTGACACTGTTCATGACCGGAGGTCCCAAAATGCCTGTGTTGACAATCTGCTGTAAGCAGTTCCCAAACTAATTACATTACAGGTGCACGTTGCACAGTTTCTACGCATGCTTGTAACTTCACCAGTTTTTTTAATATTTTCACTGCAGATTTTCAACATTGCCATTATTTCACACCTCCCCATGAACAGTACAGCTGTCATTTTTCACATCCTGTTCAGAATGTGTTTTTGCACCTGTGGTAACAAATGCCGTAGTTGCTGTGCAAAAGCAGCTTTTGGCTAACAAACTGATATTGCCACTGTTCATGAGGTGGGGGTCACAAAAAACCCATGTTGAAAATTTGGAGTGAAAATACCAACGAATGCGTGAGGTGTTAGGGTTTCCGACCGTAACACCCCACCCTGTAGAGAACGACAGGCATCAGGGGTGTGACTTGAGATTGTCACCTGCAATGCTCATACCATTCCACCCTCACCCACACCCTGCAGCCACTGAGAGGCATCGAGGTGTGCCTTATACTGTTTGGCCCCAAAGTTCGTCCCATTCTCCTATACCACACCCATCTCACAATATTTCCTGATGGAATGGGGTGTGCATAAGGGCCAAAGACCCCAAGGCACACCGTGACACTTGTCGGTGTCTGCACGGTAGGGTGTGGTGAAATGGCGTGGCCGTTATGCCTGATGGCCCAAAGGCACACTCCAATGCCTGCCACTATCTGCAGGGTGGTGATGGGGTTGGCTTCAGTTCAATACTTCACTGCCATTCCTATTATGCAGCTCTGTAACTCCTACACTACCAATGCCAATGCCAGCAAGCAAACATTTGACATTGACAAATGCTTGTTTTTAAACCAGTTGCACTGGAATGTTAATTACAAAATCATTATAACTTTACAACTCTATAATATTTTTTCACCAAACCTTCAAAAGACACATCCTTGACATGGGCGCCTTCAACCCAGAAAATGTCATAAAAAAATTCCACATGGTCTAGGTTCTAGGTGAGAGCAAAAAACACCCAGTGTTAAGTAGAGGGAAACCAAACATGCTTTGTTCTGTTTTGTGGCACTCCATCTCTTGAAAACTGTACAAGATGCCATCACAAAATTTTACACATCTTGAGACTCTGACAGCCTGATCATGCATGCCAAATACTGGACTATTTTGTCAAAGATTGCCAAAGTTATTAAGGTGCAAATGTTGGGGTTTAACATTAAACAAATAAAAAAAACAGATTCCAGAACACTACCAGGAACTCAACGGGAAATGATTCAAACCTGTCTCCAGCAGCTGTCCTGATGCTCATCAACAGTCCAGAATCAAGAAAATGAGAGGGGGAGGGGTAATTACTGTCTAACAGTGTTTCAAATCAGGACACCACTGAAAATGAGATATTGTACCTCATCTGCTCTATCCTCAGTAAATATACAGTAAAAATGTGCACAAGCAAGACCCAGTATAACAGCAATATGAGCGATGAACAATCGGCATTGATAAATTCTTGTTTAAATTGGGAAATTACTATAGCTTCCCTCCAATACTTCTCCACTATCCAGTGAGTACTGAAATACTGCAGTAACTGATCCTGCCAACACCTCTGCTGGTTCTCTAATTATTCTCGAGTGTATCCCATCTGGACCAGGTGCTTTATTTGAATTTATCCTCTCTAGTCTTTTTTACCATCAGTCTCACTTATTAACATTCCCGGTCTGTTTGTAACATCTGGCTTCCTTAGTTCTGAATACACTGCAAACGAAACTGTTAAGAATGCCAACCACATGTTTCTCATCTATGACTGTATTTCCTTTATCATCTACTAGGGGACCCACCTGTGACCCCATGTTCCTTTTATTGTTAATATGGCTGCAGAACAATTTACAGTATAACTGTCCCTAATATTAGAAGTCAGCTTTATCTCCTGCTCTCTTTTGGTTTTTGTTATATCTTTTTTACATTAATTAACTTCCCTTAACTGCTAGGGATAATCTTGACCCAAATATGTTCCATAAGAGTGTACTTCTTATTTATAACTTCTTCTGTTCCAATATCATTTCTTACATATACATATACAGTTACTCCTTAGCCCCTTACCATTCCTGTCTTTGTTAAATAAGGTGCGTCTTTGTCTATGTTTACCCCAAGTGTCTTCCTCCTGCCACCAAGACTAAGTGACTCCACAAATCGAGATGAATGTGTAATCAGTTTACCATGTAACGTATGGTTACTACCCCTGCCTTACAGGCTCCACAAGATTTAGGGGCTCGGGCTGTGCTTCTGGTTGAAAAGGGGGGATTCTCTCGCAACATAAAATTAAATAGCATGGTGCCTCCACCCAGAGTAAAACACTGTGGGCAGCCATATGTCTGCCCGGTACTGCCCCCTGGGATGCTGTACCTACCCACCTCCCCTCAAAGTCACTCCACACATGGAATACCATGAACAGTTTTACTACTTTACTGTGCATGCAGTTAATGACTATAGCTAATAATATGCTCACAGTCAGTATTGAACATTAACAATAAAAGTGTTTTAACCAGGGAAAGGGGAATGGGAATGCAAAGATAAATGGCAGTTTGATTATTTGCTGAATGGGTAAAACCATAAACAATAACAGTAACTGTGCCCATCCTCAACAGCAACAACACATTCATATTGGCCCACCTCCCAAATGGTACCAGTCTACCCCCAAAGTCCTGTCTGGTAGCCAGGTGCAGAATGGTGCAGCTGATTGGCCGGCGTTGGTGCACTTTGAAATTTAGTTAACTGGAACTCAGAACAACTTGTTACATGTCTCCAGGTCAGGGCAGGCCCTGTGGTTGCTCACAGTTCTGTAGCACAGTCTCACAGGATTAGGCAACTGCAAAAATTCAGTCAGCTGAGTTGAGGTCTCAGGCAGGGCAAACAGGCAAGCAGCTGAATGGGCTGTGGTGGGATTCTTGTAGCCTATCACCTTCTGTGCAGCTTGTCACCTCCTGTGCAGGCTGGATCAGAAGCTGGCACAGGCCACTACTAAGGACCAGGGCCACATGTCTACCCCACATGTCTGGGTATCTAACTCCCCAGGGCAGCGATGGGTAATGCCTGGTGATAGCACTACTTGGCTGATTCTCCCAACTGTCCTTGCTAACAGCGGCTTCTGTCCTGGAGCTCAGGAGTCACACAGTCTCTTCTTCTCTGCAGCTAGCAGGCATGAACACCTCTGGGAACAGCAAACTCACTCCCTAGGGCTAGGAGTGGCAAACAGTCTTTATTCAGGTTCCAACACAAGGATCGCACCTGAACAGGCTTCTCTTGCTTCAGCTGGAATTCACAGGCAATAGGAATTCATTCGGCAATCTTTGAATTCTGGCTGTTTAACCCAGGAAGCCTTCAGGCTCTTAACAGGAACACAGTCTGTCCTTCCACACAGGCTAAGGCTTTTCTCAGATACTTCTGAGTTTTTTCTCCAAATGCCTTTCAATCTTTCATGCTGGCTTTCCAGGTGATAGAAAGCTATTGGCAAGTCTCCTGAAGATCAGCTGTGGAAGCCTAAGGCCGACTTCCAGACTTTGTCCTGTGCACTGGCTATATACCCTTCTCATTTATGGAGAGCTTCAGACAAACTGCCCCGAGCTGTAACTGTGTCTGGGGACTAAAGAGAGAATGACAGCTTCTCATTGGTTGAAAAAAGCTGTCCATCTTCCAAATTAATATGCATCAAGTCCCCTTGATGCCTGATTGGTTTTCTGAAAGGGTACCAAGAGCATAGTTCTCAACGCCTTTCCAGGAGCCATTGCTGCAGTCCTCCAAGGCTCCTAGATCTCTGATTGGTGGATGGTAGGTCAGGAGTGAACAAGATGGCTGCTGCAAAACAGTTTGTGCAAAGTGCCAAACTTTTATTTTATTTTACATAGCTCCTGAAAGTGTTTAAAGTTAATTACCCCCATTGTTTCTTAAGTGCCTCTCTGCTCTGCTGTCCGGTGGCAGAATGGGGCTTAAAAAAGACTCCCCCAGCCGGTCATGAGTGCCGCAGCACTGTCCCTCTCATGTGACAGACAGAGGTATACATTAGTAGCAGCCTTAGCTTCTTCTTAAAGTAACAGTGCCCCTTGATGTCATGGTGTTTAAGAGAGCTCTTTTAAAGTTAACGCTTAAGAGAGCTCTTTTAAAATGTTATTCCTCTCCCCTCCTTTGCATGGCTCCAAGTCCCCTTTTCTATTTTTTACATTCCTGAGGCTAGAGCACATGAAGAGAACTGCCCAGTAGACATCAGAGTGACTTTCACACTGAGTGCCATAGCTCTCCTTCAGTGTATGTCAGCCGCCCACCAGCTCACATGTTCAAGCAGCAGCCGGCTCGAACTTGTGCACATTGAGCTGTGAGGCACTCACTGAGCTGCTTTAGCATCACGCTCGTGACTTTAACTTTTAACTCTCGCTCCTCTGGTTCTCCATGGCAATACAAATACATGGGGGCTGGCAGGAGCAACTAAGAAGCACCTAAAAAGTCCGGGAACTAGCAGGAGGGCAGAACAACACCCAGGGAGCAAATTAAGGTAAGCTCCACCCATGGGGGGGGGGGTTACAAATGCCTTCCTTATGTAACATATATTCAAGCTCCTCTTTTTCCTCACACAGCTTTTTGCATTTGTTAGCAATACTTTCACGTTAGTAATACTTTCAATTCCTATCTCTTGTTCCAGTTTCCTTTTTCACACCTCTTTCTGTTCCATTTTTTAATCACTTTTAGGATCCGCTTTGTTATTTACTGTATTTGCTGCATAAGCTCCTCCACCAATCTCCCATTACCTTCACTTTAAAAACACTGTAATGCTGTGATTAATTTTCTCTCCAAGACTCTTGAACTATTTTAGATAAGGTGCAAGCCTTACGAGCCATATCATGTTATGTCCCTCTCAAACCTTTCCCAGTTCCTTGTGCACCGCCCCCTTACCAACCATTTACTTGCCTGATCTCTTGACTTCTCCTTCTGCCAGCCTGAGGAATGGAGAGTATTTCAGATATTGTGGTGCTGCTCCCTTTATTGTTTAGTATCCTGCCCACCTCTTCAAAATCCCTCTGGATATCTATTTCCTTCCTCCTGCCATCATCGCTTGTCACTACATGCGGCACCACTACTGGTTTGCTTCCTTAAGGAGCCCCCTAAATTATTTTTAATGTCCAAGATTTTTACTTCTAAGTGGCAGCTTACCACAGTGTTTTCTTTTCTTTTTTGTATAATATCTTTATTGTTTTCCAAAAAGTTCAATGACAAAACTTGGTTCATTATCAGACCATAGCCAGTCTATCCTGTACAGTTACATACAATACTATCTGTAGTCTGCATACAATTATCCATTCAGACAGCACTCTATAGTCCTAAAAGTCTCTTAACCACAGTGTTTTCCTTTCACCCTCTGCAGATGAGTTTGTCCATGAACTTTATTATTGAGTCACCTAATGCTACTATTTCTCTTTTACCCATTATCTCGTTACTGGTATTTACAGTACTTGATTTCTCTTGTTATTATCATGTACTGTTCCATTACCTTGCGCCGTCTTATCTGCCGATACTGGAAGCACATTATCATTTAAGGCTCTAACATTCTGAGGCCCTGTAGAGCTGCTAGCATCTGTGGAGCTGTTGCTGGATCTTACTAATATTTCTAGCACCCCTTCTCATTTATTGCTTCCTCCACAGTTTGTAAATGGAGTATCTGGTTTGAACTTCAGTTGGAGTTGTTTCTGCTACTTGCTGTAGGCTTCTGTTGGTCCTCTCTTTAATCAAGCACCATTCCTCTCCCCTCAATTCCTCATTACTGTCTGAATCATCCTCTATACTTCATTTCCTTTTGCCTCCTATTGCTTTACAATTTTCCTGTTCCTTTGTTTTTAGTTTTATTTGATTAGGGCAAATCCCTAAGTGAACCCAAAATCACAAGTCACAAGGGGTGAAACTGGAATGTCGATTTTTCCTTTTTTGAGGGGGGCTTTGTCCCACACACCCCTCATTGTGGGGGGGGGGCTTTGCCCACCATATCCCCTTTCTATTATAACTAACTCCAAGGTCATAGCACCTCAGAGAAGGGGTCACACTTTTGTTGTTGTTCTGGTTTCACCCTTTTGGCATCATGATTCCGGGTGTTGGCATTTTTGTTTTCTCTCACGTCACTGGCCACCATGTTTTTCCTTGATCTGCCATAGCCTGCTCACTCTCCTGTAAAATCATGCCTGTATTTTGGATGAATTGTTCAAGTTTTCTCATTTCAACTTGACTCTTGAGCTATTTTTCAAGTTTTAATTTTCTTCCTCAAGCTTGTTTATTTACAGTTTTTACAAATGTAACCTACTGTTGGGTTTTTGTTGTCAAACATGTTGCACTGTGTGCATTGCATAAAACTGGCACCCATTTCTATTTACCTAGTTGATACTACTTTCTAGATGAAAGAGAGTGGACACACTATCCCACCTGTCCCAGTGACAGGACATGGCTGCCACTTGCAGAGGAACTAAGATGTATGGGCAGAGCCAAGGAAGTCCCACACAGAGAGCACTATGTGCAAAATCTACACTGCAGCTTATAAAATATTTAAAAAGCCAGTTAGCCATGTCTTTGGCCACTGACCACTGAATTCCTCGTCCCAAACTAAAACGCTGCAGTTCTAGTGATAAAAACTCTGCTGCAGTTTCAGTTCTGCAGTTTCCTGTGTGCTACAACAGAACTACAACTCCCAGCAGCCTCTATTACCCCTCAATCACTGCAGACATCTCAGTGCTGCACAGCCTATATCAAAAGGAAATAGAGTTCCCAGAGTATATTTCTTCTACTTTTGTTGTTTTTAAACACACAACCACATTCACACAGAATAGGAGATAAATTAGACAAACCCTGCTTCTGGTGCTGTACAGCTAGTTACATTATCATTCACAAAGGTGCAGTGTGCACTTGTGTGGAGACCAAACAAACAGAAGAGAGAGAAAGACATCAGTGTCTTAGCTGGGATTTGATGGTGGCCATCCAAGATGGAGGGAGGGTTGAGCCAGTTGTTGGCATGAGACAAATTACTTTTCTTCATAGGTGAATGAGGGTGGGAGGAGGGTGGTATGGGTGTTATAGGGTGATGGTGGGGCAAGGGGTATATGATTTATGACTGGGTGAAGCAGGGGAGGAGGGTGGGTTTTATGGACAGTGGGTGATGGGAGCAGGATATAACATTTATTATAAGTATATTGCCATCAACTGGTGGAGGAGGAAGATGATGGGGTACTATGAGGCTGGGGGTGTACTTCTGTTTTTTTGAGAGAGTTTGGTGTGGTGAAAAAGTGAGTTTCATAGACATTGGGTAGTATAGGTTGGATATGAAAATTATTATAAGTACTTCACCTGGGACAGGGAGGAGAGTCATGGGGTGCTATGATGGTGGGGGGAGTGAGGTTGTATTCATGGATGGTTGGCATAAGGAGAGGAGGGTGGAAACATTGCCTTATGGTTCAATTCAATTCAATTTTATTTGATCACTCGGTGGGTACACTGGACCATGTGGCCTGTTTACAGGCATGACCCAGAAACATACAGCAATATATACAAATATGGATACAAGCTAATCATATGAACAAAATACAACAAAAATATACAACCAAAACAAATATTTAGAAGCAAGTGCAAACCACTGAGTCAAACAAATAACTTAAGATGTTCCTTAAAACTGCTAATTGTACCAGAATTCCTTATGTTCAAAGGTAGGTAATTCCACATATAAGTTGATTGGTAAATAAAACTGTCTGTTTTTTGGTTTGTCAGCAAAAGAACCAGTGACAAGGTTTCATTTGATGTTAGAGTATGGTCATTTTTCTGTATCAACAGCAATTCATTAAGTGCACTGTCTTTCCCCTTTTTTAACTTTTAAATAGTATCTTTTTAGGCTTAGTTAATCGTTCTCTTGTAATGAGAACCACATATGTTTCGTGGACATACTACAATGGTGTTCAAATCTATTTGACCTAAGGGCAAATCTGCAAACAGTATTGTGAAGTATATTTTATTTTGAACACACCTTGGCACAGACTGCACTCCAGACTACGCCTCTGAAATCCAGAATAGCATGTAGACTGCTCTGGGCAATCATCTTTCAGGTCTCATCAGTTACAGTAACAAGTCTTTTATCCTGTACAAGTATCCCAGTCTGTAAGGTAAATTGTTAGTCACCTGAGTAATTTGCTTCTTGAATGCCAAGTAGGGATCCAGGACAACTCCCTAATATCGAAATTCCTCTGCACCATCCAAGGGGCTACCATTCTTCATGTTTATTTTAATGAATCCTATGCTATTGCCGTATTCATTTGTGGTCCTAATAATATGTTTTTTTTTCTTATTTAAAACCAGATAATTATCATTAAAGGAGGTAACAGTTTTTTTGAATTCATATTCCAGTATTTCATTCAAATACATCACATCCCTGCCGCAGTATAGATAGCTGTGTCATCAGCATATAAAACTACACTGGCATTCTCTTGAGTCAGGGATAGATCATTTATGAATAAAGAAAACAACAAGGGACCCAGTATTGACCCCTAAGGGACACCATATGTTATTGAACACGCAAAGGACATAATTTATTTATTTATTTATTGAAGCGTTTCACCAGGAAAGTTACACTGAGCAGAAGCTCATCTCATGGTACGTCCTGGGGAAGGGGATTGGGACAACAGACAGTATTGCAACATGGTACATACAGTAGCAGCTAGGTTAACAACCATATATAGCTAGGTCTATACATATACATTACACCTAATACATACACGTATACTGATATACGTATAGTATATACATTTATCAGATTTGTACAGTTTACAAACTACAACATAGTTTCAGAGTTTGGGGGTAGGAAGGAAAGAGGTGAGGAGGGAGTGGGAAGTAGAGGAGTGAGAGAGCTCTAAGTCAGAGTAAGTGCAGACTAGCATGGACTAATAGTAAGGCGGAATAAACCAGCATAAATTGGACGGCCCTCAGGGATTAGTGCAGTTGCAGTTTGTCACTAGGTAGTTTGCTAGGGAAGAGGAGAGGGAGTAGGCTGAGGAGGAGTGGCGGATTTGGGCTGGAAGTACGTTCCAAAGTTTAGGTAGGTGATATGAGAAAGCCAATTGTCCTGACGTACTGTTTCTGAAAGGTATATTCAGGGAGCATGTGTCCTCAGACCGAAGAGTGTATTTGGACTGGTGAGGGGCAGATAAGGAGATGACTAGATAAGATGGCAGTGAGCCTAACCAGAATTTTGAGATAAACTTAGCCGCGTGAAGTGTTTTCCTGTCAGCAAGTGAAGGAAAATTCAGGGAGCGGTAGAGGGAGCAGTGATATGTCAGAGCAGGGGCATCTAAGGCATAACGGCGGAAAGAGTTGAAGAGAGGTTCAAGCCTGGCTAAGGAGGACTAAGGGGCAGCACCATATATGACATCACAATAGTCGAAGGTAGGCAGTATCATTTTGTGTACAAGTTCCCTCCTGGCAAAGTGAGGGATACTCCTCCTGCTACGACAGAGGGCCTCTAGTTTAGACCGGAGTCTCTTTAGGATAGCATCAATGTGGATGGAAAAGTTTAGGTTTCTATTGAGCCAGACTCCTAGATAGTGGAAGGAAGCGGTGTCTTCAAGTACAGATCCATCTGTAGTGACAAAGGTGGGTAGGGAGGGTAGCCTTGCCAACCTCAGCCTAGTACCAAACGTCATAGAGACTGTTTTCTTTGGGCTTAGGAAAATATGGTGTTCCCTTAGCCAGAATTGCACCTTTTCACAATCTAACTGTAGTCTGGCAGTGACATCAGGTACTGAGTTACCCATTGTGAGCAGCACAGTATCGTCTGCATGCATGTGTATATCAGTAGTTGAGCAGACCTGAGGGAGATCGTTTAGGAAAATAGAGAAAAGGAGTGGGCCTAGTACCAATCCCTGGGGAACTCCCATGGTAATGGAGAGGGGAGAGGAGATGGCCTCTGCTATCCAAACAGATTGAGTTCTACCCGATAAATAGGACTTGAACCAGTCAGTGGCATTTGTCGAGAGACCTGCAGTCTTGAGGCAGTCTATGAGAATAGGGTGGGAGACAGTGTCGAAGGCCTTGGCCAAGTCGATGAAAATAGCTGTGGTTATGTGGCTTTTGTCCATACCTGAGGCGATTGTGTCTGTGAGGCATAAAAGTGAGGTGGCAGTGGAGTGATGTTTCCTGAAGCTGGCTTGGAAAGGAGTGAGAAAGGAGGAGCTGGTAATGTAGGAGGTGAGTTGTTTGAGGACTAGGTGCTCCTGCAGCTTTGCCAGAGTAGGAAGGAGAGAGATAGGACGGTAGTTGTTAGGGGAGGAGGGATCACCCCTGGGTAGTGGAAGAACTGTGGCATGTTTCCATGCTGCAGGGACTGTGGAGGAGGCAAAGGATAGGTTTAGCAAGATGGATATAGGATAGGAGATGGCAGGAGCAGACAAAGAGAGGAGCTTGGGGTCCAGGCCATCTGGTGAGGAGCGCTTAGCTGGATTAATAGACTGAAGGGCTAGGAGAGCAGCAGCAGGGGTGATATAGGTGAAGGAAAAGGGGGCATTTGGAGCGGGAGTTCGTGGATTTGAGGAAGGGGGAGCAGGGAGTGGGGTTGGGCCTGTGGTGCAGTTTTAGTCTGCCCGGGGTGCCATTTGCAGCATAGCAGCGCAGGACGTGAAGTGGGAGTTAAAGCAGTCGGTGACTGCCAGTGGCTCAGAGATGCCTGTGAGGTTTTGCCTAATAGTAGGTGTGGGAGGCATGGTGGAAGGAGAGAAGAGGGACTGGACCACTTTCCAGAACCTGGAAGGATTATTTGTGTTAGCATGGAAGTTTGCCTGATAGTGTTCTGATTTGGACAGCCGGATAGCTGTGGTGCATTTGTTTCAAAGCTCCCTGTATCACTGGAAGTCACTAGGGCATTTGGTAGCCTTGTGCTTTCGCCAAGCAGCATCGCAGGCTCTTTGGCAGGACAGGAGCTCAGGGGTTACCCAGGGCAGATGATTTCCCTGGACTCTGATCTTATGCAGTGGTGTGTGTTGATTCCTTACGTGGAGGAATTTGTCACTGAACAATTGGAGAGCCATTAATATAATGTCATTATAATAACTGGGTTTCCCTTTTTCTCATAGGGAAACCATGGTATAATTTGGCATAATAAAGGTGTATTTATTACAGCAAACACATGCACGATTTCCCTCACTCTGCACATGCACCCTCCTGAGTTCCTCACCTACTGACCGCGCTCCTTTCCCTTCTCAATGAATGGAGACAGAACCACCATTCTTACTCAGTGGTGAGTAATTTAAAACAAATGTACCACAAGGACTGAACTTGGCTCAGCTGCAAGTTAAATTACCCACAAGATAATAATGATAATAAAAAAAACATTTAAATAAATGCTGAAAGGTGACCACAGACCATGAGCTATAATCTAAGTGGACAACGGCGACACAGCAGCTACTTTTTATTTTATATAATTGCGGAGGTAAAAAGGGTAAACCCAGCAATTATATAAAATAAAATATGGGGTGGTGTGTAAACTCAAAGTTTACACACACTCTCAGGGTTAGATGCTTTTAATAAACCCCTTGAGTTTCACTCTTGGGGTTTATGTAGCATCTTACCCCTCGGGTGTGTGTAAACTTCTTGTTACATATACCACCCCATACTTTATTCTATATAACATTAACTTTTTGTTTTCTAATCCTCAGAAACTTGCTATCCAACCTAATGCTGGTGCACCAAAACTCACCTGTTACAGCCTTAACGCCATGAGGGCGTAATTGACTAAATCAAATGCCTTGGTCAGGTCCACAAACACTGACCCTGTCAATAAACATTGTTCCTTGTTCATTCGTGAACTTGACCAAGTCACTCATGGTACTATACTTCCTCCTGAAGCCATGTTGCACAGGTGTTAATATCCCATATACTTCCAGATAATGAGCCATCTAGTCACAAACTGCTTTTCCTTGTAGCTTACTAAAAATAAAGACCAGTGAAAGGGGCATATAGTTGTCAAGTAATTCAACTGGACTTTCCTTGTGAATGAGTACAGTGCATATATTTTCCTGAAGTCTGGAACCTGACACAAGGCAAAGGATAGATTATACATTTGTAAGGTGAAAAGATAGCTTTTTTCCAGTCATTTTTAGGTATGTTACCTTGACTTGGTCAATGCCAAGACCTTTTGTTATGTCTATTTTACTGAAAACATGTAAATCTCCTTAGAATACAGTATAGCGTAGCAGTTAAGGGCACTGAGCTGCAAATCTGGAGACATGGGTTTGAATCCCATCAGCCCCCATTGTGTGACACTGACTGAGCAAGTTACTTAACTTCCTTGGTGCTTTCAGGTCATACCTGGAAACAAGCTCCAGTTGAGAGTGTCATTCTTGGTTAAACAATTTCCCCTTTCCCTTTCCTTAGAGGTTACAGTCCTAAAGTAAAAGTTGAGTCTATTTACTTCTCTCTCTCTATTGCCCAAGGAATATCTTTAGCCAAGTTGGCTATTTACTGTCCAGATTAGTAAAATTTTAATTTGACATATCAGCAATGTCTTTGTCTTCTATAAATGTGACACCATCCTTCATTATCACGTTTATTTGACTTTGCACATTTGTTCTAATCATTCACTTAACTGCTTAACTCCCATTTTTGCTGTTTATCAAAATCAGTTTTGGCCTTTTGTATTTTCATTTTGCATTGATTGCATACATTTCTGTAGATGTTCCAGTCTGTTATTAATTTATATTTCTCCCATGCTAAATGTTGTTGCCTTATAAACATTGCTAAATTCTTATCAAATTATTTTTATTACCTCTTACCCTTCGTTGTATAAATGGTGCACATCTTGTCAATGCTGAAAAAGACCTTTAAGATATGATATGCTCTAGGGCCAAATTTAGTTCAGAAAATCTGTCAAGTATATTTCCATCTACTTTTGACAATTCTTCTCTAAAAGCAGTTAACCCAGAATCTCAAAGTTTTCTAAACTGTATCACATTAGGTTGTTCTTTCATCTTTTTGGTTGGGGGGTAAAAGACTTTAAAATGTAAAAAAAATATTTTTAAAGAAAGAAAAAACTTTGCCATATGAAGTTGAGTGAAACTGGCAATACTTCATTTAGTTAGATGTATTGTGAAGTTCCTGACTTCACTCCAACTTGACCGTCTAATTTGTGAGTCACTGCATCTCTTGCCCACTCATAGAGGTCACACATGCAATCTCTATGGGGATATCCTTGGGCAGGCAAGTGGTACCAGCGGTACAGTCAGAAATAGTTCACAATTTAAAGGGTCATTTTCTGGCTTCCTTCTGGTAGACCTACTCTTGCATGCCCATAAGAAGTCTGATGGCTTACAACAAGCAGCCTTAAATAGATGCTAAATACAGAAAATAAATGACATTTAAACTGAAATGTATCTAAAATGTTATCTTTTTAAATACATCCTCTGAGATGTCTCAAGGCACAGTATAAAGCCACACCTGCTGTTTAAAGATAACAAGTGCTACAGTCTAATACTAAGTTTCAGTTCAATACTATTACAGTATAACAAATAAACGAAATCCTTAAGTAAACCTAAAAAAAGCATTAAGATAAAATTAAATGATGAAAGCCTTCTATAAGGAAAACTTTTTTTTTTCATTACAGCAGAAAAAAACAACAATCATGTTATGCAACAGGTAAAACATATATCTCTAATGGTGTCTTATAAACCATCTTGATCCCTGTGTTATTTTTGACTTTCAATGAAATCTTGCCTGAGACTTCTGTCAAGCTTAATTTACAGAGTGAACTTACAGTATCAGTTTATATCAGTGTTTGAGTGAACTAGAGCTTTCCTTGGATTAAATGGGTTTTACTCCTAAATCTTTGAGTGGCTATAGATAAGATATAGCTATTACAATTTTCAGAACAACCAGACTTGTTGCTCAAAAAGCTGGTGCCAGTGATTTTGCTCTTCTTCCAGTAATACTGCTGTCTGCTCGTACTGCTTATCCTGTTACACATATGCCCCAGCCAGCTGGGAGTTATTTTACCCAAATATTATCCCCAACTCAGGAAGAAGGGCTACTTACAATACTGCAGCCAGCCAACTGGGATGAGGGAAATGGTTACTTAAATGAAAATAACTCATGCATCACTGTGTGAAAGAAATAAATTTTTTTCCCGGCAGTTGGACAAAGGCCTTGGGCATTATCCAGCTACAGTATTTTGACAATTGAGTTAGAGATTAATTAGTTGTCTGTTCAGATTTCCACAATTCAGGGTGTGTGCACACATGTGTGTGATTGAATAAGTGCCCATTTGTGTATACATGTATATTTGAGTGAAGGAGTAAATATGTGTATGTGCACATGCATCCATATTTTCATGCAGTATGTGTGATTGAGTATGTATGTACATACTATACATACCTGAGTAAATGAGCATGTGTGCACGTGTGTGGGGTGTGTGTGTGAGTGTTAGTTATATCCAAGTTCATCCTACTTATTTAGTCAGTCATGACACTCCTATCTGGGTTACCACCATTATACTTCTTTAAACCATTCTAACTCACGTGTCTGTAAAGTAGGGCAAATTTGTTCTTCTGGCCAGAGGGCAGCTCATTGGCCACACCCCTGCTCATTAGCATATGGGTCTCCAGCCCAGGAGAGTGCAGTTGTGTAACTCCTGCAAGCTGCCAATGGAAGTATCCCAAAAGACAAGGTGACCTTAGGTAGAAAGGAGAGAACATTTACTGAAGGGACCCCGTTTCCAGAGACAAAAGCATATATCTGAGTTCACTCACTAAAACAAGTAAAGCACTTTATAGCATATTTCAGACCACTGTTTGTGCACAAAAAAAAATGTTATGCGGCACCATACGTCTCCTCCTTAGGGGCTGTGGTCCTAATAATCAAACCATATGTATTAGAAATAATACATTGCAATAAAATGATACTTGACAAAATTTTATTTGCACATACAAAACCCCTTGGCCACCTGTAATTGGGCTTTCTACTTGTTTGCAAATTGTAAAGTAAAGTAAACTTCATTTATCAAGCGCAGTTCATAAATATCAAAGCGCTGTACAATCTTAAAATTTGAAAACATTTTAAAACACTCTAAAGCTTATTGACAAATATCAATCAATATACATATCCAAATAACATATCAGAGATACCATATCAAAAATCAGGGAAGACCAGCTGGAACAGGTGAGTTTTAAAATATATTCTCATTAAAACATAGTCCTACATTCTCTATATTAATTTTTAGATATATAAGTCTTATATATATGAATATATGAAGAAGCCAGCAGTAAAAGGCGATTGGGTCTATCTAGTCTGCTCATATTGCAGGGTCCACAGCTTGAGCTAATGATCCTGTCTCCCCTCCCCTCCCCACTCCTCCCAACCTTTCCATCCTCCCTACCCATGATCCTTATCTGTCCGCTATGTCTATCTCAGCCTCTCTTGAAGCTGCCCACCGTCTTCAACAAGACCACCTCTTCCAGCAGTGCATTTCAAGTATACACCACCCTGTCTGCGGAGAAGTGCTTCCTGACCTCCATCCTAAATCCCCCCCAGTTTAAGACTGCGTCCTTTCTTGTTATAGTAGCCACTTAGCTTAAAGAAACCCTCTTTTTTCTTTATTTTATTTCTTTATCCCTACCCAGAGGAACTCTCTCTAGCATCCACCATGCCTGCTCTCTACCTCCCACTGTGGCACTAAGGCTGCTCTCCTCACTCCGACTGACAAAACCCCTGGATCTGAACCCTCATGGGGAAGGGCTGACATATCATCCCAGTGCACTCTATCTAGAGTGTAGATTAACGACCAGAGTGACTGACCATGAAGAGAGCAGAGTGCCCAGCATTGGGAGTGTGGAACAGGAGGTGGTGCCTTTGTCTATTCTGCTTACTGTTTCCCACAGAGTTTTGTTGTGCCATGGCATCTGGGCACTGAGTGCTGATGCCCACTGCAGCTCCACCCCTCGCTACTACATGGCATCACAATCCTGGCCATCCTCCAACTGCTGCCAGAGGCCACTCCTGTGATATGCATCCCCAAAACCCTCCCTGGGGAAGAGAGAGCAGTCCTCTGAATACTCAATCTCTTCCCTCCCCTGCTGACCCCCGGAGGCCTGAGTCCATTCCTAAACCCGGGTCACCGGCGTGGCGCGAGGTGTGGCATCCAGCACCTCAGCCCTCAGTGCCACTAGGCCGGCTAAAGAAACCCTGTTATCCACCATATTTGGCCCTTTGAAGTACTTGAAGGTCTCAGTCATGTCCCCCCTCTCTCTCCTGTCCTCCAGGGAGTATATGTTCAGTGCCCTCAACCTCTCCTCATATGCCTTACCCTGCTGACCCACTATCATCTTTGTAGCCCTCTTCTGGATCTTCTGCAACAGGTTAATGTCCTTTTTGATGTGTAGACATCAGTACTGAACTCCATACTCTAGATGTGGCCTCACCAGTGACCTGTAAAAGGACAGTATAACCTCCTCTCTCCTACTAGAGATCCCATTAGCTATGCATCCCAGCATCTTGTTTACCCTTGCTGCTGCTTTCTTGCACTGTGTGGAGTGCTTCAGGTCACTAGTGATCATCACTCCCTGGTCCCTTTCCTCCACTAATGCAGATAATATATTGTTATACTGCATTATAGTATAATTTTCATTTTAGCCACACACTTTAAGCACATTTATTATCTTATAAACACTATTTAAGTGTTTGCATGGAGATCATATAGTCTTTTAGAAACCAGAATTCCACAATGATACGTTAGGTCACCATAAAGCCTGATCAAGCTGCTCACATTCAGAAAGCTTTACCTAAGCATACCTCCCTAACCAGGTAAATTTCATTGCTTTAAATTCTATGAAAAAAATAACCATTAAAACATATATTTTCTTCTACACATATCACAAATGTTTTCCCATTGTCAAGGTATTTTAAACTTTACATACTGTATCTACTGTCTGTAATAATCTTTCCTTGGAACTCCAGGCTTTCTAATTTTGATTCTGTTATTAGCATCAATGCTTTTGTCTGTTTCAGAAAAACAGAGAAATAGGCATGCTAATTTAGAACATTCCTTTCTTATTTATTTATGGTGGCGAAATAATTTGCACTGGATTCATATGGATCTGTACTATACTGCAGGCACAAGTCCTTGCACTAGAGATGTTGCAAAGTTTTAATTCGCTGGCAAAGTTCCAGCAAAGTCACGGACTCCATCTCCGCATAGCAATCCGTGAAGTTTTACCATTACCTTTACAAACTGCAGTTTGCCTATTTGTAACTTTGCTTGTTAACTTCACTTTTGGGGTGTCAAAGGTGAAGTTTTTGAAAATGAGGCTTCTGGAGTGGCAAACCATTTGTCTCAAGGTCACATGTTTCAGCTTCTGCACTCACATGGTACAAATCTACAGTATATAGTGACTCGGTCTAACTTTCTTTTTGCATTGTTAGTCAGCCAGAGAAAGGAGAAGGAGCCTGTCTGCAACACAACACTTTATTAGAGATTCAGAGACTCACAGTGCATTTTTTTTACTGTTCCTTTCTACATTGGTTGTGCGCATGTGCAAGCCAACGTATTGTTTCAATAGGGGATTTGGGAGTGTGTCACTGCTGAGCCTGTTGCAGTACTCAAAACTAGGGGCTCGGCCGTGTACACCAATGACCACTTAGTGTGGTGCTGACATAACTCTGTGCTGGGTAGGCTGAATGGTCATGCACTTCAAAGGACTGAAGCTGCTCCAATCAGAGAGGGCTTTGGCCCTTTGATTTGCATGACCATACAGCACACCAAGATATGCTCACAGGAATTCTCTGCAGTGTTACTTCCAGTTCTGGTGACTCCTGCTGCCCGCTCACTCTCCGGGCCCCCCCCCGACTCACAGTAATACCGTGGTGCAGCTTCACTTGAAAGCAGCATCCTTGCTGCTTCTTTCTGCTCCTTGCTCTCCGCAGGCTGCCAGTCTGATAATTCCCAGATAGTGGCTTTCAAGCCCCCAGACCCCACGAGGCTTCCAAACAGCTTGGGCCCTTCAGACGGTGCTGCCCATGAGCCTGGCTCTGATCCCACCCAAGTTACGGACAAGCAGAGTACAATCCCAGGGCGCTGATGTTGCTGCTGCTGGGGGCTGTCTCTGATGGCATGTTGCGGGAGTCATGCTCCATGCACACCAAGCTCAACGCCTTGTCCCTGGGCTGCTGGGCTGATCACTCCCCTTTGGGGTGCTGCAGCTGTGTGCTTGGAGCCCTCAGTATCCAGTCCACTGCTGCCAGCTGCAAAAAGCCATGGCTCTCTCTCTCTCTCCCCCCCGTGCTCGGACGGAGGATGGGCACAATTCCGATGGCTTCTGGTTGTCACATTGTGTGCCACTGGAGGGAATGTGGGACAGACTTTAGATCCTTGGTTTCTGATTTCCTCAATGATGGTGAACAACAAGAGGAGGTAGGAGGAGGAGGCTGCGCATGTGTATGGGGCTCTGTCCCGAGCCTGTGCCTCCGCTGCCAAATTGGTAACAATGTAACTGCTGCACACACACACAAACAGACACACACACACACACTCATGCTGTCACACTCAAGCGCTCGGGCTCTAACCCACTGAGATGTCACATGGAGAGGAAGGGCAGTGCTACAGCAGCAAGTTACCCCACATGTGTGCCGCACTCTGAGCAGCACACCAGCCAGCAGCAGATCCCACCTTCCTCACCTAGCCTGCCTGGCTGGGCAAGCAGTCAGCACTCTCCTACTGAGGACAGCTGGGTCAGTCACTGACTAGACCCAGGGGTCAGGGCTTCAATTAACTCCATTTTGGGAGTATTTGACTCCCAAAAATAAGCCAAAAACTTCCAAAATAAAGGGGGAGGAAGTCACTGACTTCCAGATGTAAAAAAAAAAAATTGGATGATTTCCAAAACTAAAGCCACAGAAGCTAAGAAATTATGGATTTTTTCTAAAAGAAATTGTATTCTACCACTAATATTCGCATTAGCATCCATAAATTGATCCTTCCTAGAATACTGGCTTTCAAAATTGTGGGATCTGGGAAGTATCTTAACTTCCAAAAAAATTGGAATGACTTCCAAATTTTGACTCATGGAAGTATTTGACTTCCACTAAATATAAATTAACTGAACCCTTGCCAGGAGACACCACAATACATATGAGAAGGGGCCACTAGCACAAGCTAAAGGGGGAGCAGGAAGTGTCCGCTAGCCACATGGAATTTTGCAACTTGTGGAAAGTCTCCCATTAGGGAAAAATGATGTGGACCAGCTGGCAAACAATCATACTGCACACTCCTACTAGATGGTCTCCCTCCCATGTCCCCCTCATCTAGTGTGGAATACCCCCTGAATCACCTCCAGCACAGCTCTGAGTGAGCAACGGCAGGTCAGTAAGTTTCAGCATACTGATTACTGATGTGCTGGAGGGGGCTGTTTAGCCTCTGTGTAGAAGTAATTGCTAACAATGTGTCCCCCTCTCCCATTAAAATGAAATGAGAAAAGAGGGTTAGAGAGCCAGTAGTTAAGTCTGTTGAGCTTGTTACTAAATATTTGACAGCATATCACTGTATTACTGTCTGAAGTGACTCTACCTTAGTAGCCAGACGGGCACTCTATCTCCGCAGAGTTTGGGTCTGGGAACAGCAGGTCTCAGGAAGGGTTAAAAAAGGCAGGAAATAACTCGCCAGACCTTAGTCCCTGCTCCTCTTCAAGTTCAAGTTCAAGTTTATTGCAGGAAAACTCCATTGAGCAAGCTCATTCACAAGGAGGTCCTGTGACATATAGGCTTACACAACATACATACATAAATAGTTAATAAACGATATATACATAAATGCAAGCATCACATAATACAAGCAAGATTATACATACAATGACACCACATGGGGTGAACGCTGGTGGTAATAACTAAAGTAATGCAGGGAGGCGACTTATAGATAGCATACTGATACTTGAAGCATGGTACTGGTGTTTGCAATAAATACATTATGGCAGATGGGACAAACACAGAATAACATGGATAGGGAAGGTAGGAATGGTTTGATAGAGTGAACAGAGGAGTATAGATGTAGACAGAGCCAGGAATAGGGAGGAAAGGGATAGCAGGAGTTAGAAAGTTGCAGCAAGGTAGTAGATATGAGTCAGGAGCTGGTGGGTGGAGTTGTTACTTAGTATGGATGATCAGCAGGAGGGCGTCCCGGACTGCTGATCGCCTCCATGAATATATGCAGCTTCCTGAAAAAATTCGACTCCCTCCAATGTTGGGTCTCTCAGCACAAACCGGACATCATTGCTCTGGTGGAAACGTGGCTATCTAATTCCACCCCTGTCTCCCTTGTTTCCTCCTGGCTACACCCTTTATCGTGAGGATCGATAACCAAGCGTGGGGTGGAGTACTATCTCACCAGGAGCTCACTCACTGGTATAGCCACTCCTGCACGGTCCTTGTAAACGGGCCCAAGCCTTTCCATTAGCTTACCCTGACCCCGCCAGATCCCCTTTACCTCACCGCTGCCTACATACCGCCCAGACTCAAAAACCCATCTCTATTATCCCTCACTGACTACCTTGCCACCCCTTCCCACAATGCTGACAAAATCATAGTTGGGGACCTCAATGTGAACTGGCTTTGTCCTCATCCTCCCCACTCAGGACTCCTTCACTGCTCTGGATCTAACCCAGCTAGTCTCCCAACCCACTGTGTGAACCCCAAGAGAGGTACTAGCACCCTCCTTGATGTCATCATCACTAACCACCCCCTAAAATTCTGGACATCCAAGTCCTCCTGATTCACTCAGTGACCACTCCCTGTGCTCTTCCGCTGGTTGACCACCCCCTACCGACCCACTGCTGGCGGGTTCCACCAGGCGTTTCCAGACCTTATGGCCTAAAAACCTTAAGAGTACCTTGAACTGCAAGACTGGTCCCGATTCTCCAAGCACCTGATATAGATACCGCTCTTGCCTTCTTTACCTCCACCTTTAATAAAGCCTGTGATCTCTTTGCTCCCATCTCTACCGTCCGCTCCAAAAGACCTAACTGGCCCTGGATTACCCCTGCTCTCTCACTGTTGCTCAGACACAGGGACGACCTTTGGTACCGTGCCACTGAAACTAGGCGCCCAGCTGACAGACAGGCCTACAATGCTGCGCAGAACAAGTGTACATGGGCAATCAGGAAGGCCAAAGCCGACCACTATCAGGCCACCCTCACTGCCTCCTGGGGGAGCGCCCGTACCTTCTGGGATAAGGTCAAACAACTGAATGGGAACACCCGCTCCCCTCCCCCATCCCAGATTACCACCAACAACACCACCATCACAGACCCCGCCGACATTGCAAACCTACTCAACACCACCTTTACAGACCTTAGCCCAATCCTCCCAGTAACTTCTTTGATCAGCCACCCCCATCCTACCCTGCCCTCCATCGCCCTTGCTTCCACCTTCGTGGGGTTACTATCCTGGAAGCCAGACTGCACCTGACCCGTGCTCTAAAGGCAACAGTCCCAGTGGCGTCTCCTGGACCACAAATTCTCCGGTTGGTCCTGGCAAGTCCTCACCCACTCACCTGCCTTCTTAACAAATCCCTCTGCCTGGGACAATTCCCCTCCTCCTGGAAAACTGCAACGTTACTCTGATCCATAAAGGGGTGACAGGTCCTTAGCTGGGAACTATCGACCGATCTCCATTCTCCCTCCCTTCCAAGGCACTGGAAAAACTAGTTGCTGCACAAATAACTGAATACCTGACCAAATACAACATCCTCTGCCCTGAACAGCACGGCTTCCTTGGGATACACAGTACTAGCACTGCTCTCATTGAATTTGCCTCCTTCCTTCACTCCTCTTTGGATACTGGCTCCTGGCGGAGCTGTGTTCCTTGACCTATCAAAGGCCTTTGACACGGTCTCCACCCCTACTACTGGAAGCCCTCTGTCACACTGGTTTGCCTCTGGACCACTGGCTTGGTGCTCCAGCTACCTTTCCGCCCGCTCCCCAGCGAGTCAAAATTGGTGGGACTCTTTCTGACCCAGCTCGATCCTCTCAGGAGTTCCACAGGGCTCCATCCTGGGGCCCTTCTCTCGCTTTACCTTAACACCTGCCCAGTGCATGCCCTGGGAAAATACTGCTATGCGCCGAGCGATACCGTCCTCTTTGCCACTGACCGTAACCCCACATCCTCAGGTTTCCCTTCAAAGCGCCTTTGGCGCGTGAGGAGCAACTAAGAGCATAGATTGGTCATAAATCTTAAAAATCAAAACCATCTCTTCGCCCACCCTCAAAATAAATCATCCAACTCCCTCTCCGTATCCTTTCCGGCTCGGACTACAACTTGAACAAGTCCAATCCTATAAGTACTTAGGGATCTTATTTGACTCAGCACTCTCCTTCCATACCCACATCGGCGCTCCTTCTGTAACCAATATCCGACTCGGTATCCTGCACCGTTACAAAAACTGTCTCCCCCTGATGCCCTCCGGCTTGCGGTTACTTCCTCCATACTCTCCCTGGTGGACTATGGACTGCCTGTCTATGGGGCTGCCAACAGGACGGCCCTCAACAAAATTCACCTCCTCCTAAATAAGGCTTGCAGGCTAATCACAGGGGCCCCTAAGCTCACTCATACCTGCCAACTCTATGACCTTGCAACAATGCTTGACCTCAATGAATGCCTACTATACCAAACGTGCATCATTTCAAAAAAAAAAACCTTACTTGGACTTTCTCCCCCCCGGCTGACTTCCTCCCTCCTTCCAGCACAGCCCCTTGTCAGCACCCGGACCTCCTGCAAAGCCACCTTCCTGGTTCCTCGTGCTAGGACTTCACTTGGTCAGAGATCATTCTGCCATAGAGCCCCTGCATGGTACAACAATCTTCCTCGGGCCGTCACTGATACCCCCACCATCTCCACTTTCAAAAATGCCCTCAAAAGTGAGCTATTCAGCAAGCGCTGCTGCTCCTGTGCCTAAAGGATGCCCTAACCTTACCCCCTCCTCCCTGACAATGCCCTCTGGGCTGCTCCATCCCCTCGCCTCCTTATTCCTAACAACCTCACTACTTCAATTTTTTCCCTCTACCGACTATATCGCTACTGATTGGTAGCTCCACGTTGCATTCCCGATACTACCTATGCATAACTTACTTGCTACCCAGCTACTGTTGTCAATTATACCATTTTTTGCTCTGTATTACACTACCAATGTTTGCTGTAACCAGGTGCCATTAATCGTGTCTGTTTATACTGATGCTCTTCTTTGTATGTACCCTGCTTTCTATTTTAACTGTATTATCTACCATTGTTGATGAGGTACCTTTGTAAATGAGCCGTTGGCTCAAAGGTTGTAAACTGATTACATTAAATAAATAAAAAAAAAAAAAAAAATTATACACGAAGCAATTTATGGTCTTACCAAAGGATGCACATGGCACACATGGAGGGAAAGAGGCTTAATGACAGTTGCAGGTATCTTTTATTTTAGCTGCGCAAAGCACTTTATAGAAGTTAATTGAAACTGTGCTAGTTAGTTTCAGTATGGTCTGTAATTGGTTCCAAACAGAGGGAAGGGCATGCACAATAGCACGTTTACCAAAGGAGGTCCGCGTCCTCGGAATATCAAGCATAATAAAGTCAGATTTTCTTAGTGAGTATGCACTGTGTGAAATACTAATGAGAGATGAAAGATAGCTCGGTAATTTGTGCAGGAGCAGTTTAAGAGTCCATAGACCAGCATGGGGCAAACGTCTAGTAGTGAGAGATGTCCATCCAACAGCTACATATAGGTCACAATGATGCGAACGGTAATGGGAGTTGGTAAAGAACCATAATGCATGGTGGTAAAGGATGTCTAGTTTACTTAGATTTGCGAGGGTGGTAGAGGAGTAGATTACATCGCCATAGTCGAGAAGGGGGAGAAAGGTGGCCTGGACGAGCTTATTTCGAGTTTCAAGGGGGAAGAGGGGCCTATTTCTAAATAAGAAACCTAATCTGGCTTTTAGCCTTCTAGAGACATCTTCGATATGGTCATTGAAAGAGAGTTTGTTGTCAATCCAGATGCCTAGGTATCTGAATTTGGTAACAACTTCCAGAGGCTCATTTAGCATGGTAACAATGAAATCTTGGGGCAGGGTATTGAGGGTACCTGTGGCAGCACTACGGGAAAATATCATTGCTTTAGTCTTCTTGGCATTAAACAGAAGCTTTGCAGAAAGCGATGAGCCAGAGGTATACAGCACGGTATCATCCATGAAAAAGTGCAGATTGGACATAGATATATTAGAATCAAGATCATTAATATATAATGAGAACAAAATGGGGCCTAGGATGGATTCTTGGGGAACACCTCTAACAACTGGCAAGGCAGTAGAAAAACAGTCCTCTGCTTTTACTTTTTGGGATCTCCCAGATAAGTAACTAGAGAACCACTGAGTAGTATGGTATGTGGCACCCAACTTTGCAATACAAGTGACTAGTAGATTGTGATCAACAGTATCAAAAGCTTTACTTAGATCCAAAAAGACTGCTCCCGTTACCTTCTTTGCATCTATAGTGGAGATCCAGTCATTGGTTACGTTTGCTAACGTAGAAATTGTTCTGTGATTCTCCCGGAAGCCAGATTGGGCAGGGTTAATGAGAGAGAAGGTTTCCAAGTGAGATTTTAACTGATTGTGGATCAGTTTTTCAAGAACTTTAGGAAGGATAGGCAATATGGAGATAGGCCTGTAGTTGTTTACATTGCACGGGTCGCCAGTTTTGAACAGAGGGAGGATATATGCTGATTTCCAGCAGGACGGCACAGTGGCAGATGTAATGGAAAGACTGAAGATGTGGAGAATTGGGGCAGTGAGATGGGCATATCCTAGCCTGAGGAAAAAGGGTTCCAAGCCATCAACCCCTGCACTTTTTTTAGTGTCTAAATTAAGGAGAGAATCTTCTACTTCTTTAAAAGTTATCTCACGCAAATGGAAAGGGCTAGATGCGGAACTAAGTGTTGGGGGGGGATATGCTGGTTCACCGCAGAAGCATCATAAGGTGAAGAATCGAAAGCTAGCCCAGCTGTGGCAAAGTGGGAGTTAAGTTCCTCAAGGATTAAGGACTTGTTTTCCACTATCTTATCTCTTACAACTAATTTTGTTGGGACAGAAGGGGCCATGGGCCTCCCTTCTACAGATTCAATTGTTCTCCATATTTTGCAAGGGTTACCTTTTGCTTGTTCTAGGGTATAGATATAATAGTTAGCTTTAGCAGAACATATACTTTTCGTACAGGTATTTCTGGCTGCTCTAAAGGCCTGCCAATCTGAAGATTTCTTAGAATGCCTAGCTTTTGCCCAGAGCTTGTCCCGGGCTATGAGGGCTGCCTTAAGATCTGGGGTAAACCAAGGGTTAGAGTTGTTCCGTACCCTTTCTTTGATGAAGGGGGCGTGCTTGTTTATCAATCTAGTAAGATAGTCATTGAGGGTGTAAGCTGCCTCATCGACATCTTTGGCTAGGTAGAGGTCTTGCCAATTGATCATGCCCAGGTCAGAGAGGAAGTTTACTGCACTGAACTTGTGAAAGGACCATTTTGTTATAAAGCTGTATAGTGTTCCTGCTCCTCGGGCTCCTTTCCAGGTTAAATTTCTGGAGACACTTCCCCCTCCTTCAGCTGATGATGACCCTACCCCAACCCCCACATTTCCAGTTAAACCTCTGGTTCACAGGAGTTTAGGAGTCAGCAAGTTTATCTGGACCCACATCCCAATGAATTATATAGGAGTAAGCATAACAATTATCTCCAGATGGTTCCAGCTGGCCAACCTAATGGTGCCAAGTTGGCCCTTCTCTACAGCAATACACTACGTTTGTAAGCACCCTGTATAAATAGAAATCTGACTAGCTAATCAACATTCTAAAACTGTCTCTGCATGAGCTTGCATGTCCAAAAAAGAAAGAAAAATTAAAGTTTCAAAATTCCCTTTCAAAATTGGAATAAATAAATATGGGAGGGAGAGGGGGGTCTCAGCCAAGTGAAAATCATTCTTATTTCTTGTGGTTCCTTTCCAATTTCATCATGGTACTCATACATTTACTCTGAAGAATAAGACCCCCCAAAAAAATGAAGTTTTGCAAATATTTAAATAGAACAACAAGGTGCTCCACGGCCCAGTGCATTGCACTGTCTGTGACCCATGGTTCAGAGCAGAGACAGGAGATGGCAGAACAGCCAGGGTAGCATTGTCATGCAGCAGTACTCCCAGCTGAAGGGCTGCTGCTGGGTTCCAGTGCCACAGTGACTGTTCTGCAAGGCCTGGGATCTAGCCTCCCCAAAAGAAGTTGTCCATACACATGCGGTGTGTACAGGGCTGCTACCAGCTGCCATGGGAGGAGGGAGAGAAGAACAGGAGGAAACAGTCAAACTTTGTCATGGTCTAGATGATGGCCACAGCTGTCATACTCAGGCCTCACCCCATGAAGTCCACTGCCTGCCCTGGATCCTAAGTAAGTCACCAGGGGAAGAACGGCCCCCAAAGATTCCTGCCATGGAGGGAGGAACTGTGGGGAGTAGACCGCAGCAGTGAGGATAGTGGCAAGACAGATGGTTGCCAGAGGACAGGAGGAAGGTGAGGTGGGCTGGATCATAGCAAAAAAAGTTGGATTAAACAAACAGGAACTTAAAAGATTGAATTACTAGGGGGTTAGAGGAACTCAGCCTGGCCTCACACCCTGAAAGACTGCAAGGTGTTGTGATCACCTGAAAGGATCCACATACATAGTCAGGCTTTACTACACAAAAGAGCTGACTAGCATGTAATTAGGTACCTGACAGCCTCCATAGCACCATTAGCCAAAGGGTTACACCTACCAAGTGGCTCTGTAGAAGTGAGTCAGATGGACTTTGGAAACTGGAGGCTCAAGTAAAGTTGGCAGAGGTGGGTCATCTCTTCTACACAGCAGCTGTCTGCAGGTTTGTGCTTCAAAGGTATTGTGGAACCAACAAAAGGACAGAAGCATAGATCTGTGCAGGAGATTTAAGTTGGACACAAGCAACCCACACTACTGATTGTATGCCTGTTCAGAAGTACATCTGCGTGATGAGGAACCCCCCACCAAAGGACCTTGACTAATACCAGGCAAAGCATTTAAGAAATAGATTACCCAGAAAGGGCTTGTGCCTGAGAGGCCGAGCTGAGGACTCTGATGCAAATAAGATAATATTCTGTATCTCTCAGACAAAAAAAAAAGAAAAAGTTATTTAGCTGAAAAACAACCTAGCCAACAGCTTACTTGCTTGAGCATGTACAAATAACACATGTTGCTAACCCTAGCTACACACTGTCACCGTCTGGTGGCCACAAACAACAGTTTATCAGAACTGTCTGACATGCTTTTGTTTTTATCGTTCACGAGAAATTTCTTGCTTATTTTTCTAGTCTAATGGAAAAAACAGCCTGCCTCTGTGACACCAGAACATTTCTCAGTATACTCCTTATTACGTTGGTTGTGCGCATGCACAAGCCAACGTATTGTTTCAAGAGGGGCTTTGGGGGGGGTGTCGCTGCCACATCCATTGCAGAACACAAAACTACGGGTTCAGCAGTGTACACCAATGACCACTCAGTGTGGTGCAGACTCAGCTCTATGCTGGGTAGGCTGAATGGTCATGCATGTCAAAGGACCAAAGCCACTCCAATCAGAGAGGGCTTCAGCCTTTTGATTTGCATGACCATCCAGACCACCAAGACATGCCCCAGGCTTCACAATTTGCTGCGGTGCAGCTTCCAGTTCGGGTGGCTCCTGCTGCCTGCTCACTCTTTGGGAAACCCACCCACTCACACTAATGCCATGGTGTGGCTTGACTTGAAAGCAGCTTCTTGCTGCTCTTAGCTCACCCCAGGCTGCTCTAAGGCCCATAGGGCATAAATAATTAAAACATTGCCGCCAGAGCAGCGATCGGCAATGTGGAGGGGAAGCAATTCCTTGAGATGCCTCCTCCACCTCCCGCTGGCTCCATTTCTGTCCTCCTTCCCCACCCATGTTGAGTAGGCCACAGTCTAAGCTCCATGCAGGCTGGGAGTTTGGAGCACCTGTAGGTTTTCTCACTAAAGGATGGTTGCGCTGGCAGCTGGCTGCCCTTTGGCTGCATAGCAGCCCACACTTGCTCCTCCTTTTGCCACCAAAAATTAATGGCCACAGCATAAAAAGGGCTCTGAGAAGCCCCCATTAGACCCCAGGAAAAGGGTTTTTATTGTTTTTAAATAAACGCTGGCCTCCTGCACCTGAGAAGTAGCCCACTAGTCCACCAGGGTTAGCTTTCACACTGTGGCACCCCCAGGGCCTTTCCTAGTGCACTAGACCACCAGAACATATTATTTTATATAAAAGGGATACTAGCCCCTACTAGCCTTCACTAGTCTACTTGGGCTACAAACTAAAATATTGGTTACTTTGCCACCATTGGGCACAGGGGTTTTAGGCTGAATCTCCCTTCCCCAAACCTCACTCCCTTTCCTCTATTTCTTCTCTTTATCTTTATCATTGTTCTTCTAACTAACCTATTTTTCTCTTTTATTTCTTCAGGTCTGACAGAATGCGGGCTCCTACCTACATCAAATAAGTATGATTTTATGTCGATCCTGCCCCTTCCACCCTGTTTGGACCCCGTTAAGAGCTGTGGATCCTTTGTGACCCCTTTTCTATCTTTTTTTTTTTTACAGGTACATAGAAACATGGAAGTTGACGGCAGATAAGGACCACAAGGCCCATCCAGTCTGTCCGTTTCTTTTTTCTACCTTATAAATGTGTCATCGGTCTTTGCTCTGTCAATGGCCTATCTATTCATACTCATCTGTATTGCTCCCTTATGCCTAACCCATGCCTGTTTGAAGCCCTGCACTATGTAATCATATCCACCACTTCCTGAGGTAGGCCATTCCATGCATCCACCACCCTTTCTGTGAAAAAGAACTTCTTCATATTACCCCTTAATCAGATTCCCTCTAATCTACCTTGGTGTCATCCCTATTATTTTGGTGGGTTGACTGTAACAGGTGGCCACATTCCATTACACCCAGCAACCCAAGCCATCCTGGGGGGGGGCGCTCAATCACCAGCACTGGGTGTGCAAGCTGGCATCTGGCAGGGGCCGAGAGCCATTGTGCTACCTGCGCCAGGTACACCAGGGCCCACCTGGCCGCAGAGTAGGCACTGAAGTTTTCCACCTATTCTCTGCTCAAGTTCTTCAGTGCATCCTGCAGTATCCATCCATTAAATCTATACTAGGGTATCCATTAAATAAAATAATACAGATGTTGAAATTAGATCTTTCTGACACTGAGTTAGTGGCTGAGCTAATCTACTAGCCCAACTATTTCACTTACTACAATGTTACTTCCTGTAAAAGTATACTTTTGGTAACATTTCATTTTGGTGATTTTCATTGTTTAACAAGCAACCAATGTTTGCATTGACAAATGCTTGTTTTTTTCTTTCTTGGTTTATCAAATCAAATGTTTATTTCTCTGCGCTCTTCCAGTAGATGAGAGTGCTTGCAACATAGTTTGCATAAAATTTGTACAAACATAAAATCACAGTATAACATCATTGATTTGGTTCTTGTAAATAGTTTTGTTCTAGTTAAGCTTTATTTAGAATATATTTTTTGTACTTTTTAGGCGGTTTCATTTTGCCCTTTTTTCTATAATTTCCTATCTTTCTCTTTCAGTCTTTTTTGGATTGTTTGGTGAGGTTATGATGATAGTGTTGGACAGAGGATGGGATCGCACCAATGGTAGCAGCACCGTATGGCTGCATTGCCCCTCCACCACCACCTTCTCAGCATTCCCTCCAGCAGCAGGAGCAGCAGTATCCTCAGGGGAGTGCTGGTCAGTGTGCCCCTGTCTGGCAACAGTAGCAGCAGCAACAGCAGCCCCAAATTCCTCCAATTCCCCGTGAGGGCCAGCAACCAGTGCCTCCTGTAATTTTGTAATGAGTATCATCAACAGCACCACCTAGTGGACTTAATAATTATTGCAGCACTTAGTTAGTTTGCAGCATGTTGATACAGTCATGTGCACCTGTTGCTTTACGGTAGTACTCAGTACACAGTTGCCATCTGTATGTTACCAGCTGAGGGGTGTGTAGTGAATAAAAGCACTGCATGGAAGCCAAGGCATTTGATGCAAGCCTAAAAGCCCTTCTTTTGCATTTTGTTGGGAAGGGAATGGACAACACATACGACACATTGTCGACAAGTGCAGACAAATACACATATGTTAAATAGAAGCTACCATTTTTCTCCCACAAAGAATGTGCAGTATGAAGTATATGTGTTTTGGAAAGCCTCACAACACACTAATGAGAATCTAGACACATACAAGAACAGACTATGCATGTTAGCCAAGAACTGCGAGTTTGATGATGTAGAGACAGAATTAAAAGCACAGATCATACAAAACTGCACTTCCTCTAGACTGTGCCACAGACCATTAAGAGAGCCAGAACTGTCCTTAACCGAGCTTCTCAATTGTGGCAGAGTGCTTGAAACTTCTAACATGCAAGCTTCTGGCATTGAGAAAGGGATGACCAGTGAAGATGTCACTGTTAATAAAATTAGCCACAGGCAAGATTCCAAACCAGCTCCCACTAACACACCACACAATTAGGCCACAAACGGTGCAGAAACTGTGGAGGTTCGTATTTGCATCAGAGAGAGAGTGTCCACTGAAAGGCAAAGACTGCAGAGCATGTGGCAAGCCAAACCATTTTGCCAGAAAATGCCATACAAAGCTGCAGCAAGCAGGACATTACAAGACTACCTGTAACAATAATAAAAGGTACAACTCACGATACAATCAAATCACACCACAAGCTCAGGAAGCTAAACCAGACTCATCTAGCAGTCATGAGATCTATGTGTTTGTAGTCAACGGCCACAAGCATATTAGCCAACCACATGTGCAGGTACAAATCCACGATACCAAGATGACTGCACTGATTGATTCCATGGCTACAGTGAACACTTGAAGTGAAACAGTGTGCAACACACTAAAGGTATGCCTGGAACTCCAGCCAAAAAACACAAAGATATAATCTTGTGGCTCTAAAGAAGCACTTGCTGTCCTAGGAAAATTTGCCAGTTCCATAGAGTCAAACTGCAAAATCACATTTGGGACATTTTATGTTGTCCGAGGAAATGTCAGTTCACTTCTAAGCTAACAAACAGCTTCAGAATTTTGGCTAATCAAAATTGTTAATGCAATACCACCTCTAACAGACACACACACTGTGGCAGATTAACTTGTGGACTGTTATCCTGACCTCTTTCAAGGCATTGGCAAGCTTAAAAGGATCCAAGTGCACCTTCACATCAATCCTGAAGTAAAGCCTATGAGTCTTCCACACTGCAGAGTTCTTTTACACATACTGTATGAAATAAAGTTGAAGCAGAACTCAAGCTCCTTGAGACAGCAGACATAACTGAAGAGGTGACTGGACTGACACCCTGAGGCTCACCAATGGTGACACCACCGAAACCTAAAGACGCCAACAAAGTGAGGTTTTGTGTTGACATGCAACAGGCCAACTCAGCCATTTTATGTGAGTGCCACATCACCCCAGCCATAGATGATGTAATCCATGAGTTTAATGGAGCAGCATTGTTTTCAAAATTAGACCTTAGAGCAGGACACCATGAAATGGAGCTTCAGCCAGATAGCAGGAGTAGACTTTTTCTACCCACATGGGGATCAGAAAGTACAAACGACTAAATTTTGGGATATTATCAGCTGCAGAAGTATTTCTGAATGTTATACATCAAACATTGCAAGGCATTACTAGCATAAAGAACCTTAGTGATGACATCATTGTATACAGGACGAATCAAGAAGAACATGATAGAAACCTTACAGCAGTTTTCCAGAGATTAAGGGAAAGTGGTCTCTCACTCAGTTGCCCTAAATGTGAGATCAATAAAACCAGACTGGAATTCTATGGCTTCATATTTTCAGCCAGTGGAATGTCAGCTGACCCAAAGAAAGTGGAAGTCATCCAGAGAGACAGCAATCTAAAAGATGCTAGGGAAATTCAAAGCCTTTTTGGAAAGGCTACATATTGTTCTCGCTTCATTTCAAACTTTGCAACAGTGACAGCACCGAGAGAGCTAACAAGAAAGGGCACTAAATGGTGTTGGGGAGAGGAACAAGAAACTTTACTAAGAATGCTTAAAGAAAGTCTTACATGTGAAACAACAATAGCATACTTCAACCCAGACAGAGAAATAGATATAATTATTGATGCTAGCCCTGTAGGACTAGGTGCCACCCTCCTATAAAAGGACAAGTCAAAGCAATACCACATAGCATATGCCAGCTGGTCTCTCAGCAATGTTGAAAGACGTCATTCTAAAACTAGCATGAAGCTCTAGCTATAGTATGGAGTTGTGAACATTTTCACCTTTACATCTATAGCAATCCATTCACACTGGTCACCAACCACATGCCTCTAGAGCTGATATGTAATAACCCAAGATCCAAACCACCTGCACGTATTGAACAATGGGGATTACAACTACAGTCTTGCAACTTGAAGGTCCAGTACAGAAAGGAAAAAGACAATCCAGCTGACTATGTGTCATGCCATTCAATTCCAGCAAAGATGCCTGAAACCTCAAGAGCAGCAAAAATAGCTGAAGAACACATCAGTTTTCTAGCGCAGTACACCACGCCTAAACCAATGACACTGGAAGGAAATACAACAAGAGAAGTTGAAGGATCCAGTCCTTCAAACAGTTAAAGCACTAATACAAAGAGAAACGTGGTATACCATTAATTGCAATACACCTCATGCACATGAATTAAAGCTGTACTAACGAGTTTGCAATGAACTCACTGTTACCAAGCAATGACATAATCCTATGAGGATCCAGAATAATCATACCCTATACACTTCAACACAAGCCATTATCACTGGCCCATAGAAACAAAGACTTTGACTGCAGATAAGGACCGCTTGGCTAACCCAGTCTGCTCATTTCCCTTCCTATTGGATAAGCTGCAGATCCTAGTTAATCAACAGCCTACTTCTTCCTACCCCTCACTAGAATTGCCTTATGTCTGTCCCATGCATTTTTGAATTACCACACAGTTTTTGACTCCACTAGCTCCTCAGGAAGGCCATTTCATGCATCCACCACCCTCTCTGTGAAACAATACTTCCTCACGTTGCCCTTGAGCCATCTCCCCTCTATCTTCAAATTGCGCCCACTTGTTCTTGCACAGCTTTTCTGACAGATGCTATCTCTTGGACTTTGTTGATTTCCTTGAGGTACTTGAAAGTTTCTATCATGTCCCCCCCCCCTTCCTCAAGGGTATACATTTTATTTTATTTTATTTATTTAGTTTTTGTTGACCGGGTAAGTGCACTAGACAAATCCTGCCTATTTTCAGGCACGACCCGGGGGAGGGGGATACAAATGAATGCCAACTGACCTTGAACCAGATTAAGCTGTTGGTGGTATTTTTAGTGAATGATGGAAATTTGGCCAGGACACCGGGGAAATTCCCCTACTCTGTGGAGGGGGAACCGTTGGTGGACGGACGCAAGACGGCCACTTCTGCTCTGCCTTTGGAGGAGATGGAGGTGACTGGGACAGGGGAGAGGGCCTCCTCCCCCGCTCCCATTGAACATGAGGCTGTGGATTTACTTGTTGCTGACCAGGAAGCTTCCTTGCCTATGGAGTTTTTGACATGGTTGATGCGCTTGAGGATGCAGTTAAGGTACCTACACAGGCACTTTATTGAAGGAATCGAGTTCTGCACTTACTGAGAAGGAACGTTTGCTGAATGAAGTGCAGGATGCAGCTGAACGCTGCTCACGTCGTGAGGCTCAGCTTCAGTCTGAAATTGCTGCTTTGCGTGCTGGCTCGACTGTTTTGGCCGCATCGACCTCCCTTACTTCCGGGTCGCGGCATTGTGATGCGAGCGTTGGTGCGCAGCAGAGCGTTCCTGCCTCTCAGGTACAGTCTAGCCTGGCTCCTACACTTTGGACCGATCCTGCCTGTTTTCCTGACCAAAACTCGGATTCTAGTAGTCGGGAGGATGATGCGACTACATCACACAGCTTGGTTGTTGCAGCGGCGACATTTTGATAAGCGGATGGGTATGACTTCCATTATTAAACAGAGCGAGGTGTGTTGTACCTAAACTGGTGTTTCTACCGAGAGTGGGAGTACCTTGCTTGTGGGAAAGGGAACTGTTGGACTTGGTCCTGCTTCACCTTTACCGTATCTGACTTACATCTTTCTCCTGTTATTCAGTGTCCTCTGCTGCACAGAGCTTAGATCCCTCTTGCCTCATAATGACTCTTCCTGTTGGTCTCCTGAAAGAGCGATAGCTGCAGCAGGGTGGTTGCTCAGCTCTAATGGTACCTGGGTGCGGATCCAGCAGATGCAGCTGTACAATCTACCACTCCTCTGCTAGTAACTCGGTGGCTACATGTACTTTTCTAGTACTGACTCTGTCCTGCTACTTCTCAACAGTCTGTTTCTATTCCACCTGTTTCTGTGGTTACTACTCCAGCTGTATCTTTATCTACTTCTGGTGTTGTTCCTCAAATAGCTGTTTCTGTCCCTGTGCAGGAAAAAAAAGGTCACCCCCCACCTCCATTTAAACTTTCTGATTTGTTTTCTAACAAGGGTGAACCTGTGCCTCATAGGAATGCTGTACGTTTGATTTATAAGGGGGGTTTGGAGGATTTACCTGATAGGCTCTATATTGCCAAAGTTTTGCTAAAAGGGTCTATGAAGTTTTTGTCTGCTGATATTTATGCTCTGATTCATTTGGGTAATTCTAACTACGATGTTAGTTTCAAAACCCCTTCAGATTTGGAGCGTTTTTGGTCTCTTTTCCAGATGGTTAAGAATTCTCCACTCTGGATACCTTTTTTTGCTGTGTCCCTTACCAAACCGTCTGTTAAGTTAATTATGATCATGTTCCGTAATGAAGGAGTACATATTGAGGATATCCTTTTCTGGCTGCGTAGAAGATGTGAAGTACTAGATAAACCTGTACTAATTCTTGATAGTGAACAAATTTGGAATGGGGGTTGGAAAATTAGGGTAAAGCTTTTTGCTTCAAATAATGGCCCTCAACATTTGCCTAATAGTTTTTTTTTGGGGAAGGATAGAGGGAGTTTACTTTATGTTGGTCAGCCAAAATCCTGTTTTAAATGTGGTTCTAGGACTCATCTCAATACGGCCTGTGACACTCCTCGCTGTTCCCATTGTTTTGAATTTGGACATTTGGCTGCCACATGCCTTAAACTGTTTAAATGCAATTTATGTGAACAGACTGGACATGGCTATGCTAAATGTCCTTGGGCATCCCATAATAGGGATAATTGCCCTTCACATGAAGGCATGATTGTAGGAGCTCAACATGCTGAATCTGACCCTGTCCCTCCCCCCTATTGGTGGAGACTCACTTCCGACTTCACCATTACCTAATGCATCTTCTTTAACAGTTCCAGACATGGGTTCGAATGCTTCGGTTCCAGCTGCTCTGCCAGCTTCCGGGACCCTGCATTCCTCAGTAGTTCCTGGGGTTGTCTCATTCCCTGTCGCCTCTGATTTATCTCTGTGTGGCAGGTCAGAGGATCCAGAGATGCCTCCTCCTCCATCACCAGTGTTGCCTTTTAAAAAGGTCATTGCTAAAAAACGTCACAGATCGGGGAAACCTGTTCCTGCTCGGCCCGGTACCTGTGGCCTCTACTAGTGGAGTTGTTTCTGAATCTTGGAAACTAAGTAACAGCTTTGCTGTTTTGGGGTCGAAGGATGAATCTGATGGTAAAGACTCAGATCTTTCTTCCAGAGCTTCTGTGATTACTGACACTTTTTCAGAAGGTGATGATGGTGAAGTAACACAGGTGGAGGGTCTACCTAGACGCTCTCAGAGTAGACATGTTTCTAAAGTCTCATGAGGCTAGTATGATCCTGAAATATTGTTTTCCCTTTCTTTGTTTTCTTATTATGGCTTCTTTGACATTTACTACTATTAATGTTAATAGTATTAAGAGTCACAGGAAGATGGTTACTACTATGTCCTGTTTACATGGCTTACGCAGTGATGTGATTTGTCTCCAGGATACACGTTTAAAATCTCTTTGTGAAGTGCAACACGCACGTAACCTATGGTCTTCGGGGGTGTCTTTCTGGTCGAATGGGGAATCCCCTTGTGAAGGGGTTGGGGTACTTTTTGCCAATCCAGAGTTGAAAGTATCAAGGATGGTTGACATTTCTCCGGGACGAGCATTGTTGCTTGATCTTAATTTTGGAAGGGAAAGATTTCGATTAATTAATATTTACGCTCCACAGACCAAGGCGCTCTGTGTTGCACTATTACAAGACATTCAACCCTATTTGTATACCTCTTGCTTACTAGTTTGGGCTGGAGATTTTAATTGTGCTCTTAGTACTAGGGATAGAGGTATGAAGACGTCCAAATTGTTTTGTGATTCTCATAAAATAATGCAGATATTAGATACTGCCCAGCTCAAAGATGCATATCGTAGTGTCTATTCTGAGGGTGGTAAGATGTTTTTTAAGAATACATTATCCACCAGGATAGATTTATATTTTCTTTCTGTTGTTTTACAAGTTAATAAGGTGGATTTATGGGTATGGAATTTTCTGACGTAAATCTCTTACTGTTTGCTTGATGGAAGGTATTCCAAGATGTAAAAGAATGTATGGAGGTTGAATTCCTCCTTATTGAGTGAGGAACCTCTTCAACGATCTTGGAAGTTAGAATTACAGGCTAGGCTTTCTGTCTTTGACTTTTATGAAGATGCTGCTTCTTGGTGGGAAGATTCTAAGACGGACTGGAAGACTTTTTTCCAGACTTACTCTCGCACCAAAAGCACCGCAAAGTATCTGGAATACTTACGTCATAGAGCACAGTTACAGAAATTGATCTCTTTGACAGAAACTGAGGGGTGTGACTATAGTACTCAAATTAGAAATGTTAAAAATCATATGATGGAATATAGGTATGATAGGGCAAAGTCTTTAGACCATGAACATCGATTTGGTCTGAAATTGCACAAAGGTGCCTTAGATCCCTTTCAAGATTGCAAAGACAGGGTTGGTAAACATTTCATTTCAGAATTACAAAATGAATCTGGTGACTTGGTTAAGACTCCTTCGGCTCTACTTGAGATAGTTGGATGTTATTTGGAATCTTTATATCAGAAGGATGATGGGGTTCAGTGCGGATTGATAGATCTTGATGGATTACAAATACCACAATTATCTGCTGCTGACGGTCAGCAGCTGTTGAGAGCTATTTCTGAATCTGAGGTTATATGCTATTTTCTCATTGAATGTAGATTCTTCGCCGGCTACGGATGGGTTTGGAGCGGATTTCTACCGGACCTTTCATGTGGATTTGGTTCCAATATTGACTGTGGTGTTTTCCCAAATGTTGTCTACTTCTCGATTGGCTCCCTCAATGAATCAAGCATTGGTGGTTTTACTGTATAAAAAAGGTCTGAAAGCGGACTTGAGTAATTGGAGAACATTGAGTTTATTGAATACAGATTTAAAAATTTTGAGTAAAATTTTTTTGTGTAGATTGTCTGTTCTTGTGGATAGCTTGATAAGTCCCTATCAGGCGTGTTCCATACCTGGTAGGACCCAAAATGATAATTTATTATTATTACGAGAACTTTTCTCTGCATCTCAATTAGGTTCACTGGAAGAGTATTTACTTAGTCTTGACCAAGAAAAAGCTTTTGCTCGTGTTTCTCATGAGTTTTTGTTTTCTGTCTTACGTATGTATGGTTTCCACAAGGTTTTATTGATTGATACGGTTATTGTATCATTCTACTTCCCTTCTGCCGAACGTGAATGAATGGATTAGTACTCCAGTTGTGGTACGGAGAGGGGTTCGTCAGGGATGCCCCTTGAGTCCGGTCCTGTATGTATTTTTTATTGATGTGTTACTTCTTCTGATTAGTGTTCATGATGGTCTGCCGGGAGTAAGTATTGCAGATGGAGTTGTGCCTATCAAGGTCCTTGCATATGTTGATGACTTAGTTATTTGTCTTTCAAAGGTTATGGAAGGTCCTATATTGAGTAATGTGCTGAATCTATTTTCTAGTGTTTCTGTTTCAAAGATTAATTATGAGAAAAGTAGGGGTTTCCCCTTTGGTACCTCTAGTATCCCGGACACCGGTCTCCTTGCTGATGTTTTAATCTCTAAAGCTCCGATACATATCTTAGGAATAGAATTTGGTGATGGTGACATGTCGTGATACAATTGGTCTCATAAATTGTGTATAGCTCAATCAAAGGTAGCGAGTTGGAAGGGTAAACAAATCGCTAAGCGGAAACAGGTGTTGCTTATTAAAACCTTGCTGTTACCTATTTTTGTATATTAGTTATGTGTTTCCACCTCCAATGTCCTTTTACTTCCCTATATGTTTTTTTCCAGGCCTTTTGGGAAGTAGACTGAATCCCATTAAAGAGGCTTCACTTATAGGAAAATTCGACAAGGTGGGGTTGGTATGGTTCATCCTGTGGCCTTTTTCTTAGTGTTTTTTCACAGTTTTAGTCCTCTACTTAGACCTGGTATGAAGGTTTGGTTTCCTTTGGTTCGATTATGGTTTTTGGTTGGAATGCCTCTGTGGAAGCAGAGCAAGTCAACTTCTTTTGCTCGACTTCCCCTGTTTCCCAAGTATGGCATGGAAGCCTTTCGTCTTTTATTGAAATGGAAGATCACTGTTTCTTGTTTGGAAATGAAGACTAGGAAGCAGTTGTACGATTCCATTGTTTTAACTGATTTCTCTGATATTTTGACCTTTCTGGATTGTCCTCCCCAGTCTCAAGATAGAGTTTTATTGTTACTCTCCGGTAAACGGTTACCTGACTATATATGGGATAGTGTTTGGTTGGGTTCCTATGGCAGATTACCAGTGGGTAACACGCACAAACATAAACAGCTTAGTGAGAGGCGATGTACCCGTGAGTCATGTGGATCATTGTTAGAAACGCAGGAACATCTTTTTTTGGATTGTCCGTATATTAAATCCTTTTGGGTTTTGTTAGCTACTCACTGGAATGAGCCTCTCTTTCAGTCACTTTCTTATAGGACTCTAGTGTATGGTACAATTGGGGGTGAATGGTCCGTGTATCCTGCTGACACTTTACTGTTGGTTTTTTTGTCATTCGTTTTTATATTTGGCAATCCAGGTGTTATTGGTCCACTCAACAACGTATGGTTTCATTTGAGGAGCTTCTTTTCAATATTAAGTCTACTTTATGGAAGATTTATGAATCTGATATGACTATCTATGGCCATGTTAAATGTTCCTCTTTATGGTTGCATTGTGAAAAATGGCTGACATGAGTTCCTTTTTTTCAGTTTCTTCTGTTTAGTTCAGTTATTTTTTGCTCTGTTTTTGTATGTATTGGTTTATGTATTTTGTATTCCTTGCTTGTCTGGAGTCCTCTTTTCAATAAAAATCCCCCTACTCTTTCAGAGGGGAATCCCTGTCCAAGATGGAGGATGCTCTGTTGCCTGCGGCTGCTGGAGCTGCAGGGGCAGGAGACCTGGTCTCGACTCCTGTCTCTGAGTTTGAAGAGACCTCATTGGATTGTCAATCTGCCTTACCTGTTTATGAAGTGCCTGATGTTCGTATGATGGAAACGCCTGCTGCTTTGGAAATGGTTTGCCTGCGAACTGCTGTTCAGGATTCTCTCGAGTGTACTGGCGGACCGCAGGAGAAGCACATTTCCTTGGACTCAGAACCTTTGAGTCCGGAAGAGCGTGTACTGCACGACCGCTTGTTAGCGGCGGAACGCCGCTACGTGACCACCAAACTGGAGATTAAGCAGGAACTTTGCCGTGTAAAGATGGAAGGTGCGATTATTGTTCCTCCTGATACTGCTGTGCTGGATCCTGTGGATTTGCTTGTGGAACCTACTGTTGCACATTCAGAGTTGACTGGTGAGGATGTCCTTGGACCTTCCTCCGCGGCAGAGGGTGCAATAGAACCCGTAAGTACTTTGTGGCAGTGGGTCCATCCTCTAGGTTGGTAGTTGCTGAAGCCCCCTCACAGGCATCTCCTGATACGGTGAACCCTGCTACTGCCCCCACATGGTCTGTGGGTGCGGTGCTTAGGGCAGCTGGCTGGGTGCAAGACCTCACGGCGGGTTCATGGGTCTTGGGGCCATCTCCTATATGATCCCCTCACCCTGTGGATGATCTGGACTTGAGAGGGGGGGAGAACTGATTTCTAAGACTTCACCTGATCCCTTGGATCTCCCTGCAGAGCTACATTTAACCCAGAACCCTGTCTTGGACCTTAATCAGGTCCCAGTCACTCAGTCTTTCTCTGGTCCCCCACTGACTGATAGTGCCTCTGCCAATGTTCAACCTTCTTCTGTCCGGACTGGGCCAGCTAGGCCCTTCTCTTCATTGTTTAAATTTCTAGTTCTGGCAGCCAAATGCCACAATGCAATCAGGCTTTCTTATCAAGGTGGGCTGCCGGACCCCTCCGACTGTGTGTATGTGGCCAGGACTCTTTTGAAGGACTCCCTGAAGTTTTTTGCTCACAAAATATATGCCTTGATACAGGTATTGGGTGAATCAATCTTTGACATTAGTTTTCAGACATCTCGTGGACTTGAACGTTTTTGGTCAAAATATCATGCTTTGTGTAATACTGCTCTTTGGACCCCCTTTCAGGCGATACCCCTCTTTAAACAAGCCTTTAAGATACTTACTGTTATGTTTTGTAATGAGGGAGTGGATGTCTCTGATATTGTTTATTGGTTAAAACAGCGTTGCACTATACAGGGTCAGCCAGAGGCCATCTTGGACTCTGAGAATATTTGGACAGGGGGATGGAAATTTAAAGTAATGTTGAATGTTTCTGAATCTGGTCCTGTGCACTTGCCTAATTCCTTTTTTTTAGGTCAGGATAGAGGGGTCCTGTTTTACCCAGGTCAACCCAAGGCGTGTTACAGATGCGGAGATCCCTCACACCTGAGCAGTGTGTGTGATAAGATTAAATGCAACAACTGTGGTGAAATGGGACATGTGGGTATGCACTGTCTGAATGACTGCAGGTGCAATCTTTGTGATGAGCTGGGCTACACGTTTCAATCATGTCCATGGGCAGCGCACACTAAGGTAACACATGACGGAGGTGTAGATCAACATTTTATGATTACACAAGCTCAAAAGATTCGCCTTCGCACCACATTGGAACCCTCCCCTACTGTGGCAGCTCCCCCTTCCCTGAAGGCTTTAGTCCCGGAGGCCTCCTGTAGTGCTGTACCTATGTCCACTATGAGTGCTCAGCCCCCTGGGGTGATTCCTATTTCTGTCTGTGCCTTGGTACAAGAGGGCATGATGCAGGGTCCTGGTCCTAGTACTATGCCCCCCCCCCGGGAACCTGCCAAAGTAATGTGTCGCAGGTCGTTAAGGTCTGGATCCCACACCTTACCATCCCCTCCAAAGGCCTGCGCCACACCATTGATTGCTTTATCGAATGCCTTTGAGGTGCTTCAGTTGATATCGGATGACGCAGGTGGTGAGTCTGACTCTTCCTCTGTTGCTTCTTCCTCCCCTGATGGTCTCACTGATTCTGAAATTCAGTTGGTCTCAGGCCTTTCACAAAAGTGAAAGGCCAAAGTCAGGTTGAAAAGGACTAAGGTGGCTGGGAAGAGGAAGACTTAATAATGATTTTTACCTAATCTTTGTGTTATTATGTTACAATTTACCTGTCATACTGTTAACGTGAATAGTCTGAAACGTCTGGACAAGAGATGACTGGTGTTTTCCTTTTTGAGGCTTTTGCCATTAGGGATATTTTTATTACAGGATACGAGATTCCATACTGTGCAGGAGATCCGACTGTCACAACGAGATTGGCTCCCGGGTCCCTCCTTTTGGTCTATAGACCAAGACTCCTGCTCTGGTCTTGGTATTTTAATTAATGTCCCAGAGTTCAGACTTTTGAAGCTGTTTGATTTGGCCCCTGGTAGGGCTCTCATTTTGGACTTTTTAATTGTGCAAAGCCCATATCGGGTGGTGAATATTTATGCCCCCCAACTTAAGACTGAGCGAAAAGCTCGTTTTGATTTAATACGCCCTTATTTACATTCTTCTTTCCAGATTTTGTTCTCCAGTGATTTTAACTGTGGCCTTAGTCTTTGGGATAAGAGTTCTTTTGCTACTACCAAAAAATTATATTGTGACTCGCTGGTGCTGGGACGCATGATCCGTACTGCCCGTTTGACGGATACTTATTTGTCCTTCACAAAACAACATACTCCCACATTTCAAAAGGGTAGGTTGGCCACCCGCATAGATTTTGTTTTTGTGTCAAGTACATTAGAGGTCACTTCGGCTGTAGTACAGGCGGTAGCCTTTTCTGACCATACGCTACTCTCTGTTGGTTTTGGATCTCCTGCCAGTTTCAGTAAAGGGCCGGGTTTATGGAAATTCAATATATCCTTATTGCAGATACCATTGTTTCAGCAAACCCTTTTGTCATTTATTTATGCCCATAAGTCAGTGTATCCCATGTATGATGATCCAATTCAGTGGTGGATGGACACAAAACATACTCTTATTGGGTTATTAAAATCTTATAGTCGTAAAAAATGCAGGACTGATTATCTTGCATATTTAAAGAATAGGGCTAATTTTCAGTCTTTACTGTCACTTGCACACTTGACGGGACAGGATCTTGCGCAGCAGATACAATTAGTGCAGAAGGATATGTTGGGTTTCCAGTCTAGACAGTCGCAACAACTGTACCACCAACATAGTTATGCTGTAAAAGGTACACGGGAAGTCGTTTGCCCTTTTGAATCTAATTATCACCAGATTGCCCATAAATCTATGTTGTGTCTTTCTAACTTGAACAGAGTTCTTTGTACTTCCCATTCGGACATATGTCAGATAGTCAAAGACCATACGACTGCTTTGTTTTCTCCTCTTCCTACTGTGTCAGTTGACCTGAGACAATTGTACGGTACTCTTGATGTTCCTTCCCCTTCCTTGCAGAGTGTAGAAACTGCATGTCAACCCTTCACGGAAAGGGAAATTCAGTTAGCCATCTCTTCCTTGCCCCTACAGCGGACCCCTGGTCCGGACGGCCTTCTTCTGCCTTGTACAAATATCTGGGGGATTACCTCCTCTCAGAATTAACCTCTGTGTTTGCCTCCCTACTTGTCTCTGAATTTATCCTTTTGAGTTTATGAAGGGCACTTTGATTTATGTATACAAACGGAAAGGTGACATTCACTCTCTTGAAAACTGGCGCCCACTCTGTATGTTGAATACTGATTTTAAGATATTGATGAAACTCATCGCACAACGTTTGCTTGGGATCGCAGAAATAGTTATTCACCCAGCCCAATCCTGTTCTATACCGAACAGGAGAATTTCTGATCACCTAATTCTTCTCCGTGAATTATTTTCCCATGGGTTTTCGGATTCTGTTTCGGGACTTATTATTTCGTTCGACCAAAATGCTGCTTTCGACTCGGTTAACCATGATTTTTTATGGAACGCACTGCATATTCTGCATGTTCCGGATAAACTGATTCATTGGATCCAGACATTTTATAGGACGGCTACTGTTGTTCCGCTGATTAATGGTTGGGTGGGCCTGATGATCCCGGTGAAACGGAGAGTTCACCAAGGCTGTCCATTGAGCCCTCTATTATATGTTTTTTTTCTGGATGTGTTGCTTCGTTGTCTTAATGCCCACCCTCAGATCCGTGCCATCTCATGTTCGGCTCTGCGATCATCATTTACAGCAATCGCATATGCTGACGATGTGTGTTTCCTGGTAGCTGACGAGGCTTCAGTGCTTGTCTCTCTTCAGGAATGTTCCTCCTTCGGTGCATTATCTGGAGCAAGTATAAACTTCGGCAAGAGTTTGGGGATATGGCTTGGTTCCTCTTTGATCTCTTCAGATAATATCGGTTCTTTACATGTAGTAGAAGGCCCCATTCGTATACTTTGTATATATTTTGGGATACGAGATTCTGATTCCTTTAACTGGGAAGAGAAATTGAAGCAGGGATGAGTCAGGGTGGCCTCTTGGAATAGGGGACAGCTCGGGAAGAAGCGTGTTTTTCTGATTAAAACTTATCTTCTCCCTCTGTTCCTGTATTTAAGTTATGTGTTCCCCATCCCGAAGCAACTGGAAACTATGGTTTTCAGCTTGTTTTTTCAAGCCCTATGGGGCAGTCGGTTGAATCCAATTAAGAGGAATGTCACTTACCTACCTACCTCTGAAGGTGGTGTCCAGATGATCAATCCGTATTGCTATTCTTTACTATTATTTTTCTCTTGGCCAACTTGCGGCCTTTACTGGTTAACACCCAGAGAGGGTGGGAAGCGTGGTTTTACAACTCTTGTAGGTATTGGTTTCACTTGTGGGAACATGATTCTTTGGGAGTGTTGCGACAAATTGGGGGCATTCCGCTGTATGTTAAGCACATGTTTCTCCATTTAAAGCAGTGGAAAGTGTCACCTCGGACTCTCATCACGAACAAGCATAAAGCATTGTACAAGAAGCTTTTGTCCTCTGTCTGTATGGTACAAACCCCTTTTATTAAATGTCCGGCCAGTCACCTACCTTTGCTTCTAGTTTTGTTGCGATGTTCTAGGATCCCGGCCCTCATGTGGGATTTCCACTGGTTATCTTGTCATGAATGGATAAATGTGAAAGCCAACCATAAACATAAGCAGTCTCAGGATCATTTCTGTTCTAGACCCCACTGTATTAATGTACCAGAGACCATACCACACTTGTTTTTTGACTGCTCATATATTAAAAATTGGTGGCCTTTCCTGGCCAATTCCTGGGCTGTTCCTATATTTTCTACAGTCACTTATCAAAATGTTATGTATGGTGTTTTTTCCTCTCACTGGTCTCTGTGGCATAGGGACACTTTGAACCTTGTATTTCTTGTGATTAAATGGAACATTTGGATGATGAGATGTCTGTTTACATTACAACAAAAGACTTGTTCTTATTCGGAACTAGAGGGGAAGATAGTGGCGGACTTGAAGAAAGTATATGAACATGAAAGGACTTTGTGTTCGGCATCATCTCTGTTGGCCTTGTGGGCGGCCCTTCCATGGATCACGAACACGGACTCAGCTGTGACTTGAAGGACTCATGCAGTGTCTTTATTTCTCCCATCTCCCTCCTTTTTCTATTTTTTTTTTCTTGCACACTTATTATCTATGTACCTTATGTTGGCTTGTTTGTACAATTTTTGTTTTCAATAAAACTGTCCCCTACTCTTTTCGATAAGTGCCATGGGATCTTTAACATCCACCTGAACTCCCACCAATCCAGGCAGATGGGACCTTGGTTTAAAATCTCATCCGAAAGACGGCACCTCAGAAGTGCAGCACCCCTCTCATGCTGCACTACAGTGTCAGTACTGGGATATTAACCCAAGTGCCAGATGTGGGAACTGAACCCACAGCCCTCTGATCTCCCAGTCTCAGAGGCAAGTGTGCTACCTACTGAGCCACTGACACTGACATATTAAATTCCTTTAGTCTCTCTTCATTTGGCTTCTGGTGCAGACCCTGCACCATTTTAGTTGTCCTCCTCTTCTGGACTGCCTCCATCCTGTCTATGTCCTTACAGAGAAAGGGTCTCCAGAACTGCAGGCAGTACTCCAGATGGGGTCTCACCAACTGTCTGTACAGAGGTACAGTATAACAACTTTCTATTTTCTGCTGGCGATGCCTCTCCCTATGCATCCCAGTATCCCCCAGCCCTCCGTACTGCCTTCTCACATTACTTACCTACCTTTAGATTGTCTGATATAACTATCCCCATGCCCCTTTCTATTTCTGTTGTTGTTAGTACCTCCCCCCCACTGTGCACTCTTCTCCTGGTTTTTTGTTTCCCAGGTGCATTACTTTGAACTTCTTTGCATTGAATCTAAGCTGCCATACTTTTGACCATTCCTCCAACCTTGCCAAGTCCCTTCTCATCCTTTCAACCTATAAATGCCTTGCAACTTGTATGAATGTGAAACAGGACTACTTTGTAAATAGGTCCTTGGACCTAAAGTACTATCCTGTCTAAAAATAAATCTTTTTACTACTACTACTTTCTACCCCCCCAATGTATCAACCCTGTTGCAGATCTTTCTGTTGTCTACAAAGAGGCATACTTTTCCATGAAGGACACAAACGGATAGTGAAGAAAAACAGATTCCTTCATGAGAAAGTATGGTTCCCAGACATAGACCAGAGTGCTGAAACCATGGTTAGAAACTGACTTGCTTGTCAGGCCACAAAGTCAGTCATGCAATTTGAGCCACTGCAAATGTCTGAATTACCAAAAGCAGCATGGCAGAATGTCTGTACAGACTTTTACAGACCTCTACCCACTGGAGAATACCTCCTGGTCATCATAGATGAGTACTCTAGATTCCTTGTTATAGACATCATTAGATCCACTTCAACCATTGCTGTCATACCAGTGCTGGACAATGTTTTCTCACTACTTGCCATTCTCAAAATTGTGAAGATGGCCATTCAACAATGATCAGTTTAGCAAATTTGCAATATATTCTGAATTTTGCCACAGAAACATTAACCCCCTCTGACTGCAAGACAACACTGGTGGAGAGATAGACTTATAAGGCCTATAATAAAATTCCTGAAAGTAGCCCATACACGGCAGTTGAGGGGGGAAAACTGCAAAACATGGAAAAGGAAAAAGTGGTTTAATCAGCGAGTAGTGGCCAGGTGGAATGGACTCCCAGAGGAAGTGGTGGGCAGTCCATCAATGGATAGTTTCAAGCTAAGCCCGAATAGGATATATAGACTGGGCAACTGGTAAATAATCTAGCAAGCACTATCAATGAAAGTCTAACCAACTTAGTATACACCTATGAAACCTAGATGGGAATGCAAAGTGTTCCATGGAAATAGGAATTATAAAAGTTTCTCAGAGACTACCATTCCACACCACAGAGCACCACAGACAATTCCCATGCTGAACTGTTGCTCAATCACAAAATGTAAACTAAGATCCCCACTGCTGTGATTGCATGAGACACAGTACCTGATAATGACTTAAGATACCGAGATCATGTTGCCAAAGCCAAGATGAAAGCGTACTCAGACAGACATCACCATGCAGCACCTACTGTAATTTCATGTGGCAATACTGTACTGTGTCGGCAGCAGAAGACCAACAAGCCCTCTACCCCTTGCAATACCAAGCCTTACACAGTCACACAAGTGAAAGGTTCAGTTGTCAACAGCTGCACGAGATGGACACTCAGTGACCCAAAACTCTTCAGTCTTCAAGAATCTTCAACCTCCCCATGATGCTGCCTCAAACCTAGTGGAAAAGGATGATACAGAGCCTGTCCAACCAATCATCAGTGCACTACCCCAGAGATACCCGACCAGATGTAAGAGACAGCCAGCTACCTACCTTAAAGACTATGTACCTTAAAGATTATAAAAGAGGGAAATATGCTTTACAAAAAAAGAGATCAAATTTTCTTTTATTAGTACCCATAATTACATGTGTAGCTGTGATGTATTACTATTGTTATTATTATTAATAAGAACTCTCTTTGACAGAGCTAGAATTAGTAAAATGAAACTTAACCATATGTGATAGTGATAATAATATCGAAGTTATTAGTAATATCTTTGGTTTTACAAAGTATCACTTACAAAGGAAACATGTAATTTTTGATCTAAAGTAAAGGAAGGATGTAATGTTGTAATCAGTATCAGTTAACAGAACTACCTAGTGGACTAAGTTAGTTTGCAGCACTTAGTTTGCAGCATGTTGATAGTGTTGTGTGTACCTGTTGTTTTATGGCAATATTCAGTACACAGTTGCCTTCTGTATCTCGGCAGCTGAGAGATGTGCAGTGAATAAAAGTGCAGCATGGAAACCAAGGCGTTTGTGTTTATTTTCAAATTATTGCGTGATGGCGCTCTCCCAACCAATTGAAGCACTCCTTTCTTCTGCACTTGAGACACTCAGCTCCTGCTGACCTACCCAGTATCAAAGGTTTGAGTTTTATGCACATCAATGTATGTAGTCTGTTAAAAAAGTTCATCCCTATACAAGCCTGGACTTGCCATACTCTGCCTGTTGTACTTGTGGTCACTGAGTCTTGGCTCAGACCTGGTACCCCAGATCGTGAGGTGAATATCCCATCTTAATCCCTGTTCAGAACTAATAGGCTTACGAGAGGAGGAGGAGTTGCCATCTATGCCAAGGATAAATTATCTTCATCAGTCATAGATTCAACCTCAATTCCAAAGGAATTTGAAAGCTTGACCCTCAAAGCCAAGCTCTCTACTTCTGTCTCATTCATCGTCCTGGGATGCTATAGGACCCCATCCATGGGGCTACAATTTTTGGACCATCTGAATAATATGTTGGGATCCCTTCAGTCAGAGATTATTATATTACAGGACCTTAAATTGGATTGGACCTCCAATATCTCTTTACCCCTCAAAACTATTTGTGACTTCTTTGATCTATCTCAACTTATTTCTGAGGCAACACATCCAAATAAGAAGTGTCCTAATAACAGCACTCTTCTAGATCTTATTTTAGTAAGCAAACCCCATCTGGTTTCCCATGCCGGAGGGTTTTTCTCGGATTTCAGTGACCACTGCATCATAGCATGTGTAAGATTTGCCCCAAACTACCATCCTTTTCCAAATTCTCACTCAAGGGGAAATGCCATAATTTTGACATGTGTGCATTCCTCTCTGACCTACGTGATTCCTTGAGATGGCAGGACTTCTACTTGGCCAATTCAGTGTTTACGGCTTATGATATCTTTTAGGAGATTGTGCTAGGGGCACTGGACAAGCATGCACCCTTGTTCAAAATACGTTCCAAGAAAAAAATCATGCCCGTGGTTTACTGCTCAGTTAAAGGCCTCCCTGTTGCACAGAGACTGACTATGGAAAAAAGTTTGGAGAGCAAAACTCCCAGCTGATTGGACATCATTTAGGAAAGCTAGAAACCATTGTGCCAATTTGGTTAGGGGAGGCAAGGCTAGCTATTTCCATAAAGAACTGGACTTCCACCAAGTGCTCCTCAAAGTTCTAGAAAACCATCAAGGATATTGAAGGTCACTCGGCTCCAAACACCCTACCCACAAAAATCTCTATTGGGGCAACCTCGTTGTCTGATAAATCAATCATCCTCAACTCTTTTAATAACCATTTTGCTACTGCAGGTTTTGCATTCGATACCTCCCCTGCCAGTAACCCCTGCACCAGATTCAGAGTACCAGACTCACCAGCTCCGGTTACAAGCACAGCGTTCTCCCTCCAGCCCACCACTTTGAAAGAAGTTGAGGATCTCCTCCAACAACTGGATACCAGGAAGAGTGCTGGGGCAGACCATTTAGACCCATTCTTCCAGAAGCTTAGTCTTCACATCCTGGCAGTGCCTATCATGCACCTCTTTAACCTCTCCCTATCGCAGAGTGATATTCCTCCCCCTATGGAAAACTGTCCATATAATCCCCCTTTTCAAATCTGGAGACCCTAGTGCCCTGAATAATTATAGACCAATCTCTCTACTTCCCATCCTATCCAAACTGTTGGAGAAAATAGTGAGTGTGCAGCCCAGGAACTACCTTGAAAGTGGGATCCTGTTAAACCCATTTCAGTCTGGTTTTAGGCCACAACATAGTACTATCTCAGCCCTTACAAAAGTAACCAATGACTGGCAGTGTGCTTGGATACTAAGAACTTTATTTGCATGGTATTTCTGAATTTAAGCAAGGCATTCAATACGGTCGACCATAAGCTGCTCCTTGTCTCCCTCAGAAATGTTGGCTGCAATCCCCTATCCCTGAGGTGGTTAGCTAACTATCTAACAGGGTGGCAGCAGCAGATTAAGGCAAAAGGGGAATTCTCTTCACTAAAACCTCTACCAAGGGGTATACTGCAAGGTTCTATACTGGGTCCATTGCTCTTTGCAATTTTCATTAACAGAATCAACGTTGACATCAAATCTGCTAACATTCACCTCTTTGCCGATGACATGGTACTTTATATTGAAAGACCTTCTCTGGAAGCAGCTTGCAGGGATTTGCAACAGGAATTTAATCAGCTACAACTACAACTGTTGCATCAGAAACTGCTCCTGAATACTAAAAAACAAAGGTGAAGCATTTTTCTCCTTTTGCATACACTGATAACCCTACAATTCAAGGAAACGTACCTCAGATTTATACACTTCTTGGTGAACCACTGGATTGTGGACTGTGTAACAAAATTCAAATACCTGGGGGTTTGGATAGATCAAAAGCTTCCTTTAGTGATCACATTGTGGATCTGTTAAAGAAGCTTAGGCAGAGGCTTGGCCTCTTTTAAAGGATCAAATACTTACTAACACTGGATGCCAAGAAGAGACTGGTCCAAACCACATTCCTCACCTCATTGGATTATGCAGATTTCCTTTACAGCCAAGGCCCCACAACTGCCCAGACCAAACTTGACACACTCTACCATAGGGCCCTCAAGTTTATAACTAGACTCCCATACTCCACACATCACTGCTCCCTCTACACTGCAGTAGGTTGGTCATCCCTTAATTACGGAAGACAGAGAAATGCAGCTCTCTGGATGTTTAGGGCCATCACAAAGATGCTGCCCCAGTACATCTTGGATTGTCTTCCACTAAGTGTGGTAGGAAAGTATGCCCTAAGGAGTTCCCCCTATATCTTCCTCACAGTACCTAAGTTCAAGTTGCTCTTTGGCAGGTTTGCCATAAATCATGCTCTACCCTCACTCTGGAAGAACCTGCAAAAAAACTTGAAACTGGCATACCCAATCAAAGCACTTTATTCTCGTTCAGACAAGGAATCCTGTAACTGCTTCCCCTGATGTCACCCCCCCTGGCCTCTGCTTCTTTCCCTTCCAGGTGCATCCACCTCCTGGTACTCCAGCCCCCACCATTGGCAATGTCTGAGCCTACAAGTACCTTACATGACTGTTCTGTCTATCTTGATACTGTGAGTCCCTTTTCTGTGTCCTCCTGGCACCCATCTATACTCCCTATCTTTGCATGTCCCCTTCTGTCACCTGTCTCTTGGTGTCTTGTATCTTACTCTCTAACTATTGCCACCGTTCCCTTGCAATCATAGGCCCTGATAGGCACCTCCTGCATTTATCCATATTCACCTCCATATTTCCCCTTCCCCTCCCTTGCCCCACCAAGTACCGCTCACTCAATATCTGTGTTCAAGCCTGCTCCAAGTACACTCTGTAAATATACTGTAGTTGTACAGGAATATTCTGCAATTACTGTAATATAGGTGCTGTTATTCTAGCTGTATATTCCACATGGTATCTAGTTTATTGTCTCATTCTAAAATTTACTTCAGTGATGTTTTAAATCTCTTGTGTATATTTCTAACTCTATGTATACTATGTAAGTGTGTATTCCATTTTATGTACTGATTATGTATCATTTCCAGGTCCATCTTGAAAATGAGCTTGCTCAATGCTGTTCACCTAGCTAAATAAAGATTTTGATTGATTGATTGATTGCTCGATTGATTGACTCTTATTCCATGAAGTGTATCTCATGGGCAGATGCCCTGGAAATGGGCATGTTCCGGGACAGTTTCTTTTAAAAATAATATATTATTGATCAAGCTCAATCAATAATATAGTAATATGTCCCCTGTCACCACTCGTTGCTGCATAAAAGTGGTTTCACTTGCATTCAGCATGAGGAAAAACAGCTCATCTTTTTTTGTTGCTATTGTTCTTGCTCCAGCCAAATGTGCATGGAAACACTCCTATACAGCAACAAATGACTCAGGGAGACATAGTTAACATATATAAAAGTATCAAAATACTACACCTCCTATGCACCCCTGTGGAACCACCCACTGCCATCAGCTCCCCCCTAGCAGAGAAGCCCCACCCATCATCCTCTGTTACACCACCACCAGCTTGTCATGGCCAGCACAACCGCCTGGTCAGATCTTCCCTTGTGTGGGAGTTCTTTGAAAGTGATGAAAGTGTTGACAGTGTTGTCACATGTAAATTATATGAGGCCAGGGTATGGCAGGGGAAAAAAGGATACACTTGGGCACAGGTGACCATAGAACGCACCTCAAAATTCATCATGCTGAGCAGTGAAAGGCCTGACAGAGGTGCTGAGTGGTGGTGGTGGGGAGGTGGTGTTCCCTCCTCTGTGCCTGCAGAGGTGTTGCACAAGTGGCATTGGCAATGTGCGAGACAGGTCAAGTGGGCAAACCCCAGTGAAGGGGCTGCACCAGTTGTACTGGCACCAGCACCAGAAGGAGAACCAGCAGCAGCACTCACAAGGACACCAGCCAACATCAGCCAGAAGCTGGGTAGTTTAGGTGAGGTAATGGGAGAATTCCTATGTAGGGTCACCGCTATGGAGGAGATGATGGGAAGAATCCTGGTCAACCAACAGCAGTTGCTGGAAGGGATGGGGGAGCTGCACCGGAGCAGTGCGGGTGTTGCTGCTGGCACTTCTGGGGCTGGGGTCAGTGATGTTGGTTAAAAAAAAACTCATGCCTTTTCTTTTCTTATATATAAATTTTTCTATTCTTTTTTTGAGTCTATGCTACACTGTCTTACCCTTTTTCTTAAAAAAATATATAAAAAATGTTGAAAAACTGAATGTACATTTCTTTACTGTTCTACTTGTCTGCATTTCTATACTGTCTGCTTTGGTTCTATCTTTCATTAAAAAAACACACAAAAAATGTTATTTTCTATCTATAGTTTCTTTCATGATGATCTGTCTCCAATTTCCATACATCACACCTTTCCTTTCTTTCTGTTTCTCACTATCTTTACTGCCATTTTTCTCAACTACCAGAATAAATATGTCAGGCGGCTACATGTTAGTTGTACTGCCACTGCCAAATTTACTGTGCTGTGTGTCTCTGCCCCAACACTGTTCTTTATGCATTTTGTGTTAGTTGTGCGTTAATCACAAAACACATCACTTCTGTTCTCCCATGATTTGTCTCAAGTGTCCAAACTGAAGCACTTTAGTACACACAACTGCCAAGCACAATATATAAATTCTCACTTCTGGCAATTATCTTCCAAACTAGAAATTAGTAATGCTGGCAATAAACTGCTGCTGCTGCTGCTGCTACTATGCTGTGTATGTCTCCCTCTTGGACAGTCTGTGTTGTCAAGCACTTTAGTACACACAACTGCCAAGCACAATAAATAAATTTCTCATTTCTGGCAATTCTCTCCCAAACCAGAAATCAGTAATGCTGGTAATTAGCTGCTGCTGCTGCTACTATGCTGTTTAATTCACCCTCTTGGACAGTCTGCGTTGTCGAGCACGTTAGTACAAACAACTGCCAAGCACAATGTATCGATTTCTCACTTCTGGAAATTATTTAAAAGCTAAATAATAAAAAGGAGCTCCTGAAGGAATTAGATCACTTCACTGAACCCCTCTGAAGAACCTGTTTGAACCGGTCCATTGTCCTCTTCCACATTTGCAGTTCCATTTATTTCAAAATGATATACAAACTGGGAAAACATTAACAGGCCATTCCAATACTTCGCGTGGAAAAAGATGCAGTCTGTTGTTCTCTTCAATAGCTTTGTGACCTGGCAGTAAAGGTAAGTATTTTTATTTCCTTTTTTTGGACTGTGGGAGGGGGTTGTAACCACTTTATTTCTTACCATTTTTATGTTTGCTTGCACGTGGTGCAAGAAACATATTGTGGCAGCTTGGTGCCGAAGCAGGTTCTGGAGGTGCGGCACTGCTGTGGCCAATACCGGCACATCATTTTAGGGCGTGTGTGATGTCAATCAATAATGGGGGACACAGCCGGTGACACTAGTTTGGAATGTTGTCACCAACTTGAAAGAAAATAGCCGCTCACGGATGCGCTCCCCCCACACACACACACGCATGCACGCATATTGCATGCTAATGTGCCCCCCCCCACACACTGTATGGCCAACAGGGTGCCCAATCCCCCATCAGCTCCAATGTCCCCCCAACAGACAAGCGGGTGCCATGCTGGGGCCCACCCCAGCATGGCAACAGTCCATATGGCCGGCAGGTGCCCAATCCCCATCGGCTCCACTGCCCCCGCCCCAAACAGCCTTCCAGCTGCCACACTGAGAGCCTGCCCCAGCATGGCAAAAGTCCCGTGTCATCAAGGGAAAAAGAAACCTGAAAGAGAAAAACTTCCTTCACTGACTGTCCTGACCCCGCTTCCCCACCGCGCCACCCTCTGTGCACCCTGCCTCCCACCCCCTCACCTCACTTTTTACCGAGTGCAGCGTGATGATCTTCTGTGGACTGGGAACACGTCTGCACTCTTCCAAGCCGACTGCGAACTGAGGAAATGCCAGTAAGCTGTATAATGTAATAAATAGTGTTTTTTCAACATTGACGCATATCTTAGGCATTTTTTGGAATTTTTGTACCAAATTTTCAACATGGGGTTTTTGGGACCCCACCTCATGAATTTTGTCACTGTCATTTTGTTAATCGGCCTCAAAAGGTGATTTCATGGTCACTGCATGGAACCACCTTTCAGGACTGAGTTACAAAATGACAGTGTCACAGCTCATGAGGTAAGCCCCCAAAAACCCTATGCTGAAAATTTGGTGAAAAAATTCCCCAAAATGACTGTTTTACGAGCATGCATTGTGCTGTTCTTACGCACGCTTGTAAGTTCACGAATCTTCAATATTTTCACTCCAGATTTTCAACATTGCCATTTTACCACACCTCCCTATGAGCAGTACAGCTGTCATTTTTCACATCTCGCCCAAAATGTGTTTCCACGCACGTAGTGCACAGTGGCGCAGTCGGTGTATGAAATCAATGTTCAGGACAGATTAAGAAAATTACAGTGACACTGTTCGTGAGCAGAAGTGTTAAAATGGCTATGTTAAAAATTTGATGAAAAAATTCCCCAAAATGACTGTTTTACGAGCATGTGTTGTGCTGTTCCTATGCACGCTCGTTATTCACGAATTTTCACTATTTTCACTTCAGATTTTCAACATTGCCATTTTACCACACCTCCTTATGAGCAGTACAGCTGTCATTTTTCACATCTCACCCAAAATGTGTTTCTACGCATGTAGTGCACAGTGGCACAGTCGGTGTGCAAAATCAATGTTCGGGACAGATTAAGAAAATCACAGTGACACTGTTCATGAGCAGAGGTGTTACAATAGCTATGTTAAAAATTTAGTGAAAAAAGTCCATAAAATGACTGTGTTATGAGCGACCATTGCGCAGTTTCCACGGACCCTTGTAAGTTCATGGATTTCTAATATTTTCAGTCTAGATTTTCACCACTGGCATTTTTCCACACTTCCTTATGAACAGTACAGCTGTCATTTTTCACACCATGGCCTAATGTGTTTTCACACTTCCAGAGCAGAAATGCATGGTCACTGTGGGAAATCACTGTTTGGGACAGATTAAGAAAATCACAGTGACACTGTTCATGAGCAGTAGTTCCAAAATGCCTGTGTTGACAATCTGCTGCAAAAAATCCCCAAACTAATTGCATTATGGGTGTGCGTTGTGCAGTTTCTACACACGCTCATGACTTCACCAGTTTTTTTGAATATTTTCACTGCAGATTTTTAACATTGCAATTTTTTCCACCTCCCCATGAACAGTACAGCTGTCATTTTTCACATCCTGTTCGAAATGTGTTTTCACACCTGTGGTGCCAAATGGCGTAGTCACTGTGCAAAATCATCTTTCTGCTAACAAACTGATATTGCCACTGATCATAAGGTGGGGCTCACAAAAAACCCATGTTGAAAATTTGGAGTGAAGATGCCAATGAATGGCTGAGATGTTAGGGTTTCCAACCATAATACCCAACCCTGTAGAGACTGACAGGCATCAGGGGTGTGAGTTGGGATTCTTGCCTGTAATGCTCATACCATTCCACACCCTGCAGCCAGTGAGAGGCATCAAGGTGTGCTTGGACTCTTTGGACCCAAAGTTCACCCCATTCTTCTGTACAGCACCCATCTCACCATATTTCCTGATGGAATGGGGAGAGCATAAGGGCCAAAGACCACAAGGCACACTGTGACACTTGGTGTCTGCAGGGTAGAGTGTGGTGAAATGGCGTGGCCGTTATGCCTGATGACCCAAAGGCACACCCCAATGCCTGTCAGTCTCTGCAGGGTGGTGGCGGGGTTGGCTTCAGTTCAATACTTCACTGCCATTCCTATTATGCAGCTCTCTAACTCCTACACTACCAATGCAAATGCCAGCAAGCAAACATTCAGCATTGACAAATGCTTGTTTCTCACTGTTTTTCTATTTTTCAGGTATTATCACTAGGGTGACAAAACCATGTTGCTGCATAGGTCCAGTCTGTATCTTTCTTTGGAATTTAGCAATCTTTCTAACCACGGAAGGTAAGTATTTTTTTCTTTTTTTGGGGGGGTGTAATTCTGAAAAGTTTTGCAGATATCAGACTAACAGTTTTCTGTTACTGTTGCTCTAATTTCAGGTAATTTTCAGCTGGTGTTTTTTGCAATGTTGTCTGGGCAGAGAGGATGGTGATGGCTTGATTGCTTCAGCAGGAGACCGCAGCACAGGAGACCAGTGAAGTCAAGAAAAGATTGTTTACACTCTAGTCAGGTACCCACTGTGGTGGTAGCTGCATGTTAGGTGAAGTCTATTCAAAACGAGGCTGCTGTGGTAAACAAGTGCTTGAGGTCACGTGGAAACAGCACCTGCAGGTCTCATGCTACTGTTCTATGTACTGACTCTGCAGTCTGTGCTAGTCAGTGGAAGTGGACAGATCTGCTCTTTTCAGAGGTGTAAAACCTAGCCCCTGCCCCCCCCCAAAAAACAGGGTTTTCAGCTTTCTTTTGCCTGTTCTTCATCTACTTTTTACTGTACAGTTTGGGAGTCTTTGTTTAGTTGTTCTGTAGCTGTTTTGCTCTTTATATTGAACACTTTTACTTGTGCTGTTTTTCATCTCTTTTAGTGTGTATTTTTTATTCTGTCTTTTTACTCTATGTTTTTTGTTGGCTTTAAAATGAGTGGGAATGGTCCACGGGGGGCGCCAGCAGCAGATGGGAGATGCCTTGCTTTTGATATCAAGAGGCCCATGGCACTGGTAGTAGGAGACAGCAGCAGCACCCAGCACCCCCCCCACCACAGTTCAGCACCACCAGCAGCAAGATGAGGCAAGGGCGCCACCACCAATAGCAAAGGAAACTACAGCTCAGCCCTCAGCCAACTGTTGTACCACCACCACCTGCAAACCATGAGGAGGAAGCGATGCAGCCAGGACAATCTTGCTCCCCCCTTACTAGCAGCAGCCAAAGTCCCTTGTGTGGGACTTTTTTGATATTGACCTCACCTACAAAAGCATGGTCACCTATAAACTATGCCACACTATTGTTCAGCATGGAAAATGGGGGAGCCATTTGGGGACAGGTGGGCAGCACATCCACCTTACAGCAAGGCACTGCAAGGAAAGGGAGGACCATCTGCAAAATAAAGTTGCTGAGAGGGCAGCTTGTCAGCGCAGCAGTTGGATTTCCAGGTTGTGATGCCAGTGATCCGGGATCGGGAGCAGACTTGGGATGCTGGAGGGCCGGCCGGGGAGAATGGCTTGAGCATCCCATGACAGCTCGCCGTCCAGGGGTGGGGTGGGAGGGCCATGCCCACCACACTTGTGTGACTCTGGGTGGAAGCTCAGGGACTGCAAGCCCCAACTGGAAGAGGATGGGCGGCCCAGATGTGCAGTGGACGTCAGCGTGTAATGCCTTGACATCAGGGGCTTACACTGCATCAGGGGGAGAAAACAGGAAAAACACCTGCCGGTTCTGGGATGACAGGCTTCCCGAGGCATGCCTCCAATTTGCCTGGCTCACTGGCCACCTCCAGGCCTGACAAAATGAAGGATTATGGGGTTCTGACCCCACCTCGGGGGTAAGCCGACGCTACATGGGGGACTGAGAGGTAGGTACTGGTGAGCAGATGGCAGGAGGATGACCCCTTGGATGCCCTGAAGGGCAGGGGTTGGCAGGCAGTAGGGGGAATAAAGCATAATTTCAAAAAAAGAAGTTGCTGAGAGGGGAGGGGGTGGTGCCACCCCTACTGGTTCATCTCTGCTGGGCAAGAGAAAGAAACATGATGTGCAGGTGTAGGAGGGGGAGATGGAGGGGACTAGGAAAGGGACCTGCAGGTGGACTTGGGTGCTGTGGGGGGCACCTGAGAGACCAGCCTTAGATCTTTCTCCCACATCCACCCATGTGGAAGTACAGCAGCTCCACAGGGAGGTAGGGGAGCTCTCCCTGCAAGTTGCAGGAATGAAGGAGCTGTTGGAGGTGGTGATGCAAAATCAGCATACCATTCTGGAGGGTTTTAATTGTGAAGTGGCAGTGCACCATCTGTCCCCAAGGCCATAGCCCTCCAACCCAGATATTTTCTTTTATCTTTCTCATTTACCCACCGTTAAACCCTAAAATTAAAAAAAAAAGTAAAAATTTAAAAAGAAAAAAAAAATATTCATTTGTCCTTATTTCTCTCCGTCTGTCTGTATTTCTTTATTTCTGTTACTGCTGTGATGTGCCACTGTGGTTTACTGTGTACCTGTGAACAAAGAGAACACAAAATAACAAGCATTTGTCAATGCCGAATGTTGATTGCGTTGGTCTTTTGAGCTCGCTCACTGCCCCTGTGTCACTCACTCGTTCTGTTTCTCCTAGTGCTGCAGGCTACTGTTTTGTACTGGGCTCCTGCCTGTGTTGGCACATTTTTTTGCCCACAGAGTAATCTGCAAGTGTCCTGACAGAGTTCTGCTGAGGTGGGTCACTCCCCCTCTCTCACTCGCTCATTCTGTTTCTGCTGGCACTACAGGCTGCCCTTTTGTACTGGGCTCCCGCCTCTGTTGGTGGCTTTTTCTGCCCACAAAGAAATCTGCAGGTGTCCTGACAGAGCTCTGTTGATGTCGCTCACTCCACCTGTGTCACTAGCTCATTCTGTTTCTCCTGGTGCTGCAGGCTGCCTTTCTATACTGGGCTTCTGCCTCTGTTGGCATTTTTTTCTGCCCACAAAGAAATCTGCAGCAGTCTTGACAGAGCTCCATTGGCCTCACTCACTCCCCCTGTCTCACTCGCTCGTTCCATTTCTGCCGGCGCTGCAGGCTGCCCTTTTGTACTGGGCTCCTGCCTGCATTGCTGCCCTTTTCTGCCCACAAAGAAATCTGCAGCAGTCACGATAGAGCGATGTTGAGCACACTCACTCACTCCCCCTCTCTCACTCATTCGTTCTGTTTCTCCCGCCGCTGCAGGCTGCTCTTTTGTACTGGGACCCTGCATGCATTGCTGCCTTTTTCTTTCCACAAAGAAATCTGCAGCAGTCCCAACAGAGCTCTGTTGAGCTCACTCACTCTCCCTCACTCACTCATTCTGTGTCTCCCACTGCTGCAGGCTGCCCTTTTGTACTGCATTACTGCCTGCATTGGCAGCTTTTTCTGACCACAAAGACATCTGCAGCAGTCCTGACACAGCTCCATTGAGCTCGCTCAATCCCCCCCTCTCTCACTCACTCTTTCTGTTTCTGCTGGCGCTGCAGGCTGGCCTTTTGTACTGGACTCCTGCCTGTATTGCCGCCTTTTCCTGGCCTCAAAGAAATCCGCAGCAGTCATGATAAACCTCCGTTGAGCTCGCTCAATCCCCCTGTCTCACTCACTCATTCATTCTGTTTCTCCTGGCGCTGCAGGCTAACCTTCTGTACTGGGCTCCTGCCTCTGTCAGCATCTTTTTCTGCCCACAAAAAATTTGCAGCAGTCCCGACAAAGCTCCATTGTCCTCACTCACTCCCCCTGTCTCACTTGCTCATTCCATTTCTGCCGGTGCTGCAGGCTGCCCTTCTGTACTGGGCTTCTGTCTGCATTGCCACCCTTTTCTGCCCACAAAGAAATCTGCAGCAGTCACAATAGAGCTCCATTGAGTTTGCTCACTCCCCCTCTCTCACGCGCTCATTCTGTTTCTCCCTCTGCTGCAGGCTGCTCTTTTGTACTCAGCCCCTGCATGCATTGCTGCCTTTTCCTGCCCACAAAGAAATCCACAGCAGTCCCAACAAAGCTCCACTGAGCTCACTCACTCCCCCTCCCTCACTCGCTCATTCTGTATCTCCCAGCGCTGCAGGCTGCCCTTTTGTACTGGGCTCCTGCCTGCATTTTCGCCTTTTCCTGCCCACAAAGAAATCCACAGCAGTCCCAACAAAGCTCCACTGAGCTCACTCACTCCCCCTCCCTCACCCGCTCATTCTGTATCTCCCAGCGCTGCAGGCTGCCCTTTTGTACTGGACTCCTGCCTGCATTTTCGCCTTTTCCTGCCCACAAAGAAATCTGCAGCAGTCCCAACAGAGCTCAGTTGAGCTCTGTCACTCCTCCCCTCTCTCAGTCGCTCGATCCTAATCTGTCCCAAACACTGATTTCCGACATCGACTGCGGTATTGTGCACCGGAAGCACGGAAACACATTTTGGCCAGGATGTGAGAAATGACAGCTGTACTGTTAATAAGGAGTTGTGAACAAATGCCAGTGTTGAAAATCTGGCATGAAAATATTACTAATTTGCAAACTTACAAGGGTGCGAGGAACCTGCACAACACACACTCATAACACATTCATTTTATGGAGTTTCATCATAAAATTTTCAACATAGGCATTTTAGGACCTCTGCTCATGAACAGTGTCTGTGTGATTTTCTTAATATTTCCCGAACACTGATTTCCCACAGCGAGTGCGCTATTGTGCCCCGGAAGAGCGAAAACACATTTCGGCCAGGATGTGAAAAATGACAGCTGCACTGTTCATAAGGAGGTGTGGCAAAATGGCAATGCTGAAAATCTGGAGTGAAAATATTGCAAAGTTGCGAATGTATGATCGTGCATACAAACTGCGGAACGCACGCTCGTAACAGTCATTTTGTGGCGTATCATCACCAGATTTTCAACATAGGCATTTTAGGACCTCTACTCATGAACAGTGCCACTGTCATTTTCTTAATCTGTCCTGAACACTGATTTCCCACAGCGACCGCACTATTCTGCGCTGGAAGTGTGAAAACACAGTTTGGCCAGGATGTGGAAAATGACAGCTGTGCTGTTCACAAGGAGGTCTGAAAAAATGCCAGTGTTGAAAATCTGACGTGAAAATATTGCAAATTTGCAAAGTTACGAGTGTGCGTAGCAACTGTGCAATGCACGCTCGTAAAACAGTCATTTTTTTATTTTCCCCACCAAATTTGCAGTATAGGCTTTTTGACAGTCCACCTCATGAACACTGGCACTCTTGTTTCATTAATCGGTCCCAAAAGGGGATTCCACGCAGTGACCGTGAAATCATCTTTCGGGGCTGAATAACGACATGACAGTGCCAGACTTCATGAAGAGAGGTCCCAAAAACCCCATGCTGAAAATTTGGTGCCAAAATTCCCCAAAATGCCTGAGATATGCATCCATTATACAGCTTACCGGCATTTCCTCAGTTCACGGTCTGCTTTGAAGAGTGCAGATGTGTTCCCGGTCCACCGAAGATCGTCGCACTAGACTCTGGAGGTAAGTATGGGGTGAGGGTGGGGTGTGGGGAGGCAGGATGCACAGTAGGTGGGCACAGGTTGTGGGAGTGGGGTAGGGAGACCGCCGAGGGACCGTTTCTGTTTTACAGGTTTAAAAAAAAAAAAAAAAAAATTACGAGACTGTTTTTTATTTTACAGGGGCATGTTGCACACTGGGGTGGGCTCCCAGTGTGCCAACGAAGACTTTCTTTTGGGGGGGAAGCTGTAGCCGGTAGGGGATTGGGCACCCCCATTGGCACACAACAAAAGGGGGGTATTACATTATGCCGACTGATTGGGCACCCCGTCAGCAGACAACAAATGCGGGGTGACATTATGCTGACAGAGAGTGGGTTCCATCAGCAAATATAAATCTTGCAGCACTGAATCTGTCGGGATTGGGGCCCCGTCCGGCAAACAAAGACGGTCAGGGGGCACATGCTGCGAGGGATTGGGCACCCACAAGCGGGTTAATATTGTTTGTGAACACGCCACCATGTTCACAAACAATATCAGTGTTTCAAGATCCCGCCCTGCAATGACGGGTCGCTCCCTCATTGCTGTGAATGGCTGATGCTGCATTGACGAGGCAATCCCTGATTGTAGCGGCTAAATTTTTACAAGTTGGTGGCACGCTGGCTGAACTAGTGTCAGCAGCAGCATGCCATGGCATTGGGGGAAGCGGGCCAAGCCTTTAAAGGCTGCGGGGGGATTGGTCACAACAGTGCCTTGCCTCCACAACCTGCTTCTGGAGAAAGCTGCCGCAATATGTTTCTTGCGCATGCAGACAATCAATATAAAAATAAAATCATAATGATACTTACTGTTGATATAGGAAGAGATCACATAACTGCTCTCTATTCATCCCTGTGAATGACGAAACCAGCAGGGAGACAAAAGGAAAGAAAGAAAAACATGTTAATGTCTTTCTGAGTAAGGTGGAAGGCCTTTCAGCCTCTGTGAGGCTAAGGACTGGAGTCAACCACCACCAGTGAGGGAGGGAGGGAGGAGGGATAAGGACTGTGAACAACAATAAAACTGACTTACCATCACAGCAGACAAAGACAGGAAATGGTGGAGCTGATGTCTTGCTGCCTTGATAAGCTAGCTGTCTGGAGCGTTGGTTTGAGAGCTGGCTAGTGGGCTGGCTGGTAGGAGACCTGGCTAATGGCATTTTTACGCTGCATCAGTGTGGAGGTGGCGGCCTATGCTGTTTGCGGCTGTGTAGGATCCAAGCAGTCAGAGGAGGAGGAGGTGGTGCCGTGTCTTGCTAACTGGAGCAGGAATTGTCCCTAGATATCACATTAAGATGGTGCAGGCAGATAATCGATTAGGCGCAACAAAACAGCAGCACAACAACTGGGGATGAACAACAGTAAAATTTTTATTTATGCATTTATTTATCCAGTAGCATGACAGAAAATAACAGAAATGTGAATTATAAAGTAAAGGGCTATATTGATGAAGGGAAAGGAGGGAAACAACACAACTTTTTTAATACTTCAAGCTCATCGAGGATGCAGCCCTCACAGTCTTACAGACTGGGGCTGTCACCAGATGGGAATTATCTCTCCATTACTGCTTCATCCACCTTGGTGGTAGAAGACAATTTGCAAATGCTGACAACACCTTGCCCTGCATCTTCACCACCACCACCACTACCTTTATGTGGTAGGAACATGGACATTATTGTCTTGTGCGGAACGTGCCCCTCATTGATTTTAATGAATGTTAGCTAGCCAACATTTTTGGTGACAGATTGGTGCACCTGTCCCGCACAGTGGCCCCAGCTGAACTGCATACATGTTCCACGCTGACACTCGAGGGTGGGCAGCTGAGGTATTTCATTGCAACTGAGGTCAGTGCTGGCCACTCAGTGACCTTGCTGCTCCAGTATAGCAAGGGCTCATAAGTGATGGTAAGGTGCCTTGCATCTGCCAAATATGTATCAACCATGTGTTGCGCTGCCCGAAGTCCTGCTGCCTCATCAGCCTCCTCCCTTTCCTCCATGTCTTTAACTCCCACCTGAAATAAAATATTCCAAATGGGACTGGTGTTTTCTCTTCTAACTTGCATGTTTTTTCAACCTGTTTCCCATGTGAGGTGGTGGCAGCAACACCTGGTCTCTGTGGATTTTCATGTTGTGCTTTAGATAAATGTGTCTTTAGCATCTGTGCTCTACATACCATTTTTATTAGAAGATCGGACAGCTTCTGTACCTGTTGATGCCCACCTTCAATTACTGATGCCAGCCCATGTTTCTGGCTTGAGTCCAGCATGGTGACAATCCCAAAATCTTCAGACTGCAGAATGTAGCAAATATGTGTATTGCATTCTAAGACATGGAGCATTTCTTCCATTAAGGCACAACTTCCACTAGCACCACCTGCCTCCAGCACTTGTTGCACATTCACTTGTGTCTGCCTCAGTACATGTAGCAATGGAATGGCCTGACTGATACAGGCAGTGTCCCCACTCACTGTCTGTGTTGCATGTTAGAATGGCCTGAGAATCATGATCAGGCCATCCATTTGGCACCACTGCTCTGTTATCAGAGACATGGGTACTCCAGCACTGTCACAGCTTATATGTTGCAGCAGATATTCAAATATGGCTTTATACTGATTATATAGATACATAGACGCTGTTGGCAGATAAGGGCCTATGGCCCACCCAGTCTGACCATTTAAGCTTGTAAGTTCACTTTAAGTTTTTCTAGAAGTCTGTTGCCCCTTACCTCTGACCTCTACATTTGCTTGTTCGACTGCTGGATCATGTACAGTCTCAAATTCCATCTGGTGACAACATCCAGCTTCATACAGTACTGAAACAGTTTGTTTTGTATCGGCAGCTGACAGAGCTGGTGACGGACTTCTCTGTAATGGGCAAAGTGGACATTGATGTGATACAGTCAACATGGCCTTGATATTACTATGGGTTAGAAACTGCTGCACAATGAGATTGAGACAGTGTGCCTGGCATGGCACCCTCTCAAAACCCCCCATCACTGATGCATTTCACAACATGTGAGCCATAATAACTCATAATAAAACCTGCTTTCGGTGAATCAGGGTGAAGACACTCATCAGTCTCAGTAAGGAGCACTTCCAGCATTTTCAGGTACACTCTTCATTGTCAGTGTGGCATGTTGGCAAATGCCTGGAATGTTGTTACTACCACAGGTGGAATTAAGTGCAATTTTTCCCACACAAAGAGTCAAATACTACCCCAGGTACTTGTGCCCAATGTGCTGTAATACACAAGTAGGAGCTACTAGCTGTTTGGCCACTGGTCCATATATCCATGCTCAGGAGCCATGTATAGAGATGGTGAATGACCCAGGGCATGGTTTACCATCTGTCACACTGCCTCATAGAGTTCAGGAATGGCACATTTAGAAAAGTATGTTTCATGATGGAATCTGCCATTTGGGACATGCATGGGGCATAAACCTCCAAAATTCAACATTTTCAACAAAGGAGAATTGTAACAGATCAATTGCCAGCATTTCAGCAGTTGCTGAATTTAGCGTGTGTGCAGTAGCATGATGGGGAGTGAATTTGGAGTGATGATTAAACATGCTTTGCAGTGTAGGCCGGACCTTTCTTGAGTTTGGGCTATCAAATAGCTGGACTCATCATGGCGGCATTGCTGGGGTGGTATTTGACTCCTGGGGTGATATGTGCTGTTGCTCTAGTAACACCAGTGATTTGGGGGTTTTCTACAATGGTTTACCAAGCTTTTCTGACTCTGGGTGGTACTACTCAACCCACCGCTGCTGCTATGTCCACTACTAGGCAGACTCACAGAATCCTCTTCCTTCTTTCTGTAGTCCTCCTCACTCACTCCTTTGTCCACCTGATCTATTGCCCTGTCACTTGTTTGTCTTGCCTAATGATGATGATAAGGGACAGGGATTCCCTGTGTTGGTTTCTTTCTGGTGTTGAAGCCAGCAAAAGAGGTACCTGTTCTTAAGGTGTGTGTACTGCCCACTGGTGCCTAGGTGGCTGCCCTTTCCCCCCCTACTAACTCGTGCTTGACATAGCTGACAGATAGCAGCTGTCTCATCAGCTGGGTCAAGTATATAAAAATCCCAAAGTAGGGATTTCATAACTCTTGATTTACCATGGCAGCAGGAGTGGGACAGCTGAAGGGAATGGCTGGAAATGTGTGTTTTTTTTGGGGTGATTTCATAACTTCAATAATATTGGGGTGGGGGACTTTAGTAGTTGGATAACTGTAAACAGTGTCCCTTGCATCATCTGCAACACCACCCTTACACTTTTTCTCTTCCAACTCCCATAGGGGATCCAACAAGTCATCAGCAGCACAGTCGCTGCTGTCTTCCTCTTCCACAGGTCTGTCCTCCTCATCATCAACATCTCCAGGCTGTCTGACCCTTTTATCTCAGGAATCTGAGTGTGACGCATATTTTCCAGATCACCTGCCTCAAGCACTGACTCAAGCTCCACACTGTCAGGTTTATCACCACTACCACGAGCAGCCACAGAGACACCAACAACCTCCTCCTCAACCACTGACTCAAGCTCCACACTGTCAGGCTCAGCACCACTACCACCAGCAGCCACAGGGATACCAACAACCTCCTCCTCCTCAACCACTGTTCTTTGTTTACTGCTGCTGCTCTTTTCACCTTCCACATCCCCCACCAGCATGGCCGCTACAGATGTGGCAGAGAACAATTTGGCTACACTAATGCCACCACCACCAACTACTCCTTCACTACTACCAGCCCCAGAGCCCATAGAACATGCTGCCACAGATATAGTTTTTTTTTAACTGTAGCACTATTTTGCCCCATAGATATTGAACACTTCTTTGCTGCCTGCCTGGCACCTCTCCCTTTTGTGGAGCCTCTTCTCCCAGTCATTCTTATATGCTAATTGTAACCTGATTTGGGATGAAAAACTTACAAAATGTAAAAAAATGCCTGCAGTAAAAATAAGTACCAGGAGCAGACAACACCTCCCTTAAGGGAATCAGAGATCAGCAGAGTGAAATGAAAAATTAAAACACAGCAGGGATTAACACAACACACACAATGGGGTAAAAGGGTTAAACAAGTTATTAACTACCAGCAGCAGACAACACCTCACCCTTGGGAATCAGGGATTAAAACAACAGCGGTAACAGGGGTAATTTAATATTAAGTATAACGAAAAGTGACAGAACACTGTCACTTTAAGAAAAACATAACTAAAAAAATAACTAAAACTGCTACAGAAAGATACATTCAAAATACTTTACTGAAACACCGCAAACTAAACCACAGAAATAAAAAGGAGAAATTACTCACTACAGATCAAAAAACGATGAACAAGAAAGAGTGAGAAGAACAAAATGTTACACAAATCTCCCACATAGAAAAAAAAGCTACAGATCTTTCTAGGCTGCCTTGCTTTACGGAACACCTACCCTCCCCCAAGCCACTGCTTCACGGACTGACAAAACAGAAACCACAACTTAAAAATAAATAATCACCAAAAAAAATTAACTAAAAACACAAATCTAGTATCACAAGGCCCTCTTGAACAATTTGTGAGCAATTTGGACTCAAAAAGCTTGGTTTTGAGATGTATTTAAAAAAAATTTTTTCTCAGACAAACACACACAGACTTCTCTCCTATGCTGTTTTCAGAAGACTGCTTTGAAGACAGCCTCCTCGTGGCATACAGGCTTGTTTCAGCAACATGTGACCTCCAATCCTTTAGCACATTGCAAACCTTGCCTCTGCACCAAACTTTGCCAGCGAAGTTGCAACTTCACATTTTGCAGAACTTCACCTCTGCGCCAAACTCCACTGGCAAAGTTAACAGTGTGGAGTTAACAGTTTTCCGTGAATTTAGACTTTGCGCAGCAGATTAACTTTGCAAAATGAGGCAAATTTGTGAATTAATCTGAGGCTTGAAGGTTTCCAGCTTTGCACATCACTAACTGGCACTTGTTATTTTCCATGAATATAAACTAAAAAAAAAAAAAAGCGACATTGCTGGCAAGGGATGTCAGCCAATCAAATTGAAGAACTACCTCTACTCATTTTATAAGAGACCAGAACAGATCCAAGGCACAATGTTCAAAAATAATACAGCAATATAGACATAAGTAAAACAGTACATACAAATTAAAAAAAAACAATAAAAATTGCTATGCAAAATTCAAAAATATGTTACTTTTTAATGTTTTAAAAATATGTTTTCTTATTAAAGTTATGTGGCTTATTTTTGTTGAAACTTACTCTGGTGATTAGATCCAGCATGTTGGAGCTCCCTGCTACCTCTCTAGTGTAACAAATCGACTGTGTTTGATTCACTGTTTATATAGCCAGCGATGAATGTCAAGTATACATCATGACATAATTTCATCATGACATCATGTTGTTGATGCTGCACACTAGGTAGTGGCCAGGATTCTGATTATTACTTAGCGATCTCTCTGATGGTAAAAACATAGTAGTTTAACTCCACATATTGTGCTACTGTAGTTTCCAACTTATATTTTTATTGATACGTAAGCATCTTTGCTCCTTACTGAGCAAGTGTCCTACCTAACACGACTATCTAATGTTTCTTTGGCAACCACTTAAACCAATACTTCTCCCATGTTTCCATTTCATATAGGAGTAGGTGTTCAGACTTATTATGCATACTGCCACTATGATGCATCCGCGTCCTATTGCTAACGTGCTCCCTGTATTCTGCTGTATAATTTAGAGCTCTAGTATTTCAAATAAATGATAAAATGTATCTGTTTTTCAAATTCAAGAGACTGGTATTTTCTTCTCACCATAATGTTTATCATGCACGATCATTGTGTATTTGTGACATGATGCAATGACCGCACAGCATCATGTTTGCATAGTAATTAAAAGACTTTACAAGGTGTCAATGTTATGATACTCTGTGTTCATTTCAATACATGTCCACAAATTTAAAGCTTTGTTTAGAGCACAGTCTTCTGATCCTTCTGCCTATTCATTGTATCCTACCTCTCTTCACAATCAATGTGTATACTGACACTAATAGTTAGTAATACATTTGAGTTGTTTTGTTTTTTTATTTAAAAGTTGAATAAGATACAGGATAAGTTCTGTGAGGAACAAGTCTCATTTACAGAACTCCCAAGCCAATTAAAATAACAATTAGCAACATAAACCGCATAAACAAAATCAGTTAGAACAAGTGCAAATAGATTATTCCTGCAACAATAATCTTTTTAGACCATGTTTGAAAATAGCAAGGACAGGTGAAATTTTAAGCTGAGGAGAAAGGTTGTTCCACGGAAATGGAGCTGCATAGGAAAACAATCTTTCCCAAAATGTGTTTGGAACTTAGGCAAGAAAAAGCCACAATGTGTCACATTTCTAAGACTGTATTTATAGATGGGAACTATAAGCCTTTCATGGTTTTGTAAATAAGGGATAACCAATAGAAAGTATGTCTGGCGGAGGGTGACAACCAATTTAATTGACACAGTACAATACAATGGTGCTCATCCCATTTAGATTTTAAGATGAATCATAGTACTTGATAATAAACAGTGTTTAAAGGAAGAAGATGTGAAGCGGAGGCATGACAGTATATAATGTCACCATAATCTAGGATACAGAGAATGGCTTGTGCCATAATATGTATACGGTCTGAGCTTGACAGATAATGCCTTGCTTATGTTAGGCAAAAACAGGCACTGATGGACTTTTAAAATAGTTTTGTCAATATGAGTTTTGAAGGTCAAGGAGGAATCGAAAGGAAATCAAGATATTTAAATTCACTTACAAGCTCAAGTGAATTGTTATTTAAGCTGATTGAGAAGGAAGAATTTGCCAATGACAAAGCAGACTGACACCCAAACAGCGTAGTTTGTATCCTTTTACTGTTCATGATTTTGTCTAAGTCACCATGGAGAGTCGAGGAAAGAAAAGATGGATTTTTATTAGCATAAAAAAGGACCATGTCATCAGTTCTGACTAATCAATGGTCCACAACAGAGGGTAGGGGATCTACATCGATATGATATAAGTGGCTATAAGTTGCCGGGGGGCCAGTGAGATGCCTATGTGGCATACCTACCAATGTGCCCTTGCCTAGCATGTGCCTCAGAAAAGGAAGTGTCACTCACTATTGGCAGGTGAGGGCAAAAACACCCCTAGATAGGTGGGTTCCCCCATGGGCAAACCATGTCTAAGCTGTGTATTAGATAGCTAGCACACAGTACTGCCAGCAATAAAAAAAATGACATATTATTCTTAGTCAGGTACAGTCTATGTACAATCAAAGTTTACACGTACTCAGTATTTCTCCTCACATTAGCTCATGCTGACATTATTAGAAAATAATTAATTGATGTAATGGCAATAAGATGCCGGGGTGGGCACTGAGATGCCAGTATGGCATTCCTATTAACGTCCCCCTGCCTGGCATCTGCCTCAAATTAGAGAGGTGCAGATGTGATAGCCAGGATGCAATGCAGAAATGCTGCAGAATATCACAGAAAGCTGCAGTTTACTACAGGGCCATAGTAAGTCAATGGCAATTAAGACCTTTTGTCATGTAGGATTTTGTGACATGTCATTACTGCAAGTTACTGCACTTTATCGTGGTTGACTCCACTGTATATGGAGAAATTTGGTATATTTTATTAATTTTAGTTATTCATTCTCAAATTACAATACCTTTGAGCAAATAACTGCTCTTTTACAAAGGTTCCATGTCAGTGGGGGAGGGTGACAGACATACAATGTATGGTATTATAAAATATTGACAAGAAAGTATTTAAAATGACAATATGACATTAATATTGAAACTAAAATTCAAACTATTAATTGGTAGGAAATCAAAAATAACCTAATAAAAGGAGACAGCCCAAGGTGCTTTGTCAAGTAGGCATAGTTAGATTTGGGTGAACAAAAGTTCAGGTAAGTGAAGATAAACAGTGGGAAGAAGGTGAAGAGTGAGAGGGATGAGGTGAAAGAAGGATCAGGGGAAGGAACAAGAAATAAGGCAGAGCCGTTAGTGTGAAAGTGGTCATTTGCAGAGAAAAAGGGAGAAGTAGGTACACAAGGATGTGTCACTACTGCTGAGGTAGTGCAATGTCAGTTGAAACAGTCACAGGAACTGTTAGCTGTAAGATGCTGATGAAGAGTGCCTTTAAATGGCCCCAATTTTGGTAAGAAAGAGATATCTCTGGCAGTGCATTAAATCATAGTGGTGCTCTATATGCAAACGATCATTGTCCTTGTGTAGTCTGGCATTTTGGGACAGAGAAGAGTTGGTTGACTGAGCTATGTGTGTGCTGGGAGCTGCAAGATGGGTTGAGTAAGTTTGTAACACCAGAAGGCAGAAGACGTGCCTTTTTAGTTAGCAAGCATGTTTGATAGTAAATTCTCCCATTTAGCTGAAGCCAACCTGTTTGCGCATACAGTTCACATGTGTGGGTAAGGCGAGCTGCTCCAGTAAGAAGTCAGCATGTTTTATTGAGTGCCACTGATATTCTGTGGAGGGTAGTGGTGGAAGCTGAGCTGTAGCTAACCAGACCATAGTCAGCAATGGATACTATGGAGCTTTAGATAGCTAGTATAAGTACTTCAGGCATTAGATTGTGTTTATGTCTAGGGACTAACCCTATCTTGATACTGGCAGATCTGGCAACATTCTTAACATGCTGGGCATATGATAGTGAGCTATCCATGGTTACCACTAGATACTTGAAATGTTAAATTTGTTCAAGCGGGATGCTAGAGGAGTTCCTGATGGTTAGGGCACTGGATCTGTGTTTGCTGGGAGCATCACTTAACAACATGATTTTCATTTTTTTGTAGTTCAGAATCAGCTTGCATTTCCTGAATCAGTCCTCCACTTCCTCACAGCTGAGTTGAAGTTGGTGTTCCAGTGGTTCAGGGTCAGTGTTGCTAGTGTATATGATCGCATCATCTGCATAGATGAGGATCTGCTGGTAACAGGAGTGAGAGAGATTGTTAAGAAAGATGCTAAGGAGAAGTGGACCCAGTATGGAGCCCTGTGGTACTCCAGAGTGGACATGTTGATGGTCAGAGGTGATATTAGCTATCTTCATCCATTGAGAGTGGCCTACAAGACAGCTTTTGAACCAGGACACAGCATCTGCCGAGAGACCAATTGAGGACAGTTGCTTGAGAAGTAGAGCATGGTTCACTGTATCAAAGGTCTTTGTGAGGTCTATGAAGGCTGCACCCACCAATCTACCTTGATCCAAAGATTGGTGAATGAAACCAGTGAATTCTAGCAGTGCTGTGGTAGTGCTATGTAGCTTTCTGAAATCATGCTGCTGGGGGCACTGGATCAAGTATTTTTCCATGTACTCCACCAGCTGATCCGCAACTATGCGTTCAAGTGCCTTAGACAGAGGTGGAAGAATAGAGATAGGTCTACAGTTTGTGTGTATACTGTGGTCTCTATTTTTGTGAACAGGGGTAACAAGGACTGGCTTCCAGATTTGGGGGAATTGTGCCAGTCTTAGTGAGAGGTTTAGAATCTTTGCAATGGGCACCAGTATTTCTTCAATGGTGAGGTCTAAAGAATCACCGCTGTGCCTTGACTTCGCCGAGTACTTTTATTAGGTATTTCCTGACCATATACAATGGGACCTCTTTGAAGTAGAAAGGAGGTGGTGCAGGAAGCGAATCATCTGCCTGCTGTTCAATGTCTTCAGTGATGTCCTTGAAGAAGTCTGGTGGGAGGACACTGCCCAGGTCAGTGAATGTGTTATTAAAAGCATTGGCTATGGTCAATGGGTCAAGGGTGGGGGCTTCATTAATATTCAGCATGGTGGGTGCAACCTTAGCATCTTTACCTGTTACATCTTTTATGTTGTTACAAAAGTTCTTTTTGTCACCCCAAGCGTTAGTAAGCTGTTCCCTATGGTACTTGCTTTTTTTGATGTGAATAGCCTGGATGCACATATTCCTGGCAGTTTTAAATTTTTGTACATCTGCATGCTTACCAGTAGCCTTTTCATGACACCAGAGGTGATCTCTGTGATTCATCTGACTAATGATATCAGCAGATAACCAGGGATTGATGGTGCCTCAGATTTTCATCCTTTTCAAGGGGGCATGGATATTGCAAGTTTCATTAAAGTGCTTGATGAAGTGGTCCAGAGCTATATTTATATATTTTGTGGCATCAAGTAATGACCAGTCAATGCTACAGAAGTGTTGTTTCAGGGGTTCCAGGTGTTCCTACTTTAGCACCCTGCTGAAAATTGTTTTGGAGGGAGGTTTATTGAATTTATGTGACCAGTTACATGTAATAGGAGAGTGGCCACTTAATGCATCAGGGAGAACATTCACGTTTGTAATACTATCTGGATGACTGGACAGTATCCAGTCGAGAAGGGCACCAGTGGTAACCAGAGACATGATGCATGATGCAGAATATCCAATAGCCTGCTTAGGTGCATAGGGTGAGGGATTACTAAAAAAAGGAGGGAGGTGATATTGCCTCAGTATAGAACACAGGTGAGATTGCATCTGGAATACTGTGCCCAGTTATGGGATCCATACTTATGGAAGGAACAGAGAAAGACTAGAGACAGTGAAATACAGGGCCACTGCAAAATAAAAATTAAAAATAAAAAATAAACATGGCTCAGGACAATGAAAGGAGGGCTGAAATACAAGCGAACTCCAAAGGCATAAAGAACAACTTTCTGCTCACTCCATGGACCAAAAAGAAGAACGCCACCAGTTAGCATATACAAAACAGATTTATTCAACTAGAAGCACTCCACCTTCAGCACAAAAAGTCAACGTATGTTTCACACCGCACAAAAGCTATTCATGTCTAGTAGGGCAAGACGTATGATGACAGACTGAAATACTTTAACAAGTCCTGGATCGTGCCAGTAAATGGTCCCTTGGATCAGTGTACTTAACTGGTTACCAACTAAATAAATAAATAAAATGTATTCACTTGAGGAAGACAAGGCATGACAGAGCCTTTCAAATTCATAAAAGGGTTCAACGGAGTGGACATAGTAAGTTTGTTTAATACCACTCTCACTGTCAGAAGCCAGCCACTCCCTGCATGCACAAAAATGATTCTTCAGAGGACAAACAGTGGACCCTAGTGAAGCTTGAGTATTAAAGACATAGTAGGGGCGGTATACAAGCTTACAGCAACTCCATGCTGGTACCATAAAAGTTCCTTGCATAACTGAAACATGGCTAAAAGCAGAGAATAACCACCATGCTGAATGAAGTGGTAATCTAACTACAAAATGTTTCTGCAGATTGGAAGATAATTATTACTTTTTTTTCTACTACTTAATAAAAAAGATATTGTATTTTTATTGGAGTAGAGTCATCAGTTTCATATCTTTATACACTAACATTTGTTGCATAAATTTATTATCTCTGTTTGCTATGAATGGAATCTGTGGGTGCTGCCCCAACTGGAGGGCAAGCATTAGACCCTACCATGTAGTAAAGGCAGCCTTCTTGACACCATCTGTGGCAGCTGCTGAGGATTTCTACAGGGGTGACCCATATTACATCCTAACAACTCATCTAAACCACTGTTTAGGCTGGAGGTATTTACCGATCCATCAACATTACAGTTCTCGGTGATGATTTACTTATTTATTTAGTTTTTGTTGACCGGGTAAGGTGCACTAGCCATGGAAATGACTATTTTCAGGCACGACCTGAGAGGGTACAGAACAATACATAAGAGGCAAATAACAATACATCATGACATTACATAAATTTGACAATTATCAAGGATGGGAATACATTGCAAGTAGGAGTTAATAAATAGCAGGCACGGTAAGAAATATAATACAGTGTAAATTACTAAAAGTGAGGGAAAACAATACATTAACTAAGGCCATTTAAGCAGCAGCCCAGACAATTTGGGTAGGATAATACAATGAAGGCTGTAACACTAGAGTAGTCATACAGGATATATATGGGAGAGTTGGGAAGTAGAAGGGAAACTGGAATGAGGGATGAGGTATAGGAAAAATAGTGACAAAGTAAGAGGTGAGGACAGAGAGTAATTGTGAGTAGGACAGACAGGTAACAAGAAGAAAAAAGTGCCGATCATTTATTGGGATAAAACTGAAACTAGTGGCTAGGGAGTGCAGGTAAGAGGGAAATATACAGACTAAGGTGTATTGAAGCAGGAGCAGTTAGCAGAATCAACTAGGTGTCTATGTATCAATCTCTTGAAAGAGGCGCAGGATGAGGCAAGGTGTACAGTTAGAGGGAGAGAGGTCCAGTATTGGGGGGCATGACAAGCAAAGGCACTAGCCCCTTTAGAGGAGTGATGTCCAGGGATGAGGACAGGAGCATTGACCACAGAGCACAGGTCATAACTGGACATCTGGTTTATAAATAGTCCCTCCAGAGGCTTAGGTATTTGGGTTCTGATGATGTTATCGATGATAGACCATATGCATATGATCTAGATGCAGGAGGTGAAAACCATCCAAGTTCGGAGTATAGGAGGCAGTGGTGTTTGAGCCGGTGTGAACAGGAGGCAGAGTGACAGATGTTATTGTAGGTAACATCCCACTTCCGAAAACTAGATTTACTTGTGGTAGCATATGTTGCAACTCCATAGGTGAGCGATGGAAGGAGTATGCCACGTGCTATGGTGAGCCTTGCAGAGGGGATAAGCACATAGCTGGAGTGGTAGGCAATGCCAAGTTTCATGCTGACCAATTTGCAGATCTGTTGGATGTGAAGGTCAAAATTAAGAGCTGGATCAAACGTGATACCCAGGTATTTAAATGAGTTAACCACACTTACAGGAGAACCATTAGCAGTGGAGATCTTGAAATTAGGTAGAGAGTGTTTAAGTTTAGCATGTGAACCAAATAACATGGTTTATGTCTTAGATACATTTAAGACAAGCTTATGATTAGACTGCCACTGCTGAATTTATTTAAAATCCTGGGTGAGGCGTTGGTTGATGTCAGTGATGTTTTTAGAACTGGAGTACAGGACAATGTCATCGGCGTATAACAGGGAGGAAGTGTGCTGGCGGTTGGAGGTGATATTGTTTATAAATATGGTGAAAAGCAAGGGATCAAGGATAGACCCTCGCAACACACCAATGTTGATTGTGACTTTATCTGATAGGGTGGAGTTATATTTAACTGAGTCCTATCTGATAAGTAGCTGCCAAACCACATTACTACATTCAGTGAAAAGCCTAGAGATCTAAAGATAGTTAAGAGGATGGGCTGAACAACAAGGTCAAATGCTTTAGTCATGTCAATAAAAATTGCCCCTGTTAGAGAGTCAGAGTCCATGGCCACTAGGGCTTCAGATGTAAACTTGATTAGTGCAGTAGTAGTAGTACTATGACCCTTGCGGAAACCATGCTGAGCAGTTGTTAGAAGGTCATGTTTCTGGAGAAAGTCAATGGTTTGAGTTGCTATGAGTTTCTCAAGTATTTTGTTGAGAACTGACAAGACAGCAATGTGCCTATAGTTAGATGGATATTTCCAGTCTCCTTTTTATGTTGGCGCACGTGTGCAGCCAACATCTTCTGACAGTGTGGGGAGTTGGAGGCGAGGTCGCTGTTCAGCGAATGCAGGGTATGCACCAGTAGGTGCGTCCTGCATGGCCCAATTAGCCTGCATGCCGGCAGCACACCATGCATACATAATGGGGCAAGCACATCTAAGAAAAGGTCTGCTGCAATCCGAGCAAAGCTTGTCAGATGCAGCGGTCCTTTTCTTGCCGTGCTCGCCGCCATTATGTGCATGGTCGGCGACCGGGCAGCTGCCTAACGTCTGCCGACTTCAGTGTCGGTTAATCCCCCTGCTGTCTTTGTGTGCTGATGGGGGAGCCCACTCCCCATTGGCATAAACCCCCCCAATTGTTGAATGCCGAGGGGGGTGCCCAATCCCCCTCAGCTCAGGCCTCCGCTTTCTTTTTGTGCCGACGGGGGTGCCCAATCCCCGTCGGCATTACTTCCTCCTCCCCCGTGTTGTGTGCCAATGAGGGTGCCCAATCCTCCGTTGGCTACTGACACCCCCCCAAAACAGTTAGGTGGCACGCTGGGAGCCCACCCCAGTGTGCCAAATGCCCTGCCAAAATGAAAACTATCCCACAATGTTTTTTCCTTTTTTTTTACCTGTAAAATGAAAATGGTCCCTTGTAGTCTCGATGCCCCTCCCCACCGCACCCACCCACTCGCACCCTGCCTCCCCTCACCCCCCACCCCATACTTACCTCCGAGTCTGGCGATGATCTTCTGTGGACCGGGAAAACGTCTGCACTCTTCAAAGCCGACCGTGAACTGAGGAAATGCCAGTAAGCTGTATAATGGAATGAATAGGGGTTTTTCAACTTTAATGCATATCTCAGGCATTTTTGGGACTTTTGGCCCCAAATTTTCAGCATGGGATTTTTTGGGACCCCTTCTCATGAATTATTGCATTGCCATAGCATTATTCGGTCCCGAAAGGTGATTTCGCAGTCACTGCGTGGAATCACCTTTCGGAACCGAGTAACGAAATGACAGTGCAACTGTTCATGAGAGGGGCTCTCAAAAAGCCTATGTTGCAAGTTTGGTAGGGAAAATCCAAAAAAATGACTGTTTTACGAGCGTGCGTAGCAACTGCACAACATACACTCGTAAGTTAGCGTATTCGCACTATTTTCATGCCAGATTCTCAACATTGGCATTTTACCACACCTTCTTGTGAACTGTACAGCTGTCATTTTTCACATCCTTGCTGAAATGTGTTTTCGCACTTCCGGCACAGAATAGCGTGGTCACTGTGCAAAATCAGTGTTAGGGACACATTACAAAAATGACAGTGATACTGTTCATGAGCAGAGGTCCTAAAATGCCTGTGTTGAAAATTTGGTAACAATACTCCATAAAATGACTGTTTTATGAATTGCTTAACAACTGTACCAGCACTCGTAACAAGCGCATTGCAATATTTTCGTCAGATTCTCAAATTTGGCATTTTACTACACCTTCTTGTGAACTGTGCAGCTACCATGAGCTTCTGAAGAAGGACTGGTTGGTCTGAAAGCTAGAGCACTTTGTTCTTGTTGTTACATCTATGTTGGTCCATTAAAAGGTATCAAATTATTTGCTTCTGGATCTACATCTTGGGCAATATATAATGGCAGAAGTAAACATCAAATGACAGTCTCATGCTAACAAACAGTCAATAGTTGCAGCAGCAGTCATAGAGGACTCCGGCAGACAAAGTCCAAGCTGATCACAGCCACAACTATGGTTTCTCCCCACGGGGCAGACACTCAATAACTGGATGAATCCCAACAGCCTCCATCACTTCAGGTTGATTCATGGACAGCATGAGAGGATGAAGACCAGGAAAAAAATGGGCATAGAACATGTACTAACTTAACTCAGAGGAGGAGACAGAGTGAAAACTCTTCTACGAAAAGAATTCAGGTGGATTCACATTCTGAATATCTTGATACTGAGGGTTTTGAAAGATTCATTGACATACGACCCTTCTTATAATTGCTTGCCCTCTCTGCCCTTTTTTCTTTTTTCTCATATCCCTGCTGTTCTTTCGTTGATTGTTCCTTGACCTCCCTGATGTTTTTACTTTTCATTTATATACTGAACGTTAACAATTTCCTCTAATTGTCTCCCCAGAAGGCTCCCTCCCTTTGTGGTACCCCTATAGGTTCTTGGTTTGGTTATATAAGATATGCTATGTGGATCAAATGTTTAGTAATCTGCTAAATTAAGCATTATTGCTGCAGTAAAACATTATTGCTGCAGTAAATATATTGCTTCAAGAATATTAGTATGTGTTAGCATTTCTTTTTATGTTGCTTGCACGCATGTGCAAGAAACATAGTGCCATCATCGGAGATTTCGGAGGTGTGTCACCTCCTCCTCCAATTCAGTCAGTGAGCTGGCAGGCGCGGCCCCTGTAAGCCAATGCATTTTGGAGCTGTCTATGACACACTCCAAAATGCAGTGGCATACAGTTGAAAGGGGGAGCTACATTTCAGTGAGCACCGATAAGAAGCGTAGCTCCCCCCCAAACGCAGGTGTGCGTGCCCCTGCACATACTGTGTAGCCGACGGGGTGTCCAATCCCTGCCGGCTGAGCTGCGTCGTCCCCCCCCAGTTGGTGCCATGCTGGGAGCCCACCCCAGCGTGGCAATCAGTCCTTTGGCAGGCAGGGGTGCCCATCCTTGCCACACTGGGAGCCCACCGCAGCATGGTAAATGGTCCCCACGGCGTCTTTTTTTTTTAAACCTGTAAAACAAAAGCGGTCCCATGGCCTGCGTCTCCGACCCCCACAGCCGCACCACCCACTCGCCCCAGCCTCCCACCCCCCTCACCCCATACTTACCTCCTGACCGGCACGGCAGTCTGCGGTGGACGGGAACACGCTCTGCACTCTTCAAAGCCGACCGCGAACTGAGGAAATGCCAGTAAGCTGTATAATGGGCTAGTTGGGGGGGGTCAACTTTATTGCATATCTCAGGCATTTTTGGGAATTTTTGCACCAAATTTTCAACATGGGGTTTTTAGGACCCCTTCTCATGAATGATGTCACTGTCATGGTGTTATTCAGCTCCGAAGGGTGATTTCGCACAGTGACTGCACAGTGACTGTGAAATCACCCTTTGGGCCTGAATACCACTATGACAGTGACATCATTCATGAGAAGGGGTCCCAAAAACCCCATGTTGAAAATTTGGTCCAAAAATTCCCCAAAATGGCTGTTTTACAAGCGTGCGTTGCGCAGTTCCTACACAGGCTCGTAAGTTTGCGAAATTTCAATATTTTCACTCCAGATTTTCAACATTGCCATTTTACCACACCTTCTTATGAGCAGTACAGCTGTCATTTTTCACATCTCATTTAAAATGTGTTTCTGCCCTTGTAGAGCAGAATGGCACAGTCGGTGTGCGAAATCAATGTACGGGACAAATTAAGAAAATCACAGTGACACTGTTCATGAGCAGAGGTCTTAAAATGGCTATGTTGAAAATTTGGTGAAAAAATTCCTAAAAATGACTGTTTTACGAGCGTGCGTTGCGCAATTCCTACGCACGCTCGTAAGTTCGCAAATTTTCAATATTTGCACTCCAATGACTTCCAAATACCTAACCAGCACATAGAAGCAAGCAACATTCGGCATTGACAAATGCTTGTTTATTATTGTTATCATTTTCTTTCCCAGGTCCTGGTCTGTATACTGAGCTGTATAGCACTACTGTTTTGGATGCATGGAACCCTCTTTTGATAACCCATTACCTGACCCTCTGTTATAATCTGGACAACTGAAAATAGTCTACCCCTGTTATCATACCCACTCTGGGTGACAGTGATCACAACATGATTGTATGTGACATCTTAAAACAAACAAATTATAACAAAGGAATAAGTAAGTTTAAAAATTATCATAAAGCCAATTATAAAAACATAAAAACAAGTACCTGACTTCATGGGAATGGTTAAAAGACCTAGGTAATCTTGACTTCAAACATGTGTGGGAGACAATACAGACCAAAATAGATTACTGTATAAATACCTGGGTACCTGAGAGAACAAAATATGATAATAATATCAAACGAAGAGTTCTACTGGTGGTCTAAAGATATAAAGCATATAATAGAAAGAAACATTGTGCCTATAAAAATACAGTAAAGGCAAAAAGGCTTCTGATTTGGGCAAGTTTAAGAAACTTGACAAAAAAACTAAACAAATAATTAAAAAATCAAAACAAAAAATGGAAATAAATGTTGCCAAAGACATCAAAGACAATAAAAAATGGTTTTATAACTATGTAAGTTCATTAAAACAAACATGTACAGGAATTGGACCACTAAAGGTAAATGATGAATTAATAACTTATGAAAAAGAAATGGCTACTAAATGTAATCATTATTTTACAAACATATTTAATCCAATGGATTTTACTCATCAAGATACATTACAATCATCAAATATTAAATTATTCTTCCTTGAACAAGACACATTAGAGGCCATTAACAAAATCAAATGCAATACATCTCCAGGCCCTGACAGTATTCACCCCAAGTTCTTAAAAGAGGTATCAAAGGAACTTGCTGGACCATTTACCTATTTGTTCAATATGTCTGTAAATAATGGGAAAGTTCTTCAGTCTTGGAGAGAAGCAAATATAACCCCTATACATAAGGGAGGTAATAAACAGTTAATATCTAATTATAGGCCTATCAGCCTTACATCACTTGTCAGTAAAATTATTGAACGGTTAATACATGTTCAAATTTCCAATCATCTTAAAATTTCCAATTGTACTGACATTTCCCAGCATGGCTTTACTACTGGTAGGTCATGTCAAACAAACCTTATTAGTTTTTTTGAACCTGTTAGTGATGCCCTAGATAAGGACCTTCCAGTGGACATTATATTCTTGGATTTTGAAAAAGCATTTGACACTGTTTCCCATAAAATTTTGATCAAACAGCTTCATAATATAAATGTGGACATGTACTTAATTAAGTGGATATCAGCATGGTTATACAACAGACACCAAAGGGTGGTTGTACGAGGGCATAAATCCAACTGGAGCCCTGTCACTAGTGGAGTACCACAGGGATCTGTTCTTGGGTCTTTACTTTTTAATATATTGATAGCAAGCATGCAAACAACAAAAGAAGTTTGGATAAATTAATGTGCAGATGATTGCAAATTGGGCTGTATTGTGAACACTACTGTATCTGCAAACATTCTCCAAGATAATTTAAATAAATTAACATCATGGGCAGTAAACAATAAAATTAAATTTAACCTAGCAAAATGTAAGGTACTGCATATGGGGAACAATAATAAGAGACACCCATATTTTATTCAAAATGTGAAATTAACAATCACAACAGAGGAAATAGATTTAGGTATAACTGTAACTGATAACTTAAAATTTAACACCCATACCAATAAAGCTGTTAAAAAATGTCACAAGATTATATGTTTTATATTGAGACACATCAAAAGTAGGGAATCATCTGTCATTTTGCCCCTATACACAAGTCTGGTTCATCCACATTTGGACTATTGTGTTTCATTTTGTGCTCCAACTTCCATTGGCTATTTAAACATGACAGAAAGAGTTCAATGAAGAATAACTAAAAGGATTGTTAATATGTCCAAACTTGATTATGGTTCTAGATTAAAATCTTTAGAGTTTTGCTCTTTGAAGTACAGAATATTAAAAGGCGACTTAATCTATACTTACAGTGCATACAACAATGATTACTTGTTAAACACAATAGGATTGGAAAAGTTTTTAATAAGTAATCCCACTAGATCCCACAATTCAAAACTAAAAATCATCCTTATGTAAAACCAATAAACGATCTAGATTTTTTACACAGAGAATTCCTCCAATCCGGAATACATTGCCTAGTAATATTATAAACAGTGAAAACATAGAACAATTTAAGAGAAACCTTGATAAATACATGGGTGACAAGAAATTTTCCTTCCACTGCTAATTTAGCTAGTGGCGAGTTCATAAATGGGCATGTGCCTTTTGAACTTGTATCAATCTATGAATCTTTGAATCTATGGAATCGGGTTTGGTGTACTTATATACCAACTATCAATTTATTTGTCCTCAGACCGATAGCGTCCATGTATTGTGGTAGTGCTCTGCTAAGTCTGTGTGCATTCTTGTAGGATACCAATCCTTTGAACTCCTGTTTACTTTCTGTGAAACCACTGTTACTTTTATTATTGTTTCACTTTATCCTTTTTTACTCTTTTGGTGTGTTTCTGTTCACAGTCATCAAGTACACTTTTTTTATTTTCATTTTTAGCACTTTGGTCTGTTTAATTGATTTGATCTTTCAGATGCCTGTTGTGCTCCAAACTATGTACATACGAACATACGAAGAAGCCAGCAGAAGAAAGCCATTTACTCTATCCAGTCTGCTCGTATTGTAGGGTCCAAAGCTTGAGCCAATGTCCTTGCCCCGTCTCCCCATTCCTTCCATCCTCCCTACTCATGATGCTTATCTTCCCCATGCCTACCCCAGCCTCTCTTGAAGCTGCCCACTGTCTTCAATGAGATAACCTCTTCTGGCAGTACATTCCAAGTGTCCATCACCCTATCTGTGAAGAAGTGCTTCCTGACCTCCCTCCTAAACCTCCCACCCTCTAGCTTAAGACTGTGCCCCCTCTTATTATGATTGCCACTCAGTTTAAAGAGACACTGCTTATCAACCTTATTTATCCCTTTCAAGTACTTGACGGTCACATTCATGTCCCCTCTATCTCTCCCCTGTTCTCCAGGGAGTACATGTTCAGTGCCCTCAACCTCCCCTTGTATGCCTTACCCTGTTGACCTACTATCATCTTTTTAGCCCTTCTCTGTACCTTCACCAGCAGGTTAATGTCCTTTTTGAGGTGTGGGCACCAGTACTGAACTCCATACTCTAGATGTGGCCTTACCAGTGACCTGTACAAGGGCAGTATAACCTCCTCTCTCATTCAGATCCCCCTAGCTATGCATCCCAGCATCTTGTTTGCCCTTGCTGCTTTCTTGCACTGAGTGGAGTGCTTCAGGTCACTAGTGATCATCACTCCCAGATCCGTCTCCTCCTCTGATGCAGATACCAGGTCTCCACCCAGATAGTACTCTGTCCTGGGATTCTTGGCTCCAGTATGCATAACTTTGCATTTCTTGGCATTGAAGTCAAGCTGCCAGATCCTGAACCACCTCCCCAGATTTTCCAGATCATCATGTAGGTGTTGTAACCCTTCAGCTGTGTCCACTCTCCCTTATTGCCATCCCCAACGTCATTGATGAAGACATTAAATAACACCTGCCACAGCACCAAGCCCTGTTGAACCCCACTGGTGACTCTCTGGTGCCAGATAACTTTCCCCCCATGACCACCCTCTGAGTTCTGACCTTCAGCCAGTTTTCCACCCATCTGGCTATCTTACCTACAACCCTGAGATCCGCTAACTTCCTGGTCAACCCTACTTACTGTATCTTGCTGCTTAACTTGTAGAAATATCTTCTGTAGCTTTAATTTCCAAACATAAGTAGTAAGGTAATTTATTTTTATTTTATTTTAAAGTTTTTGGCTAGGAAAGACACACTAAGCCAAGCTAGTTTCCAGGTGCATCCAGGGAGCATGGGGAATTTTTTTTATGTTTTTTTTTTTTTTATTATTTAGTTGTTTAACCAGGTATAGCACACTAAGCTGAAAACTTTTTTACAGGAGTGACCTGGGAGCACAAGGAGGTTAAGTGACTTGCTCAGGGTCACACAGTATGCAAGTGGAAGCTGTGGGATTCAAACTCAGTTCTCCAGGTTTGCAGCTCAGTGCTCTTAATCACTACACTATACTATACTGCCTGCAATCACTGTTGAGCTCCACCTCCTAACAAAGTCTCACGAGTCAGACCCAAAGTGCTAGGATTTTTTGTCAGTTTCATGACTGCTTGAATACATTCTTTTAATCAGATGAAGCTTTACTTTTTGATCATTTTAGACCTTTTACTGATCACATGAGTGCTTCCTGCTTGTGGATTCCAAGACCAGGGGACCTCCAACATAGCCCTAACACAGATGGCTCTAGTCGGAACCCCCAAAAGATCGTAACTGAAATTAAAAACAAAAACCAAAAAACTGACTGATGCTCCCCTGAGTGGCAGTTATATACAGCAGAACCAGATACTTTACCCTCTGCATGACTCAGAGTACAAGACAGCTGGTGCTTTTAAACCTTAGCACCTGAGGTGCCAAAGGGAAACCTCACCAAATTTTAAGAACCTAATGGATGCTTGTGGTTTACACATGGAGCCCTAAGTAAAGCATGTGTGGGGTAAACAGTAATGTGCATAACATTTCATAAAGTACATAGGAGGAAAAGCACTGAAGGCTAGTATAACAGTGTATAAAACTGTAAGTATAGTAGGATTACACTTCAGAGTCTTGGTTAGACTGAGGGGACCTAATATAGTTCAAGTCACATCAAACTGTTCTTCCAATGAGCTGCTTTAGCATTTCTTACTGAGTTGCTTAAGTGTTGCTGGATCCAGCACAAAGCCCTGCACAAACTGTTTCTTAAGAGTTAAAACTCAGCTTTACATTGTATTGTGACTGGACTGAAGATGTATTCCAACTGAGTTGCAAAAACATTTTACAAACATTGCTGTTGTGCTGGTGAAACATTGAAAAACAATGAAATATGAGCTGCCAATGCATTACAAATTGTAAAAAGCAATGCTAAACCAACTCATTGGTGGGAACAGTTTAATATGACTTGTACTGCACTTACAGATGGGAACACTAGGGGAAAACATCCATAGTGACCAATTCGCTGTTACCTCTGATGATATCCCTGCATACACTTCTCCTGCTGTGCTCATGTCATTCTGAGGAACACTCGTGTTGCAATGTGCTTACAGTATACTGGTCTGAAAGCCTGTAGTCTCACTTCTGATGTGATCTGACTGGAAAATGATGAATCCTAGAAGTCACAGATTTGCTAGTGTTGCTTGCAACTCGGTATCCAAGAAGTACTTTGTGCTGCCAGCTCCAGCTAGGTGGTGGGTTCAACGGCAGTGCTGCTGGATGTTAGAGATGGATTGCTATGACTGCCAGAAAGCTGGTAAACGCTCCAGTAGGAAAACGGGGAATACAGACATTTCAAAGACTTAGTTCTGCATCTTCTGTGACCTGATTGGTTGCTGATGAAACCTAATTGCTGTGGATTGGATGGGCTTGTACCTGACTGGCAAGTCTGGAAGTTCTTTGTGCATGATGGGAAAGAACACTGTGAATGACTCCAGTGGCCTGAGGGGGGATAATGGGTTTAAACATCTCTAACCATGCTACTGCTGCAACCCAACTGACCACTGATCAATGCTGCTGCTGCTGCAACCAAACTGATCACTGATCAATGCTACTGCTGCAACCCAACTGATCACTGATCAATGCCACTGCTGCAACCCAACTGATCACTGATCAACAGGGTTTTAAATAATTGATTAGTACTTTTTTCCTTGGGACAATGCTAACTATACAGAAAGTATTTATGTTGGTTTTCTAGAAGTGTTACGTTTGTTAAACACAGTGAGGCAAGCGCTATGCATTTTCACAATGTTTTAGCACTTTTATGAGCAAAACGCTAATCAATTTATTTGAGTTAAATAAAACCCTGGATCAATGCCACTGCTGCAACCCAACTGATCACTGATCAATGCTACTGCTGCAACCCAACTGATCACTGATCAATGCCTACTGATCAATGCCACTGCTGCAACCCAACTGATCACTGATAAATGCCATTGCTGCAACCCAACTGATCACTGATCAAAGCCACTGCTGCAACCCAACTGATCACTGATTAATGCCACTGCTGCAACCCAACTGATCACTGATCAATGCCACTGCTGCAACCCAACTGATCACTGATCAATGTCACTGCTGCAACCCAACTGATCGCTGATCAATGCCACTGCTGCAACCTAACTTATCATTGATCACTGCTGCTGCTGCTGCAACCAAACTGATCACTGATCAATGCTACTGCTGCAACCCAACTGATCACTGATCAGTGCCACTGCTGCAACCCAACTAATCAACAGGGTTTTAAATAATTGATTAGCACTTTTTTTCTTGGGACAATGCTAACTATACAGAAAGTATTTATGTAGGTTTTCTAGAAGTGTTATGTTTGTTAAACACAGTGAGGCAAGTGCTATGCATTATCACAATGTTTTAGCACTTTTATGAGCAAAAAGCTAATCAATTTTTGGAGTTAAATAAAACCCTGTAACAATGCCACTGCTGCAACCCAACTGATCACTGATCAATGCTACTGCTGCAACCCAACTTATCACTGATCAATGCCTACTGATCAATGCCACTGCTGCAACCCAACTGTTCAATGGCACTGCTGCAACTCAACTGATCAATGCCACTGCTGCAACCCAACTGATCACTGATCAATGCCACTGCTGCAACCCAACTGATCACTGATCAATGCCACTGCTGCAACCCAACTGATCGCTGATCAATGCCACTGCTGCAACCCAGCTGATCACTGATCAGTGCTACTGCTGCAACTCAACTGATTACTGATCAATGCTACTGCTGCAACCCAACTGATCACTGATCAATGCCACTGCTGCAACCCAACTGATCACTGATCAATGCCACTGCTGCAACCCAATTGATTGCTGATCAGTTCTGGATTGGTTTTGCTTCCTCCTAACTAGGGTTGAGTTGACAGCTCTGTGGGTAGCAGCACAGGAGGTCAAATGCAGATAGGCTGGTGTGGCTGCCAGAAAGCTGGAAATAGTTTCAATGTACAGAAAGGGACCACAGAGGGGTTGATTAACACCCACAGTCCAGCACCTTCAGTGATCTAAATGTTAGTTACAAAATCCTGGAGGCTACAGACTGGCTGGGCCTTCTCCTTATTGAGACACCATAAAATCTTTTTTGCTGCTGGTTCTGGCCATATAGACAGTTTGTGGGATGTGGCATCTGTGGCTGCTGGCAGCTCATGGGGAGCTCTGACCACCACGAAACTTGAATAATCTTACATAAAATAAGGATAAATTGATTTGCTGTCAAAATTCTTGACAAAGAATCATATCAGGGACTATGGCTGTTAGTATAATAGCTTGGATAGACTAGATGGACCTTTCTCTGTTTCTCACTACCCTATGGAGAATATATGAGTGCCTCTGAAATTTACCATGTACTGTACTTACCTGTCATGGAGCTCCACCTTATCCTCTAATCTCTGTGGCTCAAGGGAGTCAGCATCTTTAGCCAACTTTGTAATTACTGTATGTTTTAACATTGTAAGGTGCTTTTATGCTGCAGAACAAAATACACATGGAATACATTTTAATGTAACTTCAAGCTCTTTTAAATAAAACTGATTTATTTGCAGGTTCCGATAAGTATAGCTTGTAGTGCCTTATGTAAGGCAAGAATTCCAGAACTGGAAACAATTCTCTAGGTGCGGCCTGCCCAATGACCAACAGAGAGGCAATAATAAATCTTTCCTCCTGCTGTCAAAATCACTCCTGATACACCTGGGCAACCTGTTTGCCTTACAGTAGGCCTTGTTAGACTGGCTAGTTGTTTAAGGGAATCACTCATGATGACTCTGTAGTCCCTTTCCTCAGTGGTTCTGCTCAGCTTAACCCCTCCCATGCAGTACTCTGTTTTGGGTTCTTGTTCCTTATGTGCATTGCCTTGCACATTTTGGCATTGAATTTTAGCTGACAAACCTTGGACCACTTTTCCAAACTTTGCAGGTCCCTGTGCATCTCTTTCTTAACTGCTCTGTACTGTCTACAGTGCCACAGAGCTTACTTAGTGTCATCTGCGAAGAGACACATGTTGCCCTGAATTCCTTTCCCTACATAGCTGATGAACATATTGAAAAGGACTGGACCCATGACTGGTCCCCGTGGCATGCCACTGCCACTAGTGACCTCCCTCTCCTCAGATCTGAGTCAATTTATCACAAACCTTCACTGTCTCCCTTCCAGCCAGCTTCTCACCCATCTAACTATGTCCTTCACTGAAGCCAGATCCCCTAGCTTCTTCAGCAACTTTCCACAAAGCACCAAGTCAAATGCCTTGCAGAAGCTGAAGTAGAGTAAACCCACTACATGAACCTTTGATGTCCTAGGTGCGCAGCCAAAGAATACTAACAAGATTGTCTGAGAAGACTGCCCTGCGACAGACTAGTACTCTTTACTATCCTTGAGCCCATTTTTCTCCAGGTAGTCCACTAGGTCCTTTCTGACTAGTGTCTCCATCAGTTTACCCACAACAGAGGTAAGACTGATAGGTTTGTAGTTACACAGCTTCTCTTTGTCCCCACTTATGTAGAATAGAACTATATCTACTGTCTACTGTCTTCAGGTCATTTGGAAACATTCTATTTGAAATGAGCTATTGAATAGCCAAACACTAGGTCAGAACAGCATCAACAATAAATGCACCATCAAGAACAGTGCAGTATAAACAGTACTATCAATAACAGTGCCAGGACAAAATACCTTGACACAAAACAGCACCCATAGTAGTGGCTGTACACCACATGGATGACCGCTATTATTCTCAAAACACAAAATGCACACTTTTGTTTTGTGGGGGGTTATGCTCCCTGCACCTTCGACACTGGGGGCTCTGCTCTCCGCACCCCTCCCCCCATTATTTATACAACCAACTCTGAGGGGAGGCAAACCTTGGAGAAAAACAGAAACTTGGGAGTGGGAAGAATTTCTGTTGGGCTGTTATAAAAAAAAAAAAAGACTTTGTGGGGTAGTGGGAATTATGACTACAGTACATGTACTGGGAAACTGGGAACAGAACTCTGGTCTTTCAAGCTGTATTGGCTGAGCTGCTTGTGCCTTAGATCTCTGCACCATGGGAGCAGCTCACCTAGCCTCCACAATTTTCCCCTATTTCTCCATGTCCTGCCTTGCCTTCACAGCCACAGGGGTAGCGGTTACTAACATTCGCTATTCTACCCTGCTATTGTTAATGGCAAATGCAGTTTAGGAGGTGTGCTTTACACTGCTCTCATCTAACTCAGTATGGAATAGCCCTATCAGGGGTACAGCTAATTCTGCTGCCAGTTCCCTGAGCACCTCACATGCATTCTGTTTTGCCTGGGGCATACTCATCTTCAAAGCTGCTAGCCTTTTCCTAACCCTTTCACTAGTGAATATCTGCTGCTTCATTTTGAGGATAAGGTAGAACAAACCCCACCTCTGGCTGACAGTAGAAACAGCAGTGATGAAGGGAGCCTCTCCCATTGTCAACCTATACCGCACCCCTGGTAGAAACAACAAGCTGATACCACCGATGAGTGCCTCCAAAGAAGGCTAGAAACCTGTCTGCAAGTTGTTCAGTCAGAACCTGACTCCCAATGAATGAACTCCATTATGGGACAACCCACACAGATAATGATGGACCAGAAAACCCTACCATGGCATACCTGACAAGACCTGAGCATCTAAAAGCTTGGAGACCTGATGCTCCCCAGTCCAATTTACTCCATGCCTTTGAGTAGCTCTGCTCCTCAAGAGTTCTCCCCGCGAGGGACCATTGGAGATTTCTGCTGATCTGCAGTGGAGTTCTCCCCTTGATGAGGTGCATCAGAGGGGAAGCATGGATGACACAGACACCCTTCATTAGTATGGTTAGAATGCAGATCAAAAAAGGTGGGTCACATCTACAAATTGGTCACAGATACCCAGCTAGACCCCATTGCCACAGCAAAATGATAATGGGAGGAGGACATAGGCGATACCAACTCCCAGGAGGAGTGGGAGGAATGCTAGCGAATGGCCTACACATCAGTGTGGGACTCTAGGAGCCGCCTCATGCAAAATAAAATTCTTTACTACTGGTACCATACCCCCATGATCCTGCGATCTCTGGGCATAATACCAGATGGTTGATGCTGGAAATGTAAATCCCAAGGGGCTTCCCTACTACTATGGACCTGCCCAGTGATAACAGACCTCTGGTGGGAAATCAGTAATATCTGTCAACCAGTGCTAGGGAGCATGATCCTGTGGTCCCTGAGGCTCCTGATCCTTGGCTCCACTCAGGAGGCCCCACACCTTACTAGAGTGCAGGCCCGATGGCTTGTTGCAGTCTCCACAGAAGCCAAATGCCTGCTGCTACAAAGACAAAGTACTCCAGCCATACCAACAGTAACCATGTGGACGCAGGTACTAGGAGTACTAGCCCACCATGAGAGACTTAGTCACCTTGCCATGGGAAAGCTCTCTGCTTACCAGACCACATGATCACCCTTTCTGTCATATATTTCAGGGGCAGGCAACTGACAGATGCTGGCGGTCCCAGCAAATCTACTCAATTCGGACAATCACTTCCAGGTGATTTTGATTGAATCTACCCCTCCAACATCAGATGAGAACCTAAATCATACTACCAAAGAATGATCATCTGTGAAAATAAGGGAAGGGCACGGTTGTCAGGTCCTCTCAGCTGCACCCAAAGATGAGCACCCTATACACACAGCTGGTTAGCACCCATCCAGATTGAAAGGAGCCAGATCAGATCATAGTATCATTCATTTTAGCAGTCCTGACAGTGATATTTGACTAGCCTTATTACCTACAGAGTTAAATGTATTACCTGACCCATTGGGACAGGAGAATCCAGACCATATAGCTGACTTTGAAAATGTATCTTATGTTAGTACTGTATAACTGTATTTGAAACAATTACAGTTGTGTGCTGTATTATTTATGTTATATTTGTTGTTTTCTTTATTTTCAAAAATTAATAAAAAAATATTAACTACAAAATTAAAGCATGGCAAGTCATTTTCAGACACAGTGGTGCCTGAGATGCCAACAAACAAAATGGTACAGGATTATGTGGAAGAGAACATGCCTCTAGCAGAAGGAGACAAGCCTCTATTGTACTAGCACCAAAACAAGCATTTGTCATTGCTGAATGTTGTCTTGCTGGCGTTGGCATTGGTAGTGCAGGAGTTAGAGAGAGGCATAATAGGAATGGCAGTGAAGTACTGAACTGACACCAACTCCAACCCCCCCTGCAGAGACTGACAGGCATTGGGGTGTGCCTTTGGGTCATTGTTCGTAATGCTCATGCCATTTCACCTCACCCGACCCTGCAGATAATGACAAGTGCCGGGTTGTGTCTTGGGGTCTTTGGACTTTACGCTCACCCCATTCCATAAGGACATACATTGAGATGGGTGCAGTTTAGGAGAATGGGGTGAACTTTGTGGTACAAGAGTCCAAGGCACACCTCAATACCTCTCACGAGCTGCAGGGATGGGGTGGGGGGTGGAATGGCGTGAGCATTACAGCCGACAATCCCAAGTCACACCCCTGATGCCTGTCAGTCCCTGCAGGGTGGGATGTTATGGTTGGAATCCCTAATGCCCCAGGTGTTTTTTGGTATTTTCACTCCAAATTTTCAACATGGGCTTTTTCTGACCCCACCTCATGAACAGCGGCACTATCAGTTAGTTAGCCGAAAGGTGATTTTGCAGAGCGACTGTGACATTTGGCACCATAGGTACAAAAACATATTTTGGGCAGCATGTGAAAAATGAGAGCTGTACTGTTCATGAGGAGGTATAAAAAATGGCCATGTTGAAAATCTTGAGTGAAAATATGAAAAATTGGTGAAGTCATGATCATGCATAGAAACTGTGCAATGCACGCCCATAACACAATTATTTTTGGGATTTTTTTAACCAGATTTTCAACATAGGCATTTTTGGACCTCTGCTCATGAACATCATCACTGTGATTTTGTTAATCTGTCCTGAATGTTGATTTCTCACAGCGACTGCATCATTGTGCACCACATGTTCAAAAACACATTTCAGGCAGGATGTGAAAAATGACAGCTGTACTGTTTATAAGGAGGTGTGAAAAAATGGCAATGCTGAAAATCTGGAGTGAAAATATTAAAAACTGTCAAAGTTATGAGCGTGCATGGAAACTGCACAATGCATGCTCGTAACAGTCATTTTTTTGGAATTTTTTCACCTAATTTGCAACTTAGGCTTTTTGGGACCCCACCTCATGAACAGTGGCACTGTCATTTTGTGAATCGATCCTGAAAGGTGATTCTGCACAGTGACCGTGAAATGACCTTTCAGGACCGAATAATGAGATGGCTGCATGTGTTCATGAGGTGGCATCCCAAGAACCCCATGCTGAAAATTTGGAGCCAAAATAAAAAAAATGGCTGAGATATACACCTAAGTTGAAACCCCCCATTTATGCCATTATACAGCTTACCAACATTTCTTCAGTTTGCAGTTCAGCTTTGAAGCGTGCAGACATGTTCCCGCTCCACCGAAGATCACAGCGCCAGAGCTCTGGAGGTAAGTGTGGGGTGAGAGGTGTGTGTGAAGAGATTGGGTGCACAGAAAGTGGGTGCAGGTTGGGGGAAAGGAAGTGCTGCAGGCAATGGACTGTGTTCTTTTTTTCAGGTACACAAAAAAAAACAACCAGACCTTATGGAACTGTTTTCTTTCTTTAGAGGTGAATTAAAACACATGTTGGGCATACTGGGGTGGGCTTCCAGTGTGCCCTATGACTTTTGGGGGGCATGATGTTGGCAGCACTGGGGGGCTCCCAGTGTGCCACACAATGGTAGTGGGGGAGTGGGGAGGAACATGCTGACACTGCTGGCTTTCTCTGAGCAGTAGAACACTGGGGTGGACTCCCAGTGTGCCACACAATGTGGGGGCGGGGGGCGGACATGCTGACATAGGGGTTGCATCACCGATGTTGGCCTTCTTTTGGGATTGTGTGGCAGATGGCAGGAGTCACCACCATGTTTATTGAAATGCTTCACCAGCAAAGGCACGTAGCGAGGCATGTCATCTGTGCTGCTGCATGACGAGTTTGTCTCTGATTGCAACAGCACATTTGTTTCAGGTTGGTGGCACTTTGCATATACTTGTGTCAGCGCTAGCATGCTGGATCATTGGTGAACGAGGGACACACCTACTAAAGCATGCTCTGCAGTTGTCAACACTGACACACCTCTGAATTTCTCCTACTACCACAACATGTTGCTTGCGCGTGCACAAGACAACGTTAAAAGACCATGTGGCCCTCTTTGACACAGGTAGCTGTTGAACACCTCAGCTGCTGCATAAACATGCTCAGAGAGGATTTTTAGTGCTACAGGCAATATTGCCACCAACAGGAGAACATGCCTTCAGAACAAAATAAAGAGATGCTCACATTTCTGTAAATGAACCTGCCCCTTTTTCAAAAGCCCCATTTGCATTGGTTTACGGATGATGATGAATCTCCTGCACTTCCAGCTAAGACAAGGCATTAAGATATCCTCAGATCCAATAAAGATATTAGGGATTCTCTTCGGGCCTCGATACATCCCTTTCTAAAAATGGGATATAGCCCTAAGTTCAATCGAAGCAAAAGTGGCAAGATGGAACGGTTGGAAAGGTTGGAGGATTTCTAAATTGAAGAGTCCAGGTGATAAAACAATTTATAATTCCAGGCCTTCTGTACACTGCAATGATCCCCCCCCCCCCCCACAATCGAAACTAGACTCTATAGCACTTTTTTCCTGATGCTGTGGGGCAGCCGACTTATCCCCATTAAGAGAGCCTTCACATATCTTCCCAGAAATAAAGGAGAGCTAGCTATGATTGACCCGGTTTCCTTCTTTTACTCGCTTTTCATCTCCCAAAATATCAAGGGAGGTTTGCAACACCCCCACTCACCTGCAAACACAGGGATGCATTTCATGTTAACATAGTATCTCCAGCTCTGGACTGATATTACCCCTAAAGTAACCCCCTGCCTTAGGTTACCAGACTACTTGAGACAGACTGCTCAAAGATTATACAAGTGGGGTACTGTGAAACATCACATTTTACAATACTCAGGGGTCTAACTATATAAGGTGATAATGTCTGCCTCACATCCTTCAGAACCCAAATTTAAGAATTGTCCCTTGCACAGATGGTTCTGTCCCAGCTAAATAATGAGAGAATCCTCACCAACATTTGGGAGACCTTATGGCTCATAGTATACGACAGATTAAACTTAAGCGGGAACTTAAAACACAAAGCTATCTAAGAAAAGTATTGTCCCTACAACACATGCCATGCCATAGAGGAATCATCTGCCCACTTTGTCTTTGAATGTTCCTGTGTACTCCCTTTGTGGAAATATGTGGCACATAAATGGCAATTACCATGGAAAACAAAAATGACTTATGATTTATTAATACTAGGCATTTTTCCCAATCCATTTAAAGGGTACTGCAAAGGAACCCTAGCAGTCTTCCTGTGCTGCTTAAAATATTATTTATGGCAGGCTTGTTGCCAGTGGGTGTTGCAATAATGCATTATGCACTATGAAACTGTCATCAATTTATGTGAACAAGCCTTAGATAAGGTATATAATAAGGACTTAAATCTTCATCACTTAGTCAAAGTCACGAAATGGTGGAAAAGGCTGTTCTTTTTTATTACATTTAAGTGATGAGATTTGAATCACTCAAAGAAATCTGTTTTCTGTATAAAGAAATGAGTTGTTAGCTTTGTATGAAGGGGAGTGGTATGTTTTACCATAAAAATGTTCTTTGTATTCTGTATGGTTTGTCCCCCTTTCCCTGTTTCCCTTAAAAAGTTGATGTAACCTGTTTTGCTGCCTTCGATTGTTATGATGTGTTTTCAATGAAATATTCCCCTACTCTTTCGATAAGTGCCATGGGATCTTTAACATCCACCTGAACTACCACCAGAACAGGCAGATGGGACCTCGGTTTAAGCTCCCATCTGAATGACGGTGCCTCAGAAGTTCGGCACCCCCCTCATGCTGCACTACGGTGTCAGTATTGGGATATTAACCAAAGTGACAGGTGTGGGAATTGAACCCACAGCTCTCTGACAACCTAAGTGTCAGGTGTGGGAACTGAACCCACAGCCCTCTGAAAACTCTCTGATCTCCTGGCCTCAGAGGCGAGTGTGCTACCTGCTAAGCCACTGACACTGTGACTACATTACTACAGTACTAGCATTATCCATGTTTGGGACAGACTGAATGGACACAATTTTGGTAACCAGTACCCCACAATGTGGCCCTCTGTATCATCCTGCTGTATTGGATGCATCGTCAGCCCAGTGCAATATGTTATTTCATCTTGTCCCATTTTCTCATGCTTTTGTAATAGTCAAACCAGTGTACTCTAGCCTGCCATTAAGCAAACTTTGGTGAACTTTACATGGTTCGGTCAAACTTTGCATAGTCGAACTTTGGGAGGTACACCCAGCCCTACTCATCAATGCTAAATAAGGCAAAACACAGAGACTGTATGAGACTCAGGGGGAAATGGGCATGTAGAAGAAGTCTTTAGCACAACACAAACTACCAGATTATATTAAGGATGTAATCAGTTCTCAGAAGAATTTGGTGTAAGCCATAATGCAGAACACACAGAAACAGAAGTTGATGGCAGAAAACAGACCATTAATTCATCCTGATCCAGTCCTGCCTAACTAATGTGGAACATGAGAGTCTCGGTGGCTCTTCACGCACTGATGGGACTATGAGAGGGAGACAGAGAGAGACAGAGTGTGTTACAGATTGATACAGCTGATGTATGTAGTTATTGTAAATATGTTTTTTCCTAAATAAATGATGCTTGTCTTCCAAGTCAGATGCAAGTATTATCGTAAATCCATGGTGATCTCTTTGTGGTTTACCTCAAATTACAGTATTTCCTATTGCTCATGATTCCTTGACTTTCCTGTACAAACAATAAAAATCCTTGACAGGAGACAGGAACCTAGGACATTCTTGGGAAGGAGCCACTTTTCTCTGCTGTCCAATTTTATAACACTAGACAGCTACATATACTGTAGCTTCCATATATTTATAAATGTCAGGACCAGAAGTATGCCTACATGCAATTAATAAATAGCTCTATTTGTTTGATATTACTTTTTTGAGCTTTTCTAATTACAATCACTGTTGGTACCTGAGAAAAGTATCATATTGTAGGTATGAAATTCCTTCATGCATTTTTTCTTTGCTGTTTAGTATGCTTTATCTAGTACTGCCACACCTCCGAAGGCTCAGCCTCCACCACCCCCAAGATCCATCCATCCCCAGGGCTTACCTGAATTGACAATCCTGAGCCCAGGCTTTCCCCTACTGGGTGGGGATGTCGATAAGTCTGGGATCCACAGACTTGTGGTCAGGACTCTAGCAGGTGTCCCTACTGAAGAAACACCATGGTTTACCCTCCAGGGAGGGGCCATAGGACCACAATGCGCCAGCAGCGACTCATTGCTCAGGCAGCAAGTAGGGGCTATGGGGAGCAGACCAAACATGGTGAACGGGGCATCATAGAGGGAGGCGGCAGCATGTTATGAGGAAGTAACCCCAAAGAGGCAGAATGTGCAATGGTGTCAATGTCTGTTCAGCCTCTCAACATGTCAGGTGCCGGTCCAGTTGAGAACCCCCTAGCCTCCACTAGAGGTCAGCGTGATGTCAGACACACAGCCCACCTTCTGCCCGGAGAAGGAGAGTAGTCACCAGGCCACTCAACCCTTCTCCCCTTGGCTGGCCCTCCAACTCTTGGGTCTGTTCCCAAAGTCTGGACATCAGCACCACAAGCAGAGGTTCTACCACTGCACTGGCAGGCTGGCAAAATCTTTTATGCATTTTCATGTACATTGTGCTATTTTGTCATGCCTTGAGCAATGTCTTTGTTAATTCTGGTGAGTATAAGGGAACCAGGATGTCAGAGAAACAGTTTTGAATAGAGCTCTGGAGAAAAAACTAGTAGTAAACAAGATCAGGTGGGAAATGTTCATGGATAATCCACCAGTAAAGAGAGCCAGTCGCACTCTGAAAATCTCGCCAACAAAACCAGTGTAATGCTAAAGGTTAAAGAGTTATTTTCAGAGTGAACAACAACTGAGGCTACCTGGAGGACAGCCTAATCCTCAGTGCATCAACCAACACTGGCCTTTTTCAGGGGGCATGTCAGCTCCTAGAACAGGTATGCTTTTTAGCTGATTTGATTTAAAGGCAAAGTACCCTTAAGTTTCCGTAGTACATTTTCATTGATACTATGAAGTACACAAGTAATAGAATTTGACCCCGTGTAATAATTCATTACCTATTAACTCTTAGTGAGCAGAGTAAAAGAAAGTAAGAAAACAGAGTGTGTAATGCATCAGCTCTTGAAGACTGCAAAGGGTAGCGGGGGGTAGTGCTGTGTTGTTAGAATAGGAGCTGGGAAGAAAACAATATGAGACTCAAAGGGTCTACGATGCAAATCTAGAAATTATTCAGTGTCTTGAAACACTTTGTATGACCATGGAGACTCAGATATTAAGGGCTGTAAACAGGCATTATTCATGTAAAACTAAGTTGGTAACAACATAAAGTCGAAAATCCAGACACTGTATAAGTGTGCTACTCATGCATTGAAGTGCAGGACAGTCCCTCTGGAGTCATGTCTTGACCTACAAAAAGAGGAAACAAAAAACAGACACTAATAACAGAGGCAAAGACAAAGATGGTAACACAGTTATCATGTACATAGTGAATAAATTCAAGAATCATTATATCAAGCATGTTGTTTAGAGTCTGAAAATAAATATTTAACCTTTTGCATTACATTGGTTTTGTTGGTGCGATTTTGAGAGTGCAGCTCATTCGCTCTCTAGACTGTTACTTGGGATGGCCTCCCTTAGCTGCAGCACCAGCTATGCCATGAGATGCACTGCAGACAGCTTTGCTCACTAAATCCACCAGTATGCCTGCTTATGTGGTAAGGTGACAGTTTAACTGATGGAGAAGTAAGCAAGGAAAGTCATGTTACTGCAGAATCATGTATTATTGGGGCTATAAGTTCTGTATGTAGCCCCTCCCCCACACAGGGGTATGATTCAGATGGCTCAACAGGGGACTACATCACAACAGAAATTTATATTTTACCAGGGCACAGCAGTGGACCAAGGATTTACCCAGCTCTGGCTCATGCTGCTTACTCTCTGTTCTTCATACAGCCAGAAAAGATGATAAGGAGATAACATTTGATGCATAAGTTCATCACTTTACTCATCTCATGTGAAAATACAATATATTATCTGACAAAGTTCATAACCATCAAAATGCTTATCAGTACTCACACCCTCCAGTGTTTCTAGCTGTAGCCCTTAAGACAGAAAATAAAGAAGTTACACAGGGGCCGAGGGGTTTGCCATCTTCGAGGAACGTACAGAACTGGCAGAACCAAGGAGGAGGAGGAATGGCGGGTGGTAAAGAACAGGGAGTGAGAGGATTTGCTCTAAGAAGGACAAATGGAACAAAGGACAGTTCTCTGGTTGAGATACCTACATCTAATAGATATACAGAACTGGCAGATATAGGGAAACAAGGTACTACAGAAGGGGAATAGGATGGGGAACTACAAGGACATATGTTGAAGGTGAGGGAGTGGAGAAGGGAGTTTCTCAGAAGGTCAAACAAGTAACAGAAGCTAAGGATGAGAGGGGGAGAGGGAGGGGAGTAGCTCAAGAGGGCAAAAGGGGGGGAGCTAGAAGGGAGAGGAGAACAATGAAGGAGGTAGAGTTACAGGAGGGAATGGAGAAGGCATAATGGGAGCAAGGATGGGAAACCAGGGAGTGCGGGGATCGAATGGGAGAGAGGAAACAAAACGAGTGAGAGTTGCTGGTACGCATGGGATGACTCTAACAAAGGAAAAGGAGGGAATGAAGAGAGGGGGGACAATAGCTTATGAGGAGATGAAGGGGTGTTCGGGGTACAGACACATAAGCAGCAGAAAGGTAGTGATCTTCAGGGATTCAATTATAAAGGGTATGCAGTAGGGGTTAAAGGGGGACCCATGGAATAATACGCTGGTAGCTTGCATGCTGGGAATGGAGTCGGGGGGGCAACACTTAAGATCAAGGAGGTGGTAAGGGAGACAGGAGGGAAGCCTGACTTGATTATACACCTTGGAACCAACGATCTAGCATGAGTGGAGGAGGAAGGGGTGGTACAGAACAGATTTAAGGAAATAGAAAACTCATGCAGGGATTCTGTGAACTCACTGGCCTTTCTGGAAGAAATCCCAGTTCCTAGGGCCAGCACAGCTAGGAAAAGGAGAACAGTGGAACTCAATGAGTGCCTGGGTGTTTGGTGTAAAGAAGAGGGGTACAGTCTTATAGTGGTGTGGGGGGACACATGGTTAAATAAGGGGTGTTATTGCCCAGACAGACTACACCTTAGTTGAGAGGGGAAGAAAATACTAAAGATCAGACAGAGGAATATATGGGACAGGAGCTTAATTTAAACTGGTGGGGGTGGGGGAGGGGACCAGAAGGCCCACACAGTTTGAAAAGGGTAGGTCAGTAGACCTCCTCCCCACAAAGACAGTAACAACAAAGGGGGAAGGGGACAGGGGGCAACTTATGAGTGGGGGAGAGGAAAAGGAAGGAGGGCAAACCAGGACAAAGTTATTGAAAAAAAAGAGCTAAGGTATTACAGAGACAAAGTGGAGGGTGGTGTCGCTGAATGCCCGCAGTCTCAGGAACAAGATGGTAGAAATACAAGCCCTCTTATTGGAGTGTAAGGTGGATATAGCGGCAGTTACCAGGACCTGACCTACAGCACACCATGACTGGGATCTATCAATCCCAGGGTACAAGCTATACAGAGTGGACCGAGAGACAGGCAAAGGAGGGGGTGGCAGCATACATCAGGGAGGGAATAATTTGCATGAGGGAGCAGTACAAGGAAAAGGAAAAGGGGGACATAGAAATATTGTGGCTCCAGTTACAAGCTAGAAGAGGAAGGAAGATCAGGATGGGGGGTGGTGTACAGACCACCCAATCAGGGTGAGGACAAGGACAGAGATCTGCATTCTCAGTTGAGGATTGCAGCCGGAAAAGAGGAAGTGGTGGTGGTGGTGGGGGATTTTAACCTGCCTAAAGTGGACTGGGATACTCCCACCACATCCTGCACCAGAAATCAGGAAATCTGAAATGCAATCCAGGACGGTTTCATGACTCAGTGTGTGCTGATGCCACCAGAGAGGGGGCAGTCCTGGACCTAGTGCTCACCAGACTATGGATGGAAGAGCATTCCACAAGGATGGCCCAGATACACTAAAGACACAGTTTTCAGAGGTCTTGAGCTGTACCCGGGGAATTACCAGGAGGCCCCTTGAGGAGGCACAGAGGTAGTGATCAGAGGTCACCGGTGTCAGGAGCTCTAACAGGTAGCCAGGACCCATTCCATTTAGGGCCCTATAAGTGAGAAGCTCCACTGTGAAAAGGACCCTCCACCTGACTGGCAGCCAGTGAAGAGCACGCAGAACCAGGGTCACATGACTAGACCTATAAAAGGCCAGTCAGTAACTGGGCCACTGCATTCTGCACCTGATGCAGTTGGCGGAGGATCCCTCCCGTGACCCTAATGTAAAGAGCATTACAGTAGACAAGCCTGGAGGAGACAAAGGCATGACTAGCATCGGCAGGTCCTCGGGCAGAATGAGGGGCTTAATCCGGGAACTGTTCCATAGATAGTAGAAACCCCTGCTGACAATAGACGACACCTGATCTTCAAAAGTCAGCCTGCTGTCAAAGAACACACCCAGATTTCGCACCCTCAAGGAAGTCATCAACAGAGTGGATCCTAGAACAAGGCCAGAATTCACCTGGGATGGCGACCCAACCTGCCCACAACCAGGCTCGATCACCAACGCCTCCATCTTAGCCGGGTTGAGTCTCAGCCAGCTGGAAGCCATCCAGTCATTGATTTTAGCCAGACAAATGTTAAGCACATCCACAGCTCCTAATGCTCTGGGAGCAAAAGACAAATACAGTTGGGTATCATCTGCATAGCAGTGAAACTCCACACTGTATTGTCATATGATCTCACACAGAGGCAGCATATACACTGTGAATAACATTGGTGAGAGCATTGAGCCCTGTGGAACTCCACAAGACAGAGGCATCGAGGAGGAGAAGAAATTCCCCATCACCACCTGCTGCACCCTGTCTGAGAGATGGGACTCAAACCACTTGCTGATCATACCAGCAAGTCTACAAAACTCACGGAGCTGATTCAACAACATGACATGATCCAGAGTGTCAAAAGCTGAAGAGAGATTGAGGAGCACAAAAACTGACCTGCCTCCTCTATCCCTAGCTCTGAGCAGATCATTATACACCCTCACTAGAGCTGTTTCTGTGCTATGTGTTGCCCAAAAACCAGACTGAAATGGCTCATAAATGTCCAAGGACACCAGGTGATCCTCGAGCTGTAGTGCCACCAACTTCTCAACAACCTTGCTCAGAAAAGGCAGGTTGGAGATAGGACAGTAATTCACCAGGACATCAGGGCTGCTGATGCCTTTCACATCAAAGTGCATGGCTTATTGTAATCTCTGACTCAACTCCTTTCTGAAAGGCAGGTTTTTTAGCAACAGTCGGTCACCTGTCTTCTGTAATGTTCAATGGTGGGGGATGTGCGAATCACTCACCTAATTTCTTTTCATGTGAGGAAGCTCTCTTTGTGCATGCTTTTTGCCATGCCAGACACGTGCATCCAAACGTGACCATGTGCAGGCAAGAAGTTAAAATACAAATACTTGTTTTGGAGATTTCATTTGGAAAATAATGTCTGGGGCACAGATAGACATGGATTATGGTAGGTCTGCACCCCCGTCCCTCAGATGAGCATATCTCCCACTCATTGGCTCAATTAGGATGACAATGGCAAAAGTCCACCTCTTGTTCTAGTTGATCCACAGCAAGGCATCCATCAAACTCCCTTGCTCTCAGATTCTATGCATGTGAAAGCTCTGGGAACGCCCCTCATAAAGAAGTCCCTGGGACCCTGGGATCACAGTAAGGAGTCACTTAGGGCTTAACCAAAAGGTGTCTATATTTTCACTCACATAAATCACCTCAAAGGGACCAAGAGAGAGAGAGAGAGAGAAATGGTGCCTAAGCACTCATTCAGTACACAACAAGGTCCCTCCCTGCTAGAACTCTGGGTGTTTGACATTATCTAAAACTCCCCTAAGCCTCAGGGAAGCATATTAACAACCACCCTCCCCCTAGTGGAAGTAGGAGGATGTTACATGTACTTGCTGTAAGCTGTGTAAAGTGTTATTTACAAAACCTGCTATTTTTATGTCTTGCGTGTGCGCAAACAACATATTGGGTAGTATGAGAAATGCAGAGGTGTGTCCACGTTGTTGAATACAGGGCATGGTTTAGTAGGTGCATCCCTCATTCACCAATTAGCCAGCATGCTAGCAGTGACACAAGTTTATGCAAAGTGCCACCAACTTGAAACAAACATGCCGCTGCTATCAGAGACAAGCTCGTCATGCAGCTGAATGGATGACATGTCTCCATAAGTGCCTTTGCTAGTGAAACATTCAATAAACATGGTTGCAGAAACATAGAAACACAGAATTTGATGGCAGATAAAGACCGCTTGGCCCATCCAGTCTGCCCATTTCCCTACCTAATGGATAAGCTGCAGATCCTAGTTAACGAACAGCCTACCTCTTTCTACCCCCACCCCCTAGAATTGCCTTATGACTGTCCCATGCATGCTTGAATTCAACCACTGTTTTTGACCCTACAACCTCCTCCAGAAGGCTGTTCCAGTCCATCCACAACCCTCTCTGTGAAAAATACTTCCTTACATTACCTCTGAGCCACCCCCCTCTATCTTCAAATTGTGCCCCCTTGTTCTTGCACACCTCTTTTTTTGAAAGATGCAACCCTCTTGGACTTTGTTGATTCCCTTGAAGTGCTTGAAAATTTCTATCATGTCCTCCCTCTCCCTCCTTACCTCGAGGCTATACATATTAAGCTCCTTTAGTCTTTCTTTGTATGTCTTCCAGTGCAGATCCTACACCATTTTAGTTGCCCTCCTCTGGACAGCGTCCATCCTGCCTATGTCCTTGCAGAGACTGGGTTTCCAGAACTGCACGCAGTACTCCAGATGGGGTCTAACCAGCTGTCTGTACAGAGGGATAACAACTTCCTGTTTTCTACTGGTGATGCCTCTCCCGCTCCATCCCAGTATTCCCCTAGCCCTCCTTACTGCCATCTCACATTGCTTGCCCACCTTTAACTCGTCTGATATGACTACCACCAGGTCCCTTTCCATTTTTGTTGTTGTTAGTATCTCACCCCCCATTGTGTACACTTCCTCTGGTTTTTTTTTTCCAGGTGCATTACCTTACACTTCTTAGCACTGAATCTAAGCTGCCATACATTTGACCATTCATCTAACCTTGCCAAATCCCTTCGCATCCTTTCCACCCCACCTTGTGCATCAACTCTGTTGCAGATCTTTGTGTCATCTGCAAAGAGACATACTTTTCCTTCCAGTCCCTCTGCAATGTCGCTTATAAAGACACTGAAGAGGACCGGTCCTAATACTGAACCCTGCGGTACCCCAGTAGTAACCCCCCTTTCTTCAGAGTGGACTCCATTTACTATTACCCTCTGTGTCCTATTCTCCAGCAACTTCTTTACCCAGGCTATCATCTTGGGACCCACTCCCAGGCTGGTTAACTTGTATATTAATCTTTTGTGTGGGACTGTGTCAAATGCCTTGCTAAAGTCTAGGTAGACCATGTCCACAGCCCCTCCCTGATCTACTACTTTGGTCACCCAGTCAAAGAAATCTATTAGATTCATCTGGCATGACCTTCCCGCAGTGAATCCATGCTGCGTTAGGTCCTGTGCCCCTCTGGCCTCTAGGTACTCAACAATTCTTTCCTTCAGAAGTGATTCCATCATTTTCCCTATCACTGAGGTTAAACTAACAGGTCTGTAGTTTCCTGCTTCTGCCCTGCTCCCACTGTTGTTAAGGGGACTCACATCTGCCTTCCTCCAGTCCTCAGGTACCACCCCATCCTCCCATGATTTGTTAAAGAGGGCAGTCAGTGGTGTCACTAGTTCTACCCTTAGTTCTTTTAGAATTCTGGGATGAATCCCATCAGGCCCCATTGCTTTGTCGGCCTTCAGTTTTAAAAGTTCTTTCAGAACCCTTTTTTCTGTAAATGGGCTGGTATCAACTTCTGTATCCAGAGTGTTTCTATTGTTTGTTTTAGGTACCTCCTCCACTTCATTTGTAAATACTGAGCAAAAATATTTGTTTAGTATCTCTGACTTTTCACAGTCACCCTCTGCCCACCCCTTCCCCTTTATTAAGCCTCACTATCCCTCCCTTGGTCTTTCTTCACTCCCTGATGTACCTAAAAAAGGTTTTATCCCCCTTCTTAACTGAGTTGGCTATCTTTTCCTCGGTTCGGGCCTTTGCTGTTCTGACTGCCTTCCCAGCTTCCTTTTGCTTTAACTGATACAATTATCTGTCCTGCTCCTTCTGTGATTCCTTGTACTTCCTGAATGCTTTCTTTTTCTCTTGAATCTTCACTGTCACCACCTTTGAGAACCATAGTGGTTTCTTACATCGTTTAGTTTTGTTTATTTGTTTCAAACAAAGGCTTGTTACTTCTATGATAGCAGTATTTATTATTCCCCATTGTTCTTCCACACCTCCTTCCTGCCCATTTGTAAGTGCATTCCTTAGGCACTCACCCATTTTGGCAAAGTCAGCCCTCCTGATGTCCAGTACTTTTGCCTTTGTTTGACTTGACTGTATTGCTGTGTTTATTGTGAACCATACTGTTCGATGGTAGCTAGTTCCCAGATGGCTACCCACTTCTACATCTGTGATCCTCTCTCCATCTCCATTTGAGAGAACCAGGTCTAAGATTTCTCCCTCTCGAGTGGGTTCCAATACTAGTTGTCTAAGGCATGCCCCCTGTAGGGCACCTAGAATAACCCCACTCTTAGTAGTGGCTGCTGCAACTGCACTCCAGTTAACATCTGGCATATGCAGATCACTCATCAGCAATATCTCCCCTTTTTCTGCCATTCTAAATATACTTTCTATCATTTCCTTGTCCATTTCCTCCCCTTGGGGGGGGGGGCTGTCTGCAACCTCTGTGCGGATTGTGGTGCCATTGCCTGTCTCCAAATTGACCCAAAGTGCTTTTTCTCCTCCCTGTTTACCCTTTTGTTCTGTTGCTTTGATTCCTTCCCTTATGTAGAGAGCTCCTACTCCTCCTCTTTTACCCTCCCAGTCCCTCCTGTAGATAGTGTATCCTGGTATGTTTATGTCCCAGTCATGATTCTGTGTGACCATGTTTCTGTGACTGCCATGATATCCAGATATTCCTTCTCCATCAAGGCCACTAATTCAGGAAGCTTGTTACCCAGACTACGGGCATTGGTACTCGTTGCTCTCCATTTTTTGATGGCTTTACCTTCTGTAGCAGCATCACCCACTGACCTTTCTGCCTTGGTCTTTTTATCATTAAGTACCCTGTTTTGTAGGGGGAGGCTGGGATTTTTCCTGCTGCTTATCAGTGCCTCCCCCCTTGACTAGTTTAAAAGCTTGCCAATGAAGCATTTAAACCGATTGCCCAAAAGACTTGTTCCTTTCCTTGACAGATGCAGACCATCCTGCCAGTATAGGCTGGTGTCCATCCAGGTGGAACCCCAGTCTCCAATAAAGCCAAACCCCTGTGCTCCACACCATTTTTTCAACCATTCGTTAAACTGCATGGTGCAAAATACCCTCGCCTCACCCATGCCACTGACAGGCAGCACCTCTGAGAAGGATACTGTGTGTGCTACTTGTCTTAGGCCCCTCCCCAACTCTGCAAAGTCCTTCTGCACTGCTCTAATCTCATGATGAGCTAAGTCATTTGTCCTTGGGTGGACAATGACGTCCAGCTCAGACTCCCGTGCAACTGTTCACGTGATCCTAAGGATGCGCTTCGTGTCCCTCCAAGCCATGGCACCTGGCATACACCTTACTTCAGTTTTCCCTGCTCCCCCCAGTTCTATCTCCCTAATAATTGAGTCCCCCTGCAGGAGCTGCTTCCTTTCCCTGTGGTGTCCTCTGCCTCCTTCCTGAGGGCCTCCCTTGTGACACTTGTCTGCAACCTCCTTAGTCTTCTCTGCGGGTGCATCCATAGGGGAACTACGCTCTCCCAGAATGGTGTATGGATTGTGGAGTGGAACAACTGACTGGGTATGCCTTTGTTCCACCACCCTTACCCTCCCTGAGCCCACTGTGGTCCAACTGCTGTGCTTTCTTCGCAACCTCTGAGGTAGTGGTGGCGGCTCTGGTGCTCCCTGGATTAGGGAGGTTCCCTTACTACTGTTCAGTGTGGCCTGGGGGAAGGTTCCCTTACTACTGTCCAGTGTGGCCTGAAGACGGGCAACTTCCTCCCCCAGGGCAGAGAGTTGTCTGCAAACAGGGCAGCATCTCAGCCTCCATAAAGACTCCCAGAAGACTGCTGCCCCACAGCCATTACATTGCACTACTCCCCACATGACTGTCTACCTTCTTATTTATTTTGTGTGGGTGTGTGTGTGTGTGTGTGTGTGTGTGATTGGTTTGCTATATAGAAATATATATACTATATAATGTGTATGCTTATATTGTCAGTGCAGTGTGTTAGAGAGCATATGACAGTGATGTGCCTTGCCCTCTTGAAGAAATGATGTCAGAACCCCAGGTATAAAGGAACTATTTCCAGGGGTGGGTGGGGTGAGGGTGGGAAGGGTTTGGGCCTAAACTGTGCCCTCATGAAACAATCAGCTAAAAGCGCTGACCTACCGCTGCGATGAGTGCCTTCCTGTCAGCAGGATACCCTACACGACAATTTGACAGACAAACTACCCTGCTTATCAAACACAGAAAAATCCAGACATCCAAGTTAGACACAGGTAAACCTCCCCAGCCCCAAAACAGCCTGGTGACTTGTGCTTTGAAAGCAGTCAGCCCCAAAACACATCAGCTGTGCACAAGGACAGACACAGTAAACAGTATTCAGTCCCTCTGGGTTTAAACTCTTCCTGCACTGAAAATCTTAACAATTGTAACAAAAGTAAAGCAAGGTCCACCTCCCTCTGTTGATTGAAAGACTGCCTTTTCTGATAATTCTAAGTTCCTTATTTCACCTTTCAGTTAGAAGTAGCCTCCACCTGAAGAATATTAACTTTCCTAATGAATCTGCTACAAACTAAAGAGAATTGTAAATTGTAAGGTTCACCTCCCTCAGTTGTGAGCACAACTTTCGTTCTTGCAAATCCTAAGTCCAGTGTTGCAACTTCCAGCCAGAGGTAGCTTCACCTGAAGAATATTAGGTTCAGGGCATGCCACTGCCACAGAATCCCAAAAGAAGGCCAACATCGGGGATCCAAGTCCTGTGTTGGCATGTCTGCCACCCCTCCCCACATTGTGTGGTACACTGGGAGCCCACCCCAGTGTGCTGCCGCTAAGAGAAAGCTGACCGCATCGTCAGGTTCAACCCCCCCCGGACCACCCCCATTGTGTGGCAATCTAGGAGCCCACACCAGTGTTGCCAACATCAGGCCCCCCCAAATGTTATGGGGCACACTGGGAGCCCACCCGAGTGTGCCCAACATTTGTTTTAATTCACCTGTAAAGAAAGAAAATGGTCCCGCAAGGTCTGGTTGTTTTTTCTGTGTACCTGAAAAAGAGAAAATGGTCCGTTGTTCGTGGTGCCTCCCTTCCCCCAAGCTGCACTCACCCTCTGCGCATCCCACCTCTCCACACACACACCCTCACCTCATACTTACCTCCAGAGGTCTAGCACTGCGACCTTCGGTAGAGCGGGAACATATCTGCACTCTTCAAAGCCGAACTGCAAAATTAAGAAATGCCAGTAAGCTGTATAATAGCATAAATGGGGGGTTTCAACTTAAGTGGATATCTCAGCCTTTTTTTTTGAGTTTTGGCTCCAAATGTTTAACATGGGGTTCTTGGGACCCTACCTCATGAACACATGCACTGTCATCTCGTTATTCGGTCCTGAAAGGTCATTTTGCAGTCACTGTGTGGAATCACCTTCCGGTACTGATTAACAAAATCACAGTGCAACTGCTCATGAGGCGGGGTCCCAAAAAGCCTACGTTGCAAATTTGGAGAAAAAATTCCCAAAAATGACTATGTTATGAGCATGCATTATACAGTTTCCATGCACACTTGTAACTTTGGCAATTTTTAATATTTTCACTCCAGATTTTCAACATTGCCATTTTTTCCCACATCCTTGGGAACGGTAAAGCTGTCGTTTTTCACATCCTGCCCAAAATGTGTTTTCGCACATGTGGAGCACAATGGCAAGGTTACTGTGGGAAATCAATGTTCAGGACAGATTAACAAAATCACAGTGCCACTGTTCAAGAGCAAAGGTCCCAAAATGCCTATGTTGAAAATTTGGTCAAAAAACATCCTCAGAACAATTGCATTATGGGTGTGCGTTGCGCAGTTTCAATGCACGCTTGTGCCTTCACCAATTTTTCATATTTTCACTCCAGATTTTCAACATTGCCATTTTTTAACACCTCCTCATGAGCAGTATGGCTGTCATTTTTCACATCCCACCCAAAATGTGTTTTTGCACATGTGGTATACAATGGCGTGGTCGCTGTGGGAAATCAATGTTTGGGACAGATTAAAAAAATCACAGTGACACTGTTCATTAGTGGAGTTCTCAAAATGCCTATGTTGAAAATTTGGTTAACAAAATCCCCAAAATGATTTTGTTACAGGTGTGCGTTGCACATTTTCTAGGCATGCTCATGACTTCACCAATTTTTCATATTTTCACTCCAGATTTTCAACATTGCCATTTTTTACACCTCCTCATGAACAGTATAGCTGTCATTTTTCACATGCTGCCTGAAAAGTGTTTTCACACCTGTGGTGCCAAATGGCACAGTCACTGTGCAAAATCACCTTTCAGCTAAAGAACTGATAGTGCCGCTGTTCATGAGATGGGGTCACAAAAAGCCCATTTGGAGTGAAAATACCAAAAAATGCCTGCGGTGTTAGGGTTTCCAACTGTAATGCCCCACTCTGCAGAGACTGACAGGTGTCAGGTGTGACTTGGGATTGTCGGCTGTAATGCTGACACCATTCCACCCCCACCCCCACTCTGCAGCCAGTGACAGGCATCAAGGTGTGCCTTGGACTCTTCAGCCCTAAAGTTCACCCCATTCTCCTATACTGCACCCATCTCAACATATTTCCTTACGGAATGGTGTAAGCATAAGGCCCAAAGACCCCAAGGCACAACGTGACACTTGTCAGTGTCTGCAAGGTAGGGTGAGGTGAAATGGTATGAGCATTGTGGCCAATGGCCCAAAGGCACACCCAATGCTTGTCAGTCTCTGCAGGGTGGGGGTGAGGTTGGTGTCAGTTCAGTACTTCACTGCCATTCCTATTCTGCATCTCTCTAACTTCTGCACTACCAATTCCAATGCCAGCAAGACAACATTCAGCATTGACAAATGCTTGTCTTATATTGGCCTTTTGCTAGCTGTGGGCCAGTACATTCAGCAAGATGAACAAATATATTGTTGAGTTAACCTCCCTGAGAGTGTCTGCTAGTGTACCTCTTTGAGGTTCGCTTCTGCTACAAAATTATGAGCCTTGTAATGATACATTATGGAACACATTGTGCCAATCTCAAATAACGTGGTCAACTTGACTGTACTGTAATTAGTCTTCTATCTCCTTTTTACTTCTCTACTGGCACAGTAGTACTGTTTCTACCCTGGCATAAATTTGCAGCTTGTGGTAACACTGAACTCTGTTTGCTATCTCTGGCTGTCCCTCTCAGTGTTTCAGACTAAGGCTATGAGGAGCTCCTCTTTGAAATGATGCCCTTTCTTCACACCAGAAACTCCATGTAAGATTTGCAGGACTCTGGTAGTGAAAGCCTCTTCAAAGATGTCTACGTACTCTACATATGTAGAAGTGTTCTGCCCACAAAGCCAGTACTATTTATTTATTTTATTTATTTGATATTTGGAAACAACCTTTGAGCAAGAGCTCATTTACAAAGGCTCCACATCAAGAGACACAGAACATACACAGAGACATTACTGAATTTACACACAACATATATTGCAACAGGCAGAATTATTTACATGGAATCAGCAGCCTTGGGTACATCATAGCAGTCAGGTAACATTAGAATGTACAGACTAAAGTGATCACAGCAGTAGATTGGGAAAGTTATACCATGACCCATCTGTGGTTCTAGTGTGGCAGCATGGCGGGGAGGAAAACAGAGTAGACCCAAGTGTCCAGGCCTTGTCCTCAGGGTAGTGGGTAAGGGGGGGAGACTATTGTGGGCAGCAGGGTGAGAGAGTGGGATCAGGACAAGGGCCAGTCAGAGCAGATGAATGGGCTGAGAGCAGAAGGGGGCATGAGTGGTGGTGGGAAGGGTAGGGACAGAAGGGTGAGGGGGAGAGGAGGGGATGAGCAGGAAAAAGGGGGGCAAGAGGTGGTAAGGTAGATGTAGAGAGAGTGGGCACCAGCATGGGGGGTGAAGGAATGGTAGTGTAGAGCATAAGACCCGCAGGAGAAGGAGCTTAGGATCTCAGCGGACAGGTGCACTTACTGCTGGAGGCAAGGTACTGCTTGAGTTCAAACTTGAAAGTGCAGAGACTTGGGGTATTGTGCATCACCAGGGGTAGCTCATTGAGCCTGAGGGGGGCTCTGTAAGAGAAGGAGCATTGCCCGAGTGCATTTCTGAGAAATGGTACGAGAAGTGTGTCCTGTTTATGTCCTCAGGTTCCATAAAGGGAGCCAGCCTGGGTGAAGATTTCGGTGATGTAAGGTGGGGTCTTGCCCAGGAGAGCCTTCTTGCCAAGTAGGCAGGTCTGGTACTTGATTCTAGTTCCAAGTGAAAGCCAATTTGTCTGAGCATACAGGGAGCAGGTGTGAGTAAAGCAGTCCACATCTAAGGTGAGTCTACATGCCTTATTGAGTGCAGTACTCACGCATTTCAGAATCGTGTCAGTGGCAGCACCACAGACCACCATCCCATAGTCAGTGGTGGAGAGAATGGAAATAGTAACAGAGAGTCGGAGGGCAGTCTGCATTAGGTTTTTTCTATGCCTATAAAGAATTCCAAGCTTGGTGTGCACTGCCTTTACAATCTGATCAATGTGTTGTCCGAAGGAGAGGGTGTCATCAATGGTAACCCCCAGGTACTTGAAAGAGTGCACCTGCTCCAGCGATGCATTAACATTATTGTTGATGAAGATGGTGAACCTCCTATTGAGTTGTGGGCTAGACAGGAGCATGGTCTTTGTCTTTTTATAATTGAGCAAGAGTTTGTGACCACTGAACCAGTCCTCCAGCTGATGGAAGGAGGACTGCAGCTCATTCTGCAGTGTGTCGATGCAGGAATTGCTGTGGAGGATGATAGCGTCATCGATGTACAGTATGATTTTGTTGTCACAGGTCTTCGGAAGATCACTCTGAAAAAGGTCGAATAGCAGGGGTCCCAGGATAGACCCTTGGGGAACCCCTAATGTCATCTTTCTGAATTCTGACACAGCTTGTCCGAGTCTGTCATTCTGTGACCTTAGTGACAGGTAGACATGGAACCAGTGCACTGTGTTTGTGGCTAACCCTAGCCTTTGTAGTTGAGCCAGGAGGAGGGAGTGGTGTACTGTGTCAAAAGCTTTTGTCAGATCAATAAAGATGGACCAAGCTAGCGTGCCTTCATCCAAGTCCTTTTGTATGATGTTGGTGTACTCCACTAATGCCGTGGTAGTGCTGTGATCCTTTCTAAAGCCATTATTGGGGACATTGCAGGTGTTATTTATATAGGTAGTCTGTGAGTTGATCTGCAGCAATCTTTTCCAGAGCTTTGGATGGGGGGAGAGGATTGAAATGGGTCTATAATTGGCAATGCAAGATCTGTCTCCACTCTTGTAGACAGGGGTCACTAACTCTTGTTTCCAAACAGTAGGAAATTTTGCTATGGTGAGAGATTTATTGAAAGGTTTGGATATGGGACCGATGATTTCATCCAGGGTAAGGGCTACCAGTTTCATATCTACTCCGTTGCTTCCCATTCTTGTTTTGCCCTGGATTTTTTTACATGGTATTTTGCCTCCTTGACTGTGACCCATTTAAAATATAAATTAGGGTGCTTACTCATGTTAGGCACGCTGCAGTGATGTACACTCTTGGGGTTGGTATAGTCTGGAGGGAGGACCGAGCTGAGGTCTGTAAAAGCGGCATTGAAGACTCAGCTATGGTGAAAGAATCCATGGTGTCCGACCCATTTATGTCAAGCAACTTGGGGTGCTGTTTTTCTCCTTTCCAAGAAAAATATTGATATTCTCCCAGAACTTCTTTCCATTGCCCCAGCTGTAATCAGGTTGTTCTTTGTGATAGTTAGCTTTGGTTTGCCTGATCAGATGTGCACACATATTTCTTGAGGACATGTAATTCTGATAATTGGCCATCGCTCCTGTGGAGTTAGCCCTAGCCCAGAGGTTGTCCCTTTCCCTCATGAGAGTGAGGAGCTCACTAGTGATCAACCTGTTGTTATAACTGCATGTTTTCCTTTTTCTTACTGGAGCAAATTTATCGCAGACACTGTTAAAAGATTCAACAAAGTATTTTAGGGCTTGGTCAAGGTCAGGCAGTGAAACTATGGGTGACCAGTCAATTCAAGATAGTGCTTCTTTTAGTGGCCCCAACTGCCCTTTTCTCTGGACCCTGCACTCCAACCATGATGGGGAGAGGTTTTTTAAGTTTGTTATTCCACCTGAAGATGATTGGGGAGTGGTCGTTCAGAGTATTTGGCTGCACGGTGACCTCTGTTATCCTGGAGGGTGAGTTTGAGAGGAGCCAGTCAATGAGTGTACTGGAGCCCATCCTTTAATTCCTCCTAGTGGGTTCAGTGACCAGCTGTGTTAGAAACATGCTGGCCACAGTGTCCCTCTGAGAGGTTGACTCCTGGCTGAGCCAGTTAAGATTAAAATCCCCTGTGACAATGAGCTCACAGTCTTTGTTGAGAATGCCTAAGGCCTCCATGACTTTTGAAAAGCCTTCACTAGCCTTTTTAGGTGGTAGATACACTGAGGTGATAATAAGAGACATGCTGTGTTGGCTGACCAGAAGTTTAACAGCAAGCAGTTCATAGTCTTTGGCTCTGCCAGTTATAGGAAGTAGTGAGCCCTGGAGAGAGTCTGTGACGTATATGAGTTTGCCTCCTCCTCTCTTGCCTTTCCTGTCATTCCTGAAAGCCTGATAGCATGGCAGTGCGATTTCACAGTTTTTTGTCCTGTCAGTTAACCATGTCTCAGTGAGGCAGATGATGTCAGGATTGTGCTGGGCCACTCAGGCTTGGAACTACTCCAGCTTTGCATGGGGACTCCAGATGCTCATTGCAGCTATTCTGAGGCCCCGGTTCTTGCAGTCACTAAGTTCAGAGGCATCTTGTGGGCCAAGGTTTGGATGTATATTACCAGACAGTAGGAGCAGCATTAAGATGGCTTTCCTTGTTGAGAAGCAGAAGAAGTAAGTGAACATCCTATAGTGGGGTTTAAGTTTGCATGGAAAAAGTGTCATGCTTCTGTGCCCAGTTGGGGGCGGTATGTAGAGTGCCCTATTGCCATGGCAATGGCCATGATTTGGGGCCACTGGAAAAGTTTGTGGCAAGATCGCCTCAGAGTTGGGCCATGCTGATGAGGTTACCATCGATACTAAAAGGAAAGCACCAGCTGTGAGGTTGGTATTGAGGGCTTAGGGTAGAGGGGGAGCTCTAAAGTGGTTGCTGGGGTTGCCGGCTTGAGGGATGCATAGAAAGAGAAAGGGTAGCAGGAATAGAGTTATCCTGCACATTTTCAGAAGAACAGCAGTAGGTGGGTAGGAGGTGAGAGGCAGTGGGGCCAGAGAAGCAGGATTCATTGTGCAAGCTCAGAATAGGGGCAGAGTCAGTAAGGAGGAACAGATTAGCTTGTGCAGACTGGTCAACAGGTGGGAGCAGCTGAGTAATTATGAACAGAAAAGAGAGAGAATATACCTTTAAGACAGTTTAGCTAGAGTAGGGATCCAATGAGAAAGGGAGGTAGTTGGTGTGGGAGAAGTTTAAGAGAGTAGGGATCCAATAAGAGAGGGAGGTAGTGGGGATGGGAGGAGTTTAAGAGGATTTAATATTGGCCTGGGCATATAAACATATAAAGCATATATGAAGCATATAAGAACGTCCTTATATGTAAGCATATATCAATCAATCAATCAATCAATCAATTTTTTATTTATAAAAAAGGCACCTTTCCAAAACCAAGGCACCTGTACAATAAAATAAAACAAATAAAGTAAAATTACATACATTACATAAATTCAAATAAATATGAAACCAGATAAAAAGACTTCAATTACCAAAAGCCAGATCAAACAGACAAGTTTTTAATGCAGTTTTAAAAAGCATATAAAGCACATAAGAATGCCACTGTCTTACGTCCTCACTAGATTTCAGTCAGAAGTCTTCTGTTAGGTGTTTTAGAGTTTATACTAAGGGCTTGTGTTGTTAATCAAAGTGTAACCTTCTGGCAAAATGAGTCCTTGAACATTTTGGGATTTCAGTTCCTGCAATTGCTTGCTTTGTGTCTCTGTTTGCACTGAACTACAACAGGCTGTTTTAAAGGCATTACAACACAGCAGTAATCTAAACAGCCTGTGGTTCCTCTGGAAAAACTATAGCATTTATACACAGTTGTATTTCCTATATTCCCCATTGATATTTTCAGCATAGTCTCTATTTCTACGTAAATATGTCTGTAAACAGGATCCACTCCCTTTGGTCTTCATCTGCTCAGGAAAAAGATTCTATTTTGAAGCAGCTCTCTTTAGTAAAAGAAGTTTTCACAGAGATAAAACAGGCTATTTAAAGACAGCTCTCCGTATATAGTTTTTGTTGTTTTATAAAAGAAAGAAAAGCATAACATCATTGCATTTGTTACAAATGACTTTTCTGTCATTTGCAATATTTTTTTCAAGGAATTACTTATACAGTCTATTATACTGTAGGTCAGCTTTCCTCTTTTCTTTTGGTCAAGTTGACTTGTTTCTATATCTTGCAATCATTCAAAGTCTCATTTTTTTGCTTGATAACTCTCAGAAGCTTATTTGATGGACTTCTGCTAATGCAGTTGACGGTGGTGGACATGTCTGAGTGAGTTCCAACTTGAACTACCTTAAGCTGCTTAGTTTTGCCACACATTTGCCCCCTAACCACCTTTTGTTAAATAAATAGCCACTGTTTGTTCTCAGTTTTGTTTTCTGTGGCTTCCAAGTTTCCAAGTGTTGATATGGACCAATCTTTGCATGTTGTTCAACCGCTGGTGCTCCTGAATCTGCCACTCCTACCCAGATTGCAGGCCCCCAAACAGCACAAGCTTAATCTGTTGTACCCAAGTCCACTTGGAGATCCGCTGCTGGCAGACATCTTTTTTAGTGGAGTTTGCAGCTATTAAGTTAATGCTTACTGATCTGATATGGGAAGTCAAGGCTGTTCGGTCGTCGGTGGATGCCCTAGCTTTTTGAAGGGGTGATATGGAAGCACTGGTCAGCTCACTAGAGGATACCATGACTTGAGATGAGAAAAATCATTAGCCTCCACAGGAAAGTGGCCCACTTGGAGTAATGTATTGATGACCAGGAATACAGGCGCAGGAGGAATAACCTGCTCCTGTTGGGCATCTCTGAAAAGATGGAGGGTTCTGACCCCGTCAAATCTGTGAATAAGTTATTCATCCAGACTGCATGGCTTTCAAACAACAGTACTGAATATGACATTGAGAGGGCTCACAAAGCCTTTCATCCTATGCTGCCATAAGGAATATGCCCCTGAGCTATTTTCTGCCGTCTGTCAAACTTCAGGGACAAAGTGACCATACAATAGGCTGACAGAACTCATCCGACTTTACACTGACAAAACATTAAGTATTATATTTTTCATGATTTATTTAAGTCAGTGTGCAAAAAAATGTTGCAGGTGCTGTATTGGTCCTTTTAAGAACAGATCCAAAAACAAATGTGAGAAGAACTCTCTGGTTGTTGAGGATTCTGGACAACCTTTGCCCTTCTGAGGCTCCTCAGTTAAAAGCATACTGGTGTTAATTAGCTTCTCTGATGTAATCTTCTGTTATGTTTTAAATCTATATGTTAAACCAATGAGAATTATTTCTGTTTTTTAAACATAATCTGGTGTTAATAGTATGGGATTTTCAAAATAAGTGCCATAAAGCTTCTGAAGAATGACCGGGTAGGTTAGAAAGCTAGAGCACTTTGTTCTTTTCTGTAACAAGACACTGGTCAGGAAGCATATGAAAACCAGGAGCTATTTCAAAATTCACAAATAGTGTTTTATTTTTCTCAACAACAGCAAAATAAAAAATAGAAATGTGTTCAATATAACTATTTACAAAGGCACTACAGAGAAAACAACCCTCCTACTGAGTGTTTTTTCTCAGTTTCAAATCTCAGTCTTTCTCTCTCCCTTACAAAACACTGCTGCTCCTTTTATAACAAGTCTTTGCAGGGAACTTGTTAAGCAGGCAGTGTTTTTTCACAGAATGCTTTTTTCAGTTTCCAATGTTCTTGCAGATGCAACAAAAAGAACATACTGACCCAGAACTAACCTCTTGTTGACAGCTCTGCAAAGTTTGCACACCAGCATCTCAGTTTAACCCCTTGAGTTCCAAATAACTTTGCAATCATTTCAACAGTATAACTATATACAGTTTTAAACAAAGCAATTCCAGCATCAGTGACATTTCAACATAAAGATTCGCGTATATTTTTATACCAGCAGATATGCAAGGGGGAAGAAAATACAGAACAGCAAGGGAAGGCAGAGAGATGGTGAGGGGTGGAGAATTGCAAAACCATCGGAGTTATCAGTTCCTAGGTCTAACAAGAAAATTTAGTTGTGCAACCAGACAAAGAAGAGCCAGAAAAATAGAGGATAGAACAGACCCTTGTGTTTAAACTCTTTGTACACAACAAATGGGAAAGGGCCTTATTCAACCCTGTCATAGACAGGAACACCATCATGGATTCAGACCTGAATGGGTCTGGAAGGCACTGGATGGATCTATCCCCAGATCAATGGACACTGAAGAAATGTAGGGATGTGCTTCATTTAGTTGATCCTTGGTGGACTTTACACCCAGTGAACACAAAGTATACTTTCTATTTCCCTTCCATTAATACTATTTCTTAGCTAAACTTCTTAATTAGTCTGGGGCTATTTCAGGGCTTGCACCACACAGTGATTTTACCCTGGGTTATCTCAGACCAAACTCCTCAGGAGCTGGTGCTCTAAGTTGATCCCCTGAAGGAGACAGGCAATCTGTGGAGATTGAGTAATTCTCTCCTTAGGAATGTGGTCACAGTTACCCCCCTTCAGACTTTCCCTGAGAGCTTTTTCTGAGAATGCAGGTTCAGGGGATAGGGCTGATACCCTCTAGTGTGCCTTTAAGCGTGTTATATAGGGTAACTTTTCCTCCTCTCCTCAAAGGCTAAGAAACAAAAGCAGACCCAAGCAGTGCAGTTTCTGGCACAAATCTGGGATTTGGAGAAACAGTTGGCTATGGTGGTAATTGCACTACACGACAAGATAATACTCTTAGGGAGCACTATCAAGAGCTAAACAGAGAGCAGGCGAAGTTCACCCTGTTTAAGGCCAAAGTGAACTATATTTCTCAGGGAGAGAAAGTGGGTAAATTTTTGGTTCTGCTTCTTAAGGCACAAGAGGTGACCAGAATGGTTAGGCATATCCACCAATCTCATTTGGGGACACTTCTCACACAGCCACGAGATATTGTGGCAGAATTCCATGAATTTTATCAGCAGCTTTCTAACCTGAAACCAGGCCTTGTTTCACAGGACCAGATAGATACTTACCTGCAAGATACTTTGTTCCCAACTTTAGACCATAAGGCACAGGTAGTTCTACAGCAACCCTTGATACTAGGGGGAGTTTGAGACAGCCCTATACTCTGTGAGTCTAGATAAGACACTGAGATGGGATGGTCTCTCTGTTAATGTCTATAAAGTTTTAAAAGGTGTTCTTCTTAAATCCCTGTGTGAAGCATACAGTGAGGAGTATGAAAGGGTTGAACTTAATCATACCATGCAGTGGGCTAGTTTTTCTGTTCTACCTAAGTCCAGGAAAAATGAGAGTTATGTAGAGAATTACAGTGCAAATTCTTTGTTAAATGATTTGAAACTTGCAGCAAAACCCTTGGCTATGAGACTTTAAAAGGTTTGGTCACAGCTGATTAGAGCAGAACAGGTGATGTTTATGAGATCAAGGGTTTCTTCTCATCACTTTTGAAAACTGTTACATATTATCTCTTCATCCAGGCAGGCACCAGACCCATGGGTTTGGCCTTGTTGGACATGGAGAAAGGTTTTGATCGTGTTCATTGGTTATATTTGTTTAAGATTCTGGAGAGATACCAGATACCTCAGGAATTTATCAAATGGGTTCAGCTGTTATACTGCCATCCCTCAGCCCACATTCATAGTAATAAGGTTCTATAACTTGGTTTCTGGTTGAGGAACAGTACTTATCAGTGCTGTCCCTAATCCCCATTTATTTTTAACTTGCATTTGGAGCCATTAGTGGTAAAAATTTATCAGAATCCAAAGAGTCAAGGAATACAATTTGGTGACTGCCAATATAAACTGTCCCTTTATGCAGATGACACCTTGTTGCATTTTAGGAACCTTCTACCTCCCTTTCCACTGCCCTGAAGGAAACTGTTAATTTTTGGGTTATTTCTTATTAAAAACTGAATGTAGGGAAAACTACCATTTTAAAGCTCAACTGTAGAACCAGGCAATTATATCGTGAACATCTGGGACTTAACTGGTTGGGCAAATCTAAGTACCAAGGTCTTTCTTGAGGGGAGGGTATTCCTTTTGAGACTGCAGATATCTTGGTTTGAAGATCTCAACTGAGGTCTGCCAGGAGACTGCCTTACAGAGCTGTGAACTACTGTAACTAAACATTATATTTTATTGTTGGGAGGGTTTGGGTGGGAGGGTTAAGATGTTTAGTGGGTGTTATTTGTGTATTTGAGATTTTAGTTGTTGGGATTGGGGGGATTCTTGATTTTTCATTATCTACAGTATGTTGGAATGAGTGACTGTGTGAATAAGTGTGGTGTGGTAATTTGTGGTGATTTTAAAGGTACTGTAGTAGTAGAACTATAATAGAGTATTAGTGGTGGACCTTGAAATGGGCTTTATGACTCGAGCTTCTGGGTTCTGTTACTCCCTCTCTTACCTAAAAGCTTTGTGCCTTTTCCAAGACCATCCCCTTTGGGCCACAGTCTCTCAGAGATATTGGGCATTGTAAGGAGGAGTGCTAGGGGGGAGATAGGAGGAGGAATGTAGCTGGCAGAGAGCTGATTCTGGTGGTGGGGACCAGAGGATGTCCTAGGCCAAGAACACAGATGGGGCAGGGTCCTCCATGCCTTGTCTCTCTGCCCAGGGAGCACTCTGGCCCAAGTGGTCAGGTAGCTGAGGGACTGGCCTCAGCCATTCATCCTCTTTGGGCAGTGTTGTGCAATGCCTGGTTAATGGCCAACAAGACTGCTGTAATGGCAGAGCTTGTTTAATTGGTCACCTGGAATGCATTACAGACACCTGGCTGGGGGATGCTTCAGGCCGTATGCTAGAGACATCTGTCCTGGCTGGGTTTACCATAGTTCACTGTTTGAGGAAGGAATGTGGGGGGGATTTCTTTCAGGTCGGAATTGGGCCTGGTGGTGCTTCCAGTGGGGGACACTGATTGTTTTGAGTGCATGGCAGTGTGTGGGGATCCCAGTGGGGAGCTCAGGATTCTTCTGGTCTACCGTGCCCCTAGGTGGGACCAGAGTTTCCTGCAGGAGTTGACAGCCTTTGTCACTGAGAGGGTGTTGGAGTGACCGAGATGGCATTTTCTCAGCAACTTCAACACCTGTGTGGATGATGAGACTTTATCTGAGGCCAGAGAATTCTTATCTAAGAAGAAGGCTCTCGGCCTCACTTTTGAGATCACAGCCAGGACCCACCTTTCTGAGCATGCGCTCAGTTTGGTGTTTTCCCTGGGGCTCAAAATTGACATCATTGAGATTAGTCCAGTCATTTGGTCAGATCATTGCACTGTCAGGTTCAGCTTCAGAGCCCCCCCGATTGCCCCTCCCAAGGGGGAACTGGTTCAGTTTCACCCATTGAAAAGATTGTGACCAGAGGGACTGATGGTGGAACTGAACATTTCATCTGTGCTAGAGGCCTGTGCTGATGGTCCAGGGAGTGCCATGATGGCATATAATAGGGCTGTAGTGAAGGCCCTGGATGATCTGGTAATGACCCATGTATGCCCACTGGTTTTGCATCGTGGCTCACCTTGGTTTGATGATGAGCTAAGGACATTGAAAACCAGGGGGCAGAGGTTAGAGAGGCATTGGAGGAAGACCAGGTCTCAGGAGGACAAGCTGGGTTTCTGAATACTCATTACGATGAGTATCAGAATGCAATCACCTCAAAAAAGGCAGCATTTATTTTATTTATTTATTTATTTTTGAAAGTCTGATTTACAACCTTTGAGTCAGGGGCTCATTTCCAAAGGCACCTCATCGTAGGGAGGGTAGACATGGTTACAGTGTGAGATACAACATTGGTAACATACAGGTGCAATACAGATAACAAAAGAACACAATATAACAGTGTTTTGTGGAATAAAGTTACATGCAGTAAATAGCAATCATGTCAAGTATAACAATAGTAGAAGTCACAACCCTGGTCATACCAGAGAAATACCTATGTGGAAGGGTGGGAGGGGAACCGGGTGAGGAAAAGAAAAAAAAAGGGGGGGAGCAGTCCAACATACCTTGTCAAGGCTATGGGCCAGAAATGGGAAGGGACCACAACATTAGGTTGATTAAGGGCAACTACAGCTTTGGGAACCAAAGAGGTGGTTACAGAGAGCGACTTTAAAGGAACCAGTTTTTGTAGACTTAGTGACAGAGGGTGGGAGGGAGTTTAACCATGTGGGGGTGCATTAGTGGAAGGACCTTTGGGCTAGGATGGTCTTGGTATGGGTCACCAGAAAGGTGGCCTTAACTGAGTTATGGCTGGCAACAGATGGGGATGCAAGCTGCAGGAGCACAGTGACCCTTGGGGGAGAGAGTTCCAGCAGGGATTTTTTGGCAAGTAAGCAGGTTTGGTAGCACAGGCGCTCCTCCAAGGTGAGCAGGTTGGCGGTGGAATAGAGCAGGCAGGTATGGGTGTGGAGGGATGCACCAGTCAGGAGCCTGCAGGCTTTGTTTATCGAGGTCTGGATTCTAGTGAGGGTGGTATTGTGGCAGCAGCATAGATAGGTAGACCGTAGTCCACTAGGGACAGGATGGAGGAGTTGATAGCCAGTCAGAGGGAGGTTTGGGGGAGGCAATCTCTGTGGTGATAGAGAAGGCCAGTCTGAGAGTTTATCGCTGAGGACAGAGTATTGATGTGAGTGTGGAATGTAAGAGCTGAGTCGAAGGTGATGCCCAGGTACTTGTAGGATGACACCTGCTCGAGAGGGTGAGCATTACTGGGGAGAATGCAGAGGGGGGCATTTTTGGCCTTATTCTGGTGATGCAAAAAAATTATAGATTTTTTTTTAGTTTAATGACCAACTGGTGGTCAAGGAACCACTTTTTGGCTTGGTTGAATGTGTGCTGCAGGAATTCCTGTAGAGATGCGGGGTCAGGGTGGGAGGCAAGGAGAACCGCATCATTGGCATAGAGTAGCATATTGCCCGAGCAGGAGCTGGGGAGGGTGTTGAGAAATAGGTTGAACAGAACGGGGCCCAGGATGGAACCCTAGGTGACCCCCAAGTGAACGGGCAGGGTATTGGACAGGGTGCAGTTTACCTTCACGTGCAGTGATCTGGTAAAGAGGTAACTGGTGAACCAAGCCAGCGGGCCAGGGGAAAAGCCAAATTGGTGGAGGGAGTCAAGTAGGAGGGGGTGACAGACAGTGTCAAAGGCCTTGGAGAGGTCAATGAACACTGCACCCTCAACATGACCAGAGTCGAGAGCAGAGTGGAAGTGCTGGGAGAACTCCAGAAGGGCTGTAGTGGTGCTGTGTCCAGGGGGAAATCCATGTTGTTCTGGACACAGCAGGTCATATTTGGCCAGATACTTGGAGAGCTAAATGGCCACTATTTTTTCTAGTGCTTTGGAGAGAGGGGGAAGAATGGAGATGGGCCTGAAATTGTTAGGGGAGGTTCTATCTCCACTCTTATGGATGGGGTGATTTCTGCAATTTTATAGGCACTGGGAAATTGACCTAGACATAGTGACAAGTTTAAAAAGTTGGTGAGAGGGGCTAGTACAGTATCTACTACTAATCAGAGAATCCTGGAGTCCAAGGGATCACAGCTGGGGTTGTTGCTAGCTAAGGCTTCTTGCAGATGAGGCCTGGCTTCAAGGGGTGAAATGGCATGCAGGTAGAAGGGGGGATGATCCGAGGTGGGGGGGTGGAGGCAGGGATAGAGTCAAAAAAGTAGTTGGGGAGGACAGAGCTTAGATCTGAGAAAGCCATATAGAGGCACTCATCTATGCAAGGAGGATCAGTAGTGACGGTACCGTCTATGGAGAGTAGTGATGGTGGGAGGGAGCAGATCTTTCCATTAAGCTCTTTCATATTGTCCCAGAAGGCACGGGATGAGCCCCAAGTGGATTCAAGGGTGGCTTCATAATATTCGGCCTTAGCCTGCCTTGTAGCCCAGGTGCACTTGTTACATGCTGCATTATAGGCTTGTCTGTCACCAGTTTGCCTGTCCCGACAGCAATATGTCAGAGATTATCTCTTTGTTTCAGTGTTTGGAGGAGGGATGGGGAGATCCATGGGGCATTGTGTTTCTTGGTACGGATTCTGGTCAGGGGGTGAAAAGGTCACAGGCCTTGCTGAAGGCACTCGAGAAATAGGCTAGGGCAGAGTCAATATCCATTGTGAGTAGGACTGGGGACCAGTCAAGCTGGGTTAGGTGCATTTTTAGCTTTCTGAGACCCCTAGGGTGAAAGCACCGGCACAAGGTGACCTGGGACACTGGTTCTGGTGTGAGGGATGACCAGTGACAGAGGACAGGAGAGTGGTCACTAAGAGAGTCTGGTAGTACATTAATATCCCTGATTTTATGGGGGAGGTTCGACAGAATTACATCTAGGAGGGTGCTGGAGCCGCCTGCCCAGTTAAATCTAGTGGGTGAGGTAACTGGTTAGGTCATATCTAGGGCAGCGAAGGAGTCCCTGATATGGGGGCAGTGGTACTCAGCCAATTGACATTAAGGTCATCTAGGATGAGCTGCTCTGCCCTGTGTGGGAGTGTGGTGAGGTAATCAATGAGGGACTGGACAGCTGGTCCCCGGTCCCTTGGGGGTATTTAAGAGACTGTGAGAAAAAGAGGACCCCTGGCTGGGTCAGGGATAACCTTAAGGGTGTGGGCTTGGGCACTAAAACAGAGCTTGGGGGTAGGGAGAGCATGGCCTAAAAGTGTGTCACACATAAAGACTACACACCCACCACCACATTTGCCAATATGGTCTTCCCTGAACAGAGTGTAGTCAGGGAGGGAGATAACCAAGTCGGGAGTTTTTCCTCGAGAGCCAGGTCTTGACTAGTGCTATATCAGCACAGTGTTGTACAGCCCAGCACTGGAGAGCGGTGTTTTTTTTTTTTATGATGCTGCAAATATTCATGGATGCAATGCTGAGGCCAGTACCAGAGTGGGGTGTGGGGTGGCTAGTTGACAACGGCCCGGGGTTGGGGGTGTATGTTCCCGGAGAGCAGAATGAGTAGATCAATTCATCTGATGAGTGGTCTGTAGTGACCAGAACCCTTAACCAGGTACCGATGTGAGATCTTACTAGTGGGGGTACAAGGGATGGGTAGGGAGCAGAGGATAGGTTTGGCAAGGAAGGGGTGGGCCCAGGGTGTCCTGGGGGGAGGGGGTATTGTTTGGAGGTGGGTGCTGGAGAAGAAGGGTGTCCAGGGTTGGGGGATGGTTGGCTGCTGTGGGGTGATAGATGGGGGTGGGGCTCAGGGTGGAGGGTAGGGGGCAGGATGGGACATGGGCAGAGCAAGAAAGGTAACCATGAGCAGGCTGAGTGTGATAGCCGTGGTGCCCATTGAGATTTCTTATTGGGGGTGGTAAGGGGAATAACTGACCTTCAGTGAGGGTGACTGCCGCTGTGGAGTAGTTTTTTTTTTCTTCAGAGTACAATATGCTAAAAGTGAGAACAAGGCAGGGGATAATGGTGATTAGAACAGGAAGAAGGCAGAGGCAAGGTTGGAGGATTAATAGGAAAAATAAGATGCCTCTAGTAGCAGATCAGTATAAACTGCAAATGGAAAAAAAAAACTCTCTCAAAACTTATATCAACTCTAAGAAATCTCTACATCAGACTACACATTACTTAAAGTGAGAAAACAAAACATTTCAAGCAGAAATTAGTCCTAGCATTAATTTCTTGGCAGCAGTTCCTAGAAGATTTCTGGATTGCTGCATGTAGTGAGAGTAACACTGGCAAACAGGTGCAAGTGTGATTCCTCCAGGGGTAGATGCCAAAATTTCAAGTTCCAACCCATACCTTGCTTGGAGGGTGAGCTTCGGGCAGCTTCTCCTTAGGCAGGTTTTCAAACTGCAGAATGCAGTTTACTTGAGAGGAAACTGCCCGAAAGGGCAAGTAGTTTATATTTAGGATGATTGCAGCTGGGAAGAATTGACTGACTCAGCTCTTTCATGCTATAGACAGGCTACTACATCTGGCCTCTCTGGAACCCACGAGGGCTTTTTCAGCTCACAAGTGTGAGGAGTTTGCTTGGTTCTTCTCAGACAGTTTGTCCACCATTAGGGCTGGGATCTCTCCAAGCAGAATACCAGTCTCCAACAGTGGTGAACCTGGAATGAGCAGATTTATTCAGTCACTCTGGGGAGAGTTCCTGCCAGTGAAGATGGTGGAGGCCTCTGGGGTGATTTTGGGCCTTAAATTAATGTTCTGCAACCTTGATCTGCCTGACAAGATTACCCATTGGTTGTACAGGGCGCCTGGGTCCGGTTCTTGCTGAGATTATCGAGAGCTCACTTGCAGCAGAAATTTTCCCAGAGTCCCTTAAACAGGCTCTGGTTAAGCCCCTGCTGAAAAAACATCTTTGGACCCCAACATCTTGGGGAATTACTGGCCTATCATGAACCTCCCCTTTTTAGGGAAGGTTCTTGAGAAGGTGGTTGAGGAACAGCTCAAGAGTCACCTCACAGGCTTCCAGATTTATGAACTGTTCCAGTCCAGATTTAGGGCTATGCACAGCATGGAGACCATGTTGGTTAAGATGTTGAATGACATGCTCAGGGTGAGGGATAGAGGAGAGTGATCAGTTCTCATTCTCCCCAATCTCTCATCAACATTTCACACTGTGGACGATGGAGTGTTGTTGAATAGGCCAAGGGAATATGTAGGACTCACCAGCAAAGTCATCAGCTGGTTTGAGTCCTTTCTCCAGGGCAGGTCTCAGAGAGTAGTATTGCAGATTTGATCCTCAAGTCCTTTGGTCCTGCCCTGTGGAGTACCCCAAGGTTCTGTCCTGTCCCCCATGTTGTTTGCAGTGTATATGCTGTCCCAGGGTGAGGTCATAAGATGATATAAGCTGAGTTTTCATTGCTATGCTGATGATACTCAACTCCACCTGTCCTACACACTTGGTACATCTGACACTATTGTCATGTTGAATAATTGCTTGGCCGAGATCCAGGCTTGGACGTCATCAAACTGGTTGGGATTTAACTGGGGGAAGACTGAAGTGCTGATGGTTGAGTCAGGTCAAGGGAGGAGTAGGGACCTCTGGAGATAGGTTTGGACTGTTTATCAGTCCAACTGAACTGGAGGCCTCCCCTAAGATGAAAAATTTGGGCATTATTCTGGACAATGAGATGACACTAGAAGCTCAGGTGTCAGCTGTTGTTCGGACCGGATTTTACCATCTCCGGAATATCACCCAAATTAAATCCCTTAGTCCCCCTGACTACGTGGCAACACTGGCACATGCATTCGTTACCTCGAGACTTGACTACTGTAACACACTCTACCTTGGGATCAGAGGAGGTATGATGCAGCACCTACAGCTTTTGCAGAATTCGGTGGCCCGGTTGTTGATTGGACACTCGAGGTTGAGTCACATTATACTGGTACTGCATAGGCTGTATTGGTTTCCAGTGCACTGGTGCATCACCTCTAAAATAGGTCTTTAAACCTATAAGGCCCTACATGGGTTGAGTCTGGGCTACCTGAAGGAGCTTCTGCATCCCTGCAACCCAAGCCACTCTCTTAGATTGGCAGGGGAGGCCTTCCTGGAGGTCCTCCAAGCTAGGCTGAAATCTTCCAGGGACCGTGCATTCGAGGTAGTGGCCCCGGTCTTTTGGAACTCATTGCTCTGGTACCTCCAGGAGGCATCCTCCCTAGAGATTTTTAAGAAACATCTTAAAACATTCCTCTTCCAACAGGTCATTGGTACTTGAGGAATATCTTTAAGACCTCTGGAGAGTGTAGGAATTAGTCTGATATGGAATTTTTAATGGGCTGCATTTAGTGATTTTATATTTTTGTATTATGAGTTTTATGTTCCTAATGCTGCTTGTTTATATTTTGTAAGGGCGCCCAAAATAAATAAAATCTACTACTACTACTATTGTTATTTCAAATAGTTAAAGCTAATATATATAATTTGCTTTCTGTGATTAAGCAAGATCTTGACAGATAGCAGAGGTTGCCTCTTTCCCTTATGGGCCACATAGCGATGGTTATAATAAATATTTTATTGAGGATTTTGTATATGCCTAGTATGTTGACCATGACCCTACCCCTGTCATGGTTCAGGAACCTACATGCCATGCTTCTTGGGCATGGAACATGGCCATGTTGGGTGTACCTAAAGCTGGCTGCTGATAAGGCTCAAGTGGGTCTGTCTCTGCCAAATTGCATGGCCTATTTTCATGCAGCTCAGGGGGCTAAATATTTTAGATGGCTTAGTTTAATAGATCCTGCCCTGGTGCAATACACCGCACAGTGGTTGAATATTGAGAAATGCCTCTGTCAGACACATGGTACTGTATATCTTTATCTTCTCTTTTTCACTGTATGCAAGCCAAGCTCCCTAAATACTTTATTGATACCCTGAATGGAACATTAGTCTCCATATTCGGCCAGCTCTGTCACGTACTCAAATTCTCTCCAGCAGATCCTTTGGATCAGCTGCTTTGGAACAGTCCTAACTTCAGGATGGTTGGTAGGTCAGTATGTTTTATCTCATGGAGGAATGGGGATATCACCACTGTCTGGCATTTTTGGCACTTGGATGTGTGTTCTTCCTTTCAGCAGATGCAATCCCAGTTTGCCCTGACCAACAGAGATATTTTTGTTTTTCTGCAATTGCAACACATGATTACTGGCTCTTTGGGTAGGGCTGTGAGGTGCACACCCACTCTGCATTACTTACTTGAGCTGTGAGACCTTACCCAACAAAAGCAAGTGATTTTGTTGGTATACTCTGTTATCAGGGGCTATGCTACATAGATATAGCATCCCTTCAGTACATTGGACACAGACTATGGGGTGGTCTGAGTCATGAAAACACTGGGAGTCCCTGTGGGTTAATTTGTACAAATATATTAAGGTGGATAGTTATCACCTTATGTAATACAAAATTGTGTAGAATATATTCTATACGCTTCAGAAACTCCACAAATGGGAACTCCTAGATTTTCCCCTTTGTACCTGTTCTGGACTGGTAGAAGGTACTCTATCCCATATCCTATGGAACTGTATCAAAGTTCCGCTCCTGCGACGGGTGGTTCACAGTATTTTAAACTCTATGCTAGGGATGGAAGATGTATTTACCAAAGAGATGTGCTTACTGGTCTAGATCTCCATTCTTTCATAAGCCAGCATAGCAGTGTCAGTGGCGCAGTAGTTAGCACACTCGCCTCTGAGGCTGGGAGATCAGAGGGCTGTGGATTCAGTTCCCACATCTGGCACTTGGGTTAATATCCCAGTACTGACACTGTAGTGCAGCATGAGAGGGGTGCTGCACTTCTGAGGTGCCATCTTTCAGATGAGATGTTAAACCGAGGTCCCATCTGCCTGGATTGGTGGTAGTTCAGGTGGATGTTAAAGATCCCATGGCACTTATCAAAAAGAGTAGGGGAATTTTTTATTCAAAACTTTAAACAAAATATACAAAAAACTGTATTACGTCATACAAAATCATAATGAAAGAAAATCATAAGAAACAGGATAAAATAATACAGCATACACAAACATCAAACAGAAATAATGCCTGTGAGTACATAACCCCCTCCCTATCTCTTCTAAAAAAATAAGGGACTTATACATTCAAAAAAGAAGACAAAATATACAAAACTGTAGTGCATCATACAAAACACAGAATGAAAGAACATAACAAAAAAATACATGAATAGTACATGATGCATAAAATCAAACCTAAACATTCTATCAGTATATAGATACCCCATCCCACCCCTCAAAAAGTTTTCTGGAAAGCATGACAAAAGCATTACAATTATACAAAAGTATGTAACAGTAAACAAAACCATAATGAAAACAAAATAAAAGAAATGTACAAAAGAACATAAATTTGGAAAGCAAAAGGGTCAAAAGAGACACAGAAAATCCTTCACAGTCCAACCCTACTACAATGAGCATGGGAAGGATGTATACCAAAATGAAAGAAAACCAGATGCAAAAAATAACTGCCTATAATAGCATAATACAAAAACATTATTGAAAAGAAAAATAAAATATACAGAAATTGGGAAACTGAAAAATTCAATAAGAAAAGAAGTATGGAAAAATAAGACATTAAATAAGTAAAAGTCAGGATCACCCTATATCCAACTAATATAAATGTTTCCAAAATGTTTGAAACATAGCATCAGAAAATTGTCATTTTTCAAAATGTAGAATCTGAAGAAAGGAAGAATGTAGTTTCCAGAATACCTGACCAGGAGACAAATATTGTTTTTGTAATGACCAAGCACAATGTGCCTGCCAAAGATGATATTTAATACAGGCAAAGAGTATATACACTGTATCAGAGTAAAAAATACTCCAGGAGGCCAGTAAAATCCCCAAAAATAAAACCCGATCCGTTAAGGTGTTTAAAGGTAAATTTGGCCATTGAGTGGTAGCATAGGCCCAAAATTGAAAAACATAGGGGCATTCAAAAAATAAATGCTGCACAGTTTCCAAAGAAGCATGACACAAAAGTGACCAAGGATATCCTCTCTCCGAGACCCCTTTATGCTTCAAATTACCCTTCACATTTAATTTCAAATGAGCTGTAAGCCATACCACATCCCACATATAAGCAGGGATCCTTTTAGAAATTAACATATTACTAATATGCAAAACATCTGATAATGAATTAACTGAAAAAGCTGAAGGAACCAAAAACCGTTCCATAATCTTCTCATATAATGTCTTCCTTTGGTAAGAGATTAAATGAAACTTGAAAAGACCCCATGTCTTAAATTTTGAAAAACAGGATTGAAAACGTTCAGGAAGCCCTTTTAAGGAAATTTGTTTAGGGAAACCTTTATGTAACTCCCAGCGTGAAAGCCAGGGGGAGACAGTGTCCCCAACCCAGGACTCCCATATTTTCCCAAAATTGTGTAGCAAAGGAAAACATTTTTTGAAATAAACAAGGAAAAAAAGAACACAATAGGATTGACCATTCTAATACCTCCCAGCTTAAAATCCTGATATAAGATACCCCTCTTAATAGAATTCAATCTACTACCCCAAATTGCAGAAAAAAATAAACCATAAAGGGTAGTGTCCAAAGAAGTCGGAGGGGGAAAAATCACACTTAAATATAAAAACATACTTAACAAAAAAGTTTTAACCATAAACACTCTTTTCTTTTTAGACATTTTCCACTTATTCCATGTTAAGACCTTAAATTGTGCCTGCGTTAGAGACAAATTACAGTTATACAAAGCTGGATTCACCACACCCCAATAAAGGCCTAAAATTTTACCAGGACCTATACAGATTGGGACATTCGGACAATCCAATACTACCACAGGATCCAAATTTAGAGGGAAATATTTACTTTTAGTGAGATTAATGTGAGACCCAGAACTCTTTACATATGCCATCAGCAAGGCCGGAGATGCATGGCATGAGGGGAGATCTGCCAAAGTAAGACAAACATCATCAGCATAAACAATCATTTTAATTTCTACGCACGTACTATTGAAAGACAATCCTCTAATATCATCATTAGTGTTAAGGTGTGTAAGAAGGGGTTCTAAAGAAATAATGTATAACAAGGGACTTAAAGGACATCCTTGCCGAACACTTTTCATGACCGAAACAGGACAACGAACCCAACCATTCACAAAAGGAAGTGCCAGTGCCGCAGTATAACACATTTTCAGCCAATCTACAAAGGCTATTGGAAAATTCATAAAGAACATACAGGCCCATAAATAATCATGAGAAACACTATCAAAGGCCTGTTTCTGATCAAGGCTAATTATAAAACCCGTAAGGTCTCCAGACTGTCCTCTAACAAATATCTCATGTAATAAAATAAGACCATCCTGAATCGATCTGCCAGGCACAGAACAAAACTGAGTAGGGTGGATTATGTCATGTAAACAAATGGATAAACGATTACTAAGTATTTTTGAAAGAAGTCTGTAATCACAATTTAGAAGAGTAATTGGTCTCCAATTTTCCAAACAAGTTCTAACACCTTTTTTATGTAATAAAATAACCAAACCCATATACATACTAGGGGGTAACAAATTAGTATTCAAACTATATGTAAAAAGACCAGTAAGTTCCTTTACTAACCAGGGAACCAAAAGTTTATAGAATTCATTTGGTAAACCATCAAACCCTGGCGTCTTACCCATAGGAGAGTGAACAATTACCTCCCTTACTTCTAGTTCAGATACAGGCTTAAGTAAACCAGGGATCAAATGATCAGGAATCTGAGGGAGAGGACAAGATGATAGCCATTCCCAAATACAGGAATCAGTGGGCTCAAAACTCACCGTAAATAAAGATGTCAGTTTTTCAGTTACTTCTTTCAAAATATCATCTTTTTGGTAAAGAACTGTACCAGATGAATGTAGCAATGTGGTAATATCTTTTCTCAATCGAGAAGCACAACAGAAGTCAAAAGGATTTGTATGAGCTCATGTCCCACTAATCTCAAACCTCTGTTCCTGTCGCAAGGAAGACATACGATCATATTGTAATTTTGTTAGTTGAAGTTTCAAATCACGAAATTCTTGAACATCATATACCAAGCCTTTAATAATACGTTCTTGAAAAAAGAGAAAAGATTGTCTGGCAGCAGAATATTCATGTGATTTATGCTTACCAAGCAATCTACCTATTATCTGAAAATAAGTTTGAAATTCAAGTTTAGTATCCTCCCACCACAAATGGCTATCATCATACAAGAAATATACAGATTGTCTAGCCATAATAACATCATGAAAACCTTGTCTAACTTCTGGGATATCAAGTAAAGATAAATTTAGCTTCCAATATCCAGACCCCTTGGACGTTGTATGGCAATTGGAAAGAGTAACACTAAGTAGAGCATGATCTGAGGTTGCTACCAATGAAACTTTTGGCAGTGTGATATGCAAGGAATGTGAAATAAACCAATAATCAATGCGAGAAGATCTTTGTCCTTGAAAAAAAGTATGAGGGATTACTGCATCAGACTAATAAATATCTGTCAAACCAGCTTGAGTAAGCAGGGATTATAAAAAATAAGTATCACAAAAAAGTTTGGAAGTAGCAAAATGTCTATCTTGTGTTGAAAGGTTAATATTAAAATCACCACCAAATAAAACATTTCTACTTGTAAAAAGAAAAGGCTGAATCTATTTTAATAAGGAAATTCTACGGGTTTTTGTCTGTGGACCATAAATATTGATAAGGCGAAAACCTATGGAGGCAAAAGTAATATCCAACAAAAGTGCATGACCAGGTGAGATATCTACCATGTGAGTGACTTTAATAAAGGGCGTGGTAAAACAAATCCCTACTCCTGAACAAAGATCTTCTCCTCCAGACCAATAACTGGGACCCCAAATCCAAGCCTCAGAGGCTTTCATAAAATCTTGTACCGTATACAATCTAGTATCTTGAAAATATACGATATCAAAAAATAGGGTAGAAAACAAATCAAAAGTAGCCAACATACAAACCATGGAATGAATACTATTCGTATTCAGAGTAGCTATCTTAATATTATAACCATCAGCAGAAGATCCCATTTAATCAGGTAGCATCAACAGATAGTCTAGCACTTTTCCTAGTACCTTTTCGAGGCTTAATACCACTCTTTTTTTTAACCTGACAAGGAACTTCAGTATCGGAGACTAACTCCATCTGAGAAGAAGTAAATGATGCTGAATCAGAATCATGATCCAACCCAGACATCTCCTGTGACAAAACTGAAAATTTATTAACTGACACAGGTAGCCCCATTACAAGGGGTTCAGTGGAGGAAAACATAAGTCTGGGAGCAGAAACCTCCATAGGGATGGACATAAGTAAAGCTGTACCTACCAAAGAGGGGTTGGGGGTCACATAGCAGTTACAATAGAGTCATTTGACCCAGAATCTAGAGTACAGGTGTCCAAATGGTTAGTGGGCAAGGAGTGTAAGACAACTCCCACAACTGTATCAGGAGAAGGAGCAAGAGGTTTGGAAAAGTGAGACTTAGCAATCCATGTCTGTCTCCTTTGAGGTTGGGGCTCCAGGGAACTGGGAGGCAAAGGTTTTGTGGCCCAATGAACATAAAACTCCTGTATGCCATAATCGGCTTCACTCGTATTGTGAGCAGCCCAGGGACAATCTATAAAGCAGTGCCCACTATCTTCACAAAGATTACACTTGGGAGTGTTCATACAATGCATATTAACATGACCAGTGTCTCCACAATATGTGCAAATCTGAACAGTACAAGTCAAGCTCAGATGTCTAGAAGAACCACATTTGAAACAATGTTTTATTTGCCCAGGCTAAAAAATGAAACCTTTATCTCTCCCTATATGAAAACAATTAGGGAGATGTTCCAAACCATCCACAGTTTGACGTAACTTAATGTTCATTTTCCACTCCCCATTCCAGAAACCCTCAGCATTTAGAATTGGGTCTGGAGTACCCTGCAAATCACAATGCTTCTCTAACCAGTAAAGAATATCAGAAATGTTCACCTCTTCATTACGAAACAAGATTGTTATCACTCTAAAAGGTTGTTTTGTCAAAGGGATAATCTGGAAAGGAGTCCATAAAGGATTAGTTTTCACCATCATATGCTTTATCCAGAAACGTTCCAGGAGCTCAGGAGTCCGAAAACTAACATCAAATGTTAAGTCACCTGTAGCATGGATTAGTGCATAAACTTCCGAAAGTGTAAAACCCAAGGATTGTTTTAACAAAACATGACCCACAAAGTATCTATCAGGAGCTGGATCCATACCCCCTAGATAACGTAGATGAACAGCATTCCGTCTCTTCGCCAACTCCAGTCCCTTTCTAAATAAATCAGCATAAGTAGACCGAGGTACAGTTTCAGGTGGCCAGTCAATAGTTTGTTCATTAGTACTAGGTAAAGTAGTAGGGTCTAGAGGAGAAACAATGTCAGCAGCAGGTGGAGGGACAGAGTCACCCAAAGAAATATGCATAGTTGCACAAGAAGGAACAGAGTCTGAAGCAACTAATGTATTACCTGGTAACCCGGTCAGACACCGTGCAACTGGGCTTTAATGCCAAAAAGTGCAAGGTGCTACATTTTGGGATGAAGAACCCAAGGAGGAGTTACCAGCTAGGGGGAGTGCAGCTAGCCCAGACAGAGGAGGAGAAGGATCTGGGTGTGCTCATTACAGGATCACTGAACAACTCAGCACAATGAAGGATGGCAGCTGCAAAGGCCAACAAAATGCTGGGTTGTATTGCAAGGGGTATATCCTCGAGGAGGGAGGAGGTGATCCTGCCACTGTATAGGTCATTAGTTAGACCACACCTGGAGTACTGCGCAGGCACTGGCATCCGTATCTGAAGAGGGACATTAGTTACTGGAGGGTGCAGTGCAGAGCGACAAAGATGATCAAGGGGCTGGGGGACTTATCACACGAGAGGAGGTTGAAGGAGTTGAACATGTACTCACTGGAGGAGAGGAGAGACAGGGTGACACGATTGAAACCTTTAAATACATGAAAGGAATAAACAAGACGGGTACAGGGCTGTTCAAAGTAAGGAGGGAGGGCCACCAGGGCCATGATAAGAGACTGGAGCGAGGAAGGTTCAGGAGGAGATGAGGAGACACTTTTACAGAGAGGGTGGTGGCTGGGTGGAACAAGTGTTACCTGCTAAAGTGGTATGCAGTAGAACAGTGGACTGCTTCAAATGAAGATGGGACAGGACAAGGGGGAGGGTTAATGAAGGGAAAGGGTGGAAGGGAGGAGCAGCTGCAGAATAAGGGGTGCTAGCTGCACATTCAAGCAGACTTGATAGACCTCTAGGCCTTTATCTGCTGGCAAATTTCGTATGTTCGTATGTTCGTATTACCTGGGCGAAGAACCACAGGTTCAGTAACCAACCTTTCAGGAGACGTAGGCTGAGTGAGAGGCGAGCCCAAAACCAATCTTTGAGAAGAAATAACATTCGTTGGCAATTTAGCCACCATAGGAGATTGTGAATCAGCCAAAGCAGCACTCCATTCACCTGACACCATTCTAACCCAACCAGCATCCTGTAGGGCCTTTTTTGGTGACAATCCGGGTTCTCCAGCCACCAGAGATGCATCTTTGACGACCGGAGCATCGTCTGCCATGGAAACAGAGTCCACAGTGAAATGTTTAGATAACGTTGTTGCAGATTAAGCAGATTCGGGACTACGTTTCTGTTTGTGGTCGAATTCCATTTCCAGATTTTTGAGACGTAGTTCTTCGTCTAAGAGGAACAGTTGTTGTTGCAGAAAGGAGCGTTTTTCTTCCAAAACGTTTGTGGCTTCCATGTGCAGAATTGAAAAAGAATCGCTAACAGCAGGAATTACAGGTGTAGTAGACAAACGAAAGGTTTCAACCCTAGTTCCCTCTAGGGCATCAGTCGCAGCTTCCAGTTCAATAGGCAAATGTGCAGAAAAATAGAACACTGCCTCGCTGGAAATGCAGCTTGCACCAACGGCTTCCAACTCCGAAGTGAGCTCAGCCATCTCTGCAGATGGACGGACTGCACCACCCGTCTACACAGTAGGGGAATTTCCCCAGTGTCCTGGCCAAATTTCCCTCATTCACTAAAAATACCACCAACAGCTTAATCTGGTTCAAGGTCAGTTGGAATTCATCTGTATCCCCCTCCCCCGGATCGTGCCTGAAAATAGGCAGGATTTGTCTAGTGCACTTACCTGGTCAAAAAAAACTAAACAAATAAAAATAAAATAAATATAATTTTATGCTTATTGCTGCAGTGGTTAAGCAGATTATATTAAGGCATTGGTTAGATAGCGACATACCATTACTGCTTGAGTGGCATCAAGAAGACATTCAGCTGCTACACATGGAGAGGAGCTTCACATGGAGAGGATCCTTGCCTGTATGCGGCACAGGTTGGGCTCTTACACCAAGAGATAGGGTAGTCTGAAGGCTCTTTTATCCCTGGTTGACTGCTCTGCCAGGTGCTAAGTTTGTTCATTAGCTGTCTATTGTGTTCCTGCTTATGCTGATGCCTTGCATATTGGATTATGTAGTGACTCTCCATGGGGTAGGTTGAAGAGTGTTTTTATTTTCCATTTATATTTTTAGTTTTTTTGCCACTGTCCCCCCCCCCTGGTCTTGGGTGCACACGTGTGCATACACTGCCAACAGACCTCCACCCGGTGGCAGTGGAACTATGGGGGGGTGACAACCTCCATAGGAGAGGAGAGCTGCCGTTAGGCTGCTCCATCCTGCCCCCATGCTGGCTCTCTGATGACCCGAGGTCGTTCCTGAACCCGGGTCACCAGCATGACACCTGATGAAGGGGTAGCATTGCCCAAAGTGGCAAGACAGGTATGGGTTTTTGGAGCCTTGAAATGTATATGTATTTGACGTTGAAAATACTTTTGGTGCTTACATTTGTAAATATTCTTTTTTTCTTTGAATTAATAAAAATATTCTCCCTGAATTTTACCTGGAGTGCTGGATGGATCTTTATTCTCTATGACACAATGTAAGGCAGAATGCCTCAGCCCTCCGTGTCACTGGGCTGATACAGAGGGTGTTTGTTTGTTCTAATAATGTATATTCATTGAAAAAAAGAAGCTGCTGCGATAAAAATTTGTTTTCTTTTAATCAGGACCCTAGCAGGATATCAGACTAGCGATGCTGCAGATTTAAACTTCACCAGCAAAGTGGCCTCAAAGTGGCAGAAATTCATCCTCACAAAACTTTATGAAGCTTCTGCTGACCCTAGAAACTTTGACTTCTATGAAACTGTGAAGTATTTACTGTGACTTAGACATTTGTTCAGTGAAGTGCCCACTTCTCAAACAAATTTTGATAGATTTGTAAAAAAATAAAATGTCAACTTCGCCATTCAAAACTTTTAAAATTTAGTGAATTCACACTTTATGAATTCCATGGAATTTGCAAGTTAATTCACAAAGCTAATTTTGGCCACTTTGCCTATCCTTATATAGAACTGAGATATCATACCTAGATCATACGATAAAAGCTTGTCAAGTAAATCAGTGCTCATCTTGAAAGTTTAGATATATTCATCAACAAGAAAAAAATGCAGAGGTTATAAGGGATTAGGTAAGGTGGCGCATCGCACCCCTGTGTGCAACAACCTTCATCTCTTTTGAAGGAGTCATTTCCATAAACAACTTGTCTCAGCACCTATCCAAGTTACAGCATTACAGGCATGGGTAGATGGAAGAACTGTCCACACCAGGAATCTATTAACAGATCCTATCTTTGCAGTATAGGAAGTTTCAAGTAACTTAATTTATCTATATCAAGGGCTTTCTGGAAGTTTGTTGCATCATCTCTGGCTTGTGCAGAATGCGTGGCCAGGCTGGTATCTGGTGCAAGCACCTTTCATCATATCACACTTGTGCTGTGAGACACACACTGGCAACAGTTTAGATGCCAGACCCTTGATGATTTGCTTGTTGGTATTCAAGGTGCTGCACAATCTGTTCCTGGCTACATTACAGACTTCCTGCACCCATGTAATCCATATTGCTCCCTCTGTTCCACAAAGCAAAGTTTTCTGGAAGTCCATGGTGCCCATCGTAGATCATCTGGGAACTGGATTATAATGGTTTGAATGACCTGATTAATCATTTTTATTTCCTTATATTGCACTGCTTGATTGTGTTATTTTAGGGCTTTTGTGTACAACTTCCTAAACCCTAGGGATAAGGCACTATAAAAACAAAGTGTACCTTCCCTTACCATTTATCTTAATTGAAATCCCAAGTGCCAAATGGACCTTACCTTGAGAACGTAATACCAATGTTTGCTCTTTAGTTACCAACATTTCTGAGTTTGAAAATATTCTTCAGTCTGAATGTGTTGATCTTGCAACTATAGGTAGGACTTGCTATTCAAGTATTGTGCCCACTCACAGCATTGAAATGAAAAAGTAAAATATTGTAAGGACAGCATTATTGTGGAATAGCTGGATTGATAGTTATGTACAGTTTGTGAGAAAATCCCCCAAAAGGAGCTGAAATAATAAACAAAGAGAAAGTTGAATCTATTTGCATTTAACTAATGCCATTAAATTTACTCTGAAAATTCAACCTTTTGGTAAAAGTTATGTAAGGCCCCTGTAAAAGAAGGGCTTTTATTCCCACTTTTAGACATCCCTTTCCCCCTCCTACCCCGCCAAGCTAGAAAATGGGTTTAGTGCTCTGGGGGATATTGCTCTGGATGCCTCAAAGTGGCAGCAGAGAGTAGGTTCCGAGGGTATATAAGGGGACATACAGGAAGTATCTTGGCCTTTCCAGCCTGGGCATTAGGCCTGGAGCTGGAGGGGGTTGGGGGGAGGCTGGAAGCATAGAGTTAGGAGTAGATGAGGTGGGTAAGTGGGGGAGCTCAGCAGTCTGGGAGGGCCAGTGGGTAAATCCCCCAAAAGAGTGCAGTCAGGATGGCTTCACCATGCGTCATGGTCTATGAGGAGTGGGGGTATGAAGCTCTGTGAGGGAATAAATAGCCAGGTCCTGTGTCATTGGGGGCTAGGGCAGAAGGAGGCTTAGCTATCCAGGAGAGAGTAGGAGCCCTTAGGAAGCCTGAGTGTGTAGTACTGCAGGTTGCTAGGGCTGGGAGGGCAGTGGCAGGGCCTTCCTAGGAGGGGAACCGGTGGTAGTGGTTCCTCTCATACCCGGTGTAGCAGGGTGGCCGGGGGGTGCCAAGGGAGCCAGGGAGCCATTCACCCAAATCACGGAGCCTGTTTGGAGATACAGGTCCTGGGGTGCCAGTACATTGCAGTCCAGGAGTATCACAGGCCAAAAATGGCAGATCTTGGAGGTTAGCCCTCATGCTAGAGCTTAACCCAAGCCCAGACAGTGGAAGAAGGGATGTGGGAATGGCAGAGACCCCCAAGAAATTGAGATTAGGGAGTTCCTGGAGTGAGTTTGGGCCAAGTGTTGTAAGGCAGGGACTGAGGCAGAGCCAACTGACAAAGGCAGGTGTTGCCTTAGTACCGAGAATAGTGCCAACCAATTTAGGAAGGTCAGGGCCTGGGTCGTCAGGAATGTTCTTGGATGCCCCTGTGGCTTGGGCCAGTACCAAGGGGTCGAGGTAAGGAAGGCCACTCAGTTTCCCATGCCAGTGTAAAAAGGGAGATGGCCAGAGAGGAAAAAAGAGAGACCAAGGAAAGTAGAAGGGTTGGCTTTCCAGATACAAAATAAAAGCCAGGAGATTTCAGGGATCTGAGTTTAAGTGGGTCTCAGGTAGAGCACCTGGAAGGCTCTCTATAAATAAAGTTTTACTTATTTACATTCAAGCTGTTATCACTTGATATAAATCCTGCTTTCAGGGACAGTGGGTGCAGCCATTCATCAGTTTTGGTCAGGAGCACTTCTAACATTTTTTGACTAGTGCGTGAGTCTGGTCAAAATATATATGTCCTTATTGACCAGCATGGCATGCTGGCGAATACCCATAATGTTTCTACCAGCACAGTAGGGCATCCTACAGTTTTTTCACATCCTAATGTCAAAATGCCAGACTCATTAAGCGACCACTCCTCCATCCTCTTTGCCTGGTCTTGTCTGCGGCAACTACCCCAACCAAGCAGTTTCCTCTGACATCGTCTTCAATCTGGAGGCCTCACTAAACTAAGAAGATACCTTGCTCAGTGTGATTGGTCCCCCATCAGACACACACCCTCTATAGATGCTGCCCTTGAGTACTTCACCCACACATTCAACAAGGCCTGTGATACATTTGCTCCAGTCATGAAAGTACAAACCAAAAAACAAAATGCCCCCTGGGTTACACCAGCACTGCTCAAGCAGCTGAAGAGCCGTGACGACCTCTGGTACAAAGCAATTGCCTCCGGTGTGCAGACAGACAGGCTGGCCTACAAAATGGTTCACAACAAGTGTACCTGGGCTATTAGAATGGCCAAATCCAGCTATTACAAGTCCACCCTGGCCTCATCCTGGGGGAATGCTAGGTTGTCTTGGGATAGCCTAAAGGAACTAAATGGAAAGTCCAGGATGCCTTCCCCCAACCAGCTATCTGACAACAATAATATTACATTGGATCCACTCACAATCGCCAATGGCCTAAATGCTGCATTCTTAGATCTGAGTGCAGTTCTGCCAAGCAACTTTTTTGACCCCACCCCTAATTCCCCAGAACCCAGCAACAACTACTCCCCTTTCTACCTCAGGGTCATTACTATGAATAAAGCAAGTTCTTACCTTAAAAAAGTGCTAGGGGGCTCAAACTACTGCACAGACTCATTTGACATGAAAATCCTTAACTTGGTATTTGACTTGGTGCTATCCCCCGGACTGATCTCCTTAACCTCTCCCTATGTCTAGGGCAGTTCCCAAATGACTGGAAGATGGCCACCATCACACCAATACTGAAGAGTGGGGACCCTACATTGCCCAATAACTACAGGCCCATCTCCATACTCCCTCCCCTTTCGTAAGTCCTGGAAAAAATCATTGCAAGCCAACTCACAGATTACCTACTTGTACACAACTTCCTATGCAGGGAACAACGTGGTTTTAGAGCCGGACACAGCACAACCACTGCCCTCATAGAGTTCTCCAACTCGCTGCACAATGCCCTAGACAAAAAGCTGCTAACAGAAGCCATATTCATAGACTTGTCAAAAGCGTTCGACACAATCTCCCACACTCTACTCATAAATACTCTTCACCGCACAGGCCTGTCCCTTGGATCCATTGCGTGGTTCACAAGTTACCTCACAGACAGGTCCCAATGTGTGAAGATAAACAGCACCCTCTCACCCACTCTACCAGTCCACTTGGGGGTGTCTCCGGTCTCCATCCTTGGCCCACTGCTATTCAACATCTTCCTGAATACCTTGCCCAAATCTTGTCCTTGTAGTCTTCTGCTCTACACAGATGATGCAGTAATATATGCCTCTCACTCGGATCCTGCAATCCTTCAGTCCTCCCTACAACTTTCCTTCAACCATGTTGAACACTGGCTCACTGACCACAAACTTGTGGTCAATGTAAAAAAGACTAAATCAATGCTCTTCTCCCATCGTCAGAGTAAGGACCACAATGCCCAGCTAACAATCTTCTCCAAAACCCTCCTCCCACTGGAACAGGTCTACACCTATAAATACCTGGGCATTACCTTCGATTCTAATCTCTCATTCCACCCACATATAAGTAATCTTTTCTCCGCCATAAATATACGCACAGGACTGCTGTATCGGCACAAAGTCTGCCTACCTCCAGAGGCCCTAAACATTGCCGTTACTGCCTCTGTTCTCTCCCTTGCTGACATTGGGCTAACTGTCTACTCAGCTGCTGATCACACTGCACTAAATAAAATCCACCTATCCATTAACAAAGCCTGTAGGCTCCTTGCTGAAATGGATAAGCATACCCACAGCTGCACCCTGTATGCAGTAACAAAGATCCTCACCCTAGACAAAAGAATACATTATCAAACATGTCTCCTTACTAAGAAAATCCACCTAGGCCTTACTCCCACTGGAGTCTCAACCTCTCTCCATGCTGCACATACAGCAGCAAATACCCGTGCGGCAGATAAATTAATGTGAGCTATTCCAAGAGTTACTACCACCCTGGCACAATGGTACTTCTCCTACAGAGCACCATCCTGGTACAATAAACTCCCCCTGGCCATCACCTCTATCTCCAGACTAGGCCCCTTCAAAACAGCCCTCAAGAACCACTTAAGTTCTGCCTGCATCTGCCTCTGTTCTCACCAATAAACAGATATCTGCCCACAGATGGCAAGAACCTGGGTTAAAGATATCTCTGTCCCACTTCTTCCACTGTGTATTAATGACAACATTGGTAATCCGACTGCTCACGTCAGCTGCTAGCATTTAGGCCATGCCTTAATTCTTGATTGTACTGTTCACTGACTTGCTCAAGCTCCCTGCAGGACTATATAGCTATCAAATCTGTATAGGTCTAGCAACACTGTTCACTTGTCTCCTACTTATTGTATTCTGCCTATATTTGATACATATTGTTTATACCCTGTTGTCTCTTCCTTCTGCCACCCCTCTGTAATATTGTACAATGACTGCTTCTTGTTATATTTTGTATTCTGAAGTGGAGCCTTTGGAAATGAGTCTCTAACTCAAAGGTCGTAATCTGATTTTTCAATAAATAAAAAAAATAAATAAATACTACTCTGGGTACCAGTGCCCAATGGACTGTAATACTTAGATAAAAGCTACCAGCTGTTTGGACACTAGTCCGTATATCTATACTAAGGTGGATGTATGGTGATGTGGAATGCTGCAGGGCATGTCATACAGTATGTGTCACAGTCCTATCCAGTTCTGGAATAGCACAGGTGGAGCAATATGTGTGTGATGGCATCTTCCATTTTTGACAGGCACATGCCATCAACCTGCAGTGCCCTGCATTCACCACACAAGACAGTGGCAACAGATTAACTGCCAGCATTTCTGTAGTTGTTGCATTTTCACATACATCAGCATGATTTGGTGTGCATTTGGTATGATGCTCAAACATGCTCTGCAGGGTAGGCTGTACCTTTCAGGGTTTGGGGCTGGAGATATCAAACAGCTAGTCTCCATGCACTGGCGGCAGGGATGATGGGGCAGCTTTGAACTCGGGGTGGGGTCACAGATGCAGAATGAAGGAAATGCATGATTTTGGATGTTTAGGGAAGGGGGTTGATGTGCTTACAGTAGCTGACTCTGGCTGCTAATTGATAAATTTAACTTGAACATGTCAACTGAAAATTGGGAGAGATGTAAATTAATCCCAGATTTAGAACCAAAAGTCAAGTATTTTAGAGATAGATTTTTGTAAATATGCGATAGACACACACCTAAGGCAAAAAAAAAAAAACAAGAGAAGTGCTAAGGTACCATGGATAAATGATAATTTACTTAAAGGTATCAGGATCAAAAATAGATTATGGAAACTGGCAAGGAAATCAAAGCAGGGCAATGACTGGGCTAAATTCAAGGTTAAAAGAAACTACTGCAGAAATCAGATTAAAAGAGCAAAATCTAATTATTTTAAAACCAAAGTGGAACTGAATAGGGATCCAAAAAATTCTGGCATACAGTAACTGACATAATTAGCCCAGGAAAAAAGACTAGGTAGCAAATAAACCAGCTGACCCATGGTGGGGGAAGTGGCATCGGTACCTCAAGGAATTCTTTGTAAGCCTACCAGATATAGAGAAAAAAACTTCATTGGATAGGGATTCACAGGAAGAACTAAACTTCAAGGGAAAACACCTACCCTTTCAGTTTAGAATATAAACTAAATCAGAGGTTAAAAAATGTTTAAAATGGATAAAGATACACAAATCTTCGGGTTTAGACAGGTTAGAAGGAAAATTTGTGCAAATGGCAGCAGACCACATTCTGCCAATAGTAACATACATATTCATTTGCAACCTGCGTACTGGGACCTTTCCATCAATATGGAAACGAAGTAAGGTTACCCCCATTCACAAAGGGGGAGATCATCATGAGCCAGGTAATTATCGACCAATAGCATTGCTCTCAATTTTATCCAGATGTTTAGAAACACAAGTGCATTTACAATGGAATATGTAGAAAAATATGATAGATTAACACCATATCAGGTAGGTTTTTGGAAGGGGCCTTTCCACCAGCTCAGCTCTAATTGAACTTAATGATTTAGCAGCGACTTCCTTGGATGCTGGATTGGAGACTGCGGTTCTTTTCATGGACTCATCAAGGGCATTTGATCTAGTGGACCACTCCCTGCTGTTGGAGAAACTCTGGTTTATGAGTATTACTGATGCACCCTGGGACTGGTTCAAATCATATTTGACTGAGAGATTGCAGAGGCTATCAGTGTCCCATACCCTGTTAAATGTAAAACAGGTTAGTCGAGGGACCTGCTGTTTTTGATGTTTATTAATGATCTTCCCCAGGTAGTGCAAACCTCTAACATCAGGTTATATGCTGACGATATAACATTGGTTGCAACCAGGGTAGACATGGAGGACATCAAGGCTAATTTGCAGAGAAACTTTGATGGCATTGGGGAGTGGTTCACCAGATCGAGACTTGCCATGAACACGAAGAAAACCAAAGTTTTATATTTTGGTAATGGTGGGAACCTATGTTAAATATAGCATCATTAAATAATACACTAATAGAACAGGTGATGGAATACCGATACTTAGGAATGATCTTCGATGCAGAACTACATTTTTCTAAACACATTAAGGAGGTGCTAAATAATGCTGGTAAAACACTGGGTTCCCTTAGATGCACTTCAAGATGTCTAAACCAAAAAGATAGGAAAGCAATTGTTGAACAGATGATATTGCCCTGAATTGAATATGGAAGTAATGTTTACAGAGTTGCACCCAAGCAAATGCGAGACAAACTGGATAAAATCCAGTATGGACTTTCAAGATTTGTTTTGGGATGTAATTTTAAGACACACCATTGTGTAATGTTAAAAAACTTAGGGTGGCTAACTTTAGAATTTAGAAATAGTGTAGTGTTGTAAAGATTACTGCATACATTTTTTACAAAATATTCAGCACATTATATCTCAGTTATTGCACTAACAAAAAGAGTAGAACCTACCCAGATCTTAACAAGATCAGTGCAAGAAAATGAGATATTGGTTATTATAGCAAAATAAGACATGGAGAAAAAACTTTAAAATACCAAGCTGCTAAGTATTGGAATATATTTCCTTATTCAATGAGAATTACAACATCCCAAGTACAATTTAGTTGAGAATTAAAGGCCATTTTCCCTTAGTATGTAACTGTTAAACTTGTTTTATGGAGTTTACGTCTTCAACCTTGTAATGCAGTTATGGTGTGTGTTTGTTGATATTCCAGTAATCTAGAAAGCTTTTTATACAAAATCTATGGTGTTCAAATGTTTTGATATATGTTGGTATGTGAATTTTAAGAAACAAAGGGCCAGATATTCAAAGGTTAGCCCCTGGCAGCGAATAGCACTGCCCGACATGCAAACCTAGCCCGGAGCAAAATGCCAGCCATATTCAAAACGAATAGCCTGGGGCAAACCCCACTGAATATAGCAAACAAAGGAAACCGGGCAAACAGGCCCAGAAGTGCAGTGCAAAAAAAGCCCAGGAATAACACAGCACTGAATATAGCACACAAGACAGCACTGAATATAGCACCAGGCAGGCAGTGCAAACACACAATGGAATACAGTGCAGCGACAGCCTGACCCTGGGACACATGCAAGGCAACACATGCTGGAATGAGGTATCAGGAGCACACCACATTCACGGGAAAGTCCAGCAACAACCCAGACCCATGTGGAGAACACCAGCAACAGTACAAAGCATGTGGAACCCCAGCACCCAAGAATGACACAGGACACCGTAAAATGTCGTTAACCAGTGTAATAAACAATAATGAACAGTAAAGCAAACGGAAACACAACAGCAAATATAACACAGAACATAACGAGTAACAAACCCCAGAGTACAAAATGCCCCACCACCACTGAACAACCTCCCCACAACACCGAAACAGAACTAGAAAATACCCACCAAGCCCCCAACACACAACCCCAAATGCCCACCTCATGATAAAATGTCAAACACCATTAGCAGAGAAAGGCACACAAAAGTAAACATAAGGACGACAACAGATGGAGGGACGGGAAGACACAGGCCAAGGGTGCAAAGCGGAGGAGGATGCACACAGGGACAGATGACAATGGGCAAGAAAGGGAGAATCAAGTCCAGTGAGGGGAGTGGTGAGGGCTGACTTAAAAACAACAGGGGATATATTTATGTGTCTGCAGGAACAGGGAGATGAGCCTCCAGGTTGTTTGCCACCCTCCTGGTCTCAGTAATAATGATGGCCTGCTGCTCGATCTGTGTTTGCTGCTGCCTCACAATCCTGCACAGCAGCTCCTCCATTCCCTCTGTCTCTTTGGGACGCGTTGCCCACAGCGATGCCCGTAGTGGCCCTACAAGAGGAAGGGTGAGACCATGAGGATGGTAAACCACACAGGAGGCAACCAGCAGCCAACCCTTGCCATACAAAGATGGACAGCATGCCCCAATGGGCTATCCCTGGTGGTGTTGAGTTCTGCAGTGGTATGACAACATGGCAGTGTCCCACAATGCAGCACAGGGCAACACAGGCACCAACACAGAACCCAACATGGATGATGATAGCGATCCTGACAGCACCAGGGGACATGTGACACCACCCACCATGATACAGAACACCACTAGACACGGCAGACACACAGTTGGAAACCCGGTGAGTTGGGTGCAAGGTACACGCAAGGACATGCACAAGGGCATCCACATGTTGGGACATGTTGCCCAGCCACACATGGAAATGCGCAGCAATGCAGAGAGCAGAACAAACAACAACGACATGCATGCAGGAGCATCAATGAACCATGACAGTGTCCTGGCAATGACCAATACAGGCCAGGGGACAACAGTCAGCCAGGGCACAGACGTTGTCACTGAAGGGCCTTCACATGCCGCCAGACAATACCACTGAAAGCATATCACCCAATGGAGACATGGTACATGGCAGTGTCCCCAACCCACATAACAGGACCCCCTTCCCCCACACAGTGAGGACCACCTCCACAGCCATGGTCAACATTGGCAGGGAATGATGCACATAATGTAATAGCACAGTGATATCCATACCTTGCAACTAAACAGCAACACAGTGACCTCACAACGAGACACACATGGATGGACGTACAATGCATACGGCACAGTGCCAGTATGTAGCACAGTGTGACAGGCAGTGCTACACAGCAGGTGTCCAGAAGGGTGAGAGGTAAGTCCACAAGGCATGCTCCATGTTATCCCGCATTCACAGCAAGTAACCACCACCTGTGCAATTGTGAACATCCTGTGGGTGGTGGTATGGATGCACCACAGAGGTGGGAAGGTCAGCCGTCAGCATGGTGTCCCCACAGAACACCCGCCACTCAAGCAAGCAACACCATCTGCCACCCGCACAGCACTGCAATGTGACTGCCCCCAGCAAGGCTGATAGCACCCAGCTGTGGTGTGAAACACAGCTGTACCACACACCACACTGCTACACCACACCAGCCCAGTGACCTTTGCAGACAAGTGAGTGGCTGGACACCCAGATGTGGTGCACAGCGTCGTGAAAGTGCGCACATCACAGAGCAGTGTAACAGGTACTCATGCAACATGCCACTGCTATCAGTGCCGCTCTCCTGCGCATGCTGTGGAAGTGATGGCACCCTCGTGCTGCCTCATCTCCACTCCTGTGTCCTGGGCTGAGTCGCACCTGCGGGCATGGGCTGCTCGATCCGCTCTACAGTGGGCAAATGTGAAAGTGTTGTTAGAGCATGATACAACATACACATTGTGAATCATAGCAAGATGCACATGCAACCCTAAACACAATGCACCCCACCCTCCACCCACAGCAATGGTCATGGCATGCACCGTGCCCCTATGGGGAATACATGTGCCACTGTGCCTGTACACAGTGTGCAACAGCACAGTGCACCATTGTGCACAGCTGTGCACACAGACACACGCCCACACACCCACACCCAAAGCACACACACCCCCACCACCACCCCCACCGCACACCCACACCCACACACCCACTCACCCATGGCCAGACCCCCCACACCACCACCCCCTCTGCACAACCACACCCATACCCACATGCACACAAAGCCTGACATGTATGCACACTCCACATGCAACACCACTCACCTGGCACAGGCACAGTGACATCACGCACCATGCGCCTGTAGTGCTCTAGCTGCTGCCTCTGCCTGCGTCTCAGGTCCGTGTACCTGTGGCGGCACTTCTCTGCATTGCGGGGTATGCCAGTATGCTCACTGAGCTTCCTAGCCACCATCTCCCACACTTGCATTCGTGGGAGGTCCCCCTCCCTCACCTCCCCAAACAGCCTCCTATGCCATTTCATGACCAGCTGCACCAGGTTTGCGGACTCTACGTCCCCCCAGCGCCTGTCCCTGTGCACAACTGCACGCTGTCTTGCATGTCCAGACATGGCACTGTAATGTTGTTGGACATAAACACCCTGCCCTACCAGGAATGCACCTCAACAATCCCTGCAGTGCCGCGCTATCACATGACGTAGTGCGGCGCTACCCGGAAGTAACCACGCTGCACATGCGCGACCCCAGCATGGCCCTGAGATTGTGTTCCATGCATGCGTATAGCACCACGCTATGCTGTCCAGTGCTGTGCTAGATCACGCTATGACTGGGTGATAGCGCAGACATGGGGGCCTCACGAGCATGCGTGTTGGCCGCACTAAGGCATATGTACTGTGCTATCTGGATAGCTGGGTGCTGCCAGCACCAATAGCCTGCTGACATTTGCACTGCGCGGCTGTGCTAGCACGGGGCAAATTGGGGCTATATTCAAAAAGGGTATGCAAATGAGGGTACTTGTGCATGCATGGGGCAAACTGTGTGATTAGCATATCATTATGCGCTCATTTGCATGACTTACATGCTTGATTGCCTGGATGGGCTATAAAAGGGAGTGCGGTGCACCGCTGGTGTTGTGGTACTGCAGCCTGATAAGGAATCTAAATGTAAACAACATACTGGTGTACAGATGCAACAGGAGGAAGAGCAGCGTGAGGCAGGTATGTATGACTGCTGTAGGACACTATTAAATGTCAATATCCCAGAACAGGTTCAGCATGGACAGGAGCACAGAGATGCATTCTCTGGTGTATGGTCTGACCCATGTTGGACCACAGACAAGCACTGTGCTGTGTGATGGTGCACATCCCTAGACGTCTGCAACCAAATGTACAGTGCACTGTGCACAATCCCCTGCAGGGGTGTGTCCTGCAACAGTGGCCCACTGACATGACTCCCTGGATGTGTGGCATGACAGGCTATGGCACCCATGCAGGATGTACGCAGTGTCCCGGAACTGTGCCGGCCCATGCACCATGTGGTAATTGCATTGGGTCCTGACATTGTCTACATACTAGTGCACTTGTCCATGCAACTACTGTAGTGAACACAAAGGGCACAGTACAGTGCAAGGTGGTTAGGGTAGGGGTAGTGCACATGTTTGTACAGGGCTCGCTGTACAGACACAGGACGTACAGTGACTCTGGTGGCGTGTGCACTGTACATGCACATGCAGCACTCCCATATGTCCATGTGGCCTGTGGCACTGGAGGGGGGGCATTGTGATGTCTATGTGTAATGCAATGCAGTACTGACATGGCCAATGACACATGTCCCCTATTGACTATCCCATAGGTTCAGCAGCATGCCAGGAGCGCATACGTGCACACAAGTTCTTGCAGGAGGAGTTGAACACCCTTGTGCATGCCATGAAGGAGAGGGAGCAGGTGCTACGCATGCACAGGGCCACTGACGCAGTGGTGTGCCAAGCCTGGGAGGAGGTGACTGCGGCTATGAATGACATAGGGGGGTGTGGCAGGACAACCGAAGCTGTGCAGAAGAGATGGAATGACCTCCTGCGATGTGCGAAGGAGGAGGAGGCCCAGCGACTGAGGGACAGGATGAGGACCGGTGGTGGACCACCTGAACACCAGCAGTGGGTGGAGGAGCCACACATGGCTGTGGTGGCATCGACCTCAGGACGGTGGTGGTCGCAGGTGTGCCGGGTGGTGGGTGTGAGACGCCTCTCACACTGCCAAGGACAGGTCTGTATTTGCATGTGTATACCCTATGTTGTGTTGGCATGGGTGCATGGCCATGCTGTGGGTGTCCTGCACAGGGTGCACAGTGGTCTGCCTAACAGCTGCCTGGTATGGGCATAGCCACTGTGGGTTTGGTGGGTGCATGGGGTCATGGGCCTGTGTGAAGGGGGTATGAGTCCTGGGGTGTGCATGGAGTAGTGATGGTAGTGGTGGTGGTGTTTGGGTACAGTATCCATGTACGGGTGACCGACCCTGTCCCTATTGTCTCCACAGCGGTGACTGCCAGGCCTGCAGGACAACAGGGGCTGCCAAGGATGTGTGGACAGGTCCCAACGGTAGTGGAGGGGGATGATGGAAAACAACCATCAACATCCGGGCATGGTGCAACAGATGGCCGCACAAACGCCATGCATGTGTGGCACACACATAGCCAAGGGCAGCTACTGACTGGGGAGGGGTGTCACACCTCAATAGGGGTATTGGGATACACCGGATACCAGGATGCAACACAGTCAGAGGAGGGTGGTGTAGGGGACATCCTACTGGTCACTGTCACCAGTGGTGAGGACACTGATGTGTCTGACTTGGCGCAACACCTGGCTGTGCCTGTGCAAGGGGATGCAGGGGAGGGGCTGCTGGCAGGCAGTGGGACGGGTGCCAGTGGTGCATGCAGCATCACCGGTGTGGCTGTACCTGTGTACACAGTGGTGGGCAGTGTAGGGAACAGTGCAGAACCACAGGGTGTGCAGGGTACAACGCGAATTGGTGTCCATGCCCATACCATTCCACAGACCACCAACAGTAGTCGCTAGCAGCAGGATGTGCCTGCCATGCGACAGGATCCAGTTGCTCCTGTGCAGCAGGCACCTCTGCCAGCTACAGCTCAGGGTAATGTTCCCCTGGGACAGGATGGCCATGGTGCCCGCCCACTCCTGCAGGCTGCTCTCACCTCCCAGCAGGGGGCGTGTATGGACCTTCATGGCATGCGGAGGGAGATGCGCCATGAGCTTGCACAGATCAGAGAGGCCATCACAGTGAACTTTGCCCTTGCTGAGCAGTGGGCAGAGGACAGGATGGGCCACCTGGTGGGTGCCATCGAGCATGGGTTTGCTGGTCTGTCAGCTGCGGTGGTTGACATAGGGAATGTCCTGCGTGGGGTGCATGGGGTTAGCCAGCATGGGATGCTTGGCAGTGGTGCAGACAGCACAGGGGCACACAGGCAGGCAGGCCATGGACGCAGGGCTGCCAGTGGCTCCAGCTCAACAGCATCACACACCCCATCCATGACCCAGTGCTGCCGTGGCCATCTACCCACCCTGTCAGGCTCCACCATCCCCCGAGGGCACAGAAGGCCGACTCTTCCTGCCTTGCCTTTCACATCGGCATTGTCCTCTGCACAGAGCACACCAGGGTCTGTGTCCCATGGTAGTGGCGCAAGTCGCATGCATGGTGGGAGGCATCATTGATGGCCACGCTGACTGTGTGGCACAGAGCACTCATCTCCCCACATTTGCCACATAGGCACACCCACGTGCACGTTTACACATGCACACACACACACCTCCACTGCCACGGTTGCATCACTTACCCTCCCGCACACATCACAATTTCCCACCCGACACCACACCGCTTGTGTCCAGCCCCCCACGCATGTCCCATAACCCTCAACTCACAACACATGCACACATGTTGTCAGATCCACTGTGTAGGTTTACTGTTGGTATTGTTATTGTCACTCATCTGTGTCCATGTGCACATTAAAGTCATTATTAATTGTACCTTTTCAAGTTGTTGTGCAGTCTGTACTTACCCTGTTGTCTGTTGCAGTGTCCTGATGATGTTGTCCCTGTGCTGTATGGCCCTGCATGCCATGCAAGGGTCCCTTCTCTCAAGGTGCTCCACTATCCCCCTGACCACCGGCTCTGGCTCACTGTCAGACTGTCCCTCAGGTTCAGGTGCCTGTATCCCATGGTTCATTGCCATGTTGTACAGCATACAACAGGCTAGGAAGATACGGCATACCTTCTGAGGTGTATACTGTAGGGCACCACCTGATGTGTCTAGGCATTGGAATCGCATCTTCAGGATGCCAAACACCCTCTCTATGATGTTCCTTGTGCTGGCATGTGCTTCGTTGTACATCTCCTCAGCCACTGTAGCCGGTCAGAGTACTGGTGTCAGCAGCCAGGGTCGCAGGGGATAGGCACTGTCCCCTGTCAAGGGATGTATACCTGTTAGTGACATACGGCAGTCTGACAGATGCTGTCCTGCACCCCTGTGTAGCCCTCCCACACCCCTTTCCTGGCCTGCAATGCCTGCCCCCATGCATGCTGGTGTGTGTATGCCTTGTATGCTACTACTCACCAATTAGTTGACCACTGGTTATTCTGCCCTCCTCGAATGTTTGGCACAGCTGGGACTGGTGCCAGATGAATGCGTTGTGGGCACTGCCGGGGTCCTGTGCATAGACATTGCTGATGTGCCCATCCACATCACACACCACCTGGCAGTTGATGGAGTGGTACCCCTTCCTGTTAACGTACTCGTCACTGCCATCACCAGGTGGTGCACGGATGGGGACATGGGTGCAGTCAATGGCACCCAGTACGGATGGTAGGTGCGCAACCCGATGGAACCGCTGTATTGTTTCTCTGCACTCTACTGCCATGCTGGGGAATACTATGAACTCCCCAGAATGTGGCAGGAAAGCCTCTAGGTACTGGGTCAGGAGGCGTGAGGTGGCAGACTGCGATACCCTGATGGTGTCCCCCGTTGGTCTTTGGAACGTCCCTGTGGCGAGGAAGCACATCGCTGCTGTCACCTTCTCCTCCACTGTCATGGCATGGCTGCGTCTGGTATTTGGGTGCAGCTGTTCATGCAGGAGTTCACAGAGCTGCCTCAACATTCCCCTGTTCATCCTGTACTGGTCAATGATGTAGTCATCAGGCAGTGTCTCGAAGGAGACCCTGGGCCGGTACCACCTGTTTGCAGCATACCATCTCCTTGGCCTGTGTTGTGGCCCATGTTGTGCCTGCTCCCTCTTCTCCTCCTCCTCCTCCACTACAGCTGCCATCAATGGCAGCATCACTGCTACAGGCACTGCACACATTCCCACTTCCTGTTCTGGTCTCTCCTCCTCTGTGTTTTACCCTGGGTTAAGACCAGCCTTTTATAGGCAGTAACTAGCACCACGCTATGTGTCACGCTATGTGTCCTAGCGTGGCGCTGGGCCTTTGAATATCCCTTTGTGCATCCCTCATGCGCCACTCCCCTTCCTGTTGCCCCTTGCATACATTAGTGGTGTGCCCCGTGCTACTGCTGTTAGCGCACGCTAAATGGTCCTTTGAATATGGCGGCTCAGCACTATTTCAGCGCTATTACAGCGCTATTGGTTTGCGCACCGTGCTATGCTTTGAATATCTGGGCCAAAATGTTTTCTATGTTGTAACATCATAAACAGGACTGTCTTGTAAATAGGGATTTGTATTCCTTATGACATGTACTTATCCGATATAAAAATAAAAATGTTACATATCTATCTATCTATCTATCTATCTATCTATCTATCTATCTATCTATCTATCTATCTATCTATCTATCTATCTATCTATCTATCCATCCATCCATCCATCCATCTATCTATCTATCTATCTATCTATCTATCTATCTATCTATCTATCTATCTATCTATCTATCTGCCTATCTGTCTGTCTATCTATCTAATACTCACACCACCACTGCTATTCTGTCCACTACTAGAAAATTCCACTAAATCTTCATCCTCATGTCTTCAGTTCTCCTTTGTGGTTACTTCAGAATCCTGCCCTGTATCTCCACTTTGAAATGCCTTGCTGTTATTACTATTATCAAAAAAAAATGAGGAGGGACCTGGATAAACTGGAGGAATGGTCTAGACTGTGGCAGTTGACATTCAATGCAAAAAAAGTGCAAAATTATGTATTTGGGGTGCAAGAACCAGGGGAGGATTACATGATGGGGGGGGATACCGACAGTCACCAAGCAGGAACGGTATTTGGGGGTAATCACATCTGATGATCTAAAAGTGGCCAAACAATGTGCCAAGACTATGGAAGAGCCAGGGAGGTGCTAGGGAGCATATGGATAGGTATCACCAGCAGGAGAAAAGAGGTGGTGATGTCACTGTACAGATCATTGGTGAGGCCGCAGCTGGAGTACTGTGTCCAGTTCTGGAGGCCACATCACCGTAAGGACATGAATAGAGTGACGGCAGTTCAAAGAAGGGCAACAAAGGTGGTGCAGGACCTGCACCAAAAGTTATATGAGGAGAGACTGGGAGACCTCAATATCTATACCATGGCAGAGAGGAGAGACAGGGGAGATATGATAAAAACCTACAATTAACTAAAGGGCATAAATAGGGTACCAGAAGGTATCATCTTTCAGAACAGAAGATGTTCAGGAACAAGGGGGCATGACATGAGGTGGAAGGGGATAGATTAAGGGGTAATATGATGAAGTATTTCTTCATGGAAAGGGTGGTGGGTGCATGGAATAGACACCCAGCAGAGGTGATGGGGTCAAACACAGTGGTGAAATTCAAAAATGCATGGGACAGGCATAGGGGAACCCTAGAGATAGGAACGAGAAGGTAAAGCCAGAGATCAAGTAGAGTCTGTGGCTTTTGCAGTAGGTAGGGAAAATGGGCAGACTGGATGGGCCTAGCAGTCCTTATCTGCTGTCAATTTCTATGTTTCTATAGGAGACAGCCCTCCTGCATCAGTTTCCCTTTGGAGCTGAGTCCAAGTATGAGGTGCCTGGACTTGGTGTGAGTTGCCCACCAGTTCCGAAGTGGCTACCCTTTTTTCCACTTTTTCCCATGGTACACACATGCTTGGCAAAGCAGGCAGACAGCCACTGCTTCATCTTTTGGATCTAGAATGTAAAAGTTCCCAACTAGAGATTTTGTAGCTCATTTTTTCACATGATGGTCATGGACCGGATACTAGAACATCATTGGAGGGCTAGAAATGAGTGTTCTGGGGCATGATTTCTGCTCTGCTGCAACCATTGAGTCATTGTCTGTTATTACTATTTGCTCAACACAATCAATAACAGCTAGAGAACTGGGCGGGGGCTTTACTGATTCTCTGTCCCAGGCCATTACTTTCCTTTTTCTCTGGTTCCCATAGAGGGTCCATATCATCATCCCCATCCCCACCTACAGTGCTAACCTCCTGACATATGTCCTCCTCCTCCTCACTTTCATCACCCAGTGTTTCCTTCTCAGCAGCATCTGATTCCCTGTCCCTGTGTGAAGAAACACTCAGATCTGCCAGCGCCACATCACACCGTGACTCATGCTCTTCTACAACATTCTTGGGGACATCAACCACCTCTGAGTCCTCATCCTCCTCATCCACATGCACAGAGGAAGATTTGGGGGGGGGTTCTTGCACTGCTCCTGTTGTCCCTTCCAGCACCACCTGCACTGCCAGCACCAGCACCCACCAGCACTGATGCCACAGATTTTGCATAGGCAGATGTATCTCTAGCAGAAGGTATGAGGTGGTGATGCCGTTGTATAATGCACAAGTGAGGCCTCACCTACAGTACTGTGTGCAGTTCTGGAGGCTGCAAATGTGCAAGGACATTGACAGGGTAGAGGCAGTCCAGAGAAAAGGCAACTAAGATGGTACATGGCTTGCAACATAGAACATATCAGGAGAGATTAAAAGGACCTCAGTATGTACTTATTGGAAGAAAGGAGGGAGTAGGGGAACATGATAGATACATTCAAGTACCTCAAGGTCATAAACAAGGTGCAGAGGTGAAACTTTTTCAATACATCAAACATTTGGCATTGACAAATGCTTGTTTTTTTATTCTAAAAATAGAAAGAAAACCGTCCATCATTGTCCGTTGTGTAACCCACCCTCACTTAAACAGTATACAGACACTGGGGGTGCCCAATCCCCCAGTGCCCTCATCTGTCCTTACATTGTTGTCTGCTTTGTAACCCCCCAAAACAGTATGCAGGCACTGGGGGTGGCCAATCCCCCAGTGTCATCTGTCCGTCCATTGCTGTCCACTGTGTAACCCCCCCAAACAGTATACAGATACTGGTGACGCACAATCCCCCCAGTGTCCTAATCTGTTCCAAAAACTCCCTGAAAAAAAAAAATTGTCCCTCATTTTTTTTTCCCTGTAAGAAAGAAAACCGCCCATCATTGTCCGTTCCACCTTTACCCAACCCCCTATCCTCCCACTTAGGACCCACTACCCCACACCCCCTTACCCCATACTTACTCACTGGAGGTCTGTTGCAGTAACTTACCTTGGACTGCAGGCACGTCTTCACTCTTCAAAGCCCAACTGCAAACTGAGGTAAGTGCTTCAATGTTTTTCAATGGGGTTTTCAACATCAGTGTTTTTCAACAGGGTTTTCAACTTAGTGCCATAACCTGGCCATTTTTAAATATGTTTGCCCAAATTTTCAATATATGTTTTTTGAGACCCCACCTTACAAACAACTTCCCTGAAGCAATTTTCAAACATCCCCCCATGACACCAGTGCACACGATGAACATTAAACATTGACAGATGCTTGTTTTCACACATGCAAACTGTGCTAAATCTGCAAGTCATTTTTCCAAGTTGAAGCAGTTTTTATGTTGGCTTGCCGTGCTTGCGCGCAAATCAACATCTTGCGGTAGTGGCAGATTTTGGAGGTGTGTCAGTGTTGTGAATGCATGGCACGCATTAGTAGGTGCGTCCGCATTCCCCCAATAAGGCAGCATGCTATCGCTGACATGCACTGACACCAACATTATGTAAAGTGGACAAAACTTCTGAGAAAAGTGCCGCTGCAATCAGAGACAAACTTGTCATGCAGCGGCACCAATGACACCGCTGCCGATGAGCGCTTCCTGTTTTAACTCCATTGCTGGCTATTTCAATGTCCCTAATTATTTTTGTGATGAAAGTTTGAGTGGTACTGTATGGCAACAGAGTGACCTCAGTGACCATAAAGCACGGATAACAATGATTATGCACTATTACAGTTACTTTTTGTTTGTTTGCACCTCACTCTTAAGAAATAACAATATGCAATCATCGCACAGAAGCATGCCTTAAACTGATGGTTCCATTTGCACAGTTTCTGTTTAACTGTAAACACATCAGTTGTACTAAAGACATAATCTTTTTTTTTTATCTAGTTTCAGTCCAGTTTTCTTAACACCTCCCTACATCGATCTCCACAACATAACATTACTGTGCTACTTTTCTTTAGTAGGTGGGTACAGAAATACAAGTGAGCTCCACCCCACGTCCCGCCCGCCGCAGCACATCACTGCTACTAACTTAGGAGCTCTTGGCCTCTGGCCAACGAAGTATGGGCACCCTCTGGCGGATTTCTGTGAGGTGACGCCCTGCCTCTTACTCCGGGCTCCGGTGCGTAAAATAGGACCGAACTCGATTTAAGATGCGTGGTGCTAGAGAATTAACCTGCAAAGACCCCACACTGTAGTAGCTACCTGCGCCTATGAGAATTCTATAGTTTAAGTTTTAACTGGTGACCAGGACAGGCAACTGAGTCAAGGCTTGTTTCCAGGTGCGCCGCTGGGAAAGGGTACAGGGGTAAAGGTGTGCTACAGTCTTAGACGGCATGAAATAGAGACATCAGAAGAAAAGCACAATGCCAAAGTAAAGTGCAGGTAGGAAATCATGTAAGATCGATAAACTTAGTATTAAATACCGCCATTGCATGCCTCTCAACTGTACTTGATTTTGCCTACACATTTACGTAAGTCCCTCCCAAACCTCTCAACCTTTTGTCTCCCAATGTGGAACAAATGGGCAAAATGTGGAACACCTAATAAACTCTTTGCCTAAGAAGCTCAATACGCTGTTAAAATGTTCGCTTTTATGTTCAGAAAGTCTGTTATTAATTGAATAATATATTTTTTGCATAATTTGCTAGATTGTTGCTTTAAAATCTTAACATTTAATGTGGAACAAGTCCTCCCAATGTGGAACAAAGAGCTTTTGTAAAGTAAAATGCGGAACTGTTCTTCCTAATGTGGGACAGTTGAGAGGTATCTCAGAATGTATGTCTCCACGACTGAACAGAAGGGACTGAAAGCACCAGGGGTTAAATTGGGCAGCTGCACACAGAAACTCAATTCCAAAAGCTCTTAAAAATTTTTAGAAAATGAGCAAAAGTATTTCAAGCTTCTGACTGGCTGAGGGCCATCTCTAGCTGGCCATCAATCAGACAACAAATGCCCGGCTATTAAAAGTACCAGCCCAGCCACCCCATCACCAGAATCTTGGTGCCCAGCCTGTTCTCCAATTGGCTAAAACCCCTCCCTTCCATTTCAAATGTTCGCCATTTTTTTTTTGTTGCTTAGCGGACAACAAACAGACTGACTGACATGAGCACAACCACTGTATATAAGTTCAAGTGTAAAAAAATGTAGCCATTTCCATTGAAAACACACTGTTCCCAAAAAACTACTTCTTCCAATGCGAATTGTCTTTCAAACTGTACCTCACTCACACTTTTGAACCCCGCTACTCCCACTCGGCTCTGCACCTAGCCCGCTCCCTCCCTTCCATCATTTATAAGCGAGCACTTCAAAAATAATTTTCACATCACTGTCAGCACTTTGATTCCTGGTGCCACTAAATGCTTCTCCCTCGCTGTACGCAGCTCTCCTCATAGCTGCCCAACTGCAACATGGCATCACGACCATCTGCATCTTTACTAATCAATACAGCAACACCCAAACGGCTTCATTCAACAACGCGAGTCTTCCTAGCACTACCAATCAATTCAGCAACACCCAAATGGTTTCATTCAACAACGCGAGTCTTTCTATCGGCCATCACTTTCATACTTTCACAACCTTTAAATCCCAATGCAGTTCCTCTAAACAGCAGCAAAAAACAGTTATACAAACAAAAGTACAATGCAAGTACACAAGCCTACACATAAATAGCAACTGAAATCTTAAGTGCCCTCTACTGATATTTATACAAACTGCACCCTCTACTATCAATGCCAACACTAGGGGGACTACTTTAATAAACTAAGACAAAAAAGTCAAACATGTTCATTTTGTACACAATTATTTTACTTCTTTATAATCCTAAAAAAAAAATACACATGCACACCATTTTCTAAGTGTAATAATACCCTCAAGGGTAGGCGGTATGAGCTATACCCACCCTTCCAGGGGCTATAAGGCCCTCACCTACAGTGCCGGGCCTTATTATGCCCCGGAAGGGCAGGTATAGCCCAGTATCGCCCACCCTTTCAGGTATTATTGCTTGCATATAACAGTTCCACCACCTCTGTCATGTTTTACGCTCACTACTACAGGCGAGTTTCACCACCTAGAAATCCAGCATTCCCATACCTAAACATTTCCAATTTAACCACTGGCAAACACAAAATAATGTCAAACATTGAAGTTACAAGTAGTTCTTCAGAAAATGTATTTTACACTAAGCCTTTTATTCTACTAGCTTCCTGAGTGGGTACCACCAATTTTTATGTTGGCTTGCGCGCTTGCACAAGCAACATCTTGCGGTAGTATGGGTTTGGGGGGCGAGGCCACTGTTGGGTGAATGCAAGGCATGCATCAATAGGTGCGTCCCTCATTCCCCAATCAACCTGCATGCCGGTGCCACACTATGCATGTATAATGGGACGAGCACATCTAAGCAAAGGTCCGCTGCAATCCGAGCAAAGCTCACCATATGCAGTGGTCCTTTGCTTGTTGTGCTCACCACCATTATGAGCTTGGTTGGCAAGTGGCTCAGGCCTGCCGACATTGGGGGTGCCCACTCCCCCTGTCGGTAACCCCCCCACTGTGTTAGTGTGCCGATGGGGCCCACTCCCGCCAGCATACCCCCAAATGTTGAATTGCAAGGAGAGTGCCCAATCCCTCGGCTCTGGCTCCCCCATCTTTAGACGCCCAACGGGAGCCCACTCCCTTCAGCATCACCCCCAATTCTTGAATGCTGAGGAGGTGCCCAATCCCCCCGGCTCATGCCCCCTGCTTTCTTGTTTGCCGACTGGGTGCCCAATCTCCATCGGCATGACTCCCCTCCGTGTTGTGTGCCAATGAGGTGCCCAATCTCCCGTCGGCTACTGACACCCCACAAAAACAGTTAGGTGGCACGCTGAAGCCCACCCCAGCGTGCCAAATGCCCTGCAACATGAAAACTGCCCCACGATGGTTTTCCTTTTTTTCCTGTAAACGAAAACCGTCCCTCACAGTCTTGATGCCCCTCCCCTGCACCCACCCACTGCGCACCCTGCCTCCCCTCACCCCGCCATACTTACCTCCGGAGTCCAGCGTGATGATCTTCCGTGGACCGGGAACACATCTGCACTCTTCAAAGCCGACTGCGAACTGAGGAAATGCCGGTAAGCTGTATAATGGAGTGAATAAGGTTTTTCAACTTTGCTGCATATCTCAGGCATTTCTTGGAATTTTGGCACCAAATTTTCAACATGGGGTTTTTGGGGCCCGTTCTCATGAATTCTATCACTGTCATGGCATTAATCAATCTCGAAAGGTGATTTCGCAGTCACTGCAAGAAATCACCTTTCGGGACCCATTAACAAAATGACAGTGCCAGTGTTCATGAGGTGGCCTCTCAAAAAGCCTATGTTCCAAATTTGCAGGGAAAAATCCAACAAATGCCTGTTTTATGAGCGTGCATTGCGCAGTTGCTATGCAGGCTCGTAACTTCACACATTCCCAATAGTTTAATGCCAGATTTTCAGCATTGGCATTTTTGTACACCTCCTAGTGAACAGTACAGCTGTAATTTCCCACATCCTGCCTGAAATGTGTTTCTGCACTTCCGGCGCACACTAGCGCAATCGCTGTGGGAAATCAGTGTTTGGGCCAGATTATGAAAATGACAGTGACGCAGTTCATGAGCAGAGGTCCTAAAATGCCTATGTTGAAAATTTGGTGCTGATACTCATACAATGAGCTGTGTTACGGCTGTGTTGGCAGATTACTGCGCGCCGCGCTCGACGCGATCGTCCATTCAGCGAATATTTTCACTCTGGATTTTCACCATTGCCATTTTTCCACAGTTCTTGATGAACAGTACAGCTGTCATTTCACATACCCTGCCCAAAATGTGTTTTCACACTTCCGGCGCAGAATAGCGTGAACGCTGTGTGAAATCACTTCTTGGGACACTTTGAGGAAATGACAGTGACACTGTACATGAGCAGAGGTGCTAAAATGCCTATGTTGAAAATTTGGTACCGAACGCCATAAAATGGCAGTGTTGCAAGAGTGCGTTGCATATTCTCCACACACCCTTGTAACTCCGCACATTTTGTATATTTGTATGCCACATTTTCAACACTGGCAATTTTTTACACCTCCTTATGATCTGTGCAGCTGTCATTTTCACATCCTGCCCAGCATGTTTTCCGCATTGTACTACCAAACACCCAAAGGGACACCCTAATGCCTGTCACTCTCTGCAGGGTGGGGGTGGGTTGGCATCAGTTCAGTACTTGACTGCCATTCCTATGCTGCATCTCCCTAACTCCTGCACTCCCAATGGCAGCAAGCCAACATTCAGCATTGACAAATGCTTGTTTGAATACTGGTTCAAGTTCTGTGTTCTAGCTAAACTGTCTCTTTAGTTATGCTAGTGGATGTTTCCAATGTATATGCTGCTGGTAAGGACAATTTTAGAACTCTATGATGTAGTTTATGTCCCTTTTCTGCTATTCAGTTGTTGGTAAAATGCATTAATGTTCTACTACAGAACTCTGTGGCTGAGAAGAACATTAAACTAAATCATAGTTCTGAAATGGTACTTACCACCAGAGTGTGAATAAGAAATGTTCACTCTAGTTAGTAAAAGACCTGTATAAATGGAATAATAATAGACTTTGAACCAATGCTTAAAACAGCTTCTAAAAGGAGAAAGTTCTTACCTGTACATGTACAGTGCAGTTCTCCTTTAAGGGACTAGGGACACACACACACACACACACACAAGACTACACAACACTTTACAAGATTGTACATAGAAACAACACCACCAGAAATGTTTTTTCTCTTTTGTTGTTTTAGCAAAACAATACACAACATGGATTGAAGGGACAAGGGGGACCCACGAAAGACTACAAAACCCACTTTCCAAGACTTTACGTAGACAGTAAACAATGACAGAAATATTATTTTTGTTTTGTTTTTGTTTTTAAGGATGTTCTCTGGTGTTTCACCAACCCCATGCAAAATTCATAACTTTTTGCCCAGCACATGATGGCATCTAAATATTTAAAATCCACAACAAAAAACTTCCAAGTACTTGTTTTTAAGTTACATGGTGAGACTTAATTCCTCTTAATGGAAAAACTCCATAAGTGATCAGGTTGTTTTATATAGTTTTAAAATCATTGTGTCAGCAGGAGTGTGATGTGAAATGAAATTTGAAGCAAGAACACATATCATTATTCATGATGTTTGCTTCATTTTTTTCACACATGCAAAAATAAAGAGTAAATTACCAAAACTATGACACCCTTTTGAACCAGCATTCCCAAAAATGTGGGAAATATTTGTATGTTTTTCTGTATAAAACCATTTCATTCTCATGTTATTTTCATGAAACTTTTTTTGATAGATGTAATATGGTTGAAAAAATATCACAACAGAAAAAAATATAGGGTCACCATGCTACTTTGGGTTATACATGCTTTCAAAATTGCAGTTTCAGAGCTGGTTGGCACAGGAAAACAATAATTGAAGGGCGCAAGCCCATGGTTATGTGGGGGAAGAGCTCCTCCCCCACATCCTACTTAAGTCAAGCGGCAGACTCCCTCTCTGCTTAGATCGAGTCGCACTCAGTCGCTTTGCAGCGTAGGCTGCCAGCTGCTTCCCTTCCTTCAGCTATCTGGCTGTGCTCCTCCGCTTCTGGCTGTACCCCTTCTGTCCCTCCCTGAGTCTCCTTCTGCTCCTTCCTCCTGTCTTTGTTGTTGCTGCCTGCTTGTCCGTTTCTTGGGGGGAGGGTTCTCTTCTCTCGTGTCCTGTTCTCCCTCCTCCACTTCCCCCTGCCTTCTTAGCCTAGCCTGCTGCCTGCTACTTCCTTTCCTTGTGTCTCCCGCTGTTTGTTTACCTTCCTTGCAGCTGGCACTCCACGCTAGCTCATACGTTTCTAGTTGCATTTGTTCCCCCGATGTTCTGCCTCGGTCCCTGCATTCCCTTTCTCTCGACCAACTGCTTACATTAGACTGGATTCCCTACCTCCATAGCAGCTTCCGCTTGGCTCCACCTGCCGCCGCTCCCTGTCTGCTGAATTCACTACTAGCCGCTGCCGCATTGGCTGCCTCATTGCCTAAACCTCAGCTGCTCTCCTACTCCATTCGCTGCCATCGGACCATCCACCCACTGCCAAGAGTGCATGGTTTCTTTCTCCTGCAGCCGCCTGCCATTTACCATGCTGCCTGCTCAACTTAGACTCACTGTATGCAGTCCAGCTTCAACACTAATACGGTGCACCCAAAGCTATTACCTATCGTTTCTCCTCAACCTCCATGACACTTATTAATTTAAGGTTTCTGCCGCCTCTACTCAGCATTTTGATTTGGATTTCTTTGGACTTAACTCTATGGAGATCTTGGATAGTCTGAGTATTCTAGTGTCTCCCTACCATCCACACACAATTTAAACACATTGCTTCTCCTAAACTCCGCTGGCAAGACTTCCAGGATGTGGCCTCTGCTCACCTACCTTCCCTGGCCCTCCATGTCTTGGGTTGCCATTGCTGTTACCTTCTTTCTGTGTCTGCTGCTCTGCCTTGGACTTCTGCTAAGGACTCCTGTAACTGTCCAAACCTGCTGTTTCAGCTCCTGCCTTTCTTCGGACCAAAAATACGCTCATTATGGACTTAGCCTGATCTTCAAACGCCCTTACCTGGGCCTAGGACTGCTCAATCCTCGGACATGGCGTGCCGGGCTCAGGATACCGCTGGCTGCCACATTGTTCCTATTCTCATACTGCTCCTTCTATCTGTAGCATCCGGACCTTTGGTTCTAAGCTGCAGCACTCTTGGGCAGGCATAGCAGCTCACCTAGCTTCCATGTAATGCCCAGTTTTTGCACTCGTGGTTAACTGCCTATGTACTTTCTCTCCCTACCCTGTGATGACATTGTCAGCTCTCCAGTTCACTCATGGTCCACTGATTCTGCTCTGCTTTTTGGCTGATTTCAGTTCAAACATAAGCAACCAAAGTAAGCTCTCCCTACATAGAGGCTCATTCTTCAATATCTCCCATAAAGGCCACTGGCTTGACTACGATTCATGGACAATTTACGGCTCCTTCGTTCACTGTCATCAAGGTAGTTCCTGTTATTTTCAATGGCTTTTAGCCCTAGAGATGCTGTTATCGTGCATTATGTTTTACAGCGTAGCTTCGTAATGCTGCCTAGCTATCAAGCACACATTCGGAGATTCATAGTTCTATGTGATTTGAGCAATGGACGGGGACACACATTGGAGCTATGTCATGCCTGCGCACAGATGCGTCATGCATTTATTGACGTCTCTGCCCTGGGGATGGGCTTCCAGCCATTGCTGACTCTACAAGGCCCAAACACACTTCCTTATCTCATTGGGCTAGCTCTCCTTAGTTCCCATGGATGCTCCTACAGAGCTGCGTTCTTTCAGACCTACCTTCCAAATACACTCCTAAGCTCCCGCCTTCCATCGGATTATTTTAAGATATATCAAGATATTTGCTTCAATACTCTTAGATGCTCCTCACTATGCTACTTCAACTTCTCCGGAATCACTACTATCGTCTCCATCAGGACTTCCAGATGACTTTATTCCATTTGCCTTCCTTGGATGAACAACTGCCTTACACATTGAAGAACTACAGTTTCAGGAGGTTTATTAACTTATCCAGTCGCTACCTCTTCCGCCTTGCGGGGCCAGAAGTTAGTCATCGCATTTCGTCTGATCTGCACCCCTACAGGCCCTGATGCTCTTTGCTCCTATATTACTGTGCCAATACCACCTACTTCTATGACCTGCCTTCGCCCTTTGGGCTGGGAGGTTTACCTATTGATCACCAGCTTCTACGACCTGCCTTTGCCCATCAGGCTGGGAAGTTTACCTACTGATCACCAGCTTCGACAACCTGCCTTCGCTCATCGGGCTGGGAGGTTTACCTCCTTCTTCTCTAATTCTGCTTCACACAGCTTGGGGCCTGGAGATTCCCACATTCCACTATATGCCTTCATGCTGTCGTGTCAGCCGGCTGGACGCTCCTTTCCTATGGTTTTGCATCTGACCGTTTCTTTGTTCGTCATCTGTCTTGGATACTTGGCCCTGTCACTTCAGCTGTATGGAATTACTGCTGCTTCGCCCTTTCCAGGACACTTAGTTGCACTTCTACTGAAGACCTTCAATATCCTGATTGTGCTCTACTGCTTCTCAGACCCTGTGAGAACGCTACTTCATTTGACTCAGCCTCTTCAGTTATCACCATCTAGGCCTGCTATGCTCGATTATTCGGGACTCGTCGGGTTATTACTTGCCTCAGATATTGAATGCCTACAGTTTCAGGATGTTTATTCCTCTCGTCAAGCTGCAATCTCTCTGCCACAGTCTCTTCAATGCAATCCCTACCATCCTTGATCGACAGGATACGTCAGTCCTCAGCACCATTCCATTCTCATAAGTCTTGCCTTACAACTGCAGTACTAGTCTGCTCTAAACTGACTCAAGATGCATCACCTGGAGGCTGTATACTACACTCTATTCCTACCAGCTGACCTCCGTAGGTCTGGATGCATTTTCATGTTACTGGAGCTAGTCACCTCTCTACTTCCCTCACCAGCTGATGGATACACTGCGCATCTCGCTGACAGACTAACTGCCACGCTCTATTTTCTACCAGAAGATCTCTATAGGTCTGGCTATGCTTTCACCTTACCTGGAACTAGCCACCTCTCTACTTAGCTCACCAGCTGTTGGTTAAGCTGCGCTCTCACCAAGGGGCTGGTTGCCACATTCTATTCCATCTCACCTACGTAAATTGGTGCATTACTTGCTACCTACTACCTTTCTCTTCAGTTTCGCGGTCCACCCGCTTTACTTACTTTTTGGGCTCACCATATTCTACTTCTTGGATGCTTCCTAACCTTGCACCAACGCCTTGGATTAATCCTTTACAGGCTGCCATGATTCCAGCTCAGCTCAACAGTCGTTGCCTCTATATCATCTCCTAAGAAAATACTCTACTCCTATCATACTTACCAGAGCTGGATTCGTCAGTCGGTAGCCTTGCTGCAAGCCTTCTCCCATTCCACGTGCCATACGAGCCCTCTACTAGTAGAAATCTGAAAGTCATACTACTTCTATTTCATCCTGCCTTGCTTGCATCCAAGCTTGGATGCAACTATCTTCGTCTTGTCACCTGTACTAAGTTCATCAGTCATCAACTTCATCTGCATCATCCTACAATTCCATGGATTCTTATGCCTTCTATCAACTGAAGTCTAGAAGATGAACCTTTCAATACATCCACTCTCCTATTGTTCTGACCTGTACATGGATTCTCGAACTTGGAGTTCCTAGGAGGATGATTGTTCACCGGACATGTTACAATTCAGTACTTTCTTCAATTCGCCGTTTCTCTGGATCAAGTTCTACAACTTTGGAGTTCAGATTAGCTGATTAATTTAGCTCATTATTTAGGATCACTCTCCTTTAGTATGCCCAGAAGGATGGGCAGATCAGTAGCCATGGGTCCTCAGAGGTTTCCCCCAAGAGGGTTTTTCCTCTCCTGCATGCTACTGGTCACAGTCTCCGGAGTTGGAGGAGGTGATCATCTGCTCATATTATTAGGGGTATAATCCTGCTCGACTCCTTCATCAGTCAGATACAGAATAATCGTTGATATCAATTTCTTTTGGGGGTCTCATAATACTAGACAAAGCTTCCTCCCTACAGATGGGATACAGAGAAAGGCCAAAACCATCAAATAATAACAAACGATTCTCAGTTCAAGCATCCAAGCTCATTGCTCATACTATCTGATTCATACATACAATAATCATTAATTTAATCATGTTCATGCTGAAGTACCGAAGCACAAATCATTCTATACTACTAGTATCTAGCAATCATTGCCTACTTAACAGCTGGCCTCTAAATCCAACCATCTACATCATCCAGCTACAGTATGTTACATAAGCACTGCACTGTGAACCACACATAATTAAAAATGCCAATAAAAAATAAAACTTGCCAGAAAGCTATTCAAACAATTGAAACGTACATGCAGAGTGACAATGAATTTGATATAAAAGAAACATAGTGGCTAAGGACAGACAGACAGACAGACATGTATGTAAAGCATCTTGAATGATGTCAAAGGCTGCAACTATAGGAGTTAAGTTCCACACTGCCATACTGTATATATTCTTAGCTGAACATGACATCATAGGATAAAACATTATTCTAACAATGCTTCCATATATTTAAGAACATACTTGTGCCAGTAAGCAGGCTTGAAAACTTTTTTGGGTGCATCAAAAAAATGGGAATTTGAAACACCATGGAACGTCTTTAAGAAGAACACTACACAGCAGGGATTTAAGGGACTAGGCAACACAGCAAGACACAATAAGGTACATGAACTAAAAGTAACTTCTATCAAGCAAGCAACAAAAATTTAATTAATATAGTTAAACTATAGTGACAAAATAATTCAGTTAAACACACCTGACTGTTCTAATGAAGTAAACTAACAAAGCACAAAAAACATGTAAAAATATTCCCCCAAAACACTGAACAACACTACTGCTAAACACTGCCTAGGCTATAAGGCAAGTGTGCCTTTTGTAGGGCTGCTGCGGGCAGAGCCCTGAAGACCTCCTACAATCAGAAAAGGGCGATTTTTTCTGACCGAACAACAGTGTGGAGTTGCCTCACAGTTGTCTCCATGTCCGTGATGCACTCTGCTCTCTCCATTAGCAGTTGCACGACATTGTCAGCACTATTTTTCTGTAATCAGAGGTTACAGTGGAACATGACACAGTCTACCATGTCCAAGATGGCCAACAAATTATATTGCGTGGATAAGATTGTTTAGTTTTTAAATATGTTTTTCCTCCCGGCCACCTGGTCCTCCATCTCTGCAGCCACCACCCAATCCCCCCCCCCGAAACATAACAGTCACACTGGGGTGCCCAATCCCCCAGTGCAGGAATCCTCAGTTCTTTTTTTCTTCACCCTGTAAAAAGAAAAACATCCATTGATGTCTTGTGCTGCCATTACAGTCCCGTCACCTGACCATCCCATTCAGCACCCATCTCCCCAAGCCTTTACCTTCCCATCTGCAGTCCAATGCTGCAATCCTCTCTGGACCACAGATGCATCTTCACTCTTCAAAGCCGGACCTTAAACTGAAGAAACACAGATGTGGTTCAATGTATTTCAATGGCGTTTGGAACTTAGTGGCATAACTTGGACATTTCTGCATATTTTTGGCCCAAATTTTCAACATGTCTTTTTTGGAACCCTGCCTCATGAACAAGGAGTTGAAAATGTTCTCTGCCCTTATTTATGGGGTGAGGTCATAAGAACACTAGTGTAAAAATATTAAAAAACAACAAAGTGATGAGCCTACATTGAATTTTGCGAATGCAGACTCATAACTTTGGTAATTTTTAATATTTTTATCCCAGATTTACAACACAGCCATATCTTTAGATCACTTCATGAATGTGACAGCTGTCATTTTTCAAAATCCAAGACAAAATGTGTTTTTTTGTAATATCCCAAAAGTCCCTGCACAAAATCACCTTTCAGACAGAAGTTGAAAATGTTCTTTGTTCTTATTCATGAGGCAGGCTCCTTCAAAAGGCTAGGTTATAAATCTGGGCCAGATATTCAAACTTCGCCAATCTGAGGCACAACCCCTGCGCTGCCGAAAATAGTTGCGCGGGGAATTGTGGCGAGTGATATTCAAAGGAGTTGCGCTGTTGAGCAACTCCTTTGAATATCGCCCCGAGCCTAACTGCCTAGCGCGTAAGCGCGGAGGACTTTGCGCTACCGCAGTTGCCAGAGTTGAGCATTCAACTGCTGTGCGATAAGTACCATTGCGCCATACGCCAAATTTCCGATATTCAAGGTGACATGCAAATGGGGCCATAATTTATGCAAGGCGCAGGGGGGGCCATTTGCATCTCTTTATGGCCCCATTTGCATGCCATTTGCATGTAGGTGCGCCGATCCCCGAGGACTTGCTCCTGGCCACCCTGCCAGGCAGCAGCCGTCGGGGACCGACGCACACTGCAGCCCGATCGTGGGCATCACAGTTACATGCCCCCCACCTCCCACAGCCCGATCGCGGGCATCACAGTTACATGCCCCCACACCTCCCACAGCCCGATCACGTCATCAGTCTCATGTTACCTTCGTCCTCATTGTCCGATCGCTGGCATCACACATGTAACGCCTCATCACCACAGCTCATCGACCGCAGAACTTTCAGTGCCCGGTCAGGCAGAACTCAGCCACCTTTCAGGCGATCGCTGGCAGAATGGGTTCCTCGGCTCTTCGGTGGTCCAGTGATCAGCCGACGCTGGCAGAATGTCACAGTCTGCCTCAACATCTTCGGGCCCAGGCCCTCGCCTCACGACGAGCCCACTGCCAGCGCAGACGGGCGTGGCGACAGCATCCGACCGGCCGCCCGCCGCCCGCCTGACCGACTGTCGTTACAGACGTTGCGTAGTTAGTTGCTACGTGGCATGCTAGTCTATAACAGACATGACAGTCCAGACGGCACTGATCATCACATCTGACCTGTCATACAGGCGGGCTGCACGCCTGGCTGTAGCTCTGCACCCGCTTGCAGCCCTACCGACAGTCAGTCGGGCGGGCAGCGGGCGGCAGGCGGGTGGATGCTGCGCCTCACCGGCCGCGGGGGGGGAGCGGGTGGAGGGGCTTGTGGGTGGGGTGGGGGACACTAGACCAGGGAGATGTTTGGGGGTTGTGTTGTGACATTCTGCCCGCGAACGGGCTTTACGTCCACTGACCACCAGGGTTATTCGGCTGGGGAGGGTTACATTCTGCCCGCGATCGGGCACTGGGGGTTTACAGGTTCTGCCCGCGATCGGGCACTGGGGGTTTATACAGGTTCTGCCCGCGATCGGGCTGTGGGATGTGGGGGACATGTCGTGTACTGCCCGCGATCGGGCTGGTGGGGGGCACAGGGAGCGGGTTGGGGCCAGCCAGGGTGGCAGCTGCTGTGTGCACCCTGCGTGCAGCAGCTCACCTGTGGGTGGCCCTGCGACTTAAGCCTTTTTTGGCTCAAGTCATGCGGGCGCGGCTTGGGGGTTAGCGCGCACAACTCTGCGCAGCCCGAGCTGAATGTCCCGGAGTTGCGCAGGTTATGCATGGATCCCTCCCCTCTGTGTTGAGCATGCATTCATTTGCATTGCTCTCTTGCGCAACCTGGTGCCAGTGGCGTAACTGCCTCCTGCTGAATATCGCAGAATGGAGATTTTGAGCTCAGATGAGCGAACTCCTGTTGCGCATGGCGCAACCCTTTTGAATATCTGGGCCCTGGTGTAAAAATATAAAAAAAAAAAAAAACAAAGTTATGAACTTACATTGAATTTTATAAACACAGGCTTGCAACCTCAGCAATATTCAATATGTTTTACCCCAAATTTTCAACATAACCATTTCTTTATAGCACCTCATGAATGTGACCACTGTCATTTTTCAACTCCTGCCCAAAATGTGCTTTGCATCCTGAAATGTGATTTTGCAGTCCCTTCCCGAAATCACCTTAAGGGCAGGAAATGAAAGTTTTCTCTGCCCTTCTTCATAAGGCAGGGTCATAACAAGGCTATGTTGAAAATTTGGTGTGAAAATATTAGAAAACAACACATTTATGAGCCTACATTACATTGTACGAACGCAGGCTCCTAACTTTGGTAATTTTCAATATTTTTATCACAAGTTTCTTGGCTGCAGCCCTATTGGTTCTGGTCAGAGTTTGTTCTTGTTGGAGGTTGTTGCAGATAAACTCACCCCCCCCCCCACACACACACACAGCACGCTACACAGTCTGCAATACAGAAAGGGAAACTACTACTTTTAAGTAGGCAAATGACAAACAATTTCAAAAAAAGTGTTGTTGATCTAGAGACACAAGGCACAGTACACACTTGCTAGAGTGATCTTGGTCAAAAAGATGTATATTGTAAACAGTTTGAAAAGGTTTTTTGGCAAACAGCTCCAGAACATAACTAAACTCCAACTCTCTGTTCCTCACACTGCACTGAATTCAGCTAATGCATGGCAAATCAACTCAGGGCAGCACAGTGTGACCTCCTATCTCCTGTTAACTTTGCCTTAGATATGTAATTCCTAGGTGAAGTTAGGCAAAGTTAGTATTTTCCACAATTCACAAATTTCTCCTTTAATGCCAATCAGAAATTTGCCTTGTGGATTAATTTTGTGAACTGCAAAAAATTGGAGAAATTCTCTGAGAAGCAAATTACTAATATTAACATCCCCTTCAGCTGTTTTCAGAATACATACATCTAGAATATGTATCTGTTCTACATCACATGTTAGAGTGTACAGAAAACCTGGATTTCTTGATTCCAGGTATTCATTGAACTGCATTAGTTCTGTCAGTGTCCCCCACCACATGATATAGAGAATAAAGAATGGGTCGGGGTGTGTAACGTGATTTGACACACACCTGAGTTGTGGGATGCTACATAAATGCCTGAGGGGTTTGTGAAAAGCATCCCACAATGAGGTTGTGAGTAAAATAGAGTTTGACACTCTGACCCATTTTTTATTTTATATAATTGTAAGGTTTCCCTTTTTCACCTCAGCAATTATATAAAATAAAGAGCTTGTGGTGCATCCGTGGTGTGGTTTCATCTTAGCCTGGTGCTGAGATTTGCCATATTGTAAACCTTTTTTTTTTCTTTTAGTAGGTCTTTATGTGTTTCCAGTGTATGGGGGGAAAAGAAAAGAACTTACTGCCGAGTTCTGGCAGCTCTGTGTTGGGCAAGACGGAAGCAGTGAGTGGTCTCGACTGGTCGTGCTGCTGACTGAGCATGCGCACAGCAAGGGAAATTGTGCGTGTGTTCGCCATTATAACCTTTCCTTTTATAATGGCAAATTACACCACGGTTTCCCTATGGGAAAAAGGGGAAACTGGTTATTACATAGAGAATAATGCCTGTGCAGGTGTGTGTTATGAGGATTTAAAAATCCTCATAAAACAAACCTTGCTCAATCATTCCTTTTTATAGCAACTGGTGCAAGGATTCAAAAGAGATGAAAACAGTAAGCTGTGTTTCTGCGCGTGAATGTGTCCTTGAGTGGGAGGCATGCGAAGTGCGAGGAGGTAAATGCTATAATAACCCACTTTTGAGTTATTATGGAATTCAGCAGGTTATTATGGCATTTTATCAGTAGTGCATAGCTAGTCATTATAGGGGGTCACCAGTTATTATATTTTGCTATCAGATGAGAGTGTCACCCTGCCACACTATAACAAACATCTCCAAAGTTCGAATGATGAGAACGAAAAGGAAATGCAGTGAGCCACAGGAACATACCAGAGTGGCAGATGATCAGAAGATGTGTCTTAGGGAAAGAGGGTACAATGCAGATATAATTAGGAGGGCTAGGACGGAAGTTAATTAAATGCCCAGAGAATCCCTTTTGTTGGCAAAGATTTAACCCTTAGGCTGCCGACAGAATTAGAACATATAGGAATTGTGGAATGATATATCAGTCCATGGCCCTGCAAGGGTTAAGAAGGCGAGAAAGTAATAAAATCACCTTCATAACCACCTACTCCACTGATGCTAAGGTGGTCCAGAGCATTATCTTTAACAATTGGGAAAATTTGAGAGCACAGCCAAAGTTGAGGGACTATGTGGTTGAATTGTCCCATATAACATACCACAGGGCAAGAAATTTGAAAGATGCCCTGGTACATAATGTACATCCCCAGAAAAAGAAGCCCTACTGGTAGCCCCGACCTCTGCCTGGCTTTAAGAGATGCAACTGGTATAAGCATTTTAATGTGGTGTCTAACACAACTCCCTTTCTTAGTCTCGTGGATTATAATGTCATCAAAAAAATATCACTTTAACACAACAAATGTAATTTATCTAGCATTGTGCACATGTGGAGTGTTTTATGTTGGGCATACAAAAAGAAGATTTAGGGAATGTATCAGTGAGCATATGAGGATGATTTTGCAGAGAAATTATAAGTATGCACTGGCAAATCATGTTAATAATTCCAGGGGCGCAGATGCACATAGTCCTGTGTTTATTGGCATAGAACCTGACCATTTGGGTCCAAAGAGAGGAGATACTGAGCAGACCCTGGCCAGGAAGGAGGTTTTCTGGATTTACCTGTTTGGGCCTTCTCCTGTCCCAGATTCAGTGACCAAGTGGAACTAGTTAGGTTGCTGTAAAGCATATGGCTAACCTTTGGCTCTTTTTCAGTTTTTCCAGATGCAGAAACCTCACTAAATATGTGAGTGGGATCATATTGATGCTAGTGAGAGATATGAACTATTGCCATCAAATGAAGTAGGCTGGGTGATAAATGAAAGGAAAGGCTTGCCTGTAGTTCGGTGGTCAAGCAGCCAGTCACTCCCACTTCCTGACCTATATAAACAGTTCCTCTAAGCCTCACTGTGAAGCATGTTTTCTTTCCAGCTGGAGGCTATGTTAGTTTGTCATCGGAGCTGGCTGGGGCCCACACCCCCCCCCCCAAGCCTGCTATTTCTGTGTGTCTCTGCTGGACTTCGGTATTTGTTTTCCTGCTTCTGGTTTGTATCTTTCCTCCGGCTGTGTGCTTCCCTGTGTTTTTTGTTTCTTGTTTTAGGGCCTTTCCCTGTTTCTGTTTTGCTGGGTTTTAATTTAGTCTTTTTTGGGAGGCTTTTATTTTCTAAACTCCTAGCATACTGCTACTACAGAGCTCATATTGTTTGCTTTCAGTTATAACTCTCAAATTACTTGCACTGCAACTGCAAACCTACTCAGAGCTCATGCTACTGCTTTCAGTTACCTACAATTGCAGCCACTGCTGTTTACTTTACTTATTATTGTACCCAGTGCTTGTGTTTTACACTATTCTCACCACGCTCAAACTACTGCAATGCATTTGCTATTATTATCTGTGCATTTCAGCTCAGCCATAACTGCTCCATGTTGGATACTTAATCTTTTCACCTGACGCAGTTTACTCTGATCCTAGCTGTGCTGCTCACTCCTGCTCTCATTCTACCTGAGCTTCATTGCACTGACTGTCTACACCCACTTCAAAGCATTTGTCTCCAAGTTTCATTGCAGTTATAACTCTGAGGTCAGTCAACTAAGCTCCTGCTGAGGCTGTTAATATAGCTTGTTGATAAATCTTGTGTCACTGCCAAAAATCCCCAGAGTGTTTGTCACCTTGATTTGGCTGTTCCTGTTTGACTGGCTTGCCCCCAATTCAGTGCTGTTTAATTGCTATACCATATGTTATGCAGGTTCTCCTATCACTACTACTGCTTACTGACCTATTAGGTCCACACTTGCTTATGCAACCATTGCACCTTGCTTACGCAAACCATTGCTTTATGCCTACTGCCATCCCTTCAGCTTCAGCCTGGGATTCTGTTGCACTCAGTCTGCATTTGACCTTGCTAGGTCTCAGCACTCTATGCTCATTACGATCTCAGCACACTGTGCTCATTCAGCTCACCAGCTTTTCAGCTCTCAATCAATTTCTGGGGCATGCCAGCCATTCTATTTTGGCTCAAGGTTCCTGCAGCCAATGGTCTCGTTCTGCTTTAAATCCGCATCTCGAGCATGTCCAACTTGGAGCAGGATCCTTCTCACCTGGCCCATAGCTGGGAATGTCCTCACCCTGGGCTTGGCTTTAGCTGCCTGCTATGTGACAGCAGCTCCTGGTGTAGAATTTAAGACTAGCGGTGAAGGGTGGTTACGACGATCTCCTTTGGCTCTAGTATTCCACTATATAGTGTTTCCCTAGCGAGGCATCTTCATCGCATTCTCCTATGACTGCCTCTGGTTCAACTAGTTTGATTTAGGGTGGATAGGCCAGGTGAGTGCCTCAGCAGTTGTTGCTGTCCTCCAGCACCTTGGATGCACGTACTGTTGCAGAATTTTCTCGCAACCTTCCACAGCATTCCCACTAGAGGGTTGAGTGAGAGCCTTCCTCCAAATTGGAATATTTTTCACCTCCCTTTAATTGGGTTTTACAAATTGCAGCTGCAGAGCCATCACTAAATAAACTATCCTAAGCCTGGAGGGAAGGCGACCTAGGCCTTGGATCCCCAGAGATTTCCTCCTCATACATTTTTTTTCTCTCCTCTGTTGCCTCGGGTCATAACACTTAGTTAGCTTAGTTGTTTCCCTTAGTTTCTTTAGGTAGGTTCCATTGTTGGATGGAGGTGGAGGATGTCCTGCCATTCCCTCTCTCAGTAGGGGATCCCTTACTCTCAAAGCAAACCACCAGTATCCTGCTACACAGCCCTGGGCAGTCATTATGACAACTGAGCATCTCATTGCATTATCAAACTGCCTCTACTTCTCTACTACTACGTTACAGTTGCTACTTCTATGTCACACTTACTGCTTGCTCATTTGTTTCATGTTGCCTTCTTTTGGGGATGTACTACATTTTTATTTGGATTCCTAAGGTACCTTTAGCCACGGGAACTGTCCAGTTGCACCTCTAGGGGTGGAACCCTCTCCGAGAGTTTCTTGCCTTCGTACCCCTACAGGGTGGTAATTCCTCTGGAATAGAGTGCGAATGGCCAAAACCAAACTAACACAGTTGCACAAGCATAACACTATACTGGCTGCTTAGGCCAGTGAAATGAAAGGCTTGCCTGTAGTTCGGTGGCCAAGCAGTCAACCACTCCCACTTCCTGACCTATATAAGCAGTTCCTCTAAGCCTCACTGTGAAGCATTTTTTCTTTGCCCCAACATCCTCCCCTCCTCCTCCAGCAGCAGCACTCTCTCCTTAGGGGGATTTCTAATGTACCTTTAGCCAAGGGGACCATCCTGTTGCACCTCTAGGGTTGGAACCCTCTCCAAGGGTTCCTTGCCTTTGTACCCCTACAGGGTGGTAATTCCTACGGAATAGAGAGTGCGAACAGCAAAAAACAATCAAACACAGTTGCACAAGCATAACACTATACTGGCTATGTAGGCCAGTGAATCCCTGGTTACAAAGTCTCAGACAGTTTTGTATTGCTGTGTATTTGGTATGAACTTTTGATATGTATATTGAAAGTTTTTTATACACTGGTAGCACAATACTGCAAATGGCTACACTTCCCCTTTAAACGTTAGACTATTTAGGTGGTCCTCTAGAGTGAGTTAGCCATCTTGACAAAGTACCCATATACTGAAGTGTGAAACATTGATTGATTGTGGGGGCCTTCTTCTGAGCCATGTTGTGCACTGGTTTGCTGTTCACTCATTTATATTTGTACTGAGTAAAGGAGCTTTGAAGTGGATACACTGATCTTCAGTGATTTCTGCAATTATGAGCTACGTGCTAGATCCTTCACATACTCTTACACTGGCCCACCTGTTTGTTGGTGATGAGATTCCCATTCTTAGATCGCTTTTTTTTCTACCTTTGTTTTACCAGGAGAGACACATTAAGATGAAAGCTTGTTTACAGGTGCAACCTGGGAGCACAAGGAAGTTAAGTGACTTGCTCAGGGTCACACAGTGTGCAAGTGGGGGCTGAGGAATTTAAACCCAGGACTCCAAGTTTGCAACTCAGAGCCTTAAACCACTGTGCTATACTGCCTCCTTGCTGGCTAAGAAATGAATTATTAGGATTCATAACCTCCATCCACAGAAGTGTTGGCAGCTTTTCCCAATTGTGTCCCAAACTGGTTGCCACCATCTTCCTAAATTTCTCAATTTACCAAAGCCAGGCATCACTAGCCTATGTGTATGTTGCTTTCAGAATGATGTCCTAATATCTGAACAAGCCTGTACATATCTATAGGAATCTCCCACTTGTCACACTTGCCAGGATGCTAAATGCTGCCATTCAAAGTAGCCACCCTCCTCTTTCTTCCCTTCCTCATCATGCAGCAGGGAAAAAAATTCTGCATATTCCCAGTATAGAATGTTAGTCCTAGTGGCCCACAATAAATGATTCCCCAAGAGTCCCAGTGTGCTAAACATGATCCCCACCTTGATCAAGTTCAGCAACATCCCAGTCCTAGTCCCTTTCAACACTTCCCCTTGCTCCTTCAGTTTTGCAATCTCCCTCTTCATCATCACCACCAAGTTCTCCTTGTCAGACCCACCCATCCCGTCCCCCTGGGGAGGGTATGAAGAATTGTTGGCCACCTGTGGTGACTTCCCAGCTGCCCTGCCTCCATGTTCCCCTGCTACCCTCTCCTCCAGTCACCCAACCTGAACTGCAGGTGAGTGAGGCAGGCACTATGCACTCTCCCATGCTCCCACCTTCATCATTCTGCTACTGCCCCTTGATGCCATGTTCTCACTGACCCCACCTGACTCCTTTTGAGAGCTACAGACCTGTACCCCAGGGGACAGCTGGACTCACCCCCTCATAAATCCTGTCCATCTTTGAGACCAAATCTGACATTGACCCTATCATATTCGCAAACATAGACTGTATCACTTGCAAACAGCCTGAGAGTAACATGAGCAACCCAACCACAGGACCCCCAACTGTATGCTCACCTACCATAGCTCCACCATGGCAAGCACCATCCTTCTCCCAGCTGATTCCATGACAGGACCTCTTCAGTTTCACAGCTTCATCCATCAGCTTCTGGTGCTTCCCTCCCATGTTCTTTCTTGAGGCCTGACAAAACCTACACAACTAGGATTCCCAGGCCAAGGGATTCCCCCATGATTGGCTGTAGCCTCTCTGGAATTCTGTAGTCCAGCTTGGATGGGGGTGTGGCCAAGGCACCTGCCATTTAGACCTTTTTTGGAATTTAGTTTATTTCCAAGAACTACTATAGAAACATGCCATTTAGAACTGCCAAGTAGGCTGTTTGAGAGGGGTGGGAAGGGGCGATGCTCATCTCCCACTGACCTGCATTTAGCAACAGCTGTAGTGGAGGTGCAGCAGCCTGATGCAGAAGACTGCTTTGGATGATGGTTCCTTGTGGAAAGGAGTGGAGGTGGGCCATCTTCCACCTGTCCTACCACCTCCTTGAGCCTTGAGCCTCTCTATCACTGGCAGAACATGCATACTTGCTTCCCCTTCCCCAGCTGTGGGGTACCTGCCAGTCCATTGACCACCTTCAGCAGCCAGCTCAAACCTCACCCTCTAGCTACTGCACAAAGCTGCTTCAGCAGCTCCTCACTGGAGGCCAAGGTAAACAGAAGAGAGTAAACAGACAAAACCTCCCAGCAGCAAGGCAACTCACCTAGTGTGCACCCAAATGTTGCAGTGCAAGCTACCCTAGCAGGGTCAGCAGCCAACAAGATCACATGTTTGTTCTGTTTTTTTGTTTATTTGTTTGTTTGCTGTTTTTAAATATTTTAGCCAATTTAGCAAAGTAGCTGCTCCACCTAAAGTGCAGGCAGAGAAACCAGGAATGCTGCAAAGTCAACCCAAGATGTCGGGCAATCTACCCCACTGCAGCATTTAGCTGCTAGGGCATGAGATCTGCAGGCTGAGAGCTGCATGTAACTCTTGATTTCCTTGGCCCCCTCCTGAACTGCATCCGGCCAGGGAGCACAAGAACAGTTCCAGTGTCTCCTGCACCACAGGTATCACCTGCAGCTTATCAGCCCACCCCAGCCCCACAGGACATGGCAGCAGGGGCTAGGAGGCAAACTATAAATCAGTAAAACAAATCATGCTCCACCAACTCTGCAAAGCCATCAATGGGAAGGTGTTGTAAGATGAGAATGTTTTGAACCTGCACTGAGTGATACACTCAATAAATTCAGCAGAATTGAAATTTCTTGAGGTATGTGTCTGCTCTCATCTGTGTACACCACTATCTGCTCTGGAATGGGTCAGTACTTTGTACAGATGAGCAAAGTACATCAGGTAGATCTGGAAAACCTTGTGTGCGGGGATGTGTCTTGCCATTGTGGCACTCAGTGTCTGCCGCTAATGGTGACAGGGGGACATTGCTTTACTGCATGATGGTGACACTATGGATGCAGCCACACCATGATAGGTGTGGCTGCATCCTTTCATATGTGAGAGGTTTTCACCCATCAGGCAGCAAGCCAGCATCAGCAGTAGCCTTGCTAGGATTGGATGTGCACAGGCACACCTCCTGCAGGCTCAGTGGCATGGGTTGCTTTCAGTACACACCTCCCCAGCTTCTAAATGCTCATGCCTTGCAAAGATGTTTGCTTTATCCATGATAAAGTGTATCCAGCAAAGGTATGTGCTTAAGCTGGATGGAGTATGTTCCAGAAGAAAAGTAGGAAACATAATTTCACAGAATGGGTGGTACAACTTTCCTGACAAAGTTGTGGAGGCAAATACAACAGTCAGAGTCAAGAGAAAGTGGGATACATATTAAGGAGTTATCATATGGGAAGTGGCAGGGACAAAGGGTCTCTGAAGGGAAAATGGAGACTAGAGCATCTCCAAATAGGCAATTTGGATAGACTAGATGGACTGTTCAGGACATTTTCTATTTGCCTCTTTTCTATGTAAATGCCAAGCTGGGCAATCTGGGTGTATCCCCAAACCAATAAATATGTAAATAATTTCTTCAGATCAAAAAATGTCTACAATGCGCAAAATCAGCAAAGCTACAGTAGGAAAAGTGTCAGCTGTTCAAAGATGCGCTATCTGAAAGAGAAAAAGAGTCATGTTAGATTAAATGGGCATTTATTAAAAGTCTGATATCTAACTGTAATTTGACCATGGAAAACTTTGAGGATGAGACAAGACTGAACAGTTCTTCTTTCATGGCTTGTCCTTCAGCCAGTCCAAACCAAATATCCAGTTTCTCTGCATTAGTGAAATAAATGGCTAATGAATGTTTCCTCCAGCTCTAGAAGATATGCAAGTTAAAAATGGAAAATGCAATTGCCCTTGTAAACAAGGCACACCTGGTTATAACATAGCCCCTCCCCTTCCCACAGTGTGTATTAAGGATTGAAGTGCTTAATAACTGCTTGATGGAGATCAATGACTGGATGTCCTCCAACTGGTCGGGCCTGAACCCAGATAAGACAGAGGTTCTAGTGATTGAGCCGGGTCACGGGTGTGATGGGAGTGTCTCCGAAGCAGTCCAGGGATTGGTCCTGGGGACTGCTCTGTTGATGGCTTCCTCTAGAGTGAGAAATATTGGCATTATTCTGGATGACAGATTGACATATAATGCTCAGGTGTCATCTGTTGTCCAAAGTGGTTTTACCACTTAAGGAATGTCACTAGGATTAAACCCCTAGTTCTGCCCCAGGATCTGCCATCACTGGTTCATGCCTTTGTTACATCTAGGCTTGATTACTGTAATGCTCTGTACTTCAGGGTCAATGGAGGGACCCTCTGCCAGCTGCAGCCAGTGTAGAACACAGCAGCCAGGTTACGGACAGGCCAGCCCAGTTCTAGTCATGTGACCCCAGTCCTGTGAGCTCTGCACTGTCTATCTGTCAGATGGAGGATCATCTTCAAAGTGGGCTTGCTCACCTATAAGGCTCTATACAGACTGGACCCTGGCTGCCTGGCTGATTTCCTGACACCTACCTCCTTAGTTCACTCCCTCCGTTCCTCCACCAGGGGCCTCCTAGCGGTTCCAAGGGCCAGGTTAAAAACTTCTGGTGGCTGAGCCTTTGAAGTCACTGGTCCAGCCCTTGGAACTCGTTTCCCACCTCTGCTAGGGAGTCCCCAACAGTGAAGGCTTTTAAAAGGGGTCTAAAGACTCACCTCTTCCTTCTGACCTTCCCAGACTAATTGGAGCTATTATATTTTACGATTATACTTATTGATTTTAATACTGTATTGCATGTTAAGTATTGTATTGATGTGTATTTTATCCTATTTGCATTTTCCTCCCTGTCTGTTTTTTAAGTAAGGTGCCCAGAGCACCACAGGATTGGGTGCCATAAAAATAAATGTGCCTTGCCTTTCATGGGGCCAAGTAATCCTTGAAAGTTACCATGAACATCTTCCAACATTTAAAGTGAGGATGAATTGGCACTGCTATTGTGGAGACCGAAATGTTCACAGCACAATTAAGGTCATAAGATGAATCAAAATTAAGTTGAAAACTACTGTATATAGCTACTAATTAAATAATGTGTAGTAATACCAACATTCAGAAAAAATTGAAAAATATTTTTACTACATTTTTTTAAAACCGTCATTGACAAAAAATAGTTTTAATACAGTCTATTGATACAAAAAAAATAATATTGACACCATGTGTTAGCTGTTTTTTGGCAGTGTCACAACTAAAAAAATGTATCAAAAATATACTGAAAAAGCAGGTTCAAATGGCATGGACTTGCAGTAGCCCCTCACTATAATGAGGTTCATTATAGTGAGCTGTCAGCTATAATGAATGTCTGTTATAGTTCCCAATCAGAAACCGACATTTGTTAGTTGTCAGCGGCTGTCAGCATAAAAGGCACTTCTGGCATTCCTCAGTCATCATGAAGTGCTCCTATACTATGCTGCCAATCAGAGGCTGGCTATCCTGGGCAAGCTGAGGGGAGGAGAAGGCTTGTCCAAAATCAGCTGTGAAACTGGTTTATCAAAGAACATGATCAGCAGTTGGAAGCAAAATCTGACCAGAGCCGATAGGGTTGTAGCTGAGGAATCTGGGGTAAAAATATTAAAATTTACCATTTAAGAGCCTGCATTTGCAAAATGTGATGTAGGCTCATACATGTGTTGTTTTGTAATATTGTTATACCAAGTTTTCAACATGGCCTTGTTATGAACCTGCCTCATGAAGAAGGGCAGACAAAATGTTCAATTCGGGGGGCATGGCCAGCAGCTGAGCTGAGATCAGCATTCTTCTGTAGCTCCATACTTCACTAGCTACAATTCATAATATTATACTTTATAAGGCTATTAAATTTGCTCAGATGCCATGCAACAAGCCAGGACAGTCCTATAACCGATTCCAGATCCAAAGTCTGCAAAAATGGGTCATTCAAAAACTGCTGTGGGTGGAGACAGCTTCAAGCACAAAGAAATGCAGTCAGACCTAGACAAAGGTGGAGGCCCTCTGGCAGTCGACCTGAACCACTCGTCTTATGTCACACTACTGAAGGCCATTCAGACCATCAATAAGAAAATGGATGACTTTATATCAAAACTGACGGTAGTAGAAGCAAAACTCCAGGTGGTGGAGGAGTTGGCAAAGGAAGCCAATAGATTGGTGGACAAAACTATGGCAACCATGACAGGCTTTGTTAGAGAGAACTTGCTACTCCAACGAAGATTCAAAAACTTAGAGAATGGGGTGCAGGCATTCCATGTCCGTATCTTGGGTCTACTGGAGGCAGTGGAGAGGGAAGATATGGTCCATTTTATATTACAATGGCTCCTGGACTATCTTCAAATGGATTCCGTGATTTCTGTGCAGAAGGTATACAGAGTAAATACCAGAGGGGCATCCAGCGCATCCTCAGGCAAGGTCAATTCTGGCTATTTTGAGGTCAATGAAAGAAAGGGACATGGTACCCCAGAAGGCAAGGAAATGTGGCCCATTGTAATGGCAGGGCTCCTCCATTCACATCCCCACACCAGGCACTTGGGTTAAATCCCAATACTGACACTGTAGTGCAGCATGAGGAAGTGCTGCACTCCTGAGGTGCCGTCTTTCAGATGAGACATTAAATTGAGATCCCATCTGCCTGTTCTGGTGGTAGTTCAGTGGATGTTAAAGATCCCATGGTACTTCTCAAAAAGAGTAGGGGAATTTTTTATTGTAAGGAATATATACAAAAACTGTTACATTGCATAGGATGAAATAACAACAAACATCTGGATATCAACAAAAACATGTGAAACAAATTCCCCAGGACAGAAGAAAAACAAAAGAAAATGTTTATCTTGAGCTAGACTTTTTGAAGCTCAGAATATAGCTTTCATGACAAACAGTCATATCCTGTAAAGAAAAGAAAATTAAAATCATCTTAATACAGTATTCATCCTATGATTTCCTTCAGAAAGGTTTTGGTCTCCATCTCTGTTTCCACACCCTTTGTGTTGCTTCCTTTCATAATTATATTGTTCTTGCACTAAAGATTCTACATTCAGAATTACTTGGCTAGGCGATATATATTGTTGCTGAAAAATATATTTGCACCTTGTTTGATATAGCACAAATTGTATGATGGTAAAAATAATTCTTACATTTCCCATATCTAGCTGTGCACTAGACAAGAAAAAAAAACATGATTTCTTCCTATTTTGGATTTTTCAAGATCCGTGTGTGCCATTTACGTGCTAATTCAGTCCAGAATGTCATTACAAAAGGACATGTGATAAAGAAATGTCTCAAAGTTTCTTCAGATTTTCCACGTTTGTCTTGGGCACATCCGTTCCTCTTGCTGTTTATGTTTTGCATTCCCTTTTACTTGTAAGTGTCCATGACTACACAGCTGTGTGATATCCCACATCCATGGTGGGATTTTAACATCAGTCAACAACAAAATGACTTTATTAGTGTACTAGTCTCTGATACCTTTAAAGCTGGGCTGTGTAGAAAAGTTATTTGCTTGTATTATGTCATATAACATCTTTCTATTCATTGCTATTGTGTCCCCTGGGTCTAGTTTCCATTTTCTGATTTTTGTGACAATAGGTTTAAAGAAAAAGGTACATTTTTGTAACTGGGTGGAATTGCAAGATGAGTTTTCCAATATGCTATGAAGGGAGATAACCAACAGTCTACGTATGTGACCCAAATAGCAGAGGAAGGTGTCATGTTGTCCACTATATTATATTTAACAAAGACACTAAAATAAAATACAATAGAGTTTATAAGATTTAAACAGCTTTTTTTTACAGGAGGGTACAATGTTTCCCTTTTGATGGGGTTAAGTCTGTTTCCCTAGACTACCTGAAATATTAAACTCAAAAGAGTGGTTTCACACATAGTTGGTATAGGATAGACCATGCTGAGGTACAAAAAGGTGGGTATCAAGAAGGTTTTTACTATCAGGACTCTTTTTTTCTTAGTCTTTTGCCATCATTTCCATTGTGCCACTTTGTGTTCACCAGTTACTAATTTTTCCTCCCAGTTTAAGAGGTTGTTATCTCCTCTCCCATATTTCATACCTAGTATCCCATATTTTATACCTAGTATTGTAATAGGTTCTGCTGTAATAGGTACATTAGCAATATTGATAACATTCTCTGTAGAACTGCTTAAAGCATAACAATGACATTTGTGTATATTGAGAGCTGCCCCAGCCACTTCTGCATACTGATGACAATGTGAAATTGCCCTTTCCCCAACTCAGTATTCTCCATTAACAGGCAGACATCATTTGCGTATGCTATAACTTTCCAATGCATATTTCCAGTCTGAAGGGGTGGTCCTGTGATACGTACATCCCCTTGTATTTTCCTTAAAACAGGATCTAGACAAAGAATTTATAAAGGAGGCTCATGGGACAGCCTTGCCTAACCCCACATTGTATCGAGATATATGACCCTAAGAAAAAATGTACTAGAGGGATAGTAAGGGCTGTATTATATATCTTTCTTATCCATTCACAGAACACAGGTGGGATGTCATAGGAGTGTAGCACGGATAATAGGAAAGTGTGATATTTTGTCAAAAGTTTTTCTTGGTCCGTCGACATAATGAATCCATATATTTTATCCTCTCTTCCTTGCTCAGCTAATTCTCTAATAAGGAGTAGATTTTCAGCAATATTTCTGCCTGGGGCTGAACATGTTTGTGATAAAGAAATGAGGAAGGGAGCTGCCTTTGCTAAGCACGCAGTTAGTATTTTCATTAGGATCTTATGATCTGTATTTAGGATACTTAAAGGTCTCCAATTGTTAAGATCTGCTCTATTATTTTTCTTGTGTATGAATATTTGGATAGAAATACAAAAATGAAAATCAAATGTATATGAAGATAATATCCAATGAAAAACTACAAACAATATTTCTACCAGGTCAGAACTAAATTTCTTATAAAATTCAGATGAAAGGCCATCTAGGCCAGGCACTGTATTGTTCTTTAAGTTACTGATAGAATGTGTAATTTCTTCTTTTGTGATGGGGCTGTCATATCGTTATATACAGTTTGTGGTAGAGGTTCCAAAGTATTGGACTTTAAATACTGTGTAATTTTGTCTTGTTCTAAAATGGGGTCTGAGTATATCTTTCTAAGGTGAGAATCGACTACCTGTAACACTTCTGGGGTTGTATGTACTACTTTTCCATCATCTGAAATTAAAGAGGATATTGTTCTATCCAGAACCCGTTTTCTACAACTGGAAAAAAATATCCCCACATGCTAACTTACCAGGTGTGCAAATTCTATGCTCCATCAGCAAGGATATGGCCCTGTCATATTGTAGTCCTTCCATATCTTTTTTTATTTGTGGGATTTGGGTTAGAAATCCTCTGTGGCCTAAATTAATTAAGGAATACAATTTGCTAACTGTCCACATAGTGTAAGATATTTTTTGTATTTTGTACTATTATCTGATTTTGCGTATTGCATGACATGGGTTTTAATCATACTTTTTGTTTCAGACCACCAAACACTTATGTCATCTGTTAGACCCGCTACTGTCATTCTAGCTCTTAACAGATCCTGATGTTGGTTGATTAGTATCTTGTGAATTAATAGAGATGTGTTAAGTTTCCAATAACTTTTTCCTATTGGCCTTTGTTCCACTACATCTAGGAAGAAGGTTACGATAGCATGATCCAAGATTTCTAGGGGAATGGTCTGTGCTGTCAGGACTACCAGGTACTGTGAAATAAATAAAAAATCAATGTGAGTTGCAAGTCTTTCTTTACAATATGTGTGGCCACCTTGTTTGTGTAATGATCTATAGGAATCTTTTAATCCTGCTGTTTGGATGATTTTTTGCAGGCTTACTGTATCATAAAATTCCTTGGAGGTTTGTACTCCCCATCAGCTTTCGATAGTACACAATTAAAATCCCCTCTGCACAATATCTGTCTAGTAGTATATAAATGTGGTTTTACTTTGTTAAAAAGATCAACTCTACTTTTTTTCATTTGAGGAGTGTAGATATTTATAGCTCTCCAAGCTATATTACATTTATAAAAGTCAATCAATATTGCATGCTCTAGTTATATATCAATAATTCTTGAAATCCTAATACCTTGACCTCTGAATAACATTCCTACTCCATCACATGCTTCCATTCCATAGGTGAAGTAGGAGGATTCTCCCACTCACAGTTTTTGTGCCAGTGTTACTAGTGAGGTGGTGTTCAGCCTGATGTCCTGTAGGAAACACATATTACAATTTAAATCCTGTAGGATAGAAAAGGCAATTAGTCTCCTTCTAGCATTTTTAATGCTATCAGTTGCCATAGAACTGCTAGGGTCAAGAGGCAGTACTCAAATGCATACTTCACCTAGTTCAAATACCTAGGGGGCCTCTCTTCTGAGTGGCAGAAGTGGGATGTGTTGTTTGCTCCTCTTCTGAGTCAGTGGTGTGTATGTGTTGAGCGGATATTGTGGAAGAGGAGTCTGAGTCCTCATTAGGGTCTCTATCTCTATTTTTAGTAGCTAAGGCTTCAAATTTGTTAGATAGCAAGATATCTTGTGGGGAGGCAGTATGTTTAGACATTTTAGACTTAGAAGTCTGTTGTCATAAGGTTATTCTTTTTGAGATTACTGTCATCTCTGGGGGGGGCATAGTCACCTTGGGAACCACAGGAATAGATGGGGTGTACTTACTTCTTAAACTAATGTAGGGGGGTCTGCTACATTTTCAAGACCTTTGGGTACATTTACTAGAGTTATACTAGCATCTGAGGTTTCAGGCTGTGGTTCTAGAACAATAGGCTGCTCTGAGGGAGTAGCTTGTTCCCAAAAGGAGGCCTGAGCGGGGATTTCTGTTTCATTTCCCTGGGGTACAACTGAGGCTGCTGCTGTCATCTTTTCAGTCATGTTTCATGCTGCCGCTATATCTTTTTTTTTTTTTGAGCCTCCATTAAGATTGTGGCCTGATCAGGCCTATTGTCCCCACTGTAGGTAGCCCAAAGGCAGGAATGATATGAACAACCCAGTTCCTCACATAAATTACATTTGACCCCAGCAATCTTTACTAAGATGACCATACTCAAAGCAAGCATTACATTTAATGCGGTCACAGGCTGAGCTTAAGTGGGTATAAGATCCACATTTAAAACATGTTTTTGGTTGCCCTGGATAAAAACAATGTCCCTGGTCTCTCCCCAGAAACAAGCTGCTTGGCAGATGCTGTGGCCCTGTGTTTGTTCTGCACAGTCTCACTTTGTAATGCCATCCTCTTGTACATATATGTTCTATGTCAAATATGAGTTGTGGGGCTGCTATAATCTCACATCATTGCTGCAGCCAATGTGTAATGTCATGGACTGCCACTCCCTCATTTTGAAATAAAATCATGACTGTTTTGATGGTGGGTTTTGTTAGAGAAACTACTCTGAAAGGAAGCCATAGTGCTGAGTAGCACAATTTTTCGTACTTTGTCCAAAATCTGTCAAGTCCCTGGGGTGTCTTCAAGCTTACATCAAACAACATGTCTCCAGATGAATGTGTCAATGCACAAATTTCATTGGAGAAGAAGCCCATAGATTCTTTAACAAGTTTCTTTCCCACAGAGATCCTGTCAGGAGTAAATTCAAGTCCCCTAAATACTGTAATCACACATCATTTCATTGTTGTGCAAGTAGAGGCTGTCAAAAAAAACTGATCTGTCTGAAGTTTTCCCATGTTGTTTTTGCAGTGTCAGTAACTGGAGGGGGGGGGGGCGTCTGTATCCATCCTATCACCCCAGTCACAAGATTTCAGTGGCTCTGTTTCTGATTCAGAAGATGATGGTAAATGGGACTGTTGATGTGGTGACTGAGTGTTATGCACCACATCATCTGCGTGTAAGTCTAAATCCCACTCAGTAATAAATGGGGTGGTCCGATTTACTATCTCTGTACCAGTGTTCTTTGTGTTTGTAATCACAGGTTTGTTAGCTGTAGAGGTGCCCAGGATTGGGCTATGTGCTGGATCAGGTACCCACTTTCCAGATTCGTTCTGAGCCTACCCTGAGTTCTAAGAGAGTTTACTAGTGTTTTGGATAGTGGGGGGTTAAAAACTTAGCCCAGGCTGTGTGTCTTCTCCTCTCCCTTTCCACAGGCCTAAGGTTACAACTGCTAGGAACTGCCATCTGTACTTCAGGTGCAGCTATCACATTTGCCGGGGTGCTCAGTGAATTACTGTGTGGAGTCCCATTAGCAGCAGAGCATGATTCAAAACAGTTTGGTGATTCAGCTTGCATATTAGTGTCTTCACTTGCTCCCTGTTGCAGCTCTAGGCACACCTTTGTTCTTTGGTTTGAACTGCCAGCTGCTTTCACATTAAACTCAGGAGCTACATTCATCTGTAACTCAGCTGTTCTGGGACCTGCCACATCATTGTGCAGTATTTCGGGTGAGTCATTACTTTTTGCTGTTCCAGCTGTCAAAAGAAAAATTGACAGCTCTTGCTGAAGTGCCTGTTTTTCTAGGTGTACTTTCTGCTTTGCATCAGCTAATTCCAGCAATTTACACTCTTTTTCAAGAACTGAAACAGAGTATATATTAGAGGGCACCTGTGTTTGTCCTGTATTGTTCTTATCAGTTGAAGTCCATTCTATTTCAACCTCAGAAGCTTCCTATTTTCAGCCTCTAGTAGGTGAGAGGCAGGGGAGGAGGCCATCTCTCTTGTCTCCTGTGCTCCTAAACTTCCACCTGGATCCACTCGAGTGGTCATCTTGTCTGATGGCCAGAATCTACCCCTCTGGTGAGTAGTGGAATTTCCCCTGTTCCCTGGCCAAATTTTACCCCATTCACTAAAAATACCACCAACAGCTTAATCAGGTTCAAGGTCAGTTGGCATTCATCTGCATCCCCCTCCTCCGGGTCGTACCTGAAAATAGGCAGAATTTGTCTAGTGCACTTACCCGGTCAACAAAAACTAAATAAATAAACATATACAACAGACTATAGGAGTCATTCCTGCCTATCCTATAACTGTTCAATTACACTTTGCAGAGATACAGTAGCTAACTTTGGGCTTAAACACTGATTCATGAATTTGATTAGTTGTCTGCATTTTTAAACATCTCTATAGATCAGATATCAGGCACAGATCTTGAACTCTAACATGTTGTAATTTTTATTTTAAAAGAAGTCCTATTTAAACAATGTATCACTAAGAACAGATAAACCATGCTTACTTATTTTTACAATTTTTTTTTACACAGCATAGCCCAGATGAGAAGCAACATCTCATTTCCGGGGGGTCCTGCTTTTATCCATTTCCACAGCTGAGCTGATGGAGCACTGTGGGGTTCAGAATGCTTTTAAAAACATTATTATGAAAATCAATACATTAGTGTTTCTCTTCTGCAATGTTTGCAAATAATGTGATATGTCTCTTGCTTATATTAATATAAAGTCAAATAGTTTTTTACTAGTTATACTAGTGACATTTGGTGTGTATTTTCCCTTTAACTGAATTAGCTCTGTTTTTTTTTTTACCTTGTATTTATGCTCCTCTAATCCCACGCCAGCTCCTATCATCAGGATCCTCATTCACGCCCTGCTGACTACAGGCAGAGGATATTGCACCCCTACTCTGATTCTACCCCTACAATATTGATCACCCCAGATTATCCCCCTCCGGGTGGGGGGGAGGAGGATCCTCAAACCCCCTCTTTACCTGAGATGAGGCAGGCAGACAGACAGACAGATTGGAGCTCCTCCGAACCACCTAGCTGGTGGTGCAGAGGCCCATCTCTAGGAGCCTGCATCGAGTGTTCTTCCTCCTGATTTTTCAGTCCCATCCCACAGACATTGGCACACAGGGATGGTCAAGGAGATGAATGCACAACTGAGAGGTGCCTTTTTGTTTTGACCCTTGGATGACATTTTCCCCTCCCATTCTGCTGCTCCCTGACTTTACTACTACCCAGGGTCTCCTAGGTGGCAGTATGGTAGTGGGAGCATGCAGCCCTCCCCACCCAGAGAAGGAAAGCAGCCCATTGGATGCTTGATCCTTCCTTTCCCCTGCCGACCCCCAGTGGTCCATGCTTGTTCCTGAACATGGGTCACTGTCCTAGCATGAGGTAAGGTGTCCAGAACCTCAGCCATCAGTGCCACTGGGCCAGCAATTAGCTTTGTTTTAATGTGGCTCTGTAATTTGCAAGATGTAGTAAATCTTAGCAATCACCATCAGAACAAAAGGGATTACAAAAAATTACATCTTCTGTTACTGGGCATGTCCATCCTAAATAGGTACATTTCCATCACATGCACTTTAACACTCAGTAACTTTGCAAAGAGTGTTTAACCATACAGTATTTCAAAACTACACCACTGTCTACTACAGAAGTTAGCTGGGATAGCATAAATAACTTCAGCCACCTAATACTTACAAAAAAATGTTATTTTTTAAAACTTACAGATTTGTCCCCTGGTTTTTGCATTGGCCAGGTGGGACATTTCATGACACCATATGTTGTATGCTTTCCTTCAACCTACCAAAATGCTGTGCTGAAAAAACAAGTCTTCCTTTGCATTTTACATAAAGTGCCCTGTAACATCACCATGTCTGTGTGCCTTTACATATTTTTATTTGTTTCCAGAATGAGTTAAAAAGTGACAATCTCGTATGTAACCTTCTCTGTCCCACTAGGTTACATATGGGATTGACTGGTATAAACATGAAACTGTGCAACAATCAGGGCACTGGATGCCAGGAACTGAAGGAGGCTCAGTTAGTTTGCTGTTTCAGCTGAAAAACTTTTTAAAACTGCAGAGATGCTCTGGCTGCCTTTGAAAGTAGAACCGGGCTATCTGTCTCTATCCCACCCATATCTACATATGTAACAGCTGCTCATCATGCCTGATGAATGTGACTTTTTCTTCACAGTGTCATTGGCTTATTTCTAGCCAATCATGACACCAGATTAAGTCTTTTAAACTCTGCTTTGCCTGCGGATCAGTTGTCTTCCCAAACACCAAATGAGAACATTCTCTATCTCCTCCAAACTTGCGGTTCAAATGTGTGACTGTGTTACAAACAGGAATGTGGAAGCTGGTCAGACTTGTAAGCAGACATGAATGGGACTACATAGCAATGAAATAATGATTTTTTTATACGTCTGCTATAAATTTGACAGCATTTTGTTGCTGGATTTGAAATGGGATTATGCTGTGCACAGACTAGCATTCAGTACGGTCTCTGGGGACTGAGAAAAGAACAATCATGTTTGTAACAAGGGACAGAGTTAATACATTTGTCCCTGTTACAACAGGATTTAGCTACTGGACATGGTTAATTATGTTAAATAAAGTTTGAATTTATAATGTATTTTACTGGGGTTCATGACTGCTGTTTAAATATATCAATTTATGTTTGGAAATGGCAAGTATTTGACATATTGTTCAAGGTTCTCTATTTTGTGGCTCTAATAACTGCCTTCTGTGTGCCAGACATGCTGTGAATTTCATAGTTTTGCAATGTGCTATACAGGTGTGTAAGGCTGTGTGATTCATTATGGATGTATGACTTTTGCAGGCTTCCAAACATCTTTTTTTAGTGGTTTTATGGTACTGTCCTGATTGTAATGGGGCAGAGGTAGCATGATAATCTTTGTAACAGGAACCTCCTAAAGATCTCTGTCCCAGTTACAAACAAGACTTTTGGTGTACGTTATTTTAGAATTGTGATTATTAAGATATTTAATGAGATTTTTGTTTGCTTTAAGTGTGCATTTGTTTAGGGGGCATAACAAATGATTTTTGTTTTAAAATGGCCTTTCACATGCTTTGGGGGCGGGGGCTGCCAGCTCATCTGAAAGCAAATTATTTCTGGAATGTTTGCTGCAAAGGTTCGAATTAAAATATGAAAGTACTGGGTGCTGTAGTCATTTACCGATGCATTTTAAGTGAAAAAATCATGGAATCCAAAATAGTATTTTCAAAAGTTGTCCTAACAGCCCACAACCAAATTCAATCATGTTTGTAACAGGGACCTCAGGAAACCAGCGGTCCCTGTTACAAAAGAGACTTCTGGTGATGCCTTATTTTTCATTGTTATTATTAAGAGATGTTACATGCTTTTTGGTTTGATTTGAGTGAGCATTTGTTTGGTGGGTGTAACTAAGAATTTTTATTTTAAAATGGCCACTCACATGCTTTTTTTTTTGGGGGGGGGGTCTGCCAGCTCTTGCAAAAGTAAATTTGAAATGGAATGTTTACTGCAAAGTTTGAGATTAAAATATAAAAGTATTGGGTGCTGTAGTGATTTACTGATGCATTTAAAGTGAAAAAAGCCTGGAATCTGTTTTAGCATTTTCAAAAGTTATCCTAACAGCCCACAACCAAGTTTAATCATGTTTGTAAAATGGATCACAGAAAACTAGTGGTCCCTGATGCAAATGGATGGGACATCTAGTGGTGTCTTATTTTTTTATTGTGATTATTAAGATATTCTGCAAGACTTGTGTGCTTTGACTGATCATTTGTTTTGGGGATGCAACAAAGGACTTTTGTTTTAAAATAGTCACCCACATGCTTTGGGGGAGAGGGGCAGCCAGCTGATCTGAAAGTAAATTAGAACTGGAATGTTTGCTGCAAAGTCTGAGATTAAAAACAATAGACATATTGGGTTCTGTAGTAATTTCCTACTAAATTTAAAGTCGACAAATGCCAATGACAGTATTTTAGAACAAAAAAGTTTTGCAACTAAAGATTCTTGTATGTTATAAAAATAAAGATTGCAGTGGTAACTTGCTTCTGGGAAGCACAATGGCATAAATTAAATTTACAAAATGGTTCTGGCCAAGGTATGGTTAATAGGGCTGTGAGGAAGGAGACAGTTGCCACCAGGTGCCCTTGGGATTGCTGACAAGATATGGAGAAGTATGGAACTGACCATAAGTCCCATGGTACAGCTGGCAGGGCTAGAGAATTTTAGGAGTGTGCCACTAGGACCCTTGAGACTGCTGACAGAGATAGGATTGCCTCACATTCCAGGGGGGCAATAGGGAGGGCAGTGGGATTAACCTTGGATCTCATGGGATTGCAGATTTGATAGAGCATGCCAACAGGCCCCCAGGGAATGGGGATGGGGATGGGGATGGGACTAACCTCACATGCCAGGGGGCTGATGGGGAGGGGGTGGAACTGACCTTGGGTACCATGGGACAGCTGATAGTTCTGGAGAGTTTTAGGAGTATACCAGCAGACCCCAGGACTGGGAAGGGGGATGGGACTAACCTCCATCCCAGGGGTCTGATGGTCAGGGGGTGGAACTGACTTTGGATACCATGGGACTGCTGACAAGAATGGAGCATTTTAGGAGTGAACCACCAGGCCTCAGGGACTGGGGAGGGGGGATGAGACTGACCTTACATACCAGGGGGCTGATTTGGAGGAGGGTGGGACTTACTTTGGGACCCATGGGACAGTGGACTTGTTGAAGTGTGCCACTAGGCCCCAGGGACTGGGAGTAGGATGGGACTGACCTCATGTGCAAGGGGCTTATGGGAAGGGTGGGACTGACTTTGGGTTCCATGGGACTGTAGATTTGTCAGAGTGTGCCATTAGGCCCCTGGGACTTGGGAGGGGGATGAGATAGACCTCATATGCCTGGGGCTGATGAGGATGTGGGACTGCCCTTTGTCAAATGGGACTGAGGATTTGTTGGAGTGTGCCACCAGGCCCAAGGGACTGGGAAGGGGGATGGGACTGACCTCTGTGCCAGGGAGCTGATGTGGATGGGGGTGGGACTGACCTTGGGTCACATGAAACTGCTTACAGGGCTGGAACATTTAGGAGTTCACCACCAGACCCTAGGAACTGCAAAGGGGGTGGAACTGAACTCATGTGCCAGGCCAACTGATGGGGAAGGGGTGGAACTGACCTTGGATGCTATGGAATTGCAGACAGGGCTGGAGAGTTTTAGGAGTATGCCACAAGACCCCAGGGACTGGGGAGGGGATGGTACTGACTTTACATGCCAGGAACCTAATGGGGAGGAGGATGGGACTTACTGTGGGTTCCATGGGACTGTGGATTTGTTAGAGTGTTCCACCAGGCCCCAGGGACATGGGAGAGGAATGCGACTTACTTCATGTGCCAGGGAGTTGATGGGGAGGGTTTGGGACTGACCTCAGATCCCACAAGACTGCAAACAGGGCTGGAGAATTTTAGAAGTTTGCCACCAGGCCCTGGGACTGGGGAGATAGATGGGACTGACCTCACATTCCAGATGGCTGATAGGGAGGGGGCATTACTGACTTTGGGTCCTATGGGACTGCTTACATGGCTGGAGCATTTTAGGAGTGTGCCACAAGGCTCCAGGGACTGGGGAGAGAAATGGGACTGACCTCACATACTACGGGGATGATGGGGAGGGAGGTGGGCCTGATCTTGGGTCCTGGGGGCTACTAACAGGGCTAGAGAATTGTAGAATGGTCTACCAAGCCCAAGGGACTGCTGACATGGATCTGGAGGGGGATGGGAATAGTGCCTACATGTTTCTTGTAATCCTGTGGGTGTCCGGGCATGCCTCCCTTTTGTTTGCAATTCTGTGGGTGTCCATGCTTACCTCCATTTTGTTTACAAGCCAGTTGCTGCAGTCATGTGTGCCTACATTTGATTTGCAAGCCAATGGGTGTCCATGCGTGCCTCTATTTTGTTTTCAGTCCAGTGCTTGTGTCCGTGCCTGCCTACATTTTGTTTGCAATTCAGTGGTTATGTCCGTGTCTGCCTCCATTTTGTTTCCAATCCAGTGGATTGCTCACATTATCATCTGTTCTCATCTAGTGGATTCAGTTATGTCATCACCTGGGGTCTGCCAGGTCCATAGTCAATCTTTCATGGGGCCCTGGTGGGTGTGCAGTTTGTGTAATGCATACACCTGCTAGACTGAGTCACTGTAGGCCAGCATCCATGTTCTGCTCTGATGGATTCATCTACACTGTCACCTGGGGGTGTGTCAGGTCCCTGGTCAATCTCTCATGGGATGCTGGTGTGTTTGCAAGTGGTGTACTGCGCACACTGGCTTGAGTGAGTCACTGTAGGCTGGTGTCCATGCTCATGTTTGGTAGATTCAGTTACGCTGTCACATGGGGTCTGCCAGATGTACATATGCACATTTGTTGGAGGTATTAGGTCTGTAGTAAGCAATGTATATAGTGTATATATTGTGGTGTTATGGTTAGGGGTTTTAGTTAATTTGACTTAGTGTGTCTAGTATTTCTAGTTAGTATAGTGAATTTGTTGTATTATGAACTTCCTTTGTGATGATGGTATGCAACCATAGAACTTTTATGCTAATTGAGTCCTAACTTTAGACATTAAACATGAAGTGAAAAAGAATAAAAGACTCCAATTGCCTGATTTTCTTTTTTTCACAAAGATTTCTGGGACTGCTTAAAGTTTAAATTTTTCTCTGTCCTGTTACATACATTAATGAAACACTTTTTCACAGATTTTTGGAATTTAATTTTTAAAGTGATTAAAAACAGTTTTAAATATCTTCTACTCTTATCCCCAGTTATGTATGAATGCATTTTAATCTGTGACTACCCAAGAAATGTTGGTGAGGGAAAACTTTGAAATTACTTTGCCCCGTAATTATCTGCCACGTGTTAGATTGATGGTTATCACATTCTTTTGCATGCATATATTTTGGTGTTGCTTAGTGAATTAACCAAATGAGCTAAAGTACTGCAAATTCATGTAGAGATTCAAAAATATTTATACGTAACTTTTTTCTAGTTAACATATTCTCTGTCCCTGTTACATACATTACCTGGTTACTGTTTCCAAACATTAGGGACTGTACTCCGAAAACCACAAGTTATATTATTTTCCTGTTTACACTTTTAGTAAAGGACATTAAGGGTAAAGTATTGATGGTGAAAGAAGAAAGAAATTACAACATTTATTTTTCCACAGTCATGTCCTACATATGTCCCCATTACTGTGGCTAGACCTACTACAGAGCTGTCCTTAGAACAGTATGCTGCAGTGAGAGATTCAGAAGCTTGCATTGTATCTTAGAGTTTATATAAACTCTGATCTTTTGTTTGCGGATCCTGTCATCCTCCCAGGGCCATGTACAGTCACACAGGGCTGATCTAACTCCAGATTAAACAAAAGCTCTACCATGCACTATGGGCTATCAAATCTCCCACATCTACCTACTGTTCTGATGTCAGCTGCAGGTGATTCTGGAATTTGTAGTGTCATAAGATACCAACCTAGAGCTAAAGAAAATGAGTATGATACAATCCATTATGCTACAGAAAACAGTAACATGTTGCAATTTTTATTTTAAAAGGAGGCCTAGTTAAACACTATATCGTTAAGCACAGATAAAACGCGTTTTTTTTTTTTTTTTTTTTTTTTACTTTTTTTTACCTAGCATAGCCCAATTGAGAAGCAACATCTCATTTTTTCCATTTCCACAGCCCTGTTGATGGAGCACTGTGGGGTTTTAAATGCTTTTAAATATTTTGTTTGTATGTAGATTTAACTGTTTCTCTCTGATTTGAGCTGTTGGCTGCATTGTTGCGCAAGGCTATTGTTAACCAAAAGCTGCTTTATGATAAGTTCAGTACTTCATTGTGCTGTAACCAGCTTTCTAAATATTAGCTGTGACATTCCCCACAATGCAAGATATAGGCTGTTGGTGGAGATCACATGATGCGGCCTGCTACTTAGATGCTCTCCACATCAACTCCAGCTGAACCACAAATAAACTCAACAAGCTCTGGTTTTCTAACCCTATTTCCAGTCCCTGCACATTATAAAAGGGCAGTTAACCTACCGGTGCAGGTTTCAGGTGGAAATCAGTGACCATGGAGGTGGAAATGAAGATGGCTTCACCAAAGCATACTTCCCCTTCTACCCCCGAGAAGGCAAACAAGCGTACTAAGTTTCAGACATCTTTTGTTGTGAGAACCAGTACTACCACCCGGACCTATCTCCTTTAACGGTGGACCGATTTCTATCAGAGTTTCATCCATTTTGAGAGGAATTAAGATCTCTGACATCAGACTTCAAGACCATGGCAGTGGCCTTAGAAAATCTTTTGAGGAGAACTGGGGAGAAAACAAAGCCAGAATTGTCTCAGTGGAGAAATACGTGGAAGGGATAGAACCAGAGATGACTCATAGTCAACAAAAACTAATGTGACTAGAAGCCAAGACAGAAGACCTTGAAGGTTGGACCCAAAGAAATAATGTCATAATTACTGGATTGCCTGAGAAGGAGGAGGGCTCTGACCTGATTTTATTTGCCCAGACGTTCGTGCTTAAGCTGGCTGGTCCTTCTCCCTGTGGGCCTAACTAGTCAATTGCAAGGGCACACAGAGCTTTGCAGCCCATGTCTATGGGAGGCTCCGCACCAGGTCCTTTCATTTTTTGGTTTTGAAACTACCTTGAGAGGCATCATTTCCTTGTAAAGATTAGGGAACTGTGGAAATCAAATGGGAGGATCGCAAAATAAGGATTGCTCAAGATTTTACCACTCATGGCACAGCAGAGATGGGCATCCTTTCATCCCCTGGTGACAAAGCTAATAGCGGCTGGGATAAAATTAAAATGGGATACCTAGCTCGACTCCAAGTGCTGCTGTTGGGAACCTGGTAGACTTGTGATGATGCAGGGAAAGCCTCAACAGAGTTCGGAAAGGTCCTGCCTGAGTTATTTAAAGACAGCTGAAACCTGGATTACTGGATCAATCTCATTCAATTGAGCAGGTACCTGCAAGCAGTGGGATTTCCTCTAACTCAGCTACAGAGCTGTGAGATTTCAGGACAGCGCATTTTGCAGATGGACAAAAACAGTTTGGATATGGAAACAGGTGCTTGATAAGCTTGATGCTGGCCACGATCAGGAATATGATGGGTTTTTTTTCTCTCTCTCTTTTCTTTTCTCCCTACCTAATTAAAGTAAGGCAGAAATGTTACTCGGTCTCCCTCTTGTGACCGAATTTGGAAAGTACATAGACTGTGCTCTATTAAGACTGGTTGACATATTTCTCCAGGAGGAGACGGGCAGGGAGATACCTGGGACACTCAACAATGAACCGGTATATGAGTTTAGCCAGAACATGCATGGGTTTATATTAACTTTAGGGCCACTTCCTTGGCCTCAGATGGTCTTCAAATTACCATTTGGTTTACTTGCCCATAATATGCTCCTCCCTAGTCCGAAGAGGGTGGACACTTTATCTCAAACTGAGAGACCTTTCATTGAAACCTGAATACAATTTGGGGGCTCAGTTTACCATGAGTTTCATTTGATTTTTTTTTTTCAATTCAAACTTTATTCAATTTTATACAATTCCAAAGAGAAGATCCAATAAGCATACATGCGATTGATACAGGCCAGACATACAGAAATTAGATCAACTCTTCCCCTCCTCCCACTCCTCCCCTTCCCATTTCTTCACACAGGTGCAACATCCAGCAGTCGAACAAAATGGGGGACAATTTCTATGAGACCTGCAGAGAGTACAATGTCAGTATAGGGCCCCATATCCTCTGAAATTTCTGGGATTGATCATGTAAGTTGGCTATCACATTCTCCAGGCACAAATTTGCCAATAACTCTTGCAACCATTCACTATAAACGATGTCGGTCGTGTCCTTCCAATGATGCAGCACCAGATTTTTTACCGATATGGCTATTACAGCAATATAAAACTTCCTAATGTTTACTGTAACAGAGGAGAAATCTCCCAAAATGCAGATTTTGGGAGTGAAGAGGTCATTTAATCCTAGTAATGGATCTGTCCTCAATCGAATTGCGTGCCACAGGGGGGCTACCTTAGGGCACTCCCAGAATATATGTAGGAGGTTCCCCTCTTCCTGATGACAATGAGTACAAGTACTGGACGACAGGAGCCCCATCTTAGCCAGCTTTAGAGGTGAATAATAGTAATTATGCAAAATTTTAAACTGCATTAGCCGAAGCTTATCATGTCTGATATACTTGTGACAGTCCACCCAGAGGGAGGGCCAGTTGAACGCTTGATGGGGAAAAAATGAGGCCCAAAATTGGTTTGGGCCAAAACAATCTGGCCATTTCCAGTTTTGCAGTATCCTGTGCATCTTGGATACAGCATGGGGAAGGCCAGCTGCGGAAATCAGCTCTATCCAGTAGGGAAATTTAGGAGAAACCCGGGGGACAGGGCCAAGAGATTTCACCAATAGGTGCCGTAACTGGAATATTTTGAACACAACGGAGTTTGGGATTTGGGATTTTTGGATAATCTCAGAGGAATTTAGCCATGAGTGATCCTCTCGTATGAAAAAACTGAGCGGGCAGTCTCCCAGTTAGGGGATCCACTTCAACTGGAGAGGTTTACCCTCCACAGTGAAACTGGGGTTTCCCCACCATGGCTGAGCAAGATCCACTGTATGCTCGTATTTCAGAACCGAGACTGCTACTGGGCTACTTTTGAGCGAGAGGGGTAAGGATTTTAACCTAGTATGTAAAAGCTCCCATGGAGATAGCCCGTTACCCTTTATCAGGAAACGTTCAATTTTCAGCCATATAGGGGTGAAGGGATATGATATATCTGGGAGCTCTGGTGTAGGCCACCTCAAATAATTGTTCGCATGACTAGCCCAATAATATAATGCCATGTGCGGGAGACAAAGTCCTCCTTTTTCCTTGGGAGCTGATAGCATATTGTAACTTATCCGGGCCTTCCTTGCTGACCAGACAAAATCCGAAATCATCCTATGTAACCTCTTGAACCAAGTCAGGGGAATCCAGACGTTTGAGCGATGAATTAAATAAAATAATCAGGGGAAAATGTTCATTTTAATTATGTTGATTTCCCCCAAAGAGAAAGGGGGAGCAAGGCCCACCTTGCAAGATCTTGCCTGATGGCCACAACCAGAGGGTCTAAATTCAGTTTTATGAATCTGCTGGGATCTCTTGAAAGGTTAACTCCCACATATTTTAAGGACTAAGTCTGCCAGGAAAAACCCACCACCGATGCATCTATCTTTGTCGCCTTGTAATTTAAGGGGAAGACAACAGTCTTGTCCTTGTTCAACTTATAATAGGACAAGGAGCTAAACTCTTCCAAGATTGACACAATGGCAGGGATGGAGGTCTTGGGGTGAGTTTCATTTGATTTTGATTTCCTATTCAGGTTTTAGCATAGCATTTTACAAGGTTTAATGGTATGAGGGGGAATGGAGAAGAGTTTGAATTTGGAGGATGATTAACATATCGCAGGGTTGAGACCCCCCAAATGAGGTTTTGACCACTTAATCTGGCACAGTACAAGCCTGTGGGGGTCCTGTCTGGTTCCATTAGTTTTCTTGGGGTAGGGCTGGGAAGAGATGGGTTCTGAGTGGCAGAGAGCGGTATCATGGACCAAATAGCTCATGATTTGGTGTAGGGGGTACACTGTTGGTTGGGGAATATACCAATTTGGTTATTAAAAGACTTACAGTTTAGGGATTTTTTGATTAATATATATGGGGAGCTATTGTGTTTGGGAGGTGGGGAGTGTTATTGAGGAAGTAATGGTTGCTTGGTATGGGGGATGGGTTGGGAAGAGATGTCAGAATGGTTGATGATCAATAGAGTAAAGATTCTGTCTATTATGTTTAAAATGCACCATCCCTTAAGTAAGTTCAAAGAAGAGAATGGCTAGCTACATGAACATAATTACAAGCAATGTGCGAGGGGCCTGAAATAAAACTAAATGTTACCAAATTCTTAAACACTTACAATATCTCAAGGGGGACATTTCCTTCCTCCAGGAGATGCATCTGCTGGAAAAGGAATCCATCTTTTTCAGGAGACAATATGTCAGGCAAATTTTCAATGCCAGGGAGAGCTCCCAGAGCAGAGGGGTTGCTATACTGATATCATAAAGGGTTTATTTTGTTTATTTACAATGTATACAGGATCTGAAAGGTAGATACATACTTCTTAGAGGGAAACCTTGACCAGGTTGAAGTGATTTTGGTCTGTGTGTATGGACCAATACAGACTTCCCCCTCCTTTTTTATGGAGCTGCTTTCTATATTGATCCCTTTTCTACCTCTACCAATTTTCTTGGGGGGAATTGGATCTTCCATTTTCACCGGATCTCGGCAGGTTGGACAGACGTCAGGCTGGTTTATCACTGGCTCAAAGAGCCTTATGGGATTTTACTGATCACTTGGGTCTCTGCGACACTAAATTCTGGAAACAGAGAATACCCATTTAGGTCTCTGGTGCATGGTACCTCTTCTCAAATTGATAATTTTTTAATCAGCCAAACACTATTACCAGGTCTTCCAAATGCAAATTAAACCCAGGAGTGCTATCTGACCACTATGCAGTCTGGTGTAACATTTCCTTCTCTTCATGTACCCAAACAGAAACAATTTGGAAGCTTAACAATCAATTGTTAAAGGAAGATTGGCTGGTAACTCACATATTAGGTTGTATAGACCAATTTGTTAAGGACAATTTAGGATCAACGAGTAAACCAGATATAGAATGGGGAGTATTGAAATGTTATCCCAGGGGAGCATATATAAGGTTGGCTGCCACTAGGAAGCATAAGAGGAATCAACTAGCCCTAGACCTACTTTCTCAAATAAGAGATATAGAAACTCACTTTATCCCTCAGACTTTGGAAGATGCCAAACAAGAACTCATCCGACTCTGGGATTAATACAGCGAACTTCTAGGAGAAAAGGCGGAGTTCTCTGTCTTGAAATCCCATGCAAAGTACATTGATCGGGGGACAGAAAGCTATTGGCCATGAGGTTAAAAAGCACAGTCTCCAGGCTCATAAATGTCATCCGATCCTCTTTAGATGACATGCTTAAAACCATTCTGAAAGAAATAATAAAGGAGTTTGAACAATATTACCACACCCTTTACAGCCCAATGCCAGCTCTTCCCATCTCAAGATCAGGTAGACAGCTATCTTCAGTCTATTCCTCTTCCCACATTGAGCAAAGCTCAACAAGAGCTCCTGATTACCCTGATCATGGAAGCTGAGATTTTGGGAACTATTTGTGCTTCACCTGCCTACCCTGCTGACAGCAAGAGCTCCCTCCAGGTACCCTCCTACAACAGAGGTAATTACAATACCTCTAAAGCTGCACCCTTGTGAGGGGGGTTACCTATATAGGCACTGCCCTATGACCTCACTTTCTCTCCTGTTTTTAGTGAAGTCCCCACTTTTCCATTTGCAGGTTATACCTGCCAGCCACTAGAGGGACCCATACTCTCCCACCTTGGCTCTACTACCTGTCCTCCTCCCCCCCACTTCCTGGAACCTCTCTAACCTCCTGAGTCACTCCACTCCTCTCCTCTCCACACATACCACTACCCACACCACCCAGCCCCACAAACTAGCCCACATCCTGACTCAATACTGCTCAGCTGAACCCACACACAGTGACCACCAGGAGTCACTATTTCTCACCCTGTTTCCAACCTCAACCCAGCCTGCATCAGATCCCCAGAATGTGGATCACTGCCCTCACCTATGCACTTTACTAGCTGCCCTGGCAGGGACTCAAACCTTGTACCCTATCTACTAGAGTCCATGTCACTACCACTAATCCAGAGTGGTAATCACATTTGTTAGTAGTCAACTTAAATACTTCTATCTAACTACCTGACTACCACCATAAGAGCCATGTTAATCCACCTCCTCCTAAAATGCCTCCCCCTCATTTACTTTCTAGTACCCTCGTCCCACCAGCCAGCCATCTCCACTGGATCACTGGTACCAGCACCAGCAATTCTTCCAGACATAGCTTGCACTCACCCCACACTTACCATGTACACTGGCCTACAATACCCATTCCCCGTGTACCACCCCACTGCCTTCCCAGGCCCCCCTTGGCGGCTTATCATTCTCGCCCTCCCAACCTGCCAGTCTCTACCCATCCCCTGTTCCCTGAAGGTTCCCCCCATCCCCTCATACCCATAGGAAACACACATATTACCGTGTCCTGGCCAGAGCTGTGGTCCTCCTTCTACTCCTAACAGGCAATATACATCCTAACCCAGGCCCCACCCAGACCAGGCCATTAGATGGGCCCCCTGGTCTGAGTGTTGCCTCCCTGAATATATGAAGTATCTTGAAAAAATTTGACACCCTCCAATGCTGGGTCATGCTGCACAAAACAGACGTCATTGCACTGGTGGAAACCTGGCTATCAAAATCCACCCCTGACTCCTTTGTCGCCCTCCCTGGCTACACCCTATACCAGGAGGATCATGTAGGCAAACGTGGAGGTGGCTGTGCCATCTATACCAGGGTTTCTCTCACTGGTCAAGCACTCCCTGCCCCGGCCCTTGCAAGTGAGGCAGAGGCTCTAACCCTTAAACTTACTCCAAACCCCTCCAGGGGCCTTCTCTATCTCACCTCTGCCTACATTCCACCAAAGAACCAAAACCCGGCACTATTATCCTTAACTGATTACCTTGCTACCCTCCCTCATAGGGCTGAACAAGTCCTTGTGGGGGACCTCAATGTGAACTGGCTCAGCCCCACCTCCACCACCACCCAGGACTCCTTTTCTGCCATTGATCTAACACAACTAATCTCCCAACCCACAAGATCAAACCCTAAGAGAGGTACCAGCGCCCTCCTAGATGTTATTCTCACCAACCGCCCCCCAAAAATTCTGGACGTCCAAGTCCTCCCTGACTCACTCAGTGACCATTCCCCTATCCTATTCCACTGGGGGACCACCTTGCCACAACCTACAGCCCAGCACACGCTCCACCGAAATCTCAGGCCAGGTGGGCTGAAACACCTCAGGCAATTTCTTGCCCAAACAAACTGGTCTCCCATTCACCATGCTCCTGATATAGACACTGCCCTGGCCTTCTTTTCCCAAACCTTTAACAAAGCCTGCGACCTCTTCATACCCCTCAAGGCTGCCCAAACAAAAAACATAACATGCCCTGGATTACTCCTGCCCTACTACAGTTGCTCAGGCTTAGGGATAACCTATGGCACCTTGCAACAGAAACAGGCCTGCCGGCTGATAGACAGGCCTACAACGCTGCGAGGAATATGTGCACCTGGGCCATCAGGAAAGCCAAGGCCAGCCACTATCAAGCCACCTTCACCTCCTCCTAGGTGTGCCCGAACCTTTTGGGATAATGTCAAGAAATTGAACGGGGTTGCATGCTCCCCTCCCCCATCCCAGATCACCATTGGCAGCACTACCGTTACGGACCATACAAATATTGCAAGCTACCTCAACACATCCTTTATGGACCTCAGCTCTATCCTTCCCAGTAATTTCTTTGACCCACCACCCTCCCTGCAGGCCCCAACCCTCCAACACCCTAGCTTCTACCTATGTAGGATAACTGCCCAGGAAGCTAGACCCCACCTGATCCGTGCACTAAAAAGCAATAGTCCTGGTGACGACTCCATGGACCCCAGCATTCTCCGGCTGGTACTGGATCAGGTCCTTGCCCCACTCACCAGCCTTCTCAATAAATCCCTCTGCCTGGGGCAATTTCCTACTACATGGAAAACTGCCATTGTTACTCCCATTCACAAAGGGGGGTGACAGGTCCTCAGCCAGGAATTATCGGCCTATCTCCATACTCCTGCCCCTCTGCAAAGCTCTTGAAAAACTGGTTGGCACACAAATCACTGAGTACCTGACCAAACACAACATCCTCTGCCCTGAACAGCATGGTTTCAATGCTGGACACAGTACAGGCACAGCACTAGTTGAATTTTCAACATTTCTACACTAATCCCTGGACTCTGGCTTCCTAGCCAAGGCAGTGTTCATCAACCTCTCTAAGGCTTTTGAAACTGTCTCCCACCCCCTCCTGCTGGATGACCTCTGCCACACTGGCTTCGCTACTGGGCCACTCGCCTGGTGCAACAGTTATCTATCTGCCCGCTCCCAACTTGTCAAAATGAATGGAACACTTTTAAAAATGTGTTCCATCTGCTCAGGGGTTCCTCAGGACTCCATCCTGGGGCCCCTACTATTCTCGCTCTACCTTAACACCCTGCCCAGTGCATGCACTGGGAAAATTCTGCTGTATGCAGATGATGCCATCATCTTTGCCACTCACCGTCACCCTACCTCCCTCCAGGACTCCCTGCAACTTTCCTATAATGATGCTGTAACCTGGTTTAAAGAACACAGACTGGTCATAAATCTCAAAAAAACAAAAGCAATGCTCTTTGTCCACCCCCAAAACAAAGCCAGCAACTTCCCACTCCATATCCTCTCCTGCTCCAAACAGCCACTAGAGCAAGTACACTCCTACGAGTACCTTGGGGTCACCTTTGACTCGGCCTTCACCTACCACACCCACATTGATGCACTTGCCTCAGCTACCAGTGTGCAGCTAGGTATTTTATACCGCTACAAAAACTGTCTCCCGCCCCATTGCCCTCCGGCTTGCGGTGACATCCTCTATATTATCCCTGGTTGACTATGGACTACCGGTCTACAGTGCTGCTGACACAACTGCCCTCAACAAAATCCACCTTATCCTAAACAAGGCATGCAGGCTAATTACTGGGGCCCCTAGGCTCACACATTTGTGCCATCTCTATGGTATGGCAACACTGCTGAACCTAGACGAATGGCTGCGATATCAAACATGCCTAATAGCAAAAAAAACTCTTCTAGGGCTACCCCACCCGGGCTGACAGCCTCCCTTCACCTAGCCCAACTCTTGGACTGTACACGGACCTCCTGCAAGGCCACTTGTCTGGTACCAAGATCTAGGACCTCCCATGGACAGAGGTCATTCCACCTTAGAAAATGGGCAAAGACAATGCTCTCTTCTGATTGGCTGAGACACTTATTTAGGTGGGCATCTATCAGACAATAGATGCCCACCAAATAAAAAGTACCAGCCCCAGTGCCCCTTTACCCACCCCAGGTATCCTTGTGCCTATCCTGATTTCTCATTTGTCAAACGTACCCCAATGAATTTTAAATCACCGCCATTTTTTTGCTACCGCTTAGCAAAGGATACTGGCTCCCAACACTCCACTGTTCAGTGCCTGCTGAATAATGAAAGTGCACACAAAATCCCCTAGGCTCATTTCACAATACATTATATTGTTTTTCTTTTCATTTAAAGTTCACTCTTATCCCATGTCCTGTAATTCTCAATACCCTTACTGTCCAGGACGAAGAGCCAACCACGATCTCACTCCTTGCTTCTTGCAACTCTAGCTGGCCGCCTACTTCCTCCTGAAAATAATGCTGTTTAAAATTTTGTCTTGCTGGCAGTAGATTGCCCTAATGCTCTCTTCATTACTGTCTCACCCTCCCTCCCAACTGTAGCTCCACTTTTTTTTTGTGTCGTTTTTTTTTTTTTTACTTGCCGTGCCCGCTCCAGCTCTCTCCCGTGGTGCAGACCCCCAGTGGCAGCTACTGAACACAACCAGAGATCAATCTCTGCTGGGCTAATTCCAGGCTACCTTTGTTTCGTTCCCTTTTTTATTTATTACACCCTCGCCTCATGTCCCGTGACTGCCCACAGCGCGACTGTCGGATAGCTGACAACACTCTTGCTCCTCCCTTCTTCAGCTGGCCTCACACTCGCTCCTGAAAATCAAACTGCTCTGCATTCTGTAGCGCCTCGGGGGACAGAAAAGAGTGAGTCAGTCCCAGCCCGCCATTTACCGCAGCTTTCCTCTTCACACACTCCCTCATTTAACTATGTTCAGATTACCGTTTTCCCACATTCACCATTGCCCCTGTCTCCTGCTTCACTCCATTCTCCCACTGACTCATCCCTGCCCAAAAGCAAATCTCCCTCAGCTCACCGTTCCCCATGACTACCAAATACGGCTCTTTCAGCAGGACAACACAACAGCTCAGCTGCAGGTACAGTGGAGTCGCCACATCTTAAATGTCAAACTACAACACCAGTGAGTTAATATAAAGCATTTACCAGTTTTTGTTGCACTGCCACATCATAGTTCTCGTTTACATTTCCTGATTATATGTGGCAGGGTTTGGGAAGATTGTAACTTCTGAGCATGAAAAAAGGACTCAGAAGGACAGAAAACTGTTTTTTTTTGTTTGTTTTTTGAATAACTACAAATATTAAGGAACCCCTACCAAAAACGTAATGTCTTGTTCTGGGGACAAGAGAATGGCTCTGTCTGGGGTTGGCAACAGGAGATAGAACAGCACAGACATAGAGGGACTACTTAACAACATAAAGACTTCAAATTCATTTTACTGTATTATTTTTTAATTTCTTTTTAATGAAGTCCCTATAAAATGGAATAGTTTGCCCATTTCTAAGTGCAATAATACCCTCCAGGGTGAGGCGGTATTGTGCTATACGAGACCTTCCAGGGCTATAAGGCCCTCCGCCCTGCAGCGTCGGGCCTCATTACTGCCCTGGGCGGTCCGTATAGCTACAATACCCGCCACTCTGTTGGGTATTATTGCTTACATAGAGCCCCTTCCTGGTACAACTCGCTCCCTCTCCCCATCTCAGATGCCCCCACAATTTCCAAATTCAAAACTGCACTCAGAAGTGAACTATTCAACACGTGTAGTTGCACCTGTCTATAATTTGCGGCGCAACCCTCTGTGCCCTGACAATGCCCACTGGGCAGCATCCTTACCGCACCTCTTTAAAACCTACCCCTTTTCTGTTTGTACTGCCATTATTCCTGTTGCTTGCCCTTTCTCCGCAGTAAGTATAAAATTACTTCGATTAAACTGCTACTACTCTGTTGACTGCTCATACTGTCGTACTAATATGCGCCACTGTAACCAAACTGGCGTCTCTGTATAACTGTCTTTATCACATGTGCTTGCTATCTATGTAACCCATATCCTGGAACCCAAAATGCTTGTATATGTATTTGTCATGTTCTTTATCACATGTGCTTGCAAACTATGTAACCTATATCCTGGAACAAAGAACGCTTGTATTTGTATTTGTCCTCTATGTGACGAGGTAACTTTGGAAATGAGCCTCTGGCTCAAAGGTTGTAAACCGATGTGCAAATAAATAAATCCCTGGGACCAGATGGGTTCTCCCCCAATTTTTAGAAAATATTTGCAGGCCAGTTAATAGGATGTTTGCAAAAGCTATTTCATCATATTCTAAATACACAATCTTTGGATAATCAGCTATATGAGGCCCTTATTGTTGTGCTTCACAAGCTGGGGAAGGATGCTGAGAAGGTCACAAGTTACTGTCCGATATCTTTATTAAATTATGACATAAAACTAATTGCAAAAATCATGGCAGATCGAATTGGGTGGGTGTTACCTTTATTAATAGGACCTGAACAGGTTGGTTTTATAGCGGGGTATTCCTCCTCAGACCATTTTCATAAATTGTCCCATGTCTTCTCTGTGTCCAGGGACTCAAATACTCCAGAAGTGCTTAGTGTCTCTGGTTGCAGAGAAGGCATTTGACTGTGTGGACTGACAATTCTTGTTTCGGGTGTTGCACCACTTTGCATTCCTTGGACAATTTATACAATTTATACAATGGGTCAAGGCACTATATTTACATCCTAGCGCCCAAATCTATTGCAACGGGGTCTTCTCCTCAAGGTTTCCACTGCATTTGGGTACCAGGCAAGGATGCCCATTGTCACCCCTGTTATTTAACCTCTATTTGGAACCACTGCTTCTAAGGCTTAAGGAAAATCCCTTAATAAAGAGGACAGGGGTGGGAACCAGGGAAATTAAATTATCAGCATATCCTGATGATATTCTTTTAAATATCTCCAATCCCACAATCTCTAATCCAGTCATTCTGTAGACAATCTGGGAATACAGCTCTTTGTCAAACTATAAACTTAACCTTGACAAGACAACAATCTTCCCTTTAAATCCAAGAACCCTGAAGAGTGAGGTAAAAGGGTTTGGGTTATCATGGTCTCCTAAGACACTTAAATATTTTGGACTTAACTTGTCCAAGAGTGACACTAAGCTCCAGCAGCTCAATCTGGATCCCCTAGTACAGGTGATACAGCAGGATCTGGCCCGATGGATAACCTTACCTTTATCCTTGTGGGGCAGGATTAGTCTTGTGAAAATGAATCTCCTCCCTCATCTATTCTATCTAATAAACATGCTGAATATATAGTTACCTCTCTCCTGGTTCTGTAAAATACATAGCATAATCTGTAATTTCATATGACTAGGGAAACCCTATAGAAGAGCATATCACAAGAAGGCAGCCTATAAAATAAAGGGGGTCATTCGACTCACACACTTTGGGTTATATCACTGGACGTGTCAAGCGAGTAAATATCTTAGCTGGGTTACACCAATAAAGGAAATCAATTCACTTCCATATATACCCACATGGCTTCTAATTGAGCAGGACATGATCTCTTCATCCAGTGTATCTCCACTTGCCCTTATGCATATTTAATTAAAATAGCTACCCCCAATTTTGAGGAACACTGTGATTGGTACCTCAGACAGGGTTCACTCACAGCTCTGTTCCTTCATGAAATATAACCACTACAGGGATATCTCTTGGCCCCTATTTAGTAATCCAAAGTTCCGGATAGTGGTAAACCCCTTCCCCCTTCTTGGCTTCCTCCCTTCATCTTGGCCATGGTTGGAGATCTGGTTAAGGATGGAGTTCTTCTTTCTTCTGGGGAAATAATACAGAAATACCACTTAGACAGACCCCTCATCTTTAAGGTTTATCAGCTCCATCACATAATATGACAAAAGATCGGAATAGAACTGGCGGAAGGGGATGGGAAGGGGTTCCTACATCCACTCTCACAGATGGCTGTTTTGCCACTTGCAGTATCTAAACTATACATCAAAAGAGCCTTCCCTGATGAAGAAGGGGTCTCTAAATATTGGGCCTTGCAATTTGCACAGCAGGAATTAAACTGGGAGAAAATATTGAAAGATTGCTACAGTTATATCAAGGAAGACAGGTTGCAGATAATGCAGTTTCAGCTGTTAAATAACATGTATCTTACCCTGGTTAAACTCTTTAAAATGGGTAAGACCCAATCTCCATTATGTGTGAGGTGCCAGCAGGCTGAGGGTACCCCTTTTCATATTTTTTTGGGAATGCAATAAGGTGGCACCATTGTGGAACTTCATAAGGCAGAAGATGGATCCGTTACTGGGTAACAAACAGCATTTTGAGCCTGAAATTTGCCTGGTGGGGGACTATGCCAGGGTCTTAGTATGTGAGTGCAGATACTACTTAGCCATTATAGCAATATCTGTCAAAAAAACTAACACCACGGCACTGGCTCAACTCGGAGCTAATTACCTACAATGAGTGGATGCAGGCACTTCTCAATCTGCACATGAAGCGGATGATAGCTAATTTGCATAATAGAGCAGACAAGTTTGACAGAATCTGGGGTAAATTGCATACCATTTACTCTTTGCCAGCCACCTCTAGTGATGTTGTGGGTTAAACAAGATATAGATTGTAGAGATACCATTCTGACATTGTGGGGGGGGAGTCAGGGAGTATTGTTATTGTTGTATGTTGCTGTGTTGGTTTTGTGTATCTTGTTTCACCCTAATAAGCAAGACATAACAATAATGAAAAAAAAAAGGTATGGGTTGTTGGCTGCATTGCTGTGCATGGCTATTGTTAACCAAAAGCTGTTCTCTGATAAATTCAGTATTTTATTGTGATGTAACCAGCTTTTCTAAATATGAGCTGTGGCATTCCACACAGTGCAAGATACAGTATCAAGACATCTTGCAAAGTGGGTCTAAAAATACTGTATTTTTTCTCTCTATACCTTTTTATGTAAATTTATAACCCATTCCTCTAGATCACTAAATCTCTACACTGGAGAAAATGTACGACACTGTGGGGTTTCAAATGCATTTAAATCATTTGTTTGTATGAAGATTTAACTGTTTCTCTTTGATTTGAGCTGTTGGCTGCATTGTTGCTCAAGGCTATTGTTAAGCAAAAGCTTCTCTATGAGAAGTTCAGTACTTCAATGTGATGGAACCAGCTGCATCACCATAGTATAAATTATTTTTTTCACTTAGCTGGAAAAGCATCACGTAAATTCAAAAAGGTACAATTGCAGTCTTTATTTTGTGACTTCAGACTGTGTGTTTACACATGTATTATGTGATCACCCTCATAACACAGAGGAAAGTCTAATAATGTTACTCCATTTAATCTGCTAATTTTGTGTGTGTGTGTGTGTGCCATTATGCAACATTACAACTTCAATCAATACATTTTATAAACTTGACTCACTGTGAACTTAATAAAACATAAATTAATTAATAATGTCAGCTTACTGCAGGCTCAGATCTGACTGTAATTATTCTGCTTAAAATAAAAAGTTCAGTCTGTCTCTCACTGTCTCTGACACCCAGGATGGTAGGAAACAGGACAGCTTGCCCCCATCTTACAAGCACCTACCAAGCATGCTCCTACTACAATTTCCATATCAACTTATAACCCTACTGAGACTGCAACCCATGTAGCACAGCTAGAGGGTATTGGAACTGACCTTGGAATGAAGAGGTAAAATCACTCCTTCCTCAGATTGCATCATGGCACCTCAGGCATTCGCTGCTACAGGTGCAGACAAGCTGTCAAATATTAAACCTGTGTGTTTCCTGTCTTGTACCATATAGCAGGCATGTACAATGAAAAGACAATAATAGTATATGCAGACATTCCAAATAATAATCCTAATAAGCTGCCATTTTACTTACCAGCAGGGTCATCAGTAATAACAAAAGTAAACAGGAAAGGTATTGACTTTTCTTAGACAAGCATTTGTCAATGCTGAATGTTTGCTGCTGGTATTTTTTTTTTACCCCAACTTTTGAAGATACAGTGCTTGTTTTAGGATTTAGCTGATAGACATTGCATGCAGATTTATTACTTAAACAGAATGCATACATTCCATTGGGAGTGCAGGAATAAACTACTCTTCTAAAAAGTGGTGCCATCACTGTTGTCATGCAATGAGTAGAGGAACAAAGCGTAGCCTCAAGTGCCTGACAGGAGTGATGGCAGCATTTCTGATGTAATAAATAGCTTATTCCTGCACTCCCTATGGAATGCCCTATTTTTATTATGGGAATGTTACGGGGTGGTAGGACCAATATGACTGACAGCTACAGAAAAAAATAAAATGGGTTCTGGGTTGGATTACATGCTGTTCATCATAGAGGCAAATGGTGCAGAATATGAAACAGTGTCTTACCTTCCAGTAATTTATTATAATAACTGGTGACCCCTGATATCATCCCATTTTTGAGACTTGTAAAAAGTCAAATCAACCTGCAAGTTGATATGGCAAAGTCATAACAACCGGCGCAAAGTTGCACAAAGCTGCACAAATAACGCAAAGAAACAGTGCAAAACACCAGTAATTATAAAAAATAAAAGATAGGCAAGTGTGTGTTATGGATTATTTTAAATACCCTCAGTGTGTGATGACTGTGTAAACCTCTCGAGCTTATCTCTTGAGGTTAATGTGTCATCACACACCTCGGGTGTGTAAACAAAATCCATAACACACACTTGCCTATCCATTATTCTCTATTTATTCCAGCTATGCATCTGGAGATGTTCCCCCTGCTGTAGGCAGACAGGAGACTTGCAAATGTGGTGACACCCCTGATGGTGTCCTAGAGAAGTCCGAGAACTCCCCTTGTCTAATCAGTCCTAAAGTAAATACAGTATGTTACCATAAAAAAAGAACATTTTGTTCTCAATAACCCAACTATATTCATCCTGCAATTATGAACAGGAGGGCACAGAGTGAAAGATGCACAGTGTAAGAAAGAAATGTGCACTGATAGACTAGAAAGGCTTAAAAACAATTTCCTAAAAAAAGAAGAGGACCTCCTTTAAATCAAATCCAGGACAGCAAGTTTCTTTTAGTTATTCTGTCCACATCTGATTTGTCCTATGGCCACTATAAAAAAAATGTTTCTTTTGTTGGAAGGGAAAAATATAACAGTAACTTAGAAACGAGGGAGAACTGCTTCATTAGTCATCTTACAACTGTGCTAGTTAAGTGGTGTCATTTACTTACCTAATCCATTGTGATAGGCAGTGACATACAAAATAGGCACTGAATAGATTTTTGTCCTGCTGAAGACAGCTGCAGGTATGTGCGAAAAAAAATAACTGTAAAGTCTGGTCATTTTTGGTGTTATTCTAATATGCTTTATGTTCCAGAAAATATTAGTAAATGTTCCAACACTGATGGAATAATATTTCCAGAATAAATAATTTGCTATTACTTACAGCATATTTTTTAAGTCACTGCCCATCACAATGGAATAGTTATGTAAATGACACGCACATAAATGGCACAATTATACAGTGGGCGATGAAGCAATTTTCCACATCTCCAAGTTAAAGTTATCTTTTCCTTTCTGACAGAATTTTTTTTTTTTTGCAGTCGTCATGGAAATAGTTAATTGCAGGCAGAATAATTAAGAAAAAACTTGCTGTCCTGGATTTGGTTCAGAGGAGGTCCTCTTCTCTTTTAGGAAATACTTTTTCCTAGTCTATCAGTGCTCATTTTCTGACACAAGCAACTCCCCTCCCCTAAAAAATATATCTTTCCCTCCCCTGGATGGTGGCAGCTGCTGTGAATGAGGGGGGACTTACTCAGAATCCTTGTTTGTGTCTACTCCCCCCATGTTAAAACAAGCAACCCCCTCAAAAAAAACATTTTCCCTCATGTTGACTGTCCTGGCTCCCGCCAACAAGGAGGACTCACATGGGCTCCTTGCCTGTGTCTATTACTGTCAACCTCCCTTGTCTTTAAAAAATATCTGTTTCATCTCACTGGCTGTGGCCCCTGTTGATCAGGGGACACTCATTTGAGCTTGTGCCTCTTTCACTAGTTACCAGGAAGTCTGCCTGAATGAAATGTCAATGTTTGTTTTACTTTTTACACAGGTTTTAACAAATGTATAGAGGCTGAAAAAAGGTAACAAAATAGGGACAGAACTAACCTAAATAATAATAACTTTATTTTTAAAGCACCTTTCAAAATATCAAGGTGCTTTACATATCAAAGCCACAATATACAACGCCAATTTAAAACGTATAAATATAATAATTACATAACAACATCACATGTTAAAAACAAGCAATAAAATCATCCATACAATCAAAACACAATATTTGCACTCAGATTTCATTAATCTTCCAAGTAGGCCATGTGGCACAGCTAAGTTTTTAAATTTTTCTTAAATACCTCCACGGAGGTGCACTCCCTTAACCGGCATGGTAGAGAATTCCAAAGAGTGGGTGCAGCATAGGAGAATGCTCTACTACCAGAAGATTTTAAACTCACTCTTGGAATCTCTAACAACCCCTCGTCGGCCAAGCAGAGCGATTGGCTGGGGCAATAAGGCACCAGAAGTTCTTTCAGATAGGCCAGACCCTGATCATGAAGGGCTTTGAAAGTCAATAAAATTACTTTAAAAGTGATCCGCCACCATATAGGAAGCCAGTGCAGTTCGCGCAGTACCGGGGCAATGTGACCGGATCTCCTTGTCCCAGTTAACACCCGGGCTGCAGCATTCTCCACCAGCTGTAGGTGACAGATTTCAACCCCAGAAAGCCCAAAGTAAAGGGCGTTGCAGTAGTCCAGATGCGAGGACATGAAGGCGTGGACCAACGTTGGCAAAGAGTCAGACAGAACAAGGTGATGCACCCTGGCAGTATTCCTAAGATGGTAAAAGGAAGTCCTGACAATGGCCGACACTTGAAATTGAAGGGTCAGCCTGTTGTCTAGGACAATCCCAAGGTTGCGCACCCATTCAGAGGTCAGAAGTGACACACCATCAAGAAAAATTCCAAAGGGCGTGCCATCATGCAACCTCACTATCTGGCCACCCGGGTCCACCACTAACACCTCTGTCTTCTCTGAGTTCAACTTTAACCAACTAGAATCCATCCACCCTTGGTTTTCTTCCAGACAGTTATTAAACACAGAGAGAACTCCATCCTGGTCAGGCGCAAAAGACAGGTATAGCTGGGTATAATCTGCATAGCAGTGAAACCTCAGCCCATACCATCTTATAATGTCTCCGAGGGGCAGCATATACACTGTTAATAACATGGGTGACAGCACTGAACCCTGAGGCACCTCACACAACAAAGAAGTTGGGCCGGAGGAATTTACCCCCGGCACAACTCTTTGTGATCTCCCAGCAAGGAATGAAATGAACCATTTTAAAACAGTTCCCAACATTCCACAGATTAGCCTCAGGCATGCTAACAACACCAGGTGATCTGAAGTGTCAAAAGCTGATGAGAGATCAAGAAGAACTAGAATGGAATGTCTTTTCTGATCCCTCACCTTCAGAAGATCATTAAGCACCCGAACCAGCACAGTCTCGGTGCTGTCTTTTACAAAAACCAGATTGGAAGGATTCGTAGACATTATGGATGGTTAAATGGTCTTCCAATTGGGCTGCCATTACCTTCTTAATAACCTTCCCAGTAAAGGGAAGGTTAGAGATAGGTCTGTAGTTTCAGAAACAGTCTGGGTCCAAAGCAGCTTTCTTCAATAGGGGTGTAACCACTGCCTCTTTCAGGGAGTTAGAAAACTCACCTGACTCTAAGGAGCACCAGACTATTTGCACCATAACTGGACTGATGATCTCAGAGCAACCCAAAATTAGGGGAGTTGGTCTAGGGTCCAAAATACAGCTCATAAGCTGCACACTGTGGATGATCCTCATAATATCTATGACCTCTGGTCGGCAAAAGGAACTCCAAGAGAATTGAGGTATTGTGAACTTGCACTGTTCCACAACATCACCCTTAGAGACTGCCAGTCACAAGCCCGTCCTGATGTCAGCCACCTTAGTTGCAAAGAACAGAGCGAGCTCCTCGCACTCCAATTGCGAAAAAGCTTTTCGGACTTGCAGACAGGCTGGATTGCACAGTCTGTCTACGGTCCAAAACAACTATGCCAGTCGATTCTGTGCAACTGCAATCTCCCTGGACAGGAATTCTGCCTTCTTATGGGTGATTGCAGATTGATAGACAGAATAATACTCCATCAATCTAAGGTGGTCGGCATCAAGGGCAGACTTGCGCCAGCAACACTCTAACCTTCGCCCCTGTCTCCACAACTCCCTCAGTGCCCCATCAAACCAAGGGAACCTGGGGTGAAGGGATAAGGGTCACTCACAAACAGGAGCAATAAGATCCAGGGCCACCGTAATGGCCATATTATAAGCCGACACCAGTGCCTCTGGGTTACTGTTAGCCAACATGGGGGATGAGAGGTCAAGGACTGCTGCAAGGCCCTGGGAAGTAATATTCCGTAATGGGCAGTACCTGCCATCTCCACAGGGGAAGGCCTTTTCAGGGGGGTGCAAAAATTGAACCTCATAGTGTGGTGGACAGACCAAACGACTGGTTCAACCCCCACGTCAGATGAATCAATCCCTAAGAGGAAGACTAAATCCAGAGAGTGCCCAGATTTATGTGTAGCAGTGGAAACTACCTGTGTAAGGCCCAAAGAAGATATAAGTTGGAGGAAATAATTACCAGATTGTGAGAGTTCATCACTGACCCAGGTGTTAAAGTCACCCAAAACCATCAATCTGGGTGACTCAAATGACATATCGATGAGGAAGTCTGCTACTTCCTGTAAGAAGCGTTTCCCATCTCCGGGTGGATGGTAGATGAGAACGATTCGAATGCCTACACCTGCTACAACTGTACACTCAAAGGATTCAGCCTCACCTACTACCACATTTGTGGGGACCAATTTAGTCTTACAACAGACTGCAACCCCCCCCCCCGCGGTCCAATCTCAGGCAGTGTATCACTGAGTACCTGGCCAGAATCATGGCCTCCAATATGGGGCCTGAATTTTCATCCAGCCAGGTCTTGGTGATGCAAGACAGGTCAGCTGAACTAATAAGATCAGCTATAATGGTGGTCTTATTCCTAACAGACCTGGCATTGCATAACACCGTCCGAGTTGAACAAACCTCGAAGGCTGTCCAGCCTATCTGCCCACCAGATTCACCAGTGCCCTTGGGTATGGGCATCAGACATGGGAAACCCCGGACTGGATTCCATTTCGCCCCAGGGCACCTTCTGGACTTAGTAACCCTGATACGGTGGCTCCGCTCTTTCATACTCTCCAGTTCACCTACCCCGGCCCTCCTCACTCTCCTACAAACAATCCCCAGTGCTCTACAGCACTGGTAAGTCTCAAATTGCAGGGGAGAAGTATAAAAAGGGCAGAAAGCGTGAAGAGAGGAGGATGAATAGCGCACCGCCGTGGAACATGCAGGCCAACACATGCTACTGCTTAAACTAAACAATATACGTCATATATAATCAAAAAAACTAAACTAATCTAAAAACCCGTACAGAATGAAACACAAAAATAAAATAAAAGAAAAAATAATAAACAAAACAAAAAAAATAAATAAATGTAAATAAATATAAACAAATATATAAAATATATAAAAGGGGGGCTCTCACTACCCCTAAACAAAAATTACCCCCCCTTTAGCTCTCCCACAGCAAAAAGAGAGGGGGAAAAGTATCTCAGAACTCTCACTGCAAGATAAACTAAATAAATCAAACAAAAAACAAATAAAACAAACAGCATGGGTCTAAAGCTGCCGTACTTTATAAGCCCCCACTGAAGAACACAAAACTGGAAGTACTAATCACAAGCCCCACATAACAAAGGTCCATAAAGTCTCAAAATCAGTGCATTTTCTTCATATTCCTGGCATTCATCTCCAGCCACTGCAAGTTCTCAATATTCGGAGTATTCCAGCAGGAGGTAAATGCTCCTAACCCAGTGAACCCTAGGAGGGCTCGATTATGCTGCCAGTCTCCCCTACTTGGATGTCAGAAGAAGCCCAGCCTCTGCCAGGCAACTCCGGCACCACCCGGGGGCCCCCAGAACACCAACCCACTGGCAGGTACTCCTGACCCTTCCAGGAGCAGACAGCAGCACCCGCATCCACCTCTGGAACAGTTGGGCCAGTCAGTCAAATCTCTCTTCCTCCTTCTCCAACATGACTCCATGACACAAAAAGCCAATAATTTGGCTTTAAGTCCAACAATCCACTGAGTCCAAACAAGGGGGCAAGCAGGATAAATGACGAACGACTCGGAAAACACTGCCGACACCTTCCACAAGCCGGGAGGATTCTCCTTGCCAGTCCCCAACGTTACAGGTCACATACACCGGCCAGGCAATATTCGAACACATGGAAAACGTTCTTCCCGTGAGTTTGTAAAAATCCAACAGCTGAGGTTCCAAATCCAGACCAAACAAAGGCCTCCTTCGGTACTTGCTCCCCCAACTCCCCGACTCCACAGCCCTTCATGCTATCACCAAAAAACAATCGGAGAAGCAGAGCAGCACAAAGTCACTGGTGGGCAAACAAACTCGGTGCTCCAACTTCCAGCAAAAATCTTCTCCACAGCTGCTCCTACAACTCTCCAGCTCCACAGCCTCCCACGCCGTGACTCCAAGCAACACCCGAAACACAAGGACCCATGCAGAATCACCGGGGGCAAACAGGTACGGTACTTCGATGTCGACAAAGTTCTTTCCCTACTACTCCCACAACTTCCCCGACTCCACAGCCTCTCACGTTGAGATCAGGGAAACAGTTGGGGAAGCAGAAGAGCATAAAATCATCGGGGAGCGAAACAAATTCAGAATTCCAATATTCAGCAGAACATCCTGGTCTTCTCACTGCTTCAGCCCTAAGCTAATCTAAAAATAAATAAAATGAACAAAAAATGAACAAAAAGTGCAAAAATAATCCAAACAAATGAATTGCAGAGACTAGTGTTCTGGCTGGCTCAGTTCAGCCGCCATCTTCACTTCTCAGGTAACTACAGTCACTTCTGGTGGTAGGTAGGAGGCTGCAGGGCTCAGGTTCCTTCTGGCTCTGAAGGTGTTAAAACTCAGTGGACCTCTATAGCATGATTGTCTCAGTCTTGTAGCTGTGTCTATGATAACACCAGTAGCTTAAGGGTATAAAATGCTCCTACTGTAACTGCTGGAAATTGGAATTGGAAAAAAGATAGTAGCCTTCTGAAAATTACTTTAAGGCATCATTATTTATTTGAACATTGAATTTAAAGTTCAAATTAAAAAATGAATATGCAGTGAAGCTGATAGAGGCATATTAAATTCCTTTCAAATGTAACATCAAGGCTCATTTAGGATGCTCCATGAATGAGACAAACAGCACTTGCTGTCACACTAGTAACCTCTTTTACACCCCTCCCTGGCTAATCCTTAAAAGAGTTGTCAGATTAACATTACCATTAAATTAACAAATCAGTAACAGCCCCACAATAAAAGAGAAATGTTTTACCTGACACAGTAAAACACTTTTCTCATACTGAAGACAGCTGCATGAATGAGTTAAAAAGTCTGGACATTTTTGGGTGTTGCTTCAATACTGTTAAGTTCCATCAAGTAATAGTAAATGTTCCGAAAGTGGAGGAATTTTAACACCAGAATAAATATTTTATGTGCTAGGTAAAATTTGTCACTTTTATTGTAGGGCTGATAGTGAATTGCTAACTTAAAGATAATGTTAGCCAGAGAACTTTTTTAATGATTGAGGGGGAGCAGGTTACTAATGTGACAGCAACTGCTGTTTCCCTTGTTACTGTAGCATCAGAAATTATGCTTAATTTTAGATTTGTGAGGGGTTTTATATCACTCTTCAAGTTTCATTGCCCTGATCGGAAACCGGTAAAGTCACAACAGAGCTTTTTTAAAGACAGTGGAGGGGAAGGGGGAGAGACACAGGCAGGCAGTCTGAGTGAGTCTCCCTCATTTGACAGTAAGTGGAAGCCACAACCTTCAAGCAAAGAGACAGAGATTACATTTTTGAGGGGGGGGGGTGCTTGTTTTAACAGGGAAAGTGGCAGAGGCAAATGTGCATGAAGTCCAAGCGAATCCTAACAGTTGGCAGGAACTGTAAGCATCAAGGGAAGGGACAGAGAATTTTTTTTTGGGGGGGGTGCTTGTTTTAACATGGAAAGGGATTTAGAAAAACAAGCTGGGAGCCCAAGTGAGCCCCCCCCCTCCCTTGGCATAAGGCTGGAGCCACAACCATCAGAGAAGGAACATATATTTTTTATGGGAGAGTGGTTGCTTGTGCGGTGCAACAGGGATGGGGCAGAGAGACAAATGGGCATGGATCCCAAGTGAGTTCCTTCTTATTTTAACAAGCAGGGAGGAAGAGAAAAACAGGCATGGATCCCAAGTGAGTTCCTTCTTATTTTAACAAGCAGGGAGGAAGAGAAAAACAGGCATGGATCCCAAGTGAGTCCCCAGGAGCTGTGACTGTTGAAGGGCAGGGATAGAGATTTTTTGGGGGGTTACTTTTTTTTTTTTTTTTTTTTAAGTTGTTTAACCAGGTATAGCACACTAAGCTGAAAGCTTTTTTACAGGAGCAACCTGGGAGCACAAGGAGGTTAAGTGACTTGCTCAGGGTCACACAGTATGCAAGTGGAAGCTGTGGGATTCTAACCCAGGTCTGGTCTGCTGGATGTCACCAAATTTGCAGCTCAGAGCCTTAGACCACTGCGTTATACTGCCTCTCTTGTTTTAATATTGGTGGGGACAGAACAATAGGCACAGAATTCCAGTGAAAGCTCCCTCATCGGCAATCACGGCAGTCAGCTGGACCCATGACCTTCAAAAATCAAGGCTCATTTAGAATGTTCAACTAACAAGAAAAAAGGCACTTGCTGCCACATTGGTAACCTCTTTTACACCCCTCCCTGGCTAATCCTTAAAAGAGTTGTCAAATTAACATTACCGTTAAATTAGCAAATCAGTATCAGCCCCACAATAAAAGAAATGTTTTACCAGATGCAGTAAAACATTTTTGTCATGCTGAAGACAGATGCATGAATGTGTGAAAAGGTCCGGACATTTTTGGGTGTTGCTTTAATACTATTATATTCCATCAAGTAATATAAATGTTCTGATAGTAGTGGAATTATATTGCCAGAATACATATTCTATGCGCTAGATAAAATGTATCTCTTTATTTTAGGGCTGATAGTGTGTTGCTAATTAAATGATAATGTTAGCCAGAGAACTTTTTTAATAATGTGGGGGGTGGATACTAATGTGACAGCTACTGCTGTTTCCCCTTGTTACTGGAGCATAATAAACAATCCTTAATTTTGATTTGTGAGGGGGTTTTATATAGCTCTACAAGTTTCATTGGGTATTCTTTATTTTTTTTATTTAAATGTTAAATTACATTTTCAAATGTAATAACTTTAGAAAGCCCCTTATTGGAAACTAGTAAGGTCACAATAGAACTTATTTAAAGACAATGGAGGGGGGAGAGTGAGAGAAGAGTGAGAGACACAGGCAGAGAGCTTGAGTGAGTCTTCCTCACTGGCAGTCAGTGGAAGCCACAACCTTAAAGCAAAGCAACTGAGAATATTTTTTTTTGTAGGGTGCTTGTTTTAACAGAGAGGGTGGCAAAGAAAAATGGACATGAAGTCCAAGCGAGTCCCCACTTGTGGGCAATCTGCAGAAGCCATAAGCATCAAGGGAAGGGACAGAGATTTATTTTTTTGGGGGGGTGTGCTTGTTTTAACATGGAGGGGGATTTACGAAAATGGGCAGGGAGCCTAAGTGAGTCCTCCCCCCCCACCCTCGGTGTAAGGTTGGAGCTGCAACCATCAGGTGAGGAACAGATATTTTTTAAGGGGGAGAGTGGTTGTTTGTGCAGTGCAACAGGGACAAGGCAGAGAGACAAATGGACATGGATCCCAAATGAGTTCCCTCTTATTTTATCAAGGAGGGGGGAAGAGACAAATGGGCATGGATCCCAAGTGGGTTCCTTCTTATTTTATCAAGGAGGGGGGAAGAGACAAATGGGCATGGATCTCAAGTGAGTTCCTTCTTATTTTAATGAGGAGGGGGAAGAGACAAATGGGCATGGATCCCAAGTGAGTTCCTTCTTATTTTAATGAGGAGGGGGAAGAGACAAATGGGCATGGATCCTAAGTGAGTCCACATATGCTGTGACTGTTGAGGAGCAGGGACAGAGATTTTTTTGCAGGGGTGCTTGCTTTAACATGGGGGAACAGAAAACTAGGCACAGAGTTCCAGTGAATGCCCCCTCATCGGCAGTTACGACAGTCAGCTGGACCCATGACCCTCACAAATCAAGGCTCATTTAGGATGCTCCATGGATGAGACAAACGGTACTTGCTGTCTCATTAGTAACCTTCATTTCATCCCTCCCTGGGTAATCCTTAAAAGAGTTGTCTGGATAACATTACCTTCACGTAGTGGCAGCCCAGACATACAGTACTGCAACAGCAGACTGATTACAAAATGTATACATAGAAAATAATTGTAAATGTGCAATAGCATTTACTATGCTAGATTACTATTGAATGTTGTTGGTTTAATGGTTTAATAAACTACCCCTTAATTGTATAATAGACAAAATGACTCTGGAGCTGTCTATACCACTTTTACACAATCTTCATAGACAACCTGACTAGACAATTTGTCATTAAAGGTCTCAATATTTTGTAGTACCCTTTTTTAAAAACTAAACCTCAGTTACAACTGAATAACATAACAAGTTTATAAATAGTGTATGTGACAGCCATGATTTGTCAAAATTTGATTTCTGTGTTTATTCACTAGTCAGTTAAATTGTTGTAACAGGGCCATAAATTCATCACTGGCTGTACAGGGACTGATCCACTACATAACATGAAAATATTTTAAATGAACTCTGATTTAATAATGTAATCTCTTTACTGCTGCAAGATCTTCGATTCTGTCATTTCGACGGAGCAACAAATGTTTCGAAACAGAACAAACGATGGAACTATTTCAGGGCTGTCATCAACACTGTGAGCACTACATATAAAAGCTTTTAGCATTACAACATTCATCCTTTCTAGCTATTAGATAATTAATTCACTACTATAGATAAACCAGAAGAGTGTCCATAAACAGCACAGCAATCAAAATGCCACAGAATTATTTTAACAACAGATCTAATTTGGCAACATTCTTCCTTTAAGGCTGTTTGATATTCTATTATTTCAGTGAGGCAATACAAATGTCCAAGAACAGCACAATGATGAAAATATTTCACATACTAGTATCAGAAGAATGTCCAGTGTAATGATTAAAATGCTGCAAAGTTCTTTTAATAGCAGTTCTGATCTGGTAACATTCTTCCATTGAAGCTGTTCAAGATTCAGTTCTGTTATTTCTGTAAGACAATAAAAATGTTGAGGTGCAGCATAGTGATGGGAATGTTTGTATGTTGTAATCAACGCCATAAACAATACATATACAAGCTGTTATGAGGCAAGATACATCCTTTTTGGATGTTCAGTGTTGAATTTAAATAATACAGCAAAATGTTTAAAAGGGGCACAGTGACCAGGATGCTGCGGAGCTGTTTTGATAAGGTTTGAAATGAAAGGGGGAGGGATGCAAATCTCAAAGTGCTCTCAAATTTCCCAAAAACTGAAAGGTGTCACAAAAAATCTATATACTTAAAAGTAAGAGGAGAGGAGAGAACATATAAATATTTTTTCATTGGCACTTCTGTCTGTGAAAGTGAGCTGTACTGCCCATCATCATACACAAGGTAACTCCACAGCACATCTAGGAGTGTAGAATTAGTTCACTACATCAATACAGAACAAAATAGCACAGTTGACAAATAGCCTGTACCAACAAAGACCACTGTGATGCATTTTAATGCTGACAGCTGAGTGATCACAATATACCCCCCAGAAAACAGCCTAAAATCTGTAGTTAGAAGTAGTAGGTTTCAGATAGACTGCTAGTAGCTTCTGTTTGCTCTCTCCCTGCTGCCATGGAGGTTGCATTTGCAGCGGGTGCTAACCTACTGGATCACACAGAGGACCATGGAGGAGAGAGAGAGAGAGAGAGAGAGAGGACACTGCTGCAGTTCCAATGAGTTTCTTTTATTTTCTCATTCTCTTCCTCTCTCTCTCTCTCTCTCTCTCAGTGAGCTACCCAGGTGCTCCATGCGCAAGTGTTTGGGAAAACATCAGGGATTGGACAACAGTGGGAAGAGGATCAGACACAGGAAACCTCCCTGTTTGCAGACCTCCACTCTCATTCTCTGTCTCACCACACATGGGGCTACAAAGTGCTGCTGTCATGAATGGGAGGTGACTAGCAAGCACGGAGGGACAACTGGTTCAGGAGGAAACAACAGCAACCAAGGAGCATGGTATATAGGGCATGAAAACCTATAAACACATATGTTATTACTTGTTAGCAGCAGGACCATCATGACTGGATACTGTGGATGGGGAAGGGGGGTTTGCCAGACAGTGCTCTGCTATTTCGCACCAATCTGACAATGCGAACATATGTTCATGACTAGGAGTGCTTGTCCTACTCGGAGGCAGACAGCAATGCTTGCAGGATTAAAAGAGTTTGTTGAAAGGGAGGGTCAGAACTAATAGAGGTGAAGGAAGGGAGGAGGAGATTTTGCCTTGAAAGGAGCAGTACAGCGCACAGTGGGCTGTTGCTGGAGTATGTGTTTTTAAGTCAGTCTGGGTTCTTGTGCCTGTGTGGAGGAGTTTCTCTCTCTTGAGTGGGGCAGAGAGGAAAGGGGTAGAGCAGGGCCAGGGAGGAGTGGGGTGGGACAGGATGGCAGCTGACACAGAAGGGGATGATTGCAGGAAAGAGTGCAGTGCTGCGGTAGGTAGGGACAACATGGGTGGAATGTTTCATGGTGGCAGAGGCCACTGTGATGCAATCCAACATGTTGAAAGGACAGAAGAAATGTCCCCTTTCACAGTGATCATTAAAGTGCTGCAGGGCTATGCCCACTGCAACCCTAAAAAGAAGAAGGTGCACTGAGGGATTTTGTGCTAAACTGCTCAGATGGTGATGCATTAGAGCATAAAAAGTTTCACCATGCTGATGAGGCAGAAATTGACAAAGACACTCAGCAGTGGTTTGAACAACAGGCCAGCAGTGTGCCATGTATCGGAGTCCATGTGAGAGCAGAGCAGTTCACCAAAAAACATTCAGAGGGAGAGTTCCAAATTTTATGCATCGGCTGGATGATTGCAGCTTTCAGTGGCTCCATAGGATTCAGAGACTCTGCATCACTGACAAAGTAAAGTTTATTGATCTGTGAAAGCCATTACAATCACACCACATGCAGGATTCACCAAAAGTCGGGCACTGTATACCGATACAAACACTACCTATCTGCTGAAGCACGCCTCGCCATCGCATGTGGAAACTTCTACTACTTCTTGACTACTGCTCCCCGGTCTACTCACACCTATTCTCTACCCTACTCTCATGACTAAACATGACCTACAACTCGATATGTCATTTTGTCCTCCTAGCTCCTTTCTGCTCACATCACTGCTCCATCTACCAGACCTTATGGTGGCTCCTGCTTGAAGGTCACTTCAACTATGCTATGGGCAGTCTGCTGGACAACTCACTCTGAAACCAGCACCTGTCCCCTTATTCACCCCTTCTGACAGATAGAGTGTTCAAAAGGAATCTCAGGGCCTCCTTGACCACCCCACTAGAAGTACCTCACGTCACCACTACCATGGGAAGTCAAGCCTTCTCGTTCGCAGCTCCCTCCCTGTGGAACAAGCTCCCTCTGGCCATCCGTACATCTGACACCCACCAAGCTTTCAAACAGAACCTGAAAACTTGGCTCCTCATGGCTGCAAACTGTCACTGCACCATGTAATGACTCTAGAGCCATCACACCATATGAACCACCATGAATAAGCAGCACTCACTTTCATCTTTGTTTGTCCCTCCTTCCTCACCACTGTCCTTCCTTTCACATCCCCAAGACAACTTGCATCTTGGACTGGTAATTGTAAACTTGCTTTTAAATTTGAAATTGTATACTTGCATTGTATGTGACATGTATTGCAGCACAAACCACATGTAGTCTGTGCTATTGGAATTGTTTTCTGTTATTGTATGTAACCTGTACCATCTGTTTCTATTATGGGTCGTGACTGAAAACAGTCCTTTGGATCAGTGCACCTACCCGGTTACCAAAGACATAAATAAATAAAATTAAAATGTAATATATGATAAATAGTACAAGATCAGTATCATACTACAACAAATTATCTGTTCACTACATATTCTAAAAAAAAATCATTCAATTAGTTATAATACAATTTATGTTATTATACCCTTCTTTATCTTGTGCGCAAAACCACAGTTTCTCTAACTAACTCAATTAGGGCTTGCAATAAAGTTATACTACATGCTCAGACCATGAGTATAAACAGATTAACAAGGGAAACCAGAAATAAGACTCTTTGTTTCTGTTATCTGTATTCTCTAATCTCATAATGAGAAAGGCAATCCATGGATCATTTTAGAGTTCCTGGAATAATGCGCTGTGATAATGTAATTAAACTTAATTCATTATCCTAGTCCTGGAACACTGAATTTACATATTTAACACAAGCTCATACTTAGTCTATAAAGTGCAAAAATAATCTCATTACAACTTCATTGTTTCCAAAAAAGAGACCAGTGTTACATCACTTGTAGTAAACAAAACATGTAAAATCTCATCCAGGGGGAGACTGAGGTTCTGTAGAAAAAGTCCTAGCCAGTGTTTTCTGGACTTGTCATAGATTGGACAAATAAACACCCTGGGCCCAATTCTCAAAGGATAACGCCTGGCGTAAACTGACTTGCACCAAAAAAAATGGTGCAAGTAGCAGTTTAAGCCAGGAGCTGCGACATTCAGTATTCTGCAAAGCAGCCTGTTGGACCAAAGTGGACTTACACCACCAGTTACACCATAAACGCCCTGTGGCATGGTGTCAGGGGCTTTACTGCAGCAGTTGTGCCCTATTTTGGAAGAGCAGCTTCCAAGTCCCCGAATGTGCTATTCTAAAACAACCCCTAGAGGACATCCGTAAAAGTACAGTAACACCAGCAAATAGTGCACCAGTTCAACTCCCCAATCCCACACATCCCATTGACTCTCTCCTATTCAAAATATCACTCACCCACTCCATCCCACTATATGTAGTGGAGTCCTACTGCTCCCCTGACTCTCCCCAGCAAGCCATCCTAGAACACCTAGACACCCTAAAATCACTCGCCTCCAGGGGCGAACTATACATCCTTGGTGATTTCAGCATTAACTGACTCTGTAACACAAGCTCCAAGCTCAAAAACCAGATGATTGCACTAAACCTCTCCCAACAAATCATGGAACCCCCTCACCTAAATCATAAATCTCTAAACCACTCGCTCCTTGACTGGGCCCACACCACCTATCCCCATCGGGTTCTAAAAGCAGGTCTCCTAACCAACTCCCTAAGTGACCACCACATGATTTATGTAGTACGGAAAATTTTCAAGCCCCAGGCACCACCCCCATGAACTCTACTCACCAGGTCCTACAAATCACTAGACCTTGCCACCCTTCTAAATGCTCTATCTAACACTGACTGGCCATTCATCCAATACACTTCCACCATCGACTCGGCCATGGGCTTTTTCAAATCCAAATTTCTCGCAATCTGGAACCACTACGCACCTCTCAGAAGAGCCCAGGTAAGGGATGCCCACCTACACTGGGTAAACACTAACATTATAGATCAACTCCATGCTAGGGACAAGGTCTGGAAATCTTACAAAGTTCCTGGCTCACAGGCAGCACTCCAACACTACCACACACTCCGCAATGCATGCACCCAGATAATTCATCAGGCTAAAGCCAACTATTTCAAGGACTCCTTCCACTCAGACCTCAATGACCCAGCTAAATTCTGGAAGACAATGAAATCGCTACTCTCTACCCCTTCCCAGCCACCCACCCCTGCATTAAATGTAGCTGGCTTCATGGTCACCGATTCAGGCGAAGTGGCCACCATTCTCAATACATTCTTCACTAACTGCGCCTCCTCCCTTCTACCCACAAACCCACACCCCTTACAATCCCACTCCCCCCATGCCACCCCCACCATGGACCTCCAGTTTCTCATTTTGCCTGGTCTCCCCAGGCTGAAGTACTAATAGCCCTGCAGTCACTAAACCCAACCAAAGGTAAACGCCCTTCAGGCCTCGACTCCAAGATACTATAGCTATCTGCCACAGCCATCGACCACCCAACTGGCCTCACTCTACAATCTCTCTCTCTTTTTCTCTCACCAAACTCCCTGCTGATTGGAAGCTTTCCACTGTCATTCCTCTCCCTAAAGGAGGTGTTCCCTCCTCGCAGGATAATTACCGCCCTATCTCCCTGCTCCTTATTCTAGCTAAAGTTCAGGAAAAATTTGTTCTCGCCCAACTATCAACCTTCCTTGACTCCTCCTCCTTCATCTCTCAATACCAAGCTGGCTTCTGGAAATCACACTCCACTATCACCTCCCTTCTAAGGCTAACAAATGACATCCTCACCGGTATGGATAAAGGGCACGTCACCTCAGCTATCCTCATTGACTAGCTAAGGCCTTCGACAAGGTCTCTCATTCACCCCTGCTATCCAAACTCACCCTCACTGGCCTCTCAGGTGTGGCTACCAGCAGGTTTCACTCATACCTGGTAGGGAGGCAACAAACAGAATCAGATCATACTCCTCTGTCCCCCTACCTGTTACAATAGGGGTTCCCCAAGGCTCGGTCCTTGGCCCGCTACTCTTCTCTAGCTTCCTGAATGACCTGTCCTCAGTGTGCTCCCTCTCGGCCATACACATGTATGCTGTCGACACTGTACTTTATGCCACAGGTCCCTCCCCTGCTGAAGTGTCAGCCAGACTCCAGCAGGATTTTAATGCAATTCAGCTCTGGTTCCGCTCCAACCAGCTGTTTCTCAACCCAAAGAAAACTGTTTCACTTACCTTCGGGTCTAGACAAAGACTGTCCTGTGTCCTTTTCTCCCCAAACTTCCACACCTTAGATGGGTCCATTTTGGAGACCTGCACCTCGTTCAGATACCTTGGAGTCTGGCTTGATCAGCGTCTCAACTTCTCAGTCCATATTGATGCGATCCACAAAAAACTTCACCCAAAACTGGGCACCATATATCGGAACAAAGGTTGTATCCCACTGCCAACCCGCAAAGCAATTGTTCAGAAAATGAATCTCCCACTATTTGACTATGGGGACGTAGTTCACAGCACAGCCTCCAAGTCCTCCCTTGCCAGGCTTGACCCCCTCTTCCATTCTTTCTGCCGTTTTGCACTTGACTGCCCACCCACAACTCACCAATGTGACCTCTACAGATACCTAGACCTGCCTTCTTTACAGAATCAGAGAACGGCGCACTGCGCAAGGTTAATATCGAAATATTGGACCCAGTCCCTCCCCCCTTTACCTAGAAGCTTCTCTAGCTACCCAAAGTCCTTCAACTTCCTCCTTCTGGAACACCAATGTCAGGCTACTCCAACTTCCTCATATGACCCCCGTCAAAGGTCAGCATGCCTTAAAGTACCTCATGCCTCACGTATGGAACTCCCTCCCAGTTGAGCTCAGACCTTCCACCTCCTCACAGCAGTTTAACCTTCTCCTCAAGCAACATTTCATCTCCGCCTACACGTGCAACTAGCCCCCATAGCAGCCATTTGCTTCAAATGTATGTTTGTTGTCTACGTGTTCGCTCTTATAGGTAATCCCTTTACTGCTGAGGCAAGTGGCCTTGGTTTAGCTCCAAATCTGGTGTTTTTGCACTAATAGCTTCCCCCTGTCATGAGATAGGTGTATCTTATACTCTGTAAATATTGCATCAATGTAATGTACTACTACATGTATAGTTCTCTCCAATTCCCCTTCCCCAGGATGCATCTGGAATCAAGCGTTGCAGCACTCAGTATGCCTTCCTGGTAAAACCTGGTAAAGTTATAAATAAATAATTTATTTATTTATTTATTTTATTTATTTGTAAAATCAGTTTACAACCTTTGAGCCAGAGGCTTGTTTCCAAAGGTACTTCGTCACATAAAGACATACATTGTGTTTTTTTTTTTTTGGTTACATAGCGTAGGTTTGCAAAACAATAGGCGTTCAACAGAGGCCCACGTCACACTGTGGTCAGAACAAATACATTTGGGTTACAGGGTACATGTAAGTTGAGAACAAGTGTTACACAAGTTGGTATCAATAGTGAGCAATCTAGTAGGTAAACACTGAAACAGCTGGTACTGGCCAGGTTAAACATAGGCCCGGTGTACAGAGAAGTGGTGGTGGGGATGGCTAGGTGGAGAGCCGCCCGGAGGCTTGTCAAGAAGAAGTAGAGGTGGAGGTTACTTTCAGAGACAGGAGCAGTTACAGTGTTGATGATGTGGTTCGAAGGGTGGTTTTGAACTTAGAGATGGTGGTGGCATTGGAGATGGGGGCAGGGAGAGAGTTAAACCAGGTTGGGGCTCTGTAGCAGAAGGACCTCTGGCCACGGCTGGTTCTTGATCTGGGGACCATTAGAGTGGTCTTGTTGGAAGACCGTGTTGCAATAGTGGGAGGGCTCTGGTGGATGGATGCCGTTACCCAGGGGAGAGCCCGAGTAGGGTTTTTTTTGTGAGGAGACAGGTTTGGTATTGGAGTCGTTCATCCAGGGTAAGCAAATTAGCCTCAACATACAGCTGACAGGTGTGAGTGAGCCTGGGGGCACCAGTAATCAATCTGCAGGCTTTGTTCAGGGTTAAGTGAATTTTTTTGAGTGCAGTGGTGTCGGCAGCACCATAGACTAGTAGGCCATAGTCTACAAGGGACAGAACGGATGATGTAACAGCGAGCCGGAGAGCATTTGGGGGAAGGCAGGTTCTATGGTGGAAGAGAATGCCCAGCCGTATGTTAGTGGCGGATGTTAGGGCATCGATGTGGTTGTGAAATGTGAGGGCTGAGTCGAAGGTAACCCCAAGGTATTTGTAGGAGCAGACTTGTTCCAGTGGCTGATTGGTACTTGGAAGGATATAGAGTGGGTGGTTGCTAGCTTTTGTTTTGGGGTGGGAAAAGAGCATAGCTTTGGTCTTTTAAGATTGATGACAGTCTCGCTTCTTAAACCAGGCTTGGCACTGTTGAAAGACTGCTGTAGGGTGTCCTGGAGGGAGACGGGATTGCGGTGGTGGCAAAAAGGACAGCGTCATCAGCATACAGTAGAATTTTGCCAGGGCATGCACTGGGCAGGGTGTTCAGATAGAGTGAGAAGAGAAGGGGGCCCAGGATGGAGCCTTGGGGGACCCCAGAGTGAATGGGACGGGTGTCGGAGACTGTGCTATTGATTTTTACACACTGCGATCGAGCGTCAAGATAGCTTGTGCACCATGCTAAGGGGCCAGCCGAGAGACCAGTGTGGCAGAGTGCATTCAGCAGAAGTGGATGGGAGCGGTGTCAAGGCCTTTGAGAGGTCAATGAACACTGCACCAGCTAGGGAGCTGGTATCCAAGGAGGAGTGTAGGAAGTTGGAGAATTCAATTAGGGCAGTGCTGGTACTGTGACCAGCACGGAAGCCATGTTGCTCTGGGCATAGAATGTTATGTTAGCCAGATAATCAGTGATTTGAATGGCCACCACTTTCTCAGGACTTTAGAGATGGGGGAGGATGGATATTGGCGGTAGTTGTTGGCGATGACCTGTCGCCCCTTTGAATTGGTGTGATAATGGCTGTTTTCCACACTGTGGGAAATTGTCCCAGGCAGAGTGACTGGTTAATTAGGCTGGTGAGTGGGGCAAGGACTTCATCTAGCACCAGCCTGGGATACTGGGGTCCAGTGAGTCACTGCCGGGACTGTTGCCATTCAAAGCTTTGACTAGGATGGGTCTGGCTTCCTGGGTGGAAATCTTGCGCAGGTGGAAGCTGGGGCGCTGGAGGACAGGCGGAGGTTGGTTGGGGGAAGGGTCAAAGAAATTACTAGGGAGGACTGAGCTAAGGTCAGTGAAAGCGGTGTTGAACCAGTTAGCTATGGTGGCAGGCTCGGTGGTGGTAGTGCCATTTCTAGTGAGCTGGGATGGGGCAGGGGAGCGAGCTTTTCCGTTAAGTTGCTTAATATTATCCCAGAAAGTCTGGGCCGAGCCCCAGGAGGAGGTAAGAGAGGCCTGGTAATGGTCGTCCTTGGCTTTCCTGATGGCCCATGAGCACTTATTCCGGGGCTGCATTGTAAGCCTGCCTATCAGACAGACGACCCGTTTCAGTGGCAAGGTGCCAGAGGTTATCCCGATTCCTTAGTAATTGTAGAAGGGCCGGGCTAACCCAAGGTGCATTCTGTTTTTTGGACCGGATTTTGGTGAGGGGCGCAAAGAGATCACAGGCCATGTTGAAGGTGTGAGTGAAGAAGGCGAGGGCAGTGTCAATGTCAGTAGCATGATGAATGGGGGACCAGTTTATCTGGGTGAGGAATACTTTAAGTTTTTTCAGCCCACCAGGGCGGAGGCGCCTGCGGAGGGTGGTCTGGGCTTTGGATTTGGGATTGGAGACTGCCCAATGAAATAGGATAGGAGAGTGGTCACTTAGGGAGTCTGGGAGGACCTGGATGTTTTGGATTTTATGGGGTCGGTTAGTTATATAATAACATCCAGAAGAGTGCTGGTACCTCTTTTAGGGTTTATTCTTGTGGGCTGGGTGACGAGATGCATCAGGTCTTGGGCGGCAAATGAGTCTCTGATCGCAGATGAGGAGGTGCTAAGCCAATTTACATTAAGGTCCCCAACTAGGATTTGCTCCACCTTATGGTGGAGGGTTGCCAGGTAGTCTGTTAAACATACCAGGGCCGGGTGCTGGTTCTTTGGAGGGACGTAAGCTGTGGTGAGATAGAGAGGGCTCCTAGAGGGGTCTGGGGTGAGTTTGAGGGTAAGAGCCTGGGCCCCATTTACAAGGGCAGGGTTGGGGAGTGCGTGTCCAAGTATTGTGTCCTTAGTGTAGATTGCACAGCCACACCCTCGTTTGCCTACTCGGTCCTCCCGGTATAAGGTATAGCCTGGGAAGGAAACAAATGAGTCAGGGGTGGATTTGGACAGCCATGTTTCAACCAGGGCTATGATGTCTGGTTGATGAGCCAAGGCCCAGCACTGTAGGGTGTCAAATTTCTTCAGCAGGCTGCATATGTTCATGGAGGCTACTTGAAGACCAATGGGCTGGGTGGGTGGGTGGGAGGGGCAGGGCCTGGGTTGGGATGTATGTTCCCTGTTAGAAGTAGAAGGAGGAGAAGTGCTCTGGTCAGAGGGTGCCAGATGGAGAGTTACGCTGGGAGTGATAGGATGAGGAAGGGGTTTAGTAGAACAGGGGTGGGTAGGGCAGCACAGGCAGAGAAGGTTTGTGTGATCAGAAGTGCAAGGGAGCTGGGGGAGGAAAGGTAATGTCTGGATGGGGGGTGAGGTGGAGAGGAGCATATGGGGTGTGTGGAGGAGGAGGGAGGAGGAGCAGTGGTAAAGGAGGAGGGGAAGACAGGAGGGTAGGTAGGAACACTGGAATAGTGAGGCTGAGGGTTAATAGGGACAATAGGGTTGGTGGAAGGCAAAAGAAGGAGGAGGAGAAGAGAGAGGCTGGTGAGCAGGGGGTGCACATGCATAGTTGGTAAGGGTGGGGGAGCTGAAGTGAAGAAAGAATGGGGTACTAGGATGACAGAGGGGAGATAGTAGTGAAAGGTCACTTCTAAGCCTAGTTGCTGCTATGGTGTAGTGGCAGGGCTGGTGCCTGACGTGCACAGAGTACTAGGTTCAAGCCCAGCCAGTGGCTGTAGCAGCAGGGAGTTAGGTTCAAGGTCTGCAGAAGCACTCAGATAACACTTTACCAGGGTGAGAGCGTTTTTTTAGAGTTTTGAAATCCTGCAGTAATACTAGACAGGTGTGCTAGCTGAGTGGTGGGACTGCTGACTTTGAAAGTGAGGGTGCAGGGTTCAAAGCCTGCAAAGGCAGCAAGAGAGAAGTGGTAAACTTATATTTTGGCAGGTGGAGGGGGGTAAGAGACTAAAAGGCTTAGAAAGTAAGAATAAAATAGGTAGGCAATGGGGTGCAGAGGTAGAGCTGCTGACTCTGACTACAAAGGTACTGGGTTTGAGCACAGCTCAGGGACGAAGTGTAGTAAGTTTTTTTAATTCAGAGAAGGAGGGAGGAAGGGTTAAGAGTTTGAAAGTAGAGGAGGATGTTGGCCTGGTTCATTGGCTTAGTGGCTAGCCATTAGACTTTAGACAAAAGAGTACCAGGATTGATGCTGGCAGGTGCCTAGTGGTAGGCTGATGGGAGGAGTGAGGAGAGTAGGTGGTAGCATGATTCAAAGGGAACTGCAGTGACCTCTAGTGGGTCAGCTTTCAAGCAGTGGCTAGGAGGGGTAGAGAGCTGAAAGAGGAGCTAGAGTAGAGGGTGCAGTGACCCCTACTGGTTGGTGTCTATAAGCTGCAAATGGGAAAGTGGACACTTAGTTTAAAAAAAAAAAAAAAAGTAGGTAGGTCACGTGACCTGTCAGCAGCAATAAATGAAGTGCCTCACAACAGTCAGGCTGTAGTGCAGGACACTTTACCTCTTACAGGCTCTGGCAATTCCCCGACTTCAGTCTCCGCTGCTGGGCAGAGTTCTTAAGGGAGTGGCCTGCCTCAGGGCCTATATAGGGAGGGCAAACAAAGGAATCACACATTAGTATGCAGCAGGCTAGATCAGGACCCTACTGTGCAAGCGCATAATAGCTGGTGTAAGTGTACTTTACGTCCACCAGGGGTTGTGCCAATGTGCCGCCAGCCCCCAATCCCCCAGTATATGCAAGACCCCAGTCCCAAATCAGTAGAAAAAGCCCTGCAGAGCTATGTGACCCCCCCAGTCCAGTCCAGTCCCGATCTCCATAATGCATAGTTAACAGCCCAGCAGGGCTGATCCCAATCCCCGATCTCAGAACCCAAGTCCTTGTGGTATCATAAATTGTAAAAACAGAATCTCATATCCCCATTATCCCTGGTAGTCTAGTCCCCCCACCCGGCAGTGCCAGACCACCCCACCCCACTCCCTCCCTCCCCACCTGTTCCCAGATGGTGACTGGCACAGCTCACCTCACCACCACAGCCAACTGAGTTCCGTATGACTGCGTACTACTGTAAATAGTACACACTCAATGGATGAGCTGTCATTCATTGAGCACATATAGGATAGTGCATGGGGAACAGCTGACAACAGGGCTATTCTTTCACCTTGTTGGCACTATGATGATGGATTGATTACCTTGAGAGCGCAGCTTTAGAGGTAATCCATCGTCATAGTGCCAACGAGGTGAAAGATGCCCTGTTGTCAGCTGTTCCCCATGCACTTTTCTCTATAGTGTATGGTGGAATGTCGTATTTTTGGGGAAAAAAATCAGTTACTAGAAGGAAAAAAAATAACTTCACATTTTCAACGTTTTCACGCTTGACATTTTAACTGCTTAAGAACTTTACATTGTGAACTTTTTAACACTAAACATTATTACTGCTGCCGACATTGCTGCTTTCGCCATGTGTCCTGTCTATGGAGTGAGCCCTAACTGTCAAATGCTGCTCGAGGACACAGTGCGACATTCGCAGTACAGTAGAAAACATCATTCTGTTGCACTGCGAACGTCACTAGTGTGTGACTACAAGGTTTCGAAAACAATGGATTTCGGTGGAGAACGACAATCCCCCATACACTATATACTATTTACAGTAGCACACACTCATACCGAGCTCAGTCAGCAGCGGGTCATGGTGGTGAGAGGTGGACTGTGCTAGTCGCCAACGGAGTACGGGTCTTGGGGGTGCAGAGTGGACTGGCATTGTTGGGTGGGTGGGGTCCACTAGACTACCAGGGAGATCGGGGGCTATGTTTATTTATTTTTTTTTGCATAATGCAGTTCCAGGGATTGGGGGCACTAGCCCTGTGGGGCTTTTACAATTAATGTGGGGAATGGGCATGGAGGGGTGTGTACTAACCCAGCTGGACATAGGGCATGTGTTAGGGGGATCAGGCATAGGGGTGTGTACTAGCCCTGCTGGGCATAGGGCATGTGTTTGGGGGATCGGGCATGGAGGAGGTGCTAGCTCTGCAGGGTTTTTTGTTTGGGGGTTCGGGGCATTGGTGCGAGGTTGGGGTCCACTAGTCCTGCGGGGCTGTACAGTGTGTGGAGGGGCACTTGTGCCCTTCACTTGGGAAAGCCACAGGCTTGTGGCCAACCCCGTTCCAACACACCCTCCATTTGACGTACTGATACAGTTGACGTAAGTCACGGGACTTAACCGCGCGGACCCTGCCTGATAGAGAATTGGGCTCTGGGTCCCTGTTGCAACTGTGTTGGGCACAAGTCACCTTTGGTGGTGACTTTGCCATCATTTTAGAATTGGGCCCCATGTGTTTCAAGTCATCAGTTGCTTTGTTATTACATTTGCAATATTTTGTTAAAATACCTGGTCTTCTTTGACTAAAGTATACATAGTTACTTCTAAAAAGCTCCATTCTGAATCTTGTTAGTGTTCTTCTTTTTTGAGGATCCACCAGCATAAGAAGATATGGTTCAATGTTATAATTGATTTTTAGGGTTTTTCATCAAGTATAATTTTTATATGTATGGTTCTTCTCAAGATCAGCTGCAAAGGTAATATCTTTTATTCTTCACTTGACTGTATAGGATATATCTTTGTAAGGTCTACGATAAATTTCATACAATAAAACACCTAGACCAATGGAGAATAACTGGCCTGCAATAATTTTTATTGTGCATCACTGACAAGCAGTGAAACTGCCCTGGTAGACTTCACTGACTATGCCCACAAGGCCCTGGATAAGGGTAAATTGGTAGGCTCAATCTTCATTGATTTAACTAAGGCATTAAAAATGGTCTTTCACCTACTTCTCCTAAACCAACTTCGAACCTTGGGTGTAGCTCCTAATGCCATCATGTGGTTCCAGAACTATCTCTCCCATAGATCCCGAAGGGTCAAAATAGACAAGTCAGTATCTAGCGCTAAAGAAGCCTCAATCGGTGTACCTCAAGGGTCAATCCTTGGACCCCTGCTGTTCAGTCGATTCTTGAACAATCTTCTGGATGTCTGCAACAGCAAAATTATACTATACACCGATGACGTCATCATACTCAATAGTCACACTCACCTAGAGCATCTTCAGACTGAGCTACAGAGCTCCTTCCAGTGGGTGGAGCATTGGTTCTTTCACAAAGGTTACTTCTTAACTATAAAAAAAAAAACAATGCTCCTATCGAGCTCCCATCTAAAAAAGAGGTACCCTGTCCTGACAATTACAAATAACAGGTCGGTCCCTTTAGAACAGGTGCACGCCTTCAAGTACCTGGGCATTTTGGTTGATGATTCACTCACATTTGTGCAACACATTGACGTGGTGGTGAAGGCTATGATTGTGAAGCTTGGAGTCCTATTTAGGCACAGGAAAAGTCTAACCCCAGATGTCCTAAGGCTCATGATCTCAGTCTCCATTTTACCCATAGTTGACTAGGGGCTAGTGGTGTATGGTGCTGCCACTGATATGGTTCTCAAATGGATAGCAACTGCCCTTACAAAGACATGCAGACTACTTCTAAATGTGGACTGACTAACGCACACTTGCTCACTGTATGAGCAGGCCAACTTTCTACCTCTCGGTAATAGAATCAGATACCAAACCTGCCTTCTAGGCAGGAAAGCTGTGCTTCAAAAGAACCTTCTTGCATCTCTGATCTGGTAAAAGTTGCCAACATCAGGTACAATACCAGAAGTTCAGCCATGTTACTGCTAAGTGTCCCATTTCGTAGGACTGCTCTAAGACAGTGCTCTTTTGCTTACCAGGCACCACTCTGGCTGAATGAGATTCCAGCAACCACTCTAAACGCTGATAACTTTTGGCCTTTAAAACTGATTTAAAGCAATCTTTATTGAGTCTAAACACTTGTGTGTGTCAGAAATGAGCTTACTTTTCCCAAATGAGTGCAACTCACCCATCCTTAGCTGAGTGGCCATGCTGAGACTGATTCTCCCTCCCAGCACCTTGCTTCTCCTCCCTGTTTACTCTCACATACTCTCCTCCTAGTCATCTCTCTCTCTCTCTCTCCCTCTTTTCACCTCCCTCCACCTTACTGCATCTATCCCTCCTGAGTATGCATAACCTCAACCCACCCACCCATCTTCATCCTACCTGTCCCTACCCTGACCCCTTCCCTCTTGGGCTAGCTCATACCCCTTACTGCCCCACTGCCCACCTCTTCACTACTCCCCCCTTTCCCTCCGTCCTCTGCCACCCCCCCTGCCCCAGCATCCTTCTTCACCCCTCCGACTAATCCCTGTTACTCAGCACCATCCTCCTCTTCCCCTCCTCACCTTTCTGACAAGGTCCCTTAGGCTGCTCAATTGTAGCTCCTTCCTAGTAACTCAATCCTGTTGTCAATCAGTGTGCATTTTGCCTAGCCTTTTTTTTTAGGAATGATACCCCAATCGCACAAGCAATAACCTAGCCGGTATATAAGCAGAAGTACAAAGGGTGAAGATAGCAACTAGGTTCCCAAGGGCACATACAAGAGGAGGAGAGAGAGAAGCTGTAAGTCACTACAGAAGAAGAGGGACAGGGAGAGGAAGAAGGGAAAAAAGGGTTAGCACTCAGAACAAGGAAGATGGGAGATAGCAGATAGCAATTAGGAGGCATACGCAGGCAGAAGAGTGAGGAGAGTAACATTGATGATGGGAGTAGTGCAGTGTACTGGTTGTGGAGCAGCAGTCTTCAGGGAGACATTCTGGAGGCTGCGATGCTGCCCTTTCTGCAGGCACCTCTCTGGACTTAGGGAGGAGGTTGCCTGTCTCTATGCGAAGTTGGCCAGGTTACAGGTGGCATTTATCCCCACCCAGAGAACACTGGGTCAACAACATGAAGCTCACATGATGTCCAGAAAGAAGTGTGACTAGACCACGGTGGGCTCAGGGAGGGTGAGGGGGGTCAGAAGCACATTCCCCAACTGGTCCAGCTGAATAACTCCTATAGAGTTTGAAAGAATGGGAATGCTCCATATTGGCACCCACATCTGGGACCAGGAAGGATAGTCAGGACCTCCAAGCTGGAGCCCCAGGGAAGGGAGACAGGGGACCACAGAGCAGAGGGAAGCTTCTCCTAGTGGGAGACTCTATTGTCCGGAGTCCGAAGTTAGGAACACCTAGCAGGGGGGAGAGGTCAAGTGCATCCCAGGAAGTGCTGCATGGAGGGATGGGAAGCGAATCCATGGGATCACTAGGGCGATAGCCAGGAGAGAGGAGCTGGATGTCATTGTCCACCTGGGGACTAATGACCTGGTGAGGAGAAGGGTGGAGTTAGCCAGAGTCCAGGAGGATTTCAGGAAGATGGGGGGAGACCTGAAACAGGTAGCACGTTCCATCTCATTCTCAGAGGTGCTACCTGTCCAAGACACAGGGGAGGACAGGGCACTCCACAGCCAAGCCTTCAACACCTGGTTGAATGTTTTGTGTGGAAGGGAAGGATTTGGCTTCATAGGGGACTAGGGCCCCACCTGGACCGATGTGAGATTATATCAGGAGGATGGCCTGCATCTGTCCTGGAAGGGGACCTCACTTCTTGGTAAGAAGTTGGAATGCTTCAGCAGAGAGCATTTAAACTGGCCATGGGGGGAGAGTCAGCATGGACAGGTGGCTTAGGATCATTCCCCCATGGTAGTATGCAAAAACACAAGTTGACAGCAGGAACAACTGAAGCGAACAGGGAGGAGCAGGCAGGTGAAACATGTAAAGGGAGGGATGGAGGGCTGGAGCACATCAACAAGAAAACTAGGGTGGAGAAAACAGGCAAGGGGGAGAGAGAACAAGAGCAGAGGAAGGGCAGGGTATAACACATGAAAGATCATGCTTACAAATGCCCGCAGTCTGGGAAATAATGTTCGAGACCTGGAAGCCTTGATGATGGATGCAGACCTTGACATAGCAGCAATAACAGAGACATGGTACTCTGCTAATAATGGCTGGGATGTCAAGGCACCAGGCTATACACTGGTCAGAAGAGACAGGGAAGGTAAAAAGGGAGGGGAGTAGTCCTGTACATCAGAGAAAGCATAAAGGCTACAGAAGTACAAGAAAGACAGAGGGAGGCCGAGGCAATGTGGGTCACCCTTGAACCAGGGAATGGCACAGCGATATGTACTGGGGTGATCTACAGATCTCTAACACAGAGGAAGGAATTGGACAGGATACTAATGGAGGAAATTTACAACATGGCAGCTAAAGGTAAAATCCTGCTGATGGAGGATTTCAGTATGCCAGATGTAGATTGGACCACCCAGGCAGCTGCTTCAACCAGAAACACAGCCATTCTGTAATCCCTGCAGGGGATTGACTCAGACAGCTGGTGCATTAGCCAACCAGAGGCAAATCTATTCTGGACCTCGTGTGGACCAATGGAAACAGAGTCGAAGGAGTCCATGTGGAAGGGCAGCTGGGATCCAGAGACCACCACATGGTGTCATTTGGCATGGAGACAGGAATTCAATTAAGCCACTCAAGGACAAAAGTATTAGATTTCAGGAGGGCAGATTTCAGTGAAATGGGTAGATAAGTTTAAGAGCAGTCCTGGAGAAGGGAGAGGTAATGGAGGGAGTGGAAGAACAATGGTGGAAACTAAAAGGAGACATAGTGGAGGTAACTAACCAATGCCTTAGGATAGTGGCCAAAGGGAAAAGAAGAAAGAAACCACTATGGTTCTCTAAAGTGGTAGCAGACAAAGTAAGGGATAAAAGAGCAAGTTTCAGGAAGTATAAGGGAACCCAAAGGGAGAAGGACAGGGAGGTATACCTTGAATGTCTAAGGGAAACAGAGAAGGCTGCTAGGAGAGCCAAGGCACAGACAGAGGAGGGTTTAGCATGGACTTTGAAAAAAGGGGATAAGACATTCTATAGGTACATCAGTGATAGAAGGAAAACGGGTGGGGGATTGTGAGGCTTAATGGGGGGAGGATGGAGAGTGTAAGGAGGAGATCTAGACAAAGCAGAAGTACTGAACAAATACTTCTGTTCAGTATTCACTAAGGAGGGAGAGGGTCAAGGACCACAGTTGGGGAGAAGAGGCAATGGGGGGGGGAGAGAAGTGGACACCAGTCCATTTACAGTGGAGAGAGTTCTGGAGGAACTCACAAAGCTGAAGGTGGATAAAGCCATGGGGTCAGACCACATGCACCTGAGGATATTAAGGGAGATGAGAAGGGAACTAGCATCACCTCTGGCCACCCTGTTCATAGAGTCACTCAAAGCAGGCATGGTTCCAGAGTACTGGAGGAGGGTGCATGTAGTTGCACTGCACAAAAGTGGCAGTAGGGAGGAAGCGGGGAACTACAGGCAGGTCAGCCTCACCTCAGTGGTGGAGAAGATCATGGAGATAGGATAGGGGCACACCTGGAATCCAATGGTGCCCAGTCTAAGACAACACGGAGTCACAGCAGGAAGGTCTTGTCAAACAAATCTGATAGTTTTCTTTGATTGGGTGACTAGGGAAGTAAATCAGAGAGGGACGGTAGACATTGCCTACCTAGATTTCAGCAAAGCCTTTGATACCGTTCCACACAGAAGTCTGGTTAACAACATAAGTAGTCAGGGCATGGGGCATAAGGTGATACATTGGGTTAGAAACTGGCTAACGGACAGGTGCTGGTAAATGGGATCCAATCTTTTTAATTTTTTATTTAGTTGTTTAAGAGTAGCACACTAAGCTGAAAGCTTTTTTACAGGAGTGACCTGGGAGCACAGGGAAGTTAAGTGGAAGCTGTGGGATTCAACCTAGGTTTGGTCTGCAGTATGTCACCAGATTTGCAGCTCAGAGCCTTAAACCACTGTGCTATACTGCCTCCCAATCTAAATAATCTAGGGAGAGAGAGAGAGAGAGAGAGAGAGAGAGAGAGAGAGAGAGATGACCAGCGGAGTATGAGAGGGATCAGTACTGGAACCAGTCCTGTTCAATGTCTTCATTAGTGACATTGCAGAGGGGCTGGAAGGAAAGGTCTGCCTATTTGCAGATGACACCAAGATCTGCAACAGAGTGGATGCTCCAGAAGGGGTGCAGAAAATGAAGAGGGATCTGGAGAAGCTTGAAAGATGGTCAGAGGTGTGGCAACTGAGGTTAAATTCAAAAAAGTGCAAGATAATGTACCTGGGTAGGACGAACCCTGGAGAGAGCTACAGAATGGAGGGATGTGCTCACTGTCACCTAAGAGAAAAGGGACCTAGGGGTTATCATATCTGATGACCTTAAGATATCAAAGCAGTGCACAAAGGTTGCAGGGAGGGCCAGAGGCATGCTGGGGTGCATAGGCAGAGGCATTACTAGCAGGAGATGGGAGGTGTTGATGCCATTGTATAAAACACTGGTAAGGACTCACCTGGAGTACTGTGTGCAGTACTAGAGACCACACTATGTGTAAGGACATAGACAGGGTGGAGAATATCCAGAGAAGGGCGACACAGATGATGCATGGCTTGCATCACAAAACATATGAGGAGAGACTAACAGTCCTCAATATATACTCACTGAAGGGGAGGAGAGAAAGGGGGGACATGATAGAAACTTTCAAGTACCTCAAGGGCATAAACAATGTGCAGGTGGGGGGTCTTTTCCAATGTAGGAAAGATATCAGAACGAAAGGGACACAATATGAAATTGGACTGGGGTAGATTAAGAGGTAACATAAGGAAGTTTTTCTATACAGAGAGGGTGGTGGATGCTTGGAACAGTCTGCCACAAGAGGTGGTGGGGCAAGCACAGTGTAGGGGTTTAAACATGCCTGGGCAGGTACAAGGGAACATTGGGTGGGGAGGGATTGATGAAAAGCCATTGATCACTTAGGGTCAGTGACTGCATACAAGTTTAGGGCTCATGGGCAGACTAGATGGGCCTAGAAGTTTTTATCGGCTGACAATTTCTATGTATCTATGTATGTATTCATATACTGCTTGTTACATTATTTATTGTCAATGTATATATGTTTGTATTATTATTCTGTATCCATGATGTGGAACCTTTGTAAAAGAATTTATACTCAAAGGCTGTTTCCGAATCTGTTAAACAAAATAAATAAATAAATAAATATTATTGCTGCAGAATTTCTCCTGAAGTTAAGAGAAGTGTTGCATGATGGTGGGTACCTGCCAGAACAAATTTATAACTCTGATGAGACAGGTTTGTTCCAGAGGTGCCTCCCTGATGTGACACTGGCTGGCAAGAGTGAGACTAATCCAACCAAGGGATTTAAAATTAGCAAAGACCAGGTCACCCTACTGTTTGCTTGCAATGCCTTGACAACTCACAAATTAAGCATCTGTGTATCATGAACTATCAGCAGCCACAGTGCCTTTATCATTGCACCATGGGCTCTCTTCCTGTCAAGTACTCCAGCAGTGAGAACTCATGGATGACTTCTGACATCTTCAGAAACTGGTTTACTCAGACTTTTGTGCCATCAGTGCATGCACCCCTTATGAGACAGGATCTTCCCTTAAAAGGTCTCCTCATGGATCAATGTCCTGCCACCCCCACCCCGAAATCCAAGCTTTGTTCCCATGATGGCAAAATTCGAGCAATGTTCCTCCCAAAAAATACAACATCCCAGTTAAACCACTAGATGGAGGCATAATCACAAATTCAAAAAAATGTATTGCAAGTGGCAGCTAGGGGATTTAGTGGCACCAGAGACAGGGGCCACTGTCACAGAATTCCTAAGAAAGCTAAACCTCTAGGATGAAGCTCACCTGGCAGGAGAGGTGTGGGCAAATGTGTCTGAAAGCACAATTGCCCATTGCTGGATGGTGACTCTTGGACTCGCCCTGGAAGAGCAGCCAAATGCACTGGAAGAGCCAGAGGATGACGACACTAAAGAAACCGTAATAGTAGTAACCATGTTACAACTAGAAGTAGTACAGGACCCAGAGGTTGAGGACATCATTGAGGATTGGCTCACCCACAACAGTGCAGTCCAAATGAGTGAAGCTATGTCTGACACTGACATTGTAGATGCTGTGCTAAACAAAGCTGACACCACAAAAAGAGAATCATCTGATTCCAGAGCAGACAAGCACCGGGATCCACTGCCAACAACAAAAGAGGTGATCAAGGGGCTGGAAATGGGACTGTCCTGACTGCAGACACAAGAAGTTGATCCAGTTAAGGTAATTCAGCTGATACAGCTGATATCCTTCTCAAAGGATGCTGCTGGCAATGTAGCACAATGCCAAACAAAAATGACTGATTTTTTAAATACCAAATAAACAAAGAAATACAGTTTTTACCAGCGAACAAAAAAATCTACTTATGCACCAAAGTCAACCCCAAAACTCTACCATGGCCCACTACTGCATTAAATATTTAGAAAAATGCATAGTGCCATAATAACAACACTGTATCAGTCACCTTAAGCATAAACAGCATCCCCTGTTTCAAGGAATGACTCACTCTAATGAATGGCCATTATGGCTCCAAAGTTGTTTGTTATAGTGAGGTACAACTATATTTAGAAGAGTATCAAAACATAAGCTGATCCTTAATAGCTGGACTCCAAGCTTTCATTTAAAATAAAATCCAGCTTCTAGTCCCAATAGTTCCAGAGTTAGACCTTATAAAAGATCATTTATTTAACATGTGATAACTTTGGAACCAATACGGCTAGCACCATATTTTTTTAATGAAAGCCTGGCATTAGCTAAGTTGACATACTGATAAGATATTGCTACAATTACCATATAGCAATATAAACAAGCATTTGTCAATGCTGAAAGTTTGCTTGCTGGAGCTGCATAATAGGAATGGCAGTGAAGTATTGAACTGAAGCCAACTCCACCACCCTGCAGCTACTGACAGGCATTGGGGTGTGCCTTTGGGTCATCAGGCATAACAGCAACACGCCATTTCACCACACCCCACCCTGCAGACACTGACAAGTGTCACTGTGTTCCTTGGGGTCTTTAGCCCTTATGTTCACCCCATTCCATCAGAAAATACCGTGAGATGGGTGCTGTATAGGAGAATGAGGTGAACTTTGGGGCCGAAGAGTCCAAGGCACACTTTGATGCCTCTCACTGGCTGCAGGGTGTGGGTGGGGGTGGAATGGTATAAGCATTACAGGCGACAATCCCAAGTCACACCCCTGATGTCTGTCATTCTCTACAGGGTGGGGTGTTATGGTTGGAAACCCTAACACCTCAGGCATTCGTTAGTATTTTCACTCCAAATTTTCAGCTTGTTTTTTTTGTGACCCCCACCTCATGAACAGTGGCAATATCAGTTCATTAGCTGAAAGCTGTTTCTGCACAGTGACTAGGCCATTTGGCACCACAGGTGAGAAAACACATTTTGAACAGGATGTGAAAGATGACATCTGTACTGTTCATGGGGAGGTGTAAAAAATGGCAATGTTGAAAATCTGCAACAAAAATATTAAAAAAACTGGTGAAGTCACACGCATGCGTAGAAACTGTGCAGCGCACACCCATAATGTAATTAGTTTGGGGATTCTTTCCAGCAGATTGTCAACACAGGCATTTTGGGACCTCTGCTGATGAACAGTGTCACTGTGATTTTCTTAATCTGTCCCGAACAGTAATTTCCCACAGCAACCATGCATTTCTGAGCTGGAAGTGCAAAAACACATTTCGGCCATGGTGTGAAAAATGACAGCTGTACTGTTCATAATTAAGTGTGGAAAAATGCCAGTAGTGAAAATCTGGACTGAAAATATTACAAATTCATGAACTTACGAGGGTGCGTGGAAACTGTGCAATGCTCGCTCATAACACAGTCATTTTATGAACTTTTGTCACCAAATTTTTAACATAGCCATTTTTAAGACCTCTGCTCATGAACAGTGTCATTGTGATTTTCTTAATCTCTTCTGAACATTGATTTCGCACACCGACTGCACCATTGTGAGCTACATGTGCGGAAACACATTTTGGGCAAGATGTGAAAAATGACAGCTGTACTGCTCATAAGAAGGTGTGGTTAAATGGCAATGTTGAAAATCTGGAATGAAAATATTACAAATTTGCAAACTTACGAGTGTGTGTAGGAACTGCGCAATGTACGCTTGTAAATCAGTCATTTTTGGGGATTTTTTTCACCAAATTTTCAACGTAGGGTTTCTGGAGACCTACCTCTTGAACTGTGACACTGTCATTTCATAAATCAGTCCTGAAAGGTGGTTCTGCACAGTGACTGCAAAATCACCTTTCGGGGCCAATTAACGCCATAACAGTGCCAGAATTCATGAGGAGGGGTCCCAAAAACCCCATGTTGAAAAGTTGGTGCCAAAATTCCCAAAAAAGCCTGAGATAAGCATCAAAGTTGAAAAAAAATGATTTATTCCATTATACAGCTTATCGGCATTTCTTCAGTTCACGGTCAGCTTTGAAGAGTGCAGACGTGTTCCCTATCCACTGAAGATCGTCTTGCCAGCTTCCGGAGGTAATTATGGGGTGAGGTGGGGGTGTGGGGAGGTGGATGCACAGAGGATGGGCGCGGGTTGGGGGGCAAAACAATCAATGAGGGGCCATTTTTTTTCTTTTCAGCTGTTTGTTTTCTTTTCAGAAGGACAACGTGGGACTTGTGCCACGCTGGGGTGGGCTCCCAGCATGGCAACTGGAAGATTTTTTTTTGTGGGGGCAGTGGAGCTGACAGGGGATTGGGCTCCCCCATTGGCCATACAGATGTGTACTATGCTGGGGTGAACTCCCAGCATGGCAACTGGAAGTCTGTTTCTTTGGGGGGTTTAATTGAACTGATGGGGGATTGGGCACTCCTGTCGCCTCCTCCTGGAAAGATAGTCCTAGGAAAAGTTCACTTCAAACTGAATTTATGTTCCAGGAAAAGAAAGCAGAGACATATAGAAGTAGGATTGCCAGCAATATGCTAATCAACACTATCTTATTGCTGCTCACTGAAGCGGAGCTCTCTCTTTCAGCCGTACAGCACTGCATTTTCAACTGCTGTCATAGACAGCTGCAGCATTCATTGGTGAACTGTGGCCGTGCCTGCAAACACACTGAATGAATTCGAAGACAGGGTGCCACACCTACAAAAACTCGGATGATGGCACTATGTTTCTTGCACATGCATGCAAGCAAACATAAAAATGTAAAATGGTTTATTAAATTTTTGAAGTCCTGTTATTTTTTACAACATATATCAGCATGTATAGACATGTAGCGACACAGGAGAACAATATCTTTAGGATCTTTTCAAGTTGAAAATGCTCCTAGCTTTGTTAAAAAAAAGAAAACATAAGTACAGTATCTGTGATTGACAGTTCAAATGCTAGTGCTTTCAAAATATAATTTAAAGCATAATAAAATATCATAAAAGATTATTTTGGAAATGCTTGGAAGATACTAGTAGTTGTTCTGTCTAAAAATAAATACACTCTTTTCTAATTAAAAAAAAAAAAATAACACTAACAGCTAATACACAGTGGCCCAGATATTCAAAAGGGTTGTGCATGGCACAACAGTGTTGCACCATGCACAACCCACTGATGCGCTCCTGTGCGATATTCAAATGGGAATTGTGCCTGGCACAAATCCCAATGCGCCGAAGCGCATCAGTAATGTATGCAGGTGCAGGTAGGGGGGACGTGCCCATGCATATTCTACACATCCCGACATTCAGCCTGGGTTGTGCTGAGCCATGCATGCACAACCCCTACTTACACCGCACAAAGTTGATTCAAAAAAAAAGGACAACACGGCAGCTGCTACTTGTGGGTGGCCACCCGAGCTCCGGCTGCACCTCCATGGTGGTGCTCCCCCCCATGCCCGATCACAGGCATTAGTTAAAAATAATAACATCCAACATCCCTGGTGGTCCAGTGGACTGCTGTCTGCCCGATCGTGGGCTCAAGTAAAATAAAATAAGAATCCTATATCCCTGGTGTTCCAGTGGACCGCTGTTTGCCCAATCACAGGAATAAATAAAAAATATAAAATAATCCTATATCCCTGGTGGTCCAGTGGACTGCTGTCTGCCCGATCGCGGGCTTAAGTAAAGAAATAAAATAACCTGTATCCCTGGTGGTCCAGTGGACCCCCTCCCCACCTGTCCACTGATCCCCACCACCCCACCCCCCCAGTCAGCGGCGGGTGGCAGCATCCACCCCCTGCCACCCGCTGCCCGCCAACTGATACTGTAGTTAGGGCTGTAGGCCCATTGGTCCACAGTGTGAGCCAATAGGTGTGCAGCTCGTACCATACTACATATTCCAGATATGTGAATGGATCCATTCACATATCTGGAATGTGTATGGTATCGGGCTGCACGCCCATTGGCTCACGCGAGGACCAATGGGCATACAGCCCTCATCCACGGTGTCAGTCGGTAAGGCAGAGCAGCAGGTGGTGGTGCTGCCGCCCGCCGCTGACGGGGGAGGGTGGTGGGATCAGTGGCGGGTGGGGAGGGGGGTCCACTGACCACCAGGGATATAGGTTATTTTATTTCTTTACTAATCCCACGATCGGGCAGACAGCGGCCCACTGGACCACCAGGGATATAGGATTCTTTTATATTTATTACTTAAGCCTGTGATCGGGCAGACAGCGGTCCACTGGATCACCAGGGATATAGGATTAATTTATATTTTTTTACTTAAGCCCATGATCGGGCAGACAGCGGTCCACTGGACCACCAGGGATATAGGATTCATTCATTTTTTATTTAATCCCGCGATCGGGCAGACAGTGGTCCACTGGACCACCAGGGATATAGGAATCTTTCTTTATTTTACTAATGCCAGTGATCGGGCTGTGGGGCACATTGCTGGACTGCAGGGGACATCAGTCCTCAATGGCTGCTGCGTGGCAGGGCGCAGGCACAAGTCGTCGGGGATTGGTGCACCTGCATGCAAATTGGGCCATAATGACATGCAAATGGCCCCATTTGCGCCTTGCATACATTATGGCTGCATTTGCATGTGCACTTTTGAATATTGCGGTTGCTGCGCCTAGCGCAATGGAACTTGCACTAGAGCATCCCCCTGCTCCACTCTGGCCACTTGCACTGGCGCAGTGCCACTGCGCCATGTGCATTGCGGGTGGCCAGGGTGTGATATTCAATTATGCTGAGCCATGGCGCAGCTCCATTGCATATCGCTCAGTCCATTCCCCTGCACAGCCAAGTTGCGCTGCGCCCAGGCTTGTGCTACAGCCTGGCGCAGTTTGAATATCTGGCCCAGTTGTGCTACTAGAATATGCAAATGAGTTTTCTGAGATGGGCTCACTCTCTGCAGGAAGGTACTACAAAATGTGTCAGTCAAGAATATATCCTAACAGGAACATTTCCTCTCAGTACAAATTGTTTATAACTAAGTTTATAATATTTGTTTTCTAAGTAATTCCTATGCTATGCACTATAGTTCTTAACAACTCAATCCTAACTCCAAACCTAACTCTTGTCAGGCTCAAAATGCTATTGCTATGATGAAGAAAGTAACTACAGTATTTTTTCCTCAAGAAAAAAAAAAATCACGTTAAAGCATTTAAACAATGCCTAAATTCTGGTAGAACTTACACATTTTATATCAAATGAAAGTGGATGATGTCTGGATTTTTTTACAGTTAAAAAGGTAGGTCAGTTTTTTTTTTTTTTTTTACTAACCTCACTGCACTACCACTTTAAGCTGCCATTTAAGTCTTAGAGCCCAATCTGAATGCACTGTGTGTGTGTGTGTGTGGACGGCTGCCCAAACCTGTGAAATGCCTCTATGCATATGTGGACCACTCTGCTGTATCTTGGAAGCCAATCTACACACCCTGAGTGAAAAGACATCCACCTGATCAACCCAACATGGTTTCTGCCAAGCCCCCAGAAATGGTGTGAGGCATGGGGTAAAGTCGGATGGTGATATGGCAGTCTTTGGAGGAGTGCCATCCCACATTCCCCTGTTTAACTCTGAGCAGAGGATATCCTCAACAGCCAACCCAGAGTTTGGGATTTAGGGGTGATAATACAGGAGACCCCAAAAATGTCTGCAACAGAGCAGTGAGCAAAGCAAACAGAATGCTGGGATGCATAGGGAGGGTGATAAACAGTGGAAGTCAGGAGCTGATACTCCCACCGTACAGGTCACTCATGCAGCCATGCCTAGAATACTTCACAAGGTAAAGGAGCCCACACCAGAGGAAAGACTTTAGCAAAGTGGAGGCAGTACAGCACAGGGTAATCAGGACAGTCCATGGTCTAGGAGAAATGATGTATGAGGAGAGCTGCAGGACTTGAACATGTACACTCTTGAGAAAAGGAGGGAATGGACTGACATGACTGAGTCAAACAAGAACCTGCATGGGATAAAAAGAGGATGCCAAGGAACACTCCATGAGTTCCAACAAAGGAATGACAGGAATTCACTAAAGCTAGCGGGGCGGGAGGTGTGAAAAAAGTGCCGTAAGCATGTCTTCACAGAAAGGGTTGTGGACAAGTGGAATAAGCTACCAGAGGAAGTGGCACAGGGCAAATCAATCAGCGGCTTCAAGAAGAGATGAGATAGGCATGTGAGTTTACCTTAAAAAATGTGGGACACTAGCAAAGGGAAGGATTGCCGCTAGGGCAAGGTGGAATAGATAGGTAGGGTGGGCAGACTAGCCATCAACATCTGTGTATCAATGAGTTGCAATTGGATAAACTGCGCTGGGTACAGGTCTGCCCTCAAAAACTTCCCCCTGCACCTGCACACAGCTTCACACTCGCAAAAAGTGGTGGGCAGTGCTGTGTATACTGTCTGGTGCAGACTGGTATCAGGGCGCAGGGCTCCATGGGCAGGATACGAATGAATCAGAAATAATGTTACCTTTGTGGGGATTAGGCCCTTAAATTTTATGTTTGAAAACTCACTCTGTTACCTGGCCCCCTCCATACACTGTCAGCCCCAAAACAGAGATGAAGCTGCCAGTTCAGACCTCTCAGAGAGAACATGATGTGCTGTATTCTAGATAGAGATCCAATAAAATGAGGCCTTTAACTTCATTTCTGCACTTAATACATATAAACATTTATCAGAACTATGGTGGGAGACTTGCATCATTATTAAGTTAGTACAAAGATGTTTTGTGACATTAGGGGAGGTTAAGAAAGGATAATTTGATTAAGAAGCGAAAGATAGGCCAGCCCGTTGGCGCAGCGGTTGGATTTCCGCTGGCGACCCGGGTTCAAGAATGGACTTGGGTCAGTGGAGGACCATCCAGGGAGAAGGATGGAGCATCCAGTGGACTACTCTCTTTCTCTGGGGGGAGGGATGGGTTCCCGTCCAGCACTTGACAGACCCCTGGTGGAGGCTGAGGGTACCATAAGCTACCAGTGTGCAGCAGTTACAAGGGGGTGGGTTGGACGCTGGATGTCACTGCACGTCCCTTCCCCCTGTATATGGGAAAAACACTCCTGCTAGTCTGCCACCTCTCTGAAGCCTGCATTTAGCTTCAATTAACCTCCTGACTGTGCTCCCCCAGATAGTTACATTGATCGTAGCACCTGGCCAGTGCCATGACCCCACCCTCTGAGGGGCAAGTCAGGAGTTTCAGAGGGGAGCACGGCAGGTAAGGTGGAAGCACAAAGGTGCTGTGACCAGGTGGATATCGGTGACAGACAAGTGGGGTACAGAAAGATAAAATAAAAAAAAAAGACGCGAAAGATGGAAGTTAAACAAGGGGAATTACATGACTTGCTCAAACCTACACAGTAAGTGGCAGTGGTAGGATTCAAACCTATTGTTCATATTCACAGACATGTGCTCCAGCCACTATTCTATACTTCAACTACATGCCAGCGATGTGTAAATACTCAGTACAAAGCACTGCAGTTGTGGGATACAAAGAAAAATCTTTATTGCTACTATTTAGAAAATACGTTTAAAATGGAGGTACTCAGTCTTCTGTTTTAATTGAAATGGTCAGAGGTTGCTAACATTCATTTAAAAGAAATTTTTATCATGCATTATGCAAAACATTTAGCTAAGCTCAAAGGTCACACTTTAAAAACATGTCAGCACCCTTGAAGTTACAGTACAGGTCCCCTCAGCCCTAATCCATGAAAATTGTTTTTCACTTTCCTGCAAGTTATCTGCGTACCTGCAGCTTTGGGACCCCTGTAAAACCACAAGTCCACTTTGATGGAGAACACAGCTACTCCAGGAGTCCTGTTTTTATTAAAAAGGCTTACAGCCTGAGGATATGTTGAGTGCCCTTGATTGCCTCAGGTGCCACTCAGACTAGTCTTGTCATTTGTCACAGCTTTATGAAGGTCAAGTCTGGAAATTTATCTAATCCAGTTCATACCGCAGAGTAATTTATTGATAAATGGAACAATATTTGTCAGACACTTTGTGTACTTTGGAGCTGTCTGCAATAAATCAAGGATCATATTATGAAAGGCTCTGAATTCTGGCTATTTTAGATTCCATTAGCTGCTTTCTTATCTTTAAGTGTTCAGATACTTATCAGCACCACATGGTAAACATCCAGGCATGGCTCCATTGACCTAATAGAGACCTGAGGGGATACAGTCAGTCTTAAATGTACCCCAGCAGGGGACCCTCACTTCTTAATTGAATGAATTATTCAGCCTGGGCAAACAGGGCTATTAACATAGCAGTCATTTGTACTTTATAAAACATTAAAGAGCCACTGATGCCTCAAGAATAACTTTGAAGAACTTAATATTTGGACACAATGCAGCTTATATTTCTCATTAACTCTGTATTTCCTATCTACATTATTTATTACTGAGGTCAGATGCATGAAAACAGAAGAGTTGTTACCTGAGAGTTCATCAGCTCCTATTGCTTCTTCCCAACCTGATGTCATAATACTGTGCTTGTGACACCGCAGTTATTCTCATAGCAACAGACTGTGATGTCACAACAGAGCATTGTGATGTCAAGTAGGGAGTAAGTTATAGAAGCGATGAGCTCTAAGGGATAAAGGTCCAGTTTTTGTGGGAATTTCTTTTATCTGATAAATAATGAAGAGGAGAAATCTATAGATGATATGTGAAATACAACCTGAAATGTGTCCAACTATTATGTTTTCCAAAGTTTTTTCAAAGGCGTAAGCTGCTTTTTAAAAATGGATAACAAGCTCAATATAAATACCTGGAATGTTAACAGGTTAAAAAGTGTGGTGAAGCATAAAAGAGTGCAGGGCAGAGTTAGGAAGATAAAGGGGGTATACCACTGCAAGAAATGCATATGACAGAGGAGGAAATGAACAAAATAGCAAAATGGTGGAGGGGGCTTGGTATGGCTCATGTTTTAATGCAAAGGCAAGAGGCACAGCAATTTGGCTCAAGCTGAATTTTATAGGGGAAGTCATTGAAACCAAGAATGATCCCAATGGACGTTACACTCTGCTACATGCTAAGATTCACAATGGGTTGGCCTTCTCTGTGGGTTCAGTTTATGGCCAAATATACAGTAGATGACCCCTCTTTCTACCCTAAACTGCAGCTTGATATGGTGGGATTACCAGAGCCATGGATAGTGGCGGGGAGGGGGGCATTAATTGTGTATAGGACCTGGTCATTGATAAGTCCAACCCCACTCTGGTACCCTGCACCAGATTTGCTAGAGCATTTGAGGCACTGATGCACACATACACACTATCTGACTACTGGAAGCAGACCAGTCGCACCATGCAAGAGTACAGCTTTTACTTCCTTGTGCCTGCCTCATATGCTGGGATTGTCAGGCTCCTGGCCATGTTTTCATTATTGGGCATGGTGAGTGACATCCACTGTGAACCGGTCCTTGTGTCAAACCATGCTCTACTTCAGGTGTCAGTGTCTGGGGTGGGGGGGAGAGGCTCTGCTCTCTCCCAGAGCCTAGTGTCTTAACCCAGTCCTACTGAAAAACCTTGAATTTCAGGTGACCATGAGTAGGGGGATTATGTACTATCTGGTTCATAACAAGGCAGGGGACACCTCACACTCGACTAGGTAGGAGGCTCTTAAAGCTAGTATTAGGGGCCTGATGGTGGCCTTCTATAGCCACCAACACAAGTTGCAGTTGGCAGAACAGAAAATGTTAGAGGCAAAAATAGTAGTTATGGAAAAGGATCATCTGGAGAATCCCACTATGCCACTTTACTGCAGGCTGCAAAACTGAAGTGGCGGTACAACACTATGGCAAAGGACTGGATAGAGATAGCCATACTACTCCCTCCGGTGGGGCAATATTTTGATGGGGATGGGGGGGCAAGCTATTGGCCTGGCAACTCAAAACCTGAGAGTGTGCCTGGGCTATCCTGCAAATTACAACTGAAACTGTGGAACTCAGCTCTGATCCGACGGTAATTCAGAAAGTGTTTTGCAAATTTTACAATTCCTTGTATTCACAAAAGGCCCATCCTACATGGCAGTAACTAGACAGTGCCTCATACCAGCCAGTCTCCCTGCTGATGGTCGATTATAAAATCATAGCTAAAATACTTGCCACAAGGCTGGAACCAGTGCTGTAAAACGTTATCTATACTGACCAGGTGGGCTTTATTAAAGGGCACCAGGGTAAAAATAACATTCAAAAGGCCCTTGATATTATACATAAATGGTCCAGATCCACCACAAGCCATGGGGCAGCAGAATGACCCTGGATACAGAAAAGGCCTTTAACCATGTGGAGTGGGGGTACATGTCTGAAACACTGTGAAGGTACCATTTGGGTAACAGATTTGTAAGGTTGGTTGGCGCCCTCTACCATGCCCCACAGGCACAAATCTTAAAAGGGGGCTTAACCTTCCCCTTCCCACTAACCTGGGGTACCAGGCAGGGGTGCCCACTCCCCCCCCCCGCTATACATACTTACTCTGAAACCTTTAGAGGCTGCTATCAGGCAGCGTCAGAGGACCCGGGGCTATTAGAGAGGAGATCAGGGGGAACATATAGTAAATTAGCACTATTTTCTGATGACATTTTACTGTTCCTGTAGAACCCATCAACTGGCATCTCTGAACTGCATAACTTGCTTGATCAATTTGCATTGCTGTCTGGCCATAAAGTGAACTGGTCAAAGCGTAAGCTCTTGCTGGTGGGTAATGTAAGCACACTCCTGGACTGGGTCCTAACGAATCATACAGTGCATATCTCCCATGCTGAAGTATTGCCTGACACCGTCAGCAATCACTCTCCTACCCAGTGTTATTGGACTAACAAATTTATCAAGCCCCCTGCCAGAACAATCACAAGTAGAGTGCTCTCTGATGGCCACCTGCAGTCACTAAAGTCTCTCCTCTGGCAACAAGACTGGTCTTACACTGAAACCGCCCCTGATATTGGCTCAGCTCATGAATACGTCATTGAACTCTTCAATACAGCCTGTGACATCCACGCCCCTTTTAGGACAAGTAGGATCAGGGGACTTGATAATTCCTGGATCTCTTTTAACCTTCTGTCTCAAATGAAAGTTCGTGACCACCTCTGGCATAAGGGCAGGACCTCTGGCAGTCAGCCTGATATACAGGCCTATAAGTTGGCCAGAAACGCATGTACTAAGGCTATCCATGAGCACAAAGCATGGTACTATAAGGACATCCTTGCCAGGACCTGGGCAGAAGGGCAAATGTTCTGGGAAAACCCTTCCGAAATCACTGGGAAAGTATCCAAGCAGGCTCCAACTATGTGAAATGTTGATGGGTATATCACCCATGACCCCATGTTAATTGCGAACTTATTTAATTCATCCTTCACAGACCTTAGCCAAATTCTGCCCCCAAATTTTGTTGAACTGCCCAACACAGCTCCTACATCCACCAAATCAGAAAAGACCTTGACCCACCCATGTTTCTACTTCAAAGCTATCTTGGAAAGTGACACCAAGACACACCTACTTAAAGTTCTAGGAGGAACTAGGACAAGCAGTGATTCCCTCGACCTGAAACTTCTTACCCTAACCCTAGATGAAGTCCTGTCCCCACTCACCAAGCTTCCCAATCGCTCCCTCATACATTCACATTTCCACTGGATCTAGAAATCCGCTCTGGTTACACCAGTTTTTAAGAGTGGGGACAGATTACTACCTGGGAATTATAGGCCAATATCTATTCTTCCTCCATTGTCCAAAGCACGTAAAAGGATTATTGCTGACCAATTTGTGGAGTACCAGGAAAAATACAACCTAAAATGTGTCCAACAACATGGTTTTCGGAAAGGGCACAACACATCTACGGCGCTACTGGAATTCACAGATTTCATTCAGCGTACTCTTGATCAGGGTTAACTTGCTGGTGCAACCTTTATTGACCTGTCTAAAGCATTTGGCATGGTCAATCACCATTTGCTGACGCATCAACTTGCTGGGCTTAGTATATCTTCAGATGCCCTAAACTGGTTCACCAGCTATCTAGCAAACCGCACACAACAGGTGAGAATAGGGTCCACCCTTTCTGCTAAACTGCCTGTCTGCTCTGGGGTTCCTCAAGGATGGATACTGGGACCCTTCTATTTAGCACCTTTCTTAATAATCTTCCAGCATCCTGTTCTGAACCAGTACTTCTATACCTGGATGATGCAGTCATTTTCTCAAAGACTGCTGTCCCTACCCTCCTTCAGGCCAACTTCAGAAAAGTTTTACTGAAGTTGAGTCCTGGTTCACCTCTCATAAGTTGGTGTTTAATTGCAAAAAAACAAAGGTCATGCTCTTCCATGGTACCCACAGCAAGCATAATGCCAAACAATTGGTGATTAAAAACAGTGCAGGTGTAATCCTTGATCAGACTCAAACTTTCAAATACCTTGGAGTTACTCTGGATAGTACGATCTCCTACTCCCACCATGCTGAGAATGTTGCCAAGACAGTTAACATTCGCCTAGGTCTTCTACACAGAAACAAACACCGCCTTACTACTGAAGCCCTCAGACTGGCTATCCAAAGTTCAGTTGTGTCTATTATTGACTATGGTTTGGTCATTTATGGTACTGCCATGGACACAACCCTACAATGGCTCACCACAGCTCTGAATAAGGCATGTCATCTAGTAACTGGTGCAGTGTATCGTACTCACACTTGTGACTTTTACAGACAAGCAAACTGGCTTTAACTCCAGGCTCACATTGAATATCATGCCTGCCTTCTGGCTAAGAAGGTAGCTCTTGGTCTCCTACCACCAGGTTCCCTATAACTTTTCAGTCCCTTCCTGGGCACTTGTAACACACAAAGTTTTGTAAGCCAAACTTTTACTGTCCCTTGCTGTTAAACCTTGCTCCAACAGCGATCCATTGCTGTTAGAGCAGCTAATTTATTTAATTCCCTTCCTCCTGAGACTGTGACGACTGCAACCTTGGGACCATTTAAGCAGAAACTGCATCAATTCCTAGTTTCCAGAGCATCTTGTGACTGCTATACCTAATTTTTGCAGACAGTTAAATTCACTGGGACCTCCTTCTTTTACCATTTGCCCCTGTATAACCCTACCTTGTTGCTGCACTATTCCACATACAGCACTTCCTTCCTTCATCTCTTTCCCGTCCCCATCCCTGCCTTCTTTTCATCCTACCTCATCCCCCTTCCTCTACCCCTCCACTCCCACTCCCCTTCCCTCTCTCCCTCCCCTCTGTTTCCTCACCTTGTTTTCTCCCTCTACCCCACCCCCCATGGGTCTTTTCCTACATAAGCTACATCGTGGCAGCTCCCTCCTTGCTCTTGTTTTGCTCCTTCTACCCCCCCAATTCACCCCCTATTCTTCTCTCCTTGTAATCCCTTCCACCCCTCTTCAGACAAGGCCACTGGCTGCACTTGACACAATATTTATCTTGCCATATTATTATTTTTTTTATGTAATTACTTTCTTCATGTTGTACTACTTACTGAAACCATTGTAATTTGTTATTCGTGTGACTTGATGTGGAACCTCTGTAAAAGAGCCATTGGATCAAAGGTCTTTCTGATTTGTTAAATAAAATAAATAAATAAAAAGGTGGGTCAAAACTCCCTCACCCTCCACTTGATGGGGATTCCAGTAGTCAATGCAATCAAATACCTAGGTGTCTACCTGTCATGCTGTCCAGCTGACTTATATAAATTGGTAGTTTGTGATGTGGGCATCTGCAACTGAACGACCCGGGAAAGGGCAACTCAATTGTGATGCCTGTCATAGGGACTACTGATGAGGGAGAGCAACCGGATGGGGGGGTGGGAGAACTGTAGTGACAGGAAGTTGCTACATGTACACGTACATGGGGGGGTCAGAGCAAGCATGCACAGTGACGGGTGGGAGATGTGAGGGGTGGCACTGCGGTAGGTTGCTGAGTGGGCCCCATGATGTAGCAGCTTTGGTGGTTAGGGTGCTAGGTTTGGATCTGGGCATGAGTTAATTTTTGCTGTCCAGCCTGAATTAAATTTTTTTTACTTTCTGCCCCCCCCAACATGTACCCTCCTGGATTTGAGAATCCTTTAGTAGGGGGCTGCAGGGAACAAAGCCCCCCACACAAACATAAAAAATACAAGTCCCCAGTGCTGTTTTGTTATGCGTCGGGGAGTCAGAGCACCGAAATTGATTTTCAGCACTCTGACTTTGCCGTAATGGTGATTGCCCTTTGGTGGTCGCTGTTATCACATAGAACCATATAAACTATAAGCCCCTGCTTAATGCACTTAAAACGAACTCTGCCAGATGGTGCAGTTTGCCCCTATCTTAACTGGAAAGAATTAATGCAGTCAAGATGAGACGTTAAACCGAGGTCTCATTTGCCTGGATTCTTGGTAGTTCAGGTGGATGCTAAAGATTCCATGGCACTTATTGAAAAAGAGTAGGGGAAAGTTTTATTAAAACAAGAAATTGTGTGATATACAGTTTAACATAATGCATAACAACATATACAGAAAAGAAAATCAACATAAAAGCAAAGTACTAGGCAATAAAAGCTACACCTAAAAGGAAAAGATATAACAAAAGGCATCAAGTAGGAGTCATCAAGTCACGGCCGAATCTGAATCAGTAATCCAGGGAAGGGCAGTCCATAAGGCAAGCAAACTTGAAGCTGAGTGCAATGTTTGTTCATACTCATATATGGCTTTCAAGTCCTTCACGATCTTCCGTTCAAGTTCCAAAAAGGTGCAGTCCTTTTGCTGTAGAGTAAAATGACATGGAGCCATCCAAATATTCCACTTGATCACTACTAGAATAAGATTTAGAGTGTCCGTATGCCATAAAGACCATCGAGGAGAAAAAAACACCATACATTAACGTTTGAAAAGAGACAGTCTGGAATATAGGAGAGGCCCATTTATTCACCAAAAAGGCCCACCAATGTTGGATAAACGAACATTCAAAAAATAAATGAGATAATGTTTCTTGTACTGCATTACACTGTGGTCTAGAACATAACCTGTCCTAGAGCTGCTTGTGTTTGTGGTTGGCTTTAACATTAATCCGTTCATGGCATGACAACCAATGAAAATCCCACATATGTGCAGGGATTCTTTTGCACCGTAACAAAAAGAGAAGGGAGGAAAGATGTTGAACCAGACATTTAACAAAAGGAGGTTGAGTATTACACACAGATGCAAAAAGCAATTTATAAAGAGTTTTATGTGAGTGAGCAATGAGTAACTGAGGCGTCACTCGCCATTGCTTTAGACGAAAAAAACGTGTTTCACATACAAAGGTGTGCCACATGGAAGACGAAGCATACGTAAGGAGTTGTGTTCCCACTGGTGGAACCAAACCCCACAAGATTCGTAGAACCACATTTCCCAGCCCCTCTGAGTATTAATCAGAAACGGCTGGAGATTGGCTATAAGAAAAACACTAGAGTAAAATAACAAGGGGTTAATCATACCCACACCACCCTCTGTTATGGGTAAATACGTAACATTACGTTTGATCGGGTTCAGTCTGCTACCCCACAATGCCTGAAAAAACAAACTGAAAACTGCAGTTTCCAGACACTTTGGGATAGGAAATACATAACTCAAATAGAAAAATAGAGGCAATAAAAAGGTCTTAATCAAGTATACGCTTTTCTTCTTCCCAATAGTTCCCCTATTCCAGGAGGCAACTGTCAGTTTCCCCTGACGTAGTTTCATATCCCAATTATAGATATCAGGGTCGCAGATACCAAAATGGATGCCTAAAATATGAATAGGCCCATCTGCCAAATGTAGAGTGCCAATACATGGCATCGGAGCCACTATGGATCCCAACCGGATGCCCATGCTCTTTCCGAAGTTCAGACAAGCTCCTGAGAAACGTCCAGACAATGAAAATTCTTGTAGTGAAGTCTCCACCGAGGCTAGATCAGCCAGTGGGAGGCACATATCATCAGCATATGCAATGGCTTTATATGGTGCCAACAGCTCAGCACAAGAAATGGCTTGAATATGAGGGTGAGCATTCAGTCTGCGAAGCAGAACATCTAAAAATAGGACATATAATAGAGGGCTCGCAGGGCAGCCCTGGTGGACACCTCGTTTAACAGGAATCAGGGGTCCGACCCAACCATTCACAACCGGAACCATCATGGCCATTCTGTAGAACTTTTGCATCCATTGGATCATGGTATCCGGTATATGTAAGAAACGTAATGCATTCCACAAAAAAGCATGATTAACTGAGTCAAATGCTGCCTTTTGATCTACCGAAACAATAATACCAGAGGACTTCCCTGCAAATCCATGGGAAAACAGTTCCCGAAGGATAATCAGATGATCCGATATCCGTCTGGTAGGTATGGAACAGGACTGGGCCGGGTGCAGGACAGATTCCGCAATCCCAGATAATCGTTTTGCAATCATTTTCATCAATAACTTAAAATCCGTATTAAGCATGCAAAGAGGGCGCTCCAATTCTCCAAAAGGTGAATATCACCTTTTTGTTTATAGACATAAATTAATGTACCCTTGGTAAAGTCCAGAGGTACAGTTTCACAATTGAGCTGGGCATTAAATATAATCATCAGTTCCATGAGGAAATGGTCATGTAATACTTTATACAAAGCAGCCGGGAGACTGTCCGGACCTGGAGTTTTATGCAAAGGTGAAGAAGAAATTGCCGAAGACAACTCTGTCTCTGACAAGGGCACACAGGCTATAGTTACACTCTGTGCTGAAAGGAGCGGAATATCTAAATCTTGGTACAGAAGTGCTGGTTCTCCCCGACATTCAGAAAGTGGGGAAAATAAAGCAGTTGTGTGGTTCATCACAATTTGCTGAATATCAGAGCGTGTAGTGCAAAGTGTTCCGTCAGAATTGGCAAGACACAACACAATTCTCTGAGAGACTTGTCGTGAATTGGACTCAAAAGGGCACACCTCGACCCGAGGACCTGACATATGGAACTTGTGTTGATGGTACAATTGGTGAGATTGTCTAGACAGAAAGCTCAACATGTCTTTCCGGACGGAATGGATTTGGGAGGACAAATCCTGTCCTGTCACATGCGCTATTGAAAACAATGACTGTAGGTGTGTCCGTCTCTGTAAATAATCCAAATAATAAGTCCTACACTTCTGTTGACTATAAGTTTTCAGATAAACAATTAAGGCGTGTTTCGTGTCTATCCACCAACGGATGGGGTCATCATAAAGAAGAAACGCAGACTTACGAGCAGAAATAAAAGACAAGAGGAATCTCTGGAACATCACATCCTGCAATAAAGAAGTATTAAACTTCCAAAATCCAGGTCCTTTGCTAAAAGGGGCCATCGGGCCAACACCGATCGATAGTATTTTATGATCAGAAAAGGCAACTGCCCGTACCTGAGCTGAACAAATTGGTACTGTGCGTGATAAAAAAAACAAAATCAATACGTGTCGCCAGCTTTCCTTTTTGAAAAGTGGGAGTATGTAAATTTGTGAAAGAAAGGTAAGTGTCAGTCAAACGTGCAGTCCGAATCAGGTTATCCAATTCATGGGAGTCAAAAAAGATCTTTTTAGTGGTGGCAAACGAACTCTTATCAAGTAAACTAAGACCACAGTTAAAATCACCTGAAAATATTACTTGGAAAGAAGTATGCAAGTAGGGCGAATCAAAGAAAGCAAGGCAATGCGGATTTAACCTGGGGCATAAATTTAATAACACAATGCAGGCAGTTACCTATAACAAAATCCAAAACAACTGCCTGCCAGGAGCCAAATCAAACAATTTCAATAAGCGGAATCCTGGAGCGGAGACCAATATGCCCAGGCCTGAACAGGGATCCTGTCCTATGGACCAGAATGAAGGGCCCAAAAGCCAGTCCTGCTTTGCTAGTCTAACTTCTTGCACTGAGTGGAGTCTGGTATCCTGCAAGAACAAAATACCTAATGGTAAGAAACGAAGTAAGGAAAACATTATTCTACGCTTCTCCACTCGTTTCATACTATTGACATTAACAGTGTGGCAAACAAAGAGCGCCATAGTACCAGGTATACAATGTGAGCTTAACCTCAAGACTTTCATTTCCCAACTACATTCTTACCTTTAAGTCTGACCTTAGCCTTGCGTTTCTGCGATAGCCCAGAGCCCAGTGGGAGTTCTGAGTCAGTAGAGCCATCAGGGAGCGAGGATGCAATAGAAGAAGAGTCGGATTCACCGCCTGCATCTTCCGAAGTCATCTGAAGAATCTTATAGGTATTAGACAGGGCAATTGGTGGGGGTGTCACGGGCAGTATAGAAGGTGAGGGAACACGAGGACCTGTCCTCAGTGACCTTCATCGTGCAACAGTAGCAAACTCACTGGGAGGTGGCATAACACTCGGGCCAGGGGTGTGATCCGAGTTCACTTCTTTCATCATGGCAAGTGGCATAAGAGGGGATTCTACAGTAAGCCAGGGTCCAGCTTCTACCACTGCCGAAGGGGTAGCAACCTGGGGGGGCATAGGTACAGGATCAGGCAGGGCAGGATCTACCACAGCCGTAATGGGAGCAGCAGCAGTGGTACACAGTCGCGCCTTTTGTGCCTGCGTTATCACAAAGCATTGATCTACTCTGCCATCATGATTTGCCTTGGCATGGGCAGACCAGGGACAGGTTTGGAACGTATGCCCTACCTCCTCACAAAGATTACACTTGCTAACATTCTGGCATCGGATCCCCACATGTCCCAGTACCCCACAATTGTTGCATCTCACGGTATCACAAACATTACTTCGGTGCGAGGGATTCCCACACCTATAACAAGCCTTAGGCTGTCCCGGGTAAAACAGCACCCCTCGATCACGACCTAGAAAAAAAGAGTTAGGCAAATGGATTGGGCCATTGTCATTGGTGCGTAACAGTACTTTAAACTTCCATCCTCCTGTCCAAATATTTTCAGTGTCCAGGATAGCCTCAGGGTGGCCCTGTACCGTACAACATTGCCCCAGCCAATATATGATATCCGACACATCAACCCCCTCATTCCAGAACATCACCGTAATTGTCTTAAAAGTAGGTTTTGAAAGGGGAATGGCCTGAAAGGAAGTCCATAAAGCAGTGGATTTCAATGCATGGTATCTAGTCCAAAAATGGTCTAACCCATGAGACGTCTGAAAGCTGACATCAAACGTGGATTCCCTGGAGACATGAATAAGGGCATAAATCTCACGAGCAAAGAATTTAAGAGAGTCTTTTAACAGTGTCCTGGCTACAAAGACACGGTCAGGGGAGGTCTGGTAGTCTGCCTCTATAAACCAATCGGACTGCATTATGTCTCTTAGCTGCCAAGACTGGAGAGTGAAACAAGGATGAAAAAGAATGAGTATTCCTTACCTGTTCAGGGGGTGGCTTACCCGGAACAGCAAAATCCTGAACAGTCCCCATTGAACAGCGAGGAGGAGGAGAGATATGTGGCTCAGATCCTTGCGGGAGGGCCAGTACAGGGTTCTGGGTGAGCGCTAGCTCCATCAGAATGCTCAATGGGTCTGGGGAGCTGCAGGCAGCAGACAGATTCTGTGATGGTTCCAGGAAGTCGCCGGGATGGGGGGACCGAATAGGGGACGGTCCAGAAACCCACTGTTCCTGTACGGGTTCCCGAATCCAGCCAGCACCCCGTAATGCTTCCTCCACTGACCAGGTAGGCTCCTCCGGGAGAATAACGTTATGTGCATGCGATGGTAAGAGGGTTTGGTTCTCCAGAGGGGATGTCAAAATGTCAGAACGTTTGGTGATACAGGCATCAGTCGGCAGCAACAGAGAAGAGTGATCCTCCAAAGGCATAGGCAGTGCAAATGTAGAGCCAGGTAAGGCCTCCGAAGTAAAAGCAAGTAGGTCCCCCTTTCCACTTACAGAAGAAGAGGCAGTAGGACAGGCAGCTTGAGCAGTAGCGGGACGAACAGAGTGAGTCAGCTTTCAAAGCACAGGCAGGAAAAGAACCACATCGTGCTGTGTCTACCAGACGCTGCTCAATATCCTTCTCAGGCAACGCACCAGTAGTAGTAGGGAGAGCCTGTTCAACCATCGTAGAAACATCCAGGGTAACCGTGCTATCCAGTAGGGACAGGTCCAAAAGAGCTGCATCTCGAGAAATAGGTGCATCCTGCAGGAGAACAGCAGCAGCAGTAAAGTCATTCACAGACATTGTATTGTCCAACACGGTCTCCAAACAACAAGAGACAGGAGTCGAGACCAAGTCTCCTGTCTCCCCAGCCACCTCCACAGCAGGTAGAGGAGGGTCCACCATCTTGGACAGAGTATTCCCCTCTGAAAGAGTAGGGGAATTTCCCCAGTGTCCTGGCCAAATTTCTCCTATTCACTAAAAATACCACCGACAGCTTAATCTGTTTCAATTTCAGTTGCTTACCATCTTTATCCCCCACCCCCACCCTGGTCGCCCCTAAAAAGGGACTTCTAGGCCCAGTGGGCTTACCAGGTCAACAAAATTCAATAAATAAATAAATAAGATGTGCATGTTTCCTAAGTGTCCCTATAGTTTCAGGTCCTGGCCATATGTGTTCCTACAGTACTTTTAAAGCTATTGATGCTCTTGTACACGGGTTTGTTTGGAACAATAAGCCAGCCCGAATTAGAAGAGCCATTTTGCAAAAGGCCTTGAAAGAAGGTGGATGTGCTCTGCCACACTGCAGGTTTTACTACTGGGTGGCACAATTGGTTTATCTTCCCTCTCTCCACAGTGCACAACCTCCTTCCTGGCTTTCACAGGAAGAGGATGACATAGGTACCACTTTCCACAAGGGACTGTTGTCCCCTGTTCTGTCAGGCAGCGCACTCCCAGATTCTTAACGCCTACACAAAAAACCTACTGAGAGTTTGGCAGAGAGCCCACCAACACTTGCATCATCAGGCCACCCTGTCTCCATATGCCTCACTCATTACCACTTTCAAGTACTGAAAAAACTATATGGGCCTTATTGAGGTGGTCCCACCTGGGAGTGCAAACAATTAATTCCCTATATGAGAGCTCTCATCTCATTAATTTTCTTCAATTGTGGAACAAATATGATCCCCCTAAGGGTGACTTTTTTGTATACTTGAGAGTTTAGTAGTGGATCTCGACTTTGGCCCCTCGAGGTGTGATGAACAATGGTGGCTCTGATCTGGAGGAGCTACTTTCCCACCCGTCCTCAAACTGTAAACTTATTACAGCCCTCTACAAACTTTTCCTTGACTTGCCCTTCTCCATTGATAGGTGTTAAGGCAAGGTGCGAGAATGATCTTGGGCTCCACAACACAGGTAGCATGAGGAAGAGAGCCACAAACCATTATAATCATGGAGCCATCACCAACTGCCTCTGCCAGATTCGGCTATTCTTCATTGTGCCTACATGACCCCCTCTACGCTGCACAGGTATTATCCTGACAAATCAAAGATGTGCCCAAAATGTGAAATAGAGGTGAGTGATTTTTATTAATCTGCTCTCCTGTGGCCAGGTTTTGGACAGAGGTACATTCAATAATGCATAAAGTTCTAAAGCATCCCCTCTCTATGGCTCCCGAGGAACTACTGTTGGGTGCAGACACTAGCACCTCTCTTACATCACATCTCAGGAGATTGTGGGATCTGGCCTTATTGAATGGAAAAAAGATAATCACACAAACCTGGCTAAGCCAGAATCCACCCACTATTGCCCAATGGAGTCATAATTTGTACTGCTGCCTTTAATTATAGAAAGCACAGCACAGAGCCAATGGCAATTACTTGGCCTAAAAGGCAATATGGGAACCCCTGGAAACAGCTATAGAAGAGGGTGCATTCCCAATATAATGTGAGGAACTATGTCTTTTAAGAGAGGGGTATCCCTATGCTACTACCTGTATTGTGTACTCTACTCATATGCTCCTCCCTGGGGGACCATAGTCTTCCCGGAGAGTGATTCATATGGTTTGTTTAACTGTACCCGCTTGTTATAATTTTGTGTACTTAATATCCATGCAATGATGAATATATGCGTGTTTCTATCACTACTGTTGGTTTCTATCACTGTAGCTGTTTGCAATTGCTGTATGGCTTATGTAACTGCTTTATGTACATTTTTGCCTCCTTGTTATAAATAAAATTTACAAAAAAAAACAACTTTTTTTCTTTAAAGGGACACATCAATTAAGGCCTAAAAAGAACTTTGTTTATAAATCAGTAGGGCCTCCACTGGGCTTCATTTATGGTATAAGAGACTCTGAGCATGAGATCTGGGTGAGAGGATTGTGAGACAAAGCTGAGTGGTTCTCGCTGTCCAAACCTCATGAAAGGAATATATTTTATTATAAATCACTTGCATAAGCAAGAGTGATCTATTATACATTTCTAGTCTTTTTTTCATGTCTTAAGTTAAATAAAGCCATCCCCCTTTTGAGCTCTGGAACAAGCCACTCTTAATATTCCTGCATGAGAGACCATTAAAAGCAAGTTAAGAGGTACAGTGGCTCTGTGCAACAAATGGATGAAATCACCAAGTGACTTATAATATCATAAAAAAGAGATTTGACTATCCTTTAAACTCAGAAGCTTGATTCTGTATTTGAGATATGTATCATAATGATAGTGGGATGGCCCTTTTAGATACAATGCTTCATTTTCTAGGGGGTTCCTTGGTAAAATTAGGATACAAACTATTTACGTTGCAGTGCAGTACAGTGAGATAAATGGTTATAGGTTACAGTGGTGAGAACTTATGAAACTTTCACCCATGAGGATAATTGCCTAAGATAAAACATCTTGTCTGCAAAAGGATCCAGGAGAAAAAGGGGATATGTTTGTTTTAAAATCTTAAATTTTGTGCAGCACCCTGAGCCTTCTGGAAAGGGCACTTTATAAGTAAAACTTGCCTTGCCTTGCCCTAGTCATTTACTTGCACGTGTATTGCATGCAAACACATAATATTACACAAACAAACATTGAGGATGGCAATATATTGTGAGTAAAAAATGTACTTTCATCCTTTGCAAGCACATACTGTATACAAAGCAGGATTAAACCATTTCAGCTACAGTATATAATAGTTTTAAGGCACAGAAACCTAGAAAGGTGTCAACAGAAAAAGACTCGAAGTCCATCTTGTCTTCCCATTTTCTTACCTGAGCCAAACCAATCTACCATTGGTTGTGCCTAGGCTGAGAGTCCCTCAGAAGTTTAACCACTTCCCTTCTCCCCTCACTCTCCATCCCCTTTGGTTTGTTTTCACCAACACATTATAGGTGTCCAGTACTCTTGTGACACTTATTACTGTCTTAGAGTTTACCACCTCTCTTGGCAAACCATACCATCTATCCACCACACTTTCTGTGAAGTTCTGTCTTACATCCTGCCTGAAACCAGTTTATACTCATGTCCCCTTGTTGCTGATCCCACACTATACTTAAACAGGTCATGACATTGTCATGTTTATCCCCTTCAGATTCTTAAAGGTATCTATCATGTCCCCCCTCTCCCTTCTGGCATCCAGCAAACACATGTTAAGGCTTGCTAAATGATCTTCATATGATTTAAATTACTGACTCTGTATCATCTTTTTAGCCTGCTCTAGACAGATTCTATGTGGTCTTCATACTTTTACAGGTATGGGCTCCAGAACTGAACACTATACCAGGGTTCATTTTTGGGTGGGGGGATTGTGGCAATTGACACACGTTTTTTAATTTGACCCACCTTTTCTTCTCCCTTGGGGACAACCTGCTCACTGTTTATTTATTTATTTATTTATTTATAGTTCTTGAAACAACCTTTGAGCATAGGCTCTTTTACAAAGGTTCCATGTCATGTAACGATTCACAGGCACAAACCAGAACACAGATACAATAAAATACATGTAAGAGAAAGTTTACCATTATTAACAAGAATTAAACAGCTGACCTCCTATGGGTGTCAGAGGGAGTAGGAACACAGCAAAGTTCAGCAAGTGCCGCCCTCCAGCTGACCTCCTATGGGAGTCGGAGGGAGCAAGAATAGAGCAAAGTTCAGGAAGAGCTCCACCTCCAGTGGGGACAGGCTAGAGGGGTAAGGAGCAGCCACAAACCAAGAGGCCTTGTCAAACAGCAGGTTAGGTAGAGGAGAAGCTAGGAGGGCAGGGCGTGTTTCTGGAGGGGCAGGTGGGCCGAAGAGAGGGGGAGATAAAGAAGAAGGGGATGGGGGAGATGGTGGTGGGGAACAGGAAGATGGGGTGGGGGGCATGGGGAGATGGGGGGTGGGAAGGCATGGTCAAGGAGATATGACCCAGCCCAAGGCAGATGGGGGAAAACTCAGGGAGCCAAATCAGGGGGCAGCCAGGGGGTGAGGTGTCAAGCATTCAGCAAACATTCACAATGCAGTACTGGAGGCAAGGTGGTGCTTGAGTTTGGACTTGAAGTTAGAAAGACTAGGAACATTGTGAACAACCTCAGGAATCTCATTGAGCCAAACAGGGTCTCTATAGGAGAAGGCACGTTGACCAAGTGCAGTTTGTTGAACAGATACAGAGAGTAACCCCACCCACACACATTTTAAACTGTTATTTTATAAAGCAAGGCTCGATTCAACAATATGACCCATTATTTTGTACATTTGACCCTTACCTTTTATACCCAGTGGGTCAGAGTCCAAAATAAATAAATATCTGAAATGAACCTTGCAGTATTACAGTGGTGTGGCCTCACCAGTGATCCATAGAGGGGTAAAAGTACTTATTTTCTCCTATGCATCCCAACATCCCGTTTGCCTTCCCAAGTACTCTGGTGCATTGGGCCACTGACTTGAGGCTATCACTAATGATGATCCCCAAATCCCTTTGCTCTGTGCTCAGACAGAATTTCAATTCCCTAGCCACTAACCCATCTTTGGGTTACCTTTGCTTATGTGTATAACTTTGCACTTTTTCCCACTAAGTTTCAATTGCCATACTTGAACCACCCCTTCACCTTTTTTTAGGTCAGTCTTCATGTCCTTGACCCCCTAATTGGAGTCTACCCTGCCACAGAGCGAGTGTCATCTGCTTGGAAGCAATTTCCCTTCATTCCTTCCCCTGTGCAGCAGATAAACACATTAAACAATGCTGGTCTGAACACTGACCCTTGTGGTATCCCACTTGTGACCTCCTTTATCTCTGAATGTTTCCCATTTACAATCACCATCTGGGTCCTTTCACCTAGACAATTTGCCACCCAAAGGGTTAACTTTGCCCTTACCCTTTGATCTCCGGGCCATCTATAGAGTAATGAGTCAAAAGCCTTACTAAAATCTAGATCAGAAGTTATCACACTTTGTCATAGTGAGCCTCACCCAAACTTTGGAAAAGATCTTGAGCCTCCCCTAATATAGAAATAATTTTGGGCCTCCCCATAGTTAGAACAACTAACATACTTTGCACATTACAGGAAGAATACAATGAAGTGCATGTGAGTAGTTGAGTTTATTCTCATTTTATTGAACTTATTATTCTCCCTCTCTATAACGCCCCTCCCCAGGTCAGCCTACTCACTCTACACTTCTGGCCCAGATATTGAAAAGGGTTGCACATGGCGCAACAGCGTTGCGCCATACACAACCCACTGATGCGCCCTGGCATGATATTCAAAAGGGAAAAGTGAACCACACAAATCCCAATGCGCCGGAGTGCATCAGTTATGTATGCAGGCACAGCTAGGGGGGGCATGCCCATGCAAACCTGCACAGCCCAATATTCAGCCCGGGATGTGCAGAGTCATGCATGCGCAACCCCTACCTGCACCTGCACAAAGTTAAGCCCAAGAAAAAAGGAACAAATGATGGCCACCCACAGGTGAGCTGCCGCATTGCAGGGTGCAACATGGCAGCTGCCACCTGTGGGTGGCCACCTGAGTTCCTGCTGCAGCTGGCGGCACCCCCCCATGCCTCATCGCGGGCATCCGTGTAAAGACACCCCCATCCAATATCCCTGGTGGTCAAGTGGACCCCTATGTGCCCAATCGCGGGCATCGGTATAAACCCCCATCCAATATCCCTGGTGGACCAGTGGACTGCACTCTGCCTGATTGCGGGCATCTTTAAAACATATAACAGTCCTATTACCATGGTGGTCTAGTGTACCCCTCCCCACCCACCCACTGAACTCCACTGACCGCCCCCCGGTCAGCGGCGGGTGGTTGCCTCACCCCACCGACTGACGGCAGTGAACTGCCGCCCATTGGTTCACAGCATAAGCCAATGGGTGCAGCCCGTCCTACTACAACACCGAGCTGTCAGTTGGCGGGCAGCAGGCGGATGGTAGCTGCCCGCCAGCTGACCGGCGGGGGGAGCGGGGCAGTGGGACTCAGTGAGTGGGTGGGAAGGGGGGTACACTAGACCACCAGGGTAATAGGACTGTTCTATGTTTTAAAGATGCCCACGATCAGGCAGAGTACAGTCCACTGGACCACCAGGGATATTGGACGGGGGGGGCATTTATACCGATGCCTGCGATCGGGCACATAGAGGTCCACTGGACCACCAGGGATATTGGACGGGGGATTTTCTTTTAGACGACTGCCTATGATCGGGCTGCAGGGGGCATTGGTCCCCAATGGCTGCTGCCTGGCAGGGTGCCAGGCGCAAGTCGTCGGGGATCGGTGCACCTGCATGCTAATGTTATGCAAATGGAGCCATAATGACATGCAAATGGCCCCATGTGCACCTTGCATAAATTATGGACCCATTTGCATGTCCCCTTTTGAATATCGCAGGTGCTGTGCATGGCGCAATGGCACTTGCGCTAGCGCATCTCCATGCTCCACTCTGGCCATTTGCACTGGCGCAGTGCCACCGCGCCATGCCCAGTGGGGGTAGTCAGGGTGCAATATTCAAAGCTGCTGCGCCATGGCGCAGCTCCATTGAATATTGCCCAGGCCACACCCCTGCGCAACAAAGTTGAGTTGCGCCCAGGCTTGCGCCACAGCCTGGCGCAGTTTGAATATCTGGGCCTTCTGACTTTTGAACTCTATTTACCCCTCACTGCGATACCTCCATGAGTCAGATTGCTTTCTTAGCCAGTTTTACCCTGCTCTTAAACACCTTCTCAGGGACCATTTTGCTCCCTCCTGCTCTTGCTCCTAGTATCTCTCTGCTTAGCCTTTGTATTTGTCCTTTTCTGCAGCCAGTATAATGGGTCAGTTGTTAACCTTTTTCCTATTCATTTGCATTATTTTGAATTTTGTTTTGCACAGTTTCCAAGAATTGTATTTTCCCCATGTCATACCAGGAAACAAGTGCTTGTTGGGCTTGTCTTTCCTGGTAACCATTTTGTACATAAATTCGCATGCCATTATTCTCTTTCACTGTGCTGCATCCTTTCACATGAAGCATCCAAAACTTGACATTAAAATATAGTACATTTTAAGGCTTGCTTGAACCTCCCCTGGAACAGGTTGGGTCCTCCCCTGGAAGGCTGGCCTCACCATTTGAGAAACCCTGATCTAGATACAGCGCATCGACTGCCTAGTCCTTCTTCACAGGTCGTGTTACCAAGTGGAAGAACACAATCAGGTTTGTCTGGCATAACCTTAGCTTCATGAAGTAGTGCTGCCTCCTGTCTTGGAGCCAATCCACAAAAAGAAATTTTATCTGATGCCCCTTAATGATAGTCTCCAGAAGCTTTATCACTACAGATATCAAGCTGTTTGGTCTGTAGTTTCCCTGGCCATCCCTGATCCAACTTTTGTGAAGTGGGGGCTTCATACACTCTTCTCCAATCCACTGGAATTGCCCCAGTCTCCTGGGAATAGTTGAACAAGATTGCCAAGGGCTATGAAAGTTCCTGCCCCAATTCTTTCAACATGCTGGGCTGAAACCCATCTAGACCTGGAGACTTATTCACCCTAAGTGCCCTTAGTCCCTTAAACACTCCATCACCTAACTCCAATCCCAAGTTCAAAGTGGCATTCAGACTGACCCCCCCCCAATGTTGCCTGCCTACCACAGTCAAGGAATAGGCCCCCCATCTCTATCATGAATGTTGAGCAAAAATAGTCATTGAGGATGTCAGTCTTCTTTCCATTCTCATCTATGCATGCATTTCCTAATTTTAGCCTCACAATTCCCTCCTTGGTATTCCCTGGTATTCCAATTCTTTTGATATACTGAGAAAGGCCTTTAATGTTCCATTCCCCACTCACTGTCATCCATTCCATCTCTCCCTTTGCCCTCCTTACGACTCTGCTTGCCTCCTTCATTTTCACTAAGTATGCCTCTCTATTGCACTCAGATTGACCCCCCTAACATTTTTTAATGCAGTTCTCTTTGTCCAGAGTGTGTCTTTCACTTTCCTGGATAAGCAAAGTTGTCTGTTTCAGGCAGACTTTAGTCATGACCAAAAGATTACATTTAATGAGTTCCCATAGCTCCTCTACTTCCTCAAATCTTTCCATACCTTCAATTTATCTCAGAGGGTCTCCCACATTTTTCTAAAAGCTAATCCCTGAAATCCAAGACCTTTGCCCTAGACTTTGTCTTTTGGTCATCTAGGACAAGGTGAATCAAGCCGAGTTCTGTTCACTGGTGTAGCATAAAAAGAGCAAAACAAAAACAGCACATACAAAGCAGCGCTTCTCCTTTGAGTAACCTGGTATTTACAGTGCTTGTCATTTCGTTAGCCAACGGCATAATCCCTCTCCCTGAGTTGTGCCCCTCCACAGAGTTAGAAATATGAGATCTGCCCCTCCATTGTGTCCCCCAGTCCGAGTCCACCGCTCCTCCAAGACAGTGAATCCTATCAGGGCATTCGCCATCCTTGCTTGGTGCTGTTTTTCCACTCATGGTTTTCCATTTCACTGTTTTGCCATCACTGTTATTGATCAGCAAGGTTTTGTGGATGTGATTTGCACATACTGTAGAACCGTGTTCACTCATCCCCAGGGGTTTATCGGCCCTAACCTCTTCCACTATGTACTGGTTTGGCAGAAGCAGATCAAGGATGGATCCCTCCCTTGTGGGTTCTTTCACTCACTGTACAAGGAAGCTCTACTCATAAATCTACAAGTATCTGGCTCTTTGCACTCCTATCTGTTGATGTTTCTCAGTCCACACCTGGGTTATCAAAGTGGAACAGTTGGCACTAAAAGGCCCACATCCAGAAGTGGAGCTGGACCCAATTTGCACTTTGTGTGCAAAAAGCATTTTTTACACACTAATTACTGCAGTATACTAGATAGTATCAGACTGATTCTGTAGACTTGCAAGCTGAAATGTTTTGAAGTACAAATTCCAGAATCCCCTGCGGCTGACATCAGATGATGGCTGCAACAGTGGTAGATTCAATAACTTGCAGTGCATGTTAAAGTTTTTTATAAGCTCTGATCTTTTGTTTGCTGGGCCTGCTGATCTCCCAGGGCTAAGTATATGTGATGTAGATCACTCAGGTCCCTTGACACTAATGCCCTTCTACACAAATTTGCTACCTCTGACTGGCCCCCTATCTATTCTGCCACGAACATTGACACTTCGCTGCTCCGCTTTCATGCCATATTTATGCACACATGGAATACTTACGCCCCTCTCAGGAAGTCAAGGGTAAAACATTCTCACCACCCTTGGATTACTCCTGACCTTACTGATTTATGCAAGTCATGAGACGAAGCTTGGGTCTGCTATAAATCCTCTCACTCCCTGTTGGACCTTAAATCCTATCATTCACTCAGGAACTCCTGCACTAAGGCTGTCTATGCTACAAAAGCCTACTACTTCAAATCTACCGTAACCTTCAGTCTATTTATTTATTTGCTTTTGTTAACCGGGTAGGTCACACTAGACATCCAAGTGCCTATTTTCAGGAGAGACCTGGGAGGGTTACAAAACCGGTTACAGAGAGCTTACATACAATCATGAGTGAAGTTTACATTGAGAGGCGGGATGAGCATACACGGGGGGGAGAGAGAGTTGAGTGCAACAAACAATAAGTTTTAAGCTAAGGTTTACAACAGTATACTTGACAGCTTGAACAGGGCTGTCGTGGAAAGCTAACATGTGGAGACAATACAGTGCAGGAGAACCTATAGTGCACAATAACAGAGATACAGTTCCCCAAGGGGTAAGTACACCGGGGGAAACAAAGTTTGGATATACCACATTGCAGGTCGGTGCATGGGGGGAGACTGACCTTACACCAGACAGTAGATCTAAACAGAGTACAAGTGGCAACGGGGGGACCATACCACCCGAGGGTATAACAGGCTCAGGTGAGGCATGTTGCAATTACAGGGCCCAGGCCGGGGGTTAGATAACATTAATAGTACCCCTTGGGAGGGGAGGGCCTGTCACAACGTATCAAAGCGTGAATTAGACAGAGAAGCATAAACAAGTGGAGAGACCCCTCAGGTAACTCCATAGGGAGGATTTGAAGCCCAGATGGGAGGAGGAGGACTGAGTACAGGCCGGGAGCGAGTTCCAGATTTTTGGGGCATAGGTGGCAAAAGCACGGTCACCTGCCTGGGTACGGGTTCTGGGAACCAGGCGGTCAAGGGTTGCTCTCGACCGGAGAGGGTAGGAGGAGGTGTCGGGAGTGGGGGGGAGGGCAAGGGATACAGGAGTACCAGCCCTGACAATGTTGTCAATGAGTTCCCAACAACATAGGTGCGGTGTTTCTCAGGGGTAGCCAATCTAGCTGAAGTAGAGGTCACATCGATGAGTTGGGGGGCCTAGCGCAAAGCGGCAGATATTATTGTAGGCTGTATCCCACTTTGAGAGGCAAGATTTGGGCGTGGGGCAAGCGACTAGCCCACTGAAGAAGATGGGAGAAGGACCCCCTAGCCAGGGCAACACGAGCCGCGGGTTAACAACCTTTTGCTCTATAGGCTAGGCCCAGTTTGCCATTCAGTAGTCCTACAGACATTTTGGATGTGTAGAGATCCAGTTGAGGGTCAGCGTGATACCCAGGTATTTGACAGCAGCCACCGTCTGCAATAGGGAGCCATCAGCCCCGAGGATTTTGAGCGGGGCGGGGCAAGATTTCAACTTGCAGTGGGACCCAAAAAGCATCACTTGGGTTTTTTTGAGGTTGGTAGTAAGCCTACATTCGGCCAACCAGTATTGGATCTGCTCGAACTCGGAGTTAAGTTGTGAGTTAATGGTGGTAATGTCACGGGCGCTTGACAGAACAACCAGGTCATCCACATATAAGGTGGTGTGACCATGGGAGGTGATGGACGGCAGCTCATTGATAAAGAGGGAGAAGAGAGTGGGGCCAAGGACCGACCCCATGGGAATCCCGCACAGGACATCAATGAGGCGGAAGGGGGTATGGTTGAAGTTGGTATATTGCTTCCGACCGGAGAGGTAGTTGAGGAACCAGCTGTGAGCAGGGGGGGAGATACCAAGTGAGAGAAGGGTGGAGCTAAGAAGAGTGTGGTCAACCCTGTCGAAAGCTTTGGAAAGGTCAACAAAGATGGCACCAGCGAGGTTTCCCTGATCAGTAGCGGTTCTAATCGTCGAGGATACAACAGCAAGGGCAGTAGTTGTGCTGTATCCTTTTCTGAATCCATGTTGGGCAGGGGAGAGAAGGTTGTGTTCTTGTAGGTAACCGGAGAGCTGAGTGGCCACGACCTTCTCCAGGATCTTCGAGGCGGCCAACAGGATGGCGATGGGGCGATAGTTGAACGGATCTCTGGGGTTACCTTGCTTTAGCACAGGTGTAACCTTGGCAATTTTCCAGAGGTCCGGGATAATGCCAGTGGTTAGGTAGGAGTTGATGATGTGTGCTAGCGGCCGGGCTAGAAGGGATGCCCCAAGCCTGAGTAATCTAGGTTCTAGGCAGTCGTGCCCCGCCCCGCTGTGGGGAAGAGGTGGGCAAGATGCCCCAGTATCTCAGCGGCCGACACGAGCTGAAGGAAGAAGGGGGTGGGACTTGGGACCAGGCGGGGGACGCAAGCGAGTGAAGGGTGGGGGGGCTGAAGTTGAGAGAACGCAGCGTTGAAGGCGTTAGAGATTGTGAGCTGGTTATTACAGCTGACCCCATCTATGAGCAGGTCAGTGGGTTGCACTTTAGCCAAAATCCCAACAGCATTTCTGATGCTCTGCCAGAAACTCCTCTGGTTGCTGGCAGAAGAGAGCAGGGCCGATCGGCAAGCTTCACTTTTTGCTGCCCGGATGGCTTTTTTACAGGAATTTCTGAGCCTTCTGTATGCAAATAGGTTGGTGTCACTTAGGGAGGCTTTATAGGCCCACCAGCTTTTATCCCTTTGCTTCATTAGGGAGAATAGGCCCTCGTGAAGCCATTTAGTGATGGCACCCTTAACCCTCCTTTTTGTGAGGGGGGCATGTTTGTTCTGAACAGGGATAACCTTTGATAGAAAAATATCCAGGGCTAGGGCTGGGTCCACTGAGGCGGTGACCCCAGACCAGTCAATAGAGTCTAACCTTAACTCGCTTTCAAAATTCTGGCAGGTTATACACTTCCTCTTTATTACCCCTGCTCAGTCTACTACCCTTGCCCTCCTGGTGGATGGCTCACTGGTCTCTGTCCCTCCCTCCCTGGTCTCTGATCCTCCCTCAGTGGCTGCTCACTTCAATAAATGTTTCACTGGCAGTGTTCTATCCTCTGGTGTCTCTCCTGGCTCATCTCCCCTCTGCCCCCTGATACTTCCCTCTCCCCCCACCTCATCTGTCTGAAGGTTTTCAATTCTCCAGTTTCTCCCCAGGAAGTCTTTCTTGCCCTCACCTTACTCTACCCCTTAAAATCCAGCCCTAGCGGTCTGGACCCAAACTTCTACAGATCTCTGATCTGGCAATATTCTCTCCACTTGTTCACATTCTGAACCGCTCCTTCTCTTTCCATACTATCCCTCAGGCCTGGACATTGGCAAAGGTTCTGTCACTGCACAAAGGAGGTGACTCCTCCTCCCCTGAAACTACCAGCTGATCTCTCTCCTTCCCTGCTTTGCAAAGCTGCAAGAGACTGTTTACTCCCAGCTTGCTGATTTTCTGCACTCCTCTAACTACCTCTCCCCTTTTTAATCTGACTTTAGGAAGCACCACTCCATTGTTTCCTCCCCGCTACACATAACAGACTTTATCCTCTCTGGGATGGATCAGGGTCATAACACCATACCAATATTCATCAACTTGACCAAAGCCTTTGACTCAGTGTCCCACCCTCTCCTCCTCAGTAAAGTAAGCACAGTTGCTGTCCCAGCCTCTGCTGTGGACTGATTCCACTCTTATCTCACAGGCCATCAATAGTTGGCTCATGTGTGGTAACCTGTTCCCCTGTTACCTGGGAGCACAACAAAGTTAAGTGTTTTGCTCAGGGTCACACAGTATGCAAGAGGGGCCTGTGGAATTCAAAACCAGATTTCCAGGTTTGTAGCTCAGTGCCCTTAAAGAGCTAGTGTACTGCCTGGTATTAATAGCAATTTTCAGATGCAGTCAGCTCTATCACTTCTTATATTGAAGGGGGGGTGGCGAGTGGTTAGCTGGTAGACAGGGGTCCCGAAGTGGGAAGCCTGACAAGCTTACCCCCCTAGTTAATGGAGAAGGCAAAGGGGAGGAGACATGAGGGGGAGAAAGGAGGGAGAAGGATTAGAGAGTGGAAGGGAGTGGATTGGAGAGTGGTCTCACCGAACGCGAGGAGCCTCAGAAACAAGTCAGATGAGTTTCAGGCCCTATTGGCAGAGGGGAGGGTGGATATTGTGGCTATCATGGAAACGTGGGCCATCCAGTACCAGGACTGGGAGTTGATGGTCCTGGGTTATAGGATATTCAGAAAGGATAGGATCATGAAGATAGGGGGTGGAGTGGAGATTTATGTACAGGAGGGGATAAGGTGTGCAAGGGACGAGGGGGAAGAGGGCAGGACAGAGGCCCTATGGATGCATTTTTAGGACTCAAAAGGCAGGACATTGAGGATGGGGGTAGTTTATAGACCACCAGCTCAACTGGAAGACCTGGACAGCGAGTTTGCTGAGCAAATCCAAAGGGTCTGCAGGAAGGGTAACACAGTGGTGGGGGGGACTTCAACCTACCTGGGGTGGATTGGAGTACCCCAACCACCGCAAGTGCAAGGGAGCAAGTCCTGTTAGAGGTGTTTCAGGACAGCTTCTTGATGCAGTTGGTCAATGGGCCAACTCAGATAGGAGATACTCTGGACCTTGTACTGTCCAATAGGGAGATGGTAAGGGATCTGGGGGTAGAGGACCCACTGGCGGGGAATGATTACTAGTCAGTGTGGTTCACACTCAGCATGGGGAGGGAAGCTGGGGGTACAGGCACCAAGGTGATAGACTTTAGGCAGGCAGACTTTAAAAACATGGGGGAAATTCTGGCAGGGCACCTGGAGGGGATTCAACCAGGCTGGGACACAAGTCAGAAATTGGATTTCATAAAAAAGGGGCTAGTGGAAGCTATGGGGGCATGTACTAGAACACAGAGCAAGAAAGGGAGGGCAAAGAAGCTCAATTGGATAACTCAGGGAGTCAGGAAGGGGGGTGAGGTCCAAAAGAGAGGCATTCCAGAGGTTCAAAATGTCAGGGAGGGGAAAAGACAAGAAGATATATATGAAGAAATCCAGAGAGCCCACCAAACTAGTCAGAGCAGCCAAGGCTTCCAGGGAGCTGAGGTTAGCACAGGGTATTAAAATTGGAGAAAAGGATTTCTTCAGATACATAAGGGAAAGAAGGAACAACAAGGACCAAATAGTGAGGATAAAAAAGCATCGGGGGTGGAGAGAGGGGGGAGGATCAGGCAGAGGCATTAAATGAATACTTCTGTTCTGTATTCAAGCAAAAGAAAGTGGAGCAGATACCACAGGGCAGGGGTGGAGTAGGCGGGGGGAGGGGGTGTCAGATGTGAGGATTACTGAGGACAGGGTACTGGAAGGACTGAGGGCACTGAGGGTGAACAAGACACTTGGGCCAGACGGCATTCATCCTTGGGTACTCAAGGAGCTGGCTGAGGTTCTGGCAGGGCCACTGGCAGACCTATTCAATATTTCCCTGGACATGGGATGCATACAACAGGACTGGAGGATGGTCCATGTGGTGCCCAACCACAAAGGTGGCCGAAAGATGAACCTGGAAACTACAGACCAGTGAGTCTCACAGCAATCATGGGGAAGCTCAAGGAGACAATCCTGAAAGAGAGGCTGGTGACCTTTTTGGAGGACAATGGACTCCAGGATGGGCATCATCACAGGTTTGTCTTAGGCAGATCCTGCCAGACCAACCTCATTGAGTACCACGATTGGGTGACAAGGGAACTAGACAAGGGTCATGCAGTGGATGTCCTGTATTTGGATATCAGCAAGGTCTTTGACTCTGTGCCGCACAGGAGGCTGGTGGAAAGCTGGAAGCTGTGGGGACAGGAGCAAAGACAGTGAAATGGATAAAGAATTGGATAAGTGGTAGGCAGCAGAGGGTGGTGGTGGGAGGGGAATTCTCAGAACTGAGGGCAGTGGCAAGTGGGGTGCCACAGGGATCGGTGCTGGGGCCAGTGCTGTTTGGGTTTTTCATAGCTGATATCTCACATGGGATCCGATGAGCAGCCTGTTTGCAGATGACACAAAAATGGGAGTGGTGGTTGATGACAGTGAGGGATGGAAGAGTGTACAGAATGATGTAACTAAACTGCAGGAATGGTCAGAAACATGGCAGCTGGGGTTCAGTGCTAAGAAGTGCAAGGTAATGCACTTCAGAGCAAAGAACCAGGGGAGGGACTATCATCTGGGAGGAGTACAGTTGGGTAGCACCATGGAGGAAAAGGACCTAGGGGGACTTATAACAGGGAGCATGAACAACTCTGCTCAGTGTAGGAAGGCAGCAGCAAAGGACAACAAGATGCTGGGGTGCATAGTGAGGGGAATCTCCTCCAGAAGTAAGGAGGTAGTCCTCTCCCTGTACAGGTCACTAGTCAGGCCTCTCCTGGAGTACTACATGCAGTTCTGGTGCCCATACCTGAGGAAAGATGTCAGATTTTTGAAGGGGGTGCAGTGTAGTGTGACAAAGATGATCCAGGGATTGGAGGACAAGCCATACAAGAAAAGGCTGAATGTGCTAGATATGTATTCACTGGAGGAGAAGAGGGATATGGGGAAACATGATTGAGACCTTTAAGTACTTGAAAGGGATGAATAAGACTTGAACAGAGGAGATCTTCCAGTTAAGAAGAGGAAGGGACATGAGGGGGAACAGTCTCAGACTCGGGGGGGGATTCAGGGGGGAGATAAGGAGACAGTTCTTCATGGAAAGGGTGGTGGGCAAGTGGAACACTCTACCACAGCAGGTGGTGGCCTGTAAGATGGTGGGCAGTTTCAAGAGGGGATGGGATAGGATGAGGGGGAAGGGTAAATCTAAGGATGGGAGGAGTGGGGGGGCAGCTGCGAGATGAGGGGCTAGCTGCACAATCGAACAAACTCGACAGACCATAAGGCCTATTTCTGCTGGCATTTTCATATGTTTGTATATCTAAAGTATTTTTTTTCTTTTCTGTTTGCTTTTCTGTTTCCTAATTAGAAGATTTTCCACCTGGCAGTACTGCACTGATCTGTGCAGCAGCACGCTGTTTGGAGGATAAAAAAAGTCAGTTCTGTTCCTCCCACTACATCACCAGAAATGTGACCAAACACAATGAGGCACCACAACCCTTGTAGCCTGACCAGTGACTTTCATAAGTTACCAATCAAAATGCAGGAAATTGTGACATCATTAGTAACCAAGAAGCACCAATTCCTGCTGTTTCATATAAAAGAGAATAATCTGGCAGTAAGAAATGGTTCTCCTTGGTTACTAGTAATGCCAGAGTGTAGTTTCAGTGTTGATGAGGCATTGGGAGGAATAGAAATTACTTTTTTTTTTCAGCCTGCAGACAGAGTGCTGCTTCATACACCATCCCAGTACTGCCAAGTGGAAAATCTTATAATTAGCAAACAGAAAGGAAAAAATACTTCAGATATAAGACGTGATAGCTGACTACACCTGAACGTTACTATTAATACCAGGAAGTACACTGACTTTTTAACCACTACACTATACTGCCTCCTGTAAGGTAGATTTGCCAGTAAAAGTGTTTATTGTGAACCTCTGTTGTATTATTTAATTAAGTTTCTGTTTCCCTTAAGAGCTCAGTTTTTTGCCATTCTTGAGCTGCATTTTCTGTGATAAATGTAACTGTTCATGTCAGAGCTTGTTACATTCATCAAATTATCCCCCAATCTCAAAATGGTTGTGTTTTTCTTATTTGAAAGTGCCACCAGCTCCCCCAATCTGCCATCTTGAACTATTCATTACTGGAGCCCTGCACACCCATACCAGGATGAACACTGGCCTGCCACCTAAGGTGGTGTCCCAGATTCCCTGATGTTCACACATCACGGGTGAGGGGTCGATTTGTAGTCCCAAACTGCATTTTGATGCAGTCACCATTAGGATGAGGTGATGTCTAATTAGGCTTACAAAAGCTTTTATAGTATATGGTTAGGGCTTATTATTTATGGAAAATGGTGATTTACCAAATCTTGTTATAGGACAGTTCAAAGGTCAAAAAAGTTGTTGTACTATCATTCTGACATCACATTGATAGTACAACAACTTTTTAGCCTTGAACTGTCACCTTATAGGCTAACTCGGCTGGCTCAAACAGGGGAAAAAACGGAAACATGGTGGCACAATTTAGCGACCGCCGATCAGTGGAGCCTCCTAGATTTGACACAAACAGCCTCACATGGCTCCGTGCCACAGAAGTTTTTTTAAAATTTCATTTTAAAAAGGCACAAAGCCAAACCAGAAAACTGGAAACGTGAGAGCGAGCAGGAGTGTGGAGAAGCCGTGATGGGTTGTGGGGGGGAAGCAGGCGAGAGCAGGAGCTGCAGCAACTAATGCAGAGGTAACAAAGAACCGGGGGGAAAAAAAGAGACACAAAAAAGTAAAAATTAAATAAGCCTTTACCGTATAATATATAAAATAGTAGATAGGTGACCATCTCAGGAGTTGATGGCATCAGGGAGACCTCTCGAGCTTCAGTCTTGAGGTCTCTATGATGTCATCAACTCCCTTAATGGAAACATAGCCTTGTTGTGGATGGTCACCAATCCACTATTCTATATGTTCCAGGCACTCAGTTCACCAATGTAGCTGTTACCCTCATCCTGAAGTAAACACTTGTTACTCAGCTTACAGGGGACAAACTGCAACACAAAGAGACATGAATTTCAGAAAAACAAGTTACAAGTGCCTCTTGGTAGCAACAGCTGTGTGGTTGCTACAAGCTGCTTATGCTGGGGAATTGACGTTGAAGATATTTTTGGCCAAATTGGTAATTAAGATACCAAACACTGTGGGGTCTTTGTTCCATCATCACACTGTGTGTGTGGTGACTAAATGACATTCATCACAAAACTTTGACTTGTTTTCTCAGTAACAGTGAGAACTGTGCAAGGCAGGACAAATAATTAGCAGATTAGCAGGACAAATAACGGTGATCTGAATGTGTTCTAATTTATTAAGACTACTGTTTGTTTGTTTGTTACTAACTATGATGAATGCAACCACAGGTTCATTACAAATATTTAATATTTACTGTGTTTAGATATGCCTAATTGTTTTTATTCCTTGGGATGGGACAACAGTTAATATGCTGTTTAGACTGTTTTGTGGCCATGTGTTTGGGGGGTTGGTAGGAGAATGCATTTCTGTTTATTTGCTACAGGGGGTTGTAGGGGAATGTTTCTTTTTATTTGCTATGCTGGCCATAATACAACCAAATGTGTAGATCTAAACACACATGAATTAAAGGTCTTTTTTTAACAGATGATTTTGTGTTGCTGTAATGGTGGAACAGTAGCTCTCCCCTGTCCACGTGTGTTTGGTAACCAGCATTTGGCCACATTAGTCACCCTGTTATCTTTGTTTTAATGGGTTTGCAGATGTTCAGCCACACTGAGCACCATGTGGCTTCTCTGCTGTGGAGGGGGGCAGAACAATAGTGATTTAGGCCTGTGGGTTGCTAGATTTTCTGGGCTGCTCTCAGTTTGACCAAACATGAAACAGTTACTGACACCGTGAAGAAAACCGAAAAAAAATTAGGTACAATTCTGCCTGCATTCCATTTATATTTGACATATTTCTCCTCCCCATTTTTTATCACTAAGGAAATGTGCATGAATATATGATCTTTATCCCTTAGAGTTTCTTTAGAGATCATCTTCCTCTGTAGCTTACTCCCTACTTCAAGTCATAATCCTCTGTTGTGACATCACAATCCATTGCCATGGGAGTAACTATGATGTCACAAGCAGTGCTCTGCAACTTCATGTGGGAGAAAGCAGCAGGAATAGACAAACTCTTCAGGAGTAAAGATCCTGTTTTCATACAGATGACCTCAGTAATAAACAAGCATTTGTCAATGCTGAACATTGGTTCCTTGATAAAAAAAAAAGTGTTTGCAATTCTGAGCCCAAATTTTGAAGATTTCAACTTCTGCCCAATACATGATTTCACACTGCAACTACGAAATCACCTTTTGGGATGCAAAAAAATATTTTGGCCAGGATCTGAAAAATGACAGCTATGAATTCATGAGGTGCTGTGAAGAAATGGCTATGTTGAAAATTTGGGGTCAAAATATTGAAAAGTGTCAAAGTTACGAGCCTCTGTTCACAAATTTCAACACAGACTCATAACTTTATGATTTATTTTGCCAGCCTGCTCTTGCCCTGTGCACACACACAATCAAGTTGGGGCCAATAATAAAATGTATATGTGATTTCTGTGACTATAACATTTCTCTTTAGCCCCCAATAGTGTATCTCTCTTTCTTTTTCTCCTCTGGATGGTGGCACAAGTCAAAGACTTATTTTGCTGGTCTGCCCTTTCCCTGTGTACACACACAGCCACACTGGGGCCAAGAATAAACTTAATTTGTGATTTCTGTGACTATAACATTTCTCTTTGGCCCCCATTAGTCTCTCTCTCTCTCTCTCTCTCTTTCTCTCTCTCTTTTTCTCCTCTGGGTGGTAGTACAAGTCAAAGATTTATTTTGCCAGCCTGCTCTTGCCCTGTACACACGCAGCCTACTGGGGCCAAGAATAAACTTAATTTGTGATTTCTGTAACTATAACATTTTTCTTTGGCTCCCAATAGTCTCCCTCTTTCTCTTTTCTCCTCTGAATGGTGGCACAAGTCAAAGATTTGTTTTGCCTATCTGCTCTTACCATGTGTATACACACAGCCACACTGAGGCCAATAATAAACTTTATTTGTAGTTTCTGTAAGTATAACATTTCTCTTTGGCCCCCAATAGTCTCTCTCTCTGTCTTTTATTAGTTGCTGTAAGAGCAGCTGTGTAGGCGAGGCCTGAAATTTTTGTACAATAATTTTGAACATCCCTGGGGGCCGGGGATGCACAATTACACCAGCATCTGCCTGCCTCCCCCTTGCATGAGGCACCAGCGGTGGTGGTACCCCCAGCCTCCACCAGATGTGCACAGTGCAATGGACACTCTTCCCCCCCTCTCCTCAGAGAAGGACAGCAGTCCCTTAGACACTCAATCCTACTGCCCCCAGGCCTGCACTCCAACTCCCAAGTCCGTCTCCAAACCCAGGGCAGCAAGCAGATGCTTATATGTTGCATGATAACTTTGTCATTTTTTCACATTTTGATCCCAAATGTTCAACATAGTCTTCTTGTCACCTTACCTCATAAACCCCATGGGTGAAAATTTCTTGATCCCTGGCAAAACACCATTCTGCACCACAGATGCAGAAAAATGTATATGTTGAAAATTGGGAGTGAAAATATTAGAAATTGGCAAAGTTACCCACATGTGTAGGAAAATGTAAATGAGCACATGTAACTCAGGCGTGTTTTGATATTTTTGCTCCAAATTTTCAACATGGACTTTTCGGGACCCCATCTCATGAACAGTGGTACATCCATTTTGTCTCTTAGCCCTGAAAGGTGATTTTGTGCAAGGATCACGCCATTCCACACCACAGGTGCACAACCACATTTTGGGCAGGATGTGAGAAATGACAGCTGTACTGTTCATGAGGTGATGTGAAAAAATCTGTAAGTTGACAATTTGGAGTGAAAATATTAAAAATTCGCAAAGTTATGCACCTGCATAGAAACTGTGCAATGCATGCTCATAACACTGCCATTTGGGGGAATTATTTCACCAAATTTTTAATATGAGCTTTTTGGGACCACACCTCATGAACAGTGGCACTATCGTTTCATTACTAGGTCCCGAAAGGTGATTCCATACAGGGACCACAAAATCACCTTTTGGGACTGAGTAATGAAATGACATTGCAAGTGTTCATGAGGTGGGGTCCCAAAAAGCCCACGTTGAAAATTTGGTGCAAAAAGACCTACAAATGGCCGAGATACCAACATAAGTTCAAAACACTATTGACTGCCATTATACGGCACTTACCTTGATTCTTCAGTTTGCTGTTTGGCTTTGAAGAGTGCAGTCATGCCCCGGTCTACAGAAGATGCCAACCACTGACCTCCAGAGGTAAGTATGCGTAAGGGGGTGCGGGGAGCTGGATGCTCAGAGAAAGTTCAGAATGGAGAAAGGGGATGGGGGGGATGACGGGGGACCGTTTTCTTCTTTACAGGTTTACTTAAATAAAAAAAGATGCAGGACTGTTTTCTTTTTCAATGATAAAAAAATGTTTGGGGGCACTGGGGTGGGCTCCCCAGTGTTCCAGAGGGGTGGTGGGGAGTAACATAACTGGGGACACTGGGGGTGAGCTCCCCAGTGTTCCATAGTACAGGGGGGATTGCAGACACAAGGATTGGGCACCCTGATGTTGGACAGTTCTGGGGAGGATAGCCAACATGGAGATTGGGCAACCCGATGTTGGACACTGCTGGGGGGATTGCCAACAAGGGGATTGGGCACCCAATGTTGGACAGTACTGGGGGGATCACTGACATAGGGATTGAGTAGCCCAGTGTTTGGACACTACAGGAGAGGGGAATCTCTGACATGGGGATTGGGTACCCAGGCTGGGCTGAACGGTCGTGCAAATCAAAAGGCTGAAACCCTCTCGGATTAGAGCGGCTTCAGTCCTTTGAAGTGCATTACCATTCAGCCCACCCAGCAGAGAGTTGCATCAGGACCACACTTAGTGGTCATTGGGGTAGACGGCCGAGCCCCTGGTTCTGTGAACTACAATTTACTCGGCAGTGATGCCCCCGTCCGAAATTCTGTATTGCCACAATAAGTTGGTTTGCGCAAGTGCAACCAACATAAAAATGGGGAGGAGGAATACAGAACTAATGGGAAATACAAGCTGGACTATGTCTAAATATTAGGTTTTGTTAAAGTTGTCCTGAATGTGTCACCAGTTCTTGAAAGGCTAAACACACCTGAAACCTGCCAGTCTTTTGTCTGTGTTTGTTTGAAATTCATGTTCAGCCACCTTGAGCACCATATGTCTTTCCTGCTGGGGGTGGGGGGGAACACCCCAGAGATGTGGATCGCTTGGCTGTTACATTTTTGTGCTACTCTTAATATGACCCAACATGAATGTTCAAACTTATCTGCAATACATTTGTTTGTGGTTCGGCCAAGCTGTTTTTAAAGAACAAAAAAAAAAAGCACGGGGTTAGGTCGGGCTGGGATCTTTTTGTCTTGGTGTGTTTGAAATTCATTTTTGGCCATGTTCAGCACCATGTGCTTCCCTGCTGGTGGTGTGGAGTGATAAAGGTTTAGCTGCTAATAATGCACTGCAATTTCCAATCAGTTGAGACTTAACACATAGTTTGTGGTCAATGATTCTGCCTGCAGTGTACTGCAAGTGTGTGGTTTTGTTAATTTTCAACATGAAATATGAACATTTACATCCCCTTTACTGCAGTCCATTGAACTGTGTTCAGTGTTTGATGCCTCTCCCTCTATCCACTGTATCATGTGGAGTGTGCATCCTGTCTTCTTCAGTGCATCGAACTGTGTTCAAAGTGTAGCGCCTCTCCCTTGATCCACCACGTCATGCGGAGTCTGCAGTCTCTCTCCTTCAATCCATTGGATTGTGTTCAGTGTGCAAAGCCTGTCCCTTCATCTGAAGTACAAAATTACAGAGCTCTGGATGATGAAAAGTACATAAGCTATCATGAAAAGGCAAGACTACAAATGCAACAAATGAGACAGCAGGAGAAGAACCAAGGTTCAGAGCCTGCAGAGTACACCGCAGTAGAGAAAGAAACAACCAGAGATGATGAACAAAAGAAAATTGAAAAATAGGCACACTGGAGGGAGAACAAAATAAACAGAGGGTAATAATAAGTCAGCCCCAAGCAAGGAGAAAATTAAATGAAAAGATGACAACAGTAGAAGAAGAAGAAGAAAGAAAAGGAGTAAAACACCTCCGTTTCTATCATTTCCTTCTCCTTCTCTTTCTCCTCCACCTCCACCACCATTGCCTCTTCCACTATCGCCACCGCCACCACCACAGTTCATGTGTTGTTATCCAATGGAAGCCCATGTGAAACCCCACTGGCAGACAACAAATCATCGTGCTATACAGAAAGCATTGCAAAGAGCATGCAATGGACTACCACAGTCACCGACGCGATTTGCCACAACTGTGTTGAAACTATTTTCGTCTTGCTCCCAAGCAAAACAGGCAGCCCTATGAAAGATCAGCTTGAGCGTGCCCTGTCGTACCAACCTGCAGCCCTATCAAAAGTCAGCCTGAGCGTGCCCTGTCGTACCAACCTGCAGCCCTATCAAAAGTCAGCCTGAGCGTGCCCTGTCGTACCAACCTGCAGCCCTATCAAAAGTCAGCCTGAGCGTGCCCTGTCGTACCAACCTGCAGCCCTATCAAAGATCAGCCTGAGCGTGCCCTGTCGTACCAACCTGCAGCCCTATCAAAAGTCAGCCTGAGCGTGCCCTGTCGTACCAACCTGCAGCCCTATCAAAGATCAGCCTGAGCGTGCCCTGTCGTACCAACCTGCAGCCCTATCAAAAGTCAGCCTGAGCGTGCCCTGTCGTACCAACCTGTAGCCCTATCAAAGATCAGCCTGAGCGTGCCCTGTCGTACCAACCTGCAGCCCTATCAAAAGTCAGCCTGAACTGCATGACAAGCTGGTGGAGGTCATGAAGGAGAAACGGTTTGATTTAAAACATCAAAACTCCAAGGGTCAGAGAGATTTGGAAAGTATCTTCGCCAATTCCATTCTAGTACTGAAAAAAGTACACAATGCTCAGAACTGCAAGCAAAACCCTGGGAGTAAGTTGGAGTAGAATGATGAGGGCATGCCATAGTTAACAATAGAAAAGGAGTGACAGGCACAGGTTGGCATTGTGTGCTGAATTGGTAGAGAAAGTGGAACATTTCTTCGAGGCCTCATTTATGCCTCTACCTCATAAGAAGTCCTTTGCAAAATGAAGGGGGAAAACAAAGGCTTTCCTTGACAAGTCACTTCATAGTCTCCACCAGGAGTTCTGTCATCAAAATGCAGAAAAAAACAATAGGAGCAACCAAATTCCACAGTCTGAGGCCACAGAATATAAAATTGGCCAAGGAGCAAAACAACTTGATCAGTGCCTGTTCGAGTGCTGTACAAATGCAACCCTAAAGCTGTGATCATTAAACCACTTTGCAGATGTAAACAGAACACCACAGTGAAAAACTCTCAATATCTGTAGGGCTGTTGGCATCACCATATGCCCAAGGACACCGGGTGAAAAATTTGTTGCAAATGAAAACATCGAGAAGACGTCTGAGAATTGTAGCACAGATGCCATAGAAAAGGCACTGAGGAACTCTTACACAAATGTGACAATGAAGAACTGAAATGGTACCTGGCACCAATGGGAGAGTATTAGCATTACCTGAGACATAAATGTCACGGAGATTAAACAGACCAGACAGTTCTGCAATGAAAAGCAACCACATTATCACAATTTGTAACACGGCACATGAGAGAGGACTGAAATGGAGGATCCGCATTGGCTGAAGTGGCACAGGTGACACCAACCGAGCCGTGATTAACCCACAGTTAATGGCCGCTCGGTTAGTACCACCTGTGGCCACCGCAGCAGTAAAGGGGACCCGCCCGCTAGGTCACCACCTGCTTATGCCACCCGTGGCGCTGCTGAGGCATAGCCTGGTGGTGACCGCCTTGTTATCTCCTGTCACAGTCTTGACTCCTGAGGGCACCCGAGCCTCGCTGTCTGCCTCGCTGTCACCATCACCCTCACGAGGTGTCAGGCTATAACCAGCCTGATTTCGAAGGAACATAGACAACAAATCACCAATCAACTGTAGCTGTGCTGTAAACAGAGAACAGTTAACCTGGTGTGAGACCTGGAGTTGCCAAGTGGCTCAGAGTGAACCTGCCAGATCTCCTCACAGGTGGAGCGAAGGTAGTCGCCTCTGGCAATGGTCCAGTTTGGCAGGGGGAGAGGGCAGACTCAGGTGGAAGAGTCATGTGTCAGTCGTGCAGTAGCTTTCAGGGGCATATTCTGATTGGTCACGCACACCGTGGGCCCGCTGTTCTCGGAGCCCGGCCTCCTCTCTGAGGTGACTGGTAGGATGCCGCTCTGTCAAGTGTTTTGTGGAGGGTCCAAAGTAGCGAGTCACTTCCGCGTGCCACGGCCAGACTCCTGCGAACAGGGCTACCAGAGGAAGACACAAACTGGTTTTTCTGCCGTCCAGCTCAGTGCCGCCTCACATGTACACATGGCTCTGCTTCTCGACCGCCAGTTCAAGGAGCTCCCCGCCGATAAGGTGATCGACACCCACACCTTCCTGGACACCATGTTGCACCTGCCTCCCTTCTTCGGTGAGTTTGGCTAAGAAATCTGCCGGGCGGAGCACCCACCTGCCTGGTTGTGTGTTTTGCCTCTTGGCAGGGAGGAGAAGACCGCTTCTGTATTGTGAACTGACCTATCTGCTGGGTTTTCACTCTTCACTTTGTATGTGCATTGTAATGGGTTTTGTAACACGGCACCGCAAAACCTTTGCCACTCTCCGAACTGTCTTTCTCCCCCCATAGGGTCTCCAGCACCGAGGGACACACACCGGTAACATAGGCTGGTCGCCGCCACAATGAGCCTATGTTACAAGCGCATTAATCACCTCCAGCATCGGGCTCTTCGTGGTATTAATGCCACTGGTGGTTGGACCCCTCGGCTTCGCCTCTGGGCACCTCAGCGAGTATTAATCCACCACCAGAGCCCTCCTCTGTTGGTGAATAATGCTTACATGTAGAAGTTCTAAAAGAGGATATAAAGTGTTTGGTGCAACACCTGCATGCTGCACCATGGATTCCTGCACCTTCTCCAGCCCCGACCCTCACTCTTCTGCTGGTCAAACAGCCTTCTCCTATCACTTCCCCTCCCTCTGTAATCAGTTCTCTTCTCTTCTCCATCAATCCCCCTCGCTTCCTGTTTTAAGACTTCACCTGAGGCAACTAACAATGCCCTCCTACTCCTGCTTTCTTCCCTAAGACTATACTCCATTTCCCACTTCAGTCCTCTAAAATCTGCCCTTCCTTTACTTCACACTTTTGCCTGCTGTAGAATTACTCCTGTGCATATTACAGTGCCCTGGGTTCTTTTCACTCCTACTTCTGCCTCCTAGGGCACCCATTTCTGCAAAAGCCAGTCACATCTCCCCCTTTCATCTATATAGTCAACTGACCACAGCTGCTACAGTGATGTACCTTGTTTAAATCCTCAGCACTTTGTTAGTTCCTCAGAGTTGCACCAACCTGCTGTAAAATATTTGATGATTTTTTTTACCTGCTTTCTTTGTATACAGCACTGCACTTGTAATATGTTTCTTCTTCTACTCCTTCCCTGGGATCACATCTGGAAATGAGCACTGGCTCAGTGTGCCTTTCCCAGTTAACAACTTTTAACTAACTAACTAACTAACTAACTAACTAACCAACTAACTAACTAATGCCAGTTCAGGATTCTCAAAGAAAATATGCCAACAGTTTGGGTCCTCATGGTCTTGGATGTCAGAGGTTCATGCCTGTAAGTTTCTGGATGAAATTCAAACAAGCCATTGGCACCATGAACAGGCCACTGTTCACCCTGTGGTAAAATACTACAGGTGTTATAAATGTGCAGGTACGATCCCAGAGTCACTAGCATATCAAGTGACCCCAAACATCACCACCATGCTGTTCGTCATTTTGTTGAACTAGTCAATGTACATCTCCAGAACATCTGCTCACTCAAGACTGAGAAGTTCAGTTTACAGATGGCTGCAGAAGCCAATACAAATCAAAATGGACATTTAATGTAATTTCTGCTGCACCCATGCAATATGGATTTCCAATCGAAAGAGTTTTTTTTTGTTCACGATATGGGAAAGGACCCTTGGATGGAGAGAGTGCTGTAATCAAGTCAGTCGCCAGTTAAGCTTTGCAATCCCATCAAGCAGTGATTGCCAGTCAAAACAACTTTTCTAATACTATGAAAAGAACCTCACAAAAGAGCATGCCACTGATGGGTGCAGCCATTTTCTGCACACGTTCTCCTGGGTGGGTGAGAAGAGCATCAAGAAGCATGCAGGATCAGAAGTCAAAACAATACTGGGGACACGGAGGATATAAAGTGTAAGCTCTGTGGCTGATGGTGTGTTCGACCATGGAGGCATGGTGTGTTTCTGCAGACCATGCCAAACTGAAGATGGTCCATGTAAAAACACTTGCCATGTGGAAGTATGGAAGGTGAAGAAGCTGAGGAATTGTTCTGGATATTTGCCTTCTGTTCCAGAGAGTTATATCATACCAAGCACCCATGTTTTGCCACTCTGGAATCCTCTCCATGCCAATTAAATCCAGATTCCAGATATGGCATGCCAGACACTAATATGGTCACTACACTGATATCTGCTCCCTCACTTCCTGGATATTTGCCTTCTTTTCAGGTCCCTTCCCCTTCTTAGCATCCCTCTCAGATTTCACACTGTCCAAAGGCCTGAAATCCATGGTCATAAATGCATGTAGCCTCCAAGAGAAATTGGTTGCTGTTAACACTTGGGCCTCCCATATCAACCCAGATAATTTGGTTATAACAGAAACCTGGCTAAAAGGTTCTATAACAGATCAAGAGATCTCTCTGCCCTCCTTTAATACCTTCAGGCTTGATAGACCAACTGGTGTGGGGGGGGATTAGTAATATACTTTAACAACAAATTTACAGCAGTAGAACTCGACACCACCACCAAACCTAAAGAATTTGAATTCCTAGCTCTCAAATTATCACTCTCCCCGGCAGAATCTTTCAACATCCGAGGTTGCTACTGACCTCCATCAGGTGGCCTGGATTTTCTCTCACATCTCCGCAACTTTCTCAACACCAACACTAATGAATGCATCATCTTTGGTTACCTTAATCTTGACTGGTCCAGTCCCAAAGCTAACACACTCAAAGTGCTATGCAATGAATTGGGTCTAGCATAGCTCATTATCTAACCCACTAAGACCAACTTAAAAAGCCAACTCAGAAGCTTCCTCATAGACTTAATACTTACAAATGGACCACATAAAATTACCCACACAACTGTATTTCACAATTTATTTTTCTTTATTTTATTTATTTACTTTTTGTTGACCGGGTAAGTGCACTAGACAAATTCAGCCTATTTTCAGGCATGGCCTGGAGGAGGGGGATACAGATGAATACCAATTGACTTTGAACCAGATCAAGCTTGGAATGACCACAATATTATTGTTTGCACCACGGGATCGGAAAGACAAGCCGGCAGAGCAAAACACTGCAAAATGGACCCTCTGTAAATTCAGTCTTGCCAACTTCCTACATGACCTAAGCAACATAAGACAGCAGAGATTATGCCTAGCTACCTCAATTAGTGAAGTCGCTGCCCTCTTCAATGCCACCATTGTAGATATTATCAATAAACATGCCATTCTTGTTAAAAGCAGAATCAGAAAAGCTTCCTGCCCATGGTTCACCAAAGAGCTAAAACAAGCATTGAACAAAAGAGATCACCTTTGGGCCACAGCCAGGTGCTCAAAAGCAACCACCGATTAGCCTCTCTTTCAGGAATGGAGCAACACCTGTACTAAACTCACCAGATCAGCCAAATCGACTTTTTACCTGAATGTCCTATTGGCAGAGGTAAACCAGCTAAGACCTGGCAAACACTTAAAACAATTGAAGGACATAGAACCAACCCATCTATACCTGACAAAATAACGTCCCAAGGTGCTACAATCACTGATAAAACTACCACCCTTGATAAATTACACACTTTGACACAGCAGGGCTAGCCTTCGGCACTTCTCAGGCAGCAAAATATCAAACACAATAATGCTATGGACCCTTTGCCTAATCAAAATACTTTAAATCCCTTCTGCTTCTCCCAAGTCACCTACAAACAAGTTGAAGTCCTACTCCTTAACCTAGATACCAAAAAAAGCACTGGCGCTGACAGCATCGAACTCAGGTTTCTAAAATTAGGATATTCTCACATCAAAGCACCCTTAACCCACCTGTTCAACTTGTCTATCTTCAGAGATTTCCTCTCCTTATGGAAGACAGCTCACATACTGCCCCTCTTCAAATTTGGTGACCCAACAGACCTGAACAACTAAAGGCCAATCTCTGTACTACCAGTTCTCTCAAAGTTTCTCAAAAAACTAGTCAATAACCAGTTATGGGACTACCTTCATCAATCTAACCTTATAAATGCACTCCAATCTGGGTTCATGCCCGAATATAGCACCACATCTGCTCTAGCTTTAGTGATGAATGACTGCTTCACTGCTCTAGATCATAAACTGATAGTAGGACCAGGGCTGGTCTAAGAGTACTTAGAAATTCATCCTCTGGGTAAGATGAGCACTGTGTCAATGTGCCTCAGACCCGACCCTGCCCCCGATCCCCCCCCCGCTGTACATAAGATTATCACTGGTAGTCTAGTTCCTCCCTCCCGATCCCAATATCACCCATATTTATAATAATTAAGTAAATTCCCCTGTCCTGGTGGTCTAGTGTTCCTCCCCGAACCCCTGATAGCTCCTGTTATTGTAATATTTACTGTTGTCCCTGACCTGGTGGTCTAGTGGTCCCCGATACCTGATAGCACCTGTTTAAATAATAATTAATAGTTGTCCTTGTCATGGTGATCTAGTGGCCCCCTCACCCTAGCAGGTAGTACCCACCACCCTGCTCTCACCCCAAATACCACAATGCAGCCAGTGAATGACACAGCCCACTCTCACCTCCATGGCCCGGCTGCCTGACTGAACTGTCAGTGGGCAGTACTGTATAGTGTACACGCAGAGTGTAGAGTGCGTACACTATGCAGTATCTCCCACTGACAGTTCAGTCCGGCGGCAGGCCACAGAATTGAGGGTGTGCTGTGCTGGTTGCCAGCTGTGTTGCCGGATTTGGGGATGGGAGTGAGGTGGTGGGTACTACCTGCTAGAGTGGGGGGTGAGGGGCCACAAGACCACCAAGACAAGGACAACTATTAATTATTATTTTAACGGCTGCTATCAGGGACCAGGAACCACTAGATCACCAGGTCAGGGACATTGTTAAATATTACAATAACAGATGCTATCGGGGGTTTGGGGAGGGAGGACCACTAGACCTGCAGGTCAGGGGACTTATTATATATATTTCTAATGGGTGCTATCGAGGATCGGGTAGGGAGGGCCACTAGACCACCAGGGAAGGGGGCAAGGATGCTTCCTTTGTGGCAGGAGCTTGCAACACACCCCTCCTATGCAACAGGTGTTTGTCACATGGTTGTGGTTGCCACATGTATGGAGACTTAGAGGGTGGGACTCCTCCTGTACCTGAATCTGGTGCAGCGTCCCTGGCACACCGGACTTCAGCACAAGCTGCTGTTTGCCACAGCTTGCGCCAGTTTAAGCCCATTTTGTGAATTGGGTCCTCCTGTATTTTTATGCACCCTCTAAATCAGGCATCCATGTCTATCATTGCCCAAGTGCCAATGTGCTTGTGCCATCCCTGCTCAGATGCCTGCCATTCCTAGCAAACAACCAGAAACTCGAATATGTTCACCACCACATTACCTGCTAAGCTGCCTTACTTTCTGACTGCACATTGCATATTTGTATACTCATCTTCTACACATAATGCTGGACATATTGCTTTTCTCATTTGCCTTCATTAGACTCACACACTGTATTCACCTTTAGTTAGCAGCTGACTGTTTTGATCAATGTAGTAGTTGGAAAACTGAGGATTTCCCAATGCTTCAATCTACAATTTGTTAACTAAACTTGCACCATAACTCAGATTTAATGTTCAAGGTATTTTACTTATCTAAGGATTATGTTCCTTAAGATTCAGAGATACAAGAGAAATGAATATATCTATAAAAAAATAAAAAATAAAATTATTACTTATAGGTGTAACCCCCCTTCTAGGGAGGGGGGCTTACCTGGACTGCTGCTGTGCCACCACTGGTGCCTTTCCCTTGGACTTCCTGCTCACTTCAGCACCAGGACTGCTGCTTTAAGGGGACAAGAGGAGCTGCCATTCAAAGACTGCTGCTCATTCATGCAGGGAATGAGCACACATGCAAGCAACCACCTGCTTGAATGTGCAAGCTCAATCAGCAGCTTGAATGTTTCTGGCACTGGAAGCCCTCACCTGCTAGGATTGTTGAGAGCTGGATTGGTAGCTAGCCACAGCACCCCCTCTAGTGTGCTCCAGCCCCCAGGGACGCCAATGGGGAATCCAAGAGGCACTGGGAGGGGGAGAAGGAAGAAGGACAGGACTTGGATACTTGGTGCACTGTGCCTTTTAGGAAATGAAAGGGCTGCCAGTCACACAGGACTGCTGCTGAGGTGGGGTGGGGTGGGGCACAGAACTGAACTCATGATGGGGAGCACAGAATAACAGTCAACTTCACACCACCACTGGATGAATAGACATAGTCGTGCCTTCCAAACCCAGGGACCAGCAATGGACTGTGGGAGGATGATGAAACGGGATCCTCACAATTGGACTGGTGGGATCTTTGAGCTAATCAGAGGGCATGACTGGGGAGAAGGATTGATAGACATCCCTGTTTGCCCAATTAGAGACTGAACAGAGGGAAAGAGATGGCCAAGCTTTGGATAAGCAAAGTGCAGTCGGAGAGAGAGAGTGAGAAGGGTACATACCTGCTGCTGGTGAGAGAAAACAAGGGGCCTAGCCTGGCCAGTAACTCTAGTGAGCCTCTCTAGGGTTCAATCAGAAAACCATTCGTAAACCTTTCCAAGGGTTCATCAAATTCAGAGACTGTTCCAGACAGCTCTGTGTGGGAGAAATTGTTGAAAGTGTGAACCAGTGGAACACTGCTGCATCTAAGAGTTTCTGATCTAATTCAAGTGAAGAAAGATACCTGCATTCCAGCTTAACCTGCTTTGGAAACAGATAAAGGGCTTGCTAGCCTTTAACCAGAGGGGTGGATCAGGGAACATGGAGTCATGGGCAAGTCCAATCCCAAAAGGTGATTGCCACAAACAACGGTATAGGGCAGGTTCTGGTAATGGGCAGCCAGTCCTACACACAGATCAGTTCCAGTAGACCAGCACTGACAGCAAGAAAACACAAAGATGAATCCAAAGTAACGGTGCCTTGGATTTATCATTGTGCTTTCTTGCTGTGAGTGCTGGTCATCTGGAACTGTGTCATGGGTGCATGCCTGAATATGAGCGTACTCTCGATCCATTGAGGAGTCAGACCATGGGGTTGTTCCTGAGGTCTGGGCTTCTTGGCATCTGGGAAGCTGCTGTGTAGTGCTCCTGCATCATGGGTGTTGAGCCAAAAGAGTTGTAGCCAGAGAGGTGTGAGCCAAAAGGGCTGAGCTACTGCTGCTTGTTTAAAAAAATCCCAAGCTCCTGATTGCTGTGGATCCTGCTTCTGTGTGCTGCTCCCTGCTCTGTCTGAACTGCTGCATCTGGGGGTCATGTGAGGGCTGGCATTGCTGGCTGCAGTCTTGTATTTTTCTCTGTGTGGATTACAATTGGGGTTTCAAGCCTTCTGGGATGTCAAGCAAGTCTTTTGGAATTTCAAGTTCTTATTTAATTATGCTAGCACACTATGGCCTGTTGGGGTGTTAAAATGCGAGCTTGCTGAAGTTCCTCAAGTGCACCACCAAAAGAACCCAGGCAACGTAACAACCTGGCCTGAACCAGGACTCTAGTACAACTCTTTGGTACCGAGAGTCTGTTTGTATTTGTATTATACTTGAATATAGTTCTACTACTGGTACCAGTTAAAGAGTATACTGCACCCTTTGCAATTTAGTTAATCTCTGTGGACCCCTTGCTAAGGTGGGTATGCTTGGCTTATGGTGTACTGATATATGTGGGAAGTGTTGATTGGTGACTTGTAATTGCTTATCCCATTTTTTTTTTCTCCAGCTACCCAGGTCTGTGTTATCAAATAAAAGCATTGTTAATTGGGTCCCAGGGTGGTAGCCTGGGTAAAACATTGGCTGGACAACAGGACACAGAAGGTAATTGTAAATGGAGTCCACTCTGAAGAAAGGGCGGTTACTAGTGGGGTACCGCAGGGTTCAGTATTGGGTCCAGTCCTTTTTAATGTCTTCATCAGTGGCATTGCAGAGGGACTGGAAGGAAAAGTATGCCTTTTTGCAGATGACACAAAGATCTGCAACAGGTTTGATACACAAGGAGGCATGGAAAGGATGAAAAGGGACTTGGCAAGGTTGGAGGAATGGTCAGACGATATGGCAGCTAGGATTCAATGCAAAAGTGCAAAATAATGCACCTGGGAAACAAAAACCAGGGAAGAATACACAATGGGTGGGGAGGTAGTAACAACAACAAAACAGGAAAGGGACCTGGGGTAATCATATCAGATGACCTTAAGGTTAGCAAGCAATGTGAGAAGGCAGTAGGAGGGCAGGGGTATACTGGGATGTATAGGAGAGGCATCATCAGCAGAAAACAGGAAGTTGTTATCCCTCTGTACAGACAGTTGGTGAGACCCCATCTGGAATACTGTGTCCAGTTCTGGAGACCCCATCTCCAAAGGACATAGACAGGATAGAGGCAGTCCAGAGGAGGGCAACTAAAATGGTGCAGGGTCTGCAAGAGAAGCCGTATGAGGAGACTAAAGGAGCTTAATATGTATACCCTTGAGGAAAGAAGGGAGGGGAACATGATAGAAACTTTCAGGTACCTCAAGGGAATCAACAAAGTCCAAGAGGGTAGCATCTTTCAGAAAAAGAGACTTGCAAGAACAAGGGGACACAATTTAAAGATAGAAGGAGGGCGGTTCGGGCAATGTGAGGAAGTATTATTTCACAGAGAAGGTAGTGGATGCATGGAACAGCCTTCCTGAGGAAGTTATGGGGTCTAAAACTGTGGGAGAATTCAAGAATGCATGGGACAGACATAAGGCAATTCTTGTGGGGGGCAGGAAGATATAGGCTGTTGGTTAACTAGGATCTGCGGCCTATCCTGTAGGTAGGGAAATGGGCAGACTAGATGGGCCTAGCGGTCCTTATCTGCTGTCAAAGTCTATGTTTCTATGTTTCTATGTAATTGTTTGAATTTCACCCTGCTGCGTGCCCTCAGTCTGTACAGTCTGTATCTGAATTGTTTATTAGCAAAAATGATAATTGTTGGTAGTCCCCAGGGGGTTGTCTTGTCCAGTATAGAGAGGTTAATAGGTACTGCATCCCAGAGAGTGGTACCACACACAGCATCTGGCCCACTCATTCTCTCTTGGTGGTGGCCCCATCCTATTTATTATTTTGGGACAACACCCCCCCAAGCTGCAGGGAAACAAATGAACCCAAGCCCCCTCAACCTGATGTGCCCCTTTACATTCACTAAGCAGGGATATGAACCCTATCACTGCACCAACCGGGAAGTCACACATTGGAGGCACGACTGGATCTCTTGTTGAACAACTGGATACAACTCAGGGATTTCAGAGGCCTTTGTCATTGAGCCCCTGCAAAAAAATTTTGTAAAAGATGAAATGGCTTTTGAAGTAGAGGACTGGTGACAGTTCCAGGGGTTAGACCTTCAGAAAATGCTCCTAATAAAAATGTGGCTGAAGAGTGGGGCAAGAGTCCATTTTGGAAGTGCTGGAGGGTGCCTTGAAAGAGTTTTGGAGTTTAAAAATTCAGTTAGTGACCAGAGAACCCAGAACCCGGGGTAGAAACTTAATTGTGGAAATCGAGAAGGACTTAAGGGCTGTGACATTATCTGCCACAGTGACACCTGAGGGAGTCTAAAGAGATTTAGGTGGAGATAAGCAAAGGGAGACATGTCAGTCCAAAACCCTCTTCACCATGCCCAAATTCTGGGGGAGATTTTAAGACTAAACTAGAACTGTTTCTGGCTAGCAAGGGGAAAACCCTTGATGATGTGCAGACCTTGTTGCCTCCCCGGGCAGCCCCTGAAGAATCTGGGTTAGCTCGCCTTGCAGGTTCTGATTATTACCGATGCCTAAGACTTTTTTCCGGCACCTCCCTCACACCTGATGGTGAAGACAATTATGAAACTTGACAGGGGCAAAGCTAGAATGGTGCAGGGGGTGCAGTCGCACCCGGGCCTGGAGTGTTTAGGGGGCCCTTGAATTTGTTTGCTCGGGTCACGCTATTGAAGTCGATTTTTTTTTTGTCATTTTTTCTCTGAAGCGATGAGCCAGAATTGCCTTCCTCATCAGTGTGGGGGGGGGGGCGTGGTTGCTATGCAACTAGCACCAAGAGAGTGGAGTCATGTGGCAAAAGAAGGAGGAGGAAACAAGTGCGCATGCCTGTCAAATTGCACGCCTTCTCATCAGCAGTTTGAGTAGTGTGTGGGATGGCGCGGACTGAGAGTGCAGTTAGCAGCAGTGCAGCCTGGTCCTGGCCCACAGTGAGCGTGTGAGAGAGAGTGGTGGAGTCGAGAGACAAGCCGACAAGGACGATCATTGTGGTGATGGATGGTCGCAGGCTTGAGGCTGCAGCAAGGCAGTGACTAGGTAGGGTTAAGGATTTAGCTCATTTAGGGTTAATTTATGGAAACTGCTGGGATAATAAATGAAAATAAATATTCAATCAATCCTCTCAGGCTCTGCTCCCTCTCAGCTGGCGCGATTCATTAAAAAAGTGCCTCTGCTCTGCCTCAGCCAGCTTGGAGGGGGGCAACTTAATGGATCCTGCTGGACTGTCCTGGGCTAATGAATGAAAAAAATAAAAATTCAATCCTTGGGCTCCACTCCCATTTCCCTCCCGGCCAGTGTGATCCATTAAAAAATTTATCTCTGCTCATATCCGCCGTTGCTGATTGTGTTTTTATGTGCTCATATCCTCACAAATCTCCATTCCTCAGTGGCTTTTTTTTTGGAATTTGTTGTCATCAGTTTCAGTTTTATTCAAAACTACCTGTAAAGCAACTCTATTTTATTACTAAGGGCATCTAGATGAAAACTTGGGGATTGATCTTCAAAGAGCCCTTTCCAAGTTCCTGCATCTCCCTAGGGCTGTGATGACTGCAGGAGTGTCAGGGACCCTGCACGCAGTTGTATAAAAGGAGCGGGTTCTGCACAAATAGCCCAGGAGTTGCTACTGCTGCAGGCTAGTGCCCAACATTTGGTGCACCTGTGGGAATTGCTGCAGGGATCTGCCCCCCAGCACAGCAATGGAGGGGCCATGAGGGTTGGGGGAAGAGAATCTGTGTGGCAGGAGAGAGCCGGGGCACAAGGGGCAAGGGTGCCCTGGGGGTACTGGGGAGAGAGCGGCTATAATAGGGAGTGATGTGGCACCCATTGAGGGGTGTCCTTTGCAGACCCATACACATGATCAGATGGGACTACATTGTGGGGGATTGCCAGGAACAGAAAGTGATATAGCTTCAGGTGGGCACAGCCCTGGCAGCTGTTCCATAGAAGCACTAAGGCAAAACCCTGTAGGTGGGAGACAGCCTGCCACATTGTGGAGTGTGGGCACTAGGGGGACTGTGATGGTGCCGGGTGAATGGTACTCCAGTAGCCTGCAACCTGCAGCTCCAGATTCCAGCTTACAGGGTTTCACCTTTTTGCACCTGTGGGGCAGCTGCCAGGGCTGTGACCACCTGGGGCCATGTCACTTTCCATCCCTGCCAACCCTCCACAATGTGGTCCCATCTGATCAGGTGCATGGGTCTGCAAAGGGCACTTCCTGATGGGCACCACATCTCTCCCTGTTATGCCAGCAGTCTTCCTGATGTTCCCAGGGCAGCCCATGCCCTTCTGCCCCAGCCCATCATGTTCAGATTCCCCTCCCCAAATCACCACAGTGTGTGGTACTAAGGCAAGTCCCTTAGACCACCTCCTGGATGCTCTGAGTTGAATCCCTTGCTGCATCCAAGGTGGGGGTTCCAAAATAGCAAAGCATTGGATGTTGCAGCCCCACCATGATGCAAACCCCCTTGCAACCTGGAACATGGGCACCTCTGTCGCAAGAGAGCAAAACACAAGGGGTTTATAGAAGCATCCCACACTGAGGGTGTGTGTAAAATTCTGAGTGGCACATCCACCCTTGTTTTTTTTTATTATTAGTAGTAGTATTGGTAGTGTAAATTATTTATAAGTTTGGGTTCTGAGTATTTTAGTGTGGTAGTCATTTGGATTTGCTTGTGCTGAGATAAACGTGAGTGTGATTGACAGTCAGTGGATACAACCACTTAGTTGTCACATCAAATAACAACTGAGTGATTGTAATCATGAGAACAGAATAGGGACACACACTGGGATGGTGTGCATGTAGATACATTTAAAATATACAAAGAGGCATAATCTATCACTCTTCACCTTATATCAAAGGTGCAGCTCTCAGAACTGAAATAAAAGGCCAACTTTATTAAATACCAAAAAACTGAAACACACCTTAATGCATTTTGGATTGTAGGTCCTTTTTCAAAAGGCACGACAAGCAAATCCAAATGACGACCACACTAACATAATCAAAACCCAAACTTATAAATAATGCTCTACTACTACTACTACTACTACTGTTGGCCCTGCCATATTGCTGAACAAAAGGCTCAGAAACAGAAATTGTAGTTAATTTATAATTTGTCCAAAGTGGTTAACATAAGCTTAGCAAGTTTTTAGATCTCAAAATGGGAAAGGGGGCCTGGGAAGGTGGGGCCCGGGAAGGGGATGAGCTGGAGGGGGGCCCAATAACATACTCTTAAACCCTGGCCCTATGGGAAGTTGCTACACCACTGAAACTTGAATTGATTATTCTGTCCCAATGCTCCAGGAATGGCAGTGTTCAGAGGCAGGAAACGTAAAGGGTTGGTAGAGAGCTTGAAGAGGCCAACCTTGGATGTTATACAGTCCATGCCACTGACCTAGAGTGTCAAATACTAAATCTCAAGTGTCAAGGAATGGGGATGAGCTTGTGAGCCCTACTGCAGCTATAGAAGCTTGAGTAGATGGAAGGCACATGCAAGTGCTACTGGATAGTGGCTCCCAGGTCACTATAGTGTTCAAAGACTATTATGATAAGTATCTGTCTCATAATAAGTCGGAGCCTTTGGAAGGCTTGGATGTGTGGGGCCTCAGTTAAGCTTCATACCCACATTTAGGCCTGACTTGTATCTGGATCTCCTTTCCAGTGAATGTTGCTGCAACTTCTATTGCTGTGGAGACGTGTGCCCTGGTGTGCTCATGAACAAGCATGTATGAAGAGATTTTGATTATTGTAGGAACCAATGCCTATATGTTCCACCACCTAGGTTAGCTGTGCAAATAATTTGAGGTACAACAAGAAAACGCATCAGTGCCCCTCCATGGACTTGTTTGACAAGCCTAGAATCACAAAGCCACTGTTCCACTTCAGGTTGAGGCTATAGGGACTGTGTGGCATCAAGAATGTTCTGAAGTGGTGTTTCCCCCCAAAAAATGAAAAGCAGAGTGCACTGTCACTGGAGTAGTACAACTTAAGGGACCTTGTCATAATCAACTACTGATATTGGACAGCCCAGAGGAAGCTGGTTTGCCAGAGGGGCTCGTAGTCAAACCTAGTATACTGCCAGCTAAAGCCCATGCTTACATCAGATGAGTAACTGTACATGTGACAAATGTAATCGACCAACCAGTGACCATCCAAAGGGGGTGGACACTTGACAATGTCTATTGTGCTAACCTGGTGGTTCAGCCACATGAGAGAGAGAGGGTCCAGCTGCTGGACAACTATATCCTTCATTGTTTAAGATCAGAGACCCTTCTTTACCTATAGAGTGGTAGAACAGAATCCAAAAGAAGTCGGCACCGCAAACAAAAGTTTTCTCCTTGAAGGAATGGGATGTGGAGTGTGCCAAGGGTGTGGAGTACCACATTAGGGTCACAGATGAGAGGTCATTTTGAGAAAGATCAAGATGGCTGGCCCTGGCTGACATAGATGATGTCTGGAAACACTTGCAGGAGATGCTGGCCACAGGCATCGTTCAAAAATCCAGGAGCCCCCACGCATCCCCCATTGTAGTTGTCAGAAAGAAGAGAGGGGCTGTCAGGATGTGTGAGGGCTACTGGATGCTAAACAAAAGAACTGTACCTGAACAATACATTATGCCATGAGTCCAAGATGCTCTAGAGTGTCTAAACGGAAGTTGATGGTTCAGTGTGATGGATGTGAGATCTGCCTACTATCAGATTCCCATGGCTGAGCAAGATCAAGAAAAGACTGCTTTAATTGTCCCCCAGTGGTTCTATGAGTTCCTCTGGATGTCACAAGGGATCTCAGGGGTATCTGCCGCCTTCTAACGGCTAATGGAGAAGGTCGTGGGTGACATGAACTTATTAGAATGCCTAGTGTACTTGGATGATATTATCGTGTTTGGGAAGACCTTGGAAGAACATGAGGCCCAGGTATTCAAAGTGCTTGATCAACTGGAGGTGTATGGTCTCTAGGTGTCTGTTGACAAGTGCCAATTCTTCAGGACCTCAGTCAAGTATGTGGGTCACATTGCGTCCCAAGATGGCATTAGTACTAATCCTGAATATGTCCAGGCCATTGCCACCTTGCCTAAAGCCACCCAGCTGAGAGAACTGCAGAATGTCTTGGGATTTGCCAATTATTACCGCAGATTTATTAAAGATCACACCAAGACTGTCAAGCCTCTGCAAGACTTAACCCAAGGGTATCCACCGCCAATCAAGAAAAACAAGTGGGTATTGAAGTCCACTCCTGGAAAAGTTTACTACAGAGTGCATTAACTATTTGGGCCCAGATGGACTAGAGCTTGTAATGAAGCTTTCAAAAAGATAATCAGACAGTTGACCAATGCCCCTGTGTTAGCCCATACAGACCCCAGTAAGCCATATGTGTTACATACAGATGCCAGATTCAGTGAGTTGGGAGCAGTGTTTTACTATGAACACCCACAAGGTCTATGGCCTGTAGCAAATACCAGTTGCAATTTTTCACCCTCAGAAAGAAACTACTTGGTCCACTAGCTGGAGTTTTTTGCACTTAAATGGGTGATTGGTGATCAGTTCCATAAGTACCTGTATGGGGCTCACACCACTGTCTGTATGGATAACAACTCCCTCACATACAGTATGTGCAAACAATAGCAAAACTGGATGCTGCAGGCCATCTCTGGTTGTCAGCCCATTTCAACATATGATTACTGCATGAAGTATTGCCTAGGGAAGAGCAACATTGATGTTGATGTGCTATCCAGAAGTCCACACCCAGAACTTGCTGGACAAGAATGGATCTGAATCCCAGAGACTGTCATATGAGCTTTGTGTAAAGGATATGACCCTGAAGGATCACAAAACTCCAGTGAATCACCTCACCTGGTAGACAGTTTGAGTGCTCCATCTGACTGCTTACCTGTTGCCTATTGTAACGTGGTGTCCCTCAATAAAACTATTTTGTTACAAATGAGCCCTCAAGGTTGGAGCAAAGAGCAACAGGAGGACCCTGCAATCTGAAATATTGTCCACCCCCTTCAATGTGGGGGATGCCCAGAGTGTATCAAAATAAATCATCCTGGCACCTCCCTGCTGCTTAGAGAGTGGAATAAATTGAAAGTGCATGATGGTGTGATGTACAGAGAACCACAGAGAAATGATGGATCAACTCTAAAACAGTTGTTACTGCCAGTAAAATACAAAAAGATGGCATGGCTCTCAAAGCCCTGCATGATGAGATGGTACATTTGGGGATAGACAGAATGTTGGATCAAGTTAGATGGAGGTTCTATTGGCCGAGCATGCAGCTGTGGGATCTGGCGGGGGATCATGTGTGCAGGTGGCTTGCACACCTGTCATGAAGGCTGCTGGGGCCCCACCAGACCCCCGTTATGTGGCATTCCGACATAGGATTGCCTACTCACCTCAGCTATGCGGCATGTAGGTAATCTGCACTTTTGTGCATAGGGCTCAATAAGGATGAGAGGGAACATCTCTGCTTAGTTCCCCTCCCCAAAGATAATACGTGAGAGAGATGGTCATTAACCCTTACAGACACCTCTGCACCCTTATATAGAGATGATATGGCACCCACAAATCTGTCCCCTACTTGAAACCTTTGTAGGACCTGTATGAGGAAAGCCCAGTCAGCTCTCTCAAAGACCTACTCAGCCTCCATATTGATGGCAAGCTGGAAGGCCCTCTTACAGTACCTCTCTGAGCAATTATAATATTTGAAAATCATCTTATATTGTTCTCCAGCAATCTGTCATGGATAAATCTCATCTGGTTACAGTCTGCTATGCTCTGTATGTGTCGCTGTAGGTAGCCAGGCAGAATATCTGTGAATATTTTCAAATGGATTTTCAGGAGAGAAATTGAGTAATGTGAGACACACTCTTCCAAGTCCTTGCATAGTTTAGGAAGGACTTATATTTGGACCTGGTGCCAGGAAGGGTGGGGGCCAACAGATTGTCACAGAAGATGGCCCTTTCGTTGCTTTGAGATGTGGAGCTGGTAGCTCCTTAAAAACCTTGTAAAACTCGTCTGGGTAGCCATCTGGGCCTAGGGGCTTGCAACCCTTCAGAGACTGGATTTTAGTTATTATTTTCTGAGCTGTGATGGGTGCATGCAACTCCTCCCACCCCATGTCACTCAGAGTAGGAAGACTGGTATTAGTGAGATACAACTGTATCTCAAAATCATGGTCCGGGCCTCTCTTTCTCTGTCTGGTAAATCCTCTTGTAATACTCTGCAAACATGGTCTGAATTTCCCTTAGGTCAGTTGTCGAGCTCCCAGCTGCTCCATTGTTAAGTCTTAGAACCACTCTAGAGGCTGCCTGCTTTTGTAATTGTCCTGCCAAGAATTTTCCTGCCCTTTTGCCATTTTCATAAAACTGCTGGTTGGACTACCTAAGGATTCTTTCTATTCTGTGCTCAAGTAACTCGGTTAGGGCTGTCCTCTTTGTGTCTAATGGCTGTTTTGTTGTGGTGTTTAATGCTAATTTGTTTGGAAACTCTAATTCTTCAATCTGCAGTTCTAACAATAGTCCTCTGGCAGCCCTTTCCTTCATCATCTATGCTGCATAAGACATTATTATATCCTTGAGAGTAGTCCCACTGTATCGTGGGAGGGCAGTTCTCTGGTGGGTTGTCTACTGTAAAGCCCCTTACTCTATGGGCTACCAGGCTCACAATTTCCTCCTTATTGAGTAAACTGATATTCAGTCTCTAGCCAGTGTTCCTTGGTACCTGACACACAGAGATCTCACATGCAACCTGGGCATGCTCGGACATTCTGTAGGTCTCAGAGTTCACTTTCAAGCACTGAAGGCAATTTGCCCATTTGTTGCTCACCTTTATCTCAAAGACTATATCGACATGCATTGGTTGCTTCACAATACCTATCCAATTTACTCTTACTGTAAACTCCTCCATAATTTTGCTACCTACCACCTTGAGAGGCAGGCTGTTCCATAGGGACACCACTCTCTGGGAGAACCGCTTAGCCCTTTTCTTTGAACAGTTAACTTCCCTTTTTAGCTGTAATGCATGGGACCATGTGTCTCATTGTATATTTCTTGTCTCCAACCCTAACCAGTCCCATGAATCATGGTTAAGGAAAGTGCCATAGACCAGACATACTGTAAGTCGCCTCTCAATCTGTAATACTCCAAAGTATGCAGACCAAGTAGATTGAGCCTTTCCTTGTGCTCCAGTGTTTTCATCCTGACAATCTTCATCTTGGTTGCCCTATGCTGAATCCCTTCCAAGGTTTTAATCTCAGTCTTATTACAGGGTGACCAGAACTGGGCACGTTAATCTAAATGTGGTCTCACCAGTGATGTATACAAGGGCAGAGCAGAATCACCCTTTTATCTCTACTGTTGATGTGTCTTCCAATACAAGCCAGAATACCATTTGTCTTTTTGGCAGTCAACTGACAGTGCTTTTTAAAGTTTAAGTCATTAGTTAGGGTAACCCCAAGGTCTCTCTTCTCAATAGCCTATAGCACCTGATATTCCGAGGCAGTCTCTAATCCAAAAACTAACCAGGCCCAACCCTGCTTAGCTTCTGAGATCAGATGAGATCAGGTGCATTCAGTGTGGTATGGCCGTAACTATGATTACAGTACCAACTAAGCATCTTTGTAGTGCATGCACCCACTGAGGTGGTATAATGAAATAGTCTAATCTGGTATACTGTTCATGCCTGGGGGAGTAATAGTAATAATCCCAAATCTGGTGGTTCATGTAATGCCAGATTTTAGTCAAAATCTGTTTTCAGTGCATTCAGTTGCTGTTTGTATGCATTCAGTTCAAAATGCATACAAAAAGGAAGGCGCCTCTGAAGGGTGAATTCCTAGTGCTTCATGATGGTCCACTTTAGTACATCCCCAGCTTCTTGTATGACCATGTGGGGGATGGTAGGTTCCCCTCTAAAGAGCACCTATATCTGGCACTTAGTGCAAGGCTTGCCCAAGGCTGGTAGGTGGTGTCAGGATTAGGTGACTGAAAATTTGTAGTGCATTCTGCTAAGTTCAAGGCATAACAGCCACTTTAAAGAGCCACTGACACCTCAAGAAAAACTTTAAAAAACATAATGTTTGGACACAAAGCAGCTTATATGTTTCATTAGTAATGTATTTCTTATCCCCTTTATTTACTACTGAGATCATATGGATGAAAACAGCATAGTTGTTCCTTGAGGGTTCATCAGCTCTTAATGCTTATTCTCAACCTAATGACATAATGCACTATTTGTGACATCACAGTTATTCCCATGGCAACAGATTGTGATGTCACAACAGAGCCTTATCATTTCAAGTAGGGGATAAGCTGAAGAGGCAAATGCACTCTAAGGAGTAAAGATCTTGTTTTAGTGGAAATGTCTTAAATAATAAGTAATGAAGAAGAGAAATCTACAGAACATGTATGAAATACAAGCTGAATTGTGTCTAAATATTATGTTTCTCAAAGTTTTCCAAAAGGCATCGGCTACTCTTTAAGAACGATAATTGTTGGTGGTATACAAGCTGGCCTTCCATCTCCAACCATTACTTATATTGTTCAAGATAAAATGTCCAAGCAGATGGACACTGAGATCTTGGGCAGGCAGGGAGATGACCAGCAGGCACCACTGTTTGTAAAAGAAATGAAAGAGAAAGAGCCCTCATAATGTGGCCCACTACCGGTAGACAGAATCTTGAGAGGTGTCCCTGCCCACCCCCACCCACACACACGCATCCTGACACTATAAAATTTGTATAAAGCCATCCATTTCATAAATGCATTGACACACTTCAGGATATCTGAGTATACTCCTTGGGTGTGGTAGAGAATGGTGCCAATACCAATGTCAGCTTCTAGAGATATACTGTACCATGAATTCTATAAGATTTTAGTCAGAGTCAAGTTAAGAGTGTCAAAGGCTCTCTGGCCTGTAAATGCAGGCATCATATTTCAGGGATTAGTGCTGTTAGAGGTGTGGTGAACTTCCATTGGAGTCAGTCTGCAGCTAGAGAATTGGGGAAAGGGCTTGTAGCTGCTGAGTGTGTTTGTAAGTTGATTTAAAGTAGTTTTTTAGCTTCCATTTCAGTGTGTCGGACATTGTAGTTGAGGTCTGTCTTAACTGTCTTTTTTTTGTGTGGTTTTACATTTGTTTGGGCAGGATTAAGAGAGTGTAGCAGACAAATGGGTGATCATGGGTTTAAATGTTGCTCTCTGGCCTGTAAGTGCAAGCAACATATTTCAGGGATTAGTGCTGTTAGAGGGGTGGTGAACTGCTATCTGAGTCAGTCTGCAGCTAGAGAAGTGGGACAAAGGGCTTATAGCTGCTGAGTGTGTTTGTAAGTTGATTTAAAGTAGTTTTTTAGCTTCCATTTTGGTGTGTTGAACATTGTAGTTGAGGTCTGTTAACTGTGTTTGGGTGGGACCTTCCTCCAGAGGAGGTTGCAGTGCTTCGAGGTTCAGTGAGGGGCAGGCACAGGGCTGATACACTCTTATGCTGAGTCACACGTGGCCCTAATCCCACCCTCCCCCCCCTCCCTCCCGGATCACAGCTCATTTATAGGAGAACGCCTGTCCTGCAATTGGAAGAAGGGCTTCAGGTGCGTCTCATTACTCCTATACAATACTGCAGCCAAGGGGTAGGGAAATGCATAGGCAGATCTCAAATAGGAGTAGAGCATCCACAGTGAGTTGCTGATTAGTGGGATAGGTGGATATTGTGGGGGGCCTTCAACTGGAATATATCAGGTTTTTCTGTTAGAGGCTGTGCTAGGATTACTTAATTCTACTTGCTGTAGGGATTGTTGGTGTGCAGAGGCTGTATAGGTAGTGTGGACCATGGGTAGGATTGTTGGGTGCAATGGTTGTGGGGCAGCAATGCAGATGAATATACTGTGGAGGCTAGAAGGGTGCCCAATATGCCACAGGCTAAGGAGGCTCGAGGAACAGGTTCAGTGGTGGGGCAGGGAGCTGGGGAGGTTGCAGGATGAGGGGAGGATTTTGTTGGTAGGAGGGCTGACATCTGAGAGTACTGTGGGGGCACCACAGAGACAGAACAGTGGATCAAGGGGGGGGAGGGGGCAAACTAAATAGGAAGCCACCTGATAAAAGGTGGACTCTAGTAGAACCTAGGAAAAGAGGAGCAGCAGTAGGCAGGAGGAGGGAGAAAGCACATAGTAAGGCCAAGGGGATAGGGAACATGTTTACTTTGCTAGAAACACATGGAAAAGAGGAGGTAGGAGGTGACTGCACAAGGGATAGCACTCACGAAGTGGGAGTAATAGGCATTACTAGTGGAGAGATTAAGCATGGTGTGACGGGGGAGGGATAATACTCGGAGAGGTGAGGTGGGAGAGGGAGGTTGGCAGTCAAGCAGGAGGAGAGGGAGGGGTCTTAATTGGGAGGAACAGGGGGGATGACACTGGGGCACATAGTAAAAACACAGTCTTGAGTGACTCCAAAAATGAGAACTTGGGTGGGTGGGTAGCGACTAGCACAAGGAAAGAGGAGGGGGTGTACTGGTGTTGGGGGACTCCATACTCAAGGGGATCAGATGGGGTGGCAAGGGGGAGAGGCACAGTCAGATATGGGTGGAGTCCATACCAGGGTTAAAGGCAGATATGGCAGGACAGGCAATCCTAAGGTGCGTAAAGAGGTGTAGAAGGAAACCACACATTGTGGTACATGTGGGGACAAATGACCTAGCAGGAGAAACAGTGGAGGTAACAAGGGAGAGGACTGAGGAAGTGGGAAGGTTGTGTGAGGAGACTGGGGAGTCTGTGTCCTTCTCCGAAGTGCTCCCAGTACCCTGTGCAAGCACAGTGAGAAAGGAGAGGATTAGAGAATTGAACACATGGTTGGTAGAATGGTGTCAAACTAAGGGGTATGGGGTTGTGGGCAGCTGGGGAAGTACCTGGGATAATAACAATCTGTTTGCAAGGGATAGGCTGCACTTGATTGAGGAGGGGAAGGAGGTATTAAAGCAAAGACTGGAGAGGTAGATTGTGACAAGCGTGGATTTAAACTAGATTGGGAGAGTGGCAAGTGGACAGCAGGTAGGCAGGGATCTGATAGAGTGGAGTCACAGCCTACCCCCCAGGCTAGCAGGGAAGGACTCGGGGAGGCCAAGAAAGGAGGGAGTAGAAGGGACAAGATGGAGGCTAGTGAGGGGAAGGGGGCTTTATGGAGGGTGATCCCACTGAATGCAAGAAGCCTAGGAAACAAATCCACTGAGCTACAGCCACTCTTAGCAGTGTGGAGGGTAGATATTGCAGCTGTCACAGAAACATGGGCAACTGAACACCAGGACTGGGATCTGGCAATCTCAGGATACTAATTATACAGTAAGGACCATAAGGAGGGGAGGGAGGAAGGGGTGGCAGTCTATGTGAGGGATGGGATCAAATGCACAAGGGATGAGGGATAAGAAAGGAGGACAGAAGCAATCTGGCTTCAGCTCCTAGACTCAAGGGGTAGGAAACTGAGGTTTGGGATGGTATACAGGATGCCGTCCCAGTCTGAGGAGCTTGACAGGGAGCTAGAAGGACAAATCAAAAAGGTATGTGGGAAAGGGAAGGTGGTCATCGTGGGGGATTTCAACTTGCCAGGGGTTGACTGGAGCATTCCGGTCACCTCCAGTGCTAGGGAGCAAGTGTTCCTGGATGCAATCCAGGAGGGTCTCCTGATACAGTTGGTTACTATACCTACTAGACTAAAGAACACTTCAGATCTGGTATTGTCGAATGGGGAGGCAGTGAGGGAAATAAAGGTAGAGGACCCACTAGCCAACAGCGATCACCAAACGGTGTGGTTTAATATCATGATGTGTGGGGAGCCAGAGAAATCAGCTACTCGGGTGGTCAACTTCAGGGGGGTGGACTTTGAGAGGATGCAGGAAGTACTGAAGGGAAAACTGGAGGGCATAAGGCGTGAGATGGACGTGGAAGTGAAATGGGATATTATTAAATGGGGGGTTACAGAGGCAACAGAAGCCTGCACCAAGGCACAGAGTAAGAGAAGCAGAGCAAGAAAGCCATGCTGGTTGAACAGCGAGGTTGTGGAGGTGGTGAGGGCAAAACGAGTGGCTCACCAGAGGTTTAGGGGGTCAGGGAAGGAAGTGGACAGGGAGGAATATGTAGGATGGTCCAGGGAGGTGACCAGAAAAGTGAGAAAAGCCAAAGCCCAGAGGAAGCTGAGATTAGCACAGGGAATTAATGGGGGGAGAAAGACTTCTTCAGATACATCAGGGAGAAAAGAAAGTGCAAGGAGACAAAAGTAAGGATAAAAAGGGGTGGGGAGTGGATGGAAAAGGGGGAGGAACAGGCAGAAGCACTGAATAAATACTTTTGTTCTGTACTCACAGAAGAAAAGGGGGGACCACTACCAGCATGGGCTGGGAGGGTGGGGACAGGAGGAGAGGAGGCGACAGATGGAAGAATTGAGGCGAGTAGAGACCTAGAGGGACTGAGGGCACTGAAGGTAGATAAGACACCAGGGCCAGATGGTATCCACCCCAGGGTGCTGAGAGAGATGGCAGAGGTGTTGGCGGAGCCGCTGGTGGATCTGTACAGCACCTCCCTGGAGCCAGGATGTGTGCCACTGGACTGGAGGATGGCACATGTAGTGCCACTACACAAGAGTGAGCCAAGAGATGAACCAGGTAATTATCGTCCAGTAAGTCTCACCTCTATAGTGTGCAAACTCATGGAAACAATACTAAAGGAAAGACTGGTGTCGTACTGTCCTCCAGGATGTGAGGCAGCATGGGTTTGTTTCAGAGAAGTCTTGTCAAACCAACCTGATACAATATTATGATTGGGTGACAGATGAACTGGATAAGGGTCATGCAGTGGATGTTCTTTACTTGGACTTCAGCAAGCCCTCCGATTCGGTGCCTCATGGGTGGCTTGGGGGAAGCTAACTGGTGTAGGAGTAGGGGCAAAAATGATGAACTGGATTACAAGCTGGCTGAGTGGGAGGCTGCAATGGGTGGTGGTGAGAGGGGAGCTCTCAACTCCAAGGCTGGTGACGAGTGGGGTGCCACAGGGCTCTGTGTTGGGGCCAGTATTGTTTGGGCTCTTCATATCAGACATTGGACATGGGGTGGTGAGCAAGGTAAGTCTGTTTGCTGACAACACCAAAATCGGAGCAGTGGTGGATGGAGAAGAGGGGTGGAAGCAGCTGCAGGGGGACCTATGCAAGCTAGAGGAGTGGCCAGAGAGGTGGCAGCTGGGGTTCAATGCAAAGAAGTGTAAAGTTATGCACTTTGGGGAGAACCCAAGGAAAGAATACTGGCTGGGAAGGGGGGTTAAGCTGGGGATCACTGAGGAAGAGAAGGACCTTGGGGTAATGATAACAGTGACCATGAACAACACTGCCCAGTGCAGGGGAGTGGCTGCAAAAGTGTACAAAATGCTGGGGTGCATAGCGAGGGAGTTTTCGTCCAGGCGAAGTGAGGTGATCTTGCCCCTCTACAGGTCGCTGGTATGGCCACACTTTGAGTATTGTGTGCAGTTTTGGAGGCCATACCTAAAGCGTGATAACAGGCTGCTGGAGTGGGTGCAGAGGAGGGCAACAAAGATGATATGTGGAATGGAGGGGAGAGACTATGACAGCAGGCTAGGAGACCTAAATATGTACACCCTGGAGGATAGAAGGGACAGGAGGGACATGATAGAGACATTCAAGTTTCTGAGGGGAATCAATAAGGATGGGGCAGATGGGGTCTTTAAATTAAGAAGGGGGAGGGTAACCAGGAGGCACAAGCTAAGAACGGAGGGGGGGAGATTTAGGAAGGAAATGAGGAGACACTATTTCACAGAGAGGGTGGTAGCAAAATGGAACGCCCTACCAGAATGGGTGGTATCATGTAAATCTATGAACAGCTTCAAAAGGGCATGGGACAGGGAACAGGAGAGGGTGAGGGTAGGGGGTGGCAGTGAGATGACAAAAGGGAGGGGGGTTGGGGCAGCTGCAGACTAGGGGTATTGGCGGCACACTCGAGCAGACTTAGATATACCTGGTGGTCTATTTCTGCTGGCACGTTCATATGTTCGTATGTTCGTAAATCCTTAGGAGCCTTCTATTGAGACTGCAGTGGCATATGCCACTCAAGATCAACCTCTGAGATCACCAGATCAGTACAAGTGTCTCTCAATAGCCAGAGTTAAATCTTTCTCCCTTTATCCTGGCCCCTTGTACTGTCTTATGTGTAAGCAACCATTTCTTTCTATCCCCCAGAACCACCTGAGGGTGACCCACCACCTAGAAGGTGACACCTATCTGCCTATTTTTCCAAATCTATGTGTCAAGCTTTTGGTAAAGTCACCTTGGGCTCAGGCTGCTCAATATCATGGCTGCCTCCCCCCCCAGGCACACACACATACCTAGTCATTGGGCTGAAGATATGTGGGAGCAGGCCTCCCTGACCTCCCCCCCCAGGTCCCTAGCTCCCCCCCCCCAGCTGCTGCTGGGGGTGTTCTTTGTCCACAATCCTGTAATAAAACTTCAGAGTTGATCAAGTGAAAAAAAGGTTATTGTTTATTGTCTCCATCCAAAACTTTACCAGGACATCGAGTGTCCCTGCAATGAACAGTTTTAACTTTTGAGCAGTCTGTCATAGTTTTTTATTATATGAAGCAACAGGTTGAGAGTCGAACAGTGTGGTGCTGCTCTGTCAAGGTGAAGGTGGTATGTCCTTGAATCGGGCAGGTCTTCTCTCCCGAGTCCTGATTGTGTCCGAGATGGCTTGGAAGGTGATGTGTGGCTTTGTCAGCATTTCTGCCAGGCTGTTCTTTGCATCTCCTGTAAGATAAATTACCTCTGGAGCTCTGCTAGTTGAATACCATTCACCACTAGGAGGTTGCTGCATCTGGTAGTACTTGGAAGCACTTGACCTCCTCAAATGTTTGTACCTTGAGACAAGTTGGATACTCCACGTAAACAATTATTTCCTTTTGCTCAAAGGCTCTTTGCACTTGCAGGACTTGGCGATGATGTTGGACCATCACTGGGGCAAAATTGAGCTCCAGGCATACTCTTTTGTCCCTAAAGAAACCACCCCTTTTTGGACCATGCCATTTTGAGCACCTTGTCCTTTATAGTCAAGAAAGGCCAACACAACAGATATGGGTCAGGCATTGGCTTGTTGGTGATGCTGCGTGTGCCCAGTGTGCTTATAACAGATTGAAGAGTTTGTCTTTTGGCAGTCCAAAAATCTCCCACAGCAGTTCCTCCATAAATTTTAACATGCCCCCTGATTCTATTTGTTCTGGCAAATCGTGCAGTCTAATATTATTTTGTCTGTGAATGTTTCCAGCTCCTCTAATTTGTGTTCAAGGTCTTTGTTCTTTTACTTATTAGGTTTTTGTTTACCGGGTAAGTGCCATAGCCAAGACATGACTATTTTCAGGCACGACCTGGGAGATTACAATAGGTAGGCAGGGAATAACTTTTGATAGCTTCCGTCTAGTTGCCAACATTATTTCTGTTACTGATCTTTTTCTGATTGGATTGTTTCTTGCACCAGGATTGAGTTAGATGTAGTTGGTCAAGACAGAGCTCTGAAACTAAGCTGCTTCTAGGGTGATGATGTCACCGGACGTCCCATGTCAACTTTCTAAAAGGATGTAAAGGATGGCCTTCATTAAGGATGGCCAAGTCATAAGCAGCCAAAATGTGCAAAATAATATCAGTGCGTGAAGTCAAATTTCATGTGGTTTTGGTATATTGTGGAATTTTTTTGATAATTTGATTACATTTTGTCTAGACATACATCTAAAAAGGCCACAGATCAGAAAGGACAAAGCTGGGTAGAGTGATGATAAGAGTTAACAAGAAAGCATTAGCAGTGGTCTCTATAGTAAATGTAGCAGGAGAGTTGGAAGGGACTTTCCAGGGTATAATGTTAGTGCAGGTAAGGCAATTCACCTGCCTGTAGCTGACGTTAAATGAATGTGATGCATAGCCAACCACTGCAGTTAGAAGAATGAGCTGGCTGTTGTCTGCATTGGAATATAGACCACAATTTCTCAGGACATAAGGAGGCAATTTATTCAATTAGGGATGTTTTTAAGGGTCATGGCTATCTAGCGTGATCCTCTCCAAAGTCCTCACGGCCCTTTGGCTTGTGATGAATGACAGCAGACTATCAGGCAAGCTAACTCTTGCTAAGAGTCTGCTGAAAGATGGAAGGTTGTCTTTTTCTGACCAGCTAGGATGCACTCTTTAGCAAGGGATGCCTGCATACTCAAGATTGACTGCAGTGTGCCAAGAGGAAGGGGTACTGGTCATGTCAATGGACAGAGCAGTGAGTGGATTCAAAACGGTGAAAATGACAAGCAACCAAAGAGGAAATAGCAGTAGTAGTTATTATGGGGAACTTTAATCTAACAGATGCAGACTGGAACATCCTGACCACAGCTATAGTTAGGAGAAGAGTTATCCTAGACTCCCTGCAAGGGGCATTTCTTAGCCAGCTGGATACAGATCTCACTAGAAATGAAGCAGTGCTGGATATGGTACTTATGAACAGGGACAGAAAAACTGAAACAGAAACTTAGACAATGTTGGCAGAAAAGGACCAGTGGTTGACTGGACCCAGGACAGATCCCTGTGGCACCACACCTATGATCTCCCTGTTCAGTCATCTATCCATTCTTGGGACCTAATTGTCATCCAGGGCACTAATCCTCCCCATCATCCCCCTCATATCCACCCTGCTACTATTACCCTTAGTTGCCCCAATAGCCTTCATTCTGTCCCAACCTTACTTGAAACCATTTAAGGATTAGGCTCCTACCACCTCATCTGGCAGACTGTGCCAAGGTTCTAACACCATCTCAGTAAAGTAATAACTTGCTCATATCCCTCCTAAACCTTCCCCCTTTCAGTTTCCACTCATGCCCTTGTAACCTTGAATTTGGGCTTATGCTAAATATCTCCTCACAGTCCACCTTATTTATTCCTTTTAAGAATTTAAAGGTCTCTATCATAAGATCGCTGTCCTGTACGGACTCTAGCAAGTACATGTTTACTGCCTTGAGCCACTCCTCGTAAGATCTGTCCTGCTGGCCTTGTATCATCCTGATCACCTTTCATTGCAACAAACCTAACCTGTCCTTATCCTTCCTGAGGTGAGGACTCCAGAATTGGGTGTAGTGCTCTAGGTGCGGCCTTACCATTTGCCTATAAAAACATAATATTACCTCTTTCCTTCTACTGTCTAGACCCCTCCTAGTACAACCCAACATCCCATGTGCTTTACTAATGGCTTTACTGCATAGATATGATTGACGGTGTTGCTAATGATGACTCTTGGGTCCCCTTCCTCAGCTGTAATACTAAGCTTAACTCCTCCCATCCTGTACTCTGTCCTGGGGTTCTTGATCCCTAGGTGCATCACTTTGCACTTTTTGGCTTTGAGTTTTCCTTTTTGTTACTGCCAGGTTTTAGACCACCTCTCCAGTCCATACAGATCACTCTACATTTTCCTAATTCCCTCATTGCTGTCCACTCTCACACAGATCTTTCTGTCATTTGTGAAGAGATCCAGTGTGCCCTGGATTCCTTCTCCAATGTCACCAATGAACATATTGAAGATGACTGGACCCAGGACAGATCCCTGTGGCACCACACTTGTGATCTTCCTCTCTTCTGATTTGACTCCATTTACCACTATTCTTTGCTGCCTCCACCTAGCCAAATTCCTGCCCCATCTTACTATGTCCCTAGATGCCCCCAGATCCTCCAACTTTTTCAGCAATCAACTGCGAGACACTGAGTCAAATACCTTGCTGAAATCAAAATAGTGTAGACACATAGGTCCCTATCCAGTGTCCTCGTCATCCAGTCGAAGAAATTTTTTGCATTCATCTGACAAGACCTCTGTGCCACAAGCCCCAGTTTTCTATCCTGGAGGCCTCTGCCCTCCAGGTAGTCCACAAGGTCCTCCTTGACTCCTGACTCCAACAGTTTCCCTACAACTGAGGTAAGACTGACAGGTCTGTAGTCCCCTGCCTGACCCCTGTCCCTCCCCTTGTGGAGTGGAACCATGTCCGCCACCCTCCAGTCCTTCAGAACTACCCTTGACTGTAGCAAACTATGGAATAGATCTACCAGGGGTTTAGTTAGTTCTGCTGACAATTTTCTGAGCACCCTTGGATGCATCTCATCCAGTCCCTAAGCCTTATCTATCTTAAGGGCTGCTAACATTTTCCAGACCCTTTTGTTGGTAAATACTGGTTGCCTCATCTCTGGGACCCATTTAACAGCCATCTTGATGCCACTCTCAGGCAATGCCCCACAGTCGCGTGGAGGATGACAACAGTAAAGCTGACATACTGAACAGGTATTTCTGCTCAGTCTTTACTGAGGAAGAGGAGGGTAATGGGTCTGAAGAGAGTACAAGGGGTGAGAATGGTGCAGAAATGGACACAAGTTTCTTTTCACGAGAAAGGGTCCTGAAGGAACTGGAAGTAATAAGAGTTGATAAAGCAATGGGGCCAGATGGGGTGCACCCCAGGGTCCTTAAAGAACTAAGAAAGGTGGTGGCTGAACCTCTGGCTATCCTGTTTAGCTGATCACTGGAAACAGGGAGGTACCCAAAGACTGAGGACAGCAGATGTAGTCCCCTTATACAAAAGTGGGAACAAAGAGGAAGGGGAACTACAGACCAGTCAGCCTCACCGGTAGTGGGGAAGATCATGGAAGCACCACTGAAGGAGAGATTGGTGGAACATCTGGTTGTTAATGGACTACAGGACCCAAGGCAGCATGGTTTCTGAGGGGAGGTCATGTCAGACCAACCTCGTTGAATTTTTGACTGGGTGACTAGGGAGGTGGATCAGGGAGGGCAGTGGACATGGCCTATCTGGACTTCAGCAAGGTCTTTGACACTGTGCCACATAGAAGACTATTACACAAACTGGGGAATATGGGTGTGGGCAGGACAGTAGTGTGGTGGGTAGGTAACTGGCTGGGTGGCAGGACACAGAGGGTGGTGGTAAATGGCTGTCACTCCACAGAGGGAAGAGTGACCAGTGGGGTACCACAGGGATCAGTACTGGGACCGGTCCTATTCAACATCTTGATCAGTGACATTGCGCAGGACCTAGAAGGCAGAATTTCACTCTTCGCTGACGACACAAAGCTCTGTAATAGAGTAGACACACCAGAGGGTGTAGACAGAATGAGAAGGGACCTGCAAAAGCTTGAAGAATGGTCAGGGGTTTGGCAGTTGAAATGCAATGCAAAGAAGTGCAAGATAATGCATATGGGGCACAAAAACCCTGGCACAATATATCAGTTGGGGGGTGAGGATATAGCATGTACCAAGTAGGAAAGGGATCTTGGGGTTATCATTTCTGATGACCTCAAGGTAGGGAAACAGTGTGACAAGGCAGCAGGTAAAGCAAATAGGATGCTGGGCTGCATAGGCAGGGGCATCACCAGCAGGAAAAGGGAGGTCTTAATTCCACTATACAAGACACTAGTGAGGCCCCACCTCGAGTACAGTGTACAGTTCTGGAGACCTTACCTACATAAGGACATAGACAGGGTAGAAAAGGTTCAGAGGAGGGCAACAAAGATGGTACATGGATTGCATCACAAGTCCTATGAGGACAGGTTGAAGGAACTGAATATGTACTCCCTGGAGGAGAGAGGAGAGGGGATATGATAGAGACATACAAGTATTTTACAGGGAGGAACAGGGTGCAGGAATACACTATTTTTAAGTGAAAAGATGTTCCAGGACTAGAGGGCAGGATGAAGTTGGAGGAGGACAATTCAGAGGAAACATGAGGAAGAATTTCTTCACAGAACGTGGTGGATAAGTGGAACACCCTGCCAGAGGAAGTGGTGGGGGCTGAAACAATCACGGGATTTAAGAATGCATGGGATAGACATAAAGGAATTCTGGAGGTCAGGGGTAAGGGGCAACAGACTTCTAGGAAAACATAAACTGAACTTACAAGCTCAAATGGGCAGACTGGGTGGGCCATAGGCCCTTATCTGCCGACACTGTCTATGTATCTGTGTATCTATGTAGTCTGCCCTGGTGAAGTCAGAGCAGAAATTATCACTTAGGACAGCTGCCTTTTGCCTGTCCTCCTCTATTTCCCTACCTGCCTCTGACAGCCTGACAAATCCCCTCTTCCTTTTTCCCTAAAGCTCAGTGTCTGCCTTAGCTTCCTTAACCACCCTCCTAACTTTCCTAGTTCTCAGTTGGTATTCTCACAATTCGTCCTACTGCCCCTTCCCCTGGCTTTTCTTTGTTTTTTTGGATTGTAGTTTTTTGTTACTTTCTTCATGCTCCTGTCCTAGGCTGCCCTCCATCTCACCAATCCCCCAGCCCCATCCTCCACTCACAGTGCACCTCCTACTTCCTCCACGGCTTAACCCCCCCATGGCGGGGCAGCGGGGATCCCTCAACCCACCGAACATGAATCTGGTGCTGGACATGCCTGATAATTGCCCTTCCGGAGGCACAGCAATGTGGGTGTTGGCAATGGCTGAGCTGTGCGTGCTTCCTCACACAGCATGCCAGCTGACTGCTCCACCCCATCCCCTACGCAGGGACCCAGGTGTTCTGATACCCAGCCACCGCTAGGTGTCAGAGATGTGCCGGTCTCCATGTCCCTCCCTCCCTGGGAAAGGAGAGCTGTCCTCTGGACGCTCGATCCTCTCCCACCCCAGCTGACCCCCAGTGACCCGCTCATACCGCAAACACGGGACACCAGCGTGGTAGAAGGTAAGGCATGAGGCCTCAGCCCTCCATGCCACTGAGCCATCCTCCCTAGCTTTTCTTTGTATTTTATAAGGGCCTCTTTTTGGCCTCTACAGCTACTCTGACCCTTTCTGAGAACCACATTGACCGCTTGTCCCTGTTTCTCTTGGTTACTGTCTTCAGGGTCTTCAGGCATATCTTTGATGCCTCGAGAATGGCCCCCTTTTTGCCCCCATTTCTCCTCCAATCTATGCTATCTACCCTGACTAACTTGTCCTGAACCAACTCTACAATCCTGTTGAATTCTGCCCTTCTAAAATCGAAGACCACAGCTTTCGATTGGGATTAACTGGTCCCCAGGTCTAGCTCAAACCAGATAGCATTGTGGTCTCTGTTCAATCCCTAGTGGTCCCCTACCCACACCTTTCCTACCATCTTTGAATTGGTGGGAACCACACTGAGGATGGCAATCTGCCTAGTTGATTCTCTAACTAGCTGCACCAACAAACAGTCCTGGACTGTATTCAGCAAGGCCTGACTTCTGGTGCTCCTGGCAGCCAGAACCTCCTAGTCGATGTTCAGGTTCAGGTCACCCATTACCACTACCTCCCCCTTTGCCACCCCTGACTAGTTATTCCCCAAGCTCCCTATCCATATTTTCTGCCTGTACTGGCAGTCAATAAATCACCTCAACCCATGTCTTCTTGTCTGAGACTGCTGTGAGCTGCACCCACTGTGACTCTATCTCCCCATTAGTCCCCTTGATGTGTCCATCCTCCACAGCCTCAATGTCATCCTTGACACAGAGGGCTACACCTCCCCTTTACATTTTTCTCTGTCCCTCCTAAACATGACATAGCCTGGGATTGTCAGGTCCCAGATGTTATTTTCCAAGGCCCAAGTCTCTGTGATGGCTGTGAGGTCTACTTCAGTGTCAGCCATCATCACCTGGAACTCACTCATTTTATTACCTAGACTGCAGTTGTTGAGGCTAACCCCCTTACATCTAATCTCTGACCCTCTTTGGCTATTTACTTGTTCTATTACTTTTTCTCCCTGGTCTCCTTCCCTGCTTGTTGATTACATGATCTGTGGTCCCCTACTCCTTGCTTTCTTCTCCCAGCCCAGTTTAGACCCCAACTCCGTTTTCACCTATTGTGTCTCTACAAGCCTCAAGATTAGAGGACATATTAGCTAGGTTCACCTAACTCTTTTGTACCACCTTTGTTCCCCTAGACCCAGTCCCCTCCCCAGCCAGTTTAACTATCTGATAAAGACATCAAATGTCTGCCCCCATGCATTAGCCCCCTTTTTTGTCAGGGGAAGGCTGTCACCCTTGAAAAGCCTTCTTCCCCAGGTGTCTCCTCAGCCCCCCACTAAGTGGCACCCCTTCTCTTGACACCAAACCCTCAACCACCCATTAACCTCCTCTATCACCTCATTTACTCTTTCACCATGCTTCCCTCTGCCCAACACAGGGAGGACCTCAGAGAAGGCCAGAGAGGATTAGTGTGCCTTTAATCTGTCTGCCAGACTGCAGAGATTCTGCTTCATCATCTCCACAGTCTAGTTAGCCAGCTCATTGGTACCTATGTGTACCAGCACCCTCAGTTCCCCCCTTCCTCCACCGTCCTCCCTATCCTATCCACATTCTGAATAGCTATTGCGCCAGGGCGGCATCTAACCATCCTACTCCTCCTGTCCAACCCTCCTTCCACCACCCTTTCTACTCCACTGACCATTAAATCCCTAACCACCAAGACTCTCAAATAGGTTTCTTCCTGTTTTCTTCCCCCAAGGTGCCATCAAGTTGTCTTGCTCCTTACCACAGACTGACTCAGAGTCCTTTCCAATGGAGTCAGGTACCTGAGGCTCCTCCTGGGTTATGAAACAATTTACCATCTAGATTGTGTGGAGCTAGACAACTTCCCTGTCACTAGCCCCGGCTCCCTTCTCTCTCCCCACCACACTCCACCCACCCCCCTTGACCAGATGACCACTGAGGGAGTTGGGTTGTGGTGTGCTGGCTCCAGCTGAGCTGGCAATGCAGAAGAGATATTTCATCTCTCACTGCTGTGAGCTGATTTTGGAGTCCCTCAAAATTTCTGCAGATGGGGCAGTGCCCCCTCCTCCAGAGCATGACCCTGGAGAAGTGTGTCCCACAGATGTCACAGCTATCTCCCTGCTGTACCCCATCCTTATTCTGAACCAAGGAACAGAGTTTCACCTAGAAAGAGTGCTGCTAGAGTGCTTGAATATGGTACCCTAACTAGCTGTAGATGCAGCTTGGCAAATTCTAGAAGCACAAGTAACAAATAAAAATTCAAATGTGATACTTAACTGTTTAGCAGAATCAATATAAAGCAAATATAACAGGAAGTGTGGGTCAGAGGCTAGCTTGCCTTAAGGGTAATTTTTTGAACCTTAACTTGCCTTAATCGTAGTTTTTGAACCCAGACTACAGCTATACCCAGATAAGAAGTTACTGAGTACCTTATACATATCTCAAATTCAGGCAGAGTGGGTCGGAGACCAACTGGAAGCACAAACATTTGGCAACAAACCTGGTAGCATGCAAAATTATAAAGGCAGATACTGAACTGACTGTATGTATACCTTGATTGGTTGTTACTGTGGCACCTGAAATGTAGCAAATCAGTTATCAAGGCAGCCTTTTTTGAAAAAGAGGTTAAAATGCACACAAATTATTGTAAGCCATTCTAGTCACATAAAGCAGGTAGGACTCCTTACAGTCTCAGTAGCAGTCCTTCCTTGGTAGCAGGCAGTAACAGACAGACTATACAGACAGCAAATACAGTCTTTTCTTGGTAGCAGACAGCAACAAACAGGCTACAGAGATAGTAACCCACAAATGTCTAGCAAACTGAAGGTTCAACAGCAATGCAGCTCTTTCATGGAAGGGGTATCTCAGTACGCACAGTGTTGCTTGATTTCCACTCAGCAGCATGACCTGCCCTAGTCCTGTCTGTTTTGGCTGACTCCAGCAGACTCAGATCCTTCACTCCTACTGTCCCACTCACAATGGACCACACACGCTGACCCATGTGGGGAGGTGAGATGTTTTCAGCTTCTTGGGTCCCACTTGGGATGCTCACACTTGGGCCCCGAAGTCCTGGGGAAGCCTCATAATTGGCAGGGGCTCCCGGTGCTCTAACTAGTTCAGAGCAGTGCAACTTCCAAGTCTAATTGACTGAAGCTTGAAAACTGCAAGGTCCATGGTATCAAGCTGGAAATGGGACTGGGACCTTGGATTACACTCTGGTTTATCAACTGCAGCTCTGGCATCTTGTTGATATCAACTCTAGTGGCACAGCTATACCAGCACTGGTGGCTCTCAGCTCCAAATGCTATGCTGCTGTAGGAGAGCAGGCATGTGGCCCAATTGATTGCAGCTGTCTAGGGCTATGAAGAAAGGCTGGACATCTTTCGTGCTTCCTGGGCTCTGCCTGGGATGCTGGTAATTGATCCCCAAAATCCTGGGGGAGCCTATTGATAGGTGGAGGTTCCCTGTGCTCTGATTAGTTCAGAACAGTGCAGCTTCATTGAAACAGAATTTGCTGGCAGATATTGACTGCTTGACCCACCTACTGTAGTCTGCCCATTTTTTCCAGTCTAGAGCATCACCGCAGATTCTGCTTGATCTCCCACCTCCTCTTCCTTTCCTCCAAGATTCCCTTGTGCCTATCCCATGCATTCTTGAACCCCACCAGTGTTTTTGCCCCCACCACCTCTGCTGTAAGGTTGTTCCAGGAATCCAGCAGTCTTTCTGTGAAGTAGTACTTTATTACATCTCTTCTGAATGCATCCCCCTCCAGCCTCATTTCATGTCCCCTTGTTCTTGAGCACCTTTTTTTCTGAAAAAATACTTCCCTCTTGTACCTTATTTATCCCCATTAGGCATTTAAAGATCCCTATCATATCTCCTCTCCCTCTCCTATCTTCCAGAGTGTACATATGCAGGTCTTTAAGTCTCTACTCATAGGGCTTCTGATGCAGACTCTGCACCATTTTAGTTGCCCTCCTCTGGACTGCCTCCACTCTTCCCATGTCCCTCCAGACATGTGGTCTCCAAAACTTGACACAGCACTCTAGGTGGGGTCTTAACAGGGTCTTGCCAGTGACCTATACAGAGGCAATACCACCTTCTTGTTTCTGCTGGTGATATGCCTCCCTATGCACCCCCAGCATCCCACTAGCCCTCCTAACTGCATTATCACACTGCCTGGCCACCTTCAAGTCATCTGATATGATTACCACCCCAGTCTCTTTTCTGTTTGGTGATCATCAGTACCATCCCACCCATTTTGTACTCCACCAACAGGTTTCTGTGCTCCAAGTGTATTATTGTCACACTTTTTTGCAATGAAACCTTGTGCCATACCCTTGACCACTTCTCATGTTTTCCCAGGTCTCTGCTCATCCTTTCCACAACCCTGCCCCCCCCCAGAGTGTCCACCTGATTGCAGATTTTAGCATCCTCCACAGAAGAGACAGACCTTCCTTTCCAACTCCTCTGCAATGTCACTTATAAAGACATTAAAGAGGATTGGCTCCAGCAATGATCCCTGAGGCACCCCACTGGTTACCTTCCCTTCCTCAGAGGGAACTCTGTTTACCACCACCCCCCTCTACTGCCTATCCTCAAACCAATTTTCTACTGAGTTAACTAGGTTTTTACCCACCCACTAAGCTACCCAGCTTGCTTAATAGTCTCATACGTGGAGTGGTGTTGAAAGCCTTACTAAAATCAAGGTAGGATATGTCCACCACTCCACCCTAAACTAGTTCCTTGGTCATCCAATCAAAGACATCTATCAGATTCATTGGACATGCCCCCACCCCCACCACCATGAATCCATGTTACCTTGGGTCCTGTAACACATTCAATTCAAGATATTCCACAATAATTTTCTTCAGCATAGATTTGCCAGCCTCTTTCCTTCTACCACTTTTATGTAGTGGGACTACATCCACCCTCCTCCACTCCTCCAGAACCACTCCTTTTCCCAATGAGCTGTAAATAGGACTGTCAGAGATACAACCAGTACCTCTCTGAGCTCCCTCAGTACCATTGGATGCACCCAATCTGGCCCCATTGCTTTATCCACTTTCAGATTAGTAAGTCCCTTCAGGACTTTCTCCTCCAAGCACAGACTAGTGTCCACCTCCCTCCTTTCAATGCTCCTATTACTTTTTGGTTGCTCCTCCCCTCCTCCTTCCTCCATGAACACTGAACAAAAGCATTTGTTCAGGATGTCCACCTTTTCCTGGTCCCCCTCTATGCAGTCTCCCCATCCCTATTTAACCTTGCTATCCCACTCTGATCTTCCTCCTTTTTGCTTTCATATCTAAAAAATGACTTGTTCCCTTTCATTACCACCTAGGCTAGTCTCTCTCCCTCTTGTGCCTTTGTTCTCCTTACTGCCCTCCCAGCTTCCCTCAGTTTCCCCTGGTACATTTTTCTGTCCTTCGCTTTCTGTGTCTCCTTACACCTTCTGAATGCTACCATCTTAGCATTTCTCTTTTTCACCACCTCTCTCAAGAACCATTGTGAATTCTTCTTCTCTTGCTTTGCTCACTTGCTTGATGCTGATGTTTTTTGCCGTTACTATGACCCTTATCTTCACCCACTGTTCCTCCTCCCCACCCAGGTCATCTTCTCGGCCAGGTAATCCCTGGGGCATTCACCCACCTTTATAAAATCTGTTCTCTTGAAGTCCAGGATCCTTGTCATTGTGTGGTTTGATTCCACAGCCATCCTTATATTGAACCACACTGTATGGTGACTGCTGCTTACCAGGTGGCCTCTCATCTTTATGTCTGCAACATTGCCCCTGTTAGTGAGTACCAGGTCCAGTCTTGCCCCATCTTGAGTGGATTCACTGACTAGTTGCCTGAGGAACACCCCCTGCAGGGAGTCTAGGATGTCTCTACTCCCAGCTGAAGCCACAGGTGGGAGGCTCCAATCGATGTCCGGCAAACTAGTGTCACCCAACAGCAGCACTTCCCCTTTTTCTGCCATTTTGCCAGTGGCTTCCACAGTACCTTATCTAACTCCTCCCCTTGTGCTGGAGGTCTGTAGATCATGCCAGTGCAAATAGTGGATTCCAAGCCTGACAGCATTTCAGATGTCACAGTGGGTAGCTGTACAAGTGATCATCATACAGTGTGGTTTGGCATTTGGACAGGAGATAAACCACACTAGACAAGGGTCACAGACTTTAGGAGAGCAGATTTTAAAGAAATGGGAGACTGCCTTAGGAAATACCTTGAAGGAGGAGATAGCTATGGGGGTGAAGGCATAATGGAAAAGAGTGAAGGAGGGAATATTAAAGGTAACAGCAAGTTGTTAAAAAGTAGTAAGCAAGGGTAAGAGGAGAATGAGTCCATGTGGTTCTCAAAGGAGGCAGATAAGGTGGTGCAGAAGAAAAAAAATGGCTTTCAGAAGTACAAGACCCAAACAGAGGAGGACAGTGAGGTATACTAAACAAAAAAAATGAGGCAGGAAGGAGGGTAAGGACAGCAAAGACTCAAACTGAGGAAAGGATTGCCCAGAAGATCAAGAATGGGGATAAGACTTTCTTAAGGCACATGATTGAAAAAATGAAGGCAAGTGATGGTACAGTGAGGATCATGAGATGGGGGGACTGTGCAGAGGAAGGCAATGAAAAAGCTAAAATTTTAAACAAATACTTCTGCCCAGTCTTCACGGGGGGAGGGCAAGCTGACATGCATCAACAGGCACCAGGGGGATGGGGAAGTGGACATAAATCTATTTATGGAAGAGAAAGTCCAGAACTTGGAAGCCTTAAAAGAAAACAAGGCAATGGGACCAGAGGGGATCCACCCAAGGGTACTTAAGGAACTGAGTACAGTACTAACCTCCCTTCTGGCAACACTATTTAGCATCTCATTGGAGATAGGGGTGGTTCCAGAGGAATTGAAGAAGGCTGATGTGGCCTATCTGCACAAGAGCAGCAGCAGGGAGGAGGCTAACAATTACAGATCAGTCAGTCTCATGTCAGTGGTGAGGAAATAATGGAGTCCCTGCTGAAGGAGAGACTAGTGGAGTACTTGGAGACATACAGTCTACAGGATCACTGGCAGCACAGCTTCCCAGGAAGGAGGCCATGTCAAACAAATCTCATAGATTTCTTTGGCAGGGTATCTAGGGAGGTGGATCAGGAGAGGGCAGTGGATGTGGCCTACCTGGACTTCAGTAAGGCCTTTGACGGTGTATCACACAGGAGGCTGATGAAGAAACTTAGTCTCACATAAACTGAGACATGGATCAGTGTGTAAATGTTTATCCTTTTGTCTATTGAAGACACAATCATTCTAATAGTCAGCTTGATCAATTGCTAGTTGTGCTTGTTGAAGATACTGCTGTGGTAAGAAACATATTTTTTCTGACAATATATGTGTTGAAAATAAGATGAACACAGTGAGTGGTTTTGGATGCTCACTGCCTATGTGTAGTATTTGTATACCTATCTATGATGTCATCAAACATGGGCTATATTAACCTGGCTTGTTGATTGTTACCTCACCCCCTGACAGAGCCAACACTGGTGAAGCTCTGGGTAATGCATCTCCCGCTGTGAGCAGGCATAATTGTTTGTGTTTACCTGAGTCCTCAAGGCATTAAAAGTTTGCTCATGCTTAACCAAGTTCCGTGATTTACTGCTTTGTCTTATGAGAGCAGCTGATCTTGGTTTGGATAATGAAGAAACTTAGCAACTTGTGTGTAGGGGAGAAGATGGTGAGCTGGGGAGAAGATGGTGAGCTAGGTATCTAACAGGTTGGAAGATACAAGGCAGAGAGTGGTGGTAAACAGCAGTCAACAGGCTGGAAGATACAAGGCAGAGGGTGGTGGTAAATGGCAGCCATTCAAGAATGAGAAAGTGACCAGTGGAGTATCACAGGGATTGGTACTGGGTCCTGGCCTCTTCAGTGCCCTCATAAGTGATGTTGCTGAGGCACTGGAGGGGAAGGTGTGTCACTTTGCTGATGACACAAAAATTTGCAACAGAGTGGACCACCAGGAGTGGTTGGAGAGAATGCAAAGTGATCTGGAGAAACCAGGAGAGTAGTCTATGGAGTGGCAGCTGGGTTTCAATGCCAAAAAAGCAAAGTCATGCACCTGGGGTGGGGAAACCCAGGGGCTGTGTTTAAGATGGGGGAAGGTACAGTTACAAAGCAAGAGAGAGACCGTGGGGTGATCATATCTGATGACCCCTAGGTGGCAGGATAGTGTGACAAAGCAGAAGGCAAGGCAAGCTTGATGCTGGGGTGCATAGTGAGGAGTATTTCTGGCAGAAGAGAGGAGGTGTTGCCTCTGTATCACTCACTTGTGAGACCCCACCTGGAGTACTGTGTCCAATTCTGGAAGCCACACCACCACAAGGACATCAATAGGGTGAAAGTGGTCAAGAGGAGGACTACCAAAATGGTTTGGGGGGGCTGCACAAGAAACCATAGGGGAGGAGACTGTGAGAGCTCAACATGCAGTCCTTGAAGAAGAGGAGAGCAAGAGTGACTATGATTGAGACCTAAAAGTACCTCATGTGAGTGAACAAGGTGCATGAGGGAAGTCTGTTTCACAGGAGGAGAAGCACCAGAACACAAGAGCCTGCTATGAAGCTTGGGGGGAGGGGGGTCAAATTTAAGAGGGATGTGAGGAAATGCTTCTCCACTGAAAGGGTGGTGGATGTCTGGAGCAGCCTGCCAGAGGAGGTGGTAGGGGTGAAGACAGTGGGAAGTTTCAAACATGAGTGTGATAAGCACATGGATATAACAAGTAGATATAAGAAAGGAATAGGCAGGGAAAATAGGGCAGACCAGATGGGTGTACTGGTCTTTTTCTACCAACACATTATATGTTTCTATTATTCCAACTAAAGGATATGGGAGGCAATTAGTGCGGGGGTCATGAGTGTCAGGAATTAGATGAATAGGTTCACAAATGGGAAGGACAGCAGAGCTGGGTAGCACAAAAATAGCTGATCCCCGGCATAAGCAAGGAGACATAAAGGGAGAACAATTTCCACTTGAATACAGGCCACAGGAGGATCACACTCTGATCACCAAATGCACTTGGATGTCCCAGACATACAAACCTGGTAGTGGAAGAAAATGAGACGGGCACCAAGATGGAGGAATTACAACTATTCCGAAGGGAGAGAACAGGAAGGCAAAGGAGAAAGTGTCTCTCTTTTTAAGGGAGCATGTCACTGTGGAGAATAAGGAGGATATTGGGAGATAAGCAGTTCCACTGAATCCATCTTGTCAAGCTCAGAAAAAAAGCAGGGGAACAAATGGTCACCCAGTAAGAAACTGCAGGACTGTAAACAGTTCAGGGAATCAGATGCAGTGGTAAGTGTTTTGTGATCATTACATCCCACAAATTGAATTCTAATTACCTGTTATGCTTCCATGAATTTTTGAGAACATGTTGTCAATTAATAATTTGTGGTATTTCTACTATAAATTTAAAACCAGTAAACCACATGTCTACAACTTTAAACAGAACCCACTGGTATTAGACAGACATGGCAAATTGCAGGTTTTTACCTGCAAAAGCAACAACCTGCAATAGCAAATAGCAACAAAGTTACACACATCCAACTTTTTAGAAACATCTCACTAAATTTCACAAGGAAATAAACTGTAAAACATGACTTAACCTAATCTCTATACATTAAGTAGCATCTAAGACCTTTACACAGTGGTTATACCTGTTAATTTTCAGGTGTCTAACTCCAAAGGCAGCCAAGTTATTAGCAGTGGAATATATTCACAAAATCTCACAAAAAAAGAAAATGCTCCATTTTGATCCCTTATCTTTTCAGAACTACTTTTTGGCATGCCATGCTATTTGGAAAGCCATAAGTAGGTACATCTAACAACAAGATAAGTATGCTAAATTACATATCTCTAAATAACCAGATGGCTGTATTATGACCAAATATATAAATTCTATAAAATTTCACTAAATGCACAAAAATTCACAGACTTTCTGTGAAAGCAGAATTTCCTAATTTTGCCCAGGCCTAATTTCAGGAAATTTCTGCAAATATCTCTATTGATCTGTATAGCAACAAAAGCTTTACTGTCAATCATGCTTGTCACATAAAACTAGTTTTATTTGCTGTAGCTTTGTAAGTCACTCAGGTATTTACAATAGAAAATGCATTATCTTGTGACAGAATATGTACATCTTAAAAAGTAACAAAATTCACAGGGCCTCCTCTGCAAGACCATTCATGGGAAACATACATTCTGGGTGTTATGGAGAGGAATTGTTACAACAGTGATAATTCTTATAGACATCAATGCAAGTTAAAGTCAAAGCATGGTAACACACACTGTACTGCATTTCACACAATATAACAGAAAGACATAGTAAATGCCAGTACACAGTATCTCTTTAAAAAACAAACTATGCAATAATAGTAATATGTTGCCAAATAATTAGAGTATAAGGTTCAAAAGCATGTTGGATATTCACACAAATAGCAGTATGGGTTGTTGTGAATACAGCATTTTAAGGAGCACTGTTTTATTCATAGAAACATAGACAATGATGGCAGAAAAAAAAACAGTGGTCCATCTAGCCTGCCTGACTTCCCTTTACTCATTGGAATCTATTGTTTCTCCAGGTTAGTAACCCTCCCTGTCCTCTCCCTCTTCTCCTCCTTGATTCTGTTGCTCCAAGCAACCACTATATCCTTCATTCTACCCCAGCCCTGCTTGAATCCCCTGTTTTTGCACCCACCACCTCAACTTACACACTATTACATAGTTCTGCAGTCAATTTAAACATCTGGGGCTCAGTTTTCAAAGAGCCCTTAGATTGCTGTTGTTTGCAGTGATCTAGGGCTGTGGAAATCTTGGGGTGTGTCTGGGACTCTGCACCATGTTCTAAAATAATGAGGGTTCCTGGTTCAAGACCTGAGATATGCCGCATCTGCAGAGCTGCACCATACAGATGGCGCACATGCCAGCCCTGTGGCATGGAGGGAAGAGGCACCCATGATTCACCTGCTATCAGGCTGTTGACCCAGGACCCTGAATGATCCTGGGCTGCTCAGGGAAAGGCGGGTGGGAGGACTGAGAGTCCCAGTGGATGTTCACCTCCTCATGGGAGGGCAGGCAGACTGTACTGCCATAACACTGCCTCCTAGGTGACCATGGAAGGCAGTGCTACTAAGCAGCAGTTCTAGGTGGGGGACCCTCCCTGGTAGGGGATGTAATCACGTCTTCTGACTCGTGCACATCAGACAGCTGTCTCTGCAGAGCAACCATGGGTTCAAGGGAGAAAGCAGAAAATCACCACTGGCTGCAGGATGGTGCCCCACAGACCTCAAACTGCCTACTGGGTACAGGGACCACAGATCTGAACATGGCACCAAAAGGAGGCTTTGGGGACCCACAGATAGCCCAGTCACAGAGAACAATCTGTGGGGCACTCAGTGGCCCTAACACAAGTCCCAGGGATGGCGGGAGAGGAGGTTGGGGGAGCTGTGAGAGCCAAAGGAGGCCACCAGCAGATGGGGAAGGAAAAAAAAAAGACAGGTGATGCACCTGTGGTGTTTGGCAGAAGGCTCTGCCAACCCCCCACCCCCACCCAGTGGAACATTTGAGGGGCTGTGAAGGTGGCAAAAGAAATATGTCTGCCAGAAGGGGACTGTAGTTCACCATTTGAAAATCGAGCCCCTAATATATTCATGTTCTACCGCATTGTCTCTGTGGAATTCTAGGGTATTAATTACTTAAGAACAACACTTAAAAAGTATATGTTCCAATACTAGTACAAATTGAACAATTCCTGGCTTATTGAACTTCTCTGAATTAAAGACTATTTGGGAGTAATCTATAAATATAAGAAAACCTTGCAAACAGAACTCTTTAATAAAAGAACATTGTCTATGGAAGAGGTAGGTATTCATCTCAATAAATAAAATGGTATGTTTTACTGTATATACTGTAGGATACTAAACAGAGAAGATGTTATGCCTCATAATGATTGCAGTTCCTTTAAAGTTCTTCAGAAACAGATTTCACTTACTGGTAGCTGTGTGAATATTCTAAATAAGCTAATAACAGAAGTCATATTAATGTTTGTATTTTCTCATCACTAATAACCATAACAGGCACAGTAAGTGCATATATATAAACAAATACTGTATAAGACACCATGAATCCATGTTTATTACTAATCCAACTGGCCCTTGTGCTCCAAGAAACTACATACATCGTGGCAGATTGCATATTGTAGCTAAGAAAAGATCAGGAATAGATTTTTGTAAATCTTCCAGTTTTCTTAAATGTAAACTCAGGTTATATAGAACCTTCTGAAATATGCATATACAATGTTCATCTCAATATATAGTTATCATAATATATTACATTTATTTCTAAATACACAGTTAACCTGAAAAGCTAACAATCATGTGACGTATTCCGTTTTCTGCATTTCATGCACACTCTCCCAGTATTTCAACATTATATTATAAAAATACATTATATAAAAAGAATACATAAAAAATGTTGGCATGTCAAAAAGTGTTAACAGTCAGTGTTACACAGGTTCCATGCTCTGGGCTATAAGGGCACATAGCACATCCTCTTGCATGACCTGCTTTATTTATTAGAAGAATTTGCATAACGGTATTTAAATGCTACCCTTCTTGAAATGCAGTTTGTGGCCACATGAATTTGTACAGTTTTTTTTCCCTTGCAGTGTTTTAATCCTATTTTATGAAGAGATGTAAGTGAACAAACTTGAGGTTGTCAATGTCAGAAAACATAGATGCCCACTGAGGCTTTATTACTGTATGTATTATCACTCAAAGATGAACAGATATACCACTTCATTGTTCAATATTTAAAATCAAGCATATTGCAATGCTAAGGAATCCTTACAAGACACTTAGTGTCAACATTTTCATATGGGACCTAATGGCTGTAACAACCAATGTCCATAACTGTTGGCATATAAAAATAAACAGGTTTATATATTATAGGCATACACAGAGTTACAGGAATTGCACCGTTTATTAAACTGCAAGTGCACTGCATTGAACTGCTGTGTTATAATTCATTGACTGTATGCAGCAGCTCTGAGATGTTTCTTCATCAAGCAAGAGTCCCTTTTCCTCAGCAATATAAACAGCTGTGTCTGTGTCATCAGAATGGTATCCTGACTGATAGTCGCTGGTCTGGTTTGAGGTTTCAGATGATAATGACTCTTTGCTCTTGCAGGACACCATGCCACTGCAAACAGAAGATAAAGTGGAAATTATATGCTTGATGTTTTTAAGTTCATAATAATACTTAATACTAAGCAATGTTAAGATTTTACATGAAAAAATATATCATACTGTACTAACTTTGCTTATTGTTTTCTATAGTCAGTGCCTGAAACAATCTAAGGTTAAAACATTGATTCAAAGTCCATGTTCTATGTTCAGTGTGCATTTATTCTAACCCTTGTATTTTCAATATTTAATGTACCACAATGCTATTAATATAGTACTTTTTTTCTTAAAGGAAACAGTAGTTCTACTGTAAGTGACACTATCTGTCAGAGACAGTGGACAAGATTTTCCAAGCATCTGTGTGGGCCCACAGCTAGCTTGTGTCAAAAGTGTAGGATTCAGGTAGGCCTTGTATACAAAAAAAAACACTGCCTTTGTCTATATCTATATCTTCATCTACATACATGGATGGGAACTTTGCCCCTTTGAAAAGGCTGTCATGTATTTCCCTGTATACCTGTGACTGATCTATCAATTAAAGCTATTTACAAAATGGGCAAAAAAAATCTAGACTTCTGATTGGCTGAAAGCTCTTCAAAGCCATGTCCTGACTCCTTGTCAGGACATAACCATTCAATGAGCACTACTTGTGCCAACCAAAAGGCAGCACCATAATAAATCCATCCATACCACCCTGCTCTCCTGCTGCCTTCAGCTTCAATGTGACTGAACAGGGACAGCAGGCACCACGCTGCCCCTCTCAGCTGTTTATCAAAGACAACCACCATCTTGTAAGTGCTGTCGAGCCTCCCCACCACACACACACACACAGACTGAAAAGATCTCACTGTAATTCCATAACATTTTCCTTTTTAACTGAAGCCTGACCTGTCTTGCTTGCTGTGGCTTCTGGCTGTGGCTCAACCCGACCACAATAAAGTCAGCGAACCCAGCGCTGCAGATTTCATATGTGGCTAAACACAGTCATCCAGGTGCATTAAAATAAACAAAATCTGACCCGCTTCTCCACTGAGTAGTTTCATACAAACTATGTAAAAAAAATTTTCAATGAGAAACCAGCCAGCCGTTACAGAGGCGATCTACAAAGCGCTGTCCAAAAAGTGCCAACTATGGCAGCTGCAGTGAGACACATTCACTGTCACCCAAACTGATGGTCAGTGAAAGGCAAATGACCACTGTGAGGATTTGCAGCTAGCAAACAGCACAGGTCAGGCTTCAGTTAAAACTAAATATTTTAGGAAATTATAGAAAGAGAGATTATTATGCCAGTATATGTTTTTGGGGAAGGGGGGGTCATGTCAGACAGCAGTTCAGAGATTGTGGTCATCTTGTAGAATAGCTCAGTGGGATAGTGGTACCCAGGATTGGTACACGGATACCTGTGCTGATAGAGCATTGCTTGGCATGCAGTGTATGGTGTGATAGTACTAAAAACAATCGCATGTACAGATTATTCAAGAAATACAGAGAGCCCTGTACTGCTAACAAACACTGGTGAAATTAGTTTAACATGGGGACTATTTTTTTACTGTTTCAGGTATTAAAACCTTTTGTATATTTTGAACTTAAAAAAAATTACTTGGGAGTCCATTTTATAAGCGCAATAAGACACTCTGAGGTGTGGGTTATGGCCTGATAAGAGCACTTCCCAGGTGCTAAAGGCACTCGGTGCAAGCACCTATTGCCTCATAATGCACCTGGGGCATGCTCTTATCAGGCCATAACCCACACCTCGTCATGTCTTATTGCTGGGTAAGACACCACTAATAACACAATTACACATCATTAGGAAGCTAGCTAAACCAATTAACAAGTTGCCAAAGAACCTAGAAAAAAAGATACTTGCACAAAACCTCCCAAAACCAGAAATCCTCCAAACTCATAGCTGCATCCACTACACACCATTTCCTCCTTGCTGCAAGAGACCTTACAATAACTGTCCTAATGTAGTATATTCAACAAACAATTGGTAAGGGTTGAACACTCATAAGTATACCGATCTTGGGGGCTAATTAGGACAGTAAAGCCACTTATCCTTTGGGCTTGTGGCCTTATAGCCTTAATTAGCCCCCTTGATGGGTATACATCCTTGTATACCACCCTTACCCATTATTTAATATGTATGTGTATATATAACACTGGAGCAGTCGCGCCAGTATAGTTAGGGTTGAGTAAGCAGTTTAATGTTAAACCCCAAATTTTGCATGTTAATAACTTTGCAACTGTTCAACAGATTTGCACAACATTCAGAATGCATAGTCTCCTATAGTAGATCTCTTGATTTGTTAAGTTGTGTTTTGGTTGGATGAATGGTTTTTGTGCAGTGAAGAGCTGAAAAATGCATTTTTCCCCTTTTTTGGCACTTTGTTTTACAGATTTTTGTCCATTGCGCTGTGGACACACCATTTGGTATTTTGGTCTGAACTTTTCAGGACAAAAATAGTTTTTGTCAAAGAACAATTCAGCATTGGTTTGGTGAAAAAATACGAATCTGTTCCAAAGTTACTTAATTTTTAATTTTGAGTTTTCTGAGCATGCTCAGTTTACTCCAAGATTTATATGTATGTTGTGTGAAAAGGGATTTGGCTCACGATCAAGGATTTTGTCACCATGCAAAAGGGGGTTTATAAAATCCCTTTTCGTGAGGAAAAATTCCTTGTTCATGAGCTGTCATCTTGTTTTCATTTTCCCCCAAACAAAATGTTGTTGCTTGTCCCACGGCTGCCTTCTTTTACAAATGAGGCATGGGTTTTGTTCAGAGTGATGTCCTCTACAAACTCACATCTTTGGTTTCCTTCATTTAGGCAAAAAAATTGCCATTTTAGAATTTTAAATTCTTTGTTCATGACTCACTTCCAATCCTCATTCGCGAGGTGACAAAATCCCCATTCACAAGCTGATCCCCTTTTGAGAGGTAGCAAAATCCTTGATCATGACTTAGGGACCAGATGGCCCTATCTCACGAATAAGGATCAGTCTGTGAATAGAGATTTTGTCAGCTCGCGAAAGGGGACTTGGTTTTTTAATCCCCTTTCGCAAGCTGACAAAATCCTTGATTGTAATTTTACAACCAGATGGCCCTTCTCACAAATGGGAATTGGCTTGCGAATGGGGATTTTGACACCTTGTGAAAGGGGATCAACTCATAAAAGGGGATTTTGTCAGTTCGCGAAAGGGGATTGTTTTTTTAATTCCTCATTTGCGAGCTGACAAAAATTCCCATTTGTGAGCTGTCAAAATCCTCTTTTGCAAGCCAATCCCCTTTCGTGAGCTGACAAAATCCAATGTATTCATGATTTGTGACTTCCAGACCAGATGGCCAAAATTTGATGATCAAGGATTTCTTGTGAACATCGATTTTGACAGCTTGCAAAGGGGGGTTGACCTCGCAAACAGGGATTTTGCCACCTCATGAATTAGGAATTAAAAAACTTTGCCAGTGCACTGTAAATAAACAGTTTGGTCTTATGACTTGAAATCTGCAGGGTATAAAGGGGGTGTCTCAGAGATCTGACTTATGCTGTTTAGGTGTACAAAATGTTATTGGTTCCATAGATATGCCATTACAAAGTTGACATTTTTCCTATATGACAACATTGCGACACCCACAGTGCTTTTTGGTGCCTTTATCTTGGAAACAATGTGAGCTACAGATTTAGTCAACTTATCTCGTGTGAAGGTTTCACTGTCATGATTACAACAGCACTTGAATTTTTTTCATAGCTGCTACAGTTGCTGAGATATTGGCAAATTAGTGTTAAAAGTGTTCATTGCCCTATAGGGCTACTGTATGGCTCCATAGTTATGTGCAAGTGGGAGCACAGGACCCAGAGGGCCCACACTTCCACAGATACATATCGTTATGCACAAATGGGCAACTTGGCTGGAACGCGGGGCCCCATCAACACATTCCATTTACTAGTTTTATTACACTTATTCAAAAAGTAAGGAAATTCATTGCAAAACATTTTGTTAATGCATCAATTAAGGTTAAAGCAACAAAAGTGGGGAAATGAGATGTTAGGGTTGAACCCATAACCCCCTCACTCCCTACCCCCATCCTCCACAGACACCAGGGTGTGCCATGGGGTTATGAGGCCTAACAATCACCCCATTCTCCTTTACTATAGCATGTCAAGCATTTTACACATGGAATGGGGTGAGAGTTGGGACTCACGACCCCATGGCACACCCGGCATCTGTAGGTCTGTGGAGGGTGGGGTGGGGGGTTAGGGGCTCAACCCTAACATCTCATTTCCCAATTTTTGTCGCTTTAACCCTAACTGATGCATTAATGAAGTTTTTTTTACTATATATATATATATACACACACACACACATACATATACATACACACACTCCATAAGGCTTATATGCAAAACAGAACTGGCCTGCATCTAGAGTTTTATTTTGAATGCAAGCCCTGACTTTATAGCATCAATTATGTGTGTAAGCTGGCCTGAGCATCAGTGTGCAACTAAACTGCTCAACCACAAAACGTTTGTCTAACAGTTTGACCTTGTCTGTCAGGGCCAGTAGGGAAACATGTATGAGCAGAGAATGGAGGATCTAAGCACTGGAGACAAGGAGGGAGAACTGAGCAAAGTGGATAGACTTTGAGTCCTTTTCTGCCACACTTTTCTATGTTTCTACAGGGGAGCATGATCTAGACTTTCCAATATCAACAAGGCAAAAATAAGATGGACTCTAATGAATTGTTCAAGATCAGTGGGAATAGGAATACTGGAGGAAACAGCAGCATATTAGTGAGGGGGGAGGGTAGGTTCAGGAGGGATGCCAGGGAGTGCTATTTTATGGAAAGGGTAGTGGAGCAACACTGAACTTAATAATGACAAGTGGGGACAGTGTAACCAATGTCTCAGTGGGGAACAGTCTATGGCAAGTGACCACAGTGCAGTTAGGTTTAGTCTCAGTACGGGGACAGAAGTGAGTCATACTGCCACTTGGGTTCTGGACAACAGGAGGGCAGATTTCAGCAAAATGAGGGAGATTTTCAGGGTCAATATGGAGGGCAAGGAAAAGCTGGGTGATGTGGAAGAACTGTGGGGGACAATAAAGAGAGGACTTTGGAGTGCCACAGATCAGTGCATTAAGAAGGTAGGTAAGAGGAAATGGAGAAGAAGGCCACTTTGGTATTCTAGAGAGGTAGGGAAGGCAACAATGGAAAAAAGAGGGCTTTCAAGGCATATAAAAGAATACATGGAAAGGAGTACAGGGAGGTATATATATAGAGAGAGAAACTAAGGGTGGCAGAGAAGACAATCAGGAAGGCGAGGGCAGATACTGAGGAGAAGAGAGCAAGAGGAGCCAGCAGGGAAGACAAAAAGTTCTTCAGATACAGCAGTGAGTGAAGGAAAAACAGGCAGAGTATAATGAGATTTAAAGGGGAAGGGGGAGCTCTGTTAGAGGAGGATTTAGATAAAGTAGACTTGTTAAACAGGTATTTCTGCTCAGTGTTCATGGTGGAAAGGGAAGGAAAGGGACCAGAGTCATAAGGTAGGGGCACAGAGGGCAAGGAGGGGGACACTAGCCAGTTCAAGGAAAGCAGGATAATGGAGGAACTGAGTAAGATAAGGATGGACAAGACAATGGGTCCGGATGCCCTGCATTCCAGGGTTCTCCAGGAGCTTAAGGAAGAGTTGATAGCACCACTAGCAAGACTGTTTAACCTGTCATTAGACACAGGGAGAGTTCCAGAGGACTGGAGGAAGGTGAACATGGTGTCACTGCACAAGGGCAGAGGCAAAGAGGATCCGGGTAACTATCATCTGATCAGTCTTACCTCAGTGGTGGGTAAGATTATGGAGGCACTGGTAAAAGAAAGGATAGTAAGATTTCTTGCATAAAATGGGTTACAGGATGAAAGGCAGCACAGGTTCATGCCAGATGAACTTCACTTAATTTTTCAACTGGGTAACAAGGGTGTGCTATCAGGGACGGTGGACATGGCCTATTTGAACTTCAGCAAGGCCTTTGACACCGTCCCTAACAGGAGATTGGTGAGCAAGTTGGGCAGCTTAGGAGTAGGGAAAAAAATAACAAATTGTGTGGAAAATTGGCTAGGTGAAAGGTGTTAAAGGGTGGTTCTAATTGGGGTTCATTTCAAGGAAAAAAGAGTGATGAGTGGGGTACCACCGGCGTCTGTACGGGGATCAATACTATTTAATATTTACTTTGGGAATATTGCAGAGAGACTGAATGGGAAATTGTACCTGTTTGCAAATGATACAAAGATCTGCAATAGGGTGGACACACCAGGGGGTATGGAGCACAAGCGAGAGGACCTGTTATAGCTAGAGAGGCAGTCAGAGAGATGGTAGGTGAGATTTAATGCCAAGGGGCCAGGGCTACATATGGGTGGAGATGAGGGCAGACTAGATGAGCTGCTGGGTCCTTTTCTGCTTACAAATGTCTATGATTCTATAAGGATAGAATAATCTTTCAGAGGCCCTACTCAGTACGAAAACTAGAGGTGTTGAAGAGGGGGTGGGATAAGTATAGGGGTCTGGAGTGGGGGGATGAGGGAGGGGGTGGCTGGACAGAAACCTTTAAAGGCATGTTCCTGTACACTGGGTTGACTTAATACATTGCAAGGCCTTTTGGTGCTGGCATATTTTTTATGTTTCTATTTTGATTAAGAATTAGACTAGGGACCCCAAGCTTCACCAACTCCTCAAGCCTTTCCGCCTGTACCCATGGCAAGTTTCATAGCAGCATGTTTTTTTTTTTCATTTTGGAAAACATCCTTGAGTTTTACTTTGGTATACTTTGTTTTACCTCCTTTACACCCAGACTGAGGAGGCTTGTGTCCATGCTCGAACAACAGACTGACTTTCATCCAATCTTTGGACACAAGTCAGGACATATAATTCTGCATAGAAACAAGGAAAAAGTAGATGCATGAAAATGGATGCAAGGTAAAATCTGAAATTCCACAAGACAGCTTCAAGCAACATTTCCATAATTGATCCTCCAGCACAGGGAACATTCAATGGCAGAGACACACAGCCCGATGAAGATAAAAACAAAAGTTGTGCCAGAAATATCTTAATGAGGTACAAGGATAAAGGATGAAGCAGTGAATGCTGGCCAGAATGCTGATCAGAGGGTTTAAAACCAAAAATGGAGACCTCAATCAGTAAATTGGGAGTTCAACAGAATTCAGAGTTCTCCCAGCTTCCTCACAACTATAAGCAAAAAATTCCTACCCACCGCTGCCCAGTAGAGCCATCATAAAGTTTGAGCTCCATCAGGGAAAAAGAAAGTGGAGCCATCTTAAGCAGGGAGCATGTGAAATGTTAAAACTTTTGTTGTAAATCAAAACTCTGATAATTACTTAAAAAGAGGTTGTAAATCCGATTTTCAAAAATAAATAAATAAAAAAAGATATGGTAAGGGACTGGATCAGGAGCCGGCTTTTTAAAATGAATCAGAAGTTACAATCAAAAATAAATGCTGATTATATTATAATTATAATTATAATTATAGGAAGGGCTGGAGGTGTTCTGGGCCATCCTGGAGACAGGCTTTGGGGCTACTATGCGCACCAGGGTAGTATACAGACCTCCAGCACAAGGAGAGGAGTTGGAAAAACTAAGGGAGAGGTGTTGCTAGTTGGTGACTTTAATTCTTCCAGATGTGGAGTTAGTTGAACCTTCCAGACTGCCAGTGGAAATGGTGCACCAAAAACAGTGGGGCCTCAAGTATGTGTGGAATATTAGTATATAGGCAGGAAGGAGGGAGGGTTGCTGGAGACTAAGAAGGGTCTGTGGAGACGTATTAGGCAGGGAACATCTGGGCATATTGGGTGGTCCAAGGGATCCTTTTCTGACAGCAAATTCTGTTTTCTATTGTCCAGTCCTGTAGCCACTAAACACACACATAGTACCATAGCTCCAGATAAAAGACATCTATCAAAAGTATCCAAATTAACTCAGAAATGTACTGCCTGCTATGATTCTAATGGTTATCATGTGATATCTGCCAAGTGTTCATCTTTAGTTGGTCCAAATGCTTGGTATGGTACAGAAAAGCAGTTTAGACCAGCTATTCAAAACATAGAGGACAATGTATGGGTCACTATCCATAACAAGTGCATGTAGCCATCGAGAGGTTGTCCATGGCAACTGTTTAGACCTCAAGAGCGTAACTCAAGCGGTTTTGGTCATCATGGCAACCCCTAGATGGCTACTCACACTTGTTATGGATAGTAGACCATACATTGTCTTTTACAGTGTATGTTCCACTATCAGAAGAAAAATGAATCCTTTTAGGCAGTATTTTTTTCCTTGGTGGCACTCTCCTCTGCTCCCGCTCTCACCACTATGGCAGCTTCCTGATAGGCAGAGGTAAGCGTAACATGAATGCGCGAGCACGTTCCATGTTGTTGTGCTGCAGTAACATAGAAACATAGAATGTGATGGCAGATAAGGACCGCTTGACCCACCTAGTCTGCCCATTTCCCTACCTAACGGATAAGCTGCTGATCCTAGTTAACCAACAGCCTACTTCCTCCTACCCACAACTAGAATTGCCTTATGTCTGTCCCAAGCATTCTTAAACTCCCCCACTGTTTCTGACCCCACAACATCCTCAGGACAGCTGTTCCATGCATCCACAACCCTCTCCATGAAGAAATACTTCCTCATGTTACCTCTGAGCTGTCCCCACTCTATCTTCAAATTGTGCCCTCTTTTTTGACTTTGTTGATTCCCTTGAGGTACTTAAAAGTTTCTATCATGTCCCCCAACCCCCACCTCAAGGCTATACATATTAAGCTCCTTTAATCTTTCTTCATAAGTTTCTGGTGCAGACTTTGTACCATTTTGGTTGCCCTCCTCTGGACAGCCTCCACCCTGTCTATGTCTTTGTGGAGATGGGGTCTCCAGAACTTCACACAGTATTCCAGATGTGGTTTTACCAACTGTCTGTACAGGGGGACAACAACTTCCTATTTTCTGCTGGTGATGCCTCTCCCTATGCATCCCAGTATCCCCCCAGCCCTCCTTACTGCCTTCTCACATTGCTTGCCCACCTTTAAGTCATCTGATATTAACTACCCCCCGGTCCCTTTCCATTTTTGTTGTCATCAGTATCTCACTTCACATTGTGTACTCTTCCCCTGAGTTTTTGTTTCCCATGTGCATTACTTTGCACTTCTTTGCGTTGAATCTAAGCTGCCATACATTTGACCATTTCTCCAACCTTGCCAAGTCCCTTTTCATCCTTTCCACCCCACCTTGTGTATCAATCCTGTTGCAGATCTTTGTATCACCTGCAAAGAGACATACTTTCCCTTCTAGCCCCTCTGCAATGTCACTTATAAAGACATTAAAAAGGGCCGGCACCAGTACTGAACCCTGCGGTACCCCACTAGTAACCCCCCTTTCTTCACTGTGGACTCCATTTACTATTACCCTCTGTGTCCTATTGTCTAGCCACTGTTTAACCCAGGCTACCACCCTGGCACCCACTCCTAGGCTGGCTAATTTGTTTATTAATCTTTTGTGCGGGACTGTGTCAAATGCCTTGCTAAAGTCAAGGTAGGGCAAGTCTACAGCCCCTTCTTGGTCTACCACTTTGGTCACCCAGTCAAAGAAATCTATTAGATTCATCTGACATGACCTTCATGCTGAGAATCCATGCTGCTTTGGGTCCTGTACCCCACTGGCCTCTAGGTACTCAACAATTCTTTCCTTCAGAAGTAATTCCATAATTTTCCCTACCACTGAAGTCAAACTGACAGCTCTGTAGTTTCCTGCCTCTGTCTTGCTCCCACTTTTGTGAAGGGGAATCACATCTGCCCTCCTCCATTCCTCAGGTATCACACCATCCTAGCATGATTTATTAAAAAGGGTAGTCAGTGGTGTTACTAGTTCTCCCCTTAGTTCTTTTAGAATTCTGGGGTGAATCCCATCAGGCCCCATCGCTTTATTCACCTTCAGTTTTAGTTCTTTCAGAACCCTTTCTTCTGTGAAAGGACTGATATCAAACCCCCTAATCCAGAGTGCTTCTATTGATTGGATTAGGCACCTCCCCCCGCTCTTCATTTGTGAATACTGAGCAGAAGTATTCATTCAGTATCCCTGCTTTTTCACTGTCCCTCTCTGCCCAACCACCTTCCTCTTTATTCAGCCTCAGTATCCCTGCCTTAGTCTTTCTTTGCTCCCTAATCTACCTATAAAATGTTTTATACCCCTTCTTAACTGAGTTGACTATCTTTTCCTTGGTTTGGGCCTTTGCTATTCTGACTGTCTTCCCCACTTCCTTCTGCTTTAGCTGGTACAGTTCTCTGTCCTGCTCCTTCTGTGTTTCCTTATACTTCCTAAATGCTATCTTTTTCTCCCTAACCTTCCCTGCCACTTCTTTTAAGAACCATAGTGTTTTTTTCTTTCATTTTAATTTGTTTATTTGCTTCACACAAAGGCTTATTGCCTCTATGATGGCAGTTTTGATGTTTCTCCATTGTTGCTCCACCTTCTCCATCTTGCCTGATTCCTAGTGCTTTTCTAAGGCACTCTCCCATTTTTACAAAATCAGCCCTCCTGAAGTCCAGTACCTTCACTTCTGTATGGCTTGACTCGACAGCTAAGTTTATCATGAACCACACTGTTTGGTGGTCACTTGTTCTCAGATGGCTGCCCACTTCTAGACCTGAGATCCTCTCTCTGTCCCCATTTGAGACTACCAGGTCTAAGATTGCTCTGTCCCGAGTGGGTTCCAAAACTAGCTGTCTGAGTCATGCCCCCTGTAGGGCATCAAGAATGGCCCTGCTCTTGGATGTGACTGCAGCAAAGGTGCTCCAGTTAACATATGGCATATTCAGGTCCCCCATCAGTAATATATCCCCTTTCTCTACCATCCTAAGGATGCCTTCTATCATTTCCTTGTCCATTTCCTCCCCATGAGATAGGGGGCAGTATACAACCCCTGTCCAGCTTGTGGTGCCATTTTCAGTCTCCAGGGTGACCCACAGTGCCTCCTCTCCTCCCTGTTTACCCTTTAGTTCTGTTGATTTGATCTCTTCCCTTACATAGAGAGCTAATCCTCCTCCTCCTCCTCCTCCTCCTCTTCTACCCTCCCTGTTCCTGCTGTAGAATGTGTACCCTGGTATGTTGATATCGCAGTCATGGTTCTCTGTGTACCATGTTTCTGTGACAGCTATGATATCCAGGCATCCCTCTTCCATCAAGGTCACCAGTTCAGGGAGTTTGTTATTTAGACTAGGGCATTGGTACTCATTACCCTCCATTTTTTGATGGCCTTATTCCTTTTTGCCCCATCCCTGTCCTTACTGCCTTTGCCTTTTTTCTCCATTTACCCCAGCTCTTCTCACTATCGACTACTCTAGCTTGGTGTTTACCTCACAAACGACCCTGATTTTTTTGGGGGGGGGCTAGGATTTCCCTTCTTTTCAGTGCCTCCCCCCTGGCTAGTTTAAATGCTTGCCAATGAAGCATTTAAACCTATCACCTAGGATCCTGGTTCCCTCCTGGACAGATACAGACCATCGCACCAGTATAGGCCCGTATCCCTCCAGGTGGAGCCCCAGTCCCCAATAAAGCCAAATCCCTGAGCTCTGCACCAGCTTTTTAACCAATCACTGAATCCCATGGTGTGGAGTACCCTATCCTCATCCATGCCATAGACAGGTAGCACTTCCGTGAAAGTTGCCATGTGTTCTGCTTGTCTAAGGCCCCTCCCCAACTCCACAAACTCCTTTTTTGCACTGCTCTGATCCCATTCTCAGCCAGGTCATTTGTCCCTAGGTGGATAATGACATCTAGCTCACTCCCCCATGCAGCTGCTCCCACAATCCTGAGGATTAGTTTCCTGTCCTTCCAAGCCATGGTGCCGGCTAGGCACCTTACCTCCCTTTCCCCTCCCTCCCCTAGTTTAACCCCCCCTAACGACTGAGTCCCCCACCAGGAGTTGTTTCCTTCCCCTGTGAGGTCCCATGCCACCCTCCTGTGGGTTTCCACTGTGGAGGTTCCCAGCATCCTCCTTGGTCTCCACTGTGGGTGCTTCCATAGAGGAATCACGCTCCACCAGAATGGCGAATGAACTGTGGAGAGGCACGACTGGAGGAATGCGCCTCTGTTCCACCACCCTCACCCTCCCTGAGCCCACCATGGTAGTTACCTAGCTAGTGCAGCACAACAGATATGATGACGTAGCTACTGCAGCACAATAATGTTGTTGGGAAGGATGGATTTCCACCCACAACAATGCTCCACTATACACTATAATGACATGTGTATGTTTATTGCTCATCTAAACTGGAACATTTTTTTGCAGGAAAAAATATCTGCCCAAAACTTGCACAGACATCACTAGAACCAATATCTTCTGTAAAGTCTTGTGATATACGTTTAGAGTTGCTGGAGCTACCCAATAATAGATTCAGATTTGTGGTGGGTCTTTTCACTGGCCTACTAAACAACCAGATGAGTCTGAGGAATAGCTCAGCTAGTTTTATCAGTGGTCAATATAATTTTGCTGGTTTCTAAAATTCACAAATAGATATAAGTTAAGCATTTTGCATTTCATTACCTTAATGAAATGCAACAGTATTAGTACTACTACTACGTATAAGATTTCTGTGATGCATGCAATACAGTTAAAATTCTTATGCTGTATTAAAGGTGTAGTATGATGGATGCTGTCCTTTGTGGTTTGACAGAACTGAAAGACATGAAAAGCTTGTTTAAATGAAACACTAGCCCTAAATTTAAGAGGTAGCAATCTAGTGATATCCATGACTATGCCTGCCTTATAATATTTTATGGCTGCCACCTTGGAAGCTGCTGATATCAAACACTGGGGCACTGTATCTAGCCATGCATTGCTTCCCGTTGCATGACATCATGGTATTCCAAAGTGGTGGCTGTATAGTATCAATCTAGGGTAGGCAGTCATGAACATCCTCAGGTTATTGTCAACTACAGGAAAGATCTGAGGTACATTTAAAAGAGGTTTTCATGTTCAGCACTTTTACATTATCTGAGACCCAGTCCATGAACCTTCCTGTTTGAAAAGCCCCTGATGCCTCAGAGGAAACTTTAAAAGAAGTCATCGATTTTAGATTGTAGATATCTAATTTCTTTCTTTTAGTTTCACGTTTTGCTTCATAACTACTGTATGTACATTAACAAGAAAACAGCATCCACGTGCCCCAGACTTCTTCTGCTATGGTTGTTGTTCTACCCTAGATTCCCAGTCATCATCTTATGACATCACAGTTTGTTCCTGTGGAAAAGACTATGATGTCACAGACAGAGGGTTATGATGTCAGCTATAGACACTAACCCAGAGCAGACAGAGTCTAAGGGACAGCAATCTTGTTTCATGTTAATATCCATAGTAATTATATTGTAGTTAGTATGAAAATGGAGAAGCTAAAGGCAACAAATGTATAACATATGAGACAAAATGCATCTACAAATGACATATGATGCCTTTAGTCTTACTGCACGAAACTGGGAGAATATAATAATGATGTCACCTTTTTATAGCTGCAGGAGATACTGTATTTTACATAAGAAAATACTATGATTTACCATCATTTTGTGGCTCATATTCTAAATCAAAGATTAAAAAGTCAGATGCAATACAAATAATCTCAGTTTTAGTGGCATCCTTTCTGTTATGCTATACCTCTATTGGTACTTGACAGATAACAAATGGCGAATGCAGATGTGAACACATGAATATCACATAACCTGACAAAATCACCATCCCTTCTCATCCCCAGACCCTGTAATATCAACAGTGTCTGCCCCGGGCTGGCCCAGTGGCGCTGAGGACTGAGGCACTGGATGCCACACCTCGCGCCACGCCAGCAGTCTGGGTTCAGGAATGGATCATCGGAGGTTGGCAGGGGAGGGAAGAGACTGAGCATCTGGAGGACTGCTCTCTCTTCTTGGGGATGGTTAGGTCACAACACTTGCTCAAGGAGTGACCTCTGGCGGTGGCTGGGGGTAGCCAAAAGTAGCAGCATGGCATTAAGTCTGGGGATGGAGCCGCAGCAGCACGTTGCCATGACTGCCTGGCTCTACAGGGGTTCATGTACTAAACAAATCCCCTCTCCTCCTGCTGATAGGTGATGGCACCTCCCATCCATGGTCTACACTCCTGGTGTCAGGCTCGGCCCCCTCCGCTCTCCTGCCCCCTCTCCGGCCTGGTGGCTCAGTACTATAAGAAAGAGCATCCCAGTTGGGGGTGACCCTTTTTTCTTTTTTTTTCTTTTTTTTCCAATTGTTTAACTAGGTGAGACACACTAAGCTGAAAGCTTGTTTACAGGTGCAACCTGGGAGCACAGGAAAGTTAAGAGACTTGCTCAGGGTCACACAGTATGCAAGTGGAGGCTGTGGGATTCAAACCCAGGTCTCCAGATTTGCAGTTCAGAGCCTTAAACCACTGTGCTATACTGCCTCCCTTCCCTGAAGGGTAGACCCGGGGATGCCCGGTGCCAGAGAGTAGCAGAAGGGGTAGCTAGGCCACGCAGGAAGGTAGAGATGGTGGCCGAGGAGGTCATTAGAGAGAGTTCAGTGGAGTAGGTAGGGGACTAAAATAGAATTCGAAAAACAAAACAAAACAAAAAAACAACAGTGTCTGCCCCAACCCACGAATTGTATATAATTAAGTTGATCCGAAAGCAATTCAGTTTGTGATGTCTCATAATGGGAAAAAAGAAATACACGATTGCAACGGGGGCTCACATGGGCTGTCAGGTTGGGGCATTGGGTGAGTGCCATACCCATTAGCTGACAAAAAAAACATAGTACCAGTTTTGAATTGTTTGCCAACCAGTTTTACATCATCCTACATGAGCAATAAAGCCCTTTTAAGAGTCCTGAAGAAATGATGACATGAGATAACATTAAACCCTTGGTGTGTATCATAAGAGCAAAGCAAGTGTTTAATACAAGGGGATATTTGTTAGTATCTTATGCAGTATGAATCATAGATTGTTGCAACTGTAGCTGGGTCAGATGGTAGCTTTCTGGTCAAAAATGTTTTAATGACAGAAATCACAGTTGTCATCAGCAAAACTCAGTTTCACAAAATTCCACCAAAATTTGAATTTCAGGACAATTGGATTTAATTGCTGACATCTATTCATTAAAACAGAATCCTTTACCCTTAGATTTCATTGCTTCATGTTCCTTATTACTGCCTTCAAGTCACATTTCTCTACTTATAACAATCTATTGCCACATAAATGGTTGTGGTGCCACAAGCAAAGGATTATGACTTATAGGCTCTATGCATGAAGGGGGGCGGGTAAGCGCATCAGCCTGTGTAGCAACATGGCTGTGGACAGGTACGCACCATCCAGCATTCACAACCACCTACCAACTGTCTGCGATCCTGCTCCCTTGCATGCAGCTGCATGGCAGCAGAACAAGGGGCACAAGGGGGCATCCAACTGGATGCTCGTCCTGGGTCCTGAAGTGGATCCCCTGCTGCGTGTGATCAGGGGATCCTAGGATGGCATGTGACCCTCTTCTATTTCAAACTATGAGCAAGTGCCTGAATGGCTGCCCCCAGCTGTCACTGTCAGCCCAGTGGGTTGGGCCAGAATGGTGGAGAGTGTTCCCAGCCCATTGCAGCTGGTGGGTGTCCATTGGGTAGGGTGCAGACACATTGCATCAGGGTCCCCGCAGCATACCTTGTGCCCCCTTGCCCACCCCCCAGCACTCCCCCTGACCATCCATGTGCATAGTGACACAAGCTGCTAGGGAATCAGGTACAGAAGGGATGTGCATCCCTTCCATGCATGCCCACAGGGTCCGCAGGACTCTGGAGTATGGGAATCTCATGTAGGGGTGTCTATGTGCCACTGATTCACAGCACGTAGGTACCATGCATAGAGAGCCCTAAAAGCAGGAAAAGATGAAGTCGCAGGTACAATGAGACCATTTGCATGCAAACATCTTTAGTACTAAAGAATGGAATATTCTGAAAGTCAAAAAGTTGTCTTTCTTTTCTATTGAATGGTATGAAATTTGAGTTCTGCCAGTGACTATCATCATTGTTTTGCAGGAACCTGGAAAATCCCTTTAAAACTGAAGAGAAAAGGATATCCATGTAATAGTACCACTATCCAGTGGATGTCAAAAAGAGCTAAAGTTTATCCATGTAAGCCTCTCTATACTGAATGTATCACATTATGTATGTCTAAAAATATCAAGTAATACTTGTATATCTCCTACCGGACATGCCAGGCAATCACTGACCTAAGCCTCATGACATTTCTTAGGGCCTGTAGGAATTAGCGCTCCAACAAAGTGTACCAATTTTAAGATATCTGCCCCATTTAATTTACAACACATGCACGTTAAAATATTTAGGTTTTACAGTGAAAGTCAGTGGAAACCATACTATGCAGGATGTTAGTTACTGTCTCCAAATTAAGAAACGCTTGTTTCAGACTCTGTGCTGCTGTGTTGGTAACCTATATTTGAAAGCAGACACTGGAGCTGAATGGACTGTTTTGGGGAACTGCTGCATGGCAACCTTCCCAGTCAGGGAGGACTGGAACTGAGTTCTGCTGCTACAGCAACCGTTGCGGTAGACCATGGAGCTTACATAAAGCCAATGTTCTGTGCCAAGGGGATGGAGTACCCCCTGTAATGAAGTTGCTTGGCAATAAATGCAAATTGGCTGCTCCTAATGTTAGTTTCCCAGATAGGTGTTTATCACCCTAACTGCTCCAACTGGCCCCCATCTGGATCAGTCTCCCTGGCCCCATCATGCAACTTCTTTGAGACTTACCTTCTCCAGTGGATCTGCCACAGAACCATGATTGGAGATGCCCAATTGTCAGTGTGGGGCCAGTGAGAGATGGGGCCATCACTGTACTAGGCCTGTGCGAATACTTTTACCAAATCTTCATCTGAATATTCTGTATTTGGCAACCAAATATTAGTGTTCGGTGTTTGGTTAAATATTTGGCCTTTAAAAAAAAAGAAAGAAACAGCCCCTTCCCTCCTCTCTCAGCCCAAGCAAGCAGTGAAAATGTAATCCCCATCCCCCCACCCTCTGTCAAATGCACAGTCCCAACCCACCTTGACACCCATGAGTTGTTGCACTCAGCTCTGTCAGATATAAAGTGAGAAGTCAACTGGCACAACCCTCCTCCCTCCACATCCGGCCACCATCTCATAAAAGAAAGTGCTCATGTGCTTGCTATAGTAGAAGTAACTGATTGTGTGATCAGCTGATTTTAGTATAGCAAGCATGTGAGCACTTTCATTCATGAGAAGGCGGCCAGTCATGGAGGAGGGAGGGTTGTGCCGGTTATCTTCTCACTTTAGATTTGACAGAACTGGGTGATGGAGAGTGGGTGCCAGGGTCAGGTGCTGTGTGTGTGTGGGGGTGATGCTGTGTGCTGGGGGGGCATAAATGATACCTTTTTTTTTATGCACAGATAGCACTTTAAATTAAGATGGTGGCTGGCCGTGGAGGCGGGTTGGTTGAGTCGATCACCCATCATCAGGGGTTCTTTTCAAGTATAAAAAAGTAAACTTGTGTGTTGCTGGAGGGAGGAATTTATACTTTTTTACATGCAGATAGTGTTTACAACGAAATGGTAGCTGGCCATGGAGGTGGGCAGGTTGAGCCGGTCACCCATCATCGGGGGATCTACTAGTTTTATTTTAAAAAATAAAAGAAAACAACTTGTGGGTGCTGGAGGGGGGAGGTGGATGTGACTGTGGTTTTGACAGAGAATGGGGGGATGGGGTTACATTTTTGATGCTTGCTTAGGCAGAGAAAGGAGGGAGGAGGGGGCTCTTTCTCTTGTTTTTGTTAAAGGCCCTATGATTTCCCCGAGTATGAATAGTCCCCTGTTCGGGAAGGGCTGCCAAATATTATCCGGAAGTCCTACTATTCATGGTATTTGGGAAATGATATTCAGCCCATGCACAGTCCTACTGTGGATGGAGGAATTTTTCTTTGTTTTTCTCCCAAGTAGGGTCCATGTGCATACAATAACATATCATGTGTGCTTCAATGGGAGGCCCCCGCATCTGAACGTGGGACCCCTAACCCAGCAATTCCATGGTGCTTCCACATAGATTCCTCTAGGTCACAGTCAAGCCATAAGACAGGTAGCCTCCCCTCCTCAAGGGAGGAAATCTGTCCAAAAGGTGCTCAATCTTCCTTCCCCAACCAACCCTCAAGTGACCCAGATCCATTCCTAAACCAGGATCACCAGTGCAGTGTGAGGTAAGATGCCCAGCACCTTGGCCCTCACTGCCACCAGGCCAGCCTCGATCCTGATGTTAGTTGGTATGAATTGGGTTTGGAACCACTAAAATACTAGTTTGGAATGGACACATGGGTCAGAGCAAGGCTATATTGTTAACCACGCTACATTGCTCCCTCACCTTGATGCCTACTTCTGAGTTGCTCACAGTTCTGTGTCTGCAACCATCCAAGATAGTTCAGTAGCCCCATCATCACCCTTATCAGTTCTGTGTGCACAGCATCCAGTGAAATATCCTTCCCTAGCCCTACCCCATTATACAAAAGTACCTGCACTGGATAAATAGTGTGGATCCCAAGGTGCTTTTCCGCTTGACCGGAAATACAGGGACAAGGGGGAACTCACTGAAACCTGTGGGTTAGAGATTCAAACAGGGCATCCACAAGCACATTTTCACTGAAAGAATGCTGGACAAGTGAAATAGGATATCAGAGGAATTGGTACAGGCCAACTCAGCGAGTGGCTTTAAACAGGGATGAACAGGCATATGGGATTAGTTAAAAAGAGGGGTGACAGAAACAAAAGGGGATTGGTTTCTATGGCCAGTGCAGAGTAATTGAGTATGGTGAACAGACTCAATGAGCCTATGGGCCTCTTTCTGCCATCATTATCTATCTATCTATCTATCTATCTATCTATCTATCTATCTATCTATCTATCTATCTAACAATGTGTCATCTATCTATCTATCAATGTGTCATCTATCTCTGTCATCTATCTATCTATCTATCTATCTGTCATCTATCTGTCATCTATCTATCTATCTAGCTAGCTAGCTATCATCTAGCTAGCTAGCTATCTATCTATCTATCTATATGTCTGTCTGTCTGTCTGTCTGTCTGTCTATCTATCTATCTATCTATCTATCTATGTGATTGGTGGTCCTGTACAACAGTGGACAACACAACTGAAGAGTAGGAGCTAAGGGTAACTGTGGGCCATAAGCTCAAGCCATTGCAGGCAGTGTGCTGCTGTAGTTCAGAACGAGAATGAAGAGCTGTAATATACTGGGGGGCTAAGTAGCAGGTCAAAAGAGGTGACTTCCTCAGTACAAGGCCTTGGTTCGAGTTCACCTGAATTACTATGTCCAACCAGAGCACAAAAAGAATATTAAAAGAGATCGAAATGGTTCAGCACAAGGCCTCCAAGGCCATTAGTGGCATAGGAGGCAAAAGCTACTAGGAGAGACTGGACATACTCAAGTTATCGGACATACTCAGATTATTTGCCCTAGAAAAGAGAAGGTGGAGAGAGGACATGTTCATGTTTTTTGGAGTACTAAAGAGGATAGACAGGCAGGAGTATACAGATGTTTGAGCTGATGTGTGCAAGCAGATAGAGAGGTTATGTCCTCAAAGTAAGGGAAGGGGGTCAGAATTAGGGAAAACACTGGCAAGCATTGGTTAACACAAAAGGTATTTAATGTATGGAATAGACTACCCAGTGAGGCTGTGGAAAGTAGCGCTGTTCAGGACTTCAGAGCTGGGCTAGGCAGATTACTGAGGGGAGAATGGCACTGAGGGTTATGCAGCATTAGTGCTATAGAGACAACCCTTTTTTGTTAAAGTTCAGAATTTTACTGTATTTTCAAAACACAAGATACGTATGTAAAAATAAAAACTCCACCCATTATATTTTACATAAGATACGACTTGCATTTACTATAAGTACTTGGATTACATCAAGGTGTACAGTTAAAGTGCCCCTAACTAGAAGGTTGGCTGCAGCAGTCTCACAAGCTTGACAGTTTTGCATTACATGCTGTGCCACTGGTAATGGTTAGTACAAGCAATGCATCAACCTACTGGTATTGAGAAATGACAGGCTATAGAACTTCTCTGTATTTCTGCTAATACCAAAATAGCCATCTATTTAGGTATTAGCAACAGACTTCTAGGAAAACATAAACTGAACTTACAAGCTCAAATGGGCAGGCTGGGTGGGCCATAGGCCCTTATCTGCCGACACTGTCTATGTATCTATGTATCATAAACCTGTCTTCACTCACTACTGCTTAGTGATGAATGGTTATTTCACGGCTATATACCATGAAACTTTACATGAAGGGCAGATCGCAGCCAGTTATTTTATGGGCCCCGCAAGCTAGTATCCTACAATTAGTTGGGTGAATCACAAAACCTAAAATAGAAACAACAATCTGAATGATAATCTTGGATATTCATATTGAATCATTACATCATAGACAAGAGAACGCTCTGGACCAAGCAGAGCACTCTTTTCCTCTGTGCGTGAGACATTCTTATTTTCTTAAGCGTGTCTCATGTGCAGCTGCCCTGGAAATGGGAATATCTGGGTATATTTTAAAAAAAATTAATATATTGACCGAGTTCAATAATATATTAAACTGTCACTGAGACCACTCTTACCACCTTTGGTTCATGGTTCTCATACCATAAGAATGCACATGAGGCCACTCTTACAACCGTAACAGTAGTCTTGACAGTGGTATTAACATACAATACTGTGTTACATAAAGGATAACGTATGGTCCATCATCAGTAACAAATGTGTGTAGCCATCGAGAATTGCCATGACGACTATTTAAACCTCGAGAGCGAAGCTCGAAAGGTTTTGGTCATCTTGGCAACCTCGAGATGGCAACACACATTTTGTTGCTGATCGCAGACAATACATCATATTTTGTAGTGTATGGTCCACATCAAGATCGAAAAATGAGAAGTTTTCATTTTTTTCATTCACCACTGCTATGGGTCCAGATCTCACCGCTGTGGCCAGTTCAGGAAGGCTGGCAGTTTGAGGAAGGCACATGCACAGAGCGATCCTGTTGTTGTACCATCAATGTAATGTACCCAAAATGGTATAACAACATTGTGATGATGCATCAAGGGTACAACAACCCTGGGAAATGATTGATTATTGGTAGTAACAGCATTCTACCATTCATTATTATGTTATTAATCCCGCTGCTACTTGAAATTTCATTCTGGTTTAGAAGCCTGCACCCCAGTAGAACTGCTTTCAGTAGTACTATAGTGAATGGAGTGCTGTAGCCTGTAACTGGAGATGTGGGGTCTGGCAAGTGGCAGGACATTGCACAGTAGCTCAGCATAACAGACCCTTCATTTCCAGGGCTACCCCTACCCTTTCCCCATTCGGCTGCAGTGCACTTAGTGGCTATGCATGGAAAGGATTACAACCCTGTTGTGTTGTGCTCATGAAAACGGGAAACTGGCACAAAGTAGTTATTGATTACTGAGAGCCTTACATTGTGACTGTGTAGGGGACCCCAGACTCCTCTACCGGAATTCAGATTCTTTTTGGTTTCTCAGAAGAACTTAGGTAAAATTTGTATTTTAAAAGCAAAATGTTCCTTTTTAAATGAACAATTCTACTCCAGGGTATATGCAGAATTTTGCCGTTCCACTACTGTCTACGGAATCACCCATTTTTGTCCAGCATTCTATGAATGGATTTAACATAAGCTTTAAAGAGGCTGCTTTTGTCCAGTGAACCACTCCAAATATATTTAAAAAAGACAACCCATATATTTGAACTCTTTTAAAGCTTACATTTTGCATTAGTGATCTCTGAAGTCAGCGAGGATGTTTCCCAAAAAATATATCTCAACATTTGTTTCCAAAGACGTAACACTAAATCAACTAATTCTGCAAATGGAAAACATTTCAAGCAAAGCCAAAAGGTTGCTGACTTTCAGAGTGCCAAAACTAGTGGACCCTTACCTCAAGGAAACCTTTTGCTGAGTTCTATCTTCCAGTGATTTGAGTTCCTCTGAAGTAAGGATCATTCCACTGTCGGTCATGTTATCCTACAGGGGGAAAAAGAATTGAACAAAAAGTTATTCTTGGCATTAAAGAATTTACAATTAAACTCAGCAAAAATCTGAAAGGGGGGAAACTGACATACTTACATCCTGCACAACTGTCGCAGGCTGCTCAACAGGCACATTGTCAAAAGTCTTAACACTCACTGGTCGGCTTTTTCTTTTAGTGCTCTGAAGATACCTACTATAAAGATACATTTGATTTAAAAAAGGTATTTCTGTGCATCAGTTGTAGCTAGCTTTCTTTCAATATTGGTGAATTTTCACTCTCCCGTTCAGTTACAGAAACAAAATTAATGAATGTTACGCAGTACTAATTAAACATAAAAAAAATTTCACTGGGGTTCTGCTCAACTGATCTGATATTTATAGTATGACAGCTCTGCTAAATAATGAGACTTCAACCATGACTGAAATTATACAACATCCTTTTGTACTGATATGAAGTTCTAACTTCTAATGCAAAACATGAACAGTTATCATTGTATTTTGCGCCATAGAATGACCCAAGGTGCATTGGTTACACAATTAAATTGCTAAAATTAGCATGTGGGCTGTATAGTCCATTAATTTACTGTCACGACAGTCCTTTTCAGCCAAACTGAATTTTTGTCTTATGGTCCTGTGTGGAAAGGAAATGGTTGCAAGTTAGGCCGAACTGATGGCCAGCCAACCCCTTCCACTTCCTGGTCTGCTGGCCCTTCTCCCTCACTCAGACATCTTGTAATGTCTAAGCAGGGAGAGTGTGGGTGCATGCCCCATAGAAGTCTATGGGGGATGTTTTCAAAGGTTTATTATATATTTAAGCAACCTATAATAAAAATGAAAGCCACCATTTAGAACACCTATTAGCTGAGAGGTGGCTTTCATTTTGCAACTACAATAATATTAGATACAGTATTTACTTTAAACAAGGAAATTAAGCAGCAAAGGTGCCCTTAAATTTCTTGCTCTAATACCAAATAAAGCTTAAAGGGAAAATAAACTCTGTTGTTTACGCAAGCAATAACTCATGACAGGGTGTGCATTTCTAGAGAATTAGTGCACACGGGAGGGAACTGGAAGGCACAATCACAATGGCTGAGTGCCTTATAGCACACCAAGGAGTACATTAATTCTCAAAACATGCTCGTCCTGAAGTGCACTATTGGACTTATAAAATGGAAAAATATTTTTTTAATGGAAATGTGTGTGTGTGTGTGTGTGCGCGCGCGCGCACATGTGCATGTGTAGTTAGGCTGTTGCTACTGTAGGTAGATTATTTTAGGTTGGTGACAAACCATGCATTTACTGGGAGTTAATAAATGGTCAGATGATGTTTTTCCGGCAATGAAGTTGGTAAGATTCTGGAGAATTCTGAAGTCCATTTTATGCATTTTTTAATTGTAACTGTAAATTTGGGAATATATAAGAAATTTGTTTAATAACACCAGGGTATTGTTTTATGTGTTTGCTGTGAAGGAGTTCTATTTTTATTTCTCATTTAGGGACCCTTTTTAATGCAGACTTTTTCCTGCCCAATATTTGTTTTTGATCTACTTAGCCATTCAAGAATCCAATGACATCAGCTGAGTACAAACCCTGCATGGAAAGCTTCTTTGTAGAGTTCAGCCAAACTGCTCTTACTGGGTTCTGGGATTTATAATTAATTAAAACAGGAATATTGGGCTGTAAGAAGGCAATATTAATAAGGGACTGTAAATAACAAAAACTAGGACTGTTTGAAAACAAACAGAAAACAATACACCAGGGTTATTACACAGACTTTACTTGTGCCAAAATGTACAATTGCAGGGGCGTAGCTACAAGGGTGCAGGGGGTGCAGTTGCACCCGGGTCCATGAGGTTTGAGGGGCCCAAATCATAATTTTGATGTATATTCAAAACCAGGGGGGCCTTATAACATACCGTTGCACCCAGGCCCTCTAGGAATTTGCTACGCTACTGTACAATTGTAGTATATTAAAAAAATATAAACCACTGGTCTTATGTTCCCTTTAAAAAGTCATTTTATATAGAAATGCAGAGAAAGTCTTAGCTATAATAGTGTTACTACAGTACTATAATATAAAGATGCTTATTTTAAATCTTGTATTTCTATTCCTTGCATTACATGGATTTTACATTTTATATTTTGCACATTTTAATGGAACCAGTCTCTCTCACTCTCACTGTCATATTTTTTTACTGTAAGGCAGTCTTTATTTATATGAGCAAAACCAAATGTAAGAAAATTCTTATCCAAATATAACATTGATTTTCTTTTTGTTAATTATTCTTTTTCTTCCCCATCACTGGTGCTGCCCCATCTACTGCAATGACTCCCAACTCTGTTCCTGCCCCTCACTGGCCCTTACCTTTGTTCCAAGTGCCGCAGTGCAGCCTCCACACCATGGTGGTTCCATCAGGGATTTCATTCAGCAGTATTCTTTGGCTTTCAGATACAGAGTGGCTCATCAGGTGGCAATGGCCCATGAGCATTGGCAACATCCTGTTCGCTCTGTTTTTTCTTTATTTACTTATTGGTTCTGCTCCTTCATGACACTACCATCTAGGACTACAATGTGTGCATGTGCATGGCCATGCATGACCACGTACTGGAGCCAAGCATTGCCCATCAGTGTCATCCAACCACTGCACTTCCACCTGTGGTCACCAGGTGGCAGTGTGTTAGCTTGGAGTGCAACCTTTCCTCCCCACAGGAAAAGAAGTATCTTCTCAGAAGCTCAGTCCTCCTTCTCATCACCATGCCACTGACCCAAGCTCAGGGAGTAAACCCGGGTTGCCAGCGATGCGAGAGGCAGTGTTGATTTTCTGTTATTCTCATTAAGCTGGTACCTGATATGAGAGTCACCCAGCTGTATTCTCCTACCGATGGATTTATTTTTCCCAAGTGAAATGTATGGCACATTTATACACCATCAAAAGCAGACTCTTCAAATACAGTATTTCTAAAATTACAGATCAAAAGGTCAGCCAAAACCTTAACTTCCTTTCATATACTGTATTAACAAACACACACTAATGTCTCTTGAGATGTTCAACATATGAAGTACCTATTTTCTGATATGTTGTCATAATGGAACTTGGGATCACAGCTTTCCTCTTCCTCCATGCAGGAAACAGGTGACGTTGGCAAAGAAACTCCAGAGTCATCTTCCATAGTCTGTGATACAGTCAGTGGAATATAGTCCTTACCATCCTGTAATTGTGCAGACCAGTGAAAAGCATGAAGACTGGCATTTTAACACACTGATTTTTTTTAGTCCATTAATACCCACAACATCATTACCTGATACTATCAAATGGCACCACCCTGTTGCCTTGGACATTAGTTGATCAAAACCTAGACTTTTCATATTTTTTATTAATCTTATGCTGTATGTTTTTAATGCATAATGGTATAGTTTTTATATTAGTAGACCTAGCATTTTCCAGCAAAACACAGATAGTTAAGATGTCAAATGAAGGGTTTAAAAATAGAGAAAATTTGTCTTGTAGTAAATGTTTATATGTACAGTTAGTATTTCTGTTATGGTTATAGAAGTGCCTTCCTGATTTCGTTGAATAAGGAAACTGTCAATAAACATATTACAAATAATGTGGAACCTGCTAATGAACACATTATGAATAATGTTAAATATGTCTGTTTAAATGAAACCAATTATCTTTAAAAAGAGCAAATTTTGGAACTGTTAGGGGAACAAAATGAAATTATTATTAAATGAAAACCTGGAGTCAGGCCAAATAGATGAGTTCTGTCGGTACAGTTTTCATGTATCAAATATTAATATTAATACAGTTTAAAAATATATATATAGTCTGCTTTTTAAATATTATATATATATATATATATATATATATACACACACACACATGTATGCAAGGCAAGGCAGATTTTATTTTTCAGGCACCCAATCCCCAGAAGCTCTGGGTGCTGTACAATAAATACAACAGAAATTTAAAAACATTATAAATAAATCAGCATTCCAGTTAAAACTTCAGTCACAAACATTCAATGGGTCTAATTATTGGCAGATTTCTAATATCATAAGAAATATCTCACAAACATTATTTACAAAACAATGTCTACAAAACTGTGTCTGGGAATGCCCAGATAAATAAAAAGGTCTTGAGGCAGGCTTTGAACACTTCAGCTGAAGGGGCTTCCCTTACTGATGGAGGATGCCAATTCCACAGGATGGGGTCGGTGACACTAAAAGCTCTGTCACCAGCAGTTTTTAACCTCATCCTGGGAATCACAAGGAGGCCCCTAGATGAGGATCAGACCAGGGCAGTCAGTGTTAGAAAATACAGCAGTTAGCCAGGGCCCAGTCCATGTAGGGCCTTATAGGTGAGCAAGCCCACCTTAAAGAAAACCCTCCATCAAACAGGCAGCCAGTGCAAGTCACGCAGCACCAGGGGTAATAGAAACATAGAATTTGACGGCAGATAAGGACCGCTTGGCCCACCCAGTCTGCCCATTTCCCTACCTACTGGATAAGCTGCAGATCCTAGTTAACCAGCAGCCTACTTCTTCTTACCCCCCAGAATTGCCTTATGACTGTCCCATGCATGCTTGAATTCCACTACTGATTTTGACTCACAACCTCCTCCAGAAGGCTGTTCCATGCATCCACAACCCTATCTGTGAAAAATACTTCTAAATTACCTCTGAGCCGCCCCTCCCATCTTCAGATTATGCCATCTTGTTCTTGACACGTCTTTTTGAAAGATGCTACCCTCTTGGACTCTGTTGATTCCTTGAGGTACTTGAAAGTTTCTATCATGTCCCTCCCCTCCTTCCTCGAGGCTATACATATTAAGCTCCTTAAGTCTTTCTTCACATGTCTTCGGTGCAGACCCTGCACCATTTTAGTTGCCCTCCTCTGGACAGCTTCCATCTTGTCTATGTCTTTGCGGAGATAGGGTCTCCAGAACTGCACACAGTACTCCAGATGGGGTCTCACCGCTGTCTGTACAGAGGGATAATAACTTCTTGTTTTCTACTAGTGATGCCTCTCCCTATGCATCCCAGTAACCCCCCAGCACTCCTTGCTGCCCTCTCACATAGCTTGCCCACCTTTAGATCATCTGATATGACTACCCCCAGGTCCTTTCCATTTTTTTGTTGTTAGTATCTCATCCCCCATTGTGTACTCTTTCCCTGGTTTTGTTTCAGGTGCATTACTTGCACTTCTTAGCATTGAATCTAAGCTGCCATACATTTGACCATTCCTCTAACCTTGCCAAGTCCCTTCTCATCCTTTCCACCCCACCCTGTGCATCAACTGTTTTGCAGATCTTAGTGTCATCTGCAAAGAGACATACTTTTCCTTCCAGTCCTTCCCAATGTAAACATAAAGACATTGAAGAGGACCAGTCCTAATACTGAACCTGCGTACCCACTAGTAACCCTCCTTTCTTCTGAGTGGACTCCATTTACTATTACTCTCTGTGTCCTATTCTCCAGCCAATTCTTTACCCAGGCTGTCATCTTGGGACCCACTCCCAGGCTGGCTAACTTGATTATTAATCTTTTGTGTGGGACTGTGTCAAATGCCTTGCTAAAGTCTAGGTAGGCCATGTCCACAGCCCCTCCCTGATCTACTACTTTGGTTACCCAGTCAAAGAAATGTATCAGATTTGTCTGGCATGACCTTCTAGTTGTGAATCCACGCTGCCTAGGGTCCTGTGCCCCTCTGGCCTCTAGACACTCGACAATTCTTTCCTTCAGAAGTGATTCCATCATTTTCCCTATCACTGAGGTTAAACTAACAGGTCTGTTGTTTCCTGCTTCTGCCTTGCTCCCACTTTTGTGAAGGGGAATCACATCTGCCATCCTCCAGTCCTCGGGTACCACCCCATCCTCCCATGATTTGTTAAAAAGGGTAGTCAGTGGTGTCACTAGTTCTACCCTTAGCTCTTTAGAATTCTGGGATGAATCATCAGGCCCCATTGCTTTGTCCACCTTCAGTTTTAAGAGTTCTTTCAGAACCCTTTCTTCTGTAAATGGGCTGGTATCAACTTCTGTATCCAGAGTGTTACTACTGTTTGTTTTATGTACCTCCCCCTCTTCATTTGCAACTACTGAGCAAAAATATTTGTTTAGTATCTCTGCCTTTTCACAGTCTCTTTCTGACAACCCTCCCTCCCCTTTATTAAGCCTCACTATCCCTCCCTTGGTCTTCTTTTGCTCCCTGGTGTACCTATAAAAGGTTTTATCCCCCTTCTTAACTGAGTTGGCTATCTTTTCCTCGGTTTGGGCCTTTGCTGTTCTGACTGCCTTCCCAGCCTCCTTTTGCTTTAACTGATACAGTTCTCTGTCCTGCTCCTTCTATGATTCCTTGTATTTCCTGAATGCTTTCTTTTTCTCTTGAACCTTCACTGCCACTTCCTTTGAGAACCATAGTGGTTTCTTACATCGTCTTGTTTTGTTTATTTGCTTCACACAAAGGCTCGTTACCTCTGTGATGGCAGTTTTATTATTCCTCATTGTTCTTCCACCCTCCTTCCTGCCCATTTGCTAGTGCATTCCTTAGGCACTCACCTATTTGGCAAAGTCAGCCCTCCTAAAGTCCAGTACTTTTGTCTTTGTATGGCTTGACTCTATTGCTGAGTTTATTGTGAACCATACTGTTCGATGGTCGTTAGTTCCCAGATGCCTACCACTTCTACATCTGTGATCCTCTCTCCATCTCCATTTGAGAGAATCAAGTCTAATATTGCTCCCTCTCGAGTGGGCTCCAGTACTAGTTGTCTAAGGCATGCCCCCTGTAGGGCATCTAGAATAACTGCACTCTTGGAAGTGGCAGCTGCAACTGCACTCCAGTTAACATCTGGCATATTCAGATCAGATGTAATGTGACAGTATTTAGATTGTCCAGTCAACCACTTGGCAGCTGCGTACTGTACTAGCTGCAGTTGATGGAGGGTACCTCCAGAGGCCCAGAGGTAGAGCGTATTACAGTAGTCAAGCCTAGATGTCACAAATGTATGCACCAAGGTGGGAAGGTCCAGGGGTGGAACCAGGTGTTTGATCCTGGTGATATTCCTCAGGTGAAAAAAGCTGGACCAGACGACAGACGACACCTGAAATTCAAATGTCAATCCTCTGTCGAGAATAACACCAAGATTGCACATCATAGAGGAGGCCTTCAATGGCACAAATCCCAGAAACAATCCAGTCTCTGCAACAGAGGCCATCCTATCGCACCTTCTGTTCAACTCCGCCACCAGTACCTCCATCTTATCGGGGTTCAGTCACAACCAGCTAGAGGCCATCCAGTCATTGATCTCAGCCAAGCAGTAGTTCATATATATATATATATATATATATAAAATGCATGGAAACTGTACCAATAAAACATAGCTGTGTTGATTTGATGCCAAGCTTTAAATGAAACCAAATTAAGTTCCTTGCCCTACAGTTACAAAGTTAGCCCTTTCTAAACATAATTTTTTTTAAAAGGCTAACTTTATAGTAGTTAGTACTAGAAACATAGTTTTGTTTCTAAACAAAAGATTGAAGTCACATCTACATGACTTTGTCCTGTTGATATAGTTTCAATGCGTCAATACAAACCGAAGCATGATGATAAACATCAATATGCTTTTAATAATATTGTTATTGTACCAAATGTATTGATCTACAGTATACTGACATACACTTAAGCAGGTAAACCGTATTGATTGGACTTATTAGATAATGTTGATTCTCCAGTTAAGCCAGCTCAACCTTTTCATGATCCTTTGACAATAAGAAAAGTGATAATCCCCTAAAGAACTGATGACAAATATGCTGACGATACTAGTGGTAATCCATTAGGAGAACCAAAATATTTTTGTTATTTATAATCATGCATAAAGTTTGTAAAAAAGTTGTAGTGAGAAACAAAGTGTGCCAGCTGGGATTTGAGACCAGGCCTACTCAGAATATTATTCCGCTAGATTACTTGATGTGCTACCAAGACAACTGGAAACTTGAGTATCCCAAAGGCACTCATTTTTTCTTAATGCACTGAATGGATCCACACAATCTGCATTGCATTTTAATTACATGGAGTATAAGGTGCATGTCACAATCCATGTTAATAAAATATAGGTTGAGGCGTACACAGTGAATTCTGAAAACAGGATCCCTGAAATGGACATTTATTTATTTGAAAATTTTGATGAGGAGGGAATGCACTAAGCTACCAACATTTATTTCCAAGTGTTGCCTGGGGGTTTAAGGTATAAGGAAGGAAAATTAACAAAGTAAATTAAAAAAAAAAATACTGAAACAAAAATATAGCAATACAAATATAACTGGAAATACAAGTAGGTAGGCAAATAAGCAGGAATGCATGGAACAAAGACTGGATGACCAGTAAACTAATGTGCACTAGGAAGAAAATTAACAAACGTAAACAGGATGGGAAGCATATATCAACACAGGAGAGCGTTTTAGTCATGGAGGCATTGGAGCATTGGAGAATTAGAGAGTGGCCCAGTGTGGGATGGTTGCCAACTGGTTTGAGAAACAGTTACAAGTGGGCCTAGACAGGTCCTGGGTCAGTCTCTTGAGGATCCATCCAAAGACTGAGGACTGAAGTTGAAAAGGAAGGGACTTTGAGAGGGAGGGATGCAGAACACAGCATGCCAAGCTGTGTGGTGGAATCTAGGAGTTAGGAAGGAGTCGGTAGTAAAATGATGGTGTGATGGAGTGAGTATACAGAAGGTGGAGTATTCATGAGGAGGGAGGATAGCTAGTTGGAGGAATGTTAATTGAGAATCTGAAGGTTAGCAGGACACCGTACGTACATGATAGCCATAGGCACAGTTAAGAGTGTGGATTTGCCATTAAAAGAATTTATTTAAGTTGGAGGTGCACTGGGTTAACATACACATTTTCTGCCACACAATGGGTTACAAGAGGTACAAAACAGACATGCCTGACAGTGTAAAAACCATCCATAATACCTTGGGTTACATGAGGTGCAACAATGTTTAAAGATGTTTAAAGTCTTCACTCAAAATCAAAACATAGTTATTTTGTAGTTCTGAAATTAGGATGTTTGGACTTCTAGTGAAATGTAAAACTCCTATTTTCAAAACTTAAGGATTCAGTCAAAACTGATATAAAACATTCACGGGATATCTAGCTCCATGACCTAATGAATACTAAAACTCTTTGAAGGTCAGATTCAGGGTACAGTCAACATTTCCAATTACAAGACTAAAGCTTACTAAAATAACTAACTTTCTGTGATTCTAGCAGGCCCAACAGAGAAGTTACTCCACTTTTTTTACCACCTTGGGTATACCCATGTCTGGGTTCACCAGCATGCCGTCATTTCATCAGACTGCAGTGCTTAATGCATAGAGTTGTTAACCTAGAGAGGTAGAATCAACTTCCACTAGCACCACATACCTATGTGATGGTAATCAACTCGGCAAGAGTGCAACGAGAAATGTTTTTCCAAAAAGTCAGGTTTCAGCTACAATTAAGACAAGCATTTGTCAATGCTGAATATTTGCTTGCATGTTCATTGAAAAAATAAATATTTTATTAATAACAGAACTCATTAGAAACCATGAGTCTTTTTTTTTATTTTTCAAACCTAACCATTGCCAGGTCTATAATGCTACTTCTATTCAGAATGTGGTGGACATCTTTTTTCTTGAGTAAAAACTAAATTAAAAACATTTATAAAATACTCGTGTTTTTGGGGAATTAAAACATTGGACCTCCAATTAAAACTGGAGGATGCCTGGAATCTTTTATAGTGAAAAAAGGAAGGGTCAAAGTTGTGGCCAAAATTCATTGCACTGATGCATTAACAACCCCCCAGCTCAACATTCTTGCATTTTTCTTGAAGGGATTTACAAAAATCATGTAAAACCTTTCAAAATGTAACATTTAAATGAAATATGCTTATATTTCATTGATGTTCTACATTCTTCCATCCTCATTCTTTATTACTGAGGATAGCAACATGAAAACAGGGCCACAGTTCCCAGACTTCATCTCATCCTGTTGCTTTTCCTTCATTACGCTCTGTTTGTGACATCAGTATTTGTTCCACAGCAGCTGATTGTGATGTCACAGAAAAAAACAGGAAGATGAGATGAAATCTTGATTACTAAGATCCTGCTTTCATTCAAATATCCTCAGCACTAAAGAATGAGAGAGGGGAATATAGAATATTAATAAAATATAAACTGCATTCTTTCTAAATATTATAATTTGAAATGTTTCCTTGGATGTTGGAAAATCATTTTAATCACATTCTAAAGTATGTCCCTTAACAGATAAGCTACCAAAAATTATACAGGGGATGCAGGGTAGGCCCTATAAGGAGAGCTTGCAGACTCTTGACAGATACACATAGGAGGAAAGGAGAAAGAGGAGCATTATGAAAGATACATCCAAGTACTTCTACATAATAAAAAGTGCGGACAGCAGACAGCTGTTCCCAATGAGTGGTAACAAGTAACATGGGTACCCGGAGTAACTCCCTGAAAAATGTGTTGTGGGTGGGGATTAAGAAGAATGTGAAGAAGTATGTTTTTACAGAATGAGTGGCGACAGACTAGAAGATGCTTCCAGAGAGGGTCATCAAAGCTGAAATGGTGAGAGGTTCAAAAGGGGATGGTATATATACAGGTATATAGGTATAATATGTAAGGGAGCAACTAGGGGGGAGAGAGTAGGAAGGACTGATAAAGGCACAGTCTCAAAATTAGACAGACTCGGGCAGGCTTGAGGGTTGATAAGCTCTTATCTGCCATCATTTTGTATGTTTCTTTCTTTTTTTTTGTTGTAATTTTTTTTTACTCACTGCACTTTTTTGATGACCAGCATGGCTCCCCCAATTGGCACCTCCATGACAAGCACAACCACTGTCTGCAGCACCAAGACCAGCCCACCCAGTGCTCCCCACTGCTGCAGCTCATCATGGTTTCTCCTATACCAAGGAGTGCAGTGGACAGGATTTTCAAATGGATTTGTCCAGAACCTGTCAATCCAAACTCTCAGCAGAAGATGTGACTGCATTTATCAAAACATGTTTGGGCATCCTTCTGATGTGGAGCTGAATCAGATTCAGAAATATGCTGCATCATAACACAAATTGCAGTATTTTGTTGTGACAGATGTATTTATGGAAAATAAAGTGTGATGACACTGACATGTGGGGGTGGAAGCAGATGCAGCACACAATTGTGACTGCATCTGCCTTTCTGAAAATCCAGTCCAATGTCTCACTCTCTCTATGCAAAACAAAATTCCTTCCTTCATTCATTCTTGGAAAATAATTTTAAAATGGTTCCCGATAGCCTATTTTTGCCAGACTTGCATAGTTTGCAAATAGCTACAAATTTAATATCAAACCTGAAAACAAAAAAGTGTGGGATGGCAGCATTAGTGTGTGACCTGCCAAACAATGTAGGCTGAAAACAGAAAAAAAGCTTGGACCTGATATTTTGATAGCAAGGCTGTCTTCAGGAATGTGATTTGTAAAGGAAACTGCAAACACAATTAGAATGATGGTAACTGCTAACTGGGGTTAATACTGCCTGTAGAGAAGATCAATCATTAGGAAGGCCCCTTGGTCATCTTTTTGCTCCTAGCTATGTTTTCTACTTTCAGACTGCCCTCATGATAACTCTTTTGCTCCAGTTGCAAACTCATCAGTGGTCTGACTGTTGCTGGAATAAGAACGGAGATTTAGAAACAAAACAATGGGCATCTTGTGCCAAGAGAGTTTGGTTTTCCATTATACCTTTTCCACTGCACCTCATTTAAGGAAGCATCAAGTATTACATATATAATACTATATGGGTGGGTGAGTGTTCCAGAATTTTACATACACCCAAGCTGTGGGATGCTACATAACATAAAAGCATCCCACAGTGAGGGTGAGTGTAAAATTCTGGCTTTACACACACTCACCCATATATTATTTTATTTAATTTCTGGTCCTTAGTTTTATGTGCGAGAGAGAGAGAGAGAGAGAGAGATACACACACACAAACACACACACACACTCACTGCCTATCTCTCTTTTTAGTAGACACATTCATTTACTTTTTTTTTTTTTTTACACTGCCAATTTTGGTATTTCGATGAGCCACGGTGTGACTTACTCCACCACACTTAATGCTGCCTTCCTCCAGTCTCACTTGCTCTCTCTTGCATTCTATATCTTTAACCTCCCCCTGGCTTTTTGCTGGCGGTTCCTTTCACCTGTCACTACAGTGCCAATTTAGGAAGGTGGGGGAAGGCGTTTTCAAAGGCAGGATCAAACAGATATATATATAAAAAAATGTTACAATTCCTACCTCATGTGAGGGAAACGATGTGTACCATGCTCTGTATCAGAGCAACAGAGCTGCCATCTTGGCCAAGATGTTTGGCCCTCCCATAGACAGTGGAATGGCCAATGAGGTTTATGAAGTGCCAGTTTGACTGACAGGCACTGATTACAACCGTCCGGTTGTAATGGAAAATATCAACCAGGCAGTTGTTACGTGATTTAAAAGTCTAATTATCCCAACGTAAAAACAAAATACAGTAATTAAAATATCATTTTAAACTATAATATTCAAGTAGACCTCGAGATACCTACAGACAAGAGACATAATGCATATATCAGTGTATTTTAACCACTACTCAGATTAGACGTGAAACTGACATAGTATGAGCTATGCATACCTGCTGGGCATATGCCTGTAGTAAGTTGCCAAGATGTTCCACCAGTTCGGAGAAAATAGGTCTAAGTTTGGGCTCTCCATGCCAGCAATGTAACATTGTCTGATAGCTAATTGGATATAAAACAAGAACACCTAGGATTAGCATGACAGCACTGGCCATTAAACAGAGAGGGGTAACATTTTTTCAGTGCTCTTTTGAAATATTGTATATTTTCGTAGCCCACTACACTGGCATAAGATAGATGTTGACTGGTAGTTTCCTTCAGCAATAAGGCATGGCAAGATGTGCTTTGTGCTGGGATAATGGCATACCTCAGGTGGGCTGAAGTACAAGGTAAGGCCGAGTGATTCCACCACCAGAGGAGTGCCATTATCCCAGCCTAAAGGACACATTGGAGTGTCTTATTATGATTATAAACCAGGCCTGTCAGGATTAGTAAACAATAATTTTTCTAGACAATTATTTTTTTTTAATTTGAGTAAGTAAAAACGACTTACAAAAATGTTAAAAAGTGAAAAAAAAAAGAAAATATTCGTCCTCATGAGCCATTGAAATTCTGCTGCATGTTCAGTAAATGGCAGATTCTGCATTTTGTTCTGAAATACAAGTAAATTAACGTAGATGTATTGTTACAACTGGTCCATGAGGTTACAGATCGTTTTTCCATGCAGTTGTGCTGGGAGATCAGCACTGAGTTCAGAGCTGCTCAGCCAATTAGATCTCTGGAATATTTGAACCCATTTTATAATAGGTAGCACTTTCCCCACTGGGCCAGGAAGACTGCATGTTTATGGGTTCAATCCCAGGCACTTGGGTACTATCAAACACTGAGTGACCCTGTATAGCTGCACTGGGGCAATGGAGGGTGGGGGGGGGTGCTGCACAAATGGAGGTGCCATCCTTCAAATAAAATTTTAAACTGAGATTTCTTCTGCCCACCTCAGAGGGTAACATTGTCTCTCAGTAACAGAGGTTCTAATGCAATATTACTGTTTATACAATGGCCGTGATAAATCTTGAAGCCTCATTGGCTGAGAGACATCACCTGACCGTGCATTAAAAACCTAGTGATGCATAGTCAAGTGCCACATCTCATTAACAAGTAAAAAAAAGCCTTGTTACCTACAAAATCAGGAGCCATTTCATGTATTTCATTTCCCCATTTTAAATACATTTAAACAAATGATTCAATGTAAAAAAGCAAATAAAAATGTTTCACTCTTCATATAATACAGAGCAGTGAGACCTTTTATAAGTTCAATAAGCCACTCTAGGATGTGCATTGAAAGTTCTGAATGCATTTTCCAGGGGCATAAGGAAACCTAGCCTTCAGCCTCATGCCTCACACCCTGGGGAATGCATTGAAATACTTTGAGTCATACCCTGTCATGGCTTATTGCTTGCAAGTGGTATTAGTGGACTTAGAGACTGCTGCTTGTATATTGCATGCAGTCCATATATGACAATATGACAAGTAACTAAGTCATCGCTTTGTTGAGCACTTTGGGATGCAGTATGTATGAAAGGCACTATAAAACCGAATTTTATTTACTTCCATCCCACCACAAAATGTATTTATTTACAATGCTTAGCCAGGAAAGGCACACTAAGCTGTGATAGCTTGTTTCCAGGCGTATCCTGGGGGTGGGTTACATGGACCTGGTTTAAAATGTTCCACATGGAGGGCTTATTCTTACATTTCAGCAGTAGCATAGTCAGGCATCCTCATTCTTGTTCCCTCTTTCAATCTCCTGCAGAAGCTTTCATCGATGGGTACACCAGGATATGGAGAAGCACCTACAAATTCATAAATAGGAATCAATTTGTACACTGGCCATTTAAAAAAATGTTCTATTTAATTTTGGGGCACATTTGTAAAGAGATCATTTTAATAACATGAGACATTTGGGCAGTATGCCAAAACTCACCCAATGAAAATATTTCCCATAGCAGGACACCGAAGGACCAGACGTCACTCTGAGTTGTGTACACTCGGTCGAAGATTGTCTCTGGGGCCATCCACTTCAGAGGCAGACGGGCCTGGGAATGACCAGGGACAAGTAAATAATACAGCCAAAATGAAATGAAAGCAATAACTTTCAAAGTGTTGTCAGGAAGAGTAAAAAAAAAAGTCCCCCCCCCCACCCGCCGTTGACACAGAATTTACTGTTGACTGGGAAAGGTACACTAAGCCAAAGTTCATTTCCAGGTGTCACCTGGGGGAGAGTAACTGGGAGAATACATCAGATAGGCAAAATACAAGGACCAGTTTAAATACTCTGCAAATCATACAAGTTAGTCTAAGTGGAAAATGGTACAAAACTAAAAACTGCAACAAGTATGGTACCATAAATAATAAATGGAAATAATAATTAAATATACAAATGGACTGCAAATAGGCAAGGTGCAAAACAGCTTGCGGGAAAAATATGGAGTCCAAGGCAAATTATAATAAACAGTGGTTCAATATCAAAGCCATAGTCACTGACAAAAAGAAAACTAACTGGCCAGAGAGATGTTCCCAAATTAAAGAGTTAATCAAGTTTTAGATTATACACTTGGGTTACTTGTAATCAGCCAATTCCGATCTGTTAGCTATCCTATGGAACTAAGGAATTTCTGACACCGAGACTGATCAAATTCTCATTATGATAAAGCTTTGGAATTAACAGTGGAACAGATTCAGAAATTCCTAAATCTGAATTCTTATTGCAAAGTGATTCTTCGTGCCTGCATTTTTCTGAAAAGTGTCACTTCACAAAGTTTGCCATCCCCCACCCTTTTAGCACCCCAACTGCTGACTCAGAAAGTTTCAGCTCCCACTCCCTCCCCCTCCATCCTTTCCTCCTCATGGACCAAGGCCATCAAGAGTACGCCTACGGTATGATAGTTAGTTGTTCAGTTTGCCATAGACCATCACAAGGTTAGGTGCTCCTCCAGAAGTTGCTTACTTCACTGACAATTTTCCAAAGGTTGAGGGCACGCTGAACAAATGCACTGAAACTGTTAGTATTGCAAATTTGTCAAGGGGTATCATCTCTACTGTAACAACCAACACAACTCAAATTCAAAAAATAACAGCACAGGGAATCTTCCCCTTTTTGTCCTCTGGGATGCAGATGTGGAGGGCTGTTTTGTGTTTATGATCTTTCTATCCCTCCAGCTTCCACCATTTATTAATCTAGTTCCGAGCAGATGGAGTAGGTCTGACGAGATTATAATACAGGTCAAAGCTCAGTGATGTTCTCACTATTAACCGGGAATACGTGTTAGGAAGGTCTGCTTGCTCCAGTTTTACCCATACTCAGGATACATTCGCAGGCATTCTTCCTCCTGGGGGTCTGCACCAGTTGACTTCTAAAGGTGTGTGACAGGGAGCACACTCCCTGCCTAGGAAGAACACAGTTCTGGGCCCAGTTGGAGATAGCTACTGTAGCTCAGGTAGTGCTTTATTTTTCTTATAGGCCAAATTCACTGCAAATGTTTGTTCTTTGATGTTTTATGTTTCGACTTCTGTGTTCTTCTATAATTGTTTTCAGTCTGATCTTCACTCAATAGCTTGGTGCCCCTGGTTACTCAGGTTTCTCAGAGTGTTTAACAGCACTACATTTTCTGAACCCCAGTTGTCCCGGTCCTGCATGTCCTACACTTACTTTCTAATCTTACGGCAGTAGCCCCAGCTAAAATGATGTCATTTAATATAAATGGCATACAAACCCCCATTAGACGAACAAGAATAATGTAATATGTAAAAAGAGATCATTCTGCTGTGATTTTTTTTTTTTTTTTACAAGAGACACATCTAACTCAGGAGGAGCATGCAAACTGGGCAAGTATGGTTTTTCTATAGTGGTTTCTTCCTCTAGTCACAAATGAAAGTGAAGGGAGCTGCCACTCTTATCCAGGGTTACACAAGATTTTACCTGCCAAACACCTACTCTGACCTGGAAGATCATTACGTGATAGTAGTAGGGGTACTATGTGAGACCCTTGTAACCATGGTAAATGTTTACCTCCCCTCAACTGGATGAAAAGGTGATACAAACTTTCTCTGCTACAGGGACAGTTGATCTGGGTGGGGATATCAGTTTGACTTTAAATCCGGAATTAGATGCTACCTACCCCGGTAGGTTTAAGCTAACTCCAGCACAAAAATACTTCTGGACTACACTTGCATGGTCACTTGGGCATTGTTTACATCTGAAGGACCCCTTTTTCCAAAGGGATGGGTATGCACTGATTATTCATGGCACCATTCCAGCCATGTCAGGTTGGATTATTTTTTTATCACACTGGAACGTTTAAGCTCAGTTCAGGATATTGCAGTAGCCCCCAGAATCTTATCAGATGATTGATTATTAAACTAGACTTGGGGAAATGCAGGAAACAAACTGCTTGGAGATTGAACTTGTCCCTGTTCAGAGATGAATCTTTTTAGACACTGATCCAAGACAAGGTGGAGCAATTTCTGAATCATAATAATATGGGGGAGGTTTGGGACCCCATGCTGTGGGACTCCCTTAAAGTTATTTTACAGGGGGAAATTACTGTTTATGCAGCCAAGCAGGTCTGGGAAGGGAGGTGAAACTTAGGACTCTTGAGGAAACCCTTGGGACATTGCAACGGTTGCTGGGGGGGAGAGAGAGATGCAGGGGTGTATAGTCAGATCTGAATAACCTGACAGCAAATATAGGGGCTCCTGGAACAAAAGGTGGACATGGCCTCAACTTACCTAAAGTGATACTTCTATGAACAGTACACAGAGGGGTCTCGCCAACTAGCTTGGCAATTAAGGGCTAAAGAGAAGCAAGCATGCATCCCCCCCCCACATGATCCAGCCTCTGGTACAGTAACTCATCACACAGACCAAATAGAGACCATACCACAGAGTTATTACCAGGATCAGTACACAGCCCCAACCTCTGAGGTTCTCCCTATTTTGCAGTACTTCACATATTTACTGTTTCCAGCAGTTCTATATGATAACAGCGAAAGCCTAAAGGCGATCGCCGTTATTGCGAAGTCAGAGTGCGGAAAAACATTTCAGCACTTGACACCCTGGTGCACAGAAAACCTTGCTAGGAATTTACTTTTCAATGGTTTCTGTGGGATCACACCCTGACCCCAGCACCCCCTACTAAAGGATTCTCAACTCCAGGGGGTGTATGTTGGGGGTGAAAACATGAAAAATAAAAATGAAAGGTTCAGGCGGGCACAATAAAATCGCCAGCGCCTGGACCCGAACCCGCACCTCACCCGCCCCAACCACAGGCCAACCCCAATGCAGCTCGGCAACCCACCACAGTGCCACCCTCACAGCCCCTCCGTCCCTCTACCATACGTTTACCATGCCTTCGCCTCCATGCATACATATACAGAAATCCTGTCACCCATTTCTCGCCCACCCTCCCATCTGGTCACCCTACCCTCCCATCACCATGAGGGAGTCACTGGGGAACGAGTCGCCATTACGGACGGTGCCCTTCCCCATGCACCCTCCTCACAGGTTATCATTTCCAGCTCTACAAGAAGCACAGAAGGAGTCCCTTCTAGCACCAGTACACAGCAAAGAATTTCTCTCTGCTATCAAGGATACCAAGATGGAAAAATGTCCTAGGCCCAATAGGTTTGCCATAGAATTTTATAAAGCCTTCACTTCTCTTTTACTACCCCACTCACCCAAACATTTACGGAAGTGCAGGAGGGTGAACTTCCCCCTCTGTACTGGAACCAGGCCACCACATCAGCTCATTAAAAACCCTGAAAGATCTGATACAACTCCCCTCATATAGACCCATGTCGATTTTAAACACTGACTATAACATCTATATGCTGTTCTAGGTCACACATTTGGATAAACTTCTCCTAACACTGATACATGGTGATCAGTCTGGTTTTGTCAGACACAGGCAAACGTTTGACATTATTCGGAGAACTCTCCTTCTAAAGTACTACATATCAGCAATAGACATCATTTTAGATGTGGAGAAGGTATTCAACAGGGTGTGCTGGCCCTTTTTGTAGGACACCTTGTCGAACTTTGATTTCTCCATCCCCTTTATTACCATGCTGCAGAACATATACAAGGCCCTGCAAGCCTGGATTCAAATTAATGATTCCCTATCATAGCCCACTCATCTGAAAGAGGGACCTAGCAGGGATGCACTCTGTCTCCATTATCATTTATCCCATATATTAAGCCCCTAGCTATGGCAATACACCAGAATGATGGCACTGAGGGCATACCTCTTTGGGAAATATCATTTAAGTTAACTCTTTATAGCAATTATAGTTTGCTTACATTTCTATCCCCAGAGCAGTCTCTATTTACACCGGGGCAAGAGGTAAACAAACCTGAATTAGTTGCTGGAATTAAACTGAATATACACAAACTGAAATACACAGATTCCATTATGTCCCAGGGAGGAACTCCCAAAAATGTTTGATTTTAAATGAAACAAGTCTGCCATTAAGAGCTGGCCCAGTGATGTAGAGGGCTGAGTTGCCCTGTGCACCTTACATCTTATCACGTCGGAGACCTGGGGTTGGGAGCAAGTGCAGGTTGCCTGGAGTTGACCAGGGAAGAGAGGATTGAACATCTGGAGGACAGCTCTCCTCTCCTGGGGGAGGGTTGGTTGTGTGTCCCAGCATACAGCGATACCCAGTGGATGCTGGGTGTGCAACTACCAAGACCATGTTGAAAAGGGGTGGATAAGATGGCAGACGTCCCTGGGTGGGTGCAGGAGTGTGCCCGCCTCATGCTGGACATCATTGCGTCCACGCCTCAGGGGAGAAACCAATGAAATGAAGGAAACCACACTAGCTTGGAAGAAGACTTCACTCCAGCCACCACATCCGACACTGGTTCCAGCTCACCTAGGTCCTGACTGCTTCCTTCCTTCATTCATCTCCACTTGCCATGGCATTGGATTAATAAAGTTTGCTATGGAGCAGAAGGCATCCTGGCCCCAAGGGGGGTCAGGACTGTGGGGTTCCATGCAGGTGTGTCACATGTGGGTTACAGGAACAAGACCTCAAGGCAGAGAGGAATTCAGGCAGGACAGGAACAGCTGAAATGACCAATGGGGCCCCAGTCAAGTGGCAACCAAGAGGGAAAACGAATTGACAAAAAAAAAAGTCTGTTACTAAGTATCTTGGGGTGAGTGTACCTCGTATTCTGAACCACTTAGAGCCTATTATGACACAACTATAGTAGACCTAGAGAAACAAATACAGCTTCCCTTGGGCCTCTTTGTTAGGGCTGATGCTATACAAACTGTATGAAGGAACCTGTTTCCTCATTTGTTGTATGTTTTGCAAGCTTTGTCCTTATTCCTCGCACCATATTATTTTAGATCCTGGAACAAATTAACTTCTAGATTTATCTCTAATGGCAAACCTCTCTGAATCAAATTTGCAATTTTGCAGCTCCCAAGAGCAAGATGCAGCCTTATTCTCCCAGATTTGAGACTTTATGCAGATGCCTCACACCTTCATATTCTTTATTACTGGTTCACTCTAATGTGTACAGCTCTGAGGAAACATACTGAATTTCATCTAAACAACATACATAATATTTGCAAATATCTTTTCTCCTCACTGCTAGCCCTCTTTCGGTAACAAATAGAGGGTTCCCCAAGATTTCGGCTTCCAAGGTTTTGATGTCACCACCTGGCTTTTGATTCCAGTTTCACTCCCATGAATACAGATCACACCTTTCATAAGTGGCGGCAACTGGTTCTGGGCCACTTTTTCAATTTTTAGATGAATCTAGGGTCCTCAGTTTTGAAGTTCTCTAAGATTGGTATCTCCTCACAGAGAACATTTCAGGTATCTGCAGGTGCAGGCATACTTGTTCAAATATGGTAGGAAAAGGGCTAAATTCCTCAGTCCTATGAACTCCATTTGTTACCTGTTGATGACTGCAATCTGAGGTGAAGCCTAGTGTCATCTCATCGGTAATTTTTATAGAAGCCTGCAACATCTGGAAGGCCAGGATTCCCGACTGATTTAGATAGATGGCAACATCCTGAAATAAAGGGGCTCTATCCACAGTCAAAGTTACCTCCTCTCTTCCTGTCATTTCTGGACAGAATTTTCATGGATGTGTCACTTGCGATACTTCCATACTCCAGTGGTGCAGGCATCCTATATGGGACAGCACTGGGGATTCTGCTAGAGAAAGTGTGGGGAGACTAAAGCAAATCACATACATATTTTTTGGTCCTTTCCAAAACTCCTCCCATACTGAAAAGAGACTAAGTCCCACTTACAGCATTTGTTTCTCCATATGTCGCCCCCATAGCAAGTTTTGTCCTATTCAGCATACCCTGTAGGGGAATGAAAATCTGGAGTAACTCTAGAACACTGCTCTCAATGTTGCTGGTAATGTCACATAGGGTTATGACCAGGAAATGGCTCCAAGAGGAGATTACCGCTTGTCAATGGTGGTCAGCTATTTTTAATAGGCGTTATTACATGCAGCAGCTGACATTTTCGCTCAGAAACTGTCTTCCTAAATTTACAGATGTCTGGCAACCATTAACACTATATGTTATGGACTATCCATTTTGCTTCTTTTTTTCAATATTTCTAGGAGCACCTCAGCACTATTCAAAATTGCAGTAAGATTACACCACTTGAGGTACACTCCAGAGAGGTGCACAATGGGGATGGAAACCTGTTAAGGTTCAAAAGAACTGAGTTTGTCAGGTCTCATTGGAAAGGCAGGGATAGAATGAAAGAAATACTGAAAACAGAAGCTTGATGGATTTGCCATTTTGATAGCTTGGCCCCAGAAAAAGATTTAGATCTTAGACCATTTTAATAATCCACTGCTTGTCACGATTAACTAGTATCTGCTCCTTTTATTAATGGAAATTACAGTACTAAAAAGTGAATCTGAATTTTGTTAAAAATGTTGGCTTTCCCCTGTAAAATTTTTATTTTTAATTCATATTATAAATAATGTTTTATTTACACACCATCGAGTGTGCACTTAACCATTTTTTGGCTAGGCATTAATGGCAAAGGCTTTTTGCCAGTACAGGTAGCCAAAGTAAGTAATATCAGCCCACTATTGCATTACTGTGAATTAGGGGAGTGCACCTTTAATTTGCCAGTATAAAGTTTCTGTGTGCACAACCTAGCTCCACCCCTTGAGGAAGAGACAGCACAGCTAGAAGCTGCTGGGTGTTCATGGGTGTCTTCATGTGCTCCAGGACCTAGTGAGTCTGTTTGTTGTGTTTTGAATTTGAGTTGCTAAACTCACTAAGAGGATTGTGAGCAGAGGTTACAATAGAAAAGAAATAGAAATTTCAAAATTAAAGGTGTTACAGATGGAGATAAGTGAGTTGCTTAAACCCAAGCAGGCTGTTGTAAAATGTCCAGAGGTGACTTTCATCACAGAATACAACCATTGAGCAGAAAAGATAGAGGAAATAATTAAAAAATATCAACCAGTATTGTCAGCTGGCCCAGTGCTTTCACAAGCCACTGGTCCCCAGTGAACGGTGACTTTTTCTGGGGTAAAAATATTTCAGATAATCTAGTACACAGCCACTATGTCAAAACGTGACAGAGACCTAACACTTGGTTGCTACTTCTACCAGCTGGGTTTTTTAAGTTTGGTAAATTCTCAGTCTGTAGGTTGGCAGTGCTAGATACTGCCTGCATTCATTCTGCATTAGCAACATAAAAATGGAGATTACAGAGTTCATTAATTGTGGAACTGAGTGAGTGATCAGCCTTATATGGTGCCACTGCCAAAAGATATATATTGCTATGATTACAAGAGCATTGTGAAAATGCATTTAGGAGCACTTCAGCATTATTCAAATTTGCAGTACGATTACCCCACTTGAAGTATAGTTTAGAGAGGTGCATAATGAGGATTGAAACCTGTTAAGGTTCAAAGGAATTGAGTTTGTCAGGACTCACTAGAGAGGTGGGGCTAGAATAAAAGAAATGCTGAAAAAAGAAGCTAGACTGATTTGCCATTTTGATAGCTTGGCCCCCAGAGGGTTAAACAAGGATTTAGATCTTGGACCATTTTTATAATCTACTGCTTATCACAATTAACTGGTATCTTGGTAACTATTCCATTTTTTTATTCTTTGGTAACCAGGTAAGGCCCACTAGGCACAAGACCTGTTTTCAGGGGTGACCCAGGAGCACTCATGAGGTTAAGTGAATTGCTCAGGGTCACACAGCATACTAGTGGAGGTTGTGGAAATCAAACCCAGGTCTACTGGAAATATGAAGCTCATTTACAGCTTGTTATTCTAACCTCTAAGCCGTACTGCCAACCTGTTTATTAATGGAGTTTACAGTACCAAAAAATGAATCTGAATTTCATTAAGAATTGTGGCTGTTTCCCCTTTAAAGGTTTTAAAGGTTTTAGCATTAATAGAGTAAATTATTCTTTGTTTGCACACAGTCTTGTGCACACTTAACCATTTTTTGCCTAGGCATTAAAGGTGGAATTTTTTTGCCAATCCAGGTAGACAAAGTAAGTAAATTTAGCCCACCATTGCATTAATGTGATTTAGGGGAGTGCATCTTTCATTTGCCAGTATAAAGGTTTCCGTGTGCACATCTATGATCCACCCCCTGAGGAAGAGCCAGTGTGGTTCAATACTACTGGGGTGTTGGTGGGTGTCTTCATGTGCTCCAAGAGCTAGTGGGTCTGTTTTCTGTTTTTTTGAATTTGAGTTGTGTTGTTTGCTACAACAAAGTGGAGGTAACATGCCTTGATGAAGCTGGAATACTAACTGTTTCAGTGCATTTGTTTAGAGTGCCCTCAACCTTTGGAAAACAGTTTCAATCAGTGAATTCATGCTGCTTTTCCTCCTAGTGCTGGATTTGGCAAATCCAAAACCAAATCCAAATCCACGTCTGCTTTGCCCAGCCGTGGTTAATATGGTCGGTGCTTGGTGACTTCCCAAGCCAACGATATCATCAAGTGTAGTGTCATGATATGGCTAAGTATGGAAATGGTCCAGATTCCACAGTCAGACAATATGAATCTCAGGCAGCTGAAAAAGCGTCAGGCAGAGGGACCTACATAACCTGAAGTCTTACATTATTGTGTCTGTGCAGCCCAATAATTTTTATTTATTTATTCAAAGGTTTTACCAGGAAGGCATACTGAGCAGAATAACTGCTCAATTCCAGATGTGACCTGGGGGCAAGGGTACATGGAGTACATACAAGATGGACAGATAGACTGTGCATTTTAGTCACAATATAAGACATACAGAGTTGAAAGCAGAACATGCAAATAAGATAGCAGCTCAGCTAATGTGGTACTTTGAATAATATTGTTGTAAGGGGAAATGTTGTGTTATAGTACCTTAATGTGGTAAACTCTTCTGTAATAAAGCAGGTTAGGATGGCAATGACTGTAGACCTATGGGGTGGTGACTAGCATAAACCCACCCACCATCTTGGCTGGATGTTGTACTCTGAATGTATGAGTGAAAGAGCACATGTTCTTTCATTCATTCAGATGGTGTCTGGTTGAAGAGGTAAAAGGTTTTGTGACAGTCATGGCCCCCTCTGCCCCACAGCCTAGATCCTCCCTATGCATGAAGCTTTTACATTAGCCAAGATCCAATCCACCTGAGCGTCGAGTCTGGACCTAATCCACATTTAGCCATACTACACTTAATGATGCTGAGGAATCACCTACCATATTAAATAAGGCTGCCTAATCCTTAACTGGTGCTAACTACAAATACGTTAGGTATGGGGGGGGCTGACTGAATGGGCCAAGAGCCCTTTTCTGCTGTCAGTTTCTACACTGTGTCTGAAAAAGGACACATTTTTGGACATTTGTATTTACATCACAGCAATGTCTTGAGCAGACATTAGGAGGAGCAGAAGCAGGAAGGCACTGATTGAAACTAACTACTGTACAGTACTAGTACATTTTAAGGGGGACTTTAAGAGTCAGTGGTTGAGGTGCTACGAGGGTGGGGAAGGGGGAATGATTTTCTGTGGGGGAGACTGGGGTGTGGGGCAGATTAGTATAGCACCACTAATTCTAAAACTTATAGCACCAAGTGGTGGAGGGAATGAGTTAGTCCATCGGATGTGGAAAAGGAATCATATCCCCCTTCCAAGTCCACTACTTTTTCAGTATTCAAATTTTTGTAATCAATTCCAAAGATCCTAGTACCAAAAAAGTTGGAATCCAATAATTCTGATTCCAAAATTCTAAGTATTTCTTTTATAAGCCTAGAAAGGTGGAAGAATATAATTTCAGCCAATCAGATTTGAAAACCAGGACTCATCTCTCTCTCTCTCTCTCTCTCTCTCTCTCTCTCTCTCTCACTGATACATGATCACTGGTTGTCAAATCCTCATCTGAAGAATGAAGCAACAACAACAAAGTACATTGTTTTAAACCTAATGGGTGGGATTTTCAAAGGTGCCCAAAAGAGATGCAGCTTTTGGTCAAAATCTGTAAAATTGTGTCACAAAGATGCAGCAACATACTTACGTCATATTTTTATATTTGTGTCATGAATGACAGGGCATGACATAGGTAGAAACTTGCATCATGACTGAGGAGGAGAAGGATGCTAGACAAGCACAGACAGACAAGTATATATACACTGCAGTTATATTATGAGGTGGAGATGGATTAGATAGAGAAAAGGCTGGTTGCAGGCACAGAAGAGAGAGATGGATCACAGATTATGCCCAGGCATGTGTGTCATCACACAGGTCATCTCACCCTACATGCAGTGCCCTGCCCACCATTGTATGGGATAAGCACATATGGGCCCTGTGACCATGTTAGAACACATACTGGCCAGGCCACACACTGTCCAGACTCACCAGCCAGTACCACATGGTCATATGCACATCTCAAAGCAGACAACTTCACCCCTGAAGGCACCTCTGTTCACCACCTGTGGAACTGGAGTCAACAGAGCAGAAGGTTGGCCTTCCCAAAGCTCACATGGTATCAAATGAGGCAGTTGTATGGGAGAGTTGCAGGCTGAGGGTGGAACTATAGAAGCAGGAATGCTGAGCGCATGAACACCATACTGCACTCCTGGAAGCAAAAACTAGGGGAGATGGAGCAACAGAAGACCACACGACATACTGCAGGCATGTCGAGCACTGTCCCATACACATGTACACCAGCATGTTGTACAGCAACAACCAGTAGGTGTGTCATGGTGTGTGTGTGTGTGTGTGTTCTGTCTATCCATATTAACTTGTGATGTAATTATTTCTCACTGTGTCTCCCTTGTGTCACCTACCACTGTAATCACATTGATTTAGGGGACCTACTTTGCTGCTTATACACATGTCACATGACTTAGACCCCTTTTTAGTGGTCTATTATTCATATCATAATTGTGACACAAAAAGTTGACACAAGTATTGAAATTGGTGCAAGTCATCACAAATGTTGTGTAAGTCATTTTTCTGATACAAATGTTGCACAACAATAACACAAGTACAGACAAAGCAGATAGTGACACAACCATCTTTTGGTGGTTACAGCCCATCCTGACACAGACACAACTGCTATTTGTGTGACAATAGTGATGCAAATTGCTGTTGCATCATTGGCAACTCATTGAAAACCCAGACCACTGGATCTAAATTCAACTGGATTTTTTATTAAGAAATGAAAGCCCTATGAGTGATTGTATGAATAACAGACAGTAAATTAATCTGCATTGTATTTTAGGTACTGCAATAAAAGCTCAGTAACTGGCATATATGCAGCAGGTTGGATGAGGATCGTGGCTGTGTTATATACCCTTTGTAGCTTGTGAACTTAATGAATATTCCATCAGAACTCATCATCACACTGGTGTCTGCCTGCCCAACTGGATTAAAATTTCCATACTGCTTATTCTGTTCCTATGGACAAACAGTATGTTTAAATCATGGCCCCCATCTTCAGAACAATTCTGAGCCATCTCCTCACACAGGTGGGCCAAATCCCTTGCACTCCCAGCCAAAAACATTATGTTCTATTTTCACATTCAATTAAGATAACCCTTTTATTCTGGTGGTAGTCCAAATACTGATGCAGTCCTCCTTTTAATTCCTAGTTTACATACTGTATAATCCACTTAGTGTCTAAATCTGGGGGTTCTATTCAGATGTCTCAATAGCTCTACCCAGCTCCTATGGGCTTAGAAATGCCTCAGGGCATGGTAGTGGTAAAACATTAAAGAAACAAACTTAGCTAAAATAGAGAGCTATGAGTGGCCAAAACCATATTATGCCTATGAGGCCACAGTGCTCAATGCATGGTTACAGAATTTGCTTTCTTATTACATGTTTATGCATTAAAAATCAATTTCATAAGTGCAATAACACATTCCAGTGTTTGCATTAAGCTATACTTGTCACACATGCTACAATACATACTTGGGGCATGCAGCAGTATGGCTTAATTCACACTCTGCTGTGTGCTGTTGCTTACATATTGCAAAGCAGTGAGCAAATTTAGCAAACTTGTTAAAACATGAATTAATGTTAGCAGGCCACTGACTGTTTACTACTTGTAAACCTGTACTGTTACTTTAAGTAGCATGCAATAAATCACAGTGGGAAGCAATATAAAGTTTTATGTCTGAGTTCAACATTAAGCCATTTTAACATTGTTCTTGTGGGACTTACATCTCCTTTCCTGACGTAGTCCGGGTCTTTGTAGATGTCTCGTGCTAAACCAAAGTCACAAATCTTGACAATGCTGTTCTCTGATAGAAGTATGTTTCGTGCTGCCAGGTCCCTGTGGATGCACTGCCAACAGATGAAAATAAGTCTGTCACCATTGCTATGTAGGTCTGTTACCCCCAGAGAAAATCTGAAAGTTGATCTCTCTGCCATCTGTGCAGACTGCACTGCTCAGTGACTAGATATTCAGGTCAGAATGAACACCAACAACAATGTTTTGGGGAGGCATTTTTGCTTACTTTGAGAGGTAAGCCCTTTCTGTCAGCAGCAACCCAAACACACATCTGTTTATCCAGTAAACAAGGGTAGCCTCTGGGGTTAATTACCTTGCAAGTGGGTTACATCTCAGGTTAAAACCCTGGCATCATTAGTTACAGTTTGAGGACCCTTTAAAACATGCCAAATGTCTCACTGGTATTCAGTTTGTTTTCTGGGAGTTGTATGGGCATGACAGTACAGAGAAATAACAAAATGACTTGCATTTTTGGAAACCCACAGATGGATTTTCAAAGGGCGGTGCAGGGCTTGTGTCGAGCCCTACATTGCAACACTTAGTCCCCACAGCTTTGCCATTCTCGTCTGGTACAAATGCACCCGATTTTCACAGCTCAGATGCAGTTGCAACTGTTTACCTACTGTACAGCACCTTGTGCCTAATCTTGGGCACAAGCTCCGTAAAAATAGTCCTCAATATTGACTCAAAATAGACTGCAAAAATATGGTCAAACGTGCATCAGCTGTCATCCAGGATAGAAAATCCTGTTAGATTGCTGCCTGCCCGGTGCACCATATCTTTAGCACACCTGAGGCTTGTGGCAATCTTGCCCATCTTAAAATCTGGTCCTCAGTTTTTAATTCTGCTAAAGCCACATGCAAATCAAATGTGTCAGTGTCGGCACTGACAGAGGGGATATTTTTCCACACTACTAAACACAGTCTGTTGCATTTAGGAACTGTTGGAAAACCCTGCACATATTTGGTGTGCAACTGAAACAACTTGGGAGCTCAGATCACCAATTTCAGTGCAATTACGCATATGCGCATGCACGTGAAAACATACGCACCTAAACATGATGCTGTTCTTTATTTCATGCCTTATCACTCACCCCCTCTGCCACTGATTGTCTCCAGCACGATCCTGCACTGGCAGTAGTCTTACATAAGTGGCTGGGTAGGGAGGCTTACTCCAGGGTTGGAAAAATGAGTACAGCATACCCAAAATCAGGTACAACTGGCTTAAAGCACTGGCGGGGAGGATGACATTTCTTATGCCAAAGAGGCTATGCTTTAACAGTTACACATCTCTGGCCACATCATCTAATAGAAGCAGTCTTTCCCTGCCCCCCCCCAACAGAAGTCAAGACTCCTGTCCTTTTCCATTGCAAAGAGGATTGAAAGAAAGCAACATGTACCCCTATGAAAGCTATGAATGTTAACATTGTTTTCAGCACAGTAACCACCACTATGGGGATACGGCAGTCCAGTCCTGGCTGCAAACTGCCCTACACATTTAAGAAAAGCAGTCATACTCCAGTGAAAACTGAGAGGTGCAGTATAAGAAATGGCAAATCACAAACAAAACTCTCAAACAATCTCTGGAGAATATATGGCACTCAGGGTGCACAACAACAAAAAAACTCTGAACAACATCTTATTTATTTTAGTCTTTGGTAACTGGGTAAGGCCCACTAGGCACAAGTACCTGTTCTCAGCTGTGACCTGGGAGCACTGGGTGGTTACATGACTTGCTCAGAGTCACACAGTATGCAAGTAGAGGTTGTCAGAATCAAATCCAGGTCTTGTCTGTTGGTTATACCAAGCTCGTTCACAGCTCATTACTCGAACCTCTAGGCTATACTGCCAGCCCAAAATGAACTTTTAAATGACCTCTTAACTTTTAGTGCCTAAAGAGGCTTTGTCATCACTCTACCTTAGATTGCAAATCACCAATGTGGTCTTCTACAGAAATTGTGCAGGCTACCAGTCATGCAGGGAAGCCCTATGCCTCTGCATGTCACCCAATAGTAAAGCTTTGTCAGGGGCTGCTAACTTGGTTTTCAGCACAGTAGGTATCATAGACTATGGACATATGGCAGTCCAGGCTGCAGACTGCCATATACCATAAGTCCCTGTTCATGTAGTATTAGAAACTATGGGCTTGATTCTCTAAGGTGTTGGAATGCCACAAGCCCCAGGGACACTGAACAAATGGCGCATGGGGCTTACAGCATTCCCTGACTGGCAATCGAGATTCTCGATCCCATGTGCCACATGCCGCAAATTAGACCAGCTATTTGCTGGTCTAACTTTGTGTCAATCATGGGACCTTTTTATAGGGTTTGCACCAAATATTCAGTGCAAGCCACTGTAAAGGGGGTAAAGTGTCGCAAATGGGAGTGACCTTTGAGAACTGGGCACACAGTGAGTCAAGGTGTTTGGCTCAGCATTGAATCTGAAGCAGGGCTTATCACAAACCTGCATGAACCTTTGAGAATTGAACCCCTGGTGTCTAGTCCAGCTCAGTCCTCTCCCTCTCAACACCACCTCCCAGCCAATCTGCAGAGCTTTATTTCCATGCAAGTGGCAGTCAAGATCTGTGAATGTTGCTTGCAAGTCAGCTCACAGAGTGGTATAGGGTGTGAAGCAGCATAGGCTGGCAATGTGTATACATAATGTTGGCATGATTGTGACTAGGGTCCATAGAGAGAGAAAAAGAGGAAGGAAGCCCTCAGGGTTAAGGGACATTCGGTGGCTTAGTGCCTACAGGAAAATGCATAATGTGGCTCTTCTTCTGAAGCTGAACCGAGCCTATGAACAAGAACAGGCCTTTTGAGATTAAGCTGTAAGACTTCTCCACAAGACTAAGAAAGTCAGAGGTGAATGTTGTCATACTGTATTTGGGAGCTTGTCAGCCCCATCAGACAAGTGAACCTGAACATCAGCTCACCAGAGGTAGTGCCAGCTGCTTATGGCCTTTGGTCAAAACAATGTTTTTCTAACATGGCACTGCTACTACAGACAATAAAAAATAATGTTAGTCACTTGGGGAAATGTGTTTCACTGTTACAGCACCATTTCTTTTATGGGCAATAGTGGAGATTATCGGACCAGTGCTACGCAAGTAGCGTAAATCTTTTGTGAATACAGTGCCTGCTTGTTCTCACTGTTATTGTTGGTTGTGTAAGTTTGTTTGAGTTGGGGAGCAGGTGAGGGTGTTGGAGGTGAAGCTCAACAACTACTCAAAAAACTGCTAAGAAACAACTGAAAGCCTGACTTGAGAAAGCAGCATAACTTGATCCCACGCTAATAGCGTAGGTCTATTGGTGGTCCAATAATCTCCACTATCTCCCTTTTATGGACCATTAAGGGGCTTTAAGTCCGACCTTAAGTCACTCTAAGTAGTGGAAGTTATTAAAGCATGCCTGTTAGGGTACCCAGTTTTCATTTGCCTTGCCCTACAGACATGTCCTGGACAATAAATAGGGCATTCAAGTTACAGCCTCAGTAACCTGATCAAGTACAGTAGTAATGTTAAAAAAGTGCATCTCATGTAACTATGGACCTAGGAACATCAACAGCATTTAGGCTTCTAGATATTTCATGACAAACTTGTTGCTTTAATTTGTGAACAAAATGACCTGCAGAGCTAGAAAAACTACAAATAAATGAAAAATTGTTGACCATCTCAGGTTTTATCATTAATATCCGTGGTTTTCAATACTGTTTTCTGTCTCTTTGTAAGTTGTACTGTAACTTAAATGAAATGAAAACTGAAAAGGGAGACATTTAGCTGCATCTTTGGAACAACATTACAGCTACAGTTTGTCCAGTTTTCTACATGTAGGGGGGAAAACATGTTGATTTGCCAAGTCTCCATTTCCTTATGATCAGACCAGTGTATTCTTTTCCGGAAGACATTCAGATTTAAGCTTCCCCACCCCTGGAAAAGGGAGTTTCCCAGTGTATTTCAACAGAACAGTAGAATACATGTTTCCTTTTTTTTTTTTGTTTATTAAAGAGCTCACTCTTGGAATACTAGTTTCTTGAAATCAGTAAACAGCAAGTTGCGTTGTTGGGATCTCTCACCTTTCGAGATGCCAAGAACTCCATTCCCCTGGCCACCTGGAAGCTGTAACAGATAAGGTCCTCCATAGTCAAGGGGTTCTTACAAAGGTCTTCTGCAGCTGTCAGGGGATAAAAAGAACAAATATATTCAGGTTTGGTGCAGCCCTTAGGATCGGTTTTATACAATGAGGATACAAATTCCCCTTTCATTATGAACCGCAGCATAATGCATTATGACAAGAACCTAAACTCAAAGCACTGATTTCCATGTCATCTAGGAAATGTCAACATTAGACAACTACCTTTACTCTAGATATACATTCCTCTAACATTTTATCTAATTGACCTGGCATGGAAGATTATCTTCTTTATAGCAACACTTGTGGCTTTAAATTTATTTACCCCTGACTGACCCAATGAAACACAGAAGTAGAGAAAATCACAACAGAAACAGGTCCAGTGGGCCATCCAGTCAGCCTACTCTAACGGCCATATATATATCTATATATATAGATATATATATAGCTGGTACGGTGGGCTGACCAGATGGACCACTGGGCATGATTCTGCTGTGATTTTCTATACTTCTGTGTTTGTAAATATATTCCCAAGCACTTGCCAGTAGCACATCATGCTGATGCAATGTGGATGACCAGGGTTTGGGAACTATCCTAAGATCCCATTGTGTGTTGGTCCATGTCAGCCCTTCCTGGCTGGGGGAGGTACCAGTCTCCTGCTGTGACAGTCCCCTCTGGCATGTGCCATGGAGAGACTGGGGTGCATGTGTCACTTGCTCCTCCAACACAGTGTCCCTAGTGCAGACCCATGGTGGGGCTGAGCATCTGCAAGGCAAGAAAGAGATAAAAAAAAATGGAGAAAAGCAACCCCAAGTCACTATTCTGATGGTCGCAAGTACACCCTCGCCCCATGCCACACAATGGATCTGCACCACGGTCATCAGTACAGGGAGGTTAGCAGCTGTGGTTCCAAAGGAGGACAGTCATGGGGATAAACAACTGTATACATATTAACCCACAGTAACATAACAGAGATGCAGCATCTCATTTTCATTTTGGTCCTGCCTCTGCACAGTTTTACATTTGGCAGAGACCGAAATGCAAACAGGTCATTTGATGTTCTAGGTCATGCAGTGAATAAATGGTTCTGGTGAGATGTAAATCTGCATTATTAGCTCCTCCAGCCTGAGCACTAACTACTAGATCACAAGTGCACCATTTAAAAGGATTGACAACTGTAGTGCAGTTGTGCTCAGTGACAAGTTCTGTCATGCTGTAATGAGTCAGTAAATAACTCTCAGTATCTACATTTAACAGTTGTTATTCCCATCAAGTTGGTGCCTTACAACACATAGATATTCCTACTGATATTGGCCCCTATGCATGAATGGGGCAGAAGTATGTGCGGAATTTTGCATATCCCACCCACGTGGGTCTGCACCCGCGGGCAGGTGTGCGCCAGTCAGAATGCACCACTGGCTGCCACCTGTCCACTGCCCCATCCCTCAGCATGCAGGACTCTGCAGGGTGACCAATCAATCAATCAAATCAATCAAAATCTTTATTTTTCCAGGTGGGCACCATTGAGCAAGGCTCATTTGCAAGGTGGACCTGGTAAAGAATACATCAAAGTACAGTACAGAAGCAGGTATACAAAAAGCAATAATATACAAGGAAGAAAAAGTATATACAGTGGGTGAGATATTCAGAAGGATTGCACATGGCGCAACTGTGTTGCGCCGTGCGTAACCCACTGATGCGACCCGGTGCAATATTCAAAAGGGGAAAGTGCATGGCACAAATCCCGATGCACTTGGTCGCATCAGTAATGTATGCAGTGCAAGTAGGGGGGGCATGCCATGCATACCCCCGCACATCCCGATATTCAGCCCAGGATGTGCAGAGCCCATGTAGGCACAACCCCTACATGCGCCGCATACAGTTGTTCTAAAAAATAAAGGAGCAACAGCTGGTCACCCTCAAGTGAGCTGCCATATTGCAGGGTGCAATATGGCAGCTGCCAGCTGTGGGTGGCCACCTGAGCTCCGGCAGCACACTCCGTCGGGTAGCACCTCCCCATGCCCAATCGCAGGCAGAAGTATGAAATTAAACAGTCCTAAATCCCTGGTGGTCCAGTGGACTGCTCGCAGCCCGATCACAGGGTTAAGTATGAAAATATTAAACTCCTATATCCCTGGTGGTCCAGCGGACCACTCGCAGCCTGATCACTGGCAGAAGTCCAAAAGATTAGATCCAGACCTGGTGGTCCAGCAGTACCTTCCTCACCCTCCCCACTGAGGCCCGCAACTCCTGCCTCCCCAGTCAGAGTTGCAGAAGCCTCATCCATTGCTGCCTGTCTACTCCGCCAACTGACTGTATAGCAGTTGCACTCATTGGTCCACAGCATGCTCATCGGCATGCAGATCGCAGTCATGGATTGTCCAGATATGTGAATGGATTCATTCACATATCTGACTGTGTAGTACGGCATGGAAATTGCATGCCCATTGGTCCACGCTTGTGGTCCAATGGGCGTACAGCTGTACTGTATACAGTCAGTTGGCGGGCGGCTGGGCAGCTTGCGGGTGGGGAGCTGCTGCCCACTGCTGACTGGGGGGGTAGCAGGGTGGTGGGGTTCAGTTGGAGGGTGGGGAGAGGGGTACCGCTGGACCACCAGGGATGGGATCTAATCTTGTTTTAGACTTCTGCCCACCATTGGGCTGCGTGTGGTCCACTGGGCACCCAGAGATATAGGAGTTTATTATTTATATACTTGTACCTGTGATCGGGCTGGGAGTGGTCCACTGGACCACCAGGGATATAGGAGTTTATTATTTTTATACTTATGCCCGCGATCAGGCTGTGGGGAACTTTGCTGCTTGTGCAGGTGGTGTCAGTCCTTGACAGCTGCAGCCTGGCAGGGCGCTAGGCACAAGTCACCAGGGATGGGTGCACATGCTTGCAAATGGGGCCATAATGACATGCAAATGGCCCCATTTGTGCCTTGCAGCATTATGGCCCCATTTGCATGTGCACCTTTGAAAATCGTGGTTGATGTGTCTAGCGCAACGGCACTTGCGCAAGCGCATCCCCTGCCCCTCTCTGGCCATTTGCACTGGTGCAGTGCCACTGCACCATGCCCAATGTGGGTGGCCACAGAGTGATATTCAATGGTGCTGAGCCATGGTGCAGCACCATTGAATATCACCCTGTCAGCGCCCTGGCACATCCCAGTTGCGCTGTGCCCAGGCCTGCGCCACAGCCTGGCACAGTCTGAATATCCCACCCAGTGTATACAGTACAGTACAAGGTTGAAATAAATAAAAAAAAAAGCATTATTTTACAATTGAAGAAGTCAGCAGATGTACAATCAACCATAGGCATACAGGGGTTATAAGCAGAGATCTTTTGAGTGAGGCAGCCGGCAACTACACATATAGGGGAAAGAGGCCATTTTTTGGTTGGCAGGTTAGAGAGGTAAAGAAGAAGAGGAGGGATATATTACTGATGACTGGGGGAAAAATTGGGCTAAAACCACAGAAAGTGATGATGGCTGTTGTGTACTTGTTTATTATGATAATGACAGAGGAGGGGTAGATAATTGGGACACTACTATGAATGGGGTGGGACTTTAGCCAGGCTGGAGTGGACAGGGAAGAATGGATGCAGCAGGAAGAGTTAACAGGGAAAGAGTAAGAGCCAGGGGTAGAAACATGGCGAGCGTCAGGATGGAAAGGGGGAGTTGCAGAATTAGTGTGCTAGCGGTGAGGAAAACATTTGCAAGGTGCTTTCATGTAGCAATCGTAGAGCACCTTGAAGATATTCGGGCTAACAGGGCAGCTTAGCTTCAAGTTCCTTTGTAAACCATTCCACAATGTGGGTAAAGAGAAGCTTAGAGTAGCTTTGCCGAAACGAGTGTTGACCCTTGGAACTTGGAGGACAATTAGGGAATAGCTCCTTAGAGAGTAGGCACCTAACACACTCCGGGGAATACAATCTGAGACATATGAGGGGAGCTTGTTAGTTACTGCTCTGAAGTCCCATAGGGCAGCGATTCTATTCCTTCTATAGTGAAGGGAAGTCCAACCTAACGATGAGTACAAGGAGCAGTTGTGTGTGGAAAGTGGAAGGCCAGTAATGAACCTGATAGCTCTGTGGTAGAGGGTGTCCAACTTAGCCAGTGCAGAGGCAGTTCATTGGCTGTCTATAGCAGGTCTGCGTAATCTATTAAAGATAGAAAGGTAGCTTGAACCAGTTGAATCTTGGCCTCCTTTGTGAGCAAGTGGTTAATTCTGTAGACTAGTCCCAGTCTTTGCCTTAATTTCTTCTGTAGTTCTTCAGGATGGTCGGCGAAGGAAAGTTTATGATCAAGCCAAACTCCTAGATATTTGAATTGAGCTACATACTCTAGTGTTTCTCCAAGAACAGTGGTAATTTTTGGGATAGCCCCCCCCCCCCAGCAGTAATTGCTGTATGCAAGGAGGGAGGGGAGAAAAGAGCATGGCTTTTGTCTTCTTCTCATTGAGCAACATCTTTTTGTTTATGAGCTGGTATGGTTGATGGTTAAATTCAGCTTGGAGGTTTTCACAGGCTGCTTCCGGTGTGGGACGACTCAAGTACAGTACAGTGTCATCCGCGAATAAGTGGATGTTGGCTTTTTTGATGGGGTTATTGATGTTGTTAATGTAGACTGCAAAGAGGAGGGGACCAAGGATAGAGCCCTGGGGCATGCCCCTCAGCATAGGTTTTAATGGAGAAAGATCACCTCCAGCTTTAACCTGTTGTTTCTGTTCTTTGAGGTAGTCTGCAAACCAGCACATAGATTTATGGTCCAGGCCTAAGGTACTTAGGGAGGAAAGAAGCAGGCTGTGATCAACTGTGTCTAATGCCTTACTAAGATCCAAGAAAACGGCACAGACATGCTTCTTGTTGTCAAGGTCTAGGAGCCAATCATTGGTCACCTTAGCTAGGGCTGTTATGGTACTGTGCTTTGCTCTGAATCCAGACTGAACTGGGTTTAATAGGCTTCTGGATTCTAAGTATACCCCTAGTTGGCCACGCACTGTTTTTTCTAGTAATTTAGACAGGATGGGGAGGAGGGAAATCGGTCTTTAATTATTTAGATGACAGGGGGTCACCTGCTTTTAATAGAGGGATGACATGGGCTATTTTCCATTGAGGGGGGAGGTTACCCTGGAAGAGTGACATGTTGAATAGGTGGCCAGAGGCGGAGATGCAGTCCTGGGCTGGCATTCAATGGGATGCCCGACCCGGGCCCAGAGTGGATCCCTCATGCCCCTGAGGTGTTCATGCATGTGCTGTGCATATGCACAGCATGGTGCTTATGGCACAGTTTGGCCGAGCACACTCCAGAACAGCTGCCCCTACCCCACTCTTCAGCCCTGCATGCAGTGGTGGATCTGGAGGGTTGTGTCTTGATCCAACTGCAACCAGCGGGTCATGTCCATGGGGGTGCATACCTGGTTATGGCAGGGTCCCGGCTACCGTAACCTGTGCCCCTGCACCTGGCACCACGCGCCATTGTGAATGGTGCTTACTGCAGCCACACCCCCAACATGCCCACGGTGTATTGCTGTCCATGTGGCCAGGGGATCAGGTGCATAACAGCAATGTGTCCCCTCTGTGAATGTCACTTGGGATCTGCGAGACCCCGTTCTGTGGCATTCAGTCATAGTGATACCAATGCACCTGGTATATGTGGTATGTTGGCATCAAGCATAGGGCATATAAGTAGTTAAGACTAAGGAATATGTGACAATTGTATTAGCATACCTTCAGTTATAACAAAAAATTATCAAGACACTTCACTGCATATACAGTAGCATCACATGTTATATTTAATTTGTGTTGTCCATACCTTCTTCTTCCACTTCACTGAGCGACCTCTCTTCTAAGAATCCTGAACTTGCTGAACTTTGGCTGCTCGCAATACTATCCAGACGACATTTCATTTCCCCCGAGATGTCATCAGTAGCTTTTTCTTTTACTTTTCTCAACTTCACAATTTTATTCTGCATGGAAAAAAGGAAAATACATTCTCTATCCTTAATGGCCATCCAGTATAATAAGTGTCTACTCATTATGGTTAATTACAAATGAACTGTAAGCAAGTTCATAATGAATTTTTGACAGGCTCATGAATGCCAAGCTACCCATATTTAGTTTTTCCTTTTTTTGTGTCTTTTTACAGTGACTAGTGTTGCTGGCATTTGGAATAGTACAGCATATACTACCTGAAAAAAGGCAAAATCCTCCCAAATGTGGATGTGTCTGCTCATGGACTGCACATGCTATTGATTTAGATGAAATACAAGAACCATATATTTTATGAGGAAATCCAAAGTACAAAATATCAATAATAAGGTGTAATTCAATAAGACCTTAAGTGTCAGTCATGCATAAGTAACAGTGCAAGCACTTATTACAGATTACAAATGCATTCTATTTCATTTCCATACCAACTTGGCAACACTGTTCTTAGAAATGGCATTTCAATTGTGCAGCAGAAAAATCATGTCATCTCATTATATTTAATACAAACTGCTGTTAAATACCTATGCAGTTTTCATGAGAAGAACATTACTGTACTACATAAGACAGAGTAGTGGTATAGGGAAGGATTCCATATCATGATAAATAGATTTGCTTTTGTGGATTTTACTTGCCATGACACATACAACTGGTAGCGTGATAGTAATAGTAGCAGTAGATTTGACAAGTTATTTCCTAAAAATCTCAGGAAATCTTTAATAGATTTTTAAAGCACAGGCAGTCCAGGAGATTTTTTCCTCTAGCTATCTCAAGAGAATTTCAGACGATAACTTGCTGAATCAACTGCTGCCATGGTATGTACTGTATATATATTCAGTTCAATTAAAGGTGTTTGAAGGAGGTAGTGGTTTCATTGCAGACCATGTAGCCTAGTTGTTGGTTATAGTGCAAAGCTGTGAACCTATTGCTCAGAGATCTGAAATCCACCATCGACAATTACCGTGTCATCTTCGGCAACTTGTTTTTTTTATAGATTCATATCCACTGCCATTGTCCACCTGGTCCTCAGGCCTAGAGGGAACACCCTCATTGCAATTGCTTGAGCCCCATCCTCTGCTAGTCCCCCACCTAACAGATTATTTATGACAGGAGATCCATGACACGGGACCTGAGACAGCTGCCAGCTGTCATTGCAATAGTAGTGGTATGATTTTACCACTCCTTTTTGCTCCTTCCACCTTCCCAACATTGGGTGATGCCTCAGCCAACCTGGCACATCACAGCACAATTTATGTGTTGGTGCCCCACCCCCAGGAGTAGGAACAAGTTTTTCAGCCCACCACAAGCGGCTGCAGTGATGGCAGAACCCCAGATATTTCCCTGCTTGGACTGGCTCATGCTGCACTGAGCAGCGCTACCCAGTGCTGGTAACCACTGTCTCAGCTCCCGGAGTTCGCTTCCAAACCCAGGTCACCAGCACGGAAGTGCACTGCACTTCTACAGTGCCACTGGGAGGTTTTTGTGTGACTCCTTTAATCTCACTGTGCTTACCCTCCTCTCTTTCTCTGTGCTTAACCTTCCAGTGCTTTCCTGAACCTCTCTCAGTCTCGTGTTACCTACCTGAGCACGCCTAGGAGCTGCTGCAACTGTAAATGGTTTGTAAACAACTCTAGTCTATGACTCGCATGAAAAGCACTGCTGTACAGTATATACAATTAAATTACTTTTCTTCCTTTGCTTTCCTTATTTCCTTCTGAAGCTTTGAATTATTTAACCTTAAATTAAAAGATTTTCACTTTTTGAGAGTTATACTGTAGTACTTTGCAAAGTGGTTAGGGTTATAAAAAAATCGCAGAATGCTATTTTCTGAATCTTAGCGTGACCTATAAATCAGGCAAAGTTAAAAAAAAGTGCAACAAAAAAGCATTCGGAAAATGTCATAAAATTACTGTTATTGATATACTCACAACTTTTTCACTCTACCTTTAAACTGTTATCACTATACTTTGAACATGTGTTGATATACTTTTAGAACTATATCAGCATAATTTAAACTATATCACCATACATTTAAACTGTGCAGATACTCTTAAACTTTATTGACAAATCACATCTGTGTTGTTCTGATTCCAAGCTTTCATGTAATAAAATGAAGTTTCTAGCCTTTAATTGTTCAACAGTTAACCATTTTCAAAGAAATTACCTTAGAAAAGGTTAAGTTGGGAACTGCCATGGCAAGATACTCCATGTTTAAAAAAAAAAAAGGAAAACCTGGATCATGGGCAACACAGATAAGACATATTAATATAGTTTACATGTATCAATATGTATTTAAACAACATTAACACAGTTTAAAATATATCAATACAGTTTGAAAGTATGCTGGTATAGTTCATAAGTATACTGATAACTTTGGAATCATTCTGGCTAGAAACTCTCTTTTTTAAATGAAAACAGCTGGTTAGTATAGATATCATCTCTTGATACATTTCTAATGTATTGATGTATTAAAAATAATGCTGACAAAGTGGAACATGATAATTCCATACATACCAGGTGTCAAGTATGCAGAAGATACTAATAATGTATGGTAGAACGCTGTTAACCTTAGGAAATCATTTCCTAAGGTTGTTAACCCTATCGATGTGATGTAGAAATGTTGTTAACCTATCGATGCTATGTCACATCGATAGGTTAACAACAGCGATCAGTCTGCGCATGTGCACACCTTTTTTTTAGACGGGGAACTGACGGATGACCAGCGGTTAGCGAAGGACTGAACGGCTGTGGCGGTGACTTTTTCAAAAAGTAAGCAGCCGTTTTTCTTTTTAAGTGGGACCATACACTATAAAAAATAATGTATGGTCCCTCTATTGGCAACCGGTCACTGTTAACGTCTCGAGGTTGCCACGGCGACATAAACCTCTCAAGCTTTGCTCTCAAGGTTTACACGGTCGCCCTGGCAACCTCTCGACAGTTAACAGACCAGTTACCCAAAGAGGACCATACATTATCCTCTATGTGGCATTCCATCAAGGAGAATCGAAAACTTTTTCTGATAACTTAATTAGATTTACACACACACACACACACACACACACAAACAAGAAAATCAAAACATTTACATTGTACAGCATATTACAATAACTTTGCTTTCTTGTCATTTAGAAAGCTAGTGTACTGCCTAAAACTAATATTACATTTTAAAAGCAGCCAACCATTACCTTTTATATCCAAGGTACTTTTTTCTTTTCCCTTTGTTTAATTAAAACATTGTTTACCTGATGTTAGTAGGTGTGATATGTGGAACAGCTCTTAGCCTGGCAGCTGACATGTCTTGCTCTGCTGCCCCACACTACATCATCAGCATTGTGACTTCACTGACTGTGACATCACTGCTACTTAGGAACAGCAAGTGAGTGAGTGCCAGGTCATTCACCTGTGATGTCACTGTCAGTGAGATCATAATTCTGATGATGTAGTGTGGGGCAATGGAGGTAGATATGTCAGCTGCCAAGCCAGGAGCTGCTCCACACATCCAGCACAATATTATCATATAGAAGATTTTCTAATGAGCAAAAGGAAAAGGAAAAATACTTCAGAAATAAAAAGTTACAACTGACTACTACTTCAAATTTGTATTATTTTCCTGTCTGCCTGTTTTGGCTTCACTAGCTCTGTAAGAGTGAAGTGCACGACTGTGGTGATTAAGAAGATGCTGGTGGTTTTCTATTCAGAGACCCACACAGTTTTTTCTTTTAGGTTTTTAATGGTCTAAAACTCTCTGCAGCCTGCTTCTGTTCAAAAGACAGTATTTTGCTTATGTGTTCGATACAGTAAATGTATAATATGAGTAGTGGAACAGCCTCCACCAATCAGAATTCAGCATTACTGTACCTACCTCTTATTAAATGTATAGGTGATAGCTCGCACTGCCTTACACAACAGATTTCCAACACAGTGACTCTCGCTTGTCACATTCTTCCTGTCAGAGTCACAGCAGTGGAATCAGCTGTGAGAAGAATCTCACCAAAAAAAAATCTCTGCATTAAAGAGGAAATTTTTCCAACAAACTGCCATGGTGGTGTTTGAAACTAGCAGTACTTCAGCCACAGGACTGATCCAGAAGAGTAATAAAACAAAAAAAAATAAGATTATCTACTAAGAAGACTTTCCCAAAAAGCCTGACACCAGTTTCTAAGGCCCTGTACAAACTAACAAACTTAAAATGGTTTAAATGCTTTAAACCATTTTAAGCCCTTCTAGCACAGTTTGTGTACACATTGTTACAAATGTGTTCTAAAACTGTGCTAAAACCCTGCTAGGAAGGTAATGTTTACTACAGTTTTACACAATTACAGCTGCCTTAATCCATATTAACAGCAGTGTGGACGTGATCTATGCTATGACACAAGTTAAGGCAACCATGTTCCAACAAAACTTGGATTCTGACCCTGAGCATACATAGAAAACATACCTTACACACATGGTCGGGCTCCTAATGTCCTCACAATTCTGCCACATAATTTTGCCCCCAATCTGTTAAATTGCATGGTCGCGACTATCCCATAAGGCATTGTGGCACCTGCTGGTGCAGCAGTCATGCCTAGGAACCTGCTTGAGCAAGCATGGTTGTCAGAATGCAGTGTGGACACTTCAACAACCCTGCTAGGGACAAATTTAGAAAATGTTCTTAACAACATTTCTAAATTGGTCCCTAGTGTGTACATGGCCAAAAAGGATTGCTCCTTCAGCCACAGAAGTGATATAGAAATCACATTTAGCCAAAGAACTGACAATAAGTGGCACTGTCACTCATTGCATGAATCTTGCAGTTTATTGTCCATTCTACACCAGTATTTTTAAATGGATAGAGTTTCAGCCACAGCAGCTTTGATGCCACAGTTGTGCGCCACTCTAACCTGCTTGTTTGTATAACTTCTTTTTTTAACAGATGTTTTTCTCCCCAGCCACTTACATCATTTCCAGGGATATACCCTGAACCCAGGGATATATTCAGTTCAGGCCTGTGTCCTCTGATGCCCCAGGCCTCGTAACCCACTGGCTACCCCAACGGCATTCCTTCCATGGCAGGGGCTCCAGTGGGAATGCCCCCCTCCTGAAGCAGTCAAGTATGTTAACTAGGATTCAGTGATGGCAGGCAGTTGGACCCTGGGGAGTCCCTGAGGTCCAGACTGTCATATAGATGGATGCGGGTCTTTTCCAAGCTTTAAGATCCCTCCCACATCTCCCAACATGAGTGCAGCCTTCCAGTTGGCCTTACACCCACACAGTAGGACCATGGGGCAGGAACAAGCTCCATGTTCCAGCTGCAGGGTTGCCATGGTACTGAAGCTCACTGCTGACCCTCTATGGCTAAAGCACACTGCTACACTGTAGCTGCCTCAGCCTGGCCTGCCTTCTGGCACAATGACCTGAGCTGGGTCCTGAACCCAGGTCACCTAAATGGCAATGCAACACTCTGTCACTGGGCCATCAGGGCAGCTTTGGTGACTGCTTTTAAAGAATATAGGAAATTATCTTTTTCATAATTAACTGCACTTTCATCTTCATTTCTATGCCAGTTATGTATTTGATACACGTTGACCTATGTTTAATAGATAGATAAATGATCTAGCTTTGAGGTACCCATGGATATGCATAGAGTTCCATTCTCCTCATGAGCTGCTGCTCTCTCTCTTTTCATATTTCAAAGACTTTTCATGATATCTGTTACATCATTCCATGCTGTTCATCCATGCTATTCATCTGATTGGCCTGGAATAGTGTTATTACTGATATTGTTGAATGTTCAGGCAGTGTGAAAAAATAGAGCAGCAACTGCTGGGGAGGAAGAGATTTGGAGTTGTTCCAAAAACCTAAATATTTACATTATTTGTTTGAGAAGAAAGGGCCAAGATATATCAGAATATTATACAGAAACTAACAGGAGAACTGGAGTGATCAAGAGATGTAAAAAATGTTTCCTATCACCTTTAAAAGATTAAGAAAAGTAACCATGTGCCCAGCTACTTAATCACTCACCCTGTCACTCACTGACCCACCCTCCCACCTGCTGCCTCTTAAGGTCTGTAGACTATTTTAAAGAGATAGTAGCACTAAAAACGGCTGGCAGAAAGTGTTATTAATTTTTAAAAGTAACATGTTGTTACTTTTTATTTTTAAAGTACATTTTTCTTTTGCTCATTAGAAGGTTTTCTACCTGATAGTATTAGGTGTGATGTGTACTGCAGTACTTTACCAGGAGACTGACATAGCTAGTTCTATGCCTTCCTCTCCGTGCCTCATCAACACTGTGACTTCACTTATTGTATCATCACAAGTGACTGACCTCGTAGCAGGTGATTGGCTCGTATTGATCATGTGTGGTGGCACAGACTGTGAGATCATAGGGCTGATGATAGACGAGGAGAGAAGAACTAGCTATGGCAGCCTTCGGGTAGAGTACTGTCCCACACAATCACTATTGTCAGGTAGAAACTCTCCTAATCAGCAACAAGGAATATAAGAAGTAATAGAGCGCTACTCCTGAAAGTGAATAGTCATTTCAGGCTGTAGTTTGGCTCTTTGAACTTGAATTTTTATTGTTTTGTACTGTCCAAAGATGAGGGCTGACTTCACTCGGTCTTGGAGTATTCTTGGCTGACCTAGCGTTGCAGATTTATGTTGTAACAAGGTAAAGTCAGTTGAAAACACTAACAGTAAGAGGAGAGGAGTCAGCACTCATCATTGCTGGTAAGAAACAAATAAACAGCTTTTATGAAAAGAAGCAGAAACAGACAGCTTCTGGGGAGGGGTGATCATGGTAAAGCCACTTTTATCTGGGGACAACCATATACTACAAAAAATAATGTCAGGACAAGTGTCTGTACTTTGACATTCTCAGTATATACTGGACCAGAGGTATGAGCCTGTTAAAGGGGCAATGCCTGTTCAGATGAAGCTGTATCAGCCTGATTTGCACAAGGATTTGCATACCCATGATGCTTTGCCCTGGCAATGAGGCTTGAGAGTCTGTTTATGGTATGGACATTCACAAAAACAAAACAAAAGGGTAGCATCTTTCAGGAAAAGAGATGTGCAAAAACAAGGGGACACAATCTGGAGATAGGAAGGGGACAGCTCAGGGGCAATGTGAGGAAGTATTTTTTCATGGAGAGAATGGTGGATGCATGGAACACCCTTCCCGAGGAGTTCATGGGTTAAAAAACAGTGGGGGAATTCAAGAATGCTTGGGACAGACATAAAGCAATTCTGGTGGGGGTTAGGAAGAAGTACGTAGGCTGTTGGTTAACTAGAATCTGTAGCTTATCCAGTAGGTAGGGAAATGGGCAGACTAGGTGGGCCAAGTGGTCCTTATCTGCCGCCAAAGTCTATGTTTCTATGTTTAAATAAAATCTGATTAACACCAAATTTTGCATGTACTGTAGTACTTTAAAATTATAGGTTAATGTTTGCTAATACAATATTATATGGCCTAATACAACACCAGGATCATTAACATCACTCTGAACTTAATGTCTCAACCTTCTGTTTTAAAGTACAAGATGCTTACCTTGTAGGGTATAAATTCATTGCGCTTCCCCCTTAAGTAATGGGATAAATTGCCGTTCTTGCAATATTCTACGATCACCATAAGTGGTCCTTAATGGAACAAATGTAACATATTTAAAGAAAGAAATGTTAAAATGCCAAGATAAATTACTGAACTCTGATTAGTCAGTGCTGACCTTCACCAATGATGCTATCTCAGCATATCACACAAATTCAAAAAGGAACTAAAATGTACTTTTTCACCTTGCTTTCATCTTTTTTAACAAAAATACCATTGTATAATTGCAATAATGCACTCCAAGGCATGTATCATGGTGATAACATCACTTCCAGGTTGTTGAACACACTCAAACTTGTAGCCTCCTGCCCAACCACATGAGGTGTCATGTTATCCCTGAAGGACATGTGCCCAGTTATGCATTATTGCTTGATTAACAACTTCTAGTTATTGAACAGAAAGCCCAAAAATCCAGCTAGTACCTGTACATTAGTAGACTTTCACTTTGAAGCACTGCTGAAAGTGAGGCATTTTGTAGTGAACCCCTCTCCACAGGATTGCCCACACCCCCGGTACTCCACTCCAACAACAGGGTGAACATGGCCTGCACCATTCTTCTGGCATGCAGGGTGGGTGGGCTTCTGTCTATCAGGCCCCTGCAAGTGCCGCTCCTTGGTCGACATGTGGTGATGTGAAATGTTTGGCCCCTCTATCCACAGAGCCAAACCCCTTAACTCCACAATGCACTCAGCCCTCAACTGGCTGAAGTGTGGGATACTCTGGCTCATATGTAGACCCAGATGTGCCGCACAGCAGCATGATATGCCACAGTTACCATGGGCCTGGGCCTGAAAGGGGAGGTTAGTTTGTATGTGGGTGGGCCAGCACCAGCCTAGCCTCCCCTTACCATATTGCAGTTTAACAGTCCTTTACTACACATAGGCACATTCATTATCGGCGTTCATATTTTATATTAACTCTACTAAAATAATCAATATTCAAGTTGTGTCCTTAGTGTGCCTGTAATTTCTGTAATCCTGGAAGAAGTAACTATGCTAAGCTCATGGGTCCACTGCAAAAATACATGTATGTTTTTCTCGATAGTAATAACTGCACTTAATGGTAATTCAGGAGCAGCAGGTCTGTGTAGTTCTGTACCTCCAGGTCTGGTGCAGGCCCCGAGAAGATTAACAACATTGAGGTGGTGCCCAATGTGGATAAGTATCTTCAGCTCTGACATGAGTGCTCTATGTTCATTGGAAGTAGCTCCCTCTGGCAAGATAAAAAGGCATAGGACACATTACTGTACTCAGTTTCCCTTTCACCATTTTCTTAAAACTGAATGTCATTGCTTTCATCAACTACCTTTAAGCATTTTGACTGCAACCGTTTTGCAGGTAGTAGTTTTGTCTATGCCAAATGCAGCAGCTTCCACAACCTGACCAAACGCTCCACGGCCCAGTGGTTTACCTGACACAGCACAAAAGAAGGAAAAAGAGGTTTAGCTAACATATATGGTTACTGGTCCTGTGCTACGGTAATTAAATTATATGTACAGCCGTTCTATGTTTCCACCATGACAATGCAAAACTAACCAGGTTTAGGAATACTTAAACTATTGTTTCAATGGAGGGAGCAAGCAGCTGCAACTCACCAAGCCTGAGCCTGTCTCTAGGGAATTCCCATTTGCTGGCATCATAGGATAACCGTTCACATTGTTCATCCATAGGTACTTCATCTGGGTCCATGATGATTGACAGGTAGCCAGTCTTCAGATCCCCTCCATTGGACTGGAATAAAATGTCCAAGCCAGTTACATAAAATGTAGTTTCAAGCAGAATGACTAAAATCAGTTTTCCCATTCCTAAACACTGGCCATCTGGTATTCCAAAATGAACCAAACATATTTCAATTGAACAATCCAACCCCCCCCCCAAGCCTATTCTGGGAGTGTGCACTCTGCTCATAATTATTTTAATTTCATTTTAATAAGCAAGGAAAGATGCACCACTGTTTCCTTAAATGCTTATTCAATTAACACTGAATTTCTCTAGTCTAAGTAAATCATGCAAGAGCACCCTAGCATGAAACTGGAAAATGTGTCTGTTGTTTCAAGAACAATGGAAAGAAACAACAGAAAAGAGCTCTAGTCAGTTTCTATTTGTCAACTGGGATATATGGGCATTGGACAGTAAGAGAATGACTTCATTACCTGCTTCACGATTCGAATGATGATTACCAGAAGCAGCCACAAGAACAAACCAATCACTCCGGTGCCAATCAGAATAATAAGCTCTTGGTTTGTTTTCTCCTCAGCACCTGAAAAAGGGATATAACTTACTCAGCTATGTGCTTGTTTTATTGGACAATACCATTTTGCACATTTCATACTTATAAATTCTGGGTGTTATGCTCCAAAAAATTAAAAACCTTATAACTGTAAGGAAGAAAGATAAATGAGTATTGCACCTGATTAGGCTGCATGCCATGCAGCTTCCACTAAGCTCAGGGTTTTCAAAGACATTATGGGGTTTGGGTAGAGTATTTTCAAAATTACCCCCAAAATATTTCTGGCACTGTCCCTCATGTTGCACATGCTAACAGGGGGTGTACATTTTGTATGCAACGGCCATGAGTTGCAACCTTTTGGGTCCCCCTTTCATCAACAAAGTGATGCACATACTGCAAATGTGGCAAGCCATTTCAAAATAACAAACAAATGTTTTGGCAGATTTTTGGATGATGTGGTCACAACTCAGAATCAGGAGTCGTGTCTGCATTATCTCATCTAAGAATACAGCATGATGTGTGTTCTTTCTTAGTCAAAAACCTATTACAAACCAGCCCTGTCAGAGCAACCATAGAAACAGATGGCTGTTAAACGTGTAGCTAATATACATGAAAAATACATACACATCTTTACATAGCAAAGATACCAAGTCTGTAGAAATGGACTTCAGTCAAGAAAAATAACATTTAAAGAGATTTTTTCCAGTATCCAGGAAACCTTTGAAAATATAGTATTTAAGCAATAATGTACAATAGGGCATGTGTCGTGCTGAGATAATGTCACGTCTTGGGTGGTTGGGCTGAGTGCAATCAACACCCGAGAAATTATGTTTCCCCTAAGACCTAAGCTACATGTCCTGGAGTGCATTATTGCAATTATAAAATGGCTGTATGCCTCTTACTTCTCTCTCTGCTGGAGTTATGGTCCTCTGTCACATCCAAATGTGTAGCTCTGGAAATGTTTATGATGTCGCAATGCATTATGACTTCAATAGAGGGAAAAGCAGGAGAAGCACAGAAACGTAGAATTTGATGGCAGATAAGGATCTCTTGGCCCACCTAGTCTACCCATTTCCCTACCTAATGGATATGCTGCAGATCCTAGTTAACCAACAGCCTACTTCCTCCTACCCCCCCACTAGAATTGCCTTATGTCTGCCCCATGCATTATTGAATTCCCCAATGTTTTTGACTCTACGATCTCCTCAGGAAGGCTGTTCCATGCATCCACAACCATCTCCGTAAAAAAATACTTCTTCACATTACCTCTGAGCTATTCCCCTTCTATCTTCAAATTGTAAAGATGAACTCAATGTATTCCCTAACATATATGGTACAGTACACTATAGAACTGTGAAGTATGTGTAAATTCATGCAGCAAGCTGTTTCAAATCCACCTAATTCCCATTATTTTGTACAACGCTATTGTTAAAATAAAGCCTAATTTGGGAATACATAATGTTTTGCAGTGGAATAGCACATGTATCTCCACTGGTGAGAGGTAAGACCTGTACTGTAACTCACTAATGGCAAAGCCACACGTTATTAATGAAGGTCTTACCACTTATGTGGAAATAAATGTGTTATTCCACTACAACCCACTATGGACTTGCTATATACCACACTAATTTAATGTTTTGTATTAGTGCTTTACCTTGTTTTTGCTTAAAACTGTCTTTCTTTCCATGTAATCTACCTGACAAATTGTTAATTGTGTTCTGTTTCAATGTTCTAAATGGAAATAGCATTTTCTAGGAGGCAGTATAGCATAGTGATTAAGGGCATGGACCTGCACACCTGGAGACCTGGATTTGAATCCCATCGTCCCCCACATGAATACTGTGTGACCCTGAGTAAGTCATTAAACTTCCGTGTGCTCCTAAGGTCACACCTGGAAACAAGATCTGGCTTAGTGTGTCTTTCCTCGTTAAACAATTACCTCTTACTCTTTCCCTAAGTGAAATAACATGACTTCTAAGTGTAATAATATGTTTTCTAAGTGAAAATAAATATTTGTCCCACAATAACAACATTTGTTTACCCAAGTTATTTTCCACTGGTGTGGTATATATGTAGAATAAATGATGGGCAAATGTGAGTTACAAGGTGAGATCATTCAATTGAGGGGTTTCTGGAACATAATAATCCTTATGAGGACAAAGGACAAGTGGATTGTGAAGTTCCACACACCTGAGATCTCAAAGTCCTGTGTGGGTAGGACATACAAATTAGTAATGAAGTTTCCCAGGTTTTTGGAGAAATGATGGCATCTATATTATGGGAGATCCTATCTTGCCTAAAGGAAATTAATGATCACAATTTCTTGGTATCCTTATCCTCAGTTGCCTTCTGTAAGTCCCCACAACATTTATTCTCAAAATTCTTCCTTTTATCTTAATAGAAATATATATTCATTTTTTTTTTTATTCTACCAAGGCTCTGTTAAGTAATAAATCTGGATTTTTTGAAACATATCTCCCTGTCCTGTTAATAACTGACTTACATTTTTACAGTCTTTATCACTGTATACCAGAGGGCATCATTTTTAGAATAAAAGTCTTGAGGTCTTATATCTTTACTACTCAGACTATTAGTCAATAATTTGGTCAGTTTGTTATAATAAGAAAAAAAAAACTCCTATGCTGGAATTAATCTTTTCTTTCAGTTAGGATACCAGTTTATCCGCCTGAAAACATTCGGGCTTAGCTTGTATGACTGAATTCCATTTAATCTTGCAGCTATTGTACAAATAAAACTGCATATTATCCTTTTTATTAGATATATTATTCAAAATTTGTATTTTATAAAGGCATAAAACTATTGGAAGAAGATCGCTACTAAAGTTTGGTAAAACCTTAAATACTGTAGCGTTATTAATTGTCAATCAAAAATATCGCATATGGCATAATACAGAACTGAATCTTCATCTTTATCCTTCTTAACGAATGTAAAAGAACCTTGATTGTCTCCAATTATTCGGCCATTAACAATACGTAACTGATTTTCCAGGAGACAATTCAAAAGTAATTTACCTTTAGTATTTATAATACCATCCATAGATATCCTATCACTAATACTCAACCAGTTGTTGTACTAGACACCCATCCAAACAACTATCACATCAGTGTATAATGCTCTTAATTCCATTAACTCTGTCATCATCTCTTCCTGTCTTTGAAGAAGTTGATTAGCTGTAACAGTCAGCTAGGTATAAAAATTTGCAATTCTGTATATAAATATCTATTTTTTGATCATGTAAGTATAATGGATAGGCAGAATCCTCTTTCCATAACTATAGGCTCTTTTTGCATCTAGCTTTTGGATGAAACAAGACTGATTCGTCCCCCTTTATTTTTGCCAATACTATTATTTATTTATTTATTTATTTAGTTAAACATCAGTTTAGAAACCTTTGAGCCAGAGGCTCATTTACAAAGGTACCTCGTCACAAAGAGGACATTAGAACAGTAGTACAAGGGACACAGTACTTACAAACAAAAAGTTACAGTTCAATTACAATTTTGTTACAATAGAATACAATCTCCAACGAAGCAAAAGATAACAAAAGGTGCAAAACTTATGGTCGGGGAGAGCTGGTGGGAGTAGAAGGGAGGGAGATAGAGGAGGAGGAATTAGTAGGGAAAGGAAGGGGGGGGCAGCTCAGTGAGCATTGTCAAACAGAGTATATATATATTTTTTTTTTTTTACACTAGGCTAGCGGCAGTTGCATTTGCGAGAGCTAAGCAGGAAGTTTCTGAGCCTGGGCTTAAAGCAAGCTAAGGTTAGTGAGTTTGAGACACTGGCAGGGAGGGAGTTATACCAGTGGGGCGCACGGTAGGGGAATGCCCTCTGACCTTGAGAGGTCCTGGCTCTCGGAATAACTAGGGTAGCTCTTGACGAGCTGCGTGTGATCAGGGTCAGTGCAGTACGGCGAATGGAGTTGGATAGGCCTATGGGGGATAGGCCACGCAGGGCTTTAAAGGTGAGCTGGCATGTCTGATACATGAGTCGCTCTTCCAGGTTGAGTAGGGTAGCCAGGGTGTACAGCTCACATGTGTGAGTGAGTCTGGGAGCACCAGTGATAAGTCTGCAGGCCTTATTAACTGTGAGGTGAACCTTGTTGAGGGCAGTCTGATCTGCTGAGCCATAGACCGGAAGGCCATAGTCAATGAGAGACATGACAGAGGAGGTGACAGCCAGGCGGAGGGCATCAGGAGGAGGCATTTCTTGTGCGGTAAAGAATGCCTAGCCGTGAGTTGGCGACAGAATTTAGGGCAGATATATGTCCATGGAATGAAAGTGCAGGGTCAAAGGTTATACCAAGATATTTATAGGACTGCACCTGGTCAATGACGAGATTGGGTGTGGAGTGGACAGCTAAGGGAAACTTGCTGTACTTATTTTGGGGGTGGGAGAAGAGCATCGTTTTTGTTTTCTTAAGGTTGATAACAAGTCAGTGCTCAGTGAACCAGGTAGCTGCAGAGTCAAAGACTAGTTGGAGGAGTTCTGTAGCAGCATGGGGTCATTGTGGGAGCAACGAGAACAGCATCATCAGCATAGAGAAGCATCTTACCCGTGACAACTGCTGGGTAGGGAGTTAAGAAAGAGTGAGAATAGTAGGGGTCCAAGAATTGAGCCCTGTGGCACCCCAGATGAATGGGGCATGTTTCAGAGAGAGTACCATTGACTTTCACACATTGGGAGCGGGCGGAGAGATAGCTGGTGCACCAGGAAACAGGTCCTGAGGCAAAGCCTATTAGGTCGAGGGTGGAGAGCAAAAGAGGATGCGAAACGGTATCAAATGCTTTAGACAGGTCAATGAATATAGCACCAGCCAGGGCACCAGAGTCCAAGGAGGCATGGAGGAAGTTGGAAAATTCCAGGAGTGCTGTTTTGGCACTATGACCTGCTCTGAACCCGTGCTGTTCAGGGCAGAGAACATTGTACTTACAGAGGTAGTCAGAGACTTGGGATGCCACAATTTTCTCTAACGCCTTAGAGAGGGGGAGAGGATTGAGGGTTGGTTATAGTTACCTGAAGAGTCCTGTTACCACCTTTATGGACAGGGGTAACTGTGGCAATCTTCCAGGTAGAGGGAATTGTCCGAGACAGAGTGATTTGTTGAAAATGCACGTAATAGGTGAGAGGACCTGATCCAGGACCTGACGAAAAGGCAGGGATCAAGTGAGTCATTACCGATGGTGTTACCTTTAGGGCTTTTAGCAGCAAGGCCTAGCTTCTTGCATGGTGACACGACGAGGTGGAAAGAGGGCGGCAATGGGTGGTGGTACAGATGGAGGAGGTGGACTGAAAAAGTTACCAGGAAGTACTGAGCTAAGGTCGGTAAGGAGTTATTGAGGTGGGTGGCAATGAGGGCAGAGTCAGAGGAGACGGTACCATTGATGTTGTGAAGAGAAGGAGAGGGGACTGGGAGTGACCATTCAGTTGCTTGATGTTGTCCCAGAAGCACCTGGGGTTCCCCAGGAGGAGGTAAGAGAGGCTTGGTAGTATTCCGCTTTGCTTTATGGATGGCCCAGGTGCACTGTTGCGGGCGGCAGCATGGGACTGCCTGTCAGCTGAACGGCCAGTAGCAACAGCAAGGTTCCAAAGATTGTCGGTGGCAAGTTGCCACAGTAGGGCAGGGTGATCCAAGGGCATGTTCACTTTGAACCTCCTAGCAGTTATGGGAGCAAAGATATCACAGGCAAAGTTGAAAGTGCTTACAAAGAAGGCCAGGGCCAAGTCAATGTTGGTTGCCCTCGTCAGAGGGGACCAATCAGTGTGGGCAAGAAAGCTCTTAAGGCCTATGAGTCCCCCAGGCCTAAGCCGCCTTCGAGAGGTGGTTTTGACTGGGGATGAGGGCCGAGGGGTTTCCCAGTTGAAAAGTACAGGGGAGTGGTCACTGAGGCAGTCAGGGAGGATTTGGATGTTGTGGGAATATGGGATGTTATGGGAATTTGTACCTTAATCTTGAATTTAACATACCCATCAATAAATACATCTTGATTCTCCACTGCCCAGGTTTCCTGTAGTAGGATTATAGAGTAACTTCTGATTTCAGTTATCCACTCTTTATCAGATAATTTGCTCTTGATTCTTGCTACATTATGTTCCAAGAGATCATAGACAAATACTTATCACATTGATTCAAATAATTATCTGCTGTACAATCAGTGCTTTCATCTAGAAACTCTATGATCAACTCAAGGTTTAAAAATTGTATTACAATTTCAATTAAATTTACAGAGTTTTCCAAGTCAAATGTACAACTTTGGACTCCAGGTGGTTAGTAAGCACTTACTGTATGTAAGTACTGAATGAGGAATTTACAATTTTATGATGTTTCAAATTGTTTTGAACATGTACAACAACACTGGAATATGCACAGCAAGGATTTTTGAGCATTCATATTTTTAACAGAAGGATGGCTAGCTTTACACTGTACTATAATCTTGTGACTGATGATTTCCTAAGTAATATTTTGCTTATGTACTGTATACAACTTAGACACACCAGTATTAAGACTAGCATATGTTTAATTTGCAAGTTTCTCCATTTGTTCCCTTTTTGGCTCCCCCAGTCCAAACCCTAATTTTGAGGCCCCCTAGGCTGCATTCTTCCTCTGGCTTGGAGGGTGGGCAAGCCAATGTTGAGCTGATTATGTGATTGGCCATCAGGGAATATGCAAATGCTGCATGGCCTGAACCCACACCAGGAGATGAGTGCCTCTGGTTCACAACAGCCCCAGCCCACAGTTGGCATCAGCATGGAATTCTGGAGCTCATTCCTGAACCCTGTCTGCTGAGGACAGCACAATGCCTTGCCACCATGTAACTGGGTCAGTAGTAACACCATTTCATAATTTGTATTTTATCTTCCCATTTTATAATTAAGCAATAAGGCATGACAGAGTGTGGTATATCATGGGATATCATCACACCTTGGATGGTTGGGCATGAGGCTCAGGATGGGTGCATCCAACCACCCGAGAAGTGATGATATCCCATGATATACCACACCCTGGAGTGACTTATTGCTATTACGAACCGAGTTTGAAGTTTTATAAATAAAAAAATAAAATAAACAGGTTTTAAAACATTTTATGAATGAGCTTTTGGGTGGTGTAGGAGTACATTTTGAAAAAATAGTTCTCAGACAGTAGAGAGCAAAGAGGTGGGTGGCGCCAGAACTTTTTTGAAGCCATGATGATGTAGCCCGATATCATCATGGCTTCAAAGAGCTCTTGGCCAATTGGATTCCTCTATTTACAATCCTCAGTTCATAATTTGCATTTTATCTTCCCACACTGGCTGACCCCCTTCCTCTGTGTCAGATATAGTCCCATCTTCCTCCATCCCTGCCATTTACCTGCCTTCACTTTCAACCTCACAGAGATACCCCCCTCCCTGGGTGGGGTCTGGCCTAGCCAGACTTCTGTCTTTCACTTCCTGTTGAGTACAGTGGTAGGAGTTCCCTGGGTACAGAGGGAGAGAAGAGTGGCAGGGGTTGGGGCCCATGCTAGCCTGGTATCATCCAACACAACCAGAGTGTTTTCCCTGTTCTGTTGGCCCACCCCCCAGGACATCGGCTTGCTAGAGGCTCCTTTCTCACACACACCATGCATGCTTGAGCAAAGTCCAGCTGACATTCACCCTCCCCTACAGGGCATCAGCATGGATCTGTTGGTACACATCTGCCTCTTGGCCAGGAAGTCATGGGTTCCGGTCCCATGCTAGGTTTAGACTAATAGTGGATAGGCAACGGAGGGTGGTGGTAAATGGACTTCACTCTGAGGAGGGGAGGGTGACTAGTTTGGTGCCTTGGGGATCAGTGGTGGGACCGGGGGGTCCTCTTTAACGTCTTTACAAATTACATTGCAAAGGCACTGGAAGGGAAGATCTGCCTCTTTGTAGATGACACTAAAACCTGCAATAGGAAGGACTCTCCCAGGGAGGGTGAAAAGGATGAGCAGAAACTGAAGAAAACTAGAGGAGTAGTCAAGGGTATGGCAGCTGGGTTTTAATGTGCAAAAATGTGCAAAATAATGCACCTATGGCACAGAAACCCACGGGCAGAGTACAAAATGAATGGAGTGGTGTTGATGACTGCCAAACATGAAAGAGACCGGGGCAATCAGGCTGAATGACCTAAAGATGGTCATGCAATGTGACAAGGCAGTCTGTAGGGCTAGTGGGATGCTGGGATGTATATGGAGGGGTATCACCAGATGAAAGAGGGAGGTGGCATTGCCTCTTTATAGATCGCTGGTAAGACCCCTGTGACAGGGCTGAATAAGACCCTGTTCCATTTGTTATGCAGAAAGAGTTAAAGGCAAGGATCTGTTCTATCCTCTTCTTTCCTGTCTCTTGTCTGGCTAGTTGTGCAATCAAATGTTCTCTTGAGACCTAGGAACTGATCACGCTGATGGTCTCACAATTCTCCGCCTCTTGCTATCTCTTTCTTCCTACACTTGCTGTTCTGTCTTTTCTTCCCCTTGTGCATCTGCGGTTATACAAATATATGTGAATCTCTGTGTGAAATTGTAAGTGATACTGGCATCCCTTTCTTTGAAACTGTATGAAAGTGTTTGAAACTGAAACAGTCATACTGTTAAAAATGATTGCAAAAAGCCATTTGAAATTTAGGGGGTTAATCTGAGATGCAGTTTAAGCTCCTCTCAGGCTTGTTTGCAAACTCTTTTGCAGAGCTGCCAGCAGGAGGTTAGTTTGGGGCACTGTTCTATTTGCAAGCCTGCTCTGCTAAGAAACTGACAAGAACTCTGATACATTTTGTGAGAAACAGGATGTCTCCTTAAGCTCAGGATGAAGAAGTTAATTGTCAGGCAAAGACTTGCTGCAAAAAGAGTAGCAATCTTTTGCTGGGGACAGACTGAAATTTGAAATTAGAGATACCCTCAGATGAAGGACTTTGTTTTTTCTGTTTGTACTCCCTTTGTAAATAGTTATAATGAACAATTTTTATTTATTTTACTGCTATTGTTAATAATAAAACACTGCATGTGAATTTTATAACTGTTCCTGGTTTTTCTATGCTTTCTGACCTGTGCCTCAATAACAACCTCCCTTAGAGTACTGTGTCCTGTTCTGAAGACCACATCTCTGGAAAAACATAGACAGAGTGAATGCAGTTCAGAAGAGGGCAACTAAAATGGTGTGGGGTCTGCATCAAAAGCCCTACAAGGAGAGACTAAAAGACCTCCATATGTACACCCTGGAAGAGAGGAGGGAGAAAGGGGATATGATAGAGACCTTTAAATACCTCATGGGGGTAAATAAGGTACAGGAGGGAAGTACTTTTCAGAAGAAAAGATACTCATGAACAAAGGGACATGCTATGAAGCTGGAGGGGGTAGATTCAGAAGAAATGTGAGGAAGTGCTTCTTCACAGAAAGAGTGGTAGATTCTTGAAACAGCCTTCCAACAGAGGTGGTGGGAGAAAAAACAATGGTGGGGTTCAAGAATGCATGGGACAAGTGTAAGGGAATCATAGTGGAAAGAAAGGGGAAGGGAGAAAAAGCTATAGATCGAGTATGGTCTGTGGTAATAATGTTGGTATGGAAAAAGGGACAGAGTAGGTGGACTAAGCGGTCCTTATCTGCTGTCAAATTCTATGTTTCAAATTCTGTTACCATAAACAGTAGCACCCAAATGCAGTACTGAGGGATTCTGTACTGTCAGCGTGCACAGTCCTTCAGTCCTCCAACCACTGCGACTGCCCCGACCCCTACCCTGACTCCCCTTTCTTCCCTTGTGAATATGGCCACTGGCTGCCCCCCCATCCTCTGGTATCTCGAATTGATTGATAGCCATTATAGTGAATTCCTATGTACTCATTTGCCTGTGTTAATGTACTGAAACTATTTTGATCTGACTGTTAGCCTTATACTGAACTCTTATGTAAGCATATGAATGTGTTAATGCACTGAAACTCTAATTATGTTGTCGTTGTACTTCTGTACTATGACGTGGAACCTTTGTAAATGAGTCCTTGACTCAAAGGTACTTTCCAAATCCACAATAAATAAATAAAAAATAAATAAATATAAGACATTAAATCAAGGTCCCTTCACCCGATCTCTGGTTCTGTCCTGGTGGGTATCCAGGTAGAAGAAAAATAACTCAATGCACTTTTTGCAAGAGTGGGATATTTCCCCAGTGTGCTTACAAATATTCCCCTTCCCATAAAACTGGTTCATTCAATTGTCCAAGGCTGTATACAGCTGTTGATGTGCAAAATGGCTGCCACTAAACATTTACAATTACTTCATTACTGTTTTCAAATTGCTTGCAAAGCACATTGGGATATCTTGTGTATTCTCTGGTGTATTGCCACAATGCCACCTGTGGTCACCCAGGAAGCAGTGTTCTAGTGGAGGCAGCAGCCCTCTCTCCCTTGAGAAAGCCAGCATCCTCAGGTATGACCAAACTTACTCCCCCAGCTGGACCCCAGCAATCCAACCTTGGTCACCAGCATTGCAAGTAGTAGGGCTAAGGTGGTGCCAATTACTAGAACAACAGTTTTAAACACTGTGGCAATGCATATGAAAAACCAAGAAGGCCTTTTTCTAATTGACAAGTTTTAGATTGGGACTCCTCCTCTACCTGGTGATAGCCAACAGGCAGACATATGGCAATGTGGATACAGCTTTGAAATACAATGTGGAAGACCCAGGACCAGTACAGGATGTAGTTCAGAAACAGACTTGGAAGGGTGAGGTGGATTCCCACTGTTGAAGTATCTTCTTCAACTGGAATCAGAGTGTCATTGTGAGTTGCCACATACCACCCCACACTGAAAAGCTGATTTAGCAGAATTCCTTACACAAGGGTGATGAGATGAGCAATTGTGGGGGGGGGGGATCACAGGGGACAGACATGACAATATGATGCTCCTAGCTATGCTCCCCAAATGAGCCACCTGCCATTCAGAGTATCCTCATCCCATGATGGATTGAGTTGTAGAGGAAAGTACCTGCTGCTGGGAGGGACACTTTCAAAACCTGAATGGGTATAGCTCTTTATGGATGAACTGAGCCTGCATAATGGCATTTGGATAGGAGTTGGACTGGATTGTGACATAGGTACCTCCCACAAGGGGGTTAGTAAAACAGTGGAAGAGAAATGAGCAAACAAACATTTTAAGCCATTGGGGTCTAACCTTCTACTGATATGTAAGCCTCCATCTGTGTGCATCCCAGGTCATTACATGCCAGGCATGTGTAAATTCCGCTATCTTCCTTCGTGACTCTTTGAATGGTCAGGGTTCGATTTGATTCCAGAAGTATAATACCTAGTGGAACACAGAACCATTATTTTCTAAGGAAAATAAATACAAAATTGCTTCTACATTTTCTGTTCTGCTCATGTACTACTACAAGAAATATACAGATGTTAGGACAAATTAAACCTCTGATTACTAACAATTTCACCTTTCTTTACATGTCCACAAAGAATATTGCAAAACTGGAGGGTATAAATGAATAAGGCAAAAATTACAACCCAGTCATTATTACTAGTAAGTATATTAATTTAAAAATCTGTGAAGAAACCCTTACCTGAGTCCTCCAGAAGGGTCTGGTTATTTTTAAACCATGTTACATGGGGAGTTGGTGTTCCAGACACGTTGCATGTTATCTCAATTGTTTCACTGGCATTCACTATTACATCTTGCAGATCCTCAATAATTATAGGAGCCTTTCTCTCTGTTCACAAGCAAACAAAGGAACATTATATTACTGTAATCCTTGAAGTTCTTTGTTTTCTCTACACTAGACACCATGTCCCCCCTCACCCATTCTGGTCCCCTCACCAAGCTCATATTGATCACTCATGTGTACTTATCATGCACCTGCCCTCAACTGCAAGAGGTGCAAGTGGTGACCTCCACTGAGATTCCACTGTGTCCCATTTATTTGTCAGCTATAAGGGATGTGACTGTTGAGCAGCACCCACTATCCCTCCAGCTTGATGATGTGCCCATCCTCTACTGGTTCAGTGAGCAAGCGAGACAAGAATGCTCCCAAAGCTGTGCCTAATACGAAAACTCTCACCTGATAATGTTTTCCTTTTGTTAAGCAGCATGTGTGTAATGAAGTTTAAAATATATAACAAAATGGACACTACTTTCAAAGCCCTCCCAGGGCTTTGTGTCATGATTGCACTGCATTTCTACAAGTTGTGCAGGAAGATTAGACTATCTAAAAACTGATTTAACTTTTGGGTACATTTGTGGCAAATGGTACTCAAAAAATGATGCATGTATCTGGACAGGGGTGGGGTGGGGTGAGGTGGGGGCACTAATGTGCCATTCCTTATAGGAGCTCCACAGTGCAGGCAGCTGGCAAAGGGAGCACAGGTACAGACAGAATTGATGGACCCTCGGTCTTACAGCATCCAAATGTTTTTATGCATTTGGCATGATGCAGGCACTGCCCAAACAAGGGGTACTGTGGCTGTTTCATACTTTTTGAAAACTCTTCCCTAGGTTTAAAGTAGCACTTCTGTGGGGAACTTCTTTAATACAATTATGTAAACAGGAAGATACAGTGTCTTGAAATGTGCATTAGGCATTTTAAACAAAAACACATTGTAAAATTGGCTATTTTACATCAGTTACTTTTAGTGCATGGCAGTAATTAGCTGAAATAATGCAAATGTATTTTTTTGCACTAAGCTGGTAGTGCCTAGCCTACTTCAATCTGAAAATGTATAACTTTAGCCAATAAGCACCATTTTATGTTTGTAATCATCACATTGAACAGAAATGACGAAAATCAAATTTCAGTAAAAATATCCAGTTTTACAGTTATTATTCTAACATGCACTGCTAATTTAATTAAACAAAGCCTGGAAGACCCACTTTGTGCTGAGTTGATCTTTTCCAAAGTACCGCTGGCATAATGTACTTTGTTCACCGATGACTGCATTAAAACTTTGCTACATCTGATACTGCAACAGTACAAGTATATGTAGGTGTGCTGTTTCCCCGATAGGAAATATTACATGGCTTGACTTCTACAGTAATTATGCATGCAATTTTCTTTGAAAAGCAAGCTTTCATTTCCAAGTACAGTGAAGCATGTAGGTCAAATGTATTTCTTTATCAGGATTCTTCTTTTAAATGAAAGTCATTTAAGAGATTTCTGAAAGTATGCACTAGCTTAAGTTGGTGCACTGCAAAAATTATTTATTCAACAGGTCCATCATTCTAGTACTCCATTGTACCCTTGTATACAAATGTGAGTTGAAAGTCTGTCCCATACCTTGAACTGTGAGATGTTTGATCAAGCACTGGGTTTCATCTGTCTTTTTTATTCCGGGCTATGCAGACATAACTTCCCTGATCTTGAAGAGAAATGCTTTGGAAGCTGAGCTGCAAAGTGACATTTATATTGCTCGAGTCTGAAATAATGGTGCTGTTGAGCTTCAGAAGGTTGCCGGGGTTTTTGCATACTGGGAATGGATGGTTTCCATTATGGCTGTGAAAGGTGTTGAGGCTGAGCTTGTACCATGCCAGGTTTAAATAGGTAGTCTTCTCAGCCGTGCACTGAAGGAAAACACTGCCACCCTCAATGGGATAGTTAGTAGGCAGGAGTTGTATATCAAGGCCCCCTTAAAAAGATTTTAAAAAAGAACTATTCAAAAGTAATATCATGGTAACTTGTATTTCCCATATTGTAAATTATGTTATATTTCAATTAATATCATAGTAGGAATCAACCTTAGATAATGAACCATAACAGGGTTATATACCTTGAGCCTTAGCAAGTAAACATAATATACTGTACTGAATGCATGGCTAATGACTTTGGGTCCAATCCACAGTCTGGTATGTGGCCCTCTGCAACTGTGAAATCTAGACAGGCTTGCACATCCATACGATACCCTCTCTGCATGTGCGGGATACCCCATGGCATGCAAGAAGGGCAAGCCACTCACTATAATCTACTCTCTGGACCAACTGTGGAACTCCACATGTGCCTGGGATAGGGTCTGGGGCATGCTAATGCACTATTCCTCATAGGAGCACCTTAGTGCAGACAGCTGGCAAAAGGATACAGACTATGTGGGCCAAGAAATTGCAGTAATGATAACACCTACCCTCTTACCAGCTGCAGAAGTTCACAGAGGGTCCAACTAAATGTCCCCTTTTTCACACATTAGTTCTTTGAGATAGTGTGCAAGCTGGGCCTCACTCTTACCTCTGGGGATGATCATCTAGAAATCTCAGGTTCTGTCAAAGGGATTTGGTACTCCTTGAAGGACTGCCAAATTCTAGCAGCCCTTCCTCCTTGTGGAGAAAGGGATCTACCATGGAGCTGACCTGGGCATCCAATTAGATGCCTGATGTTCAGCACAGCTCTGCCTCCTGTCCATCTCTGGCCCCTCTGCACTTCCCTCAGAGCTCAGATACTGGGAGACAGAGGTCATTAATGTCAGCATCTGTGCTAGTTTCCAAGGGTGTGGAGATAAACACCCCAGATATGCACAATTAGCACATATTTGGTATGCCATTGTGGATCAGGCCCTCAGTCTTTAAGAAAACTATAGAAGGCATTGCTTTATTAATATATTGAAGAAAAAAAAAGTTATAAAAAAAACAGCATTTCCTGATTTAGAAAAAGGAACAAATGAGTCCAACTGTTTAAAAGTTAAATTTTTAGTGGGCAGTCATCATCTACTAATTATAAGTACAAGTCAAACAAATCAGTTTAACTGGTTCCATCTAGAATTAAATAAAATATCAGCTTATTAACAGAAACATAGAAAGGTGATGGCTGAAGGAGACCAAAGGTTCATAGACTCTGTCCTTAAGATCTTGACATCCTAGGTGATCCTGGGTCCTAGCTGGTAGACTCCCTTGTGGATTTGATTATAGTGTAGTCTATCCCAACCTCTTTTGAATGCTGATAAGGTCCTAGCTCCTACCACCTCAACAGGTAGTTTGTTCCATGGCTCCAAGAAATGGTGTTTCCTATGATTCCTGCTGAAACTCCCACCCCTCAGTTTCCATCCATGTCCCCTTGAGTCTGAGTTGGAAGCCTTGGCAAACAGTTCAGTGTATGGTACTGAATTTAAACCCCTCATGTACTTAAAGGTTTCTATCATATCTCCGTTTTTCTCCTAGATTCAAGTAAGTGCATATTTAAATGCCTCCAGCCGCCCCTCGTATGGCAGCCTGTGAAGCCCCTGTATCATTTTGGTTGCCTTTCTCTAAATGGTCTCTATCCTGTCCCTATCATTCTTAATATTGTACTCCAGGAAATATTCACTTTCTGTTACTTTTTGTTATGTTCGTAGATTGCAAAAAATGCAAAAATGAAGAAGTGCAACAAAAAAGATGCAAACTACTGTTGTCTAATGTGCAGCATTTTGTTTTTATTCATAGTTTGAAAATTCAATGACATCTATAGTACAGCTAAATAAAAAAAGAAGTCATGTAGAAAAAATCAAGCAATGAAAGCAATTCTTGTATTCTTGCTGTCATTATGAAGTTCATGCACTTGCCCCCTCCTCTCTCTCCTGTGCTGGTCCCTCCATGGAATCTGTAAAGAAATGGGCAACACTAAGAGACTGTACTACTGACATTAATGTATTTAAGGAAGTACTATACCATTAATATTACTGTTTAATCTAATATAGAATGTATTGAAGGTGTCTGTACTGGTGTGCAACAGTTTTCGTGCGCCTCTGCATTTTCTGCCTCCACAAATCGATGGATGCAATCATGTTTTTTCCCTGTCAGTTTGTTAAAACTTGTCTCCAGCCACTGAGCATGTTTTTCTCTCAGTGCTGTCAGCTTTAGATCCACCTTAACACTGGTAACCCCCGACAGCTATTCGGAAAGGACTTTCACGTACCAGTCAGTGGAACTTTTTTAGTTTGTCCTTAAAAAGTTTGTTTACTGCTATGTCCAGTGAATGGAGGGGGTCTGTACAGGACACCAAGATGAAAACTGGGATGGATCTGGTAGTTTCAAGTTGGTTAAGCACTGATGCTGTTGTATGCACTCTAAAGAAATCCAGTACAAGAAGTCCCTTCTGTTCCCTTGGGAGCCCAATGCACAACTTTATAAACTCCAAATAAGGCACAGTGACAGAAGAAATGCATTCACACATGGGGCCCTATGCATGATGCTGCACAAACCGGGCATTGTTGCGCATAAATGCCATGGAGTGGGAACCGTGCAGCATTCACAAAAGGGGCACAAAACAGATACGTGCCCGATGCCTGGCTGCAGACAGCAGAGCACGAGGCGGATGGGGGTGTGCTTGCACTATACACCATTCACAAGGTGCGTAGTGCTGGCTGCAGGGGGGCATGGGGGAACCCTGCCATAACCATGATATGTGCCAGACTCGTGCACACACAGAGGCCCTCGCTGGTCCTGGGAAACAGTAGGAAGCACACCCCACAACACAGAGAGCCCCCGCTGGGCCCTGCATCACAGATCCCCACCCAGCACCATTCGGCAGGCTAGTGCGCCTCCCCAACCAGTGCAATACACAGGTCACCCTCATCCAGCACTGCTCAGCATCAGAGCCCCAATCTCCCTTGACAGTGTGCCCAGGCCCCCACAGTGGTGGACAATGTAAACCCCCCCACCCCACACACATTGCATTGCCTTAATCATATCACAAAGTGCTGTATGCTGCCCACAGGTCCATAGAGGTCACTAGTGTAGTCCACTGTATGTTCTCTGTCGGCATCGGCTGTACAGTACTTGTCTGTATGTGCAGCAGGCAGACTCCATACTGGGTGTTATAGCCTGGGACCCTTTGGCAGATCAGCATCTTGATGACTACCAGTGACTGTGGCGGTGTGCGGTGGGCCTTGATGCTGACACCGTCCAGCAGGTACGGTGACCAGGGCAGTGGCATCGGTGCCACGGTGGTGTTATAGTGGGGTTGTGGAACATTGGTGACAGGGCTGTGCCATGTGTCAGTGGGGGTGCTACAGCGGGACAGCAGGACAATGGGATAGTGCTGCCCTGTATGTTGGGAGGGGCTGGAAGTCTGTGCCTGCACTGGGGCTGGGCCACCGGTGTGTTCGGGGGATGTGACCGGCACAGGGGTTGGAGCAACGGTATGTTTTGGGGTGGGAGGTTGCAGGTACAGCAAAGAAGCCTGGCCATGTGGGTCTGGATGCCTGTGGTGGGCATTCACACACCTGGACCCATGATGTTTCATGCAAGGGATCTACTGTGGGACCCATGCCAGGCATCAGATTGGATGCCCAGCTGAATCTGCCGCTCCACTCCCTGCCACCCTGCAGACCTGCAGCTCGGGGGTGCCCACAGATAGGTGGCACCATTGGTGAATCCCGGCCCGGTGCGCACCTGTCTGCAGGTGAGTAGATGCGTGGGCAGGTTATGCACATTTGGCATGTAATTTACACCCATTAGAACATAGGGGCCATTGTTATTTTGTTTTGCCTGTGGTTGGATAAATGGGAGATACTCTAGTATTTGGGGAACTTGTGTTGTGGGTGACATTCAGAAATTCTGCCTTTGTAGATCACTTGTGGTCGAAATAAAATCTCCAGCAAGGGTGCAGGTTAAGTCAACAGACACCTGGCATTTGTCCCCCAATCCTGTCACAATCACTTGTCTGGACCCTGTCATTGCCTGTATCTTGTTCTACCCTACTTCTTCACCTCTCTCTGTCTGCCTTTCTACTTACCTCTCTCCCACCCACTATTTCCTAACCTACTCCCCCCCCATGGGGTGTTATCTGACTACAGATTAGCAATTTATACAATTAGTTAGCAAAAACACTTGTGAGTGTCAGTAAAGATACCCTTGCCTGGAGCTGACCTCCAAGACCCCTTTTGCTGAGCCACTCACATGATACCATGTCAGTCTCATCCATGGACTACAAAAATCAATTGAACCCTGAAGGATCACCCAGCCCCTTCCTTCTCTTCTTCTCCATTCTGTATGCTCTCCCTACTACCTACCCCCGACTCCACAACTGGTTGGTACCTCAATTCCCCCCTCTCCACTGCTTCATAGTTGCATTAACCCTTAAGGATAGCAGTTCAGAGCTCAGTGGTCCCACTAATTGACTATGGTCTGATTATTTATGATTCTGCAACTGACACAGCCCTCAGGCGCTTATCCTTGGCCCTAAACAAAGCCTGCTGACTCATCACAGGATCCCACCGTCTCACCCATACGTGTGACCTCTATGCCCAAACAGGATGGCTCCAATAATCAAACCGTATCAAGTATCAACTTGTCTAACTGCTAAGAAAATTATGCTACATCTTGCTCTCCCCAGAGTCCAAACTCTTCTCCATACAGCACACAACCCCTGCCTCACCAGGGCTTCAGAAAATCAAATGCTGCAAATTCTTCAGTGCCGCACCACACAGGGTCAAAGATCCTTTGCGCACCGAGTTCCTAGCTGGATTAATGGACTCAACAAAGGCATCTCCTCTCTGCAAAAGCTAGGCCTGTTCAAAGCCAACCTTTGCCTCCACCTAGCTGCCTCTAGCTCCTGTAACTGTCCCTCATAATCTAATTCCCCCCTTCTACTCCCCTTCCCTCATCCTACAGCCTATCCTTCAGTTTTGGCCCCCTATCCCCCCAAGCACTTTTTTGAGGCCTGACAAATGCCCACGACTGCACCGCTCTTTTTGTATCCATTCCAAGCCTCAGCTACCTCTGTCTACCCTGCCTCCTCTGGTACCCACTTTCCCTAAATGTAATGTATTTCAGCTCTAAATAATGTCTGTACACCATTTCTGCATTGTTACTCAACTCTATGTAATGTTTGTATTGTACCTCAGTTGACATGGAACCTTTGTAAAAGAGCCTTGGCTCAAAGGTACTTGTAATCCTAGATTTAAATAAGTAAATAAATAAGGATGCAAACTCCCTGGGCCATGGTTGAATATGCCACTTGCTGCCCCTGCTTGCAAGCCCTCCCATCTATGGCGCTCAGCCCACACAGACCATCCATTCCCCATTATGACAAGGCCATCCACTTGGCTGCTACATGGCACACCAATCACCCTGTTGATTAGTTCATGCTAATTTGCTGACCGTTGGTATAAGATTATTTCCACTGTTTTGTACAACGTGTGATGTACCTGCTTGTTTCAAATGTTTGTAATGTCTTTAATGTGTTTCTTGATGTGAAACCTTTGTAAATGAGCTTTTGCTCAAAGGTATTTTCCGAACAATACAATACAAAACAATGCAACTCTCCCAATTAAAAGGCTACGCCTGCAGTTCAATGGGTGAGCAACCAGCCATACCTACTTCCTGAGCTATATAAGCAGCTCCTTTCAGCCTCCCTCTGAAGCACTTTCCCTTTGTTAGCTGGAGGCTTAGTTGGTCTGTCCACTCCCCTGGGGCCTTGACCCCCACCCCCCGGTTGTTCTGGACTCAGTTTGGTTCTGCTGACTTCTGTCTCCTGCCTTGGTTGGTATTGTTTTTTGCTTCCAGCTGCTGCTGTCTGCTTCCCTGTGTTCTTATTTTCCTGTTTGTGTTTTTTTCTTTGTATTTCATTTGGGGCTTTCTCCTCTTCCTAGCATTTTGATGCCCTAGTTTGTACTGTGTTTATTTTAGCCTGTGCTTCTGGCTCCTGCCTGCCCTCAGTTTTCCTGCAATTGCTATTGCTTGTTTCAGCTCCCCCTGCATATTTCAGCTCACTCTGTTCTTGCTGCCTCCTGAGTTTCCCCCTTGATTGATTGCACCTGATCTTGATTCTGCTGCTCAGCTAGCAGCTAATCTCTGTTTTCCTGCCCTGCTCACATTAGCTCAGTTCATTCAGTATTGGAGTTCACTGTGTTCTGCTCTATTTATTCTGTGTTTGTTCAGCCGAGCCCAACTGCTGCATTACTATTCTGAAACTTTTAGTTGTTTTCCTAGCTACCTGATTTCAGCTTCCAGCTGCAGGCCTTTTGGAAGCATGTTTCTGAATTTCCCTATTTTGGCCTTTGAGTTATTATTTTGCTTCACCACCATGACTGCTGTTTGGTCCATGGTGTTCAGCTTGCACACAGTCTTTTGGGATTTTCAGTCTGCTCAACCATGTTTATTTGTACTTGGTGGAACTCAAACCTGAGTTTAATGCAATTCTATATTACTTTCACCACATGACTCAAACCTGCTTAAATGCAGTTGTACCAAGCAATTATTGTTCTACAAATTCCTATGTCTGTTCAGCTCAGCTACTGCTGAAAGCTACAGTATATAACTCATTACTGCTGGAAACTATTCACTATTTGTACAATGCTCCATTATAGTCTGGAGGTCAGCTCAGCTACAGATGTCGCTGTAAACTAGTTTTACTATCTGCTTGTAGGCCATGTCACTCTACCGTGGCTTCTTTGTTTTTCCTATGGTGGAGAACGGGGGTTATAGTGGAGAGTTGTGGCCCCATGTGATTCAGTTACCTCATGTTCATATACTGCCTTCACTGCTAAGATCCTCTGGGTATTTGTCACCTTTAATTGGCACCTATTGATGGACTGGTAGGCTTGCCTCGCACTTACTAAAGGACCAGGTAACCCTGAGCTGTTTGTGCAATTCCTATTGCTATAATGCTTCTGCATACTATTTGTTTACAGTGCTGCACATTGCCTGTTACTCCCTCCATTACCATGTATGGCCTGCACCATTAGTAAAGGTGTTTACCATGCTGCATATTACCTGGTACTCCCTGCATTACCATGTATGGCCTGGTCCATCGCTAGAAGAGACTAGCTGACCATGCTTATCATTTTACTGGCTCTGAGCTCGCTCTCAGCTGATGGTATCGCACTACACCTTAGTCCACATCCTGAGCATGTGATGTCTGAGTGGGGTCCTTCCTTTCTGGCCCATAGTGGGAATGTCCTTACTCCAGGTGGAGCTTCAGCCATTTGTGTACAGTGGCACCTCTTGATGTAGAATTTATGACTAGCTGTGAAGGGTGGCTACGTGCATTCCCCCTTCAGCTGTAGTATTACTTTACTGCCATTGCATCTTAAATGCTTCTCCCTATGGCTGCCTCTGGTTCACCTGGTTTGTATTTTAGATTGGTAAGCCGGCTGAGTGCCTTAGCAGTCATTGCTCTCCTCCTTCCACCTTGGAGATGCTTGTTGCAGAGAACCAATGCAACCCTTCACGGCGTTCCCATTAGAGGGATAGAGAAAAGCACTCCACCAAATTGGAATATTTTCCACCCTCTTGAATTTAATTCCAAATGCAGCAGCTGAGCTGTCACTAAATAAAACTGCCCAAGCCTGGAGGGAAGGCGATCTCATCTTTGTATCCCCAGAGATTTTCTCCTGAAAGTTTTTTTTTTCTCTCCTCCATGCTGCTGATCACAATACTTACTTAGTTTTAGTAATACTTTTAGCTTACTTAGGTAGGTTCCACTGTTGGATGGAGATGGATGGTGGCCCTACTAGCTGTTCCCTCTCTCCTCAGGAAGCCCCTTGCTGTCATCAGCGCAAGCCATATTATTGGAGCTATCCTGCTAACCTGTGTGTCTCACCTATGTTTCATTAAGCTGCCTGTCAGTCAGTCTGCTTCTCTACCGCCTAGTCTTCGATCGCTGCTACAATTATTTTGGTGTTCTTTCCTAAGGTACCTTTAGCCAAGGGACCCTTCCCATGGCACCTCAAGGAGTGGACCCTCTTACAGGGCTCCTTGCCTTCAGTACCCCTACAGGGTGGTAATTCCTAATGGAAGAGAGAGAGTGCAACTGGCCACAATGATGTAATACAGTTGCACGAGCATAGCATTATTCTGGTTGCATGGGCCATTGAATTAAATGGCTACGCCTGCAGTTCAGTGGGTGAGCAACCAGCCATACCTACTTCCTGAGCTATATAAGCAGTTTCTTTCAACCCTTCTCTGGAGCATTTTCCCTTTGCCCCACCATCCTCCCTTCCTCCTCAAACGGCTCACCTTTCTACTCCTAGGGGGTTTATTCCTAAGGTACTTTTTGCCAAGGGACCCTTCCTGTGGCACCTCTAGGGGTGGAACCCGCTTACAGGGTTCCTTTTCTTCAGTATCCCTACAGGGTGGTATTTCCTAATGGAATAGAGAGTACAAATGGCCACAACATTGTAATACAGTTGCACAAACATATCATTATTCTGGTTGCACGGGCCATTGAAATGTATCTTATAAGCTCTCTCCATTGTATTTTGTTATCTTGTAGTTACTCTCAATACATTTTGTTTTTCTTTTTTCCATCAGGTATTTATCCTCTGCGGTGGGCAGCATCTTGTAGCGGCCCTCCGACACCGGACTTCTGCGGTTGTTCAGGCACCTCCTCTACTGCCTGGCAGAACCAACTGAGCTGATGCAGGGGGCTTCATCCAGCCACAACTCCCCCTCCCGATATCCACATTTTCTCCCCTGTTTTCCCCAGAGCCCCCAGTCAAGCTCGGTGTGTGCATGGAAGCGTGCACGCATGCCTTGTTCCAGGCCAACATTGCTCCGCCCAACCCTGGCCTAGCGGCTGTCTCTGAGATCTGCCTGCACCACCACCATGCCTCCACGTGGTGATGGTCAGAGACAGGGAGAGACAACCACCCCTATCCAGGAGAGAGGAGCTGCCAGCAACTGCTCAATTCCTGCCCACCCTCCCCAGCCAACCCCTGGTGTCCCGTGCTCATTCCTGAACATGGGTCACTGGTGTGGCAAGAAGTAAGGCATCCAGCACCTCAGCCCTCTGCGTCACTGGGCCGGCGTTCTTACTACATTGTTATTGCTGTATACTGCATATTACTGCTGTTTAATACTTCTCCCAATGTACTGTACCTTTATTATGTATTTTATTGTCTACAATGTTCCTGTGTTATCTCATGCTGTACTACTATTCATGTATTGTATTGTACTCCATTCTCTGTACTGACTGTACCTGTTTTGTAGTCTCCTGGGTCATGCCTGAAAATTGTCATTTGCTGTGTCTAGCACACATACCCGGTTATCAAAAACAAATAAATAATTCAATTGCCGTTATCCACTCAGATACCAGGAACATATTCTCCTTAGTTTCATTACTATTAATGATTAATTCTGATGGTAACAGTTTCTGTGATAAAACTTTTCATATTCTTGCTAGGAATCTGGACTTCAAATTGTCAGTGTCTATGGGTGTCTTACCTGTGGCTTTAGTCCCCTATCTGTGATTGAAGCCCATTCTGTCTATTTTAATTTTACTTAGTTTTTGTTGACTGAGAAAGGTGGACTAGGCAATTCTGCCTATTTTCAGCCTCCTCCAGGAAGGGGGATACAGATGGAAACCAACTGACATTGAACCAGATTAAGCTGTTTGTGTTATTTTTAGTGAATGGAGGAAATCTGGCCAGGACACAAGGGAAATTCCCGTACTCTTTTTGAGAAGTGCCATGGGATCTTTAACACCCACTTGAACAACGACTGGAACAGGCAGACAGGACCTCGGGTTAACATCTCATCTGAAGGATGGCACCTCAGGAGTGCAGCATCCCCCTGATGCTGCACTACAGCGTGAGTATTGTGATTTTTACCAAGTTCAGGTGTGAGAATCGAACCCAAAGACTTCTATTTTTTCCAGTCTCAGAGGTGAGTGTGCAACCTGCTGAGCCATTGACACTGCTGTTTAAAAACCCACATGCCCATTTTTTGTGTTATGCTAATGCTACCACCATTCTTCACTGGCATTTTTGGACAGTTTCATTTACTGATTTCTAAAGCTTGGTGGGAACAACCCTTGCATTTATGGCAGCACCCTCTGCTCTTAAATGATGTATGATTTGCTGCAGTTTCTCCTCCATGTCCTCCAATAAAAATGTTGGTCTGCCTTTGGGTTTAGTTGGCAACGAGGGTGATAACTGTGTGAAGTCTGGATTTTTTCATAACCAAGTCATATAGTCTGCCTTAAACATTCTGATTGTGGATTCGTTTATAGAGCTGTGGTATTTAGACTGATAAAATCTAAAAGCAGCCATAACACCATTTTTGGTAGCATACTGATCCAGTTCAAAATGGTCTTCAGCAGAAAAGGATACAGTACATAAGATGATGGATGCCCCTTTTTTAATGTATGGGGGGTACAAGCTGACAACTCCTTTGCTACAGTAACTGCTATCTCAGCATCAACATTGGAACACCTTGCAGTCTGTTCAGCAGCACGGTCAGAAACCTCAAGCAGGTATTCCCACTTAGCTTGTTTTTTAGAATTCACCCACTTTAAAATCAACATCTTAAACCGCAGACTGACAGTGTCACTGACAGCATACCTTGCATTAAAGTAAGCACACCGGTGGGGGTGGATGAGCTGAATTTAGAAAGTAGGTTACTGGAGTTCACGTCCTCTGATTGCTGCACATGTAACAACTGGCTGTAGCAGCAGCAGCAGAGATTACTGACTGCAGTTATCAGACATTCATGGTCAACTGCTACAATGGCTAGCAACTACAGCAGACTATCAGCTGCTTGTCAGATGATAGGGCACAAAAATTGCTTGTTGTGAATGCATTGTTATACCTAAAAGCACAAACTTGAAAAGGAGTGAACATTTTCTGGAGTACAGTATTTAGCATTTATAGATACTGTACATTCAAAGGCCTTGTCTAAAACATACTCTATTTCCTAATTTTATGATGTCACTAAAAGTTATGATACCAATCTTAGTTCGTGTTCATATAGCAAACAGTTATATAAAAAGGCCTGAAATTACTTCCCACAAAAAATTTACAGAGTGCATTGAAGCTTCAACACAGATTTCCTCAAATCCCTGCAATCTGCAAATTTAGCCTACTCAGGCATGGGGTTTAGCCAGCTTGGCCAACTTTTAAAGGCCCAGGAGGCTCAGAGTTTGAATTCAGCTCCTCCCCATAATCTAATTTTAGTGCATACCTACTAAGTAAATACTATATCCACATGTTTAGCTGTTCAGTACCTTTGCATTAGGCATTGGCATCTTTATGAACCACTTTTTGTCACACTTTGCAAAATGCCACACATTAAACAGATTGAAACTGGGGTGTAACATGGCTGGAATGCATATACGACAAAGAATGAGAGGTTTGGGTGAGCTCTTATCAATTGATGGGTCTCCTGTTGGAATGGGTTGAATTAATTCATATCTTTTCCACCAACCCCTGGCTGAGAATAACAATTATTGCCCTGTTTTTCCAGATATATTTTTCAACAGCAACTTATTAAATCAGTCAAAATGAAATACAATCTTGAAATCATACCAATTCAAAGTGACTTATTTACATGATGTGGGCATTAGGTTTACATGACTGAAAAATAAATTATGCATTAGAGATAGAATATTATACTCATTTAATTTTTTTTTGATCCAGCCATTGTAAGGGAAATGGAAATGGTTGGTTTCCAACAAGCACATAGACAAAACATCTGAATCAAAATAATGTGTCTAATACAGAGGTCTGGAGTTTCCTGTCGGTTGCCTTCAACAGGAAGCAAAATATTGAAAAGCAAAGCAAACTATGGAATATTCATCTAGGACTCTGTTTGCATAATTTAACCAATGGTAAAAGAGAAATGAAGCTTAAGCAGCTTGGGAACATTCCATATTGCAAGCATGGCATTACTATGGAGATATACGTGTATAAATATTGTTTATTTTTATGTTTGTAAAATGGTTCAGAATGGCTGCTGCAATCAGCCAGCCCACTGGTGCAGCAGTAGCGCTACTGCTCGAGATGCTGGTGACCCCAGTTCAGCAGTGGACTCACGAGTTGGAGGGCCAGCTGGGGGGGGATGGATCAAGTGTCTGAGGAACTGCTCTCCTCTCCTCTTCTGGGTAGGGGGTGAAAATTCTGCCTGGCATTAGCCTGGTCCCTAGTTTCAACTAAAGGTCAGACCACTGGAACCGCATTCAGGTGGTGGTGGAGGTGGGATGGGTGCACAGTGTGCTGCATATGGAAGTATGCACAGCTTGGCAATTGGCGTCATTGCATGCAACCTCTTCCATACCTTGGGGAAAGGGAAAACATGGAAAAGCACCCTGGCTGGCAAGGATGATCCTCCAACCCTTCACTGGCCCTGCACCAGTGACCTAGCATGGATCTCACCAGATTCTGTCCCATAGGTTGGATAATGGCTCTCTGTCACCCCGCCACTGGGGCCATGGGGAAAGGTGAAGCCATGTAAGTCTGTGAGAAATCAGGAGATGGGGCTGGGGTGTCAGAGGTGAAACAGTAGCCAGCAAGGAGGGAGAAAAAGATAAACAAATAAAAAAAAAGATGGCTGTTGCAAATACTACACTCTGATTCGATGAACCAGGTCACCTAATGTGCCTATTGACACTCATGAATGCACACTGCTGCATTCTATAAGCAACACATTTTAACATCAGTTTTTTTTTATAAGTTCAATAACACATTTCAGTTTGTTACTATCCTTAGGAGATATAGGAGCTCATCTGTTGCGTGTTGAAGAGTTTTCAGACTTTGGCCTTGTGCCTCAGCACACACATACACTGGGATAGTGAATACATAACCCAACAAATGCATACCCTGTCATGCATTATTGCCCCATACATGTTTATTAATAGTTCTATATCATTAGCCATCAACAGGAACCACAGTCCCTTAGAGGGGAACAGTCAGCACCAAGAAACCCCACAACCAAGTGTGAGATGGTCCCAGTTAGCACTCTGTGTGCAAAAACCTCTACTTACTGATGATTACTGCAGTGTAGTAGATTGTATCAGACTAACTCTGTCGTCTTGCAAGCTGACATTTTCTATGACTACAAATCCCAGAATCCCCTCTAGTTGAAATCAGAGGAGGTCTGTAGGCAGCAGTTGAAGATTCAACAGCCTGCAGTGCATGTTAGAGTGTTTATAAGTGCTCATCTTTTGTTTATTGGTCTCACTGTCCTCCGTGGACTAAGTATAGTCACAAAATACTAAGCCTGGAGAGAACAGCGGGACTGGCAAACATCTGATCAAAGCTTAAATAATTCTACCATGCAGTGCAGGCTATTGAAGCTACCACTGCTGCAGTCCTTCTCTGATGTCAGCTGCAGGTAATTGTGTGATTTGTAGTTACAGGAAACACCAGCTCACAAGTCAACAGAAATACTCTGATACAATCAACTATACTGCAGTAAACAGTAAGTAAAGAAAAATGTTTTTGCACACAAAGTGCAAATTGGGACCAGCTGTTAGAGCTGACTGTTCCCCTTTAATAACTGACTGGGCAACAACTTATAACTGCCACACAAACACTACTTCTGTTAACTGTCAGTATACCAAAATAAACCATGGCACAACTTGATTAAAATTCTGTTGTCCATGTTCTCTACTTACGGGTTACATGAAAGAAGATTACCATCTCATCTTTTCCCACTTTGTTGCTGGCCGAACATCTATACAAAGCAGACACATTTGCAGCCTGAATCACAAGGGTGCTTACAGTCTGCAAGAAAGCAAGACATACGGAACAATGTTACACCAGAGCTGCACCAATGGGCACCCATGGGTGAGACGTCAGAATGTATAATACCGTATGTACTGTATTTCCACATGTAACTGAGCTGTCTAAATGTAAAATTGTTAATCCTACATTAAAACATAACAGATCTGTGATGGATTCATTGCCCTTTTGGTAACCAACATCTAGATGCTTGGTTTTCATTGAAAAGTGAAAGGGTTTTCCATATGCACTTATTTTATTAAAATGAATAAATATGCACTTACCAGTATGGACTTTTGAAGATTAATAGAGCATATACATCATCAAAGTCAATATCTGTAATCAAAGTCTCAACGGTATAATGCATTCTTTCACAGTGACTTTTCCAGTCTTAAGTCTTATATTCTGTGGTAGTTATGACAACTAGAGATGTGCAAATACCTTATCTTGAATATTTGGGCAGAATATTCTATTCTGACCCCAAATTTTCAGGTTATTCAGTGTTTGTATTCAGGTTTTCAGGGGTAATGTGATTAAAACAAAAAGAAAAACAGTCTCCCACCTGCCTCTGCAGCCCAAATCCTTAAATCCAAGCCCCCCATCCCCCCACCCTCTGATAGGAAAACCAATACCACCCTCCTCACACACCCCCAACACAAACAATTTGATATTTTAAGTTTGAAATATTCCCACAAGGGATGACCGGTACAGCTTGCATGCCTCCATGGTTGGTAGCTATCTAAGCGCAGATTTGCCCTTAAAGAAAAATAATCTGCCCGGGTTGGTAGCATCCTCCAACAACCACCCTCCAGCAGCCAGCACCCAATTCTTGCATGCATCTTACTACCATAAAAAGACGGTGACCAGCACAAACCCACCTCCTCTAGGGCCAGCTATCTTCTACAGAATGAAAGTGCTCCCGCACTTGCTTGCTCTGTAGAGTGAAATGATCAGCTGATACAGAGCGAGCAACATGGGGGCACTTTCATTCAGTAGTAGGTGGCTGACCATGGAAGATAGTAGATTTGTGACAGCCTGGTGGTGCTGAGTGTTGAGGCGCTGGATGCCACACCTCGCGCCGGTGACACAGGTTCAGGAATGGACTCAGGCCACTGGTGGCTGGCAGGGGAGAGGAAGGCTAGAGTGCCAAATGACTGCTCTCCTTTCTCAGGGGTGGGTGAGGGTTCTGCATCGCACTGCAGTGGCACCTGGCAGAAACTGGGTGCACTACAGTCGTGGGCCCAATAAGGGGGTGGAGCATAGTGGGCATCTGCACATGGGTGCACTGACACCTCTGCATGTCTGGCTCCTTGGTAGAAACTGGGGGAAAAAATGGCGGGGTGACCACATCAGCTGATGGCTGAGCCCTGTGCCCCCAAACTCGAAAGGCGCTGCCACCGGGTGTCTGTGACGCAGGTCCTTGGAAGGAGGGTGTCCTGTCATTGGCCAGCCTGTGTGGATGGGCGTATAAATTCACATGCCAGACCTGTTCTGGGGGTTTGGATGCCGGTGGCTGGGAGTCGTTGGAGGGCTGCTCTGCCCGGAGGAGGAAAAACTGTTCAATGTTAAAAAGAAGATGGTAGATTTGTGCTGATTGCCTTCTTCTTATGACAGTAAGATGCATGCAAGAATTGTGTGCTGCCATCCCAGAAGATAATTAGTTTTCTTTAAAGAAGAACTGTACTGAACCTACAAGTTAATTTCCCAGTAGAAGCAGTTTCTAAGAACTGGTTCCAGTTCTGTTAGTGTTTTACCTATAAAAGCCTTTCAGTAACCACCATGGACAATTCTGATTTACACTCCGATGGTAAGTACCATTTTAGAACTCTGTGATGTAGTTTATGACCCTTCCAGCCACTGTGTTCTATAATGTAACATGAATGGATTATGCCAACAATAGAAGAATAGATCAGGGACATAATTTACATCACAATGTTCTACAATGGTCCTTCCCAGCTGTTGGTAAATCTGAGACACTATGTAGCCGCTACAGATGAAACAAAAACAGAATTTGAACTAGTATTTAAAAATCAACTTTTTCTGGGGAAAATGACTTGCAGATTTAGCACAGTTCTCCTTTAAGCAGAAACAAGAACTTTGATGGTGGCTGACTGTTGAGGTGGGTGGGTTGTACTGGCCACCTATCATGGGAGTTTTTCCACCTTAAATATCAAGTTCTTGGAGCTGGGCGGTAGGAAGGTGGGACTGGGTTAGAAACATATTGTGGGGGTGGAGGACTTGCAGGACGGTGGAGGCTGTTTCTTTTCCTTCTTTTTTAATAGTATTTTTCAAATAGGCAGGGGACTAATAGTGTCACTATTCATTATCTGGATCTGAGTAATAAACAGTGCATTATCCAGCGTATTTGGGAAATACTATTTGTTACTCGTTACACACCTAATGACAACTATTAGTTTTGTTTTACTTGTTACTACTACATTCAAAACAGATTTACTACAATACTATAAAACTTCCATCTCCAAATATTTCAATATCTGCCCCTTGCATGTCACCACACACTGTCCAGAACTCAAGTTTATATGCAGTTTGTGATAATGAGCCATCAACTGACCTTGATTTTCCCACCAATTATATCGTGCCGAGTCTCATTTTTTTCAATTCGATTACCACTAGTTTTGTCACCGATGTCCTTCCAGTCTTTACAGTCATGACGTTTCGGTATATTCCCAAGGCCTCTCTGACTAGTTAGAAAGAAGCAAACAAATGCAAATTTAGGCAGGGAAGAGGGAGTGTTACCAGAGATAAATTAGAGTCTGTGGAGACAGACTGGACAGGACCATCTTGGCATACTGAGTGAGCCAAGTAGTCCTTTTCTGCTGACAAATTTTATGATGTACATGATCATATACATAAATCTTGGTGTATGTTTTCACAACAGTGGTAATCATAAGAAGTGTTTAAAAACCCTGTATTTGGACTGTTGACAATGTAAGTAGTGAACTGGAAGCTTTAATACAGAATTTAGGTGTACTTGTAGTTCCTTTTGGAAATTTCTCACATTTCAAGCTGTGGTTCAATTTTACTGGAACCCGCTGGAACTTGATTTCCGCTACCTGTTTTTATGGTAAGGTTCAGTGCTCCCAACTGGTGCCAGACTGATGGCCCTCTATTTATTCACTTATACACAACCCTGCATGTGCCTCATCCTCGCTTTAGAGGGACCACTTCTTTGGTAGTAGATGATAAGGTAGTTCAGCCTCTATGGCAATTCAACTTTTAGTCTCTGCTGTGGACTTACCCACAGTGCCAATCAGTGAAAAGGTATTGATGTCTTCGGAATATGAATGCTATGAATGTAAAATGAGCCATGGTGGATTTGACACAGTTCCAAAAACTTGACTGAAACCATCAGAGTTCTTACACTTAGGCCAGAAGCTTACATAAAATGATAACTACCACTGATTACTACCAACCTTGGCTACATTTGTACCAAGCAGCCTAGAGCTAAAACACACCATGACTGTTTAATTCACTGAGCCCTTCTGTCCTCCCAGTACCCCCTCCCCTTACAGTATGACACAAAAGAGCCTGTTATGCTTCCAACCTTCTAAAGTAAAACTATATGATTGTTCTATACATGGTTACATCAACTGTGAATGGTTTTAGTCATGCCAGACCAACCTCACTGATTTTTTTGACTAGATCACAAGGGAGGTGGATCAGGGGAGGGCAGTAGACGTGGCCTGTCTGGACTTCGGCAACGTCTTTGACACTGTGCCACATAGACAGCTATTAAATAAACTGGGGAATATGGAAGTGGGCAGGATAGTAGTGCAGTGGGTAGGTAATTGGCTAGGTGGCAGGACACAGGGGGTGGTGGTAAATGGCTGTCACTCCACAGAGGAAAAAGTGACCAGTGGGGTACCACAGGGGTCAGTGCTGGGACCGGTCCTATTCAACATCTTCATCAGTGGCATTGTGCAGAACCTAGAAGGCAGAATTTCCCTGTTTGCTGATGACACAAAGCTCTATAACAGAGTGGACATGCACGAGGGTGTAGATAGAATGAGGAGGCACCTGCAGAAGCTTGAAGAATGGTCAAGGGTTTGACAGTTGAAATTTGAGGCAATGAAGTGCAAGATAATGCATATGGGGCACAAAAACCCTGGAACAACATATCAGTTGGGGGGTGAGGATATAGCATGCACCAAGCAGGAAAGGGACCTTGGGGTTATCATCTCTGATGACCCTGAGGTAGGGAAACAGTGCAACAAGACAGCAGGTAAAGCAAATAGAATGCTGGGATGCATAGGCAGGGGCACCACCAGCAGGAAAAGGGAGGTCATAATTCCACTATACAAGACACTAGTGAGGCCCCACCTGGAGTACAGTTTACAGTTCTGGAGAGCTTACCTACATAAGGACATAGACAGGGTAGAGAAGGTTCAGAGGAGGGCAACAAAAATGGTACAGGGATTGCATCACAAATCTTATGAGGATAGGCTGAAGGATTTGAATATGTACTCCCTGGAGGAGATGTGGGAGAAAGGGGATGTGATAGAGACATACAAGTAGCTTACAGGGAGGAACAGAGTGCAGAAATACACTATTTTCTAGTGAAAAAGATGTTCCAGGGCTAGAGAGCATGGGATGAAGTTGGAGGAGGGCAATTCAGAGAAAACGTATGGAAGACATTCTTCACAGAAAGGGTAATGGATAAGTGGAACACCCTGCCAGAGGAGGTGGGGGCTGAAATAATCATGGGATTTAAGAATACATGGGATAGACATAAGGGAATTCTGGAGGTCAGAGATAAGGGGCAACAGACTTCTAGGAAAAACAAAGTGAACTAACAAGCTTAAATGGGCAGACTGGGTGGGCCATAGGCCCTTATCTGCCGACAGTGTCTATATGTCTATGAATTTACTGTATAATAGATAACTAGGAAAACCCATGTGGGAGACCCGAATCTAAAGTTCAGCAATGGCTTGGTGAAGAGGTATATGGCAGTAGGTCATTAATATACTGTATATTAGTTTGTATTGTATATGAGTATACTGACAGACATTACACTTCAGTGTAGCAAATGCATGTAGTGTTTATTAATTAGTTTTTCAACCAGTCCCCAGACCGAACATTTCCTCCTATCAAGAGCAAGCAGGGCTACTGCAGCTACACCCTGCCTCATACCACTATTTGCTTACCCAGAAGGGGGTACACAGATGCTGGAAAGCCTTTGCCCTCCCTTCTCCAGAACCAAGCACCTCATCTCTGTAAAGTTCCATGCTCCAACCTAGCCCCAGTATGGTATTCTGGGACTTGTACACGAACCTTTGTTTCTCAGGTAAGGACAGGAAAATGCACTGCCTTTATGCCACTGGTCAAGTCAGTTTACATACAGCATAGGAAATGATGTCAGTTAAAGGCCCATTGGCCCATCTAGTCTGCCTATTCCACCTGACTTCGTTGCTGTCCCACCCCCGTGTTTATCTCCCTTACTATGGCCATGTGTCTGTCCCATCTCAATTTGAAACTGTCCACTGATGTTGCCTTCATCACCTCCTCAGGCAGTTTGTTCCACCTGTTCACCCCTTTTTTTGTTGAAAAAGTGCTCAAGGACACCTTTCTTTAATCTCCATGTGGAGAGTTTCATTCAGTTTCCCTTCATACCTGTTTTGTGCTCAAGGGAAACATGTCCTCGTAGTCTTCCATGCTTACCCCGTGCAGGTACTTGAAAGTTTCTATTATGTCATCCCTTCCCTCTTCATCTTGAGTGCTTACATGTCAAGGCCCAGCAACATCTTCTCATAAATTATAATCCCATACCCTGGATCATCTTGCCCACCATACGCTGTACTACCTATACCCTGTTGAAGTCCTTTTTCAGGTATGGACTTAATAATCTTTCAAAGTATTCAAGGTGTGGTCTCACTAATGATCTGTACAGTTTGTAAGTGCACCTCTGCCAGAGACTTGAACTTAGATAAACTACTTCTGTTCCATAGATAAACTGAGAGTATTCCAATCAGGCAGTTTCCCTGCAGTCCAGTGTCAATGAGTCAAATAGTGGAGAGGAGTTCATTAATGTCATTCTGATATGATCCAAGAGCATACAATTTGGCATGTTTTAAGGTAAAGAGCAAGGATTTTATTAAGGTGTATCATTTGACACAAACATGTTAAAAAGTTTCTTTATAAAGCTCACATTAGTCTGAAACAGCTATCATTAAAAGGAACAGCATGCACTACCCTCCATATAGCCACAAAAGAGCCACCAAAAGAATATGCTGCATTTAAAGGACACTGTCAACTCCTGTAGACCTCAAAGTGTCACTTATTTAAAAAACACATGTTATGATTGTTCACATTTTGTACAGACTGCTGATGTAGCTGGTTCTTTGATTCTACAGTAATTATTTTTTCTTTAAAAAAGTGAAAAACAGGCAGCCCACCATACTGGTGTTACTGCACAAAAACATGTTTTCATACATTCCTTGATCAACTGCACCTACATCTTTCCTAGACTTAGGAACACCCTCAATACAGTCTAGCTACTTACTATGCAGTGGGATTTAGGAGGCTATTGCATCATGAGTGGCTGCACTGTTTGAATGTGTTTCTAATGTTCAGGACATACTCAATAAGAATAGATCTGGGACTTGAAACAAACAAGGTTGTTTATCACTATACATTAGCATGCATTTCAGTTCAAGCAAGGAGGCAGAAGAACAACAAGGAACATCAATGAATTTTAGAGAAGGTAAGTAATCATAAAATGTGGGGTTCTAACTAGAAATAATATGGTACAAAAAAGCTTGACAGTGTCCCTTTAAATTTTAAAGCACTGTGACTGAATACTGTTGTGTGCCTTTTTTCTTGTACTTTTTGGTTGATAATTTAATTGGGAACTCATTGTAAATGAGCCTGGCCTCATTGGCATTTACTAGTATAGTACGACTACATAATCAGATCCTCTGGTGCACATCTCTGGTTGTCACTTTTCAAGTCAGGTACAGTATGGAGGAACATAAGTGCTAATGCTGTTAAAAACAAGTAACATCCCTGAAGTTGTGTTCTGTGCTGGGTAGAAGGACTCCCTATTAGAGATGTGGCAAAGTTTTAATTCACCAGGGAAGTTGCCATAAAGTGGTGGAAATTCACATTTGTGGAGCTTCACAAAGTTCTCCCTGACCTCAACAACATCAACTTTGTCCAAATCATGACATTTTTGCACTGAAGTGTGTAATATTGGATGCACAATGCTGTACTTCATGGGTGAAATTCCACACTTTGCAGATCAATCCATGCTCTGCGAAGTGTGCAAAATTCACGAATTTGTGAACAACTTTTGGTGTCTTCTCCCATCTCAACACCCTAAGTGATTACAAAGCATGCAATGATGTACGTTAAAGTCACAGACTCATACTGCAGGACAAATCTGCATAGGGACTACAAAAATACATCTATGTTTTCACGACTAGAAGTGGATGCAATGGAATACAATATATTAGCCTAAATGTTAGTACAGAAACATAGAAACAATCCTAATGTACCTCATCCCAGAAGTTTTTTTATCTTGTAATTCTAGGATTTGTTGGAACCCATGAGCCATCAGCCAGAATCTGGGAAACTATGGAGATTGGGGAGACCGTGAGGGCTGTAGAAACTGGAAGAATGGGAGACCTGAGTTTTTTCAGGATTCCCAAACAGGAAAAGGAGAAGGAAAAGGAGAAGAAAAAGAAGGAAACAGGACTAGAGACTGGAGATAGAGATGGCAAAAGTGCCATCAAAAGACAAAAATGAATTGAGGATTGGGGGACCAGACCTGGTTCATGGAATACAAAGGACACAGAAAAGTGAAGTGATTTGAGAGGCTAAAAGGCTTAGGGCTCATGGACTGGACAGTGAGTAGAAAATGTTGAGACTCCACTTAGTGAAAAGGTACAAACAGCTGAGAGATTTATAAGAACCTTGCCTATGAGAACCTTTTAGTCTTTATGTTCTATTTGCCTTTTGCTATCTGATATCTGCTGTTTTCTAGCACCTGTAATTAATGGACTACAGAAATACAGGATTTAGACCCACATACTGTACACTGCTTTTAAAGATTTTTAAAGTGTTTTCTTAAGTATTTTGCTGTACAGATTTCTTAGGTAATGGGAAGTACTGTATACCTAAGCATATCTAAGCACACTTAGATATATTTGGGAGAAGTCCTGAGCACTAGCACTTTGTTTAACTTGGCACATAAACATTTAAACTTTTTAAGCTATGAGATACATACTTTTATATAGTACTTTTTATAAAGTGTAGTACTTTGGTTAGTTGCAATGTTTTTTTTTTTAATTTCACTGGTTAAGGATCATGTAACCCTGCCCACTCCCATTATTGGCTGGAACATCTAGCAGTTGGCAGTAGCCTACTGAGCATTCAGGTGAGAGAGCAGCAGTGCCTGTGTGTCTTGAAACTCGGCATCTTCGACTTTATGTCTGTAAAATATTTTAAAAGTATCTAAAGCCTTTTGCTTGTTGCTTGATACCCAGTACTAATAACTGATAAGAATTCCAATGTTCTTCAGCAAGAAGCTAAGTTAGCAGGAAGCAAAATCCTTAGTATGCACCTTATGCAGTTCATTGATGGTGAGAATTTAGAATCAGTCATATGATTTCCAAGTTTTGTTTTTACAGTAACTGCTATTCAAATAGCATAATTATATTATATATTTTTTTATTTTAGCTTGATTGATAGCTCTATTTAACATTCTGATTTTAACAGAAATCATTACTGAACAACATATTATATTAAACTGCCTTTTTTTATGATAACAGCTTGCTAAGGTTAAATTTGAGACACTACTAACCAGTACCTGAAATGTATCATTCTACTTGAACTGGTATAGCCTTTTAAAGTACAGCTTTTGGTAAAAATAGTTGTGTTAATATTTTTAGTGAGGCTCACTTGAATAAATTAAGACAGAATATATCATTGAACTTAACATTAAGGGGAAGGACAAGGACACTTAAAAAGATAAATTTATTGTTTGAGGTGTAACTGCATTAAATGAATGTTTGTTTGTTTATATGTTATCTTATGTAACCGTATGGTTGAATACTTTTAAAGATCTAATACAGGGACACCTTGTAAAATAGGACTTGTCCCAGTGATGACTGAAATTAGTTGTCATTTTATATCCTGTCTAAAAATAAAAGTGTTTACTACTACTACTACTATTACATAAATGAAGAACTTATGCTGCTGGCAGCAATTAAAAGAGTGTTTCTGAAAACTTGTAGCTAGGAAAATTCAAATTTTAATATTTATTGTATTTGTAAGAGCTGAATTTTGTATGCATACGTTTTAGCATTAGTTTTTTGTAACCTCCAGAATAACAGCTATTTCTGAAAGTGCCAAGATGAGAGATATACAGCATAAGCAGCTCCAAAACATGATTGTGGGGGCATGTGTGATTTTGTATTTTCTTGAAACTTGGCTTCCCAGCCAAATGCCCTTTGGGGTAACCCTTGCCTCAGTGTTTACGCACAGAGGTTCTTTGTCTTTTAAATGTTTTTTTATTTTAATGGGTTCACCACAATACATCCCAGGCACACTGCCTTAGGGGTAGCTGGTCCATTCCACTGGGGTGTTGAACAGACGAGGCATACTGATGAGTCCTGGTAGGATGAAACACATGTCTATGTCTTCTGTTAGTACCCTTTTGCAAACTGTGTGAGAGGCCTTTCGGCACCATGCAATTCTGTAAAGTTGGACCAGCATAACATTCTGTGGTGATTTGCATATGTAGCCCATGATGCTTTGCATTGTGGGGGGCATTGTGATTTTGTATTTTCTTGAAACTTGGCTTCCCAGCCAAATGCCCTTTGGGGTAACCCTTGCCTCAGTGTTTACGCACAGAGGTTCTTTGTCTTTTAAATGTTTTTTATTTTAATGGGTTCACCACAATACATCCCAGGCACACTGCCTTAGGGGTAGCTGGTCCATTCCACTGGGGTGTTGAACAGACGAGGCATACTGATGAGTCCTGGTAGGATGAAACACATGTCTATGTCTTCTGTTAGTACCCTTTGCAAACTGTGTGAGAGGCCTTTCGGCACCATGCAATTCTGCTTAAAGTTGGACCAGCATAACATTCTGTGGTGATTTGCATAATGTAGCCCATGATGCTTTGCATTGTGGGGCATGTGTGATTTTGTATTTTCTTGAAACTTGGCTTCCCAGCCAAATGCCCTTTAGGGTAACCCTTGCCTCAGTGTTTACGCACAGAGGTTCTTTGTCTTTAAATGTTTTTTGTTTTAATGGGTTCACACAATACATCCCAGGCACACTGCCTTAGGGGTAGCTGGTCCATTCCACTGGGGTGTTGAACAGACGAGGCATACTGATGAGTCCTGGTAGGATGAAACACATGTCTATGTCTTCTGTTAGTACCCTTTGCAAACTGTGTGAGAGGCCTTTCGGCACCATGCAATTCTGCTTAAAGTTGGACCAGCATAACATTCTGTGGTGATTTGCATATGTAGCCCATGATGCTTTGCATTGTGGGGGCATGTGTGATTTTGTATTTTCTTGAAACTTGGCTTCCCAGCCAAATGCCCTTTGGGGTAACCCTTGCCTCAGTGTTTACGCACAGAGGTTCTTTGTCTTTTAAATGTTTTTTTATTTTAATGGGTTCACCACAATACATCCCAGGCACACTGCCTTAGGGGTAGCTGGTCCATTCCACTGGGGTGTTGAACAGACGAGGCATACTGATGAGTCCTGGTAGGATGAAACACATGTCTATGTCTTCTGTTAGTACCCTTTGCAAACTGTGTGAGAGGCCTTTGGCACCATGCAATTCTGCTTAAAGTTGGACCAGCATAACATTCTGTGGTGATTTGCATATGTAGCCCATGATGCTTTGCATTGTGGGGGCATGTGTGATTTTGTATTTTCTTGAAACTTGGCTTCCCAGCCAAATGCCCTTTGGGGTAACCCTTGCCTCAGTGTTTACGCACAGAGGTTCTTTGTCTTTTAAATGTTTTTTTATTTTAATGGGTTCACCACAATACATCCCAGGCACACTGCCTTAGGGGTAGCTGGTCCATTCCACTGGGGTGTTGAACAGACGAGGCATACTGATGAGTCCTGGTAGGATGAAACACATGTCTATGTCTTCTGTTAGTACCCTTTGCAAACTGTGTGAGAGGCCTTTCGGCACCATGCAATTCTGCTTAAAGTTGGACCAGCATAACATTCTGTGGTGATTTGCATATGTAGCCCATGATGCTTTGCATTGTGGGGGCATGTGTGATTTTGTATTTTCTTGAAACTTGGCTTCCCAGCCAAATGCCCTTTGGGGTAACCCTTGCCTCAGTGTTTACGCACAGAGGTTCTTTGTCTTTTAAATGTTTTTTATTTTAATGGGTTCACCACAATACATCCCAGGCACACTGCCTTAGGGGTAGCTGGTCCATTCCACTGGGGTGTTGAACAGACGAGGCATACTGATGAGTCCTGGTAGGATGAAACACGTGTCTATGTCTTCTGTTAGTACCCTTTGCAAACTGTGTGAGAGGCCTTTCGGCACCATGCAATTCTGCTTAAAGTTGGACCAGCATAACATTCTGTAGTGATTTGCATATATAGCCCATGATGCTTTGCATTGTGGGGCATGTGTGATTTGTATTTTCTTGAAACTTGGCTTCCCAGCCAAATGCCCTTTAGGTAACCCTTGCCTCAGTGTTTACGCACAGAGGTTCTTTGTCTTTAAATGTTTTTTATTTTAATGGGTTCACCACAATACATCCCAGGCACACTGCCTTAGGGGTAGCCTGGTCCATTCCACTGGGGTGTTGAACAGACGAGGGCATACTGATGAGTCCTGGTAGGATGAAACACATGTCTATGTCTTCTGTTAGTACCCTTTGCAAACTGTGTGAGAGGCCTTTCGGCACCATGCAATTCTGCTTAAAGTTGGACCAGCATAACATTCTGTGGTGATTTGCATATGTAGCCCATGATGCTTTGCATTGTGGGGGCATGTGTGATTTTGTATTTTCTTGAAACTTGGCTTCCCAGCCAAATGCCCTTTGGGGTAACCCTTGCCTCAGTGTTTACGCACAGAGGTTCTTTGTCTCCAAAACATGAGACTAATAAATGATAAAGAGCTGAATGAGGGAGAAAAAAGATAATAAAAATACAAGAAAATTACAAAAAAGGAAAAAGAGAATATTAGTATCACATAGCTTTCAGAGCCTAGAACTTCACCTCTGAAAAATCTCCCTGACTCACAAAAGGTTCCTGAGGATAGTTACATCCTTACTATGATAAGGAAACTTGTATCCTACAACAGCGTTGCACAAAGTTGAATTAATAGGTCTATGCCACAAATGAGGAATGGAACTAATGAGGTGGAAAGAGTGAATGAGACAGAAAGAGTGAATTTGGGTGATGCTCATATGATAGCACAACAACAAAATAAAGTAGATTTGAATCCTTCAGCACAAATACAGGTTAACAAAAGTCACAAATGAAATAATGACTTCCAAATGGACTTTGAACATTTTATAACCCCCACTGAAAAGGAGAAATTAGATCCTCCATTTACTAGAAGGAAATTCCTATAATTTTATCATCAGAGGAGGAGTTAACTAACATGGATTAAATAAACTCCATAGCGAAGTGGATAAATCAAGTATGCAGCTGCTTCAAAAATATACTGTACAGGCCAGTCGATTAATAAGGAACTGGGTGAAATTAAAGCAGCGTTATTGCAGAATATCTTTATGATTAAAATCTTGTCAGTGTTACAAAAACAGAATGATATTCTGAGCTTGAAGTGCACAATGGAAGAGAGGAGAACATCACAATCTGAAAAGGAAGTAGGATGCAAGTCAATTAAGGGGATAACAGAAGAGGTAATTAGGAAAGAACAGGAAAACAATTCTAGACATTATAAAGAAAAGTAAAGTAGCAAATACATATGAATCACAAATAACTTGTCAAAGTAAAGATAAGAAAAAATAAATGTAAAGAAAGGAAAAAAGATGTGGGGATACAGACAGTATCTCTAGAAAAAAACAAACAACAGAAAGAGACTAGCACAAATATTTTCACCAGCTGATTCAGAGTTAGATTTAGAAAGTTCAATACTGATAAAACAATCAAACAAAAAAGGATAAGGATAATGAGATACCCAAACCTAGGTATGTAAGGTAGGTAAGGTAAACTTTATGTATATGGTGCCAAATCCTAGGGGCTCTGGGCACCTTACAGAAGTCAAAAACAGGCAGGGTAGCAACAACATGTAAACTAAAGCTATAAAGGGTTATACAAATAAAAGCTCAAATGTAAGCATAAATAAACATTAATAAATAATAATTAATACTTAAAGACAGCTGCAATTAATCTTGGAATGCCTCTTTGAAAAGATACATTTTCAGACCCCTCTTGAATGTTTCCACCAAGGAGGCCTCCCTTACAGAGCTGGGAAGTGAGTTCTGGAGTGCCAGGCCAGCCACTTCGAATGCTCAGTTACCTGAGGTTTTCAGTCTGGCCCTCAAAACTGCAAGGATACCTCTGATGGAGGAGTGGAGGAAGTGGACTGGAATGGCAGGTAAAAATGAGTCTCCCTTATTAAAAACTAGAGTTTATAACTTTCTAAAGGGAACACCGAAGAAAGAAATTGTTTGGGAGGACTTAAAAACTGTATACTGATGTAAAGTAGCGCCACACAAAGCTTGTTTGCCTAGTTGTCAAAAATCATGGAAATAGACTACGCATTCTGAAACATGCAAGTGAGATTAAAAAAACTGGGTATTGAATGGACAAGACCATGAAGAAATTCTCTCACCATACTGTTAACTTGGCAGAAAAAGATCAAAATGCTAGAAAAGGAAGACAAAATGGGAATAAAGAGAGCAAAAGAGTTCAGAAATCAATAAAATATCAAGTTTTTGGAACATCCATTGAAAACACAACATGAATTACAAGACTCGATTTTAAAAGAGGATAGAATAAAGGGAAGGCTACAGAGAGGAAAAAGGTAGAATACTAGCTTAATCTTATGCTCAAAGCATGAATCAGAGGAGGAACAAGATATTTCGAGAATTTCATACTGTACACAAATTAATTTAGAACATGGTTATGCTGTAATGACAAAAGAGGATTTATTATATTATTCAGATTCAGAGTCTGAGACCTCAGAAATAGAGTCAGCCTGACTGGCTATTTGGGCCATCTAGCCTCTGTCTACAAAACTGTTAAATTTACTTAGCTGGAACATGGCAGGAATAACAAGTAAAACCAATGACGGAACACGGTTTCAGTTTATAAAACAATCTGATATAATTCTTCTACAAGAAACATGGATAGAAAATGAGTTACAGGTAACGTGTAAATGGAGGTCTGGGACCAGAGCCAGGAATTTTGGCTACCAGTGGTGATATCAATAGGGCCTAGGCTAAAAATGCTTACGCTAAGTGTTTACTGTCCATTGTCTCTAGCAATATAATATAATGATATGCTGTTATCTGAGCTTAGAAACCTTATGGATAAATTGAAGTACTCAAATATTCAATATTCAGTCATCATCATGGGTGATTTTAATATTGGACTATGGGACCAAAACGAGTATGAACATGATTGTGTAGGTGATGAACTCAATCCTTTGTTAGGACTAACCAACAGAATCTCCTTGGATTACAAGATTAGTAAAATGGTGTAAAAAAAAAAAAGTTATTTCAAGCTTTATACCATAACAAACTGTGGTTAATAAAGTGGGAGAACGGCAAAAGATACCCCAGGCACAGTAACATACCTAGCAATTTGAGGTGTTTCAGTACTGGATATGGCAATCACTAAGATAAATATGTTTGAAAAATAGTAGAGTTTGAAGTATTAAAAGAAGCTGTGTCAGATTATTATCCCATTAATTGATCTATGTATATACTGTAGAATGGTTGAAAGTTGGAGTTATGGATAAAAATATGATTGCTGCAAAGAAGACAGATGAGCATCTTGTGGTAATTGCAAAGAAAAAAATCAAATGATATCTTCTAGTACTTGAAAAAATCATTGATTTACAGAATTTAGATATTGGTTTGGTTCTGAAAGAGATATTCATAAGACAGACTGAATAGGATACATTAAAATATTTTCAAAATAGTATAGCATTCTTCCAAATAAACCTGGTCTGTGGTGCAAGAATGCAGACAAAAGTAAGCTCTTTCACAGCAAACATTCATACAAAAGTAAGCTGTTTCATGGCAAAAGCTTCATGGTTTGATAATGAATGTGGCTAGGCTTAAAGGGAATCTTAAACTAGCAAGGAACTCTAGACAAAATAATACAGTGGAATATAAAAACATATTGATGTTAATACATAAGGAGTATAGAACATTGATGGCAGGAGCTGCAGAAAGCTATGGAGAACAAGGACACCAAAAGTTTTGGTCCTTAGTCGCCTTGGGAGAAAGAACTGTGAGCATTGCTGCTTTTGTTCTGGCTAGTAAGTGTGATGATAATTTTAGAAGTCTTTATATAAATAATGAAAATGAACAGTAACATTTTGTAATAAATGTATTCCTGATACAGCTCTTAAAAGAATTCCCAGTGTGGGAAGAGGTGATGCAGAAGCAACTGAAATTATATTATTGAGTAAAAACATAATAAAGCACTGGGGATAGATGGCATCCTGCCAGAACTTTATTAGAGTGACTAAGTGTGGTGGGTAGAAACTTTACATAAGCTGTATTCAAACAGGGTAGCAAAGACAACCTTAATAATTACAGGCCAATATCACTACAATGCCTGTCAGCTAAGATTTTTTCTCAATTCCTCCTAGAAAAAAAATATATGGGTAGAACAGAATCAGGTTTTGTGTAACATGCAATTTGGCTTCAGAGAAAATATTACACACTGGATAATATATTCATATTAGACCACCTAAACAGAAAAATGAAAGCATATAGGAACAAGGACCTATACCATGTGTTTACTGATATTTTAGCACCATTTGATAATGTGGATCAAAGCATCCTATGTGAAATTTTAAATAGTTGGAGCATCAGTAAAAGCATTAATTCAAGGCATTCATACTAGTACCTCAGTGCAGGTTAGATACACTAGCAACAGTAACTTGACTGGCAATATTATAACCTATAAAGGAGTCAAACAGGGTTGCCTGTTGACTCCGCTACTGTTCACTATCTATATACACCAGCTGGTGTTGGACCAGGATGAGATATAAACTCATCCATGCTCCAACTCCAAAAATAAATGGAGAGATGAAAAATATCTTGTTATACTGCATGCTAATAACACAATACTGATTTCAAAAACTGCATGTGGCCTTCAGAAAGCCCTCAATCAAGTTTTAGAAACATTAAATAAACTAAAATTACAACTGAGTATTGAAAAGTCAAAAATATTGGTTCTGGATAGACCACAGAGGTTAAGGTTTAGTTGGTAAGTTAATGGTTCATTATTACAGGAAGTAGAGACTTTTATTTATTTGATGGTCTCTACTGAATCGAAATTAAACTGAACTTCACATCTTGAAAACATGAAACATACAGGAAGACAATCTGTTGTAGCAATAAATATTTTTTTCAAAATAATTCACTAATAATTCAACTAATGCTTCATTAAACATTTATGAAATGATGATTTATTCTAGTTTATTATATGGGGCTAAAATCTGGAGCCTAACTAAAAGTATAACAAGACTGAAACTCATTCAAAATCTATTTTAACAACTTGCTTTAGGTCTGCCACAATTTGTCCCTGGAGAACTATGAGAGCAGAATGTGACATATTATCATTAAAAGCAGTTGCTGAAATTAGAAAAGTATTTTTTTTTATATAGATTGATTGGTAACAATAATGAGTTATCGCATAATTGTTGTTAAAACATTTTTAACATTTCCGAGGATAGCCTAAGTAAATCTTTAAGAACATGGACATGACTTAAGGAAGCAAGGCCCAGATAGTCAAAACTTTTCCCCAGGGCTAAATTAGCACTGCCCAGTGGGCAAACTTAGTCCAGAGCAAAAAGCAAGCTATATTCAATAGGAATAGCCAGGACAAACAGCTTCTGAATATAGCACGGGAATGAGGCTGGGCAAACTGGGATGGGAGTGCAGGGCAAACTTAGCCCTGTAATAAGACAGCTCTGAATATAGTAACCAGGAAGTGCAGACCACAACAGCAACACAGTGCACAGCAATGTGAAGGTAGGTAGAGGTGACCTATGTGGCCAATGTGTGTGCCAGCAAATACATGGACCCAATAGAGCTGCAGGGAGCAGCGCATGTGAAAGTACAGTGTGCAAAACTGTATAATATTCCCCAAACCATTTGTGCAGCACTAACGCATTTGCACGGGTTTAGCACAGAGCTAAGCCATTTACCCGGTGCAAACACGTTTGCCCAGTGCTAAACTTTGCCATATTCAAAAGTGACATGCAAATGTGCCTACTTAGGTAGTCTCTGGGCAAACATCCACATTAGCATCTCATTATGCCCTGATTTGCATGCAGTTTGCCCAGCTTTACTGCAGGGTCCCACAGTGCCACCTGTAGGTCAGCCTGGCAGTGCATGATGATAGCTGCAGGGAACATGTATATAGTACAGCACAGCATATTGCACACCAGGGGACAACACAGCATAGGCACAGGTGGTGGTGGTGCTGCATGCAACTGTTACACTGTAGATCATACTACAGTGCACAACAGACACTACATTAGCAAGGGAGCCAGTAGTGTGAGGGACACAGCAATGCCTATGGTATGTAGGGTAGTGATGACCACTGCACTGTACACAGTGACAGGCCCAATGTGCAGGTGATTTCTGAGAGTGGACAGTACTGTTACATTGTTATGTGATCCACAGATGCTACACCTCTGGCATGGGATGCTCACAGTGACATATACATGGCCAGCTGTGTATGCTATGGCATTTGTACAGTTGTGTGGTATGTGACTGGGGGGGGGCACGTATGATCTGACAGGCACACTGGTGTTGCATTATTCCCAATATTGGCCCATGTGCACTGCATGATGTGTCCCAGCCTTGTGGCCACACCTGGTCTGTGTCTGGCCTGGCCACCTGTACACCTTCCCCTCAACAGCCACAATGCCCACGGTGCTGCATGTGTGTGCTGGCATCTGTTGGTCACCACAGACGTATGGTCTGCAGGTGTGTGCTGTATGGCCACACTACCATGGTGTTCCCTGGGAGTCAGGTCACCCTTACTGCTTGGCATGGCTGGGACTGGTGGCAGCTGTTGACATCTGTGTGGTGCCATCAGTGAGCAGCATGTGTCCTCCGTGTCTGGCTTTTTCTGTGTGTCATATTCATATGTTAGAGTCACACAAAGCCGAGAAATAGCTGTGCAAACAGTGTGCAAAGCCGCAATGTCACTTAAGACCAGCTTTTCCTGGGCAGTAATTTGTGCTGCGCAAAGGGTCGCGCTAAGTCATGCGAAACAACTTTGAGTGGCGCTAGTCACTGAATATAGCATTGCGCCTGTATTCATGTTCAGTTTGCCCCTTGCATATATTATGGTTTTGCCCAGTGCTAATGCAGTTCGCTCGTGCTATTCGGCCTTTAGAATATTGCAGTCCCGCGCTAATCCCACGCTACACCTGTGCAAACAGTTTGCGCCCAGCGCAAAGCTTTGAATATCTGGGCCCAAATGTTTAAATGAAAAGCTATGGTTTACTGTTTATTGCCCAGATTGGTTAGTTGAGGATCTACAAACATAAAAATAAAGTAAAACAAATTATTATAGATATAAGTAGACAATGGGACTTAGAAAGACTTTACAATTCAAGTAATTTCGCCAGGTACAAGATGTTGAAGCAAATACATGGTAGGGAGCTTTATATACTGTAATTGGATGCCAAAATAACTTAAATGTGAAAATGTTAGCCAGCTTGCACTTTGATGTCAGTGCTGGTACACAGATCTACTTTATTAATTGACTACTGTATAAAATAGGGCTTGATTGTAAGAACGGGTGCTCAGGCAAATTGACAACAGGTCATTTATGTTTGAATACTGTTTACTGGCACACGCATGGGAAAATGGCTTACACAGTTTTAGAATTTACAAGGTATTGTTCACTTGAAGAAAAGTTATATTGTGCAATATTAATTATTAGGTCTATGAGCATTTTTATAAGGAACATGTATGCAAATACCTTTTATGTATGCCAATCCACCAAGTAGGCTTTACATTGTCTGTTTAATAAACTTTGAACCTTTGAACTTTTTTTGAACTTCATGGCATGTCACTTTGTTCTTGAGTTTCTTTTTTTCTAAAAATACTACCATGCTGTACCTTATTTACCCCCATGAGTTATTTAAATGTCTCTATCATATTACCCCACTCCCATCTCTCTTCCAGGCTGTACATATGGAGGTTCTTTAGTCCCTCTTGGTAGGGCTTTTGGTGCAGAACCTGCACCATTTTACTAGCCCTCCTCTGGACCACCTCCACTCTGTGTCCTTCTGGAGTTGTGGGACTGGATTATCAGACAGCCCCAAATGTTGAAATCCCCAAGTGCACCAAACATATGGTGCATGAGCTTGCAACATTCTCCCATCTGGTGACTGGGATTTTCTATCCTGTGCACCAATTGCCATAAATGAGTCCAACTTTTTCTGGTCTAGATTGTGGCAACACCAGGTACCCTTTTCACAGAACTTGTGCCAAATATTTGGCACAAGCTGCTATAACTTGGGTAAAGTGCAACAACTGCACCTGATCCTCTAAAATCAGGCACGGCTGCAGCAAAGGTGTTTGGCACACCTGTGCCAAAAACTGGATTTGACACAGGGCTTGATGCAAGCCCTGCACCACCCTTTGGAAATCTGGCCTCCCATGGTCTCCAGAACTGGACACAGTACTCAGGGTGGGATCTTACCAGTGATGTTTACAGGGAGAACAGCACCGCCCTCTTTCTGCTGGTGATACCCCCTCCCTATGCACCCCAGCATTCCACTAGCCCTCCCAATTGCCTTGCAGCACTGCCTTGCCACCCCAAGGTCATCTAATATGATTACCCCCATATCTCATTCCTACTTAGTGGTGGTTAATACCATTTGAACCATTTTGTACTCTGCCCCTGGGTTTCTGTGCCCAAAATTCATTATTTTGCATTTTTATGCATTGAAACCCAGCTGCCATACAATTGACCACTCCTTGAGTTTTCTCAGGTCTCTGTCCATCCTTTTTACCCCTCTGTGGAGTGTCCATCCTATTGCAGGTTTTGGTGTTATCCATAGTGAGGCAGCCCTTCCCTTCCAGATCTTCTGCAATGTCACTTACAATGTAAAGACATTAAAATAGGACCAGTCCCAAAACTGATCCCTGAGGCACCCTGCTGGTTATCCACCCTTCCTTGGAGTGAACTCTGTTTACTACCACTCTCTGTCGCCTATCTTTTAACCAATTTCTTACCCTGTTTAACACCTTTGAACCCACACCTAAACTGCTCAGTCTGCTTCTTCATCTCCTATGTGGAACGGTGGTGTTGAAAGACTTACTGAAATCCAGGTAAGCCATGTCCACTGCTCCACCATGATCTAATTCCTTGGTCACCCAGTCAAAAAATTTGTATCAGATTGATTTGACATGACCCCCAACCCCCGCCATGAATCCATGCTGTCTCAGTTCTTGTAACCCACTAGATTCATGATATTCCACATTCCTATCCTGCAGCAATGGCGTCAGTGCCTTATGTCATCGTGGGTGGCCCCTGGAGGACTATGCATGGGGTGGGGTTCCGTGTGGTCCTAGTGCCTGATTGCTATAATTTGTGTGTAACCTGATGCAAGAGATCCTCTTGAAGATCTACTATTATGATAAGTTCTTACATAACTGTATTTGCTAAAATGTAACTCGTATGCCTGTCACAATGTTCATTGCAACATGTTACCTCTCTGTATGTATTGTTTGGTCAATAGTTGACTTGGAACCTATGTAAAAGAATCTCTGACTCACAGGTATTGTAATCCAAGAACTTATAAGAAATAAATAAATAAAATTATCTCATTAACTTTCCCACCAGCAATGTCAGGCTGACTGGCCTATAATTGCCAGCCTCCTCCTTGCTACTACTTTTGTGAAGTAGGATTACACCTACCAGTTATCTGGGACCACTCCTGTTTCCAGTAAGCTGTCAAATAGGACTGTCAGAGGTGCAACCAGTACCTCCCTAAGCTCCCTCAATATCCTTGGATAACCCCTGTCTGGCCCCATTGCTTTGTTCACTTTCAGATTAGCAAGTCTCTTCAGGGCTCTTTCCTCTGAGAAAAAACTACTGCCCACCTCTCCCTTCCAAAGCTCCTGTTACTTTTTTGTGACCCTTCCCCTTCTCCTTCTTCTGTGAACAATGAACAAAAGTATTGGTTCAGGATGGCTTCCTTCTCCTGGTCCCCACCTACACAGTCTTCTCTTTTCCTTTTTAAGCTTACAGTTCCTCCCCTGTCTCCTTCCTTTTGCTTACATACCTAAACAAAATCTGGCCATCGCAAAAAGGACTGCAATCAATGAATTAGGTGTAAAAATATTGAAAATTTGTTTTAAATATTTTTACACCAAATTTTCAACCTAGCCTTGTTATGACCCTGCCTCATGAAGAAGGGCAGAGAAAATGTTCAGCTCCTGGCATAAAGGTGATTTTGTGCAGGGACTGCGAAATCAACTGTCAGGATGCAAAAACACATTTTGGGCAGGAGTTGAAAAATGACAGCTGTCCCGTTCATGAGGTCCTGTAAAGAAATGGCTATGCTGTAAATCTGGGGTAAAAATATTGAAAATTACCAAAGTTACAAGCCTGCATTTGCAAAATTCAATTTAGGCTCATAACATTATTGTTTTTTAATATTTTTACACCAAATTTTCAACATAGCCTTCTTATGACCCCACCTTATGAACAAGGGCAGAGAAAATGTTCAACTCCTGCCTAAAAGGTAATTTTGTGCAGGGGCCATGAAATCACCTTTTGGTATGTAAAAAAAACATTTTGGCCAGGATTTCAAAAATGACAGCTGTCACATTCATGAGGTGCTGTAAGGATATGGCAATATTGTAAATTTGGGATAAAAATATTGAAAATTACCAAAGTTACGAGCCTGCATTCACAGAATTCAATGTATGCTCATAACTTTATTTTTTTTTTATATTTTTACCCCAAATTTTCAACACAGCAATCTTATGACCCCGCCTCATGACCAAGGGTAGAGAAAAGTTTCAACTCCTGCCCAAAAGGTGATTTCATGCTGGGACCACAAAAATACTTTTCAGGACAGATCTGCCTAATGTCAATGCAATTGTTCATGAGGTGGGGTCCCAAGAAAGGCATGTTGAAAATCTGGGCCAAAAATATGCAAAAATGCCCAAGTTATGTCACTAAGTTCAAAACCCCATTGAAATACATTAAAACTCATACCAGTTTCTTCAGTTCACAGTCTGACTTTGAAGAGTGAATAAATATCAGTAGCCCAGAGAAGATTATGGCATTGGACCCCCTGATGGGTAAGTAAGGGCTTGGGGAGGTGCGGGGTGGTGAGTGCTGAGTGGTAAGGTTGGGTTGGGGTCAGGAATGGTTGCAAAAAACATCGATGGATGTTTTTCTTTTTACAGGTAAAAAAAAAAAACAGGAGGATTACTGATTGTTACACTGGAGGATTGGGCACACCCAGTGTCACTGTTATGTTTTGGGGGGGATGCTGAGAGGGAGGGTCTGTGGGGGGAGGAAAAAACATTAACAAAATGTCACAGCAGAACATGATCATGACACTGAGGGATTAGGCATCCCCAGTGTCACTCTTATGTTTCTGGAAGGGGTGCTGAGAAGGAGGGCCAGGTGGGGGGATATCTCTAATTAAAAAAAACAGCAGTCACCGCAGAACATGGCACAGTCTGCCATGTCCAAGATGGCAGCCACACTCTACTGTGCATGTGCTAGTAGTCGGGCATGTGCAGTAGAGAGCGGTGGCCATCTTGGAAAGAGCAGAGCATGACGTGTTCTGCCGTGACCACCATTTATATATTTTTTTTAATTAGAGAGTTCCCCCCCTCCTGATCCTCGCTCTCAGCACCCACCACCCCACTACCAGAAACATAAAAGTGACACTGGGGGTGCCCAATTCCCCCAGTGTCATGATCAGGATGCCTCCAGTTTCTTTTTTTAAGTAAAAAAATATTGCAGTGTGAGTGGAGTGCTCCACGGACATAGAAGCAACTGTAGTGCAACTCCAAGATGTTGTCCAGTTGGAGGGAATACACTACGTGTTTGTTTGATAGCATGCAATCTGCAGGGCTATGCCCACTGCAGCTCTAAAACATTTTTTGTCCCCTTTTATTACTGCCTGGACTATTCTGTCTTCAGTTTGTGCCTTTGCACCCCTTACTTTTTCCCCTGCTTCCCCCTGTATCCCCAACACACCTCCCTATCCTCCTCCTTCTGTGCCTCCTCATACCTTCTGAATGCTACTCTTTTAGCCTTTACCTCTTCAGCCACCTCTTTTGAGAATCACATCAATCTCTTTTCCTCTTATTTTTGCTCATTTGCTTGATGCAGAGGTTTGTCACCTTCACAATTCCCCTTTTAGCTCTGCCCACTGTTCCTCCCCACCACCCAGGTCATCCTGCATGCCAGGTCATCTGTGAGGCATCCACCCATCTTTATAAAATCTGCACTTCTGAAGTCTAGGACCATCACCCTTGTGTGGTTATCACGAGTGGGTTCACTGACTAGTTGTCTGAGGAGCACCCCCTTCAGGGAGTTCAGGTGTCCCTTATTCTAGTTGAAGCCACTGCTGGGAGGCTCCAATCTACATACAGCAGATTGGAGTCCCCTACCAGCAGCACCTCCCCATTTTCTGCCACCTTGTCAGTGGCTTCCACCAGCACCTTATCTAACTCCTCCCCATGTGCTGGAGATCTGTAGATCACACCGGTGTGAGCAGTGGCTCTGTTCCTCATCTCCAGGGTGAACCACAGTACCTCTGCCCCCCCCAAGTATTCTCTGTATCTCAGTCATTTTTATACTTTCCCTTGCATAAAGCACTAAACATAGAAACATAGAAACAGAATTTGACGGCAGATAAGGACCGCTTGGCCCACCCAGTCTGCCCATGTCCCTACCTAATGGATAAGCTGCAGATCCTAGTTAACCAGCAGCCTACTTCTTTCTACCCCCACCCCCTAGAATTGCCTTATGGCTGTCCCATGCATGCTTGAATTCAGTTACTGTTTTTGACTCCACAACCTCCTCCGGAAGGCCATTCCATGCATCCACAACCCTCTCTGTGAAAAAATACTTCCTTACATTACCTCTGAGCCGCCCCCCCTCTATCTTCGAATTGTGCCCCCTTGTTCTTGCACACCTCTTTTTTTGAAAGATGCTACCCTCTTGGACTTTGTTGATTCCCTTGAGGTAGTTGAAAGTTTCTATCATGTCCCCCCTCCCTCCTTTCCTCAAGGCTATACATATTAAGCTCCTTTAGTCTCTCTTCATATGTCTTCCGGTGCAGACCCTGCACCATTTTAGTGCCCTCCTCTGGACAGCTTCCATCTTGTCTATGTCCTTGCGGAGATTGGGTCTCCAGAACTGCACACAGTACTCCAGATGGGGTCTCACCAGCTGTCTGTACAGAGGGATAACAACTTCCTGTTTTCTACTGGTGATGCCTCTCCCTATGCATCCCAGTATCCCCCCAGCCCTCCTTGCTGCCCTCTCACATTGCTTGCCCACCTTTAAGTCATCTGATATGACTACCCCCAGGTCCCTTTCCATTTTTGTTGTCGTTAGTATCTCACCCACCATTGTGTACTCTTCCCCTGGGTTTTTGTTTCCCAGGTGCTTTACCTTGCACTTCTTAGCATTAAATCTAAGCTGCCATACATTTGACCATTCCTCTAACCTTGACAAGTCCCTTCTCATCCTTTCCACCCACCTTGTGCATCAACTCTGTTGCAGATCTTTGTGTCATCTGCAAGAGACATACTTTTCCTTCAGTCCGTCTGCAATGTCACTTAAAAGACATTGAAGAGGACCCGGTCTAATACTGAACCCTCGGCACCCACTAGTAACCCCCTTTCTTCAGAGCGGACTCCATTTACTATTACCCTCTGTGCCTATTCTCCAGCCAATTCTTTACCCAGGCTATCATCTTGGGACCCACTCCCAGGCTGGCTAACTTGTATATTAATCTTTTGTATGGGACTGAGTCAAATGCCTTGCTAAAGTCTAAGTAGGCCATGTCCACACCCCCTCCCTGATCTACTACTTTGGTCACCCAGTCAAAGAAATCTATCAGATTTGTCTGGCATGACCTTCCCGCTGTGAATCCATGCTGCCTTGGGTCCTGTGCCCTCTGGCCTCTAGGTACTTGACAATTCTTTCCTTCAGAAGTGATTCCATCATTTTACCTATCACTGAGGTTAAACTAACTGGTCTGTAGTTTCCGCTTCTGCCCTGCTCCCACTTTTGTGAAGGGAATCACCTTGGCCCTCCTCCAGTCCTCAGGTACCACCCATCCTCCCATGAATTGTTAAAGAGGGTAGTCAGTGGTGTCACTAGTTCTACCCTTAGTTCTTTTAGAATTCTGGGATGAATCCCATCAGGCCCCATGGCTTTGTCCACCTTCAGTTTTAAGAGTTCTTTCAAGACCCTTTCTTCTGTAAATGGGCTGGTATCAACTTCTGTATCCAGAGTGTTTCTATTGTTTGTTTTAGGAACCTCCCCCTCTTCGTTTGTAAATACTGAGCAAAAATATTTGTTTAGTATCTCTGCCTTTTCACAGTCATCCTCTGCCCCCCCCCCCCTTTATTAAGCCTCACTATCCCTCCCTTGGTCTTCCTTCACTCCCTGATGTACCTATAAAAGGTTTTATCCCCCTTCTTAACTGAGTTGGCTATCTTTTCCTCAGTTTGGGCCTTTGCTGTTCTGACTGCCTTCCCAGCTTCCTTTTGCTTTAACTGATACACTTCTCTGTCCTGTTCCTTCTGTGATTCCTTGTACTTTCTGAATGCTTTCTTTTTCTCTTGAACCTTCACTGCCACCTCCTTTGAGAACCATAGTGGTTTCTTACATCGTTTTGTTTGTTTATTTGCTTCACACAAAGGCTTGTTACCTCTGTGATGGCAGTTTTTATTATTCCCCATTGTTCTTCCACCCCTTCTTCCTGCCCATTTGCTAGTGCATTCCTTAGGCACTCACCCATTTTGGCAAAGTCAGCCCTCCTGAAGTCAAGTACTTTTGCCTTTGTATGGCTTGACTCTATTGCTTCCCACCCAGTCCTTCCTGAACAGAGTATAGCCTGATATGGCCTTGTCCCAGTCATGGTTTTTGGTGCATCATGACTTGGTAATGGCTACAATATCCAAGTCAGCTTCTGCCATGATGGCCACTAGGTCTGGACCCTTATTTCTTTGACTTCTAGCATTTGCACACATTGGCCTTCCAAATTTTGTTAGCACTTTGCTTGTTGCTCACTATTTTCCTTTTTTGCCCTCCCTCCTTCTCCCCTCTCTTTTAGTGCTCCTGTTCCCATCCATCTTAATTTCTGTTGCCCTGTTTCCTTAACTAATTTGCACAAGGGGGATCCTCACCCCTTGGGTTTTCCCTACTTTCTACTTCAGCCTGTGGGGGGTCAATTTCTGCCTCCCCAATTCATTCTTCCACCCTCCTTCATCAAAGTAACATTTAAACTGTCCACAGAGGACTGTGGTTCCCCACCAGGATGGACACAGGCCATCACCCCTGTATAGGCTCTTATCCATCCAGGTGGATCCCAGCCCACAATAAAGCTGAACCTCTCTTCTGTGCACCATTCCTTAATCATGAATTGAAGCTCCTGGTGCAGATATCCCTCTTCTCTACCTTGTCAGAGACAGGCAGTGCCTCAGCAAAAGCAACTGAGTGAGTTAGCTGTCTAAGGTCTCTCTCCAACTCCCTAAACTCCCACTGCACTATCCCAGCACCATCCCTAGCAGTTGGTCCCTAGGTGGCAAATTACATCCAGTCCCCCCTTCCTTCCTATTGCACTTGCGATCTCAAGGATCTGATTTCCAACCCTCCGGGCCATGGCCCCACATAGGCACCTGACCTCCCTCTCCTGCCCTGCTTTTCCCAAATCTATCCCCCTTACAATCGAGCCCCCCACCAGAAGCTACTTTCTCATCCTCTGGGCTCTTCTACCACCCTTTTGGGGTTTCCACTATGGAGAACCCCCACATCCTCCTTTATCACTACAGTGGGTGCCTCCTCCTGGAAGTCCCACCCCCACCAAGGGTGCACAGCAATTCTGTAGTGGTATCAGTTGATGATTTTTTTTTTTAACCAGGAGAGACAAACTAAGCTGATGCTTGTTCACAGGTGCGACCTGGGAGCACAAGGACATTAAGTGACTTGCTCACGGTCACACAGTATGCAAGTGGGGCTGTGAGATTCAAACCCAGGTCTCCAGGTTTGAAGCTCAGAGCCTTAAACCACTGCGCTGTGCTGCATCCTAATGTAATATGTATGTAGAATGTGACTCTGACCTACCACCCTCACTCTTCCAGAGCCCACCATAGCCCTTCCAGATCCCACCATAGACCAGTCATTCCTTGCCCCTGGCATTCTCTGAGTTAACAGTTGCAGACGTGGTAGCACCTGGGTGGGGGAGAAGGTCTCCTACATCCTGGATAATTCAGCCTGGAGTCCAGCGACTAGAGATGCAGTGAATTTAAATTCCGCCGGCGAAGTGAACGCGAAGTGGGCACTTTGTGTTGCAGCAATGCAAAGTGCTCACTCTGCCTTGTCATTACCACTTCGCGTTAAGTCGGAATGGCAATGCAAAGTAAGGCAAAGTCATTGTTTTTAATGGACTTCACGTTCCTCATTATGATTCTAAGTGATCCACTTGGTGTTTCAGATTTGGCAGCCCCCCCCCCACACATTGCATGGCTTACAGTACTGTAAGTCACATGCTCTTTAGCTAGGCAGGAGGAGAGTCAGTCATACAAGCAGACACTTTTACTTTCACCTGTGCAGATGGAGAGAGTAGTGTGTTTTGTGACTGCTGATACTTTGAGATCAGAGTGAGGAGGAGATTTAAACTTTGATTTAGACCCAACAGCTTTTTTAAAAGCTACATTTTTTTGCTTTTTCTGCACTCTTTTTTACTTAATTTGTTCTTTCTGTAAATTTTATTTTTCTTACCTTTATAAGTAGTTAGTTGTTTGTCTGTGTCTGTGTGACTGTGTGTGTGTGTTGTGTGACAGTGTGAGTAGTGATTGCTCGGACTGAGGGAGCTCGGTAGGAGAGATGGACCAGGGTGAGGGAATGTCTGGGGTGGGGACAGCTCTGGGACAACGCGGTAATGGTAAGCACATACCATGCGTATGTGTGGAGGGCATGGGTGCCCATTCCTGTTGGACCACTCAAAACTTGTGAGTGCCCCCCCTGGAAACAGGACCAGCACTGCCTCCTGTTCTGACTCTGAGGCAGTTGAACCACCACCACCACCAAGTCCAGCACCAGGTCCTCTGGAGCAGGATGTGCCTGTTCCCCCAGGCCCAGGTGTAGATCCCATCCCTGTTCAGCACCATGACCAGCCAGCTGCCAGTTCATCTGGCCATCTCCTGCCTGTGCCTGGTCCTTCCCGCACCTCCGATGTTTGGCTGTTTTTTGACTGTGTCAGAGGTGACAGCAATGTAGTCAAGTGCTGCCTATGCAACGTGGAGGTATGCCGTGGCCCCCAGGGGACTCGCCTGGGGACTGGGGGCCAGCACACCCATATGCTCAATCACCAGCCATTGGAGTGGCAGGCTGCCACAGAACAGACCATGCCTGCACCTGCTGGCTGTTCTGTGGCAGAGGGTGCAGCTGTGCATTGCAGTATCCCTAAGAACAGGAGGGCCACAGCAGCACCTGCTGCTCCACCAGCACCCCAACCCCCCCACCACCACCTGCAGGTCAGCCTGTAGAATGTGTGGACCCCAGAGAACTGCGTGTAACACAGGCTGACTTGGCAGTTCTCTGGAGTGCTGTCGATGAGAACGAGAAGGTGAGTGCTGTGGAGCAGTGGCTGGATCACATAGAGAGACATCAGTTGCAAATTATGTTCATGTTGGAAATGCTGCTGGATCAATATGGGATCCCACATTAGTTTTTTTTTTTCCTCACACCATGTGCCCCCCTACACCTTCCTTGCTGTTTTATAAAATGTATTCCTCCACCATCCCCGACCCTTGTTTGTAATTGTGCCCATTTTTTGTTGTCTTCCGCATGCGTGACACTTTGTACTCTGAGCAGTGCAAGTATACTGTGCTAAACTGCATGTGTGCAGTCGGTCTTCTTTCCAGTCTGTGTATGTACTGCAGACACTGTCCAACTCCCTGACTTAAAAACAAACATTAATGAGTACAATGGTGGGGTGGTGAAGCATGGATAGATACTACAAAACAGGCTTACAATACATCCAAGTAACTATTAAAAAAAATGTATGTGATTCGTGACATGTTCGTGAATCGTGATTTGTGACTGCATTTGTGACCATGATAATGAAGAGCATGATTCGGTGTCGATGGTGTGAGATGACCAGTATGAAACTGTATTGGGAACATGAATGCCTATGGCTGTACTTCCCCGATGAGCTGTAGCTTAAAACTCCCAGACTTAAAAACACGTATCAGTGAGTACAATGGTGGGGTGGTGAAGCCTGGAGAGATACTACAAAACAGGCTTACAATACATCCAAGTAACTAGAAAAAAAATTAATGTTGTGATTCTTAACATGAATGATCATGAATCATGATCTGTGACTGCATTTGTGACCGTGATGATGAAGAACGTGATTTGTATCATGAGTGACTCATGATGATGGTCCTGACTTAAAAACGCATATTAATGAGTACAATGTTCATGCAGAATTAAGCAACACACCTGTCCAGTACTCTGAAGGCAAGCCAAAGAAACAACTGTGATTTAAGTTACAGATGGAGATTGGGCCCTAAAGAGATGCAAATGCACAGACAGATTAAGATTGCGCTGTGCACTGAAGAGATGCAGACACAAAGGCACAACACCTAACCAGTGGTCACCATCAGAAATTAAAATCTGGAAAAGAATACCTTTGCCGGTTGGGGCGGACTGCGGGGGGGGGGCAGTGTACTGCACTGCTGCAGTAACAGTCACTAGTACTAGTACCAGTAAAGATGCCACAAGGAAGTATAAAAATCACACAGCTGCAGTGGATAGCAGCTTCACATTGCTGAAATTATGTGGCACAATAAAAGGTGTCTGATTTGATGACATGTGTCACATACATACTCACAAATACACTAAGTAATGCATAGCAAATTGAAAAGTTCAGTAATATAACCACATATTTTAAACAAACTAAAATTATGCTCTGCTGCACCACAACAATCAGCACAAAATATTAAAAATATTACTGTGTGTACATTAACACAGTTATATAAGAAAAATATCACCAAAACAGAAAGCACTGTATTTTTCTCCAAGTTAATCTACCTACACCACAGATATACCCCTCCCACAAAGCACAATTCCACTGTCTCTCATACACAGTCTGAATGTTGTACATTAACATTCAAAATCCATAAACAAACAGTAAATGCTCAATGATATGAGCACAGGAGGGTTTACTATAATCAATGAACTAAAGTTTCATCAAAACAAAATTACTCAAAAAGGCTTTTTAACAGCTTTTAGAAGGTTTGAATCACAGAGAGCTCTCAGAGCAGATTGTCTCCTACAGTTTCCTACACACACTACCCCAAACTGAGGCTGTGTAGAACAATCTAGAGCCCATGTGACCTGAAATACCATGAATCACTGCAAAATTCACCTTTTGAGCTTAAAAACAAGGCGAAGTGAGGCAAAGTACATTGTTTTCAATGTACTTAAGCATAAATTAGTGGAGTAGTGGTTTGGGAAGGCAGAGTAGCATGAAGTCATTGTTTTCAATGGACTTCGTGTTACCCATTATAACGTGAAGTACTACGCTTTGCGTTGCGGAGCACTCCGCAAATTCGCCTTCACTCTGTGAATCACTTCACTGAGCGAATTGGGGCCACTTTGCCCATCACTACCAACAACCTTCTCTTTTACCTAGAGAGGTGTGTACAGATGGGGCAGCACCACAGTCTCAAGAAGGTCTCTTTGAAAACCACCACAGCACAGCCACTGCACTGCACTACTCTCTGCATTCCCAAGTCCTACTCTCCCTGTGTTAACTGGAAATACTTATGTATCCTTACCCCTGTTAGGGTGTTCCTAGTTTTTCCCCTTTTGTTTTTTGTTATGCCCTTTTGTACACCTACCCTGGATAGATGTACAGAGATAAATTTAATTTAACATCACATACTCTTTCATACCACAAAACACATGAACTACTACATTTCTGTTAATTGCTTAGTCATTTCTCTAACTCACCACTGGTGAGATACTAAAACATGGAATGGCTATTTTCGGAACTCATGTGCCCTCATAAATTATAGAGATTTGCCAACTGAAATTAATTTACATCAGAGGAAGGGAAGGAGACTGAGAAGTCTCACAATTTCTCACCAGTTTTCTAAGGATAGCAACTGTCATGAAGGAAACAATCAGAGGACAGAGGAAATACCCAGTGGAAGCCAGTTTAGAAACAACAACAGGAAAGCAGAATGTTCAGGACAGTCATGAAGGAAGTCTGGCCTTGTGCTAGGCTAAGATAAGCTTAGTAAGAGGGGCCTGGAGGGGGAGAGATACCTTGCAGCATAACATCAATCAGTACACTTCCTGTACAGTTATTGCACTGAATGAAATGAAGAATAACATGCGATTGCCTACATGATCAGTGTATAACAAAACAGCTCCTTACCAAACTATATTGTACATGCCCCTACCTTTGCGACCTTTAAAAAAACATCTAGATGAATTCCTGATAAGAATGTACACAGACAGTAAACCCAGTATGAGTGGGAGACAATTTAATGGGCTGCCAGCCTACTGTGTCTTCAAAAACCAAGTAATATCAAGTAAAACAAGATCGACAATTAAAACAGGCAAAACATCTAATAATTCATGAAGTGCACAGTGCTTCCCCTGTTATCTCTTGGGTTCATGAGCTACAGGACTGCTACCCAGCATTGATCCGACTGAATGTTTTGGAGATTGTGTTTTGAAGACCCAATGTTTTAAAACTCTTTTCAGTGAAAGTGTGAGAACTCATTGCACAAAATGACAAAGTATTATATTAATTCATTGCGAAAAAATATGGTAAATCTTGAGTTAGGATTCACTATTAAAATGACAAAAGTAAGGAAATGTGATGGTAGGGTTATTTTTGAACTCCACATTTGCCCCTCCTTACAGCACTCAGAGCACAGGCATTACACTGCCTGGCAATCAGGGTGCCTCCCCTCCTCATGGTCTGCCCACCCCCGGAATAGGAATTTATCAGTACGGGGGTGGGGGGCACAGCCCCCCACAAGGGAGATGCAGAGGATGCAGCCCCCCCACAAGAAACCTGATCAGTGACATTGCTGATTGGCACCCTAATTGCCAGGCACCGAATCACGGGTGTGTTCTGATGGTGGAACCCTTTTACCCACCCCTCATATAGGGGCAGCTCCAAGGGGGGGGGAGCTTGGAGGGCTGAAACCTTACCTAAAATGTAATTTTTCATTAAATGAGTCAATTTTTCATGACCAAGAAAGATTTTTTAATTGGACTAAGGCCCTCTACTCTTTAGGTCTAGAGCCTCTCCCCTGCCCCTTCCCATCATCGTAGTAAGCCCCACCAAATTGAATGCCAAAGGACAATCCTGGTTTCAAATGAGTGTCCTAATATTGTAGTATGAGGAATATAGTTACATCCCATGATGAACACTGCACGTGTATGTTGTGAGACACAAGGCTGCAGGATAGCGTGCTGGGTAAGTATGCGTACATGCCATTCGTGAAGCAGCTACATCATCACACTCACTGCACTTGATCTGTAACATCAAAGTGGCCAAAGCTGCATCATCGCACTTACTAGCCCAGACCTGCAGCAAAATAGTAAAGCCCCTACATCATAAACATTGCATTAGACTAGTAGCAAGCTTTGTGAGTGGACCACAGCTGCATTATCACACGTGCTCCAGATCTGTAGTGGACTTCATGAGTGGCCTGCATTCCACTCACAAAGTAGTTGTATCATCACACATATTGACCCAGACCTGAATCCTCTGGCTGTCTGTCTCGCAACTGCAAGTGCAGTGTCCACCACGGAGTGCAACTGTATTTCTTATACTATGATACTTATTTATGACGTTAAAACATTTGTTTGAAACCTAGAGTGTGCTCTGGCATTTATTTGATATGGGTTCACTGGTGTGGCAAATGGGGTGTGCAGGGTTAAGATTTTAAAAACCCTAACATCACATTTCCTTTTTTTATTGCCACTTTAAAAACAAACCCTTACTTGTGCATTAATGTAGTTGTCTGCAATGAATGTTGTTCCTTTTTGAGATGGCTTATTTATTTCAGTTTTTGTTAACCTGGTAGGTTCACTAGGCTGTGGAGATATTTTCAGGAATTACCCCGGATACATTAGAGCCAGGAACGACCCAGGATTGCCATATTGCCCAGTGGGCAATGCACAAAGCAGTTGTAGCTGGATCATCATACACATTACTCCAGACCTGTAGTGATATTCATGAGAAACACACATCATCACACACAAATATAGAAGCATAGACTTGCACATAAGGACCGCTTGGCCTTCCTAGTCTACCCATTTTTCTCTGCATATAGTATCTCTGCAGATCCCACTTGATGTCCAGCCCAATCACCCACATCCAATTTCCTGTCCCTTATCTTCGGTTATGGATAACCCATGCATTCTTGACCACTGTTTTCACCCCCACCACCTGTGCTGCAAGACTGTTACAGGAAAGTACTACTTTCTGTGACAAGGTACTTCCTCATATCTATCCTGAGTTTGCCCCCTCTGACTTCTTATCATGCACCTTTTTGTCCCTGAGCACCTTTCTTCTGAAAAATACCTCTTAAACCTTATTTACCCTAGCAAGGTATTTAAAAGTCTTCATCATATCCCCCATATCCCTCCTCTCTTCCAGTGTATACATATTTTTGTCCTCATGTTCTTCCTTGTAGGGCTTCTGATGCAGACCATGCACCATTTTAGTTGCCCTCCCTGGGACTGCCTACACACTATATCCTTTTGGAGAGGTCTCCAGGACTGGACACAGTACTCTACGTGCGGTCCTATTAGCAATCTATAGAGAGGCAACACCACCTCTCTATTTTTGCTGGTGATACCCCTCCATATGTACCCCAGTATCTTACTGGCCCTCCTAACTGCCCTGTTGCACTGCCTGGGATTCTTTAGGTCATCTGATAAGATTACCCCCAGGTCTTCTTCCTACATTGGTGTTCGTCAGTACCACTCCTCACATTTTATACTCTGCTCCTGGGTATCTGTGCCCTAAGTATATTACTTTGCACATTTTCATAATGAAACCCAGCTACCATACCCTTGACCACTCCTCAAGTTTTCTCAGGTCTCTGCTCATGCTTTCCACCCTTCCACTGGAATGTCCAACCTATTGCAGATCTTGGTGTCATCCACAAGCAGGTAGACCTTCCCTTCCAGCTCCTCTGCAATGTCACTTACAAAGATATTAAAGAGGACCAGTCCCAGCACTGATCCCTGAGGCCCCCCTGCTGGTCACCTCCCTTTCACGGAATGAACTTCATTTACCACCACCCATTACACTAGACCTGTAGCAGTCTTTGTGAGATGCTCACATCATCACAAACATTACACAAGACCTGTAGCAAATTCTGTGAGATGCACACATCATCACACACATTACACAAGGTCTGCAGCAGTTTTTGTGAGATGCTCACATCATCAAACACATTACACAAGACCGGTAACAGTTTTTTTGAGATGCATGCATCATCACACACATCACACAAAACCTGTAGCAGTTTTTGTGAGATGCTCACATCATCACACACATTTCACAAAACCTGTAGCGTTTTTGTGAGATGCACGCATTATCACCCACACTACACAAGACCTGTAGCAGTTTTTGCGAGATGCAAACATCATCACACACATTACACAAGACCTGCAGCAGTTTCTGTGAGATGCACACATCATCACACTCATTACACCAGACCTGTAGCAGTTTTTGTGAGATGCTCGCATCATCACACACATTACACAAGACGATAACAGTTTTTTTGAGATGCATGCATCATCACACACATCACACAAAACCTGTAGCAGTTTTTGTGAGATGCTCACATCATCACACACATTTCACAAAACCTGTAGCAGTTTTTGTGAGATGCTCACATCGTCACACACATTACACAAGACCTGTAACAGTTTTTATGAGATGCTCCCATCATCACACACATTACATAAGATCTGCAACAGTTTTTGTGAGATGCACGCATCATCACACACATTGCAGCAGACCTGTAGCAGTTTTTGTGAGATGCTCACATCATCACACACATTACACCAGACCTGTAGCGGTCTTCCCGAGAAGCATGCCTCATCACACGCATTGCAACTGACCTGTAGTGGTCATCATGAAAAGCATGCATCATCAGACACATTGCAACAGACCTGTAGCAGAGTTTATGAGAAGCACACATCATCACACACATTGCACTAGACCTGTAGCAGACTTTGTGAGAAGAATGCATCATCACACACATTACACCAGAGCTGTAGTGGTCTTTATGAGAAGCACGGATCATTACACAAATTACACCAGAACTGTAGCAGACTTTGTGAGAACACACATCATTACACACATAAAACCAGACTGGTTGTGGTCCTCATAAGAAGTACACATCATCACACATATTAAATCAGACCTGTAGTAGTTTTTTTGAGAAGCACTCATCATCACATGCATCACACCAGACCTGTAGCAGTTTTTATGAGAAGCATGCATCATCATGCACATTGCACCAGACCTGTAGCAGTCTTTGAGAGAAGCACACATCATCACATACATTGCACCAGACCTGTAGCTGACTTTGTACAAGGCCATACTAAGCAGGTTTTTGTTTTGAGATTGTGTCACAAAAGTAGACATTGTAGTAGTAGCAGTAGTCTTTATTTTTAACTGGCGCCCTTCCACAGAGGCTCAGGGTATCATTACAACATAGTATAGTAGGGTCAATATAACAAATTAATAAAAAAATAAATAAAACGTCATATATAGCTACAATAAAATATCATAAAAAACCCTAATAAGTCAATAAACAAACAGCTATTTATTTATTAACTTCTGAAATGCTTTTTGGAATTTTTTTCAATACTGTGGAATTCAGAAAAACATTTTTATATGAACCACAGAATAATATTCCGCAATTTACATAATCCTTAGAATAATATTCCATAGGTTATGGAACATAAATCTATGTTTTACCTAAATTGCGAAATATGATTCTGCAATTAACCTTCCACTTTATGAATTTTGGAATTCCACTTCCAATGGGATTCAGCACAATTAGCAGTAGCAGTAGTAGTAATATTTTATTTTATATTGTGTCCTTTCCCAGGGGCTCACAGCGCCTTACAACATGGACACAGAACAATAAATAATAAAATTCAATTCAAAGTGATAGAAATAAACACTGTCTCTATATTTAAATACATTATTTAATTCAGCAACAAATGGCATCAACAGATGTAGAAAGAGAAGCCCTATGAATTAGCAAAGGCCTCATAACATAGAAAGGTCTTAAGACCCCTCTTGAAGGCTTTGACTAAAGAAGGGGCTCCCTCAAAGGTCTTGGTAGTGAGTACTATATGGCAAGGCCGACTACTTCAAATGCCCCTTCCCAAGATGATTTTAGACTTGCCCTGGGAACTACAAGGAGGCCCACCTCAGTGGAGTGGAGGTGGCAGGAAGGCTCAGATGGGAGCTTTGAAGGCTGACGTGGACTGTAGAATAAGCAGGGCAGGGGAGAGAGACAGAGAGAGACAGATGAGGGATGCCCAGGGGAGAGAAGTCAACAGGCAGGGGAGGGGTTTAGAGGGGATCACTCAGATTCTCTGGGTTCCTCTACCTCAAGAGGGCTGGAAAGCTCAGAGTGGGAAAATGGCAAGTGGAAAGGGGAAGGGGAAGGACCGCAAGAGGTGCAATAGGAGAGGAAGAATTCAAAGGGGTGCCCTTAAGGAATAGATTTCACCCACTGCCTGTAAGTGAGGAAATGGGAAATAGGAGGTTGGGATACAGGTTGGGTACAGGCAACAGGGGAAGGAGGAGGACAGGAGAAGTGGGTAGGATAGTAGAAAGTTGTCATGGAGGGTGGAGAAGAAAGAACATAGAGAATGAAGTAAAAGGGGGAGGGAGGGGGTAAGGTGTCAGGAGAAGGGGAGAAGGGGAGAAGGAGAGAGTATCTGTGGGTGACAAGAAAGGAAAGATCAGGTATGGGGGGAGAAGACCCATAGAGGGGCGAGTAGGGGCTGCAGAGGGCTTGGGGAATATAAGGGTGGGGTGGTGCTCATGATGGAGAGGGGCAGATAGGTTGAGAAGTAGCTCATAAGGCAGTCAGAGAAGAAAAAGAGGGAGTAAGGAACTTGGGGGGGCAGAAGGATGGTAATCCTTGGGATTCCATAATTAAGGGTATTCAGTGAGAAAAAAGGGGTGGTGGACACACAAATATAGTGAGAAAGCTCATTTGCATGCCAGGAATAATGGCATAGAGGGTGAGCCCAAACATTGGAGAGTTGGTGAGAGGATTTTTGGGGAACTACACATTGATGTACACCTAGGTACCAAAGATCTATCAAGGGAAGAGGTGGGGGTAGTACAGGAAAGATTCAGAGTGGTGCAGAAGATCTGCAGAGAGGTAGCCAGATCACTTGCATTCTTGGAGGTGTTGCCACTACTGAGAGCCAGCACAGTCAGGAATAAAAGGATAGAGGAGTTCAATGACTTGCTGAGGGAGTGGCGCAGGGATGAAAGGTATGGGTGTATTGGGGGCTGGGGGAGACCTGGTCAGATAAAACATTTTTTGCATCAGACAGACTGCACCTCAGTAGAGGGAGGTTGAGAGTGTTCAGGAACAACTAGGAGTACATAAACCAAATTTAAACTACTTGGGGGGGGGAGTGGCCCAAGTCTCTGAGATGAAGAGGTCATCAGATCTCCCCCATACCACTAGAGGAGGAGGAGTGCAAGGTAGAGGAAGAGAGGGAGCAAGGGGATTAGCAGCAGGGGGGTATAGGTAAAGAGAACTAATGGGAAAGTAGATGAGTGGGAAGGGAAGGGAAAGGAAGGGAAGGAGGCTCAGACTCTAGGTGGAAGGTGATGTTCCTGAATGCACCAAGTCTTGGAAACAAGCCAAATGACCTGCAGACATTGTTGGTGTACAGGGGAGTGGACTTTGTAGCAGTCATAAAGACATGGGACACACCTAACCATGTCTGGGACATCTTGAGCCATGGGTGTAAATTGTACTGGAGGGACAGAGAGGTAGGAAAAGATGGAGGGTAGCAGTTTATATCAGGGAGGGTATAACTTGTACGAGGGAGAAACTGGAAGAGGGGAATGCAGAAGCAATGTGGATTCAATTATTGTCAAGTAGAGAGAGAAAGATGAGGTTGTGGATGGTTTACAGACCGCCCAACCAGGAAGAGGAAAGAGATGGGGAATTGAACTGACAGATATAGACTGCTGCAGGAAGGGAGAGGTGGTAATAGTGGGAGATTTCAACCTGCACAAGATTGATTGAAGGGTACCAGCCATGGCCTGTGCCAGCAGTCAAGTGCTCCTAGATGTGCTGCAAAGTGGCTTCCTGACACAGGGCATCACAGAACCTCCAACAGAGGGGGCAATCCTTGATCTGGTGCTGACAAATGGGGACCATGTCTAGGATATAAAGGACAAGGTGTTCTTAGGTGGAAGTGACCATCACACTTATCCAGTTGGATATGGGCAAGGAAAAGGCCCCCACTAAGACTTAAATCCTGGATATTGGAACAGTGGACTTTAGAAAGATAGGTGAGCTGCTAAGGAGTCACTTGGCAAGCATCACAGTAGATATGTGGGTGGACCAAAGGTGGTTTATCATCAAGGAGGGAATACTGGTAGCCATAAGGGAGTGCATTAGGCTCAATGGGAAAAACTCAAGGATCAAAGCACCTAGCTGGTTTAGTACAGAGCTTGCCCAGGCAGTAAGGAGTAGCGGTCAGCCTACAAGAGGTTCAGGAGGACATAGAGGGGGGAAGATAGGGAGGCCTGCCAGAAGATGGCTAGTGTAGTATGTAGGGTAGTCCAGCAGGCTAAAGCTCAGAAGGAACTACAGTACAGCTAACTGAGAGAATTAAAAAGAAAGAAAAGGTTTTTCTTTGTTATACCAGTGATAAAAGGGACAAGAAAGATGGGATTGTTAGGCTCAGGAAAGAGAACAGGTGGGTAAAGAAAAATGAGGACAATGCAAAAGAACTGAACTAGTTCTTCTGTTTGGTCCTCCACAAGGAGAGAGACAGACAGGTGCCATTAGGGGGAAGGGAAGGAAAGGAGATGTAGGATGGTGCACGAATGTTTGATATAGGTGGATAGGGTGAGAAATGGGCTACTAACATTAAAGGCAGATAAATCCAGAGGCCCAGATCGTATCCACACAAGGGTGCTGAGTGATCCAGTGGAGGAGCTTGCTGGTTCCTAGGCTGACATGTTCAACAGTTAGCTGAAGTCAGGTGTAGTACTGTAGGACTGGAGAATGGCACATGTAGTGCCCCTCCATAAGAGCAGGCCCAAGGGTGACTCAGGGAACTACAGACCAGTCAGTCTGACCTCAATCACATGCAAACTCATTAAGACCATAATTCAGGAAAGGTTAGTAGAGTATCTGAAAGAGAATGGCATCCAGGATGAGCAGCAGCATGGATTTATGGGAGGGAGATCATGTCAAGCAAATCTGATTGACTTCTTTGACTGGGTGACTAAAACAGTGGACAGATGCCAAGTGGTGGACATCCTTTACCTGGACTTCAGCAAGGTCTGTGACTCTGTACCTCACAAGAAGTTGATCAGAAAGTTGGCAGATAGGGGGTGGGTGAGAAGTTTACCCGGTGGGTGGAACTGACTAAGGGCAGGACCCTATCATGTAGGTGGAGGGGAGCGCTCCAGCACAAGGGAGGTCACAAGTAGGTATCAACAGGGCTCGGTGCTCAGGTAAGTACTTTTCAATGTCTTCATCAATGATACTGGGGATGGCATTTAGGGCAAAATGTGCCTATTTGCAGATAACACCAAGCTCTATGGAAGGGTGGACACAGTAGAAGGGGTACAAGACCTAAGGAAAGATCTGGAAAAGCTAGAGAGGTGGCCAGGAATTTGACAACTTGGTTTCAATGCAAAGGAATGCAAGGTTATGCACACTGGAACCATGAAACTGAGGACTAAGTACAGCCAGGGTGGGGTCTTGTTATCTGCAACTGAGGAGGAGAAGAACCTGGGGGTGATGATCACTAGTGACCAGAAGCACTCCATGCTATGCAGAAAAACAACAAAAGGTAAATGAAATCTTGGGCTACATTGCCAAGGGATCAGTAGTACATAGGAGGAAGTAATACTGCCCTTGTACATGTCATTGATGAGGCTACATCTGGAGTACAGAGTACAATACTGGTGCCCAAACCTTAAAAAGGACATAAACCTGATGGAGAAAGTCCAAAGGAGGGCAACTAAGATGATCATGGGCCAGCAGGGTAGGACATATACGGAGAGTTTGGAGGCTGTGGTAAATGGAGTTCAATCCAAGGAGAATGAAGTAACCAGAGGGGTGCCACAGGGTTCAGTGCTGGGGCCTGTCCTCTTCAATGTCTTGATAACTGACATTGAGGAGGGGCTAGAAGGAAAGGTATACCTCTTTGCAGATGACAATAAGATTTGCAATAGGGTTGACACTCCAGGGGTGTGTATGGAAAAAATGAGAAGGGACCTAGGCCAGTTGGAGGAGTGGTCAAGAGTGTGTCAGCTTAGATTCAATGCAAAGACGTGTAAAATCATGCACTTGGGAAACAAAAACCCAGGAGAGGAAGACACGATGGAAGGGGGGAGGTACTGCTGACAACCAAACAAGAAAGGGACCTGGGAGTAGTCATAACAGATGACCTAAAGGTAGCCAAGCAATGTGAGAAGGCAGTGGGGAAAATCAGAAGGATGCTGGCATGCATAGGGAGAGGTATCACCAGTAGAAGACAGAAGGTGGTGATGCCACTGTACAGACAATTGGTGAGACCTCATCTGGAGTATTGTGTTCTGTTCTGGAGACCACATAAGAGGCAGTCCAGAGGAGGTCAACAGAAATGGTGCTGGGACTATACCACAAAACCTATGAGAAGAGACATCGATATGTATACCCTGGAGGAAAGGAGAGAGAGAGGGGGATATGACAGAGACATTCAAATACCTCAAGGGGATAAACAAAGTTTAGGAGGGCAGAATCCATCAAAATAAGAGATGTGCAAGAACAAGGGGTCACAATATGAGGCTAGAGGCACGGGGTCAAAATGTTGCAAACAACACTGCACATGTCACGACTGCACAGCAGGAATCAGTGTGCCATAACACCCAAAATGTCTTCTTTCGTTTTACGGGGAGCTTTGCCCCACACCCCGAACACCCCCTGGAACTTTTATAACCAACTCCGAGGGTCTGTGGACACTGAGGCAAGAAAAAATATAAAATTAAGAGATTCCCTAGCAGGGAATCAAACCGCGATCCCCCCAACCCATGCACTGCAGGGACAGGTGCTCTAGTCACTCCACCATGGGAGCAGCTTGACTGAGCATCTGACTGGAAGTGGCTTATCCACTCCCTCTTCCATGGTGAGTGACAGGGGGTAGTGATACTATCGCATCGCTGATATTCCCCTGTCACTGTAATCCCCTACATGCTACCCAAAATGCAATCTTGCTATGTGCGGGTTAGTGTGCATGATTATGACCCGGTACTGAGGCTGGGGGGGGGGAGACTCAGGGGCAATGTGAAGAAGTATTTTTTTCACAGAAAGGGTGGTGGATGCATAGAACAGCCTCCCTGAGGGGTCATGGGGCAAAAACGATAGGTGAATTCAAGAATGCTTCAGACAGGCAGAAGACAACCATAGTGGCAGGAAAGAGAAGGTAAGCTGCAGATCAAATAGGATCTGGAGTTTATGCAGTAAGTAGGAAAATGGGCAGACTGGGTGGGCCAAGTGGTCCTCATCTGCCTTCAATTTTTTGTTTCTATGGAGGCCTAAAAATGTGCTCCCTGGAGGAGAGGAGGTGGAGGGGCATGATTAAGACTTTCAAGTATTTGATGGCCCGCAGAGGCAGGGGCAGGTCATCTACCTGCGACGCTGGTGACCCAGGTTTGGGAATGGACCCAGGTCATCATAGGGCCAGCAGGGGGAGAAGGATTGAGCATCCAATGACTGCTCTCCTTTTCCAGGGCGGAGGGGGGTAGAGTGATCCGCGCAATACGGACTCCTAGCGGAGGCTGGGTGTACCAATTGCGCCGAAGCCCAGTAGCCTGGGGGGGTGGGGTAGACATTGGATGTCATTGCACTTCCCTGCCCTTGCACGTCAGGGAAAATCGCTGCTGCTGGCCGCCCTAGATGAAGCCCGTCTTAGCTTCAATTGGCTTTCAGGCCGGCCCTCCGACCTATCCCGTCATCTGCAGCACTGCGGGGGTATGGTGCCACAACCCCACACTGGGGAGTAAGCCAGGGGTATCAGAGGGTCACGGCCAATCTAGAAGTGGAAGCCAGAGATCCGTGACTGGGCCGAGGTACCAGGTGGCTGGCGGCAGGGTGAATGAAGTATAATAAATTAAAAAAAAAAGACTTTCAAGTATTTGAAAGGAATACATGGGGTGTAGAAGGAGGATTTTGTCAAGCTCAGAGGGAATCTCAACTTGAGGGAAGACAGTCTTACATTGGAAGGGGGTTTAGAAAAGAGACTAGAAGGCACTTCTTCTCAGAGAGGGTGGTGGCAGGTTGGAATGGGCTTCCTGAGGAGGTGGTTTAGTTGAAAACAGTAGACAGCTTCAAGAGAGACTGGGATATAGTTAGTGGGGATTAAGGATCAAGATGGGGACAGACAGAGGGGAAGGGCTGATTGGGAAGAGGGGTCAGGGTCAGTAGCTGACATTGAGGAGTCTGCATTGCGAGCAGACTTGATAGATGTAATGGCCTTATTCAGCTGGCTTTTGTTCACAAGATCTTTAAGGAGTCCTGTTCTGCTAGGCATCCAGGGCCCAATCCTCATAGGGCCTTATGGATCAGTAAATTGACCTTGAAGGTGATACACCACTTTAGCAACAGCCACTGCAGCTCACACAGGACCAGGGTCTCATAGCCAGACAAAGGATGGCTTGTAAGCAACCTGGCCACTGCGTTCTGCACTAGCTGTATGCATCTCAGGATGCCTCCATTGACCCTGAGGTAAAAGTCATTATAATAATCAAGTCTGGACATCAAAAATGCATGTACTAGCGATGGCAGGTCTTTGGGAAGACAAGTGACTTAATCCAGGTGATGTTCCTGAGATGGTATAAGCCACTTTGTACTACTGCTGGCACCTGAGCCTTGAATGTCAGCCTCTTGTCCAGAATGACCACCAGATTTTTCTTCTTTGTGAAGGCCACCAGCCTAGATAATCTGAGCATCAGCTCTGTCACCTCCTTAACTGTCACCACACCCCTCCTCTGACCCAGATCAGTCACCACTACCTCTGTCTTGTCCATGTTAAGTCTCAGCTCAATGTCATCCATTCCTGAAACTCAGCAAGACACAAATTAAGTACCTCGACTGCATCAGGTGTCCCAGGTAAAAATGACAGATACAGCTGAGCACCATCTGTAGTGAAAACCCAGCCTATAATGTCTATTGATCTTTCCCACTATAAACAACATGTGAATGACACCTAACCCCTGGGGTACACCAATGAGCAGGGGTTTTGGAAGTGAAAAGGAACTCCACATCACTACCATTTGCATCCTATCCCTGAGATAGGACTCAAACCAGAAGATGACAGTGCCAACAAGCCCACAGTGCTCTCTTAGCTGATCAACAACAGCCCATGGTCAACAGTGTCAAATGCTGACGAGAGATCTAGGGAGACAAGAAGGCACCCTTCTGCTCTATCCCTTGCCCTGAGGAGAATATTTTGCTCCCTGACCAACGCAGTCTTAGTAGTGTGCCTGGACCTAAATCTGGAGTGGAGGGGCTCATAAATGTTATAGGCTATAAAGTGGGTCTGAAGCTACAGTATCACAATCTTCTCAATAACCTTACCCAAAAAATAAGAGAACTGAGACAGAGCTACAGTATTACAATCTTCTCAGGAACCTTACCCAAAAAGAAGAGGTTACAGACAGGTTTATAATTTACTAGGCACTCCAGTTCCAAAGAAGGTTTCTTCAGAAGGAGCCTCACCAGTGCATCTTTCAATGCACTGGGAAAGAACCCGAGAGGGAACACCAGACAATCAAAGTGAACACCAAACTGTAACTCTGCACAGCTCATTATGAGACATGTTGGGCCTGGATTCAATCCACAGAAGGTGGGCCTCAGCTTTGAATCACCCCACAGACTTCTTCCACCATCACTTAGTTAGACTCTCTTAGGAGAGAGGAGTGGGAATGTGCAATGCAAGCTCGACAATGCTGGGCCATGATAACCTAGTTGGTGGGATCCCAGACCATATAGAAGGCACCCTGTCTGAGAAGAACCAAGAAAATGCTTTGCATTTAGTGGATGAACCTGCTCTCACTAGTTGTGGACAGGTAAGAAGAATTAACTTGTTTACAGTCCAGAATAGGTAAGCAGGCCAATTCCTTTATTGAAGCATGAGGATCTCGGACATGAAACCTGGGGTCATATACGAACTGGTGTGACTGAATTGGCAATGGACCTATTATACTGGACATCATTGCATGTCTGTGCTCCTGCGAGGGGAACTCATGCTCATGAACAAGGAAGCCATCTGTTGGCTGGGAGGAAGATGTCATCTGCCCCCACCTCCAACTCTGGACCCTACCCATTGGATCTTGTCTCGCCCTCCGCCTCCACCTGAGGAGCATCAGAATACGTAGCACCGAGGAGCAGAAGGCGGCCCCGCTCTGTGAGGCATGGACCAGGGGACTGTCCAGACGTATGTCATGGGTGGAGAGGGGAGAGCAAAGTGTACAGCTTGGGAGGGCCTCAGAAGGAGGGGAACAGTTAGGACAACCTATGGGGCCCCAACCAGTGGTGACAGGAGGGAAAAATGGGGGGGAGATCATTTATCTTGAGCCCCAGGGAAAAAACAAGCCCAAGGTGTGGCCGTGTTGATGGGTTGCAGAAGTAACCACCTGTGCAAGAGTTCATCATTGATCCAAGCAATGAAGTCACCCAGATCCAACCCTCTAGACAACTCCAATACCCTGTCAGTGATGAAGTCTGCAATCTCCTGCACAAAATCCCCCTAATGCCCCAGAGACCAGTACACAAATAGAATCCTGCAACCTGCACCTGGACCCCCAAGCATGGCCACACATTCAAATGATGAGGTTTCTTCCACTGGGTGCACAGTGAAATGCAACTCGGATCTAACACAGATGGCCCCCCTGTGATCCCTCCATGGGCAAAGTAATATGGAGAATCCATCTTGGAACAATTCCTCCAACACTGGACCAGTGTCATGACTCAGCCATGTCTCTGTGATGCAAAGCAGATCAGCTGAGGAAATCAAATTTGTCCTAATAACAGTCTTGCTCCTCATTCATCAGGCATTGCAAAGCACCTTCACAGGGGCCAAATGGAGGAAGATGGCCTCACTGATATCTGCCCACTGGGAACCCTGGGTATGGGAACCAACCACATCTGTCCTTGTTCTAGGTCCCGAGCATGTCCTGGTCCTCACCAGCCCATTAACACTCCCCAAACCTCACCACTAACCATTGTACCTCCATACAATGCCCACTCCCCTGCAGTTACGATATGCCATTGTTGATGGGAGGTCATCGAATTCCTGAAATTCTGCAGAATTCCAGTGGAAGTGAAATGTGAAAATTCTGCACTGCTCTATCATTAATATCTTAAATACAGTGGTTTAAAAATACATTTGAAGAATGGACCACACCCTACAAAATTGACCACACAAGTTTTAGACTTAACTTCTAATAGGTTTTGATGCTTTTTTGATGAATAAACTTTCCTCTTAATTTGCCCACTTTTGTTACCTGCAAACTCATCTAGATTTTTTTTGTTTAGGGACTTCCACAAAAGTGGAGGTTAAATGTCACAAAAGTGAGTTTGATGGCCATGAAGGCAGATCCATTAGACATGAAAGCATGGCCTGTTTCCATGGGTATCCCATGATAAAGGCAATTGCAAATACAGCAAGGCCAGAAAGAGTGAAGGAAAACAGCACAGACACAAAGAGCGACTGGCACAGCATGGAGATCGCTGAAATGGCGACCGACAACTTTTCCTCCTCCCCATGTTGCTTCCCCCCCTGGGAGTTGGTTAATTTATTAAAGCAGGTGTAGGGGTAAAGCCCCCACAGTAAGCCATTGTTACATTGTTGTTGCCGTTTCGGCAATCACGACATTGTACCCCTCGCCCTACGTGATTGCGCTCTTTTGCCTTTGCTAATTTCAGCCTTGTTGTTTTTCACTCACCCATATCACACAGAATCATTTCCATGACAGGCAGAAACCTAATTTAATTAATTATTGTAAAAGTTGTTTTTTTTACCACATTAACACTTGACGAATCAACCTTATACCCAACACTGTTGACCACACAAGCTTTAGACTTCCAGCACTTTTTATTGCTTTCAGTGTGCAAAGGTTTCTCTTGTTTTCCCCACTTCTATGACCACTAAGGCTTAAAACATGACTCTTATCTCATGAAAGTGGATTCTGTGTCACAAAAATCCAGTTATGAAAAATTTATGAAACAATTAACTGCACATGCACAAAACTGGGTTTGAATTTCATAATTTTAAAAGCTACTAATTTATCAGTGAAGGCACTTATCAAAGGATCATCTTTGGACCAAACTCTAACACATCTGAAAGTTTCATGTTTCAACTCATAGCCATTTTTTGTGTTACTGGTGAGCAGATAAAAGGTCTTAAAACATATTCTTATGTATAGTCAACCATCTAAAACTTTCAAACTGCCCGCTGACCATTAACCAACTTACAGGATCCAGAAGTCCTGGTACCAACAATATGTATGCTGAATTTCAGGTGATTTAGTTTAGAGAGCAATGTGGTGTTAAGGTAGAAGAATCGGGTTTAACACAGAAAAGTATTTGTAACTCTTAACTGTAGGGCTGTTACTGTGCCCCTATAATGTAAACCACCAAAAAGGTAAGGTGTAATTTCCAGCAGGACATCACTCCATTTTTTTGTAAACTACAAAATATGTCAAGTTTTCTTTTATAATGAATGAAATCAGTAGCTAAACTGATTTTTCAGTTTCCTGCAAAACTGTGATACAGGCATCAGTAGATCAACATTATAAAATTTTAAATAATTTTATTTTGGAATGCTCTGGGTTTTTTTTTTTTTATCAATAAAGATATTTTCATGAAAATATTATCTCAATCCTTATGCTTCCTCATTTTCTTTTGCTTGTTTGTGCTGAGGTCTTAATGAGCTGCTTGTGATAGCAGAAGCATTTCCGCAGCAACAGATTATGATGTCAGAAGTTGAGGAGTTTTGACTTTATGGCACGTATGAACAACAGAAAGGAGTGACGTCTAAGACAAAATTGATTCCATTTCATGAAAGCATTTTCAGCAATAAAATCATGGTATCCTCCGAAGCTGAAATGTTTGCAGAATATTGCATAACTAAGATATGCTGATGCATTTACTGTACAAGTTTTTTTTTTTTTCTTTTCAGTTTTTCTTTCCTGAGAACTGGAAAATCAAGTTAATGATAAAAAATGGCCCTCTCTCAACAATGAAAATAAGAAGGAAAATGCAGTCAAGCCAGGGTAGACAACTCCATCAGAATTCATTTCACGCATCAGCAAGCAAAGGGAAGGAATTTGGTTAATTAGTGTACCTTTCATGCGCACTGTATAAATAAGGGCTATTCAGCCAGTTGCAGTAGCCAGTATGTGCACACAGGGTGGAATGGGAATGAAGGTTGTTATGGACTGCTGAGTATAGTTAAGGACAGGAGAGAGGGAGAGAAGAGACAGACAGAGACAGAAAAAGTAAGAGTGGCCTCACATTAAATAAGTGGCCATTTGGGGGGATTCAAACTGGGGTCTGCAGGTTTTCAGTTCTGCTCTCTAACCAGTAAGCTACAATGCAAAGGTATCAGGAGATGCAAAGCACATTTTATTAACTCTGACACAAAATGAACTAGGGGTAGCCCAAGACTGCTATGAGGGACACTGTTAACTAGTGAAAAAAAAATCTAGAACTGACATTTCTAGTCTGCCCTTGTATTAAGGAGCAGGTATCCGCTTCAGTATCTACTTTCATAAACAAAATGTTTCACCTAGTAAGATTTACAAAATCATACACGTTTTTAATTTTTAGTTTTCCTTTCCAGGCATACCTCTCAACTGCTATGAATTTCGCATAGCGCTATGATTTTCACACTCAGATTTACCCTTGCTCCACATAGGTTTACTGATGCTCCTCATAATGTTGGAGTTATTTCTGGACACACAAACTATTAAGACGTTGAACTAAGTTGATAGAAACATTCCTTATCACTAACTATATGGGGGCCACTATTTGTAGGAATTTTATTCTTTAAAATGAGAAAGTACTCCACATTCAGGCCATCTGCTATGATTTTTGAAGGCTAATGCAATGATTTTCAATGCTGAGAGGTTGAGAGGCATGTTTCCAGGGGCTGTAATTCATCTTGTAAAATGGCTTGGCTCAAATAAGCAGTCTGATTGATAAAAACTGGTCACATGACTGTATCACATTACTGCATGGTTCAAATTAGTATTATTTTTTTACTTCTAAAATAAGTTCATAAGTGCAATAACACAGTCCAGGGTGTGTGGTATGGCTACAAATGATCTCACTTTCCAGGTGGTTGAAGGCACTCAGCTGTACCTTGTGCCTCACAGCCCACTTGATGTGTGCCGTAATTAAGCACTGCCACACACCATGTCACATGCTTTTGCTAACTTGGTAGTCTTTCAAGAAGTCAGCATAAAAAACATCTCAGTGCCCCCAACTAAACTCACAGTGCTCTCATTTATGACATCATGACGACTTCCCATGATAAGTTGTTTCATTTTGTGTCTACTACCACATTGCCTACACAGTCTACTCAGCTTTGTGGCTTTGCTGCTTGCTGGGCTCATTCTAATAAGACTATGGACTAGCATTTAAACCCCATAAGGTACAGCTTTCACCTAAACTTTGATCTTTGGGTGCTTGGTACTGGGTTTTGGCAGGCTACCAATTGTTGTCAAAGCGGTAGACATCCTCTGTCTTGATTTCAGCAAGGCCTTTGACTCTGTGACCCACAAAAGGTTGATCAGGAAGTTGGTAGATCTTGGGGTTGGGGAAAAGATGACCAGATGGGTGGAAAACTGGCTGAGAGACAGAACCCAGAGGGTGGTTGTGGTAGGAGAGTTATCTGGTACCAGAGAGGCAACCAGTGGGGCCCCACAGGGCTCTGTGATGGGGCCAGTGTTGTTCAATGTCTTCATCAATGGCATTGGGTATGGTATTAAGGGCAAAATGTGCCTATTCATGGATGACACCAAGTACTATGGGAGAGTGAACACAGCTGAAGGGATACAGGACCTACAGGAAGATTTGGAAAAGCTGAGGAGGTGGTCCAGGATCTGGCAGCTTGGCTTCAATGCCAAGAAATGTAAAGTTATGCATATTGGTGCCAAGAATCCCAGGACAGATTACTACCTGGGTGGAGTCCAAGTATCTGCATCAGAGGAGGAGAAAGACCTGAGAGTGATGATCACTAGTGATCTGAAGCACTCCACACAGTGCAAGAAAGCAGCAGCAAAGGCAGACAAGATGCTGGGATACATATCTAGGGGGATCAGTAGTAGGAGAGAGGAGGTTATACTGCCCTTGTACAGCTCACTGGTAAGGCCGCATCTAGAGTATGGAGTTCAGTACTGGTGCCCACACCTCAAAAAGGACATTAATCTGCTGGAGAAAGTCCAGAGGAGTGCTACAAAGATGACAGTGGATCAGCAGGATAAGGCATACGAAGAGAGGCTGAGGGCACTGAACATGTACTCCCTGGAAGACAGGATAGAGAGAGAGAGGGGACATGATTGGGACCTTCAAGTACTTGAAAGAGATAAATAAGGTTGATAAGAAGAGTCTCGTTAAGCTGAGTGGCAACGGATCCATGACTAGTCATCGACAAAAAGTTTGTCGAATGATCTGACAGCGAAACCGACAGGTCAATCGCATTTTGCAGTCAGCTGCCAGTTTTGTACAAAAACAAGTGGTTTCTTTGGGGAGCTTTGCCCCCGATCCCCCCAACATGGGGTTCTGCACCTCCCACACCCTCCCCACTTCAGATTCTCATCTCCGAGTCAGAGCTGATTTGAGGGGGGTGCAGGACCCCTGACAGACAGTGCCAGGTTCCAGTGGGTTCCCTACAGTGCAGTGGCACAGTGGTCACTGTAGGGGGCTGTGCTTTTGAAATGTCACTGTACCTGCGGTATACCAGTGGCAATCATGACACTAAGGGGCACAGTCTTAAGCTGGAGGGTGGGAGATTTAGAAGGGAGATCAAGAAGCACTTCTTCACAGAGAGGGTGGTGGACACTTGGAAGGCACTGCTGGAAGAAGTCATCTCGTTAAAGACAGTGGTCAGGCTTAAGAGAGGCTGGGATAGGCATGGGGGAAAGTAAGGATCATGGGTAGGGAGGATGAGAGAAGTGGGAAGGGAGGACAGGGTCATTAGCTCAAGCTGTGGACCCTGCAATATGAGCAGACTTGATAGACCAAATGGCCTTCTTCTGCTGACTTCTTTGTATGTTCATATGTGTCAGTGGCACCCCTTCACCTCTCTTCATTCAGCCTAGTAAATCTCAACCACTTCCATCCTTCTTCCCTTCAGCCTTCAGTCAGATTTATTTTTAAAAACTCAGTCAGCACCTGGCACCGTGCAAAGAAGTAGATTTTTTTGGGGGTGAAAAAGAGATGACTCTGGAGGAAGAGGGTTGGAAACAGCCAGGGTGGATGAAGGAGTGGCCTTGGCCACCTGGCAAGAGCTAGAATTTTTTTTTGTAATTAGCTGGCTAAAGATTGAAGTGATTCTGATGTGGCCAAAAACTTTGGCCAGGTTGAATCAAAGGTAGAGATGCCAAATTTCAGCACATTCACTGAACACAAATTCAACATTGGCTAATCCTTACCTGTGCCTACAAACTATTATGATCAGCACAGAAACATAGAAGTTGATGGCAGATAAGGACCGCTAAGCCCATCCAGTTTGCCTGTATACCCTACCTGTATCAGTGGCCACTGACCTTACTTGGTCATCGACTTTAGCTTCTCCTTCCCACCTCTAGGGTTCCCTTATGTGCTTGTTCCATGCATGCTTGAATCCCACCACTGTGCTTGCTCCTACCACCTCCGGAGGCAGGCTATTCCATGCATCCACCACCCTTTCTATGAAAATGAACTTCCTCACACTACCCCTTATCCTGTCCCCCTCCAATCTCATATTATGCCCCCTTGTTCTTGTACCTCTCCTGTACCGAAAGATGTCTTCCACTTGCACCTTTTTTATGCCCTTAAGATACTTGAAGGTTTCTATCATATCTCCCCATTCCCTTCTGTCTTCTAGTGTATATATATTGAGGCCTTTTAATCTCTCCTCATAAGTGTTCTGTTGCATCTGTGGGTTGTAAGATAATCTGACAGCCATTTGTGTCCCCCCAAATCTTCCCATTCTAATTGAAATGGCTGGCAATGACAGTCTGATCTAGTGGTTTAAAGACTGAGCAATAAAACATAGCAGCTGCAGGCTCACTTTCAACCACAGCTAATAGCTCACAAAGGGTGCTGTTCATTAATAGGTGTGGAGCCTGTGCGTAAAAGTGAGCACAGCTCCGCACCCCCGGGAGATCCGCATGGGGACCACATTCATGAAGCAGCGGTCCCCGCACAGCTCCATTCTGTATCCCTGCCCCCCCCAGCATGGAGGTTCATGGGGGCAGGGTTGCGAACCCCAGTCGGCGGCTAGTCAGCTGCCCTACCAAGGTCTGCAGTGGATCACTTTGCTGGCAGCCCGCCCCCACATACAGCACTGTGCACTTTCATGAATGGTGGCGTGCGGCATGCACCCCGTGAGACCCTCAGCCTGCCTGCGAAGCTCTGCACTCAGATGGGGATAAAGTGCAGAGTGGGGGGCATAGGTTAAAGTCAATGCCTCCATCGGGGTGCAGTGGGTGCAAACTGGTGTGGGGTGGCTATGCACCTGGGTAATGCGGCGCATAGTCACACCGGCCTGTTCGTGAATAGGGCCCAATGTGACCATGATAAAAGGCACTTTTTAAAAAATTCTTCAGCCCCTCTCCCTCCTGTAAAATTGGGTAGAAATAACAGCCCACTGATAACAAGATGCTGTGTGTCAGGCAGACTGTCCAGGCTCAATGAATTGTAAAAAGTAAACTGCAAACTTGGAAAAAGATCAGAGGCCCAATTCAAAGGAAATTCTCAATTCAGTGCACCAATTGCCTCAAGCTAGACCAACTTTTCCCTGTTCTAGCTTGCAGAAATCTTGGGTACCCTTTTTACGGGGCTTGCACTGAATATTTGGATCAAGCTGCAGTAAACCAGGAAAACTGTTGCAAATGCACCCGGTCTTCTTCAATGGGGCACAAGTTGTGGAAAAGTGTTTGGTGCAACTGCACCAAAACATGGGTTTGATGCAGGGCATGACACAAGCCCTGCATCCCTGTGCAGGAATTGAGCCCCATATCTTAAAGTATAACATGTACACATACTCATACATTCTGTACATACACTTGAAGATGAGAGGTCCCAGTATATCTATGCACTGAACATTTTTTAAGATAGTTGGCCCCTATGCACAAAGGGATAGTTAATACATGCCTGAGGCCCGTATCCCACCCATGCAGCTATGCATCCTCAGGAGATCCACAGGTGGCCACATACATGAATAGCGGCCATCGCGCAACTCCCATACTTGGCCCCGGTATGCATGGTCGCGCAGGCAGTTGGGGTGAAGTCGGAGACCCGAGTGGGCAGCCAATTGGATGCCCGTACTGGATCTGTGAGTGGATCCCTGGTGCCCATGCGGAGGGTGCAAGGTGTCGGAGAGGTGCCGCATACAGTGGCAGTTCAGCCGAACCAACGGGCAGGCACCCACATCCCTGACCCAGCCCTCCTCTGCAGCATATGGGCTGGGGCAGCACAGTGGTCCAATATGTGTTGCCACTGCACACGGTGGCCAGAGGACATGGGGGCATGTCCCGGGTTATGCCTGGTCTCAGCAGGAGTACCCAGTGCCCCCAAGCCTGGCACTATGCTGCTTTGTAAATGCCGCATAGTGCAGGCACACCCCTGACACACCCCCTGCATGGACAGACCCGAGGAGCTTTGGAGGTGGGCACATAAGTGCCTTGTGCTGCACTTACACACCCTTGGTGAATGCTGCTGGGTGTCCATGGGACCCCCACTGTGCAGCATTCACCCATGCAATTGCCTATGCACCTTGGATCTGCGGCGTGTAGGCACCACATTTCTTTGTGCATAGGGCCCAATAAGAACAAACATAAATTTATAAATAATGGTGGCTCTTTTTGAAGCTGCAACTGATGGCTGGTGTCAAAAAGACATCTGTAGACACCAAAATGTGATGTACAGCTCATATTCTACAGCCAAAAAATTTTCATTAGAAAATAATGGATATTTTTATAGAATTGTAATTGTCATAAAAAGAAGTGTTGATTCACTGGTCTCTGGCACACAGATCAAGACTCCTAAAAAAAACCAAGTCTAAAGTCATTAGCAGGTACGTGATATAGAGGTACGCACACTACCATTGAAAACAGCAGTTCAATCATCTTTCACAAAAGTCTGTGTATGAGGAAACAGCTCAAGAGTATCTGGGGCTAGAAGTGATGGCGCCATCAGATATGGGATCAAAGACTTGTAGACTGCTGGAGGTGCACCATGACTCACTGCTTAAGGAGGGAAAACTAGAATGCAGGAAAAAGATCAAGTCCTCAGTGTAGAGAATACTGGATGGACAACCATACACAACCTACCTGTGCTGCCACATAGCAGTTTTGATTACCTTTGACCTCAACAGCAAAGTTCGAGAGGTACAAGATAATCAGAACACTGAAGTGGCAGCTCAGGTTGATAGAGCTTGCGGCTGCCCATCCAACATGTTTTGTAGTATATAGCTGGACAGTTGTGGTGTTCTCGGAGTTTAATAAGCTCCAGATGGTAATCTGGAATGTGAAAACCTGCCTCAGCCATCACAGCAGTTCACTTTCATTTTCAGCTGCTGGGTGTGTGCATGACGCTTCTTTCCATTTAAAAACAAAACTCCTGCACTCTCTAGAGGGTTTCAGAATACTGTTGTTCTACAGCAGGGTACAATCACATTCCATGACCTTTGAACGGTGGTACTACAACATTTTTAAAGAGATAGAAAGCTGTACATAACAATGCTCTGCTATGCACTGTATTACAGTATAATGTGAACAAATGTGATGAAACAAACTTCTGGGATCAGTCTCAGCTATACATGACTTATGGGACTATGATCCAGTTTTCATATTGACTTCCTGCATGGCAATTCCAATTGTGTTATTAGGTAACTAAGTCCCAGTAATGCCAGCGGCTTTTCTTTCTTTTTTTTTTTTTTGCTGTTGATTGAACCCCCTTGTTAAAAAAAACATTTTCATTCCCACTGGCCTTAGGCAAGAGCCGTGCATAACACGGAATTTCTGCAGCAGAATTCATGTAGAACAACATCCCATTTCTCAAATGCTGATTTGCAATTTCTTGTTTAATTTTGTGAAATTCCAAAAAGCATTTCTCCGTGAACCAAGGAATAATATTCCATTGATTACGTTCTGCAGTTTGCGGAAAATGAATCTCCAGTTTATGTAAGCGTTTTTGTAGACTATGGATTTCTGTCTCACAGTGTTAAAACAAAACATTCTGTTTTCAGAAAGTCACAGTTCAGCTTTTGACAGAATACCTCTGAATTAGGCAGATATTCTGAAATTCTGAATAATTCTGGCAGAAGTCAGATTTGAAAATTCTGCACAGCTCCACTTTAGATGCACTCATCAAAAATCTAAATATATTGAAAGCAGCAGCATCTGCTAGTCAGCAAAACATTTTACCATCTAGTTTTTTTATAAAAAAAAAATTATTTATGACATACAAAGATTCATGCTAAGTGTACTTTTAATTTTCTCAGAGAATGTTAAGACAACTTTTACAGCAGATTTTGTGGTTAATAACTCACATCACTAAAAATGTCCACAACACAATATTTTTTGAAATCTCTTCCGCTGAAGTTACTTGTTGAATGCACACGCTAGATTCATACATAAATGTGTTAGAATGGTGCTACCACATGTTTCTGATGGTAAACAGTACAACAGTGTACCAACATATTTAACTTTTTCATGGTCAGCATAGCACAGGAGTGGGAACTTTAAAAAATATAAATATCCCATGTTTTGGTGCAGGAATGGAAGAAAATGAAATGACAAATATGTTTTGCCAGACGAACATTATTGGTGAAAAAATATATGTGGTTACTAACAAATACTGCTGCTTTAAAAGAGTTCCTGCAATATCAGGGGGTCATGCTACAGAAACAACATTTTTACCAACGTTTTGGATTATGTTTCACATTTAGATTAATCTCCATCCGTTAACATGAAAATAGGATCACTGCCCCAAGACATCATCTGTTCTGATTGCTGTCTATGCCTGATACCATAATCTTCTGCTTATGACTTCACAGTCTGCTGTGGTGGAAATGAATGAGATGTCATAAACGGATGAATATGAAGTCAGGTGTAGATAAGCAGCAAGAACAAATGATTTCTAGGGAACAGTAATCTTTTTTATGCTGATGTGTATAGGTGGAATAAAACAGAAGAGCTGAATACAGAACAAATACAAAATATGTTTTATCATGTATAAAATGATATATGTTTTAAATCCCCTCCGAGATGTAATATGGCATTCCTACTTACTGCTTAAATTGTTTGTTTTTCTTACTAGTACTGCCAAATCTGTTTATATTGTTGCTGTGATTTTCTTCATTTAATTTCCTACTAGGGGTTGTTTTGCAGATTTTTATCTGGGTTAGTTCATATCCCCCAAAAGTTAATTTTAGCCCTATCCCCTTCAGGGGAAGCTTATTTTTCACAATTTCTTCTAAATTTAATTTCTGGTCTTTTCTCTATCTGGGTGTAGCCTTAATTTTCCCTTTTTGTTTTCTATCCTCTTTTCTATAACTCCCATTCTGAATATAGTTAGTTACTTCAAAATTCTTTTTAATTAAATTTTTTCTATGCAAGCTTTATTTCTGCTTTTGTTTTATACTAATTCCCTTATAAGGGTTTAGCTTTTTTATTCCATCTTCTAAATTTAATTCTTAGTCTTCTCCCTATCTGGTTGGTCCTGTTGTTGTAACCCCCCCCCCAGTTTAATTTTATTGAGGCCTCTTAGTGATTTAATTTAATTCTAGGTTACTCAGCTTTCACTCCTTTAAGAGTAACATATGCAACCAGACTAATTCTGCACCCTGCAGAGTGTGCTTTTGCTTTGCTGCCCTTCTATGCTCCTATAATTTTCACTCTTCCTGTTCTGGTTTACCATCACCCCTTCCCCTCTTCCATCTTTCTTTGCCTCCCTTTGACCACCCCATCCCTTCCATATCATTTCCAACCCTACCCTCCTCCAGTCTCCTTGATTTACTTCACTCTCCCTGGCATCCTGTTTGCAGTCTCCTCTCATGTCCTTGCCTTTATCTCGAAATCCCAAGGAACACCAAGTGGATGAGCTTGTGGCTTCATTAGCCCAGCTGCAATATGGTGCACACAGAAAGCTGATGCAAAGATCGTAAACAAAGTGGGAAATGTAGCCCCCAACACAGGGGAATCTGTGCCACTAAAAGTAATGCTTGCAACACATAGATCAAAGGCTTACCTTAATTGTTCAAGCTTTCATTTACAGTGCAGCAAAAAGTCTTGGACAACATAAAACATGAAGCTAAAGTACAGAGTGTAGTGAAAGCAGTAAAAGATACTAGATAGCTGAAATTAAAACAAAAAGCCCCTCAACACCATGTAAGGTGTTCCACTGCAGTAACGGGTGGCTTGCAGATAGCATGTGTTCACATCCAGGGTGACGCACAATGTGCTGACATTTCAGTAAAGTCACCTTCCTCAGATCTGATTGGCCCACCCCCACCCCAGCCTCTCTTCTGCTTTTTCCGTTCTCTGTTTGCCTGTCCTCCCATTCTGGTTTTAGTACCATTTTTCATTTATTTTTCTTATTTTTGCTATAGGGTTGTTTTTTATTGATAATTATTTAATTGTGTTGTTTATTTACAACTGTTATGATCTATGTATTGCACATACAATGTGTAGATAGGGAGCATATCGGTATATACCGTTATGTGGGTGATACAATTAGGGCACTGCAATTAGGTCTCCTGTCGTGCTGGCGAACTGGAGTTTGCGGCACCCAGCAGGGACAGCGCTGTCCAGGTGTTGTGTCCTTTACCCCATACACCTCCTACCTGGAGATGATTATATTCAGGTATGGGGGGTGCCGGGGCACAGTCCCCCCCCCCGGCAAACAGCCAGAACGTGCCTCAGGGCATTGGGCATGATGGGGGTTGGTCGACACAGTTGCCAGGAGTGATGTTCACCATCAGCATTGTGCTGGTACCCTAATGACCATGGCTTGTTTTCCTGTCACCATAACCTGGAGGAACCAAGCAAATCATCGGACAGCTTAGCACCACAAGTGAACATGAATATTCATTAGTTTAGGTATTCTATTTATGTCCATCATTGCTTGTGATCAAGTTAGTTCTGTGGAAGGTGACTTTGCTGAAATGTCAGCACATTATGTGTCACTATGGTTGTGAACACACACTGTCTGCAGGTTGCCAGTTACCACAATGGAACACCTAACATGGTGTCAGCAAACATTTTGTATTAATTTCAGCTGCCTAATATCTTTTTTCACTTTCTCTGAACTCTGCACTTTTGGCTTCATGTTTTATGTTGTCCAACACTTTTTTCTGCACAATAAATGAAGATTGAATAATTAAGGTAAGCCTCTTGTCTATATTTTGAAAAGATTACTTTTAGTGGCAGCAATGTTCGGTTAGTGACACAGATTCCCCTGTGCTGGTTGCTACAGTTCCCACTTTGTGTACAGTCATCATCTCAAAATTCTCGGGCCCCTCCTATCCTATCACCTTTCAAACTCTTACCCCTCCTTCTCCCTTACTTCCTCTTCCCATAGGCGTCTCATGGGTTCCCTAAAGCTCAGTATCTCCTTGCTGCTTTTAGCTGCTGGAGATTTTGAGCTTAACCCTTGCCCTTCCCTGACATCCCCTCTCCCCAAAGGTTTGAGATTGGCTCATGTAAACATCCACAGCCTTCTGCCTAAGACTGCTCTGTTGCAATCATTCATGGTTAACCTCAAACCTGATGTGCTGGTGATCTTGGAATCTTGTCTGTCCCCCAGGATCCCTGATTCTTCTGTGGCTATCCCTGGTTTCATCATTATTCATCAGGACCAAGGAAACAGGGGTGGTGGTGGTGCAGCCATATACTGTACCTCTCCCTCAAACATTCAGTTTGAGTCTGTTCTCTCTGACTCTATTCCCTCTGTCTATGAGATGCCCCTTCTCAAACTCTTTCTCCCCTTTTCTACTACCACATTTATTGCTATTGTCTACTGCTGCCCTGGCATGTCCCCACCTTCAGTAACTGAATTACTCACCTCCATCTCCTCCCAGGCCTCCTCTAGTTACTAATACTAGGTGATTTTAATTTATATTGGCTATCCCCCTCTTTATAAAGTTTGCCTTAACAAGAACTCCCTCCTTTTATGGTCTCCTGCATGCATATGATCCATTATCCAAATGCTCCCCTCAAAATGTATCCAGATTCAGTCTTTTGGATTGCTGGATTTGTCCTGCCTTCTTGGTGACCTGTTAGCCACCAACTGATCCACTATTTCTACAGCTGGCAATGTTGACAATGACCATAAATTCTTTTCCTCCAAATTCATGTCTATTTGGGATCATCACAACACCTTTAGTAGAACCAGGGTCTGAGGATCTCACCACTCATGGATCTCAGCACAGTTGCTGGTTTGTCACTGTGCACATGACCTTACCTGGAAGACCTACAAGTTTCATGGCTCTACTTCTGACCTTACAATTTACTGGACCCTTTGCAACAACTATTCTAAAGCTAATAAGCTTGCAAATTTTAAACACTTCACATCCACACTCAAAAACAATCTTAATCACCCTTCTGTATTCTGGAAGGTAATTCATGCCCTTTTCTCTCCTCTGACCCAGTCCCCTGTCCCTGTTCTCAAATGAGTGATACTCCTATCTCTGACTGCACTGCAGTTTCCTCATCTTTCAATTCCTTCTTCACCTCCTGTGCCCCCATCCCACATCTCTTCCTCCTCCATCTCTCCCCCTCTCCTCTTTTCTACCCTCTCACTCTTCTTATCTAACCATCCTACTGCCTCCCTCCTCCTTTTTTTCCATTTCAATCACTACCCCTGCTGCTACTCACAAAGCACCTTTGCTCTAAACTCACTTAAGGGTGTGAGCTCTGATGGTCTTGACCCCAGACTCCAGTATCTCTCTGCCCATGCCACTGCCCTCCCTATCACCTACCTCCTCAACATTTCATTCTTCTTATCCTATGTTCCTAACTTTTGGAAATTTGCTACTACCATTTCCATTTCTAAAGTAGAAGACCTCTGTTCTCATATAACTTCCATCCTATCTCTATCCTCCTCACACTGGCTAAACTTCAGGATGTTCCCTTTTCTTGACTCGACTACCTCTTTCACTGCTTTAAAGTCTGACTTTATGAAGTTGCACTCCACCCCCACCTTTTACCTCCAGCTCACTGAGACTATCTTCTCTGCCATGGATCAAAGCCTTATCATTGCCACCATTTCTGGCAAGTAAGCCAAAGCTTTTGACACTGTTGCTCACCCCATTCTCTTGAACAAGCTCCAGGCTGCTGGGCTCTCTGTTTCTTCAGTTGAGTGGCTCCACTCCTACCTTGAAGGCAGCTCACAAGCTGTCCATGTTGGAGACTTCATCTCCCATCCACTCCTAATTGCCTCAAGCATACCTCAAGGGTCTGTCCTTGGCTCAATTCTTTTCTCCATTTCTCTATATGACATTCCCATTGCCTCCTCCTCTGTGTCCATTCATATGTACATAGATGATATGGTTGTCTTTACCTCTGGCTCCCTGCCACTTACCTCACAAACCAGCTCCAACTGGACTTTAAAATCCAGCACCGGTTCTGAGATAATAAGTCATCCCTTGATGTACAGAAAATGGTCTGTATGACTTTTGGTACAAACCAGAGGCTTGCTAGAGTCTCCCCCCTTCCTTCCTTGCTTTCTTTCATACCCTGGATGGTGCAACTGCTGAAGATTTCTCCTTCCTCAAGAACCTTGGGTATGGTTGGATTGTCAACATGATTTTTCTGCTCATGTGGATTCAATCGACCAGATGCTCCATCCCAAACTTGGAGCACTCTACAAATATAAGAGATGCATTCCACTTCATGTTCAAAGGGAAATCTCACTAAGATTATTCCCCACATTTTGACTGTGATTGCATTGTTTAGACTGCTGTTCCCAAGTCCTCTTTAGCAAGATTAGACCCCCTCTTTCATTCCTTCTGTTGATTTGCCCTTGACAAACTCCTGCTTACTCATCACAGTTCTTTATACACCCCTATCTCCCTCCCCTCTCTTGATGCCAGGTACCTTTCCCACTGTTCCTTATTTATCTCTAAATTTTGGTCTGGCTCATTCCCCACATATCTTGCTTCTCTCCTGTCTTTGCTTCCTTCTTCATCTTGCTCCATGCATATTACTTGCATTCTCTCACTTGTTCTCCCACCAGTGAAATCTACTGCTGGCCAAGCTGCCTTTTTGCTTTGTTTTCCCTAGAATTTGGGGCTCTCTCACCTTCTCCCTTCATTCAGCTCCTTCACTTCTCACTCTGAAATCTCTCCTGCATGATTTCCCCACTCACTCCTGCAGCTGTTCCTGATCCTGGTGGTGGAATTCTGTCACCAGCTTTCCTCTCCACACTGTCACTAGCTTATCCCCTCTCCCCCAGTTAATCAGTTATTACTCCCCACTCCTCATATTATTGTTTTGTTACTCATAATTTAATGCTTTTGCCTGTTTGAAATTTACTGTAAGGTATCCTGTATGGCATTTTTTTTATTCTGAAGCATTTTCTGGTAATTCGTATATATTGTTTTACTTATGTCCATATTGCTATATTATTTTTTTATACATAGTACCATGGATCTGTTCTGTTCTCCTCTCTTTTCCCACCAGGACATATCTGAAAATTAGCTGATACAAGCACAGAATGACTTTTCTGATAAAACTTTTGAAATAAATAAATGCAAGAATGAATAAATTTCTTAAATAAATGTATGTATGTTAGGGGCTCTTTAAGGACTAATACAAAATAAGTTTTCCACTGTTTTGTGTATCTGACGCAAATATCACTTTGTGTATCTAACACAAATATCGCGTTTAATAAGGACCCATCATTTTGTTCATGCAGCTTACTTGTCACCAATGGTACAATCTTCCTCTGACTGCCATTGCCACTGAATCTTTTCTGGAGTAGGGACTCCGTTGACAGTGCAGGTAAGGAACTGCCGACTGCCATACTTGAAGGAATCTCTGGGAAGGGATAGTGCTTTCTCAAGGATCCTGGGAGGTACTGAAACAGAAAAGGAAGACACTATACAGTAAACATTATTTCTGTCAAATCATAATGGAATATTAAGGATGCTGTTAATAGTAAACATAAGTAAAATCATTTTTAAAGCAGCAATGCAACAACAAATGTATTTTCTAAACAGACAGTTTCAGCTATAATTAATACAAATATTACCATACCGGTCAAATCTTGTCTAGGTACCTCATTTTTTCTGTCCTAATCCTTTCCAGGTCTACAATGCTATTTATTTGCGAAATGCGGTGGCCATATTTTGTTCTTGAGAAACAAATTAATTACACCATTTATAAAATACCCTAATTTTGGAAGAACTAGAAATTGTTACCACTAAATGAAACTGGAAGAAGCCTGAATTTTTTTTTATACTGAAAAAAAAATGGGGTTCAGGTTTTTCCTCCAATTTTGTTGCACTATTGCTTCAAAAATATGCTGGAATGTAGTAGTAGTAGTAGTAAAATACTTGTATTCATCAAAAAGAGTATGAATAAGGGATAGACTCGACTGAGTAGTATGCATTTTCAATGAGGTCCCACGCAGTATACAAAAAATCAACTTAAAAGAATAACAATCGCTCACTTAATACACGATAGTAAAACATAAAATATCACTAGAAGGGAGGGAAGAATACAGCACAATACAATACATAACCAATGCAAGAACTAATATAACAACATATACATATATTCTTAATTTACCCCAACCCATCTCACTTCCTCTTTAATCCTACCATATAAGTTAAGCTATCTATACACACTGCATAGCCTTACCTAGGTTTTCAATTATGTGGATGCACAACATTATTTTTCCTGGCATATTTCATTCCTATACCAATATTTTATATGAGGCCATACATTTTTTACATTCCCCAACTGCAAACTTGCAGGAATCTCATTACACCCCAGGAACCCTCTACAATAGACAGATTGGCATCCAATTTCTAGGTCACATCTGGGCAGCTCCAAATTTAGCACCCTACAGTTTCTCAATGAGCCCAGTTTATTTCTATGAATCAACCTGTCTGTAATGTAGCCTGGGTATCTATCCATCAGCCCCCTATATAAAAAGGCCATTAGGTGTTCATGGCTGCTCTCGGATAGGCTATACCATGCCAGTTGATTATATAATTGGCATTTGTGGGTCAACTGAGGGGCCTCCAGTATAAATCTGGCAAGATTGTTATAACAAACCTCTAGCTTTTTAAGATCCCCCTTTTGCCCACTAGAATAAAATACATTCCCATATTCAAACATGGGGAAAATCATTGCATTCACCACTCTTTTTCTTACTTCTGTACTCATGGCTGATCTAACCCTATAAAGTGCCCCTATTCTCTTATTCATATTTCTAACCAGATTAATGATGTGCATATCCCAGCACAGTAAACTGTCCCTCCACAAACCCAAATAAATATGTATATGCCTGCTGGACTGCCCCCCCCCACATAAGCAACCACACCCAGGGCTGAACAGCCCAATATATCATTTCTTTGGTGGAACAACATGGTCTGTGTTTTCTTTACATTCAAAACAAGCCTACTATCCACTAGGAAGGCTTGGAATTCATTAAAGTCCTGATGAAGCCTCTTTTGTATTAATTCTGTAGATTTAACAGATGTGTATTTGATGGTATTGTCTGCATAAAGGTGGAACAACACCTTCGGATCCAGGAAAGACAGGCCATTTACATAAATATTGAACAGTAAAGGCCCCAGGATGGAGCCTTGGGGGACCCCTGACCCAACAGACTAAAACATGATTCCCACCCTCCCATTGAAACCTTCTGACTCCTATTAACCAAATATGAATTTAACCATTTACAACTCTGCCCCACTATCCCAAGTGATGTGGCCCTGGACAGGAGGACACAGTTGTCCAAAGAATCAAAAGCCTTTGATAAATTCACAAAAATTGCACCCACAAATGTCCTCCTGTGCAGAGCTGCCTGTACAACCCCTACTACTTTAGCAAAGGCTAAGGTTGTGCTGTGAAATTTTTGAAAAAATTCAATTCCATATCATTAATTAAAATAAAAGAATCCAAATGCACCTTTAATTGAGCCGCGACTATTTTTTCAAATATCTTAGATATCTGCGGTAGGAGTGAAATTGGCCAATAATTGCTCATCTCCATCCTATTACCTCCATTATATAGGTATAACCCTTGATTGTTTCCAAGCTGATGGGTACTCTCCTGTAGTCAATGACTTATTATACATATGTTTTGGGGTAAGCTATAACTGGTGCAGCGTACTTTAATAATTTTGATGGAATATTATCCAAATCAATGGCTTTGGAGGTATTTAAACCAACTAATTATCTAATTACCATTTCCACCTTTATTTTCCTAAATACAAAGGGGTTAATACAACTGTGATCTCTCAACTGGAATGGTTGATGAACTCCAGGTATACTAGATGGACTAGCTGGATCAGTCACACCCATTTTATTGAAATAATCATTCAGCCGATCTATCACCCGTTGTGACACTGACAGCATTTGTCCATCTATATTAAATATGTTCAGCTCAACATTTTCCTGACCTTTTTAAGCATAGTTATTGTTTTCCAAAAATCTGTGTGGTGTTGAATACTATTTTTGTCCAACAGGTGGAAATAGTGGCACTGCTTTGCATTACAGACTTCTCTGACATATACATTTTGAAGCTTTTATAGCTGTCCCAATCCTGCCTTTTACCTCTTTTTTTGGCCTAATACCATGCCTTGTCCCTAGATGATTTAATCTTTCTGAGTTCATTAGAATACCAAAGTGCATTACTTTGTTTTAGTATCTTAGTTTTAACTAGGGCATACCTATTGCTCATTGCAAACCTCCATAAATTCACTAAGAATTAATCACTAAGGAATAGAATCAGTAGCACAGCGGTAGTGCTAATTCTTGCCATGCTGGTAGCCCAGGTCCAAGAATGTAGTAAAGTAACTCAGAGGCTGGCTTTGGAGGGAGTTTAGTATCCCAAGGACAGCTCTCCTACCTAGCGGAGGGGGGACACTGGTCCACTACATAACTGCCATCTGCTGGACACTAGGTAGCTGCGCAGTGGGAGAACCAAGAGCAGAAGAGGGTCAGCAGTTTGGCACCAGGTATGTAGGCATGCTGGCAGACACCAAGCGCACAGGCATGTCATGGAAACTGCATGCAGCATGCACATCTCTGCATGCCAGCACCCTCGAGAACTAAACCAGAAGCAGAAGGAAAATGTCCTGCTGTACAGTTGCACTGGCACCCACTGCAGGGCCGTGGTATGCCACCCACCACTATGGTGATCTTGGGCAAGTGGCGGATAACTGGCAGATCCATTAGAAGGTCAGTGAGGGACAAGGCTAAGGGTGGTGCTGTTGGGATGAACCACTGGATGAGAAAAAAGATTGAATAAAGAAAAAATAAAGATGTTGGAATTATACCGTTTACCACCAACTTATACAGATGTGGGTGCTTCTCCTTTGTAACTGGGTTGGTAAGAATAACTTCATAATCCCCCGCATCCTCCTCAGTTATATCAGAAATGGTCAAAGTGTAACTGGCTTTAATCCTGTAGTCTGAATAGACTGGTTCCCAATTTTTATACCTAGCAGAATGAACAAACAGGAGAGGGAAGTAATTAACACCTGCTGGTAAAAGTCCTGCCTTTGTCTCCTTTATGTGTAACAGCAACACAGACACTGTTATATACAGTACCATTTAACTTCTGGCTTGGGGTAGCTTTTAAATTTCACTGGGATTTCGACTTTTTTTCCCACCACCACCTCAAAGACAGACCTCACTCCAGCATCCATGGCAATGAATGGTTTCTCTGTAAGACAACATTTTGCTGATGAAGCAATACAGTGCAGCTTTTAAACTGTTGTGAATTCTGAAAACTCCGAACTTCTAAATCACTCTTTGGAAAAACATCAAAGGACATATATGAAGGATGTCTCTTCAAAAGATTAAAAGAGCTCTGACATCACAGGTAAACTAGAAAGTCATAATATTTATACAAATTTCTGATTCTATGTCATGCATTTTCTATATTACTCTTCACAGATTGCAGTGAAAAAGATCTAATGTAACCTATTGGGAATTGAACCTAGGCCACCAAAATAACATCCCAGTTCTTTATCAATGAGCTAAAGGCTCAGATGTTTGGATCTGGGCTTCCTGGACACAGTTCCTTTCTCTGGTTTTGCATATCCTGAAGCTAGGAATAATCAAGATGACATTTACATGTTGGTGCAGTATTAGTCATTGCTTAGCAACTGAATCCCAAACAATAGCAAGAAAGAAATAATGTGGCCTACTGGAAATTGAACCCAAGCCCCGGAATACTGTTCCAAAGTGCTGTTACTGAGATATGGGCTCAAGTGGTTGGGCCTGAGGTTCCCAGACACACTTTGTTAAGCTTTCAATTTTTCTTTATAACTATGCACTTTAACATGAAGACAGAATCACTGGGTCCTTGACTTCTTTCTTCAGCTGGCACTGTATAACCTTTGCTTGTGTTATCCTAATCATATCTGCAGTACCAGACTGCAATGTTGTAGGCGAGCAGAAGGTGTGATGTCAAGCCAAGACAGTTAGCCAGAGCAGAAAATGTCTAGGTCTGGTATAGGAGACCAGTGTTGTGGAACTCTGTGCCTATTTCTCTGTGCTATGCAAATTGCATTATGAATATGGCACCAATAAAAAGATGGTATTATGAGAAATCAGCAGTGCGTTTGCAGTGCTGCAGAGAGTAGCACAGCGCTTTATAGACACATTGTATATTATTTAAATTTGCTAGATTTGCACAGTTTGAATCTAAGTTTATGTAGGTTGTATGCATGATATAAGTACAGTAAGTTTATAGTTTGTGGAACATGATGAATTAATTATATGTATTGTATTTATTGTAATTTATATGTGCAACATTATGTATGTAAAAATAGGACCTCCTTGGAAATGAGCTGTAGCTCAATGGACTTTTGTACCACCTATCCTTGTCATATCCATTTTATGAGTAAAAACTACTACTGCTACTACTACTACTACTAGAGGGCAGTACTCCTGTTTTCAGGTTAATGTCTGAAGAGTCAGCAGGATTATGAAAAATGATGATCAAAGTACTGCTGACAAAGGTGGGATGGTTTACCGTCGTCAAACTGTACAAACGAAAATGAAAGCCCAGTCCTTCCAACTAGATCCTAATAACTCCACTGCATGTACATAGTTATGAGAAAAAAGGAGCTACATATAACAAATATATACCGCAATGTGTATAAAAACTTTTTGTTTCAAAGTTTACAATAGGATGTAATGGAGCTCTTTAAGATTATTACAGTACTTGAGTGAAAGGAATTTTAACCGTCCAAAGTCAGGGGATTACAGTTATATGTAACATATATTGTATACCACACCAGTGGTGAATAAACTGGGTAAATAAATCATGTTATTTGAGGATATATTTTGCACTTAGAACACAGTTTATTACACTAGCAACAGGTTATTTCCACTTAGCATGTGGAAATAGTGAGCAATGAGCCAGATAGAGAGCTTACAATGGAAATAAAGGCCATGTTAAGCTAGTGTAAGATAAGATACTGTTCATGGGTGTAGGCAACCAGAATAGTGTTATGCTTGTGCAACTGTGATAACTGTTTGGCCATTCACTCTCTCTATTCCATGGGGAATTACCACCCAGTTGCAGTACCAAAGGCAAGGAACCCTCGAGGAGGGTTCCACCCTAGAGGTGCCACGGGAAGATTCCCTTGGCTAAAGGTACCTTAGGAAGAAGCCCCCTGAGAGTAGAGGCATGCCACTGGAGGAGGAGGGGGGATGGTGGAGCAAAGAAAAAATGCTTCAGAAGGAAGCTGGGATGAACTACTCATATAACTCAGGAAGTGGGAGGGGCTGGTTGCTCACCCATTGAACTACAGGCATGGCCTTTTAGTTCAATGTACCTACACAGCCAGAGTAGTTTTATGCGTGTGCAACTGTGATAACTGCTAGACCATTTACACTCTCTATTACCATCCTATGGGGTACCAAAGGCTAGGAACCCTCAAAGAGGGTTCCACCCCTAGAGCTGCCACGGGAAGATTCCCTTGGCTAAGGGTTCCTTAGGAAGGAGCCCCAAAAAAGTACATTAAGCAGTAAACATTGACTATGAGGTAGAGAAGCAGACTGACAGCAACAAGACAGCATGATGAAACACAAATGAAATGCACAGGTTGTCAGGATAACACTGATAAAATGGATTGCAGTGATGACATCAGGGGGCTGCCTAAGGAGAAAGGGGGAATGGCAAGTAGGGCCACCATCCATCTCTATCCAACAGCGGAACCTACCTAAGGAAACTAGGGAATATACTACAAACAACTAATTACATATTATGACCTTTGACATGGATGAGAGGAAAAAAAACTTTTTAAAAGTGGAAACTTCTGGGGATCCAAGGCCTAGGTCACCTTCTCTCCAGGGTGGGGCAGTTTATTTGGTGACGGCTTTGCTGCTGCAATTTAGAAACCCAATCAAGGGGAGGAAATATTCCAATTTTGGTGGAAAGCTCTCATTATCCCTCTAATGGGAATGCCATGAAGTGTTGCAAGAGGTCTTTGTAACAATGGGTACTTTGAAGCAAGAGTAGACCCCCAAGGCCGGAGGAGGAGGAGGATGAATGCGATGACAACTGAGGCCCTCAGCCAGTCTACCAACAAAAATAAACTTGTGAACTAGAAGTGGGTATTGGGAGAATAGCTTTTGAAGGTGCCACGGTATTTCCATGTCCAAATGAGTGCTCTTAGGCTGTGAGTGTCCCACCCTTCGGCAGCTAAAGTCTTAAATTCTACATCGAGAGGTGCACAGTATGACTGCATGCAAAAGCTCTGCCTGGAGTGAGGACATTCCTACTATGGGCCAGATGAGAAGGACCCCTCCCAGAGGTTCACATGCTCAAGAAGCAGACTTCATGAGTACAGAGCAAGAATGTCAGCTTACATTGCAAGCTTGAGTCAGGAATGTAATGGACATGGTTGGCATCCCCCTGATTAAGGAATGAGAGCATTAATCAACTTTGAATGCTAGACTGGTGGAGGTTTGGCAAAGCCAGCAGACATGGATTGGGTAGCAGATTATTGATGAGGAGGCTAGGTGAAGCTTGTAGCTGCAGACAGTGATGAGGAGGCTGGCCTTAAAAGATTATGAATGAATGCTGGTGTAAACAATTAAGGTGGAAGCACAGGAGACAGTAGAGAAACAGAAATATGAGCTGAAGTATACAATGACAATTGCCGGAAAACTGAGGATTGCTAGGCAGGAAAGCAGGAGCCTGATCTGAAGCATTTGGATAACAATGCAGTGAACTGAGGATTTACAAAATCAGGTGAGTAAATATGAGCCTAAGAGCACAGGCACTGGATTAGCACAATACAAACAAAGGGCAATAAGATGCTAGGAAAATTAGAAAGCCCCCAAAAGAAAACACAAAATGAAAAATACAAACCAGGAGAACAGAAATAAGAGGCAACTGAAAGAAGCACACAGCAGTCGGAGGCAGCAAATACTAACCAAAGCAGCAGAAACACAATGAACAGAGGCCAACACAAACCAAGAAGATCCCAAAGCAGAAGCATTGCGGGGTTGGGGGGGGGCAAGCCCCCGCAGGCCCAAGTGAGAAGACAAACTGACGGAGCCTCCAGTCAGCAATGAAAAAGTGCTTCAGAAGGTGGCTGGGATGAACTGCTTATGTAGCTCAGGAAAGGGTTGTGGCTGGTTGTTCATCCTATTGAACTACAGGAATAGCCTTTCAAGTATAAGCATTACAAATACAGTAGCATCTTGTATAGCAAATGAATAATGGGTGGCAGTAGGGTAACATGTTGGTCTCCAAATGAGTGGTAAGACCTTTTTATAACTAACTTGTGGCTTTGCCACTCATGAGTTATGGGTCTTATGCCACTCACTAGTGGAGAAAAAGGTGTTATTTCACTATAATCCATTATGTATTCCTTATTTACTACTGAACAAAACTGACAATGTTTACATCAGTGTCAGAACTAAAACAGGAATCAAGTCTTTAAAATCAATTTCAAGCATATTGGTCTGTTATACATATTAATTACAGTACCTTTTGCACATTTTTGCATATACTGCGCATGTATGCATATGTTTCATATTTATTCTGTCCATGCATACAAAATGTTCAGATTCTTAATTGTTGCAACAAGTTGCATCCCACTTACCCCCAACCCCTGGGTCACAGCTGGAAATGAGCCTCAGCTCAGTGTACTTTTCCAGGTCAGAATTGTGAATAAATAAATAAATAAATGAATCATTGCAATTGCCCATTGCACTCTTCTGTGCATGCCTGTTCTGCTTCAAATGCCTGCTTTTGTAGACATGGATGCAGTCATATCTGCTAAGTGCCATTCACAACTCAGTAAACCCTTCCTTGTAAAATGTTTAAAATATATCAAGAAATATGCCTGATTGGTGTTTTACAACAGCAGTGCACCATACAAGTGATGCTGGCCAGTTTGTTTCCATAGAGGAAAACGACACCCTAATATCGTGTAAACTTTATTTCCATGTCAACAGACAATTCTTTTCATGTAGCTGTTAGGGATATATGTGATTTCTGTAGCATATTTTCACTGTTCATACTAGTCCCACTAACTGTCCTGGGGGTCTCCATTTTCTGGTTGTTGAAATCTCATTGTCCCTGAGAGATGCATTAGCATATGAGAACATGATGTGTCAGCAGCCTTTAGACTCTACTGTATGTCGGTCTGATTAGAGTTCAACAAAACAAGCTGCAGCAATTTGTGAAATACCACATTTACCCTCAGTTAGCTTTGAAAACAGTCACAGCTGCAATGCAGGGTTCTTCCCTTTAAAGTGCATTCAATATGTATCTTTCTGGGGAGTTTTTTTCTTTCTTCAGGATATTTGTACTTACAGCATAGACATACTGTACGTGGTATGAATGGGTGCTGTGACATCATCTTCTCATATGCTAATGCAGCTCTCATGACAGTGAGATTTCAGCAACCATAAAAAGGAGACACCACAATAGTTACAGGGGACTAGAATAAACAGTAAAAACAAACTAAAGCAAACACATACTGTACACCCCAAACAGCTACAGGAAAACAGTTGTCTGTTGACATGGAAACAAAATTTAAAATATGAGGGTGTAGTTTTCCTTTAATTGTGTTTTTCCAATCCTTAGTGGAAGTTGCAAAATACAAACCACTTATTTGTACAAGGCGAAAGATATTTCAATTTGAAACATGTTTGGTTTTTGCTCTCCCAACTGCTCTGTGACTTACTACCAGTGCAAATACACAGGTACCCATGGTAGAGGAACTCACGGAGGATGGGGCAGGGAGACCCCAATCCAGAGATGTTCCTTGCCTTGGTCTACCCCAAGTCACCCCAACTTCCAAGGAAAGTATAGATAGCAAAGATGGCAAGGGTCTGTGCACTGCTGCAAAAATTTATTTAAAAACAAGCAAGTATTTGTTTTAAAAGTAAGAAATGGTTAGTTAATTATTAAATTAGTGACTGCTTTTTCTATATAAACAATAAATTGCTACTATGCTGTTTGAAGTACTTTTGTAAAAGGGCAGAGTTGCAGTTACCCTAAACAATTATATCTCATTTCTACACCTGGAATGCAATGCAGAGACCAGCTGGGGGGCATGTTGTAGAAGTAAGGCACTCAGTTCACGCTTCCTCAGAAAGGAGGGCAGCACAGCCAGGCTTCCTAGATTTGTGCCCATCATTCATTAGATTACAGCATGGCACTGGAACCACGAATGGATCCAGCTATATAATGAAGTAACACCTGCTACCCCTGTAGTCCAGCAAACAGTAGCTGTTTTCAATTAATCTGAGGTTTTTAATGAAAAGTTTTGCAACTTGTTGGTTAAATGCTACCCCTTGACCAAATCGTTGTTCCTGGTAGTGAAGGCAGCTGTTCAATTGCCCTTCGGGAAGAAAAGCAGAAAAAGGACAAAATGGGGAGAAAACAAACTGTGAGAGAAATCATCCTTTGGAAATGAAAATATCACTTAGTGTTTGTTTGCCAGCTGCAGAAGGAAAATCCTTACCATAAATGATGACATTTGTGCTGTCCATCATTGCCATGCGTCCACTGTATACTGTACAAGAGTAATTGCCACTGTCCCTCGTTGTCACATTTTCAATGGTCAAGGTACTTGAGAGTTTTAACTGATATCGTAAGGTAATTCTGTGTGGTTTGAAACTGACTCTCTTATCCTGTGACTGAAAAGCAACCCAAAAAAAAACATTATAACATTGTATGCTTTGTAATAATTGCCACATGACCAGGGGTTGCGTTACTGTCAGTTAATGTAACTCTAGGATGGAGGAGGGCCATGAGACACAAAACATAGGTGGTTTAGATTAACAAAGGTAACCCCAGGACTCCAAGTACCTAAAATGAAACAGCAGCTTGTCTTTGAAAAATAACTTTTGTAGCTGAACTGCACCACACCACAGTGATCAACTGCTTCTGATTCAGAGCATATTTAAAAAAAAAAGTTGATTTCCAATGCCCCCCGATACCGTGTACTACAACACAGCTCCACTGCTTAGTCATCTGTAGTCCACGGTAAATGTAAATTCAAACTGGATGCCCGCCCCTGCCAGACAAGAGACATCTCTCGCACACCCTGTATTGCCTACCATACTAACAGACCTACAAACATTTCTGTCTGCCGCTTTTCAAAGCAATACTGTGTGCCTACCTTACAGTGTACTGTGACCACTTTGACTGAGCAGTTCCTATAGATCCCCCTGACCTGATCATTATCAGCTTCCCTGACTGAACTGTAAGAAACAGCCGTTTCATGTGAATAACTCCACCACCTGCCCCAATCACGTAACGGGTGACACAAAAAGAGTAAAGCCATTTAGCAGGTCAACTAAATAAATCAACCAGCAATCATTGTTTTAACTACTACAACCATAGTCGTGGGTGTCACAGACAACGCTAGCCTTGTGCTACTCCTGCATTTGCCCTTGCTCATTCTCCTGCTGACAAAGTAAAATGTTAGCAAAAATATCATCCATGTTTAAAAAGGAAAGGATACCTCTTATCTATTAGAGTTGTCTGACCGCACGCTTTACTGCCCTTCATAATCCTATGAGGCATCGCAATTCCATACAAACAGTGTTATGGGGGGGGTGTTAAGAGAGACAATTTAAAAAAAAAAAGCACAAACGTGGTGTGTGTATCTGCTGGTGAAAATCATGAGGTGAAAGAGGTTAACTGAAAACTATTCAGAATGAAGAGAGACGCTAGACAGGCAAAAAACAGGGTATTATAAGCAACGGCTCCCTCTAGTGGCAGTTCAACCTTACTAAACTTAAGGGACTATTTTATAGAAACTATTTATTCTGATAATTTGTATCAATATTTTAATGTTTTTTTTTCATAATTAAATATTTATTTAAAAAAAAAAAGAAAGCCCATTTTCTAAGTGCAATAATACCCTCCAAGGTGGGCGGTATTGGGCAATACCGGACCTTCCAGAGGCTATAAGGCCCTCCGCCTTTGGCGTCGGGCCTCATTACGCCCCTGGGCAGTCTGGTATTGCCCAATACTGCCCACCCTGTTGGGTATTATTGCTTGCATATGGACCAGAGATCTCTTGGTTCAAAATTCTCTACTCTCCCTAACCACTGGACCGCACACTAGACTACATTTCCTTCCTGAAAGTGATCTCTGCACTGCCATGCTGCAAGAGCTATGGACACCATTCAAGAATGAAAAGAAACATCAGCATCCTTACAAAGTGTCTTAGCCAGAATTAAGACATGATAAATGTCCAGCAGCTCATTACCACCCCCCTCCTCACGTAGAACACTGCCAATCAAACATTGCCATAAAATAGTCAGTGCCCTCTAGAAGTGACCATTTGAAGGCCCAGCCAGTAAAACTATTGCCCCAGTCTGAGACTGGGTGAGTGAAAGTAGCAACACCTGACAGGGACAACAGATTAAACCTACTGTAAATGGAAGGCAGATTGAAAACAAGTAATGATGGCACTTTTAGATCCTTTACCAGGGAAAACCTTGCAGGATGGATACTGGGGGAAGAGTGGTTGTTGGTGCAGGGATTTGGCTGGAGAAACAACAAAAGGACTAGGTGGATAATCCCAGGCAAAAAAAGAACTTGATGGAAAAAATAGATCCCATGTTCCAGCGTTCCTAAAATGTGTCATTTTATTGAATTAATTAAATGAACTATTCAGGAGACCTGCATACATTTATATATCAGTTTTGTTTCTCTCTCCAGTTAAATTTTCAGCAAAACAGTGCGGTTTAACCCTTTGTAATTATTCTTGTGGTTCCCAAGCTAAATGCAAGTCTAGCTATATTTATTTACCTTGAGTGCAGGATAACTCCATGTGAATTCGACTCCGACATTGAGCTCCGTTACTGCCACACATTCTAATGTAAGCTTCTCCCCTGCACTCAGCTCCATCTGAGGTTGATGATTCAAAGTAACGCTATGTATCTTGTATCCTGCAATTCAGAGTGGGAGAAATTAATTAGAATTGTCTGTGCTGACATGTTATGTTCCTCAAGGGAATGAAAAAGGTGAACTGCAGGGAACTATTTAGCAGGAACAGTGAATCTAGAACATGATGACATGAGTGGAAGCTGGTGAGGGTAAGAGGTTCAGCAGACATCATCATAGGAATCATTGAAAAATACAAGTCATAAGCTGTTAGCTATAAAAACTTGACCGTTTGCCTCTAGAATCCCACAAACTCCCATCTATTCATTTCCCTTATATGTACATCTAAAGATCTTTTGAACTGATCCATGTTATCACTCTGTACCACTTCAACTGGCAGATCATTCCACTCTAAGACCACCCTCTGGTTAAATGACTGCCGCATGTTGTTTCCCCTAAACCTTTCTCAACACAGCTTCATGCAATGTCCCCTAAGCTCTCTTTCAGATACTTTTCCATCTAGGTTCAAACATTCTCATAGGTCTGTGTTATGAAATGTTTCAAAGACAAGGCACAAATCTCCTCTTAATCTCCTATACTGTAATGGTACATGTGAAACACTCTCAATCTTGCCTTGTAGTCCATTTCTCGTGCCCATACACCATTTTTGTCACTCTCCTCTGCAGCCCCTCCAAACTCTGTATTGATCTCCTACTGTGTGGTGCCTAGAACTGCACACGATCAGTATGGGGCCTAACCAGTGATTCATAAAGAGGTAACAAGACCTGTCTATCCTGGCTCTTAATGATTCTTTTACTACAACCCAACCTTCTATTTCCTTTACTCAATACCTCACCACAATGGACCTCAAACTTTAGGTTGTTACGGATTGTCATTCCCAGATCTCTTTGGTGGTCAGTTGTTTTGAATTCTGCTCCATTTAGATAGTACTTCTGCAACATGGCTGAAACACAAGGGAGGTGGAAAGGATGAAAAGTGACTTGGCAATGTTGGAGGAATGGTCAGAAATATGGCAGCTTAGATTCAGTGCAAAGTGCAAAGAAATGCACCTGGTAAACAAAAACCAGGGGGAAGAGTACGCAATGGGTGGGGAGGTTGTAACAACAATAAAAATGGAAAGGGACCTGGGGGTAGTCATATCAGATGACCTAAAGGTTAGCAAGCAATGTGAGAAGACAGTAGGGATGGCTAGGGGGATACTGGTATGTATAGGGAGAGGAATCACCAGTAGAAAAACAGGAAGTTGTTATCCCTCTGTACAGACAATTGGTGAGACCCCATCTGGAGTACTGTGTGCAGTTCTGGAGACCCCATCTCTGCAAGGACATAGACAGGATGGAGGGAGTCCAGAGGAGGGCAACTAAAATGGTGCAGGGTCTGCAACAGAAGCCATACAAAGAGAGACTAAAGGAGCTTAATATGTATACCCTTGAGGAAAGGAGGTAGAGGGGAGACATGATAGAAACTTTTAAGTACCTCAAGGGAATCAACAAAGTCCAAGAGGGTAGCATCTTTCAGAAAAAGTGATGTGCAAGAACAAGGGGACACAATTTGAAGATTGAGGGTGGACAGCTCAGGGACAATGTGAGGAAGTATTTTTTCACAGAGAGGGTGGTGTACACATGGAATGGCCTTCCTGAGGAGGACGTGGGGTCAAAAACAGTGGGGGGAATTCAAGAATGCATGGGACAGACATAAGGCAATTCTTGTGGGGGGTAAGAAGAAACAGGCTGTTGGTTAACTAGGATCTGCAGCTTATCCAGTAGGTAGGGAAATGTGCAGACTAGGTGGGCCAAGCAGTCCTTATCTGCAAAGTCTATGTTATTTAGCTTTTAAATTCCCTATCCCAAAGTGCATTAGTCTGCATTTATTGATATTAAAGAACAGACTATTTGAGTTGGCCCAGGCCACCAACCAATCTATTTAGTTTTGAAATCTCATAGCTTCTTCACTTGTGCTAACTAGTGACTCCAACTTCATATCATTGACAAATTTGCTAAGCCATGCATTTTGACTACAGCCCAAGGATGTTAAAAATTATTAAATAGAAGGAGGCCCAAAACTGAGCCCTGCGGCACTCCACTTGTTATTTCCAACCAGTCTGAACAATATCCCTTAACCTTGACACATTGCTTCCTTTCATTCAGCTAGTCTCCTATCCAATTTGAAAGGTTTCTGTTAATTCCTACCTCTCTCAATGCTCTTAACAACTTAATATGGGACACCAAATCAAAGGCTTTCAATTCAGTGAAATTTTGTATATGGCACACAGAACCTCTGGGATTGGGCACCTAAAAATAATTTTTTAGTTACTTACTATACAGGACATCTACAGGTACCCCCTGGTCTAATGCCCTCTTATTAGCTCAAAAAAAGCTTGTAGGTCATGTAAGGCATGACCTGCCTTCTCTAAATCCATCTGTCCTGTATCTCTTAAGAATTCCTCAGTGTTCTCCTTTATTATTGAAGCCAACATTTTACCAGGTATAGGAGTTATACTGACTGGCCTATAATTTACCATTTGTCCCCTATCCCCTTTCTTAAATATAGGGGTCACTTGTGCCAGCTTCCAGTCATCCACTACTTTTCCTTGGTCAAGAGAACTCCAAAAGATATCCAGAATTGGGGAAGCTATTACATCTGCCAAATTTCTAAGAAATACCAGGTGTAACCCATCTGGGCCTTGTGATTTACTGGGATAGAAATTCTTGATTCTCCTTACCATATCCTGTAGTGTTAACTTGATTTTACCTCCCTTGTTCTGAATTGTTGGTGTTTGGTATACTTTATCCCTGGGCTGGTATACACTTACAAAATATTTATTAAGTTAATTTGCCATTATACCACAGTCTGTAGCTCATTGAATCGTTTACAAACAGAGGCCCTGCCTGATCCTTCTCTTTTCTCACACCACTGATATAAAGAATTCCTTCTTATTGTCAGTTGCATTGCTTGCTAATTTCAATTTGAATTAACTTTTAGCCCTTTTTATTAGTTTTTTTATAATCCCTAACTTCTGTCTCATAATTCTACCATGCTGTACTTGTGTCTCTTAATCTAGCAATGAGGGAAAGCTTGATTCAACCGGGAGAGTGGTCAAGCCATGAAGCAGTCTGCAAGCAGCAGCAATGGGTGCCAAAACCATGAATGGGTTCAAGTACAGTTGGGACAGAGGTAAAAGTATAGTAGTTACATGGGGGGGTAGTAGTAAGGCTGGGAGTAAGCATGTGGATAGTGTAGACAAAAACCCTACATTGGTAAAATTTTCTCTGGGTGTTAGGGTGTTACAGAGAGACTGGATAGACCATTTGTCATTTTCTGCTGCCATTGTCTGTTTCTGTGTTTCTATGCTGATGTCCTTTTTTGACATACTGTATTGTATTAAGGTCCCACTAGAATTTTAAAAGTAGTGAAGCCTGTCCACTTGCTTCTCAAATTTTAATGCAATCCTAGTCAAAATCAAAGTGTGGTATCAGTTTCAAATTTTATTTATCTAGGATTTGGGTCTAACATACATTAATATAGCTCCATAAACAGGCTGCACTATCATTTACTTGTGTGAGAAGAGTATTGTCAAACCATTCCTGGTGTGATTGCAGGACCACGGCATGGCTGCCAATCAGTAGTCATGTAAAAAATATCCAGCAGACCCACACAGGCAGAAAAATGTAAACAAAATATTTTTTTTTCTTTTTAATTAAAGCCAAACATTTTCAAAATGAGAGTGACTGAACTTCCAGGGGTAGAGGAAGAATGATTGGAGTCATGGACGTGGTTTTAGTCAAATAAAAAAAGCAATAATTAATTTTATTAACCAAGGCTTTGTGCACCCAAATGGACCCAATTACTTGCTAAAATAAGCACTGGATGAGGCGCTTCAGCTGCATATGAAACACTTATTGGGTATCAAAAAGTGACCACTATGTAGTTTCAGACACCCAAATTTGTGTACAGTAGGCTGCCACTTTTAAATAATCGACTTACAGCATTTTGTTTCATTAAAAAAGTCTTAGTCAAAGCCTCATGCTTTTTCTATCAATCCCTGCATTGTCTTATTTATATTTAATAATTTGCTTGTTTCTTAAGATTCGTCCACTGCATCAGATCATTTTGTATGAAACATATTATTTATAATGGGAATTTAGGGGCAGAGTAACAAAGGGACTCTGCCAGCTTTGCAGTTCAGTTTTTTGGCTGTCTTTGACCAGTTTGCCTCTAGGCACCGACTTGGCAACTAAGTCTGTAGAATGCCCAAGCATATAAAATAACTAAGAATACTTACCTTTTTAGCCATTTTTCTAATATTATTTGGACCAAGTGGTTAGCGCCTAGTCTTCTTCCTCCCAGAAGCACATCCTTACTATGAACGTGTATCTTTAATTATGTTGTCACTGACCACACAACTTGTGGATAAAACTTTTAATTTTTTTCCATTTGTGTATCGAAAGAAGGATAGCATTCAGTAGAGTAGTAGATGCTGAACAAGACTGCAGTTCACTTACTAAAATGAGCATTGACAGTGATAATAAGTGACTTTGAAATGATGGAACCGAGACCCTGGACATGTGTATCAGGGGCACATTGATGAGCATGCGCAGCATCTTGACTCCAGAGTTACTTATTGTCATTGTTAATGCTTGTTTTAACAAGTGAACCACAAAGTATTCATCAGCATCAACTACTTTATTGGATGCCCTCCTTCTCTCAAGATACACGTGGAAAAAATGTAACACTTTATCCATGAGTTGATGACAGTCTGATTACGGAGAATAGATGCAGGTTGCTCAGTCTGAACAATATTAGAAAAATGGCTAAAAAATATAATCATTCTTATTTACAGTATTTTATATGCTGGGGCATTCTACAAAGTTAGTTGCCAAGTGTGTGCCTAGAGACAAACTGGTCAAAGATGGCCAGAAAATTGCACAACAAAGCTAACAGTGTCTGTTTAAGCTTGAAATGAACTTTAGGTCTGTCATGTTTCCCTTTTTTTATTTATTATGCTTTTCTGCATTCCTGCCTAGCTATCATTAGCATTCCTCTCCCTCTAAGCCCCATCACCCACTGTCCCTGGGATTTACCTCAACACATCAGTGCCCCATGGACTGCCCCAGTGGTGGAGCCTTTCAGCGTCCCCAAGCCCAGTTGAAGTTACAGCTGGGTTGTGGTCAGGAACCCAGTGAACAGTGTGGGGCATGCAGAGGGGAGAAGGCATCACTCTGTGGCAGGCCAGGGAGGTATTTTGCTCTTTGGTCCCCTCCCCATTAGCGCTTCATAGGCTATGACCCAAAGGAAAGCTGCAAGCAAGTTTGCTGACATCTGGGCTAGGACATGCTCTCCCTCCATTCACCACTCCTATGCACTGCCTCCTGTGGTCACCCAGGTGGCAGTGTCATAGCAGAGCAAGTGTCCCACCATCCCCAGAGGAGAGGAGAACATCCTCTTGGATCTATGAAGCTCCTCCCTCCAGCCAGCCCCTGATGACCCGGGCTCATTCCTGAACCCGGACAGCCGGTATCATGAGAGGTCTGTCATGTTTCCTATTTCCCTCTGTTTCATAAACAGGGATCAAATAAGTATAGTATGCAAATATATATCAATTTATATGGATCCCCTTCCTAAGGGGACCATAGTACATTTAGTTATAATACTAATTTTACAAACTCATGGCTATTATACATATTATTGTATACTTAAGTTACAACACAATCAAAAATACAGTGCACAACTGACATGCCTAACAACTGAATGCCATACCCCCTTACCTTATCAAATGGCTTGGATGCTGTGAGGATTCTGATTCACTACTGAGACCCTACAGCAATTTAATTGTTTCTTATTATTACACATTTCTGATATTGAAACCCAATGATATCCATATGCCAAACCAACATACTAAACATGTACTTGAACTCCTTAAGGATGTGGTTTCTAATAATGACATCCCTTTATGCTTATTTTATTGGTGCTCTACCACATTTCAGAAATTAAAACCCCTCACTGTTTCTGAAACTGGAATTCTTTACCCTCACAAAATTGATACCTCTGTTAATTCCAAACTTTACATCCCTGCCCCTTCTGAAATGTAAATGCATACAGTACACCCCACTAAAATGTTGACCCACACCAAATATTTGCACCTCCTGCCATACATTTGCAGCCCATACCACTCCCAAAATAGACCATCATATCATTACAAACATTGACACCTCATATAGTTACTTTTTATAACTTAGAATTCAGATCTGTTTCATGTTGAGAATTATTTCAAAAAGTCTTCTATAAATTGGGGAATATATTGCTCAAGGCTGTTTATTTGCTATTCAAGCTACTGAAACACTATATATATCTATATCTATCTATATATAATATGAAGGAAAAACTCTAGCATCTTCATTGGCTGAGAAACATCACTTAACAAGGCATTAAATTACTAGCACTGCATGATCAGGTGCCAGACCTCATTAGTAAGGCAAAACACTCTCATAACCTTAACAATCAGAGATAATTTAATGTGAATTCTGTTTAATATATATTTAAACCAATGATTTATACAAGAAATATAAAAAATGGTTCACTTTATGTATTATGCAAATGAGCAGTCTGCCACCCCAGGGTTTGCATTAAAGGATTTTATGTAAAAAAAAAATGGATCACTTAACATATAATGCAAAAGACTAGTAAGTCATTGTGTAAATGCAATAAACCACTTCCAGGTTTGTATTAAAGGATCTGAATGCACTTCTCAGGAGTGTAAGGATACTCTACCTTCGGTCTCATGCCTCACTCACATACTGTACAATACCATCAACCAGGATCAAGTGCAGTATCACAGCTTGTACTGTAATAGCTTGCAGGATACTTCCAGAACTCAATGTAGTCCAACAGGAATTATTCCAATTTATTGTGCAGTAAACTGTGACATCTCACAAGGAGCATTTCAGCCTGGTGGACAGCACCTTATATATTTTTCACATTTTAGGTATGTTTTTGTAACCCTGCCCCCTTGAGACCATTGACAGTTCCCTCTAACTTTCTTTTCCTTTGCATGTTAAGTCTGTCAACAGTATCAGACAGGTATGAATGAAATGATTTTAGGTAATTAATAGAGAAGAATAAAAAAATGAGTGGATCCTTGCTGGCAAATATTGGTGTTAAACTGCTCTGCTTATATTGCTCTCTGTGCACTAGTTTTTCTGTTAAGTATGTACTTTATTACCCTGTGTTTATTCCAAATTTATTGGATGTTTACTGCCTATATATGTACCATTCTCTCTGCCCCTTCCCCCAGGATGCACCTGGAATCGAGCACTATTGCTCAATGTGTCTTCCTGGTAAAACTTTTAAATAAATAAATAGAGGATTTATACAGTATATTATAAATCCGTGACTGCTTAATTTCTGGCATTCTGTTGTAAATGGCATGGATAAATATTAGGGGCCTAACAGTTAGAAATGTCTTGCTGAGGCACTGGACTTAACCACAGAGCAGTATATTGAACCCTTGAAAAAGGAGAATACTATAATGACTCACAAGTACAGTAGGCCTTTGCTAAGTAAATACTGCACAGTTCTCATTCACTGTTTATAAGGGGTAATTATTCAGACAATGTGTGTAGGAGTTCAAAAGGGCACTGAAAGCTGTAAGGGCACTTCTTTGTGCACAAGGCCTGTATTTCTACACTCCTCTTCCTTCTAAAAATCATCAGACTACTGCACAGGCTTCACTGGCATATAAACAATGTGACCTGATTATAATTTACTTTCAGTTATCCCTTTTTATTTGGGGAGGAACATTAATCAGTCCTGAGAACTATATATCTCCAACCCTGAGACAGTTAAAATACCGCAAAACATGACAATTTTGCTCATAGCAGGTGAAAGGGTGCTATGAAGAACATTAGCAGACTTACCCACAACTGCAACCACGTACATTGAAGAAGTGTGGCTTTCCCCATCTATAGTCGTTTTACAAAAGACCAACCCTGCATAGTTGATCAAATTACTGGGGATGGTGAAGCCACTTCGGCTGTCCCAGTACATCATCTTACCATCTGAAACAAACTGTTTTTCTGGATATCTCTAATGAAAAGAGAGAAATAAAAAAAAGGCTCGCATTAGACAGACCATCAGCTTTTTCAACCTACAAAAGCAGATTTACATCACTTTCTCACTTGCAGTTCAGTGACCACCTTGGCTGCTATAGGTTTTTGCACAGTTTAGACTTTGTTTACGATAGTTGCTATGTGAACATGTAATTATTCTCACCGCAAACAGTGTCACATTGAGTTCTGCCATGGATCCAAGACATGGTATAACCACAGTTTTGTTTTCACTTATGTACAAAACTTCAGGATGATTGCTAGGAGAGGCCACAAATGGTGATCTGGGGTCTGGGAGAAACATAAAAGAAAATGAGGCAAAGACTTACAAAAGAGGCGACTTACAAAAAAGCTGCATGATTCTGGTTTATAACATTAATCATGAAAATAACAGAAGCCTAAAAATGATTAAGACAGAATTATATGCCATTGTAAAACATTTTGTGCTTAAATGATGCAACTAAGCATCACTTTTCAGAATATGTTTGAAGAGGTTATTATAGTTTTAATACTTTTTTATGTTTATTAAAAGCTGAAATGTTATGGCTGATTTCTTTCTAATAAAGATGACATAGGGGTTCCTGCTATGACAGGTCTGAAACAATAAAAACAAGATAAACTTTTCTGGACCAAAGGCATCAGTACCAGGAAATTGGCTCCAGTTCTTATTATGAAGCCAGCCTGCTTAGCAAAGTGGAAGGAAATGCTGGAGGCACTGAGCCTTAACTGTACTTGTTTAGAAGCTTAACAGCAGGAACTGCACAGAGGTCAAGCTCAGCATGAGGCAAGGGTTTTATGTGGCTTAACTGCCCCTCTTATGACTTAAGGTGATCATTTCTACATTGACAAGGATCTCAGTGAGCCTTTACTGGGAGGAACTGTACAGGGATCATAGATCAAATAAAAAAAAAGAGATAATACAAAGAAAATCAACAGAAAGACAATTATAATAATCTGTGAAGAGTTTATTAATATGATCACTCTTTCACCCACAGACCTTTATAGTCGTCACAGCATTTCTACCTAATATTATTATGTTTTACTCTTTATACTCTTCATTAAATGAAATATTATACTTTTTTTAAATGTTGTCTTTCATGGGAAATAGTGTTTGGAAGTGCTTTATTTAAATGAAATGACATGTATTGATCTTAAACTCATGAAGTTTGTTATATGTATCATTTTGTTTCCTGAAACTTATAAACTATACAGTAGATGAAATACATGTTAGTGCCTATGCCTATCCATCTCAGTGATAATCTATACAATAAATAAAATACATATATAAGTGTAGTATCTGTCCATCTCAGTGATAATCTATACAATAAATAAAATACATATATAAGTGTCAATATCTGTCCATCTCAGTGAAAAAAACATGTGTTTATTTATTTGAAAATTGGTAACTGGGACAGGCACACTGAGCTAAAACTCATTTCCAGGTGCGACCCCAGTGAGGGGAAACCAGGGGATACAAAGTAAAAACAAACAAGCAACAAGTTACAGTTATGCCAAGATACACAAGACAAAAAAACAAGGCTGGCACAAAATACTGAGTAAAACATACTGGGCCGGATATTCAAACTGCGTTATTTTGTGGCGCAAGCCCTTGCGCTGCACAAAATAGTTGCGCAGGGGTGTGGCCGGAGCGATATTCAAAGGAGTTGCACTATTGAGCAACTCCTTTGAATATCACCCCGGCCACAGCCACTGTGCATGGCATAGAACCTAGCGCCCACCGCAAGTGATCAGAGGAGCATTCAACTTTGGTGGCGTTAGTACCATTGCGCCATCGCGCAAATTTCGATATTCAAAAGGTGACATGCAAATGGGGCCATAAGTCATGCAAGGCACGGGGGGGGGGCATTTACATCTGTTTATGGCCTCATTTGCATGCCATTAGCATGCAGGTGCGCCAATCCCCGAGGACTTGCGCCTGGTGCCCTGCCAGGCAGCAGCCATCGGGGACCGACGACCCCCTGCAGCCTGATTGCGGGCAAAATAGTAAAAAATCCCCCAACCCCCCCACTGGCCCGATCGCGGGCAAAAGCATTAAACTCCCCCTCCCTCCGACTGGCCCGATCATGGGCAAAGCTGAAATAACCCCCACCAGCCCGATCGGGCGCAAAGTCCCCAACATATCCCTGGTGGTCCAGTGGACCGATAAGCCTGATCGTGGGCAGCAAATGTCTAAACTTAACCCCAAACTATATCCCTGGTGGTCCAGTGGACCCGATAAGCCCGATCGCGGGCAGCAATGTCTAAACACAACCCCCGAGAACACATCCCTGGTGATCTAGTATCCCCCACCCCACCTGCACCCATGAAGTTTGAAACGACCCACTTCCCCGCATGGGCGGGTGGCATCCCACTGCTGCCGCCGCTACGAGCTGATTGTTCTGTAGGTTGCACGCTCATTGGCAGCAGAGTTGGTTACCGGGCGCAGTATGCCTGCTGTCGACATCAGGCAGTTCAGATTTGATTGGAATCATCTATTCATCAGACACCAGACTGCCTTGTACGGTATGGCTGCACGCTCACTGGCTCTGCTTTGCATCACTGGCACTTAGCTCCACCGGCAGCCAGTCGGAGGGAGCGGGCAGCAGGCGGTGATGCTGCCACCCGCCAGCCGCGGGGAGCGGGTGATATGGTTTAGTGGGTGGTGGGGTGGGGACACCAGATCACCAGGGATGTTTTTGGGGGTTGTGTTTAGACATTTGCCGCCCACGATCAGGCTTATCGGTCCACTGGACCACCAGGGATACCGCTCGGGGAGGGGGGGCTGTTTAGACATTTGCTGCCCGCGATCGGGCTTATCGTCCACTGGACCACAAGGACATGTTGGGGGGCACACTGCTGCCCCACGATCGGGCCAGTGGGGGTGGGGATTTTTTAACTCTTGCCCATGATTGGGCTGCAGGGGGGCAGGGTGGGTTAGGCTCACAGGTGGCAGCTGCTGTGTTGCACCCTGCAATGCAGCAGCTCACCTGTGGTGGCCCTCAACAATCTTTTGGGAGCTCAAAGTTGTGCAGGCGCGAGGTTGGGGGTTAGCGCCTGCACAACTTTGCACAGCCCGGCTGAACATCAGGCTGTGCAGTTTATGCATGGTTCCTCCCCCTCCAGTTCAGCATGCATTCATTTGCATTGCGCTGTTGCTCAGCATGTTTTCAGTGGCGCAACTGCCTCCTGCTGAATATCGCAGAATGGCGCAATTTCGGACTTGTGCAGGCACAACCCTATTGCGCATGGCGCAACCCTTTTGAATATCTGGGCCACTGTGCACAATATAGCGGTGCAGCCCCTGAGCATTGAATTACAGAGAGGTATTGGATAAGGCCAGAAATTCAGAATTTTACATCAGCTGCAGGTCAGATTAAATATCAAGTTAAATAACCAGCAGTGGGCCTGGCCCAGTGACATACAGGGCTTTGGTGCTAGGCTCCTTCCCTGCTACCAATCCAGCAACCCGGGTTCAGAAATGGATGCAGGTTACTCAGAAGCTGTCCAGGGGGAAGGAGGATTGCGCATCTGTAGGACTTTGTCATCCTTCTGGGAGGGTGGCTGTCATGGTTTGCTACTTGATTGCCACCTGGAGGAACCAAGGTGGTAACACATGTAAGCTGCATTGTGTGGGAAGGGACCCAATGTTCAGAGCATGGGAAGGGATCTTCATGGAGGTAGAGCATGCACATCACCCTCAGTGCATGTCTGTGGGCCCAGATGAGGTAAACCAGGACAAAATGGAGGATGGACTCCATGAAGCCCTGCCCATTGCAGTGTTGCCCACTCTGTTGCTCTGGTCCAAGACAGACCTGAATGTGTGTTCCAGGGAGAGAACCTATGGAGGGAAATTCATGGGGCATAGGACCCCAGTAAAGGAGGAGGAGGTAAGAGATGGCTGCAGTGAGTAGGGCTGAGAAGCCATTCTTCCAACCAAGCAGGATAAAAACCTATATGGGAAAAAAAAAAAAACAACAGCGGGGGCCCTGAGGCACTTAGGAAAGAGAGCAGACAAGGACAGGCAAAAAGGGGAAGACTAGGGGCAGGGAGGTGGGAATAAAGTTTAGTAGTGAAAATGTAAGACCAGATAGGTAGATAGAAGGAAAGACAAAGGGAGATCTGAAGTTTGTTCCAGATAGGCAGGAGCTGAAAAGAGAAAGCAGAGTAACCAGAGGAAATCTTATAGACAGGTACAGAAAAGGCAGAAGAATCAGAGGCGCAGTGGGTAGTAGTTGGAAGGAGGGAGAGGGAGAGGGACACTATTTTTGAGAGCAGAAATAGAGCAGGACTATGTGTTGAACCTTAACTCTTTGAAAGAATATTGTAAATAGCAGCATAAATCTGTTACCTACCTTCAACATAGACATACACACTTGTAGTATTTTCATTGCTCTGAACTATGGAGCCCTGATAAAAGCATCTGTATGCTCCAGTGTCATTAGCAATGGCTTTTGTCAGAGTGAGAGTCTTACAGAAAGGATTCAAGTCCATGCACTCACTCACTGATATTCGATTTTCAACACTACTCTGATTCTTTGGCCATGACCACTCCAAAGGTTGTTGACCCCTGTAGAGAATTAAAAGTTATGATAAGTAATCAAGACAAATCTCTTGAGTTTGTGGATTCTTACATAACTTAATTACCTGACAAACTGATAACTTGAAACAATAACCTAATTTATGGAAGGATCTTTAAAACAACTACATATATCTAACAATTGTTTTATTACACAGTATGTATATTGGACAGAGCCATGGGAGACAGCTTTGGTCTTAAATGTCTTATTAAGTAAAAACAGAAAATTAATGTGTCAGTGCCCTGTTAAGACAAGCTTACTGCACACAGAGGCAGTGATTCTGTATCACATGGTGCAGGTCCACCCAGAATTTGAGGTTACATCACCGTGGTGATGGTGAGTGGCTGGAGCTGAACAGGCTGGCCAGGAATGCTGGTTCTCACTGTCACACAAGCTTGCATGTAGGGGAGACAGAGCCTAAGACAGAGAGAATGGAACCACTCACTATCACTGAGCTAGATCAAACCGCTCGAGTATGCAGCTAGCCTTAATGTCTTCTGTATGACCATGCAATTTTCTGCTCAACCTTTTAGGAGAAAAAAAAACACAGTCTACAGGAACTTTGATCAATTCTGTTAGGAGGACTACTGATATAAGGAGACTTATCTAATGTTACAACAAGAAATTACTTTTTCCAGCAAATGAAATGCTCCCAATTAGAAGGGCTGGGTAAATAATTCTCAAGAGAAACTAGATCCACCTGAAAGATTGGGATGCCTTTATTTTCTTGATACGCATAACCCCAGCTATTACTTGTTGTGGAATGTTCTGGGAAGTGATATACAGCTACAAAAAGCCACAGAACATTTAAGGCAGAAAAGGCCATTGGTCCATTTAATCCACCTTTCAGATTTGCCAACAGGTACAGCTAGTAATGTTGTTTTCTTCAAAGGATCCAATTTTACCTAGGATATTTGTAAGTTACATGCTTCAGCTACCTCCTGTGGTAAATTATTGCACAAATTAACAACCTTCTTGGTACAATATTATTTCTTTATGTGCTTAACAGTTGGCACCAAATGTCACTGTGAGGGATTTTGCAAAAGCAGTAAAGAGGACTGGATGACACTGAGTACTGGCATTGCGGAGCAATTGACTCTTTCATCTCTTAATCACTGGGTTCACATCTAGTTCTGGTCAGTACTGGCTGAAGATCATTTTCATTTAAGGCCACTCAAGGGCTCATATGAAATGATTTGTGGTGGTCTCTATCCAGTTCCCAATGAAGAGTTGTTCCCAGCACAGAACCCCCATCACTATTCAGCACTAATTGACTTTCTTGTGGCACTTTCACAGCATAAGTCACAAGCTGAATATAGTGTCTGAACTATTGTCTCACCTACTTAAGGTAGTCCCTCCAGGATTGACTTGAGGTACATTAGTTTGTCAGTGTGGGAGAGCTTGACTGCAGTCACCCATACTGTGCCAGCAGTGATGTTACTCTCCAGTGATGTCACTCTGTCATCTTTCATATGTCATTTAAATTCATTACAAACATTTAACCAAAATACTAAAGTGCAAAGGAGTGGGTCTTCCAATGAGTAATACAGAGCTAAACAACAGCAACTGAGACACTTAAGCCATAAACAGTTTGATGATCTGAAATGAACTTACCTACAAGTAATTGTTAAAGTTTCATTGGCAGAAATTGTATGCACATCTTTTTCAATACTGAGGGTAGGAGGGTGGACAAAATGTGGAGTAGTCTGACCTGAAAAGTGAAATATACAATTAGTTCAGCATTCTGAATGAGAAGAAAGGAAGGAAATCCCCCATTTATGTACAACTTATTTATGTAGGCTAGCCCAAATGTGATACAACATCTCATTTTCAGGAGTCATACTTGCACACAGTTTCATGCAGTGGCTGTAAAACTGGGAGGTTCAAGAGGACAAGAAATATTTCCAATTTGCAAGTTTTTGAAAGGGTTCCAGTTCAGAACTGACATCTACACCCACAAATAGCCAATATTTAAAGCAGCAGTGCAACGACATTGGGCAAGATATTTGACCCTGTCTTTTTTCATTATTTTTATTTATTTAGTTTTTGTTGACCAGGTAAGTGCACTAGACAAATCCTGCCTATTTTCAGGCATGACCCGGGGGAGGGGGATACAGATGAATGCCAACTGACCTTGAACCAGATTAAGCTGTTAGTGGTATTTTTAGTGAATGAAGGAAACTTATTGTACACTAGGAAATTCTCTACTCTTTTTTTTCGAGCAAGTGCCATGGGATCTTTAACACCACCTGAACTACCACCAATCCAGGCAGATGGGACCTCGGTTTAATGTCTCATCCGAAAGACGGCACCTCAGAAGTGCAGCACCCCTCTCATTCTGCACTACAGTGTCAGTACTGGAATATTAACCCAAGTGCCAGACGTGGGAACTGAACCTACAACCCTCTGATCTCCCAGTCTCAGAGGCAAGTGAGCTACTGAGCCACTGACACTGCTATAAAAAATGTGAGGTACTTTCCAGTTTAATTTGATGGTAAAATGTTCTATTTTATTTCCACCAAAATCTGAATATTCTACAAATGTTTTACCATATTTTTTTCTCAAGAAAAAAAGATGGCCTGCACATTTGGCTTAGAAATAATACTGTGGACTGAGCAAGTTAGGTTAGGATCAGGAATAAAATCTCATGGTGCTCAGCATGTGAAGCACCTAGAAGAGTAACTTTGACAGGTATGTTAATTTTTTTTTATTAATTGTTGCTGAAACTAGCTTTTTGTTTTCATTGCACTGCTGTTTTAAAGTTACAAAAATAAGAATTCATGTGAAAAACTGTTTGTTTTTTTTTGTATGGGCAACATTCTTTATAATTCTGTTACTGGAACCAGTAATTTGGACTTTTGAGCATGTCAGTATGTACAGAAATGTGAGCTCTGTTCTGATAGTTCAACAGTTCATGCTTAGCATTCTGTATACAAACTGTGATATCATGAAAACTTCAGTTATAAAATGGGTTGGAAATTTCCTGCCTACTGACAGGCAAAGCAAGCTTTGAGACCCATATCTTACTTCTCCACAGCTACACAGGTCTGATCAAGCTCAGACAGTGGGATTCTGAATTTGGGGAACTCACATACGGAATTCATGAGCCATTTCACTCATTCATGATTTCCATTACAAACATGGCTGCCACCTTTATTTGTTTTTGATGCCAGGTAATATTCGATTCAATTCAGTTTTATTTTTATACTGGAAGGTAAATGAGCAAAAATGCCCATTTTCACAATCATCCCATGGTACAGAAATTCGATGATACAGAGGAAAAGATAAAAACAATATTTGCAAAATGTTACGGTATTTACAATAGGAACAGTGTATATGACAGTAGGCATACATATGCCTATTTTCAGGCATGAGCTGGGAGAGTTGCAGATTAACAGCAAGAAAAATATACAGTAAACAGTATACATAAAATTGAGAACAATTTCATCAGGACGTTGCAATTAACAGGCATCATGAGTAAGCAGTAGTGCAAAAAAACAAACTCTGGCCAGAGCTGATAGGGCTGCAGCAAGGAATTTAGGGCAAAATATTGAAAATTACCAAAATTATGAGCCTGCTTTAGCAAAATGTAACATGGGCTCATAAATATGTTGTTTTGTAATATTTGTACACCATATTTTCAACATAGCTGTGTTATGACCATGCCTCATGAACAAGGGGAGAGTAAATGTTCAACTCATGCCTGAATGTCAATTTCACACAGGGACTGTTGGAACAACTACTGGGATGCAAAAACACATTTTGGGAAGGAGTTGAAAAATGACAGCTGTCACATTCATTAGGTGCTATAAAGATATGGCTATGTTGTAAATTTGAGGTAAAAAATATTGAAAATTACTAAAGTTATGAGCCTATGTTTGCAAAATTCAATGTAGGCTTTTAACTTTGTTGTTTTTTAAAATGTTGACACCAAATTTAGCACATAGCCTTCTTATGACCGCCACCTCATAAACAGTGGTAGAGAAATTTTCAACTCCTGAACAAAAAGTGATTTCACACAAGGACCACAAAATCACCTTTCAGGATGTAAAAAAAACATTTTGGCCAGGATTTGAAAAATGACAGCTATCACATTCATGGGTTGCTATAAAGATATGGCTATGTTTTGAATTTGGGGTAAAAATATTGAAAATTACCAAAGTTACGAGCCTGCATTAGCAAAATTCAGTGTAGTCTCATAACTTTGCTGTTTTATACATATTTTTACACCAAATGTTCAACAGAGCCATCTTATAACCCCACCTCAAGAACAATGGTGAAGACAATTTTCAACTCCTGAATGAAAGGTGATTTCATGTAATGACCACAAAATCTCCTTCTGGGACAGATTTACCTAACCTCACTTGCATTCTTCATGAGGTGGTGTCCCAAATAAGGCATGTTGAAAATTTGGGGCAAGAATAATGAAAAATGCCCAAGTTATGCTATTAAGTTTAAACCCCATTGAAATACATTGAAGCGTTCAAACCCCATTGAAATACATTGAAATTCATTGAAGCAAATACCTGAATTCCTCAGTTCACGGTCTGACATTGAAGAGTGAAGATGGGTCTGCAGTCCACAGAGGAGTACTGCATTGGACCTCCAATCTGTAAGTAAGGGCTGGGGGGTGCTGAGTGAGAGGCTCAGGTTGGGGGAGTCTTGGCCACAAAAAACACTGATGGACCATTTTCTTTTTACAGGTGCAATAAAATAAAAAAAGACTGATGATTTCTGCACTTGGGATTGGGCACCCCCCAATTCCACTATTATGTTATTTGGGGGGGATTGGGGTGGTGGGTGCTGAGAGGGAGAGTCAGGTGGGGGATTAAAATCCTTATCTCAACACTGGGGGATGGGCACCCCCAGTGTCACTCTTATTTTTCTCAGGGGGGTGCTGAGATGAAGGGTCAGGTGGGAGGATATGGAAAAAAGACTTGGGGGGCATTCTGATCATGATACTGGGGGACTGGGCACCCCCAGTGTCACTCGTATGTTTCTTGGTGGGGTGCAGACTGATGGGTGCTGAAAGGGAAGGTTGGTGGGAGGGGATATCTATAATTTAAAAGAAAAATTAACAGCAGTCATGGCATACTCCTGCCATGTCCAAGATGGCTGCCCACACCACTTCATATGTGCAACTACTAGTGCATGTGCAGTGGACTGTGGCAGCCATCTTTGACACGGCAGAGTGTGCATGACTGATGATTTTTGTCTTTTAAATTATAAATATCCTCCCACCCTACCTTCCCTCTCAACACCCCCTGAAACATAAAAGTCACACTGGTGGTGCCCAATCCCCCAGTGTCACAATTAGGATGCCGCTGAGGTATACAGAAAAAAATAGTGCAGTGCCCTTGAGACAAGGTGTGGTGTGCTCCAGGGTTGCCAGGGACACAGAGGTGGCTATGCTCCATGTCCAACATGTTGTTTGGTCAGAAGAAATGTGGAAGTCCTTTTCTCATAGCAAGAAGTCTGCAAGGCTACACTCACTGCAGCCCTAAAAATAAAGTAGTCAGTGCAGTCGAAAAATGTGCTTGCAGAAAAAGGATGCACGGTACAGGACATAGCAAAAAATCAGTGATACCAACTTTGCAGGTGCAGGTACAACATACAGAGAGCAGTAACATTAAGTTTAAAAGATAATACACATCAAATAAATTAAGTGGAAAGTGCAACAGTGCTAAAGTAGCCAGTCCTGAGGTTACTAGCAGAAGCAAGGCCCATGAAGACACAGTGAGTCCTTTAGAGACTTACAGAAGATCAGGTGGCAGGGAGAGAGGTGTAACTCTGAGAAAAGGGAGTTCTAGTAGATAGGGGTATAGACTGCTAAGGCCAGTTTTCTCAAGCCAGTAAAGCACTGATGCTGAGTGAGAGGCTGGGAGTCCACATACCTTAGCAAGTATTAGCAAAGAGGATGAATGTGGTACCACTACACAAAAGTGGGAGCAAGGTGGGAGCTGGAAATTACAGGGCGGTCAGCTTGACCTCAGTGGTGGGGAAAATCATGGAATCCATGTTAAAGGAAAGGATCGTGGCATATCTGGAGGCTAGTAGGGCACAACACCTGAGGCAACATGGATCCACAGCAGGAAGACCGTATCAAACAAATTTGATAGATTTTTTTGGCTGGGTAACCACGGTGGTGGATCAGGGAGGGGCTGTGCACATGGTCTACCTAGATTTTTGCAAGGCATTTGACACCATCCCACAAAGGAAGTTAGTAAACATGTTGTGCAGTCTGGAAGTAGGTCCCAAGGTGGTACACTGGGTCTGAAATTGGCTGAGGAATGGGACACAGAGGGTGGTGGTAAATGGAGTTCAATCTCAAGAGAGTGGGGTGACAAATGGGGTGCCACAGGGTTCGGTTCTGGAGCCGGTCCTCTTTAATGTCTTCATTAGTGACATTGCAGGTGGGGGCTGGAAAGGAAGGTAAGCCTCTTTCTGGAAGACACCAAGATCTGCAATAGGGTAGACACTCCAGATGGGGTGGAAAAAATGAGAAGAGACCTAGACAAATTGGAGGAGTGGTCAAGAGTGTGGCAGCTTAAATTCAATACAAAAAAGTGAAAAGTCATGTAACTGAGCTACAGGAATCCTGGAGAGGAATGCAAAATGGGTGGGGATACTAACAACAACAAATCTGGAAAGAGACCTGGGGTAAACATAATGAATGACCTGAAGGTGGCCATGCATTGTGAAAAGGTCGTGGGGAGTGCCGGAGGGATGCTGGGGTGCAAAGGGAGGGGCATCACCAGTAGAAAACAGGAGGTGGTGATGACACTGTACAGACAATTGGTCAGGCCACATCTGGAAGACCGTGTTCAGTTCTGGGTACCGCATCTCTGGGAGGGCATTGACAGAATAGAGGTGGTCCAGAGAAGGGCAACAAAAATGGTGAAAGGAACTCACCAGAAAACATATGAGGAAAGACTGAAAGACCTCAATATGTATACCCTGGAGGAAAGGAGGGAGAGTGAGGATATGATAGGAACATTCAGGTACCTCAGGGGAATCAACGAAGTCCAGGAGGGCAGTATCTTTCCAAAAACAGAGATGTGCAAGAACAAGGAGTCACAACATGAGGCTGGGGGGGCAGACTCAGACGTAATGTGAGGAAGTATTTTTTTCACAGAGAGGGTGATGGATGAATGGAACAGACTCCCAGCGGAGGATGTAGAGGCTAAAACAATTGGTGAGTTCAGGAATGCATGGGATAGACAGAGGGCAACCCTAGTGATAGGAAAGAGAGGGTAAGCTGCTGATCATTTAGGATCTGGAGTTTTAGTAGCTAGCGAAATGGGCAGACTAGGTGGACCAGGCGGGGCGGTCTTTATCAGCTATCAAAATCTATGTTTCTAAGTATGTAGGGGGCTGGAGCTGTAGATACCTTGTTAGGGAAGATGGGGAGCCTGTTTGAAGGAGTTTGTCTGCAAACAGCCCAGAGCAAGGGATTGTTGGTCAGCAAGGGAAGGCCAGCCCCGACCAGTGCAGAGGAAGCAGTGATGTGTGAGCTTCAGGGATGCCAGGGCAAAGCAACACACATTATTGTATGTAGAATCCCATGTACAGAGGACATTTTTATTTGGACTCAGAAATGTGAGAAGGCCATACATGAGACCTAGCAGGAGTACACCTTGAGCTATAGACTGTTGGACAGTTGGAGGGAGATAGGGAGTGTTTGACCCTTAAAGCCATGCCCAGCTTAGCATTAACAGATTTGCAGACTGAGGAGCCATGAAGGGAGAAACCAAAGGAGGGGTCTAGCCATACTCCTAAGTATTTGAAACTGTTGACACACATGAGTTGGAATCCATCTTTACTGGTGATTGAGAGTTTTTTTTGGGGGGTTGCATAAAGTTTTGGCTTGGAACTAAATAGCATGGACTCGGTCTTTCTGCTGTTTAGGATATGCGTGTTTATGGATAGCCAAGATTTGAGTGATTGCAGTGGCATCTGAGAGGGTTTTTTGGATGGCATGAACAGTCTCAGCACTGTAGTACAGGAGATGATCATCAGCATATAACAGTGAGCTGCAACTAGAGGCAACATCAGGGAGATCATTGATATAAATAAAGAAAGTGAGTGGACCTAGGACTAAGCCCTGGGGAACCATAACAGTACTTTCAGCAAGGCTGAAGGCAGCAGAGTGGTGGCAAATTTACCGTTTCCTGCCAGTTAGGTAGTTAGAGAAACAGGAGTTTGCAGGTAGGGAGACACCAAGGAAGGTGAGTTTGTTTTGAAAAGCGAGTGATTAACCAGGTCAAATGGCTTAGTGAGGTCAATAAATACCACACCAATTCATAATAAGGTTCATACCAAGGTAGGTGAGCTGCAGGGGGGCCTGAAGGCCTATAATGGGACCTATATTTTAATTATAATAACCAGTATTATACCCGGTAAGAATAAGATTGTCCAGATGGTGTTTAAACTCAGATTTGTTTTTTCTCACAGTGACCTCAATTGGGAGTTTGTTCAATGGATTAATTATTCATTGGGTATAAAAGAATTTGCGACTTGTGTGATTAAACCTTTTTCTTGAGAGCTGTAATGGGTGCCCTCTGGTGTTATGAGAGTCATTTTTGAACCCAAAACCCAGCTCAGTCAGTAAATACGGGTCTTGAATTATATCGAACATGAAAATAAGATTACCCCTAAGGTGACAGATTGCCAAAGGCATGAGACTTAATTGTTGCATTCTGTTTTCATATAGTACATGATATAGACCAGATACATGTTTGGTATATTTTCTTTTAACCTTTCCCATCAGTGTAATTTCTGTTTTTTTGTATGGGCCCCACAATTGCGAGGCATATTCAAGGTGAGGCTTTGATATTTCTTTTTATGGACCAAATGATGCGATTGGTTTTATTTATAGCTTCATTTATTTGTTTACTGTTCCCAAGATAATTTGAAATAAACACTCTCAGGTCTCTTTCATGAGTTGTGGTATGTAACAGAGAGCCATTTAAAAAATATTCTGTCAGTGGGTTGCTAGTGCCCAAGTGCATAATTCTGCACTTACAGTAGATGTGTTCAATGTCATACCCCATTCTGACACCCAGTGTGTAATTTTATCTAGATCATTTTGAATGGTCAAGATATTTTCCTTATTCTTACATGGGCCTCCAATTTTGACATCATCAGCATATTTAATTGCCGATGATATGCAAGTCTTAGTCAAATCGGAGACAGATACTTGACACAGACAGGGGCCCAGCAACGATTCCTAGGGGACACCACTGGTAACCATACCCACCTCAGATAGGTGTCCCGTGATTAGTACCATTTGAGACCTATCAGTAAGCCAGTTCTTTATCCATTTGTTAATTCCAGTTTGAATGAGTTTGGTAACTAGTGTACTATGAGGCATAACATTGAATGCTTTGCTAAAGTCGATGTAAATGATATCAAAGGGAGTTCTATTATTCAGCTGTAAACTGGCCTGTTCATAGAAGCACAGAAGGTTGCCGAGACAGTTTCTCCCCTCTTCTAAACCCATATTGGTCAGGATCTATGTTACTAAGTACTGGGGTGATTACGCCTTTCATTGTGCTTTCTAACAGTTTACAAATGGTCAAGGTCAGGCTTATAGGCCTGTAGTTCTCCCAGACGGTTTTGGGATCTTTTTTGTGTAGTGGTATAACGAGTGCTGATTTCCAATCTGAAGGAACAAAGTGAGTATAAAGATAGCCTTCACAGAGAAGTCTCAATGGGTATGTAAGATCATCAGCCAAAAGATAAAGCAAATGGTCAACAATGTCATCCGGTCCAGGGCACATTTTCCCTTTTAGGGTTAATCATTTATATAAATTGCTTCTTCTGATAGTGTTAACCTAACATCTGTAATTTCTTTAGATCCCTGATCACTAATATTTGGCTGATGAAAGACTTCACAGGACTTTGTGTTCAAGATGTCAACCATTTGTTTTGGTTCATGCACCAATGTGTTGTTAATTAATAAAGGGGCCAACCTGGCAGTTAGGGTTCTTTAAAGAATTAATGTATTAGAAAAACAGTTTACTGTTATTTGTATTTGCAGTCTCAGCGAGGTTGTATTCCAATGGTTTTTTTTTTATTGTTTTATTTTTGTTTTACACTTTCTCTGGATTTTAATAAATGAGGCCCAGTTCTCATTCATTTGTGATTTTAGGTAGATGGAATATCTTTTGTTTTTTTGCTTCAGAAGATGATGAAGGGTTTTATCCATCCATTTAGGGCTGTGTTTTTGATTATTGCTTTTATTTTTTGAAGGAATATATTCATCTCTTAAACTAATTGAGGTATTGTGTAAAAACTCCCAGCTATCCTGTATTGGTTTCATAGAAGAAACATTGACACAGTTTATTAATTTCAGTTTGGATTTTATCTTACATGAGTCAGCTTTGTTATATAGGAATATTTTAGTACGGTTGGTACTAAGCATAACATTTTTTACTAGAGAAAAACATATTGAGTTGTGGTCACTATTACATATGAACATACGACTCTGCCAGCAGAAACAGACTAACCGGTCTATCAGTGTCTGCCTGAGTGTGCAGCTAGCCTTCTAGACTGCAGCTGCCCCAACCCCCTCCCCATCTGTCATTTCCATGACGTCCTCCATCCCCCTCCACCCACTATTGCCAATCGGGAACTAGTTTGCAATGCAGAGTCCATAGATCAGCTGATGACATTTGTCAGTTTGGACAGGGCTGTGGAGGTGCCATGGTTTTTCTTAAAACCATGTTGGGTGGGAGACAGGAGATTGTACTTGGATATATGGTCATTTCACTGTGGTGCTACAATCCTTTCCAGGACTTTGGAGAGTACCGAGAGTGCGGCAAAGTAGGAATAGTTATCCATGAATCTGGGATTACCTGCTTTACACACAGGGGTGATTTTGATGATTTTCCAGACATCAGGGATGACTCCAGTTGATAGGGAGAGATGCAGGATTTTTGAGATAAGGAGTTGTATGGAGGGTGTGTGAGCTTTAACAGCTTTGGTTCAAGACCATCAGACTTTGAGTTTTTTCGGCTGTGATAGATAACCATTGTTTCCTCACATTTGTCACCTTAACAGATTGAAGGGAGAAAGGGTAGGCACAGTATGGCACAGTATGGGGGGCATGGGGTCATGTCACCGCATACAAACACCACACAGCAATAAATGCCGCAAAGAAAAGTGCACTGTATGAAAGAGGGTTGGGAAACCCCGAATATCCGCTGAAGCACTAAAGTTAGCGGTGTCCAGCACAGTTCTTTCCAGAGTTGACTATGGTTTAGTCATTTATGGCTCTGTTACTGATATTACCCTTTACTGGATAAAGATTGCTCTAAATAAATTATGTCAACTGATCTCAGGTGCTCACAGGTGCACCCATACAGTTTGTGCAACCTATATGTTCAGACCAACTGGTTGCACCTCAAAGGGAGAATCTTGTACCAGACCTGCCTGTTGACGAATACAGTCAACCTAGGGCTTGCCCCATAAACCACCCAGCACCTTCTCATATGTGCCTCCAACTTGCACAGCACTAAGAGAGCGACTAAACATACTTATCAGGTCCCTTTCTGATGGACCTCCCAAGCACAAAGGTCTTTCATATTCTGAGCTCCTAGCTCACTAAAACTCCCCTTGGACATCCTTGGTGAACTTAAGCTCAGTTCCTTCAAACGCACACTCCGACAGCACCTAACTGCACTTTGCCAATGTGACTGCCCCAGCTAGCCTCCACCTCAGTAGAACTACCTCACCACCATTCTCACTTAGGCCCCTGTGCCCCTCCACTTCCTCCCACTCTCAGCTACCCCGGCCCTTCCCTCCTTAACCCCACCTCCCAACCACCTTCCTACCCCACACAGGACATTAGGATGTACCCATAGACTACTCCCAGATCTTTACACCTCCCCTTTACTTCCTTTCACTTGCACCAAAGTCACCCTTGAACACCACCCCCCTGGCCACCCCCTCCCTTTACCTAGCTCCCTCCCCTGGGCTTGTCAAGGTCTCTCGTCTGACTGCCCACTCTCTCCCCATTCCACTCCTTAACATTATTTCCCCTTCCTCCACATCCTGGGGCTTGACAATGTCTCTGTACTGACTGCCCTATTTCTGACCCTCTCCCTTCTCCCCATGACAATGCCTGACAAAGTCAAGTAGTATGACTGTACTAACGTCGCATCAAGTGTACGGTTGATGCACCTCCCTGTAATCTGTTTTGCAATTTTTTATATTTACCTGTAACCTGACTGTTTCTGTTGACATTTTTACTTTTGTAACTGTAACCTTGCTTGTTGTGTGAACCTTTCATATGTTACTTAATCTGTACTCTTTGTTTATCAAATGTTGTCACTGATGTGGAACCTCTGTAAAAGAGCCTCTGACTCAAAGGTATTTGTAATCAGAGATATAAATAAATAAACTGACCCATCAGGAAAAGTGCAGCCCCAGCAAAAGAAATAGGAGCTCTTTGTTTTTGTGGCTGGAGTCTGCCCCCTGCCCCCCTACACACCCTGGACATAATATAATCAACTCTGTGGGATCATGGACTTCAGGGTTGGGGAAAAAATAGGGAGCAAATTATTGTGTACTGCAATAAAAAAAAATGTGCAGCAGGAAGGGGACCTGGCAGGAACCGAACCATGGTCCCAGGCCTCCTACCACACTGTTTGCTGGTGCCCTAGCCACTCCATCATGGGATCGGCTTGGCTAGCCATCCCAGCACACAGCAACTTCAGCCCTCTTCAAGTGATATAGAGAGCGACAGGGGTAGTAGCCATTATACCCCTGTAGCTGTAAATCCATTTGCCTGTTTACACAGCTCGATTCTTGCAGCCGCCTTCCTGGTGCACTATATTGATCCAGTACCAGATCAAGGACATTGACAGATGCCAAGGTCTCATTACTGGCATCAGCAATTTCTGTGAAAGCAGAGAGGTCTGAGAATTTTGAGTTGAAAGCATTTATGATTATTGCAGGATTAATATGATTTATACCATTGATGAGTATGTTAGACAGGGGAGGATTATTTTTTGTGCCTAACAGGCTTTTCATATCATCTCAAAATTTACAAGCTTTCCAGCAGAGGAAGCAAGAAGCTCTTGCTAGACCCAGCTACATAGAAACATAGAAGTTGACGGCAGATAAGGACCGCAAGGCCCATCCAGTCTGCCCATTTCTTTTTCTACCATATAAATGTGCCATCGGCCTTTGCTCTGTCAGTGACCTATCTATTCATAGTCATTTGTATCTCTCCCTTATGCCTATCCCATGCCTGTTTGAAGCCCTGCACTGTATTCATAGCCACCACTTCTTGTGGTAAGCCATTCCATGCATCCACCACCCTTTCCGTGAAAAAGAATTCCTCACATTCCCCTTAATCGGCCTCCTCTAATCTCATGCTGTGTCCTCTTGTCCTGCTATTTTTCTTATATTTAAACATGTTAGACTCTTTCACCTTGTTTATGCCCTTAAGGTGTTTGAATGCCTCGATCATATCACCTCTCTCCCTCCTTTGCTCAAGGGTATACATATTGAGCTCCGTTAATCTGTCCTCATATGTCTTCTGATGCAGTCCCTGCACCATTTTAGTTGCCCTTCTCTGGACTGCCTCAATTTGGTTAATGTCCTTGTAAGGTGTGGCCTCCAATACTGCCGCAGTGAACTCCAGATGGGGGCCTAACCAATGTCTTGTACAGAGATTATTACCTCCTTCTTACGACTTGTGATACCCCTACTAATACACCCTAACACCCCCTAGCCTTACCTACTGCTTTAGAGGTCTGCTTGGATGATTTTAGGTCATCAGTGATGATGATGCCCAAGTCTCTTTCTTCCTTTGGACTGCTAGCAACTCCCTCCCAGCCTATAAGTGGCTTGTGGTTTCTCTTCCTATGTGCATGATTTTGCACTTCTTTGCATTAAATCCCAGTTGCCACTCTTCTGACCATTCTGCTAGTTTATCCAGATCTCTTCTCATTTTGCCCACCCCATCTGGCTCATCTACTCTGTTGCAGATCTTGGTGTCATCTGCAAACAGACAAGCCTTACCTCTAGTCCACCTGCAAGGTCACTAATGAAGATGTTGAATAGGACTGGCCCAGGACTGATCCCTGAGGTACCCCACTTGTGACTTGCATCTCTTCTGACTGTATACCATTTACCACCACTCTCTGTTTTCTGCCAGTCAACCAGTTTGCCACCCAGTTGACCAACTTCTGACCCACCCCGGGCTCAGCTCCTGATTTGCAGATGTTTCTCTATTCCTTTTCTCAGCCCAGTTAGAGGCTATGCTGGATTTCTTAAATTTTTTCAAAGTTTGTCCCTATTTTTACCGTTATATAAGAAATCTGCAACTATTCCATAAAAATAAAGGTCCATTAAATTGAACAAAATAAGTAAATAACAGAATGTTCTTTAACCTCATTAGCTCCTCCTTACACACATAAACACATTAAAAATCAAGTATGATTCAGAGTTTCCATTTCTGGTGTTTCTTCAATGACCATGAATAATTCCCCTCCTACCCTTACCAGTTTGGTAGAGAACTCCCTGCTCCTTACCCTGCAACAGATGACATTAATGTTCTGTCTCCACTTTAGGGGTGTGCGTGTGTGTGTGTGTGTGTGTGTGTGTGTCAGTGTGTGGTGTGCAATTCTGCAGAATTGTGAATCCCTGTATTCCATTACCATTCTATGTATATGAAAGCAGGGGAAGGGAGAAGAGGGAACATTCTAGTACTGGAATGCTGCAGAATTTTGAATTCTTGTATTCCATGGTAAACAATCACATAATGTCATAATGTATAGAAATACAGAAGACTGACAGGTGAAAAACATCTGTTCCAGGACTATATACATTTTTTGGTAATATTTTAGTATACTTTTTGTGACTTTTAAAACTTGAAGACTTTTTTAAAGTTGCCTATGAGCCCATTTTATTAGCACAATAAGACACTTCGGGGCATTGATTATGCTGGTTTTACTACACTTTCAGGGGTTGAAGACACTCAGACTGCAGCCTTGTGACTCATTACACCCCTGGCCCTGTTGTAAAAACAACACAACTAATTCCCCATCATCTTATTGCTTACATAACTTGTTCCATGTGGAGAACTGTATACGTGTTGTCCATGAAAAAAAAACACTACAATGCTTAATTTTTCACATTAGCTGTTATTCAGGTACAGTTTAATATGAATCATTTGGAGGTATGACTATTTCTTCTGTAAACAAGAACAATACAAGATGTTACCAATTAGCACACATTTTCTGCCCCCTTTAAGAAACATGTTTAAGGTCACAGCTTAGTGGCTATGGTGGGATTTGAACTTGTCTCCTGATTTCCAAGTATTTGCTGTAACTGATGCCTCTTACTGTTTCTAATGTATAAACAGCAACATAAATCTTTCACAAAGAACATTTGCCTTTCAGCTAATATTAAATACTACAGTGGTGCATGTTTGTGTATCCCTGGAGCAGACAGGAGAGTTGCTTCACAACAGGAAGTGCCAGCAGATGGCTGTACATTTGCAAAAAATAGTCCTGCAGTTCAAAAACCTGGGGTGGAGTTCCTGTTTTCATATGCTGGCTGCTTCAAGGTCTCATAAGGATATGGGTTATTGAAACAACGTGAACTTTATCAGATGATCTCACTCCTTTGGGAAATAGCCCAGAGATTTTTATTATAATATACAAAAAAAATTGATATGCCATGGTTGCTGAATAAGGAATCCTGCTAAGGAATTATTTGGCACAAACCAAGAACATAAATCTAAGGGTCTATAATCCTGTCTTTTTACATTTTATCATGGTTTGTCATATGTTTCCTTTATAGTTCTTCATATACAGTCAATTACAAAACCATCATAACATTCGGTACATCATATTAAAATTAGAAACTGTTGTTTTACAAGTTTAATATGGTGTCGTACAGTAACAAGCAATTAATATGAAATAAAAATATCAACATGCTTTCAGGCTGATTTAGAAACAGCACCTTACATGGAATCTCCAGTGGTTATACATTCATAAAGAGTTCCTAATGCTATCTGTCTTCCTGTGTGGAGCCTGACACTCTAAGTCGTGTTTGATTAGTTTAGCTGCTGTCTTTGTGTTTTATAGATTGTGTTCCCCGTTCTGAGTGCAATTTTGCATGCCACCCACTATCTGTATAGTTCCCCGGGGTTTGCCAACGGTTGCCAGGCTAACCCACGACTGACATCATTTGAAGGTCTGCACTGAGTCGCTGATAAGAATCTATGGCATTTGTCCCATTACTCAGTTGTTGTTTTTTTTCCAAATCAGTACTTCTGTTGTTAATAGCTGGCAGTTGCTGTTTGTGAGACTGACTTTACCTCCCCAAAATATAAATAAATAAAAAAGTATATTGCCAAGAAAGTACAAGAATCTGTCTCCGTCTGAGTTTATTTCTGTCCCTTCATTGTGTGCCAAACAACATTTAACACTATAAAGATCATTTTTATTATAAGAGCAATTAGGCACTCCCAGGGGTTAATGGTTAGTTAATCACTCTCTGGGGCATATGGCACTCAGCTATGCCTCGTACCACATTACACCACTAGAGGGTGATTAACAGACCATTAACATAACCTCTGGTCATTCCTTATTGCATATATAAAGTTATTTCCAAATGGTACTACAGGTTCATAAGCACTATCTGCAATGGGTTTGGATTGCCCAGTGTACTGTCTGAAGACTTTTCATCAGTAGCTGCATGTTTCTTCTACAATTGGCAGTGACTACCTCACTGTGCCAAGCTTTCTTGACAGAACTGTTTAATTTAGTTTTTGTCAAGATCTGATATGTGGCGTGGAAGGATAAGTTGTTCTCATCATAATTCTTTTTGAGAATGTAGCTAATCCTACCCTTACGTCCACTGCCATAGCACAAGTAACAGACAAGTAAAAGTGAAAGGGGTTATTCAAAAGTTTGATGCTGACCAATATGAACAGGAAATCTGAATAAGACTTCATTCAAGAGATTCAAGTGCAAACATGAGGATCCTGGTTGCATTACTGCACAGCTCCAGTTGACATAGAATAGAATGGAATAGAATAGCATATTATAAGTCTAATTAATTATTAATGAGCTGAATTAGCTCACTGATTGGCTGCCGTGCCAGTTTGAAATATCTTAGAAATTACCAGCATGTTAGCAGCACTTAGTTCACGTGCAGTAAGCCGACAGCAGTGGAGCATAAACAAAACTGTTTTCGGTGCTCAAACGCTGAAAGAAAAAATCATTATTACGATTAGACTTATAATGGCAATAGTGACCTCAGAGCCAGTCATTTCCTTTCAATTAACATTCAGCTGGGTGGGGATGGCCCTCGGCTGCACCTTGGACTACCCTTCCCCCCCATCCAGTCATTAATCTCTAGGAAATGAACAGCTCTTTGGTCATTATTGCTTAAGCATAGCATAGCATAGAATAGAATAGGCATGCAATAATACCCAACAGGATGGGCAGAATTTGGCAATACCAGACTGCCCAGGGGTGTAATGAAGCCTGATGCTACAGGCGGAGGGCCTTATATCCCCTGGAAGGTCCGGTATTTCCCATACCACCCACCCTGGAGGGTATTATTGTGCTTAGAAAATGGGGTGCATGCGTAATTGTTTATAGAATTACAAAAAAATCTAAAGTAATGCTATAAAAAATGACTAAAATGAAATTGCTATTCCTTTTGTGGTAAAGTAATCCTTGTATCTACTGCATTGGCTAGTAGAGGGCTGTGTTGTGTTTGTCAGGTATTTTTGTGTACTAGATGTGTCTCCTCCCCCCCCCCCATTAACTTTTCATTTGTTTTTTCAAGCCTATGCACTTGTTTTCTTTCCTTTGTTTTTTTTTTCCTCCAGGTTGTCTTCACTGGAATCTGCCACTTTATTTTGGTAGCCAGTGGTTCACTGATGAGACCACCATTACTGTCTCCATTGTGTGTGTCTTCTTGGGGGACCGTGTTGTTGCCAGGGGATTGGATTTGATCTGCAGCAGGATGATGGCTCAGAGGATGTGATTGGGGTGGGAAATGACAGAGTGGCTCTGGTTGTCACATAAGGTGGTTTAAAAAAAAATAAAATTCCAAAGTTCTGGGTCCTGCAAGTGGGTGGATGGTGGTATTACTTCAGCAGCAGTTGAGTCAGCTCGAGGAGGTGAGACAAGCACTGAGTGCGTGACGTGCTAGCTCTCCTGCTTTCCTTTAAAAAGTCTGTTTTTTTATGTTTTGGTTTGGGGGAAAATGCTGGCACTTTAAAAAAAATAGCAGTAGCATATAAATTTGTTGGGGGTGATTCATATGTGGCTTATTTGAACAGCGATTGAACATTAACAGTGCTGAAACAGAACCAAGTAGAGGGTAGTGGGGCGGGGGTCTGTTCCCTCTTTTTTCAACAAAAGAAATGGTTAACTTTTATAGGAACTGACACAGATTCTGTAATTAAAAAAAAATGCCACAGTCTTTTTTGTGTTGTCTTGGGCAGTACACTGAGTGCTCTCACTAACAGACTGCCAAAAAATGTTGGGGAGTTTAAAAATTCTGAGTGGCACCGAGATACCAGTGGTGGGGTTGGCATACATGGGTCTTGTTTTTCTCGGGGCTCTAACTTGAAAGTTAGTATACCCCCCCCCCCAGTATACCTGGCAGCCAATCAGGATCCTTAGATTTCTTAGCCCATTTTCTAAAATAGCATTGCATAGCATAGAATAGAATAGAATAGAGCTGTCCCATCAGCTCAGTGGTTAAGCTGTTACTTGTAATACCAGCAACCTGGGTTTGGAAATGTGCCAGGATCATGGTAGCAAGATAGCGGGGAGGAGGAATGAGTATCCCAGGGGAGGGTGGATTCTATATTCTACCACTATACTGCCACCTCGGGGACCACAGGTGACAGTGCAGGTGAAATGCTGAGGGATGGATCAGGATGTCTCAGTCATCAATATGCTAATACTAATGCAGCTCTCATGTCAATTAAATTTCAACAACTATAAAAAGGAGACCCGCACGATAGTTACAGGAGACTAGCATAAACAGTAACAACAAACTAAAGCAAACATGTATACCCCCAACAGCTACAGGAAAATAGTTGTCTGTTAACATGGCAGAAACAAAATTTAAAATATGAGAGTGAAGTTTTCCTTTAATTGTATCCTCCCAATCCTTAGTGGAAGTTGTAAAAATTCAAATAGTATATTTTTACATTGTCAAAGACATTCAAATTTTGCAGCATTTTTGGCCTTTGCTCTCCCAACTGCCCTGTGACTTACTACCAGTGCCGATCCACAGGTATCCATTGTTAAGGAACTCAGGGAGGATGGGGCAGGAAGGCCTCAGTTCACAGGTATTCCTTGCCTTGGTCCACCACCAGTTACCCCCACTTCCAAGGAAAGTGGAGATAGCAAAGATGGCAAGGGTCTGCACACTGCTGCAGAACATTATTTAAAATTATACAATGGCAAAGAAATTTCCTATTCTCTTATTGGTCAGTGAGTGCCTGGGACAGTGATGTTATTACACAATAACATCACTGTATGAAGTCCAGGCACACACATGAATGCATGTTATACCATAAAACCATGCCTCCCGTCCACAAGTTACGATTCTCCGGATCAGCGCAGTGAATGACTGCAGTGCCCCCACCCCTGTATGCAAGTTTAAAACATAAAACCTCCCACCCACCCTACCACAAATGGTCCCTGAAACACAAAACTTGCCATTTTTTTTGCCCACAGTATAGCCAAGTGAGCCAGTGACCAGTCTGTTTTTCATACTGCTCGCTTGCTGTAAAATCCGCTTTGTGTCCCAAAGGTGTGCGCTCGCTCATGCACAGCTGCCCACTTCAGTAATAAAGAAATGTAACAGAATGTTATTCATCATCCTGACCCCCACACCATTCTGCCAAACACAAAAAAACTTCCCCTGGAAGAAAGCTATTATTTAAATGGCATTTTTGTACCTCTGCTGTAACATGTGCGCTCAGCATACCACTAAGATCCCAAAAGAAACAGCTACTCTGCTTACAGTGCTGTTATCACGGATCATGCTCAGAAAGTACAGAAACTCCCTCCTGATATAAACAGCCACATTTTAGAACGCTGGCAAAAGAGACCCAACTGCTCACATAGTGGGTACAGCAGCCAGACAAAAAAATCCTAAAGAGTGGACCATCACCCAACAATGAAACTTGCTGAAGACGGAGCATTACCATGTTTCCAGCAGGACTGAGGAAAGACACAGATCACAGCTCCACCTAGTGGAGAAACAGCAAAATGAACTCTTTTTTTTTGTTAAGTATGCATCCATACTGGAAATATACATAAAAACTGTTTTAAAACTGAATTTATTTTAATTTTTTTTTATTTTTATATGAATGAGCCATTGTATAATAGCAATAAGGAACTCCAGGGATGTGTGTTATTGTGTCATAACATCACTTCTCAGGTGTTGAATGCACTTGGCCTGCGGCCTAATGCTTCAGCCACCCAAGGCATGACGTTATTACACAGTAACACACACCCTGTTGTGCCTAATTGCTTAAACTAGCAAGTATTTGTTCTAAGTGTAAAAAAGGGTTAGTTAATTAGTGACTGATTTTTCCTATGTAAACAATAAATTGTTACTGTGTTGCCTGAAGTAATTCTGTAAAAAGGCAGAGTCACAGTTACTCTAAACAATTCCATCTCATGTCTACACCTGGAATGCAATGCAGAGGCCAGCTGGAAAGGGGGGGCATGTCACAAAGCTAAGGGACTCAATTCATGCCTCCTTGGAATGGAGAGCAGCACAGCCAGACTTACTAGCATTTGTGCACCACCATTCATTAGATTACAGCATGGCACTGGAACCACTAATGGATCCAGTTACATAGCAAAGTGGCACCGGCTGCCCCCATAGTCCAGCAAATAGTAGTTGTTTCCACCTAATCTGAGCTTTAAAATGGGACATTTTGCAGTTTGTTGGTTAGGTACTACCCCTTGGCCAAATCTCTGTTCCTTACAAAAATTCTAGATGCACTCCAGGTTGGTGCTGTCAGCGAAGGCAGTTGTTCAGCTGCCCTCTACGGAGAGAAGGAGAAAAATGACAAAATGGGGAGAAAATGAACTGTGAGAGAAATCATTCTTTGGAAACAAAATATCACTTACAGTGTTTGTTTGACAGCTGCACAAGGAAAATCCTTACCATAAATGATGACATTTGTGCTGTCCATCATTGCCATACGCTGACAGTATACTGTACAAGAGTAATTGCCACTATCCCTCGTTGACACATTTTCAATGGTCAAGGTACTTGATAATTTTGACTGATGTTGTAAGGCACTTCTGTGGTAACTGAGATGTATGCTCCTACCCTGTGACTGCTGTGACTGAAAAGAAACCAAAAAAAATATTATAGCATTGTATGTTTTTAATAATTGTCACATGACCAGGGGTTGAGTTACTGTCTGTTATTGTAACACTAGGGTGGAGGAGGGCCATGAGACATAGCTGGTTTAGATTAACAAAGGTAACCCCTGGAGTGCCTTCATGCTATTATTAATTCGGTCAGCTCGAGGTGGCCATTTTGAATAAGGTTAAACATAGAATGTTTCAACTCATATATACGCTATGAGAGTGAGTGCATGCTTTTTTTATTTATTTTAAACTGAATATTTAATAGTTACAATTCTGATTCTTTCTTGTACATGAAGGTGTCCAGCCATGAGCATAACTCTTTTTTGAATGCTGTCAACCAATCAGAATTCGCCAGTCCCAGTCATTGTTCTATAATTATCAATATTATTTTTTTTTTCTTTTGAGTAGAGTCTTCTTCCATGGAATATTATCCCATAGACAATATTATTTGTGTGTGCTCAAAGATGGATACATGACTACTTCACTCTATTATAAATTCCACCCCCCACCCCAGAGTGTGAGGAGCTATGAAGGAAGCAACAGAGTATATTCATTGTGCATCACAAAATTGTACTCCTTTTCTCAGAATAGCCCCACTGTGATGCAACACCCAATTTTTCTCTGGGTTATTGCTGTTCCCCAAATTTCCAGCTGGGAGTACTGAAGAAGATGAATGTTGAGTAATTTGTCACTTAGTTGGCCATTGGCTATGGTGGAATACTGACCAGAGAGCTCTTGGTTCAAAACTCTCCGTTCTCTCTAACCACTAGACCACATTTCCTTCCCATAAGTTATCTTTACACTGCAATACTGCAAGGGTTATGGACACCATTCCAGAATGAACAGGAACAGCAGCATCCTTGCAAAGTATCTTAGCCAGAATTAAGACATGATAAATGTCCAGCAGCTCATTACCACCCCCTCCTCCCATGGAACACTGTCAAGCAAACATTGCCAGAAAATAGTCAGTGCCCTCTAGAAATTACCATTTGAAGGCCCAGCCAGTAAAGCTATTGCCCCAGTGTGAGATTGGGTGAGTGAAAGCAGCAACACCTGACAGGGACAACAGATTAAACCTAAGTGGAAGGTGGATTGAAAACAAGGCTTGCTGGCACTCTTAGATCTTTTACCAGGAGAACCTTGCAGGCTTGGTCCTGAGGGAAGAGCGGTTGTCAGTGCCAGGAGTTGGCTGGAGAACAACCAGAGAATGGGGTGGATGGTCCCAGGCAGAAAAAGAACTTGATGGAAAAAATAGATCCCACATTTCAATGTTCCTAAAATATGTAATTTTACTAAAATAATTGAATGAACTATTCAGAAGACCTGAATACATTTATATATCTGTTTTGCTCTCCCCAATTCCATTTTCAGCAAAACAGTGGTGTTCAACCATTTGTAATTATTCTTGTGGCTCCCAAGCTAAAAGTAAGACTTGCTATATTTGTTTACCTTAAGTGCAGGATAACTCCATCTGAATTCGACTGTGACGTGGGGCTCCGTTTCTGCCACACATTCTAATGTAAGGTTCTCCCCTGCACTCAGCTCCACCTGAGGTTGAGGATTCACAGTGAGGCTATGTATCTTGCATCCTGCAATGCAGAGTTGGAAAAATTAATGAGAATTGTCTGTGCTGACTGGCATGTTATGTTCCTCAAAGGAATGAAAAAGGTGAACTGTAGGGAACTATTTAGCAGTTATAGTGAATCTAGAACATGAGGACACAAGTGGAAGCTGGGGGGGGGGTGTTCAGCAGGGCTGCAAGAATGTTTAATTTAACAGAAAGAGTGGTTGCGCTATGGAGCAGTTTGTAAGCAGAGGTAATGAGTGCCAAAACCATGAAGGGGTTTAAGTATAATTGGGACAGTGTTAAGGACATCGTAGTTATGTAGGGGTAGTAGTAAGACAGGGAGTAAGGGTGGAAAACATTCTTTGGATATGTTAGGGTGTTACAGACAGACTAAGTACATCATTGGTCTTTTTCTGCTGCCATTGTCTATGTTTTTGTGTTTCTATGCTGATATCCTTTTTTGACATACTTTATTAAGGCTCTACTAGATTTTGAAAAGCAGTGAAGCCGGCCCACTTACTTCTCAAACTTTAGTGCAATCCTAGTCAAAATCAAAGTATTGCATCAGTTTCAATTGTTATTTATCTGTAACTTTGGTCTCACACACATTAATATAGCTCCATAAACAGGCAGTACTGTCATTTGCTTGTGTGATTAAGACATTTTCAAACCATTACTGGTTTGATTACAGGACTACTGTATGCCTGCCACTTAGTTGTCACACAAAAAAATATCTACCAGATCACACAGGCAGAAAATTGTAAACAAAATCGATTTTTTGTAATTAAAACCAAACATTTTCAAAACGAAAGTGACTGAACTTCCAGGGGAAGGGGCAGAATGTTTGGAGCCACTGACATTGTTTCAATTATGTCAAAAAAGCAATAATTAATTTTATTTACCAAGACTTTGTGCACCCAAATTGGCTGAATTACTTGCTAAAATAAGCACTGTATGAGGAGCTTCAGCTGCATATGAAACACTTATTGGCTATCAAAAAGTGATCACTGTGCAGTTTCAGACACCCAAATTTATGTACAGTAAGTAGGCTGCCACTTTTAAATAATCAGCTTACAATGTTTTGCTTCATTAAAAAAAATCTTAGTCAAAGCTCCATGCTGTTTCTATTAATCCCTGCATTGTCTTATTTATACTTAATAATCTGCATGTTCCTTAAGATTCATCCATTGCATCAGAGCACTGGGATGAATCTTATTGTTTATAATGTGAATTCATGGGCAGAGTAACACAGGGACCCTGTCAGCTTTTCTGTGCCATTTTCTGGTCTTCTTTGACCAGTTTGTCTCTAGGCACAGCCTTGGCAACTAAGTCTATAGCATGCACCAGTATATAAAATAATTAAGAATACTTACTTTTTTTAACCATTTTTCTAATATTATTCGGACTAAGCAGTTGGCGCCTATTCTACTGCCTCCCAGAAATATGTCCTCAGTATGAACTTACATCTCTAATCATGCCGTCACTGACCACGTAACTCATGGATAAAGCCTTACATTTTTTTTCATTTGTGTATCAAAAGAAGGATGACATCCAGTAGAGTAGAAATGCAGAATGAAACTGTGGTTTGCTTACTAAAATGAGCACTGACAATGATAATAAGTAACGTTGAAACAAAGGAGCCGAGACCCTACACATGTGTATCAGGGACACACTGATGTGCTTGTGCAGTAGTTATCACTATAGTGTATGGCGGGATGTTATTAGGGATGGAAAGTCATCCCTCCTAAAACGTTGTTATGCTGTACTAGCTATGTATCTAGTGCAGCTTATTGATTTAGAATGGGGTCACACATGCACAACATGCGAACCTCACCAGTTTCAGAAGTGGCCACAGCAGATAGAACTTGAAGGAAGGAAAGCATTGCACAGTAAAAAAAATGAGAAGCAGCCGCAGTAAATGACAAAGTAAGGTGAAATGTCAATGTCTGTGTCACAACTAAGGAACCACATACTATCTAAGACAATGTATGAGTTTTCACCCACATTATCAGCACAGCACCAGTCTGTTCGTGTAGCTTCCATTCTGATGGTCACTTATTAGCAGTAACAGAGCACGTACGCAGCGTCACTACAACAGTATGTGTAGCCATCTCAAGGCTGTCAATGGCGACCAAAACTCTCAAGCTTTGCTCTCGAGGTTTAAACTGTCACCATGGCAACCTCTCGACGGCTACACATACTTGTTGTAGTTATAGAACCGTACATTATGCTCTATGTTACTGCTTGTTTTAATAAGTGACCCAAATTAGAATGGAAAGCTGCACCGAGTTGAGACTGGTGCTGTACTGATAATTGTAGCACAACAAAAGAAAAGAAGTCAGCACCCAATCAGAACATTTAAATACTTTTAATTTTTACAAACCAAAGTGCTGGTGCATTGTGCTATGAAAAATCATCTGTTATACAAGGAATATAGAACTCTTACATTTCACCCAGCCTTAGCTATGCTTCATCAGAGATACACAACCAACACTGACATCATATTTATGTACACCTTCAGTCTCGTGCCAATAGTGAAAAAACATGCTAGCCAATAAATGTAATTAAAACCAAACCCATTAAAAATATATTCTAGTAATGGGTTGCTGAGACTCTGTCTAATCATTCCATTACCTGTAACCGCAGTAATCTTATATTGGTACTAATGAATGCCCAAACCAAGTCAATGAGCTTTCTATCACAGATAGAATAACATAATTAACCCTATATAGGTCTTGTTAATTGCCCACTAAAAGACAACCTAAACCCACCAAATATCTAAGTGGATTCACTTTGTCTCTAATCCAACACAGTAAAAGACCCAGCAATTATTGCTCTTTTCAAATGTCATAGCCACACTTTCTATACAAGTGTCAATGGTAACAATATGTGAACCACAAAGTCTTGTTCAGCTTCAACTACTTTACTGGATGCCATCCTTCTTTCCATATACAAATGGAAAAAATGTAACACTTTATCCAGAAGTTGTGTGCTCACAGTGAGGATATGCTTCTGGGAGACAGAAGAATAGGTGTGGACTGCTCAGTCTGAAAAATATTAGAAAAATGGCAAAAAAATTTAAATTATTGTTGTATATGATGGGGCATTCTAAAGACTTAAGACCCTGTTTCCAAAAGATTAACATGGCACAAACTGGGTTCACATTATGCTAACCCAGAATAGCACCAGTCATTGGGGGTGTGGCCATATTTAAAGGTGAACTATGCCTGGAGCACCCCCAGTAGCACCATGGCACACAATATCACACTGCGTATATATGCAAATGAGGGATCTCCCATGCATACACAGTGAGTGCAGCATGATAGTAAACATTTTCAGAGGCACTAAATGGCTGCAAGTATGGTGCAGTTTAATGTTTCTGAAACCCAGCCCTTAACAGTGCGCAGAGTGGGGTATGTACCCAACACCCTGTCCATGCACTGTTAAGGACTGGGTACCCTGGTAGTCTAGAGGTCCATCCCATGCTCCAATCCCCTTAACAACAATTGTAAAAGCATCCCTGGTAGTCTAGCAGTCCCTAACCAGCTCAAATTCCCTCTTTGTATATCAATATGTAAGTCCTGGTAGTCCAGTGGTTCCCTCCCTAGAACCGAACCCCTCCCAGTGTGTGTCTGTAACTCCCTGGTGGTTCACTGGTCCCTCCCCAGTCCCAATCCCATCTCTCTATATATTTATGTAAGTCCTGGTGGTCCAGTGGTCTCTTCCTAGCCGGGATCCCCTCCCTGGTATGTTGTTATCAATCCATGGTGGTCCAGCAGTCCCTCCCTAGCCCCGATCCCCTCTCCCTATATATTTATGTAAGTACAGTATTTATGTAAGTCCTGGTGGTCTAATGGTCCCTCCCTAGCCCGGAGATCCTCCCTGGTATGTTGTTGTCAATCTCTGGTAGTCTAGCTGTCCCTCTGCAGTCCCAATCCCTTCCCCAGTATGTCTTTGAAACTCCCTGGTGGTCCAGCGGTCCCACCCCAGTCCCAATTCCCTCTCCTTATATATTCATGGAAGTCCTGGTGGTCTAATGGTCCCTCCCTAGCCTGGATATGCTCCCTAGTATGTTGTTGTCAATCTTTTGTGGTCCAGCATTCCCTCCCAAGCCCCGATCTCCGCTCCCTATATATTTATGTAAGTCCTGGTGGTCTAATGACTTCCCACCCTCCCACCCTGACAGGTACTGTCCTGCCACCTGCCTCCCAACCCAACCTGACAGTTGAGACCGGCACAGCCCCTCTACTGCACCACAAAGCATACCTGCAGACTGAGCTGTTATGATGTGCTACACCGCCACTGTACAGTACGCACATCATGAGAGCTCAGTCTGTGGCCAGCCATGGTGGTAAGTGGAGGGCTGTGCCAGGCCAGCTCAGGGTTGGGTCATGGTGGTGTGGGGTGGTGGACAGTACCTACCAGGGTGAGTGGGTAGGGAGTCACTAGACCACCAGGACTTACATAAATACATAGGGAGAGGGGACTGTGACTGGGGAAGGACCACTGGATCACCAGGGAGTTTCAAAGACGTACTGGGGAGGTGATCAGGACTGCAGAGGGACAGCTGGACCACCAGGCAGTTGCAAAAATATACTGGGAAGGGGATCACAGCTATGAAGGGAGCACAAAAACACCAGGAATTACATATAAATGCAGGGAGTGGGGATTGGGGATGGAGAGTGGGCCCAGACCAGTGCATTTGGCCCATTTGTGCCATGCAGATGAGCCCATAATGAGCATGCAACTGGCCCCTTTGAACCGTGCATGCCCAATGGGCTCATCTACATGTATGGGCTGAATATCACCCATGGGGCCATGGTGCTAACCAGTGTGTGCCACATTTTACTCCTATGGGCATTCTTTGTTGCAGCACTCCGGTAGCACAGCACAATGCATGGTGAATGCTTGCTCTGCACCAAGCTACCATAACTCGATATTCAGGTGGCACACTCAGTTCGGATTGCGCCATCTTTTTGAATATTATGTCACAGCCGTCCGGCTTTATTTTATCATGCTTCACACCTTTGTGGGCATGCTGCCTGCTGACTGAAAATAAGGCCCTTAGTTGCCAAATCTGTGCCTAGAGACAAACTGGTCAAAGATGACCAGAAAATTGCACAGCAAAGCTGATGGTATTCCTTTAAGCTTAAAAGGAACTTTAGGTCTGTCATGTTTCCTTTTTAATTTTTTCTGCCTGGCTGTCACTGGCCTTCCTCTGCCTCCCAGCCCCATCACCCACAGACCCCTGGATTTACTGCTGACAAATGAGTGCCCTACCGATTGCCTCCCATGGTGGAGCCTTCCGGGGTCCCCAAGCCAAGTTGAAATTACAGCTGGGTTGTAGTTGGGAGCCCAGTGAGCAGTGTGAGGCCAACAGAGGGGAGAAGGCATCACTCTGTGGTAGGTCAGGGAGGTATTTTGGTCTTTGGTTCTCTCCCTGTGAGCACTTTGTGGGCTTAGACCCAATAGGTGGCCGTACACCAGTGTGTAGACATCTGGGACAGGAAGCACTCACTCTCCCTTCACAGCTTGACTGCACTGCCTGCTGTGGTCACCCAGGTGGCAGTGCCATAACAGAGCAAGTGTCCCACCCACACCAGTGGAGGTAAGCATCCTCTGGGATGTTTGAAATTCCTTCCTCTGGCCAGTCCCCAATGACCTGGGCTTGTTCTTGAACCCAGGTTGCCGGCATTGTGAAAGGTCTGCCATCTTTCCCATTTCCCCTGCTTTATAAATAGGGATGAAACAACTGTACTATGCAAACACATACCAAGTTCATAGGGATACCCTTCTCTAGAGTACCATAGCACATTCAGTTATAATATTAATTTATAAACTCATGGCTATTATACATATTACTGTATACTTAAGTTACAGCACAATCAAAAATACAGTGCACAACTGACTTGCCTAACAACAGAATGCCACACCACTTATTTTGTTAAATGGCTTGGATAATGTCATCATTCTGGTTTACTACTGAGATCCCATAGCACTTTAACTGTTTCCTTACTATTCCATCGTTCTGATCTCGAAACCCAATGATATCCATATGCCAAACCAACATACTAAGTGTGTACTTGTACTTCTTACAAGGATGTGGTTTCTAATAATGACATCCCTTTATGCTTCTTTTATTGGTGCTCTACCACATTTCAGAAATTAAAACCCCACACTGTTTCTGAAACTGAATTCCATTCCCTCACAAAAGTGATACCTCTTCTAATTCCAAACTTTACATCCCTGCCTATTCTGACATTTAAACGCATACAGTAAACCCCACTAAAATATTGACCCATACCAATTTTTGCATCTTACACGAACACATTAGTACCCCATACTTTCCCAAAATAGACCATCATATCATTACTAAACAGACAACTCATACATTTACTTTCTATAACTTAGAATTCAGATCTTCCAAAGTCTTCCATAAATTGGGGAATAGATTGCTCAAGGCTGTATATATATATATATATATATATATATATATATATATAAAATGACAAGGAAAAATCTAGAAATCTCATTGGCCAACAGACATCAGCTGACTGTACATTACATCTCTCTGTATACCCACAGTCATCCTGGTCCTAAACTACATCACGCAATGAGCAAATCAGTCCTCCTACAACCAAAACTATCTTCCATCAGTCCCCCTGCAACCAGAACTGATCTTCCATCACAAACATGGCTGCTACCATTACACTGTAGAAAACTTCAACGGGCCCTAAAATAAAACAAATTAATTAAATGTTGTTTCAGTGATCATCACACTTTCCTTACACTGAACAAATTAAAAACATTAAGTATTGTTTATAGTTTTCATTACAACTGTTTCTTTACTAACAGTATAAAATTCACCTTCTTTCTTTACTTGCTTATCAGGGAAATCTCTTTTGCTTGCTCTGACAGTGAGATAATTGACTCTCTGGCTCTAGAACAGGCATTTGTTGTCTGTGTGTACCATATGTTAGGAGAGTAACATTTTACCAGTGGGACTAAGCAGAATTTTAAATCCCTGTATTCCATGGTAAACATTCCATGTTAAACATTACATGTCTTGAATGTGAGGAAAACCAGGAAAAAAAAACAGGCTGAAGAAAGTAAGCAATACAGTAATACTTTATAAACAAAGAGAAAAGGTGGGAAAACAGTTACATAGGCAGAGGCAGACACAAACTACTGAAATACATTACTGATGTGCATAAAATCACATACATTTGAATCATATATAGGTGTTTCCAGGTGAAATCTACCTCCTCCTCCCCCACCAAAAAAAAAGCAACCTGGCAGGTTGAAAGTTGTTTTTTCTTACTAACCTTTCAGGCAGTATAGCGTAGTGGTTAAGAACACTGACCTGCAAATCTGGAGACCTGTGTTTGAATCTCATCAGCTCCCACTTGCTTACTGTGTGACCCTGAGCAAGTCATTTAACTTCCTTGTGCTCCCAGGTCACACCAGGAAGCAAGCTCTGGCTTGGTGTGCCTTTCCTGATTAAACAATTCCCCCTTCCCCTTACCTCAATCCTATAGCAGTTTTCCTTTCATGCACTAGACCATGACACATAAGTAAAAAAAAAAGAGAAGTTTGCCTTCAGTGAAACTATATATAACTACAGTGTTATGAAAATGAAGTTTTAAACACTGCTTATGTTTAACAAATTTATAGATGATAAAGTGCATTTATATGATAAAATGGACATGTTACAGAGAATATATTTATTTTCAACCAACTCTACTAATAAATAGTTTTATTACAAAGTGCTGCACTAGTTAACCTATTGCTGAGATATGCTATTTAATGCATTAATAGGGACTACTTTTTTCAGTTTTAAAAATGTTTTAGAGGTAATGAATTGTACATTCTTTTGAAAATGGTAAATAAGTTGTAATCTCTATCAGAGTAAATCAAACTATTTCTTTTATGATGGTGGTGCATTTTATAAGTATGATAAGCTACTCCAGGGTTTGCATTAAAGGATTTTAATGCACTTCCCAGTAGCGTAAAGACACTTAGCCTTTGGCATCGTGCCTTAACATGCCCCTGGGGTGTGCATTAAAATCCTTCAATGCACACCCTGTAATGGGTTATTTTACATATATATATATATACATATAAACTTTATTGACTAAGAGACATCACCTAATAATGCATTAAATACCTACTGCAGCACTGCACGATCAGGTGCCAGACCTCATTAGCAAGGCAAAACACTCTCATTACCTTCAAAATCGGTGATCATTTTATGTGTTTATTCTACTGTCTAATATCTATTGAAACAAATGATTTATGTAAAGAAATATGAAAAATTGTTCACTTTACATATTATGCAAATGAGCAGTAAGCCATTTTATAAGCACAGTCTGCCACTCCAGGGTTTTCTTTAAAGGATGTATGTAAAAAATACAAAAACTGGTTCACTTTACATACAGTATAATGCAAAAGAGCAGCAAGTCATTTTATAAATGCAATAAACCACTCCAGGGTTTTCATTAAAGGATTTGAATACACTTCTCAGAGGTGTAAGGATACTCGGCCTTCAGTCTCATGCCTCACTCACATACAATACCATCCATCAGGATCAAGTGCAGTATCACAGCATGTACTTCAATAGCTTGCAGGATACTTTAGGAACTCAATGTAATCCAACAGAAAGTATTCCAATTTATCATGCACTAAACTGTGAAATCTCACACACAGCAGTTGAGCTTAGTGGACAGCACCATATATATATATTTTTTTCATTTTATATACATTTTTGTAACTCTCCATGAGATCACTGACAGCTCCCACTAACTTTGTTTTCTTTTGCCTGTTAAGCCTGTCAGCAGTATCAGACAGGTATGAAATGATTTTAGGTATCTCATGGGGAAGAATATAAAATAGATAGTTCCTTGCTGGCAACTACAGGATTTATACAGTACAGTATACAATGGTGGCTGCTTAATTTTTGGCATTTTGTTGTAAATGGCATGGATAAATATTAGGGGCCTAACAGTCAGAGGTGTCTTGCTGAGGTATTGGACTTAACCACCGAGCATTGTGTTGAATGTTTGAAAGAGATTGCTGAAATGATTCACAACTACAGTAGGCCTTTGCTAAGTAAACATAGAACAGTTCTCTTGTAGTGTTTTGGGGGGGGGGGTAATTAATCAGAAAATGGGTGGAGGAGTTCAGAATGGCACTGAAAGCTGTAAGGGCACTTTCTTTGTGCATGAGGCCTGCATTTCTACACTCTGCTTCCTTCTAAATATCATCAGACTACTGCACAGGCTTCAGAAGCAAATAAACAATGTGACCTGATTATAATTTACTTTCAATCATCCCTTTTTATTGTTTGTTTCTTTTTTTGGGGGGGGATTAATCAGTCAGAGAACTGTATATCTCCAACCCTGAAAACTACTGCAAAGCATGCCAATTTTACTCCTAACAAACGAAATCCTATTATTTCAAATAGTAACAGACTTACCCTCAGATACAACCATGTACTTTGAAGAAACGTGGCTTTCTCCATCAATAGTTGTTTTACAAAAGACCAACACTGCATTTCTGATCAAATCACTGGGGATGGTGAATCCATTTTGGCTGTCCCAATACATTGTCTTACCATCAGAAACAAACTGTTTTTCTGGATATCTCTAATGAAAAGAGAGAAAAAAAAGCCTTGAGTTACACAGACCATCAGCTTTTTCAACCTGCAAAAGCAGATTTACATCACTTTCTCACTTGCAGTTCAGTGATCACCTTTGCTGCTATATGTTTTTGCACAGTTTAGACTTCATTTACAATGGTTGCTAAGTGAACATGTAATTATTCTCACCGCAAACAGTGTCACATTCAGATCTGCCATGGACCCAAGACATGGTATAACCACAGTTTTCTTTTCACTTATAAACACAACTTCAGGAAGATTGCTAGTAGAGGCCACAAATGGTGATCTGGGGTCTGGAAAAATATAAAATAAAATGAGACACAGACTTACAAAAAGGAATAATGATTCTGGTTCATAACATTAGCCATGAAAACAACAGAAGCCTAAAAATGATTAAGAGAGAATTATATGCCATTGTGAGATATTTTCTCCTTAAACTATGCAACTAAGCAATGCTCTCCAGGATATGCTTGAAGAAATCAGTGAGTGCTTTTTTAGTAGTTTTTCCATTTTTATTAAAAGTTGAAATTCTATGGCTGATTTCTTTTTTAATAAAGATGACATAGGGGTTCCTGCTATGACAGATCTGAAACAATAAAAACAAGATAAACTTTTCTGGACCAAATGCACCAGTACCAGGAAGTTGGCCCCAGTTCTTATTATGAAGCCAGCCTGCTCAGCAAAGTGGAAGGAAATGCTGGAGGCACTGAGCCTTAACTGTTTCATTTGGAAGCTTAAAAGCAGGATCCCCACAGAGGTCAAGCCCAGCGTGAGGCAAGGTTTTCATGTGGCTTTACTGCCTCCCTCGTGACTTAAGGTGATCATTTCTACAATCATTGATAAGGATCTCAGTGAGCCTTCAGTGGGAGGAACCGTACAGGGATCATAGATCAAATGGAAAACAATGAGGTAATAATACAAAGGAAATCAAAAGACAACAAGTTACATTTATCTGCGAAGAGTTTATTAATATGATCACTATGCCACCCAGAGACCCTTATAGTCCTCAAAGCATTTCTAACTAATATCATTGCGATTTACGCTTTATACTCTTCAGTAAATGAAACATTAAACTTTTTTTTAAAATATTGTCTTTATGGGAAATAGTGTTAGAATTCAAAGTGCTTTTTTTAAATGAGATGACATTTATTGATCTTCACTAAAGCCATGAAGTTATATATATTGTTTTGTTTTTCTGAAACTTTTAACCTATACAGTAGCTAAACTACATATATAAGTGTCAATATCTGCCCATCTCAGCGATAATCTATACAATAAATAAAATACATATATGTCAATATCTGTCCATCTCAGTGATAATCTATACAATAAATAAAATACATATATGTGTCAATATATGTCTATCTCAGTGTAAAAAAAAAAGATGTTTATTTGAAAATTGGTAACTGGGACAGGCACACTGAACTAAAGCTCATTTCCAGGTGTGACCCCAGTGAGGGGGAACCAGGGGATACAAAGTGAAAATAAACAAGCAATAAGGTACAGTTATGCCAAGATACACAAGGCAAAAAAAAAAGTGCTGGCACAAAATACTGAGTAAAACATACTGTGCACAATACAGCAGTGCAGCCCCTGAGCATTAAATTACAGAGAGTTATTGGATAAGGCCAGAAATTAAGAATTTTACATCAGCTGCAGGTCAGATTAAATATCAAGTTAAATAACCAGCAGTGGGCCCAGCCCAGTGCCATACAGGGTTTAGGCACTAAGCTCCTTATCTCATACCATACCAGGGACCTGGGTTCAGAAATGGATGCTGGTCACTTGGGGGCTGCCAGGGGAGAGGAGGATTGAGCATCTGTAGAACTGCTCTCATCCCCCTGGGGCTGTCCTGGCTTGCTGCTTGACTGTCACCTGGAGGAACCAAGGTGGTTGCACATGCAAGTTACATTGTGTGCTAAGGAATCCCACATTTAGAGCACCATGGGGGCATCTTCACCGAAGTGGAGCATGCACATCACCCTCATTGCACGCCTGTAGGCCCAGAGGATGGAAAGCAGGACAAAATGGAGAATGGGCTCCATGAAGCCCTCCCTGTTCCACTGTAGCCCACTCTGTCACTCTGGTCCAGGATGGACCTGGATGTGTTTTCCAGGGAGAGGACCCACGGAGGGAAATCCATGGGGCATAGGACCCCAATGAAGGAGATGTCTGCAGCGAGCAGGTACAGGGCTGAGAAGCAACTCGCCCAGCCAAGGAGGATAAAAGCTTACATGGGGGAAAAAAAACAGCAGGGGGCCCTGAGGCACTTAGGAAAGAGAGCAGACAAGGGCAGGGAAAAAGGGTGAAGACTACGGGAGAGGGTGGAATAAAGTTTAGTAGTGAAAATTTAAGAGACATATAGAAGCGAGGAAAGACAAAGGGAGACTTGAAGTTTGTTCCAAACAAGTGGGAGCTAAAAAGAGAAAGTGGAGTAACCAGAGGAAGTCTGACAGACAGGTACAGAAAAGGCAGAAGGATCAGAGGTGAAGGGGGAAGTAGCTGGAAGGAGGGAGAGGGACACTATTTGCAAGTGTAGAAATAGAGCAGGACTATGTGTTGAACCTTAACTCTTTGAAAAAATATTGTAAATAGCCGCATAAATCTGTTACCTACCTTCAACATAGACATACACACTTGTTGTAGTTTCTTTGTTCTGAAATATGGAGCCCTGATAAAAACATCTGTATGCTCCAGTGTCATTAGCAATGGCTTTTGTCAGAGTGAGAGTCTTACAGAAAGAATTCAAGTCCATGCACTCACTCACTGATACTCGATTTTCAATACTACTCTGATTCCTTGGCCATGACCACTCCAAAGGTTGTTGCCCCCTGAAGAGAATTAAAAGTTATGATAAGTGATAAAGACAAATCTCTTGAGTTTGTGGATACTTACATAACTTAATTACCTGACAAACTGATAACTTGGAACAGTAACCTAATTTATTTATTCATTGAATTGTTTCACCAGGAAAGATACACTGAGCAACTCAATGCTCGTCTCACAGTACGTCCTGGGGGAAAATGGGGAGTGGGATGTACAGAGTGACAATTCATAGCTATATACATTACAGAGGGTGAATACATGCATATAATTTCAAAGCAGGTACAGGGCACTGGATACATAGTAGGCAAATGCAACAGTTACATTACTGGCAGTTCATAGGAGATGTATACATACATACAAACAGAAGCAGTACAGGGTAATAAGCATAGGATTCATGGTAGACAAATGCATACAGTTACGTTACAGGCAGTTCACAGGTGATGCAGAAGCTGCAAGGGAGAAAATATAAGAACAAAGACACCTTTTTAAGAGCTAGGCTAGATAGGGCAGTTTAAGTGCAGGTGGGTTGGGGGATGGAGAAAGAAGAGAACGAGGGAGAGAGAAAAAGAGAAAGAGAGAGAGAGAGAGAGAGAGGCAGGTGGGTAAGGAGGAGGTCAGGAGCAGGTGCAGCTAGGTGTAAGGTAATTGTGTAGAGCAGAGGTAAGAGAATATAGGGAGGAGAAGGAGTGGATTTGTGGAGGCAGTGTATTCCACATTTTAGGCAGGCAGTAAGAGAAGGCTTTTTGGCCAGAGGAGGTAGCTCTGCAGGGGACTGAGAGGGTACGTTTGTCAGTCTGGGATCTCAGGGAACAAATGGAGTGAGTAGGGGTGTCAAGAGAGGTGGAGATATATGAGGGGAGAGATCCAAGACAGTATTTAGAGATGAACTTAGCACCGTGTAGCGCACGCTGGGAGTGGAGGAGAAGGAAATTGAGGGAGCGGTAGAGATCACAATGATGGGTGCAGGGAGGGGCATCAAGAGCAAAATGACAGATGGAATTGAAGAGAGAGTCCAGTCTGGATAGGTAGGACTGTCAGGCAGCACCGTAGACTATATCGCAGTAGTCAAAAATGGACATGATCATCTTCTGTACCAGCTCATGCTGGGCGGCAAGCGGGATGCAGCTGCGGTTTCTGTAAAGGGCCCCGAGCTTGGGCCTTAGTTTTTTCAGAACAGTATCAATATGTACAGAGAAGTCTAGGTAACTGTCCAGCCAGATGCCGAGATATCTGAATGAGGTAGAGTCCTCAAGAACAGTCCCATCAGGGGTGTGAAAGGTGGGGAAGTGACTTAGCCTAGCGAGTCTCTGCCTTGTGCCAAAGGACATGGAGACTGTCTTCTTGGCATTTAGAAAAAGTTGATGAGAACTAAACCAGAGCTGGACTTTAGTGAAATTGGACTGGAGCCCGGTAGTGACATCAGAGACAGAATTGCCAGAGGTAAACAAAACTGTATCATCCGCATACATGTGGATGCTGGATGCAGAACAAACCAGGGTGAGGTCATTTAAAAAGATGGAGAACAGGATAGAGCCTAGCACTGAGCCCTGGGGGACTCTAGTGGTTATAGGCAAAGGGGAAGAGGTAGCATCAGCTATTCTTACTGATTGCATCCTGCCGGACAGGTAGGCACTGAACCAGCCTGTGGCAGAAGGGGATAGTCCAGCAGCTGAAAGGCTGTGCAGGAGGAGAGGGTGCGAGACAGTGTCAAAGGCTTTGACCAGGTCAACAAAGATAGCCGAGGTAATGTGCCCTTTGTCAAAGCCTGAGGAGATGGTCTCTGTTAGCCTCAGCAGAGAGGTGGTGGTACAGTGGGATTTCCTGAAGCCAGACTGGAAGGGAATGAAGCTATCAGAGTCAGAGAGGAACGAGGAGAGTTGGTTGAGGGCTATGTGTTCTTGTAGTTTTGCTAAGGTTGGCAGGAGAGAGATAGGTCGATAGATCCCAGGTGAGGAGGAGTCACCCCCCTTCGGGAGGGGGAGGACTACTACATGTTTTCAAACAGAGGGAACTGTGGCAGTCTCAAAGGATAGGTTTCATATGAGAGAGAGTGGGTAGGCAATGGCAGGAGCAGAGAGAGAGAGGGGAGCCTAGAGTCTAGGCCATCAGGCAAGGAGCTTTTGGTAGGGTTTAGTTCCAGGAGAGCTAGAAGGGTAGTGTCAGGAGAGACAGGAGAGAAAGAGAACTGGGGGGTGAGAGAGGTTCTGAGGAGGAGGAAGGGGCAAAGGAGCAGTTGGGGGTGGGGACAGATTGTGGGGATGAGATGGGGGTGGGTGGAGGAGCGATGGAGTGTGAGTCAGTGTGTGAGGTGTGAGAAGGGGCCACCGGAGCAAGGGAGGGACTTGGGAGGGTGTTTAGCAGAGAAGAGGCACAGGTGGCAAAGTGGGAGTTGAAGCATTTGGCAATGGCTATAGGTTCTGAAAGGACAGAGTGATTGTGCCTAAGGATAGCTGGCGAAGGGTTTGAGGATGGTGAGAGGAGGGAGTGGATGACCTTCCAGAATTTAGATGGGTTGTTTATATTAGTTTGGAAGTTAGACTTGAAGTGCTCAGCTTTGGCAAGGTGGATTGCTTTGGTGCAGCCATTCCAAAGTTCACGGTATTGTTGGTGATCATTAGGGCAGTTAGAGACTTTGGCCTTATGCCACGCAAGGTCACGAGCTTGTTGGCAGTCCAGAAGCTCGGGAGTGACCCAGGGGAGGTGCCCGCCATGGACCCTGGTTTTACGGGGCGGGGCTCGGGAATTCCAAATCTGAAGAAACTTAGAGGTGAAGTAGGCATGATCTTTAAAACAAATACATGTACCTATTAATTGTTTTATTACACAGTATGTATATTGTACAAAACCATAAGAGACAGCTTGGGCTTAGATGTCCTATGAAATAAAAACAGAAAATGAATGTGTCAGTGTCCTTTTAAGCCAAGCTTACTGCACACAGAGGCAGTGATTCTGAATCACCATGGTACAGGTCCGCTCAAAATTTGAGGTTATATCACCGTGGTGAGTGGCTGGATCTGAACAGGCTGGCCAGGAAGGTTGCTTCTCACACTAGCTTGCATGTAGGGGAGATAGAGCCTAAGGCAGAGATTATGGAGCCACTCACTATCACTGAGCTAGATCAAACCGCTTGAGTACACAGCTAGCCATAGAGCTTTTTGTATGATCATGCCATGTTCTGCTCAACCTGTTAGGAGAAAGAAAAAACATGATCTACAGGAAGGGGGTATACTCTGATGTGTGCCAACTTTGATCAGATCTGTTAGGAGAACTGCTGACATAAGGAGACTTATCTGATATCACAACAAGAAATTACTTTTTCCAGCAAATGAAATGCTCCCAGTTAGAAGGGCCCAGTTAGAAGGGATGGGTAAATAATTCTTAGGAGAAACTAGATGCACCTTAAAGATTGGGAGGCCTTTATTTTCTTAATACACATAACCCCAGCTATTGCTTGTTGTAGAATGTTCTTGGAAGTGATAGACAGCTATAAAGAGCCATAGAACATGTAGGGCAGAAAAGGCCATTGGTCCATTTAATCCACCTTTCAGATTTGCCAACAGTTACAGCTAGTAATGTTGTTTTCTTCAAAGATCCAATTTTACCTAGGAGATTTGTAAGTTGCATGCTTCAATTACCTCCTATGGTAAATTACTGCACAAATTAACAACCTTCTTGGTACAATTGTTTCCTTACATTTTTAACAGTTGGCATCAGATGCCACTGTGAGGGATTTTGCAAAAGCAACAAAGTAAAGAGGACTGGATGACACTGAGTACTGGCATTTCGGAGCAATTGACTCTTTCATCTCTGAATCACTGGGTTCACATCTGGTTCTGGTCAGTACTGGCTGAAAGCCTATTTTCATTTAATGACTGCTCAAGGACTTATATGAAATGATTTGTGGTGGTCTCAGTCCAGTTCCCAATGTAGAGTTGTTTCCAGCACAGAAACCCCATCACTATTAAGCACTAACTGACTTTCTTGTGGCACTTTCACAGCAGAAGTCAAGAGTTGAATTGATATAGTGTCTGAACTGTTGTCTCACCTACTTGAGGTAGTCCTTCCAGGATTGACTTGAGGCACATTGGTTTGTCAGTGTGGGACAGCTTGACTGCGGTCACCCATGCTGTGCCATCAAAGATGTTATTCCCCTGTGATGTCATGCTGTCATTATTCATATGCCATTTCAATTCATTACAAACACTTAAAATACTAAAGTACAAAGCAGTGGGTATTCCAATGAGTAATATAAAGCTAAACAACAGCAACCAAGACACTTAAGCCATAAACAGTTTGATGATTTGAAATGAACTTACCTACAAGTAATTGTTAAAGTTTCATTGGCAGAAATTGTATGCACATCTCTTTCAATACTGAGGGTGGGGGGATAGACAAAATAAGCAGTAGTCTGACCTGAAAATTGAAATATACAATTAGTTTAGACTTCTGAAAAAGAAGAAAGGAAGGAACTGTACCATTCATGTACTACTTATTTATGAAAGATAGCCCAAATGAGATGCAATGTCTCATTTTCAGGAGTCATACTTCTACACAGTTTTGTAGCTGGAACACTGCAGGTTCAAGAAGACAGGAAATATACCAATTTGCAAGTCTGTGAAAGGATTCCAGTTCAGAACTGATATCCACGCCTCAAAAAATCCAATATTTAAAGCAACAGTGCAACAAAATTGGGCAAACATTTTGGCCCTATCTTTTTTCATTATAAAAATGTGAGGCACTTTCCAGTTTAATTTGGTGGTAAAATGTTCCCGTTCCACAAAAATCTAAGTATTCTAACATATTTTTTTGCCTCAAGAAAAAAAGTTGGCATCCTCATTTGGCTTAGAAATACCATTGGAGATCAAGCAAGGGTTAGGATCAGAAAAATAACATCTCATGGAGCTCAGCATGTGAGCCATCTAGAAGAGTAAATTTGATAGGTATGCTAATTTTTTTTTATTAATTGGCATTTCAGTTACACATACACCAAGGTAGTAGTAACATTTTATTCATTACATACAATGATGAATGAATTGGATAGTTCAGCTGAGAGAAGCTCATTTTCAGTGAGGTCCTATTTTACAAATATACGAAATCTTCAAAATACAAAATGTTAAAATAAAAATACAAACATTATAACAAAAGAAAATCAATAACAATACAATAAATAAGGATCACATAGACACAAGCTACCACAAACAGTTAAATACAACATAACTTAACACCTAGACACATACTCTTACATGTTACCACCTATAGTCCATAGTGATATAATCATATTACTGTATTTCTATAATAGGGTACGTTTCATTGCCTCTTTGGAAAACCATTTATCTCCCCCTTTCTAATTACCCCTTGTTTTAACCACAATTCAAGTGGTAGACAATTTCACAACTTTAGCCCCCTATAGAAGAAAGAAGATTTTCCCACCAATGTATTATATTTTGGTAAGCACAATTCCTGGCCCACAGCTGATCTCAGACCTTCTCTTATAGGCCTAGGTGTCAGGCCACCTAAAATATACTCTGGTACCTTCCCAAGTACACATTTTGTCATAAACCGTAATGCATGTAATGATCTTCTTCCTTTAAGATTTAGGCATTGAAGATTTCTATATAACTCTATTTTATGTGTTCTTTTTGGGACGTTTAAGACAAATCTCACTAGCTTATAATGAAGTATATCATGTCTACCCAGACTGGTTTGTGTAGCCCTCGCATAAACCAGATCGCCATAATCAATCAATGGCATAATCAGTGCGTTAACTAAATTTCTTCTCATCATCTCACTGAGACACAGTTTATTTCAGTATAGATATCCCAAACATTTCCCCATGTTTTGCTCTATTAATTCTATATGTAAATTCCATTTTAAAGCTGATTTAGAAAGGACTCCTAGGTATTTCTAACTATTAACCTGTTCTAATAAAGTGTTTTCAAAAGTTTTAATCTGTAGGTTAAATTTAGAAGTCTCTTGGTACTTAGAAAAAATCATTACCTGAGACTTTTTAGGATTCAAAATCAAACTCGACCTCAGCAGGTAAACCTGTATTTCATCAAAAGCCTGATTAGAGCATAGGGTGTATGTCCTCACCTGAGACCCCTTCTGTACATATATCACAGTATCATCTGTGTTTAAGTGCATTTTAACCCTGGGATCTGAAACAGAAATATTATTCATATAAATGTTGTACAAAACAGGGCCCAATAGTGAGCCCTGTGGTACCCCAGAATTAATAGTTCTCATACCAGATAGCCATTCCCCTATTGCCACCATTTGCTTTACTTGTGTTAAATATTGTTGAAACCAATTTAGCGCCTGTTCAGACATTCCAGTATTTTCAAGATTGGACAGGAGGATGTCATGGTTCAAGGTCTCAAATGTTTTGGACAAGTGTATGAAGACTGCTCCCATCGACATCCCCCTGTCCAGTCTCTCTGAAATTTCTCCCACCATGCAAACTAAGGCTGTAGAGGTACTATGCAAAGGCCTAAAACCTGATTGAAATGTATTTAATATTTTCTTATCTTCCAGGAAGTATTGAATTTGATTATTCACTAATCTTTCAAAAACTTTTGCTACCACAGGAAGAAGGGGATATAGGGTGGTAATTTTCTATAAGAGTTTTCTAACCTTTTTTATAAATAGGTATTACTCGTGCTGTTTTCCTTTGAACTGGAAAGACAGAATACATAAGGGAAAAATTAAAAATATTCATCAGAGGAAAGGCTATAATGGGAGCTGCATATTTTAAGAGCACTGATGGAATTTCATCTGGTCCACATGCTATTTTAGTATCTATTTTAAGAAGTGCATCCCTTACTTCCTCTACATTAATTGATGAAAAAGAAACTGCTCGTCCCTATTTAAAGATTTATCTAAACTCTTACCCATATTACCTTGACAGATTAAACCATCATTTTGTATTATTTGTTGTGTTCCAGTGGATGTAAAATATTTATTAAATTCTTCTACAACCAAAGAACCCACTGAAACTTTACTATTATTAATTTCAAAATTCTCAGATATTTTAGATTTTTGGTTATTTTGAAGTTTTCTAATTGTCTTCCAAAACTCTCATTGGTTGCTTACCATATTTCCTGACAACTCCTTATTATAGTTCTCCTCTCTAATTGTTTGAACTCTCTTTGTATAAGAATTCCTACACATTCTGTAATATACTCAATCTTTATCCAATTTTGTATTTTTTGCAGTATTCCATGCTTTATCCCTTGTTCTTTTCATTTTGTGTAATTCTAAATTATACCAAGGTGAATTTTGTGTTTTGATTCTTCTCTTTTTATAAGGGACATGCTTATTACACAGCATCATGAAGTCTTCATAGAAAAGAGCCCAAGCCTCATCCGCTGTCGGAACCAGATCCACATGGTCCCACTCAAGGGAGGGAAATATAAAGTGTCAGTCTGATAGGAAGAAAACAGGAGCTGGGGAGAAGGAAGGAGTTTTAGCTGGTACCTGGGGGTAACAGGGGATGTAGTGAAATGGAAGGTGGATGAGAGTAGATTCCAGAGTGAAGGGAGGAAAAGGCTGATTGCCCAGTAAAAGAGTGGGGATGAGGAATGATGAAAGTGAGAGGATCCTTGGGGCAGAGAAAGCAGGAGGCAGAGGGAATGCAGAAGACGAGTGAGGAGAGGTAAGAGGGAAGGGACCCAAACCAGCATTTGGATATGAATGAGGCACAGTGGTTCTGATGCAATGAAGGTGAAGGAAGAATCAATAAGAAGAAGAGAGTCGGAAATGGCGGATATGATAGGGGGAGTTGGTAGCAAAATGATAGAAGGCATTGCAGAGGGTGTCCGTTCTGACCATGGAGGTGGAGAGAGCAGTGCCATAGACCACATCTGCATAATCAAAGACGGGGAGTCCCATTTTGCTGACAAGCTCACATCATACCTGTGGAGACAGACAGTCTTTATTGTGCTACAAGGCAGCAAGTTTTAGGTGGAGCTTGGCAGGGATGGTGTCCGAGTGAATGAATGAACCACTTCCAAGAGGGGTGCCATCCAAGATGGAGAAGATAATCAGAGTTGGGTATCTGGCTAGTTTTTGGCAGGTGCCAAAGGTCATGGACACTTTCTTTTTTGGTGTTTGTGTTGACCCAGAGTTGGTTAGATTGAAGTCAGCAGAGAATATTGTGGAAGTCCTGCTGACGCAGACCTTCCACAACTGTAGTGGAGGGAACGGATGTGTAAATGACTTGTATCATCTGCATACATGTAGATAGGTGGATTGGCACAAATTGTGAGGAGGTCATTAAGGAAGATGGATAACATTATGAGCCCTAGGATGGAGCCCTCTGGGATCCTGGCCTGGTTGGGAAGTGCAGGTGACAGGGCACTACCAACCTGTACTGATGAGGTGACCACAGAGGTAAGAACAGAACCAGTCTACAGCAGAAGTCAAGAGGCCAGCAGCACTCAGCTTTTCCAGGAGGAGAGGGTGGGACACAGAATCAATGTCCTTAGCCAAATCAATGAAAATGGCAACTGTGATGTGCCCCAGATCCATCTCTGAGAAGACAAAATCAGTTACATGCAGCAGGGAGGAGACAGTGAAGTGATGCTCCCAGAAGCCAGACTGGAATGGAGAGAAGAATTCAGTGGAGGATAGAAAATCAGAAAGTCTAGTGTAGGCAAGCTTCTCTTGCAGTTTAACAAGGGAAGGGAGGAGCAAAACTGGACAGATGTTACCTGGGGTGGAAGGGTCTCCCCCAACCCTTTGTGGAGTGGAAGAACTTTGGCCAACTTGAAATCCTTGCCCCTAAAGGACTCAATTCCTATGCCTTGCTTCTCAAGGATTTGGCTTCCTCTCTAGGTCTCCCCTCAGTTGGAAGCCATGTGAGTGCCTTCCACTAATTGTTGTTCTCCTCTTTCCTGCCTTGGGGTAGGGCCTCCTTCATGGAAACCTCTTTTAACTGCAAGAGGTTGGCTCATGGCATCCTCAGGGTGCCCCTGTTGGAGGCATACAGCAAGAGCCTATCCTCTAAACTCCTTCCCCTGAATTGGGTTCTCTAAATTGCAGTTTTCTAGCCATCATTAATTCTATCCTTAGCCTGGAGGGAAGGCGACCAATGCCTTGAATCTCCAGAGGTTTCCCCCTTTGTAGTTTTTTTTCCTCACTTCAGTGCTGAAAATTATGAAAGTTAAGTAGTTTCCTCAGGAGCTGGAGTTGGTTGGTGGCTTCCAGGTCCAGGATTCGGTCTGGCTGTGTCTCTCCCTGTGGGAAGAATGTTCTTGTTAGTCTTTCATTGTGCTTTTGGGCCTTCATCCCTGGGGTGCCTTTGTTCCTTGTACCCTGTCCCTGTGTACACCTTGAGGGTTGGAACACATCAGGGTTCCACATTCTTGTGGCACCCCGATGGGGTGGTAGTCCTAGTAGCAGAGACAAAGACGGCATAAGCCAAAGTTCACAGTTTCACAGGCACCACGTACTACTTAGCCTCAATAAATCCTAAACCTACTCAAGAGCTTGATGACCCCTTGAATTAAAATATTTAGTCTGCAGTTCAGAGTGGCAGCAGGCAACACACACCACATCCCCTCCATGTGGTTAAAAGTGTGCATGTCCAAGCATCCCTCAGATACTAAAAATTGTGTGTTGCCACCTTCCCCCCATGACCACTCTCTCTTCTTGAAGTTGGGCCTTCTTCCCATAAGGTGCCTTTAGTCCTGGGACCTCATCCCTGTGACACCTCCAGGGTTTGGAACCCTTCAGGATTCCACATACTTGAGACATCCTTGCAGGGTGGTAGTACCCATAAGCAGGGACAGAGAGAGTGTGAGCAAAAATTCATAGTTACATAAGCACCACATACTACTCAGTCTCAATTAATCAATCCTGAACCTACTCAGGAGCCCAATCATTGAACTATTGCTGAGGTGAGCAGAGATAGTTGATATTAGATCATTTGTTTTTGAGAGTGTGTGTTTTAACTGGTGGGTGGAGCATGGGAAAGTGAGGGGGGGTTTTAGCCTGGAGGGACGAAAACAAAATGGTGGCCATTTTAAATTTCACATTTTTAAACACTGCACATGGATTTCTCTATTGCAATGTGTCCTGATTACCAGCACTTTCTTTTTGCCCTTGGTGGTGTTCTTACCATGCATGGCTGCTGGCCAATCAGTGTGCAGTATTTTCCCTACTCATTTTATAAAACAGCAACAGTGCAGCAGTTTTATCACGTAGCCCACATGCTCACTGTGCTAGGTGCCATTGACTGCACTCATATGGCCACCATGCACCCCCAAAAGGGGTTGTGCTGATGCCTTTGGGAGTTGGAAGGGGGTCCACTCCCTGAGCATGCAGGTGGTTTGTGATGTCATGGATGCATAACCAATGTTCTGGCATGGTATACAGGAGGAGCCCATGATTCCTACATCTGGCACAATTCTATCCTGTGCCAGATGTTTGAGGCTTGATGGGTTTCTACTGGGTTCCTTCTAGGTAAGGATACAATGACAACAATACTCCATAGACAACAGTGTAATCAACTTGCAATGTGATCTGTTCTGCACCCACAGGAGACCGTGCCTACCCCCTGCATTCAACGATGATGACACATCTCCTGCACCCTGCATCTATAAGCTGAGAAGAAGTACAGTGAGGCCCACAGAGCAACACTCAATATCACTGAGCGTCTTTGGATTGCTCAAAAAGAATTTCAGATGCCTTGTTGAATCAGGTGGTACCTTACAGTACACTTCCACAAAGGTGTGCAAAATGTTCCTTGCTTGTTCTAACCTGCACAGGATAGCATTGACCCATGGAATACTCTTGCACTGCCCTGTCAGGGACACTGAGGAAGATGCAGTGGCATCAGATCAGGGACTACATGAGAATCTGGACTGGCAAAACTGCCCTAAGACTACCAGCTGGCCAAACACTCCAGAGCATCCATGACTGATCAATCAATGAGAACGCTGATCCAAGGCTGTGAGTAACAAAGACACATGACAAAGGAATGTAATGTATAAATGATGTATTTATGAAACAGAATATGTATATTTGTTTTTATTTAATCATTTGTTAACCGGGTAGGGACACTGGACAAAAAGCCCTTTTTCAGGTCCAACCATCCATAATCCATAATGTGCAACAACAATCGGTAGCACAGTAAACATGAAGCAACAATTGCACAGCATAAGAAAGAAAATGGGGGGAGGACAGATATACTGTGCACACAACAGTATGCCATTTTAGGGGGAAGACAAAACTGCAGTAGAGTTCTTTGCCCCTTGTAAACCTCACAGTTGATATGGGTATTAAGCTGTGAGCTGTGTGATATGAGTAAGGGGCTACATGTCATCATGGTGTGCAAGCATGTGGATGCAGCCCACCTCCATGACCATCCTGCATTCTTAGATACAACCATGGTGGGCATCAAAACACAACTTGTGAGAGCTATTATGGGTCAGCATAGTCCGTGGTTGCTGCATGGTCCCCACCAAGGTGTGCCCTGCACTGTGGTGTCTGAGCCAGCCATAAGTGACCCTGAACCATGGATGTGCTGCTGTGGCAGGTAACTGTGCTAGCATGCCCTAAACTGGTGAGAATGGTGTCCTGGGCCAAGTGTATGGGAGCCCATTGAACAAGGTGTCCTCCTGCCATGGGGTGTGTTCAATGGGTTGTATGCTTTTGTGAGCACCATATTGCTGCTGTGTCATAGCTTGAGCAATTTCCATGAATAACCAGGACATGTCCTTGATGGCCTCAGTCTGATCATGCATGGCCTGTGCCATGCCTGCAAACCCGGCACTGGCAGTACACGTCATGTCTGCATGACTGGCAGCAATACTGTTCTCATGTTCATGAAACAGTGCATTAGTGCAGTGAATTTAGACAGCTATAGACTCTGATGCCATGCCTACTCCCTATAAGAGCAACCTATCATCATACATGCACTGTTCTTCCACCCTGACTGGGGGTGATGACATGTGTTGAGGCCTGTGGAACTTACCTACATGTTGTGCAACATGCAGCACATGTACACCAGGGAGCTGCACGGGTGGACGCACAACAAGTCCTGGGCCCTGTGGAGGTGCATGTGGCTGCACCTGTAGCTGTATAGCAGTGGGAATGTGAGGACATACTGGTTGTCCTACATCTAGGGGACACTGGTGAGTGGTGTCAAAACATGGCATCTTGGTGATGCCACAGAAAAAAGGACTAAGACTGAGATTTCATCAGAGTTCTCAGTCCCCTGGTTATCCACAATATATGTAAACAGTATGAGGGTCTTTGGCTGTGGCTCCCATGCTTCTGTCATGGCTGTTGAAGTCTCTGTCAGGCACATCACATGCTGTTCTGCTCCTGATGTGCCCACCCCATCCTTGTCACTGGATGTGGCCACACCTGTGCAGTGGCAGATACATAGGCTGGTTGAGTACTACACTGTAATGTACAATCATGCAAATGGTTAGGCCTGAGCACATCAAAACCCTGATCACAATGCTAGCAGTATGCTATGTATGACATGGCAGTACATAACAGGTGTCCTCACACCCAGAAACATATACTGTATCACAAATATACAGCCACAAGTACAAAAACAACAGAACGCACACACCAAGACAGTGAGAACCCCAGCATACAACACAGATGACAGGGATTTTCCACTCAGGGAAAACAGTGTGCCATATCCCAGATCTAGACCAACAGGCACACCCTCCACTGCCTTGCATACATGGTACTGACTTACAGTTTCTTCACTGCAGTCAGTGGAGGTGCAGAAGGTGACCTCCAACATCTGCCCTTCTGGCTGGCACAAACAGCAGCAAGCTACCCCTTTGTTTTGACATGTATCCTACTGATTCATTTCCTGTTCTCTTCAACACTGCGGGATATACAGTACTCCCCCAACTACCAACAGTTTTCACCTTATCAGGGGAACTCTTTCCTAGCCCTCACCTGAACTGAGGCTGAAGCTTTTTTATGATCCAGCAGAGATTCCCTGGTCACGGACACACAGGCCATGATGGCCTCTTCTTGGCCAGGTACTCTGTGTGCATCTTCCGCTTTACCATGTGCCTGTGGCAATTCACCTATGCATGGTTAGAGCAGAACAGATTCCCACTACACAGTTCAAGAGACACAAGCAACATTAAACACTGTTCTAGTGTGGCATCGAGAAACATGAGCCATTCCCCCTTTCCTCACTCATCAACAGCATACTGCAGCCAGTGCGTGCAGTAGAGATGTAGAAGACCTTTATGTGCTCAGAAATAAAGAGATGTAAATTGTGATGTTAATGAGCACTTACAAGACTCAGATGCATGTTTTGCAAGCTGAAACTGAAAATTGAACATTTGCATAATAGTTTTGATCATAGCGATGTCATCTGAATGTGCTAACACAATAGCACTGCACTATTACCCTGTCCCTGTGCTAACAGAAGCTCTGTTGTACTACATTTTTGCTGTGTGCTAGTCATACAAAGATGATACAACCTATAGTGCAGTGCGCAAATGCAGAATGGTGTAAAGCGCTAGTATGTTGTATCATGGAAATCACATGTCCTGTCTGCGTATTGCCACACACATACATTATCTACAAGCTATTACAGTGTGAACTGTAGTTTGAGCAGCAAAAACACATGCTGTACTGTACTGATGGGGCATAAGACATCTTCAGCCACACAAACTCTGATTCTACAGGTACATGACCCATTATTGCTACAGCACCTTGACACAGGTACTGGCAAGATGTCAGGGAAAGGCAGTGCATTCAGGGGCCTTCAGCAGGTGAGGAGGTTCGGTGCATAGAAGATGACTCACATTGTTGACCTTGTCACTGCCAGGGAGGGGAGGCTGTTCAGTGACATCCAGGAGGGTATTCCAGGTCAACAAGGACATAGGTGTGGGAGTTGATTGGCTTTTCCCAGATCCATTGCACAGGGATCATCGATGCAGGAGTGCTGTGCTGGCACTGTTGAGATGACCTGTGCTGGTGGGATAAGCAACCAATGGAACAGCTGCATGCCACAATAGTCAGGGGTGGTGTGTCAATGTGAGGTAAGTGTCACACAGTTGAGTGGTAAATGTCTGTTGAGCTGTTGAAGTGTGCCATAACATGTCTGTCAGTGCTGTGTTGTGCCTCTGAGTCTGTTAAGTAGCTTGCTCACAGTGTGGTCACATATCACACATACAGAAGTCACAATGGGGTCAGAACCATTCTCACATACACTGGGATGAAATACATGAGATGGTGTGCTACCATCAGCCGTTCTACTTGAATTTGTGTTGATTCAGGGATTGTGCATTTCACAGCATTGTGCACATGCCAGGAAGCTGTCATGTGTTGTCTGAACAGAATACAGGCACATGACAGTGTTACATCATGGACTGTTGTCTGCAGTCATTGTAGAAAAGGTTTCACAGAGTGTAATACAGCTCCCCAGTTGTTGCCTGTATGGTCTGTCCTTTCCACTATGTCTCAGGCCTGGTCTGAAAATCATATATTGCATAGCATGAAGCATTGTGTTCTGCCACTGTCATGCCATGCAGTCACTCTCTTCATACATATGTTGCATTGCAATGTGCATCTGCACATTGTACTATGTGATGGCACAGTGCCTTGTTTGTACCCATGTTGCAGTCAGAGTACTGTGGTTGTGCACATGTATGCAGCATGGTACACTGTATACCCATGTGGGGCCTGTGTCATGTAGTCTACAGGTTGTGACAAGCATAAGCCATGCAGGGTTCTCTTGTTTGCAACACTGTCATATAGTGTGCGGTTAGGGCCACTGCACTATGGCCTGTATAGTGATCAAAGCCACATGTACCTATGTTCATACTGTGTCATTGTATGTATTCTGTGTTTACTTCAAGAGGCACCAGGTCCTGGAAGTACACCAGGGAGAGAGATACAGGCTCCAGCTGGAGGCAGGACTGGGAACTGTCCACCAGCACTAAACTCAGGAGGGACAGTAGGGAAGGGGACACAGGCCCCAGAAGGCATCAATACAGGGACTAGCTGTTCACCAGCACCAGGTTGAGGAGATGCTAGAGCAGGCTGTAGGGGGAGCGGGACACGCATCTGGATACACAGGCCCAGTCCGGGCATGAACATGATGGTAAGTTGGTGTGCAGCATGTTTGGGGAGGGTGTTCAGCGTCATTGCTGCTGAAAGAGTGATTGCATTATGGTGCAGGGTATGCAAGGTGAACATTGTATAGTGATTTGTAATATCTGCTTGGGACTGTCATGTAGGGTGGATGCATTGGTACAGGAGGTTTGCATTGTGTGCATTCAAATACATATTCTGAGTGCTCTGCTGTCATATTTACTCTCAGCTGCATAATGGTATCACAGTGTTCTTGTGCACAGTATGTTGTTTATTTTCAAGGAAATCTACTTGTATGTTTTTCATCACGTACAGCATGCTGTGGTGGTGTGTGCCAGTCACCACATGCACATGTCATTTTAAGTTTGTGTGGATGCAGGCACACTCTCGGTTACACACCATCTACTACACTAGGATGGTTGTGTGTTTCACAAACTTGCATTCTGTGCACTGATCCACCACTGCCATAAGCAGTATGGGGTGTTGTTCCCTTCCTCTGATATGCTACATGCAATGATCTTGGGGTCAAGCATTACACGGCCACTGCATTCTGCTATTGGTTGCATCTGTTAGCACTCATCTTGTGAGTGTGCACACTTGACTAAATCTGGTCACACTCTAGGACCCTCTAACATCTCCATACATAGATACATAGACACTGTTGGCAGATAAGGGCCCATGGCCCACCCAGTCTTCTGATTTGAGCTTGTAAGTTCACGTTATGTTTTCCTAGAAGTCTGTTGCCCCTTACCCCTGACCTCCAGAATTCCCTTATGTCTATCTCATGCATTCTTAAATCCCATGACTGTTTCGGCCCCCACCACTTCTTCTGGCAGGGTGTTCCACTTGTCCACCACCTGTTCTATAAAGAAATTCTTCCTCACATTTCCTCTGAATCACCCTTCCTCCAACTTTATCCCATACCCTCTAGTCCAGGAACATCTTTTTTGCTGGAAATTAGTGTTTTCCTGCACCCTGTTCCTCCCTGTAAGATACTTGCATGTCTCGATCACATCCCCTCTCTCCCCCTTGTCTCCTCCAGGGAGCACATATTCAAGTTCTTCAACCTGTCCTCATAGGACTTGTGATGCAATCCGTGTACCATCTTTGTTGCCCTCCTCTGAACCTTCTCTACCCTGTCTATGTCCTTACATAGGTAAGGTTTCCAGAACTGTACACTGTACTCCAGGTGGGGCCTCACTGGTGTCTTGTATAGTGGAATTATGACCTCCCTTTTCCTGCTGATGATGCCCCTGCCTATGCATCTCAGCATCCTATTTGTTTTACCTGCTGCCTTGTTGCACTGTTTCCCTACCTTGAGGTCATCAGAGATGATAACCCCAAGGTCCCTTTCCTGCTTGGGGCATGCTATATCCTCACCCCACAACTGATATGTTGTTCCAGGGTTTTTGTGCCCCATATGCATTATCTTGCCCTTCCTTACATTGAATTTTAACTGACATATCCTTGATCATTCTTCAAGCTTCTGCAGGTCCCTCCTCATTCTGTTTACACCCTCTGGCATGTCCACTCTGTTACAGAGCTTCGTGTCATCAGTGTACAGGGAAATTCTGCCTTCTAGGTCTGGCAAAATGTCACTGATGAAGATGTTGAATAGGACTAGTCCCAGCACTGATCCCTGTAGTACCCCACTGGTCACTCTTCCCTCTGTGGAGTGACAGCCATTTACCACCACCTTCTGTGTCCTGCCACTTAGCCAGTTACCTACCCACCACACTACTGTCCTGCCTACTCCCATATTCCCCAGTTTGTTTAATAGCCTTCTATGTAGCACAGTGTCAAAAGCCTTGCTGAAGTCCAGATAGGCATGTCCACTGCCCTCCCCAATCCACCTCCTTTGTCACCCAGTCGAAACATTCAATGAGATTGGTCTGACATGACCTCCCCCAGTGACACCATGCTGTCTTGGGTCCTGTAGTCCACTGGCAAACAGATGCTCCACCAATCTCCCCTTCAGTTGTGCTTCCATGATCTTCCCCACTTCTAAGATCAGGCTGACTAGTCTGTAGTTCCCTGCTTCCTCTTTGTTCCCACTTTTGTATAAGGGGACTACATCTGCTGCCCTCCAGTCTTTGCATACCTCCCTGGTTTCCAGTGATCTGCTAAACAGGATTGCCAGAGGTTCATCCACCACCTCTTTTAATTCCTTTAGGACCCTGGGGTGCACCCTATCTGATCCCATTGCTTTATCAACTCTTGTTCCTTCCATTTCCTTCAGGACCCTTTCCCATGTAAAAGGACTTGTGTCCATTTCTGCGCCGTTCCCACCCCCTGTACTTCATTCAGGTCCATTACCCTCCTCTTCCTCAGTAAAGACTGAGCAGAAATAACTGTTCAGTATGTCAGCTTTACTCTTGTCATCCTCCATCCTCTCCCTTCAGTCTCACTAGCCCTCCCTTTGCCTTTCTGTTTTCACAAATGTACCTGTGAAAGGTTTTGTCCCCATTACCCACTGATACTGCAGTGCACTCTTCTGTCTGAGCTTTGGCTTCCCTTACTGACCTCCCTGCCTCCTTTTCCTTCTCCTGATCCTTCTCCCTGTCCACTTCTGCTTGCATCTTTTTGTATTGCCTGAATGCAATCTTTTTGGTTTTCACTTTCTCCACTACCTTCTTGTTAAACCATAATGGCCTCCTCTTCCTTTTCCCCTTGCTAACCTGCTTAATGCAATTATGTTGCTCTTGTAATCCCCATTTTAAATATTGCCCACTGTTCCTCAACCCCCGATTCCTGCCCCATTCCCTTTAATGCCTCTTTTAAGCATCTCCCCATTTTCCCAAAGTCTGCCCCCCTAAAATCCAGGATATGTGTTTTTTGTGTGGTTTGGTTCTGCTCCTTCTGTGATTTCAAACCACAGTGACTGGTGGTCACTGTTCCCCAGGTGCTCCCCCACTGTTACCCCATCACACTGTCCCTGTTTGTGAGCATGAGATCCAGAATTGCCTTCTGCCGAGTTGGTTCCATGACCAGTTGCATGAGGAAAGCACCTTGAAGGGAGTCCAGGATAAATCTGCTCCTGGTTAATGCTGCTGCTGGGAGGCTCCAGTTCACGTCTGGAATATTGAAGTCCCTAACCAGCACCACCTCACCCTTGTCTGCCATCCTTTTGATGGCTAGCATCAGCTCACTATCTGTTTCTTTTTCCTGGGCTGGTAGGCTGTAGACCACCCCTGTGCGGATGGCTGACCCCATTTTCCTTTCCGGCTTAACCCATAGTATCTCTCCCTCATTTTGTTCCTCCTGAATCTCTGTGGCCTTTATGCCAGATTTCACGTAAAGTGCTACTCCTCCTCCCTTCCCTGCCTGCCCCATCTCTTCAAAATATGTTGTAGCCGGGTATGGCCATCTCCTAGTCATAGTTATCATTGCACCAGGTCTCTGTGATGGCCACAATGTTCAGGTCCGACTGCACCATGACAGCCTCCAGATCTTTCATCTTGTTGCTAAGGCTCCTGGCACTGGCACACATGGCTTTCTATGATATGAACTCCCTGGACTATTTAGCTGTTCTACTCCAGCCCCCTCTCTGGCTGTCCTTTATCCCTGGTTCTCCCTGCTGTCTGCCCTCCCATTGAATGTTGTCCCCTTTCTGCCTATCCACCTCTTGGGTGTTTATCTCCATCTTTTGCACACTGCTTTGTAGAGATATCCCCTCCTCCTGTTCACTGGTTCTACTGCTAGCTATAGGGGTGGGCAATTAGGTGCCCTTCTTGCTGGCCTGCCACCCCATTGGCTAGTTTAAATGCTTGTCCATGTATCATTTAAACTTATCATTGAGTGCTTGGTTTCCCCTCCAGGACGGATGCAGGACATCAGGCTTGAACAAGCCTCCATCCCTCCAGGTGGGTCCCCAGTCACCAGTGGATCCAAACCCGTCCTCACAGCACCAGTTCTTCAAACATGAGTTATAGTTCCTGGTGTGTGCATGGAAGCAGTACTGTTCTTTCTGGGGCATGTGCTGGCTACGTGTTGCAGTGTGCACTCACTGCATGCTTGTTGGTGTTCTGTCTGTTTCACAGATACTGCACAGGGAACAGGAAACACACAATTGATCCTGGGATGGGGGCACTGAACAGCTGCTCTGGAGACAGGATGTGCTGCTTACATTCACTCAGGGTGGCTGTGATAAATACAATGTTACTGTAAGTGAAATGCTGGAGGAACTGCAGGCACACAAAATGGAGGGACAGTATGGGGAATCAAGGGGCATCACTGAGCAGCAGTTGTAGTTCTCTGTGTTGTCTGTTTGTGCATTTTTGGGTTTGTTGGTTTTTGTTTTTGTTAACGTCCTTTTTGGTTTTGGGTTGCCAATTTGTGGTCTGTGGGTGTGGATTTTTCTTTAAGCAAAAGTTATGTCTCTTTTGTTTTGTCTCTAAAGTGTTTCTGTTGCAGGCCACCCTGCTGTT